>OY720207.1:16902471-19402471 GCA_963082605.1 Rhodophaea formosa
AGGTTTTAACGTCCTTACCCTACTTACTCTTGGATCTTATCAAGCGAAGTCTGCACAAATATCGGAAACTTTCTACTTTCCTCTTGAAATGTCGTTTATTTCAATGAATGTTCCGTCTTGTTGAGACTAGTTAGAGAAACTCATTACGAGGAACCTCGCGGTTCTCGTTCAAGTGCCTACATGACCTCTACCATCGACCTTGAAACTTCAGAAAACTTGGTATAAGCGATGAAGTGACGAGTAAGCCTCACCAAAAAATAATTACTTTTATAATTACGATTTCCAGAACTCTCTGTATCAACTTTGTATATCTACATCCGTCGTCCCAATGCAAATTTCTGATGTATAAGGTAGTGTTTGGAGACTATTATACATGGAGTCGCACTTCGTCAGCGAACATAATTATACAGTTTCTTACATCCGGATAGGAAGAGTAATAAAAGTTTTCAGGAAATTTCAATTTTTTTTCTAAATACATTCCTTTACTTAATTGTGTTAAAATTCTTTGTAAAAGTGCGATTATCTGAATAGTTAAGACCAATTTTTGTGGTGTTGAACGAACCGTCTCATCCAGAGTTTGTTTAAGAATGAAGATTTTCTAGAGTTCCCAGAAGACGATTTTTTTTATCTATGGTTCTCAGCATCCTATAAAAATGTTTAAATACCTAGTCAAATATTTTATTCATTGTAAGTAATTTCAATACCATTTGGTGAACGTTAACTTTCTATTGATTACAAGTTAATTATTGTTGACGGTCAATAATATAGCTAAGTTCACGGAATCGGGCTAAATCACTCTTTCAAGTATGCGTCGACTGTACATTTACACCTACGGGCATGTTATTGAATTCAATCTATATTGAACTATCATAAACAATAACTGTACTTACTGAAAGAATTTCATCTTAGCCACCACTGGACCCGGTCCATCAAGCAAGATGGGACAACAATCTTCGTGAATCATGTAAGCAATTGTACAAATTGAGCGAGGCGACCTCGCGACCAATGGCCCGTGAAATACCGCTGATATGGCCCTCTTGAGTTATGCTATCCGGTATTCGATTCGATTCCGTGTCGATGTAGGCACGCCGCATGTTGGATACAAATTTTATATCTACTGTTATTCGCAGTTTCTCTGTTTTCAGACGTCTTCAAAAGAGGTTGAGTAAGTTTCTCAATGTTCTTTTTTCCTTTTTTATTATATGTCTATTAAGGACATCATGACTCCATCATATATAAATCAATTGAAAAATTCTTTGGCTGTTATGAAGGGATTTGTTCCATTTAAATTAGATAAAAATCGGTTCAATTAAAGTCAGATGAAATACCGACTGTAAGTAAACAATACCTAGTTAAATTAAAGTCGGTATTTCATCCGAAAGACTATCAATGATTTTGTTACGATGTTACGTGTTTGTATGCATTTTAAACAAGTATATTTTTTCCTTTTTAAAAGTGTAAAACGTTGATATAGTTTAATGTATAACTACTTCAAATATTCCGTATGTCAAAACAAAATATATGTTGATATTTATAGTAAGTAAGCAAAAAAAACTAAAATATTTAATTCCTCTCCTAACTTGGCTTGGTCGTCCACCTGCTCTTAATCTGTTCTAAATATAGAATTTCCTCGTCTGTACCACTATCCTTGCCTTACCTAATCTTGAGCTTAAAAGCTATGTTCTAAGTACAGTTTTTAAATAACTGCCTACTTGCTACATGGCTGCTGTAGCTAAATATAGCAAAGAATCTAGACCGCTGAAACTGGTTTAAACTGCATTTGAATCTATTCCATTCGTTTGGTAGCTACGACGTTAAAGACAGATTGATACACACACAGACAGAATAACGGGAAAAGTCATGGCATCACACTCTTTGTTTTGGGTTATTATCATGCATTGTTTACTTGCTCTTCACTATCACTAAATAATTACATATACATATATTTTTTATAAAATAAACATCCTTCGCCGCGTCTGTCTGTCTGTTTGTCCGCGATAAACTCAAAAACTACAGCACAGATTTTCATGTGGTTTTCACCAATAGAGAGAGTGATTCATGAGGAAGGTTTATAGTTATTATTTATGCCCGGGCACAGTCGGGGAGGGCTGCTAGGTTAAAATAAATTATTCCTGTGTTTTTATATGACAACAAAGACTCAGCTACGTAGCTCACTAACTGTGATCTGTGATCATATCTTATAAGATCATGTCTTTATTAAACTCCTTATCAATTATTTGTATATTCAAATAGATATATTGTGTCAGTCCCCGCTATCCTCATTCGCTTTCATAACGTTTTTCATTCTTTCATCTTTCTGTTTCATGTATTTATTTAAGCAGAATAATTAGGATTGTTCAAAAAATATCATCATCATCAGCAGGCCGATTTGCTAACTCGGTGTACAACGATTTGATTGTCACTTTAGCATCCATTACGGTTTACATACCATAAATAAAAACAGTCATTCATACCGAAGCCGTAATGAATATTGAAGTTAGTTAAGTTAGTTATTTTTTACATCAAAACAATGTACACAGTAGTTGTCAAAAGTTAGCAAATAGGCCTGCAGGTCTTTGTTAGTCTTCACAGCAGGAGCACGACCCTCTCTGACTACCAGAGCCATATATTAGCCAGAGCAGTCAGAAGATTTGGCCTACACTCTCCACGCTGACCAGAAGGTTGAAGATGTCTCTTTGATATTAAAAGCTTTGTTTAGCTTATTATCCCTAAGTCGTCTTTTACGACATCCGCGGGAGGACTTGAAGTAGTCCTATTCTACTTTACCAGACACCATACGACTTCAAAAAAAATAGGTACCTCTTCATTTCCGTTTTCTGATTTTTCAAATAGGGTGTCTTTCGCATTTCATTTAAGCTCATAGAAATATAAATTCAATAGTTTACTTACAGAGAAAACTGCTTGGATATAACATATTTCTTCATGTGGGGCTCAGAAACATGCAGTATGAATAATATTGTGTCAGTCCCCGCTATCCTCATTCCCTTTCATAACGTTTTTCATTCTTTCATCTTACTGCTTTGCCGGTGCCGTTGCATCTATTTTAGTTTTCTTTGTTTTCGCTCGTTATTATGTTATGTATTTTCGCTGCTGTAAGAGGGATGCGGAAACATTTAATTTAACATATACCGTCTTATCATAAAACAAGGACTAATTTTAGTACCTTTCGCTCCCTAAACAAATTGTCAGTTAGCTAAGGAAATATCAAAGTTATAAGGTAATGACTTATTTTCGTCAGGTAATAGTTAAAACCAAGTATTAAAGTAAGTCTCCGTTTTATGATAAGACTTTACAACTCTCTACTCTTAGTATTCAAGTCTAGTTTTATGGCTCCCCCAAATCATACAGGGAAGTTTAGTAATGTATTGTATGTGATTGAAATAATCAGATTAGAACTCCCATTATTAGTTACAAATTTAGAGGTTTTTTACATGAGATGGCCGGGCTGGATTCAAACACCTTACATATTAGTCTCGGGTTAAACATTTTGACTATTTTGAGGTTATTGCTAATAAGATAAAAAAAACTTAAACCTAGTTAATATTTTATCTTAGGAAAACTTTCTTATATCGTTGAATTTCCAATTGAATAGTACCGAATAGTTGGAAAATAAATAAAAGTTGGGAAGACTAGGTCAACTCTATCCCACTTGTCGCTGCGACTGTTGCTAATGGTCTGAAAGTGGGTCACCTGGCCGCAGACATGGACGGGTGTGGATGGATGGCTCAGATACGGAATTGACGGACGGACTGAGCAATGCATTGGTTTGAATGATTTCGCGATGAAAGAATCTTCCGTTCATGTTTGCAGCTATTTAAACTTTGTTGGTTGGAAAATAATTTAAACTTTATTGATTCGGTCATTAAGTTTAAATTCCGTATCTGAACGTTTATATCATGTTACTAAGTATGTAATTAATTACGTAAAGCAATAAATAAATTAATTCCTTCCTTACTAAGGACGTTTATTTTCGTATTGAATGGTATCTTCTCAAATATTCAATGGTTGGGAAATAAAAGTTAGGAGACTAGCTCAACTCTATCCCACTTATCGCCGCGACTGTTGCTTATTATGGTCTGAAAGTGGGTCACCCGGCCGCAGACATGGACGGGTGTGGATGGATGGCTCAGATACGGAATTCAAACTTTGTTGACTGAGCAATGCATTGATTTGAGTGATTTTGCGATGAAATAATGCTTATTGAATAAAAATCATGAATAATTATGTAATTACTTACAGTAATCATTATCATCATCAGGTCTTTTTTTGTCTCCACTGTATGAGCACGACTCTTTTTGTGATCGTTACACACAAGATCGTTTATTTTCTAATTGAATGGTACCTACTTAAGTATTCAATGGTAGGAAAATCCAAGTTGCGAAGACTAGCTCGGCTCTGCTCTATCCCAGTTATCACTGCGACTGTTGCTAATGGTCTGAAAGTGGGTCACCTGGCCGCAGACATGTACGGGTGTGGATGGATGGCTCAGATACGGAATTTAAACTTTATTGACTGAGCAATGCATCGGTTTGAATGACTCCGCGATGAAGGAATCTTCCATACATGTTTACGGCTATTAAACTTTATTGACTGTAAAAAAATAAAACTTTATAATGACATTGCTCAGTCAATAATATTTAAATTCCGTATCCGAACTCTTTTAAAATATTAATGATTGTATAATTACGTAAGGTAATAGTTAAATAAATAAATATAAATATACAAAAATTGACCTACCCCCGCCGCACAATAAGTTGTGAACTTGTGTTTTATGATACTAACCCAATGATAAAATATTTTTTATAATAGATAAATAAATAGATGAAAGTCTAAGATCCATAAATAATCTTTGAAGCACGGCGGTAATCTTGAACATGAGTTAAATATTCTCGGGTTGAGCCTTATGGCACAGAATAAATAATAGTACTAACTTACGGTCATTTTCTCACTAATGCTGATACAAAATGCCTCCTTAAATGTACTCAGTACTCAATTTTCTTCGTGATTCCTTTCTTGGATCGTTTATTTTCCAATTGAATGGTACTTACTCAAGTACTCAATAGTTGGAAAATCCAAGTTGGGAAGAAGCTCAGCTCTATCCCACTTATCACCGCGACCTTTGCTAATGTTCTGAAAGTGGGTCACTCGACCGCGGCATATACGGGTGTGCATGGATGGCTCAGATACGAACTTTTTGACGAGCAATGTATTGATTTGAATGATTTTTTTTTGATTTCGCGATAAAAATACGATTATTGAATTAAAAAAAAAAGGTAATTTTGAAGTTTGGTAGTATTTCTTGAACATGATTCGACTGAACCGATTAAAACTTGTAATCTTATTCTCGGATTGAGCATTATTACCATTTGCTCACTAATGCTGATTCATAATGCTTCCTCTGAACCGTAGTTATAAAATGACTTTGTGGTTACTTTCTTAGAACATTTATTTCTCAACTGAATGGTATCTACTCAAGTATTCAATGGTTGGAAAATCCAAGTTAGAACAGTTCTATCCCATTTATCGCCATGACCTTTGCTTATGTTCTGAAAGCAGGTCACTCGACCGCGGGCATATACGGGTGTGCATGCATGGATGGCTCAGATAGGAAATGTAACTTTTTGACTGAATAAAGTGTTGTTTTGAATGATTTCACGATGAAAAGTAAATCTATTTGAAAATAAATTTAAGGCCATAATAACCGGTGACACTACACTACGGATTTCTAACGAATAATAGAAGATATTCTCTAGTTGAACTTTATGGTCGTTTTCTCACTAATTGTGGTAATGTTCTGAAAGTGGGTCACTCAGCCACAGCAAGTCGAGTGTAAATGGATGGCTCCGATACGAATTGTAACTTTTTGACTGAGCAAAGTGTTCTTTAGAATGATTTTTTTCAAATATATAATATTTCTTGAAAGGTTGGCAGCAAGTTACATTGGACAGGGAGAAGAATTTGTGTCCCACTGCTAGGCAAAGGCCTCCCCCTTTGCCTAGCAGTGGGACACAAAAGCAGGCTAAAAAAAATATAATATTTCAAATATAAGTATGTACAACGGAAAACTTTTAAGTTCAGCGGCTACACTTTTAATGGCCGGCAGTAACACTGAAGTTGTATGGATTAACAGCGACATCTGTCACTGAAGGTTCAACTCATTCTACATAAATCTCAGAATACTACAGAAATCCATAGTAACTACCCAGTAGTGTCGCCGATTACGGAGACAGAACAGAATGGGCCACTGCAGAGAAGAAACGGAACTTTCAACAGGCGAGTAAGTGATCAATAGGTCGCATATGGGCTTTGTATGATATACCTATTTTTTCTTTTTTCATTTTCTTTTTTTCTGATTTCATGTAAATACAACTTCAATATACATAATTTGTTGGACTTATTATGCTAGTGATCGAGTGTGCAAAAAAAGTTAGGTAGGTATATAGTTATTACGTGAAACTTTCTTCAAGAAAATCTCCAAAGCGCAGAAACGGTGAGACCTAGAAGCTTAGTTGAATTGAAAACATCAGGTTATTTTTATATTACGTTGCTTAATTTCGGGTTTATAAAATTAAAAACAAGCAAATATAGTACAGAGTTTATTTTCATAATATTATATACTCAGATATAACAGCAATGTCTTCAATCACGCTTTCTAACAATATTTACACAAATCCCGAACAATTTCCTGTTGATCAAACAACCTTCCATAAATAAATTACATTTTTTATATGAATTTCCTTACGTATATTGCTTTTTGTTATGTTGAAAAAGAAGTTTTTTTTAATCATCAACACAGAAATGTTCACATCCTTTCCTGGTCCTCACACACCCTCAACTCCATTTAAATTCTAATTATACATATACAAAACTTAAGCACGTCATTAGATGACGGCTGTATAATTACATAGTTTTTGCTACGTGTTTTTTTATACAATAAAATTTGTAATATCTACGTGACAATATATTTTTATCTCTGTTTTGCTTTTACAAATGATAGCAAATTGTTTTAATAAATGCGAGATAAAATGCCGTCCTTTTAATAATTTATGTACTTTAAGCCGTATTAAATAGGTAGCTAAATAGGCCTTTGCAGGCCTTATGTAAATCGCAGATAGCTGTCTTGAAATTATGAACAATACACATCTATTATTTAAACTGCTCCTATTGCTTGAATGTATAATATAACTTTGTTTATAATACAACACCGTAGGGTAATATAAATAATCTAGTGCAGCGCGTGCACTATTATTACTAAATCTGTATCACATAAAATAATATTAGATTAAATTATGACTTACTATAATTTTATAAATAATAATATCCGTAATATTAATATGGCAACAAAATATATTTACTAGCTAAGCACCTAGACCAGTAGGACTTTAGGTATTTACAGTCGGCTCTGTACAGTAGTACCTTACATTATTTTGTTATCACTCGTGTCCAATCGTTATACTTTTTTCATGATAAAATTATTGCCAACCAGCTTATATTTAACAACGATTAAAGAATCTCCAAGTAATATTAATTTATTATTATGACGATAATATCAGGGGTCACTTCAAAATTTTAAATGCAGAACTTCGTTACATCTATTCTACATACACAGATACCAAAATATTTACAAAATGAAGACAACACGATATGCACTGTACATTATTGCAGACTTAAACATCATTTTATAAATGCATTTTAAATATTGCCTGCGTCGACTCTATTGAGATTCGGAAGGATCTTGCCCAAAGACTTCTATATAAAATGAGATAGTCGTGCCCTACTCCAAGAAACAGACATTTAAAAGCAATCGTGGCGTAGACGGCGCGTCTTTACGGTCCAGAGTTTAGGTGTGAACTAAGCGCAACGGTGTTGATTAGCTCTCTTAGAACGCTTCAGAATTTGGTGCGTACGGCTCGTCTACCTCCATTTATATGGAAGTCTTTGATATTTTTACTGTAAACACGAGTATATCGACGTGGCGCTCATCCTGTAGCCTCATCTACTGCAGGCTACTCGAACGTGCTTCTAAAGTCCGATCACTGGACGTCATCAAGCTAGGATCCCGCGGGATCGTGTCTTTTAAAGTTAGACTACTACTCTAATAGCAGTCACTGTTCACTCACACTGTCGCACTCGGCACTTCACACATGATATGGGTAGTGGTCAGGTCTCACTGGCTGCGCATGAGCGGAGAGTTTCGGTCACAATTCGAGCTATTGCGGATTTAGGTGAGGCTTCTAGTGAGAGCCACGAGGGCCACACTGAAGACCACAGGGAGTGACCGCGTCATGGGCGCGGCTGACGTCTTTGGTGTCGCAGGCTGGTTCTCCGCCTCATCAGGAGGATACATTTTGCTTCCTGTGGGAAAATGATTATTTTAAACGTTTCTAAGATATTTTAAAAGAGAACTTAATCAAGATAACGGTTTTTTTTGTACAGAGCTATGATCCTATGAGACTTCATCCGCGATCCGTCCTTCGGACACTGGATAAAATTTAAAATTTTTCTTCTATAACATAATTCCTAAATAATAGGTTGCAGAATCCGGCACTAAATATGTTTTTTTCCTCACACTGTATGCAAAAAAACAGGTTGGTTGTCCTCCTACTTCTCCATTTATAAAAAAAAAACTTACCAATTTCGTGTATGCCGGAGCCCTCGCCCGAGCCCTCCTGGTCGTTGTAGCTGTCGTCGTCATAGGAGCGACCAGATCCTGAGCCGTCCTCGCCCGCTTCGTCGCCCTGCATGAAGGACTCCGCCGCCGGCGCGTCGCCGCCCCACGAGTTCGTCACCAGCAACTACAACGAAGTTACAGTTATGGAGTGATGTACGACGTATTGTTTTTCCAGTAGGCTTAATGAGGGTTTTTTGAAATGGTCCCCACCAGATGGCAGCACTGATGCCTAGATAGACCTCAATAAGCCGCTGTTATTGGATACTATTTAGACAATAAGCAGCAACAATTGTCAAATAAGTAATTTCTAAGGTTAACTAAAATTGTGCGTTGATGTCGCTTGTAGAAAATGCGTTGTGCAGTGTGTTGCCACTTCTTCTGCATTCCGCTTTGGAAGTGGCCTAAACTTAGTAAATTATTGACGTCAACAATAGTAGATTGTTGCACTGAGCAGAAAGTAAGTTATTGCTGCACGAGTGTTTATTTGGAGCCCGAGCGCTAGCGAGGGCTCTAAAAAGCACGAGTGCAATTTAACTTACTTAATGCGAGGTGCATAATCTGCTTTTCTTTCAACTACTGCAATAAAAGTAGTTGAAAAATAAAACTGAAGACAAATTACAATAGTTAAAAATTTGTTGTTCACATTCCCGCTTTTTTTCTTTATGGCCAGTATTTTTTTTAGGCAAGGTAATACACACGTCCCTTTGTTAACTCCATACGGCCGTTAGGTTGGCCAACCTTCTTTATGACAGGTGACAACTATTGTCCACGATTTAAAAAAACTAAAGAGTGCAGCAAAAATGTATGGAAATCCTTTGCTGCACTGTTTAGTTTTTTTTTTACTTCTAGTGCGTCAAAGTTCCGCTTTGTGCTGGATATGTAGAGCACTTATGATAGAATTGCAGCGTAGTTGGAAGAAAAATTTATTTGCTGTAAAAATTGTAAGCACAAGTATGACAATTAATAAGTGTTCAAAGAAACCTAATTGAATCTTGTCACATTGTGGCTTAATCACAGCTTACAGAACCCGATGTCTAAGTGCTGCCACCGCTTTTTTCAAACATTATGTACACCCTACTAAGAATTGACATGAAAGAAACTTGGATCTGCCAATAATCGACCTATTGGTCTAATCAAGGCACCGAGTGCCTGACATGAGGTGCAGCAATGTTAGAGACTAACCAACTAATTACCTGATACCATATTGCCGCTCAAGATACATGAAATATTTTCTAAGGATCAGTCAGAAGATCGTAGATTAACAACAAGAGACAAGATTATTGATAGAGCAAAACCAGATTTAAAAAGTTCATATCAAAAGAGTAAAAAAAAAAACAATTTATTTAAAACACACAACATTTTGAAAACAGGTTATTTAAAAACCAAAATAGTGCCACTTAGATATACAGGAATGTTTTATTTAACATATAAAAGAGATAGATATTTACTAGTTTGGTCTCAAGGCTCACAACGCCATATGGCATTATAGTACACCTGTTCGATCTAAAAAAGTTATTATATATACTGAAATCTAGAGGAGCTCGATAAACCAACTGATGAACACATTGTAAGGGACCGTGACAATGACATAAAAGAGACCATGATTCAGGAGGCTCGTTAAGCCTGTACTGACTTATTGTTATACAATGTGTTCAGAACACGGCTTGGGTATGATTGAATATTTATAATTAAGATATTTAAACCGTAATTAATGTTGAAGTGACATCCAAAACGTTGTACTACTTGTTAAAAGTTATCAAATAGGCCTGCTGGTCTTCTAAATATTAACTACCAGAGCTATATATTAGCCAGAGTATTCAGAGAATTTGGCCTACACTCTCCACGCTGGCCAGACGGGTTGGGAAGGTCTCTTTGATATTTTTAAGCTTTGTTTAGCTTGTTTCCTAAGTCGCCTTCTACGACATCCACGGGAAGACTTGGAGTGGTCTCATTGTAATCTGCCGGGAAACACACGGCAAATTTTTTTAAATAAGATTTCATGTAATCGCTGTGGGATCTCGGGCAGCAAGGCATCGCGAACAGGTTCCGCTTGTTTATGTGATCGCTGGCGATGTTAAACGCAGATAAATGTATGTACATTAATTAATGGTGGGTTCACGACTTGCAAGTTATGTTATTGTCGCTCCTTTAGTGCTATTAATAAAGGTGTCATACAGTGCCATTTATAAAGGACTACAAACGCTGGAAAGGTCACAGTATTTATATTTATAAATTATTATATGTACCTTTTTTAAAAGTCCATATAGTTATTTCATTCGCTAAGTTTGTATCGAAAAAACTAATGCATTTTGTTCTTTTATTACAGTATCATTGGTCACCTATCCAATTTTTCCAACCTAAAGACATACAACACTTAAGTCTAGTGTCCCTTTTTAAACATTGTAAAATGTGTTGTTTAAATTTATTTGCAAGCAAGAAGCAAGTGTCGTCCATACCTACTAATAAAGTTATTTATTCCTTGACGTAGGAAACAGAGAATAGGTGAATACTTCTCAAAAGTCACGTTTTACGTTGTAGTAGGCGAAACTATTTGTTGCTTGCCTCAGCGCCTGTTACTGACAAGTTTTATACTAAAGTTACCTGATTATCTGTAACATTTCATGTTTCATGATTTCCACCAAGTGATTGTGATACGTACTACTTAATTGAGTGTTAGATAAGTTCTTGAACTTCACGCTAATAAACGTAGTTTCAATTTAGCAACATTATTACGTTCAACATTTTTACCTGTCTCGCTTGTCGCAACTTTTCTCCCAGAGCGGCCATTTCTGTTATCTTCTCCTGCGGGACCCCGCTTTCAATCTCCGGGTTGTATTTCTGATCGGATAGAGATGGCGACTGCACTAACGGCTTCGTGTACCTGTACCAAAAATAAGTTACATTAATATCAACTAAACTACATCTAAACACCCTAATAAGCATAGAACTGCAAAAAAAAAAATCTCCCGGTTTGCCGGCAGAATTGAAAACTTAAATACTATAACTTATAGTTTAATATCTTTCCCAACAGCAGACACCATCCATGGATGTGCGTAGCACGCTGTAACACAAACACACACGCACATTCGCGCTAGCACCCTGCGCAGTCGAATCTGTCGATCACGTGACCTGTCGCGAGTTTAACATTTTTTACACATTACAAAAAGACAAAGCGTGGCTAAAGAAGTTTTGAAAAATTCTGAAATTATTCTAACCTAGCTTCCTGTGAATTTAACCCCCTTAATATTTAATTATCTTCCTGTTCGTGGATTATTCTCATATTTTATTAGTTATTCTGCGTGAAGACAAACCTAACAAAATTTATAATTAAATCAGCCCAACTCATGAGTTATCAATGGTGTAACTAAAACGACATAGATTTATAATGTTTTCTTATGTTTACGCGATTGTTACACATTTAAATAAAATTATTTTAATACGTAATAAACGCGATAAAAACCGTATTAAAATAATTTTATTTAAAAGACATAGATTTATATATAAAGATGTCTCAAAGACCAAAAATCTAACTTCAATTTTAACGAAAGCTGAAAAGTACGAAGCCTATTTGTCAACTTAATTACAAATATGTGGTTCTCTGTAACAGCTTTTGATATTATGTCAACGATATAAAAATAGCTAGCTATTTGAAATGAATTGTTTCGTTTGTTATCTTATAGTACGCGAGATCCAATGGAAACAGATACTCCTTTGTAACAAAGGGCTCAAAGAATAAATATTGCGTTGCGATCTGGCGAGAAAACGAAAAAAGAAATTTCGTCTCTTCTCTAAAGAGACTATCTCAAGAGGGATGAAATGTATTCAACCTTAGTTGCGAAATAAACTGAGTAAATTCTTTTGTACACCGATAAAGATAATTATGTTACTTATGCATTTTCAAATTTACAAGAAATATGTATTGGTATCTCAAGATTAAATTCTGTCTCATTGCTATTGTTAGGAGCTGTTGATGAAACCATTACAATGTCTCTTCTAGGTATCATATTTCTGCTTTCAGTTTTGTTTTTTTGTTTTTTGGCAATATTCCTCAAAAAGTAAACAAAATATCAATTAACCCTTGTTTGGGTCACTCGTTAATATGAACATCTTTTCCTACGGAACCACTGCTGTGATTAGCTCTTCAAGACTATGCCGAGGGTAAATTTACTCTTTTTAGGTAACCGAATACTTTTTTGACTTGTATTTCATAGACTATGGTCCTAATGGCAAAAAAAAACAACTTACTCTCCAACAGTCTTCCCGTTCCAGCAGTTGTCATTCCCAATATCAGCGAAGTCCTGTTCTTCACAGATCTCATCAGCCAGACCATAGAAGAGCTTCTTCCTCTCAGCCAGCGAGGCGGTGAACTCGAGGATGGTGGCGTCCGGAGGGGGCACGCTGAAGTCGTTTCGTCGCGGGCTAGGGGTCGGGGCAGGAGAGCTGAGCCCCACGGCTGACGTCAATGTGGGCCCGCACTCTTGACGGACCTGCGAGCAACGAGATTTCCATGGTCACAAAATCGTATAAATACGTAAAATTTTCTCACTTAAATAATGTAGGTAGGCATTTAAAAGGCTAGGTTTATTTATCGGAATGTGGACCTAACCTTTTTTCCAAAATTATGTTTCGGAAAAGTACAAGTAAGTATAAATATAATAGGTACTTGATGTAAAAAAGTCACAAATCAGTCAAATCACCATCAAACCGCCATTGCGGCACTTTAACAGTATTTTCTGTAATGCGCTACAAATTGCAATGTATTTAAAAATGTATAAAGTAATATTTGTACTTATACCTATAACAAATAAAATATGTATGAAGTAATACCTATATATATATATACCTACCAAAAGAGGGTAGTAACCCTCTTTCGGTATTTATTAAGCGAAATTCTTGCGGTCTTACAGAATGTAAAACCGCAAGAATTTCAGGACTAAAATAGCTACATCGTAAACAGTAAAAAGTTTTCCTATGGGACCTATGTTGAGATCTCGAGAAACGAAACTTCATTTCATTCAAAAGTGTTAGGCTGGCCGGCCAAAGTATGAAAAAACAAAAAAAAAATTAAATTCCCAGCGTTGGTCCTTTAGAAAAACTTGTTTATATACTGAAGAGCTGGTTTACCTATTGGTTTAAAGTAGTAAGTAAAGTGTTTTTAAAAATACCGTGTATAAAAACACAGCTTACAGTATATTCTACTCTGCGTTGCAGAGCTTGCGTGTCACTACAAATTACCCGATGTTTACAGCAATGAGTGAGTGAGCCAATTAATAAATCAATGAATATCCTGACACAGTCTTCCTTAAAGGTCTATATTATCCAAAATAAGGACAATACAAACCTTTTGAAAAAAAAATCGTAGTCTAAACAACCTTGAATACGAACTACAAAATACAAAATTAATGAAATAGTTGCATTCATTTTAGAATGTTTTTTTTAATTCATCATTTCAAATTTGGGTTTTATGTACTTTGTTGAAAGTCATGTCCATCATCATGAGTTTGTTTCTTTGTTACGCTTTCACGCCGTATCTACTGAATCGATCATCATGAAATGTTGCATACACGTTGTCTGGAGTACAGAGAACTATAAAGGCTACCTTTCATTCCGTAGAAAAGTACTGTTCCCGAGGTATCGACACTAACGCGAGCGGAGCCACAGGCGTAAGCTAAATTTTTTTCGACAAATTACAAGGGTTATGGAAAGATCAC
This sequence comes from Rhodophaea formosa, assembly GCA_963082605.1. NCBI lineage: Eukaryota > Metazoa > Arthropoda > Insecta > Lepidoptera > Pyralidae > Rhodophaea > Rhodophaea formosa. The sequence continues at coordinate 16,916,875 of OY720207.1, forward strand.
TGCTGAGAAGAATACGCCGAAAAAAACTCAGTCTAGTTTGAATTTGATAGTGTAATGATAAAGAATTTATAACGCTCTTTAGACTCGTTGCGGTTTCCGACTAGCATTTTACCGATCCTCTGACATCATGGGTATTCAAATGTCATTACGATGCTACAATCCATACAGTAAGCGTCTTCTCCTTAGTACCCTGACAGATCTGTTCAAAATTTTGATTTATACGATATATACCCTTATTGATTCAACAATAAAGAGCATACTTTTGTGGAATTCTTATGGTTGACCATGAGACGGACATACAACATCATACAATCGCACATATGCAATTGTATAATAATATACTCGTACCTATATCTATATTTTTATACAGTTGCATATGTGCGAGCGGTATACCAACCTCTAGTCTAGTCTAGTCTCTTTCTATGCTAAAAGTTACTCTGGATACTCAGTCCTTCTACCAATCGTATAAGGTCCATGTTCCAACCAAACAGGTAGGAGCCATCAAGACGGCGACAAAAACAATGGATGCAATCACGAAGAGATGAAGATAAATTACAGGCGGCAAGATGCTCATATCGTTTGTCAGCCATCATCAGGGTTCGGTATTCGCGCGGAAATAGCGGGCGAGCTCGCTTGCGCCTGCGCATGCTTCAATTACATAACAGATGTGACGCTGCCGTTATACACGATCTACCACTTCAATCGATATACTCATGCAAGAATACACAGAATCTGGTTTTACCGCCTATTACAAATGAATTAACAAAGCCTAAAGAGCAATGGGATATTGGTTCCTAGAGTCTTCTACACATCAAAGAACAGATGTTATACACGATCTACCAATTCAATCGATATTTCCATGCAAAATTCACAGAATTTGGTCTTTCTGCCTGGTAATCGAGCCATTTGTATCAAATGCCTCGATTAAGACTAATATGGGATATTGGTTGCATAGAGTCTTTCATACATCAAGAAACATGCTTTACGTAGCCTTTAGGTTTTATAGGCCTGGGCTCCGTCTACCTCGCAAGGAAAAAAACGACGTGACACTATGTTTGTATGTATTTATAAAGTAAAAAAAGCTGCATTTCTGCTCTCTTGGTATTTTGTCGGCGCCGTGTGAACGCCCGCAGCGACGCGCGACACACGCAAATAAACTATAACAAGTACAGCACTGCGCCGCAAATAGGCACCTATTTTGACATGTACACTGTTCGTACCTATGCCTATGTGTTAATACGCTTTGTTAATAAGGTACAGTTTGTACCAGGTATATGTGCATGGACTTGATAGCTTTTTATTTAAAAGAGTAGGGTTGATAGAGCTACGCAAAAGAAAATGTTTTAACGCCTTTAAAATGACCAAGCGTTGCTTCCCATTTCTGGTATATTATAATAATATTCTTATCGATAAAAGTCAGACTCTTAATAATAACAGACATGTATGTGCATGGACTAATGAGTTTTTATTCAAAAGCGTAAGGCTACTAAAATGGAAATTATTTTAACACCCATAATAAAGTGTTGCTTCTGAATTCTGATAATAACATTCTTTGCGATAAAAGGACACGGATAAGAGTCATACTTTTTATTATAACAGACAGACATATAAACCTAAAGATATCTGCTTGCTTTTATACCAATCCCAATCCCAACTCATATTATAAATGCAAAAGTGAGTTTTTTTTATGTCATAGGACGGCAAACGAGCACGCGGGTCACCTGATGGTAAGTGATCACCGCTGCCCATGGACAACTGTAACACCAGGGGTGTGACAATAGCGTTGCCGGCCTTTTATTTTTCCCTCCCAGAGGGGAGAGGGGATGGGCCTCCGGCTCTCTCACTCACCGAACGAAGCATAGCAGCGATATAGCTACTACTCATACGACGAATTTCTGTGAGAGTGTGGTACTTCCCCGTACGAGCCGGTCCATTCATGCTACTAGCAAAAGTGAATTTCGCCGGTAGCGTGACTCTACCTGAGTTTGTGTATTTTTTTGTTTATTTGTAACCTCGTCACGCTTTATCTACTGAGACAATCTTCTTGACATGTGGCATACACATAGGTTAAGGTACTGAGAATGACATAGGTACCTTCCATCCCGGAATGAAGTACTGTTCCTGTGGGATTTGCGATAAACGACTCAGCAAAATTATATGCGAGCGAATCCGCGAGTAAAAGCTTGTATTTTATGTAAAGCTATCGTGACTTCATAATTTCAACATTTACGTACGCTAATAAGTAATTTCACCGTGGTCCTGCTTGTTCAGATTGGTTCTTTGTCAACTATTTCCCTTATTTGAAACTTCTATCCGGAGTTGATGTAGTTATGGCAAGAACGCTACTTCTTTTCAGTCATATATTCTTCAATCTCAAAACCACAAACGCAGACTCGGTTAAAGATTTCAGATTGGTTCTTTGTCAAATATTTCCCTTATTTTAAACTTTCTAAACCGAGTTGATGTACGGCAAGAAATTTAGTTCCAAACAGTTCGCAGCAAAAGTTTTATTACGGCGCTGTCATCTTACCCGGCGTGAGGGAAAAATGCTGAGTTCCATTCCTCGCAATGGATATCCAACTTTCGTATTCAACTTTCAGTGTAGGAGCGTGAAGCGTGATGGATGATATAACGTAATAGTTTGGTGCGTTAGGATTCTTAAGAAAGTACTTTGGCTAGCGAAAACAGAGCATACTTTACAGATGTCATTTTCGCTTTTACAATTCAGGGTATGATTTTTGAAATTTCGCCGTACGCAAACGAGTGGTTTTTCCATACAAAATCGTTCGAGGACGAGTAGACGAAGAGAAATAGAACCTTAGATATTTTTGTTTTTTGTTTGTTTTTTATTGGCTATGCAAAAATGATTGACTAGTAATTTACACTCAATTTGTTTTCTATGTAATACCTTCATATAGGTATAACCGTGTGAAATATCACCATTACTTGATAAATGTGCTTAATGCATGGAGATATATGTACTTAATCATAGGATCAATTATCTGTCAGTGCACTCTTGATCAACCTTTTTAATTTTGACCCAATTTAACGCTTCACCAAAGACCTATTGATCATGCTGTAACAGCGTATGACAACAGTTACGCCAGAATTCTTACGAGATTAGCCGAGCGAAAATAGAGCAAGCGATACTTACGAGATCTATAACGCTAATTCCCCAGTTCAACGCCCGCTGTTTTTGTAAAAAGCCGACCATTAATAAAGTTAATTTTCATTAGCGATGGCGTTTTGCATGGCCGGACCGGATCGCAGCGCCTTCGGTCAAACAAAAACGCTGTAGAAAAAGCAGTCTGGGGTCTGTGTGTACATTGAAAGCACCGCTTGCCGCGGGTGGGCCTAGTAATTACAGTGGAAGAACGAGTAATGTATAAAGCCGTATAAACCCGACGGCGATGCCACACAATGGATCAGAATTATCGCGGGTAAGGAGCTCGGCCGTAATTAAAGGGATGCTATTAAGCCACTACTCGCTTGAGATTGACATTTTTAACACCCTTAATTATTATGAGTGTTGGAATCTGTGTAATCAACGCCTTGTAGGAAATTATGTTGTTATAGAGAAAAAGGATATATGTTTACTCACTTGTTTCTAAACTATTTGATATCAAAAAGTCCAATAAATCACAATCTTGAAAGTCCTTAATGACACGTGACTTTGGGGACAGACGAAACGACAAAAGGATATGAATCAGCTCAAAAAGCAAATAAGGAAGATGTAAAACATTAGTCATGAGGTGTCGAAAATGTACAATGAGGTACAAAAAGTGCAACTTCCGGAGCGATATGAAACGCCATGAATGCGAATGAAGCTATGACGACATCGCAACAGCGGGATTTCCGATTCATATTATCGAATAAAACATAGCTGACTAACATAACAAATGTAGCTACAAACAGAGCCATTACCCATTGTAATTATCACAATAGATTATAAACAAAACATGGCAAGAATTAATACTTTCACGTCTAATAACAATGAACCCAAGAATATATGAGAAAAATAGCCCACATTTCACCATAAATCTTTCGGAACTAGTTCTAATAATTTTATTATTCAAAACGACGAGTCCGAAAGCTTCTGCCTACTTAGCAATAATTGGTCTCTATTAAATCATTTATGGCAGACATAAACAAATTGGTTGAGATAAAACCAATCTGTTTTATAATTAATTAATTATGGGGAAGGCTCGCGCGGATGTCATTGAACGATTTTGAGCAAGTAGCGTGGGTGTCCAAGTTTCGATTAGTGCCGTAATCGACGATCTTCGCTCGAGAGATACGACCAATTCAATCGAATGTGACAAGATGATTGAACATTAAACTCGTTATCCCTGTAAAAATAGTTCTTACAAACTAGCAAATTGAACTGTACATTGATCTAAAGAGCACAGCAAAATCCGCCTTGAGGAGTAGATAGATAGAGTTTATCAAAATAATGAATAAAACATCAGGAGGCTCTTTGATGCTACTAAGTACTTATGAATCTAATAGATGTTAAAACAAGATAGGCAAAAATGAATTAAACGCACATAAATCATAAGCCGATCAACATGAGATAAGCCTAGAAGACACCAATAAATATTAGCAAGCAACTCTATTTATCTTATATATTTAGGTTCACATACGAGTCTTATGCACTTTGCACAGTCTTGTATATCGTGATCAGATAGTGGGCCTGGTCTACAGGTCAAACCTTTTCTAAAAAGGTGCTTGCTAGCAAGCAACCTGAAGAAGTTAATAATATCAACGATTTAGGCCGAGAGGCGGTTCCGAAGAACTCTGACACTAGGGTGTGCATGGTCGATTGACCGTGTCACCTACACGAAATGATGCTGATGAACGATTTATTCCTGGTGATAGACTATCTAGTACCTATTACTAATAAAATTCAAAGAACCAATTCCTTTGGTCCATGTTTTAACTTTGATTTAGAAGACTGAAGAAAAATAATATTAATATTATTGTTTTTGCTTTTTTTAAAATATTGAATTAGGCATTTGTCTCCCGTCTCATCTGATAATAAGTGGCGATGAAGACGAGGATGTTACATGCCTATCCAAGAGATATCCGTATATTCTACTTTTGAACGTCCCAGGACTATACTTGTCTGAGAATAAAGACGCAGACAGTTCATTGCAAACCTTAGCTACTCGAACCAAAAAGAAACTGTTGAAGCGTTTAGTACGACTCTTTGGTATTTTAACGACGAAGACGATTTTAAATGGATTGGCAACATTCTTTACGTCTTTACATTCCTTCAGAGTAATAAACCAAATCATTCTTAATCTGAGAGCTATTGATGAGCCTTTTACTGTTAGATCTATACATATGGCTCTTATTCAGTATATCCCAATCCCAACTAATATTATAAATGCGAAAGTGAGTTTGTATATTTATTTGTTTGTTACCTCTTTACGCTTTATCTAGTGAACCAATCGTCTTAAAATTTGGCCTATACATAGGTTAGGGTACTGAAAAGTACATAGAGTAAATACCATGCCGAAAAAAAGTACTGTTCCCGTGGGATTTGCGTTAAACGACTCGGCAAATGTATACTCGAGCAAAGCCGCGGGCAAAAGATAGTCATTTGATAAGTTCTAGTAAATCGGTCAAACGTGCCGGCGACTGCAGCGGGCGGCTTACGACGCAACTCACGGAATCAAGCACATCAAAATTCCGATTGTCTGCTGTAAAACCATCTGGTTTAGCGCACTGCGGTTTGAGAAAGCTCTTCTGGTTAGAGCTGTGATAATAAAATATACATTATAACGTGTTTCTTTACGTTCAAATATCAATATAGCGACGTCTTATATCAGAACACATGCCATAGGATATGACAATGTTAAATGTTTAAATTACCTTAAACACACATTAAAAATAATATCAAAGTTATTTGCAATATATTATAAGTCCATCCATATTTCAGTCCCATAGCCCATTAATTTTACTTTTAAAATGCCTCTCCCCCCTCTGGCCAAGACCTGTTCAAGGGCATATCATACATTGGTATTTCCAGGAACGGGTCCTGGCTGGAGTACTACATTACATCAACTTCTCCAAAGGGCCTCTATGTGTTGGATCTATATCCCCACGCAAGCCTTCCAAAGGACCGGGGTAGCACCCGTGACTCCAAAGGAGACACAAATATTATGCATGCATAATACATTTTTCAATCTCACAATATTTAACGAAGAAAATTCGCTGTTAATGCAGAGAAATCATAATTAAGAAAAAATCAATTATGTTATTCTTATATAAGTATTATTATATATTTGTACTCGTTATCAATTATGTAAAAATCAATTATTATGTTTAATGTAATTTTATATAAATATTTTAATGGCATTTATTAATTGTAAGCAAATTTCATCGGCAGAATATTATGTGTTAAATTTTAATTAAAAAGTTTATTCAAAAGAACTGAAAGCACAATAAATGGAAGAAACTTTGAAATTAAATTCCATCACCAAACCTATTCAAATGTTTGTTGATCGTGAATTATAATTACTTTTTGTACAATTGGTCGTAATAGGTATGTCTTATAATATATTCATAAATAATACCTATGCCATGTTAAGTGGATAAATATATTTATTATATTAGGTATTAAATTGACCCTTACAAAACGAAGCATCGAATAGTCAAACGGCCTCCAATTAACTACTGTATTCATATTTCACAAGTGCTTCAAATAATGAACTATAAATTCATTTTTTATTGCCAACCAGTAGTAGACATAAGACTAGTCTACCAGTGCCATAAACAACTATTTCTAACTATAGTTCGATAAATAAAAGTGATGAGGTTGTATATCAGTGTTGCGGTTCCGATTGGGCTATCGAGGTTGTGTGTATGCGCCCACGCACGCCGCAAGCCATAAGCAATAAGTAATTATTTTAAATAATCGTCGTAATTAAATAATGCACGCTCATTTTTCTTTCATTTAAGTCTAGACATTTCGAAATCGTTTGGCATTAAATTAGTCGGTTGATATATTTACCGAGTAATCTATTTCAAAGGTTAATTGATATCGAAAATTTACGCTATTACGTACGTAATTTATTAGAATATAGAAGAATTAAGCAGTAAATTTTATATTTTTATTGAATACTAGCTGTTTCCTACGACTTTATCGACGTGAATCACGGCCCCGGGCTTATCCCAGCCTCTTAGCCGACTCCTGGCCTCCAGGGTTTTATCGTTGTCTGTGAAAATTATTGATTTGCGGCCAATAAAATGTGCCCAAATTTCAATGTATGCTCGTACCATAGGCCAAATTGTTCGTGCTGCCTTCTTCCCCGAGTCATGCAAATTTGAAAAATATTCTCTCTAACCATCTTCGCACTAGATCACTGATTTTACTTTTGCTCAAAATTATCATCTCTATCATTAAAAACCCAATTGAAAAAAAGTATCTTTATGCGCCGATACAAATACCAAACTTGTTATTTTGTCGTATAAAGACAAAAATGCAGGTTGAACCTGCATTTTTCCCGCCCGCGTGTTTTTTTTTCCATATCTGATTTCTTTTTTTTTTTTTAATGGACTACGTAGCTAGCTCCAAATGAGCTTTCGCTTTTCTAAATTTAATAAGAATAATATACCAAACTTTTTAATGCTGCATATTAAGTAAAAATAATCAAGATGTGACTCTAATATTGGATCCCGCTACATCTTCTCGCTTGCGCCTTATTTCGCGAGGTGAAAGCTCGCGCGTGGGCGGGCGCCGGCGCTCTCTACAACCGTCATACGAACAGCTCGCAAGTCGCAATATGAGATGGGATTCAGGTATGAGGATACTGTGACCTGCCTGTACGTGTCAACGACCTTTCTTCATATTTCAGATAGGTGTAAGGCGCCAAGTGTAATGTTTTGACTATATACTATCTAGACACTGTCATGCCTTTAGCTTAGTGTTAGCACACGCGTTCTGTCAATTAATGCCATCAAAATCCGTCAAATTGGTAGATATGTGTTTGCATGTTAGAATAGAATACATGGGTTGGACACAATTTTGGTAATGGAGTGTATCTGGGCGTGTAATGCTACAATGACGTCAAACGTTAAAGCACACCATTGAAGACGTTTTGTAGTCTTAATTAAAAGAGCGATTTTAAAGTTACGAATGAATTACTTTTTTTATAGCCGAGAAGAGGAGGTTGACAATTTCTAAAATTGGATTAGTACTTAGATAGGTACTGATTTGCTGCCCATGCAAAATTACGATGTGTTTCTCTTGCTTAATCGACAAACTTTATGTTAAGGCATGATGATGCTAGGAGTGTCATAGAAAACATCCCATCCTTAATAAATACGATTAAATTATTTAAATTGATAAAATTCCAAATCGTACGGAAGAAGCTACATTATACTTATTAATTAGCACGTACACCGAAAAATATACCATATTCAGAGACACAGTCGACGTTAATATGACTTGTTTAATCATTTGTAGTCAAATTTTTAAAACAATCTACAAATTTAACTAAATAAATGAGCTTTACTGAAATAAAATTTATAAGAAAGTGTAAAATATAAGAATTGTTAATGAAACGACACTACACTTCCCAATCAAAGTTGCCTAGGTTTTTTGTATGAAACAAATAGCAATAACTAACTTTACACTGGAGTCACGAAATAGAAAGACCAAAATAAGGTCATCTCATTCCTAAAAGGGCAATAGAATTGAAAGCGGGAGCTTAAAATTAAGACAAAGATTAACATAAGTGATTTACAAAATTAATTCTGATAATGAGAACTGGCTCCGGCTGCTTTCCAAACTTTACTTCTTTATTATCTCTACTTATCTGTGGTAAAGTAACTTAAAGTACTTATACCAGTACTTAGTAGTATGGTAAAGTACTTACTCGTTCGAAATGTGTTCTCATTTATCTTCGTATAGTCACTACGAAACAAGATCTTGAATTAACAAACCTATTTGTATGTTTATTGGCGATATTACAGCGAAATTCATATGTAAAGCGGTGGGGAAACGTTGCGCAATATGTTGATACTTACTTGCACTCGGGTTATCTCAATTAAATAGAACAAGTTATTAACCACACATATCATATATGCACTTGTCATACCTATTTTCTTTTAAATAATTTCATTTTGAAAAATTTAAAACAATCAACAAATTTAACTAAATAAATGAGATTTACTGAAAGAATATTTATAAGTCCGTGTATAATATAAGAATTGTTAATGAAACGACACTTGTTTGTTCACATACAAAATACGTTGTATTCAAATATTAATTACAACTAAATGTCTGAAGGAAATTTACTATCACTACATATAATACAAGGAGGTATATTCCAAAAAATAAAATACCGACCGCCTTTTTTTGATAGTTTACGTTGCCTATATTCATTTTGCTGACGTCATATAGCCTATGACACTGCGACTTAAAAATATGAATCTATATAATGACACCGCACACTTCAAAATCGGACAGATGATCAGGCTACCGGAAGAAACAATGGAACAGACATACTAACATACGTATATACATGGATATATACATACCTACGCACGAAAAACATTAAATCGAATACAATAAAACTCTGTGGCCAGTGAGTTTACTTAGAACTCTTTGCATGATGTATCGAATCACAAACTACGAAGAAGAAAATATTACAAATATCAGACGACCGACTGCTTTTTTCTCTGGGCAATAGAGATCATAGACAAATAATGGAGTGAGGGGAAAGTTTAATGCAATTAAGTTGTAATTTCTATTATGGAAGCCACAGATTCAAACTCATTATGACGCGTATTCTACGTCCTTATATCCAAAAAGCCATTTTCCGGCAGTTTCTTTTCTTTATGGCATAGGACGGCAAACGAGCAAGCAGGCACCTGATGGAAAGTGATAACTGCCGCCCATGGACTAATGCAACACACCTGGGGTGTGACAAGGGCGTCGCCGGCCTTTTATTTTTCCCTCCCCAGACGGAAGGGGGGACGGGCCTTTAAGTAATAGGGCCCAGTAATTCATGAGAAAAGTTTATAAGTATAATACCTACATGTCCAGGCGCAATAGTTACGAAAAAGAATACTCATTTCAAATTCGTAAATCGAATACGCAACAAACTCAGTGGCCAGTGAGTGTACTCAGAACTCTTTGCACGATGCATCAAATAGGTGAGAAGTAAATTGCGCAGGATGCAGCCGCCACAGTGGCGGGCGACGATCATTACCAGGGGTCTTGACATGGATACGTGACTTGAGACTTGCTGCAAGATAGCTCGTATCAGTGGAGATGCAATTAGGCGGTAGGTACTTTGTTGTGGACTACTGACACATGTAGTACTGTATATTAAGAGTACTTGCTTGATAGTTATGCTAGCTAGAATTCATCCTTTTAATCGAATTGTTTTGTTCGACTTCAACTTAGATGGGACATAGGATTAATCAGGGATGGAACACATTTCTATTTTTAATGAGTGTATGTCAGATGCCTTTGGGCAGCTTGAAAAATCTCTAGTGTTGGCAACACACGAAAAACAAACATTTATAAATAAGCGTATCCCATATGAAGTCACCAACTTTACGACCAGTATCCTTGACGACAGGAAGGTCACAATAAGGCTGATCCACATGAGTCAGTGGATGTAGGCACGTCTCGCCGCCGTCTGCAATTGCCTAAACGTCTCCATTGTCTCCATAGATAAAAAAAAATACTTCTATGATTGTCTCATTACCCGCTCTCACAACATTGCTCTCCTATTACACACACGAAAAACAAAGAAAAATTTTAGATAAACGTATCCCATATGAAGTCACCATTGTCCTTGACGACAGGAAGGTCACAATAAGGCTGGTCCACATGAGTCAGCGGATGTAGGCACGTCTCGCCGCCGTCTGCAATTGCCTTAACGTCTCCATTGTCTCATTACCCGCTCTCAGCAGCTGTCGGCGAATTAAATGCTCTTAACTCTTAAACGTTTTTGATTCGATGTGTTACGAGTCATATTCTTGCTGGTTTTAGCTCATAAAGTTTCAGGAAACCTCAGCTTTCGGTATCATCAGCTTGGGGATTAGCTATGTGTAAAATAATAATAACAAATATCACGCACACGCATGTTTTATTACGGACAAAACTATCATAACAAGTATTAATATTTTAGTAACCAAAGTACTATTTGGTTTAAGAAAATATTTTAATCCTACATAACTTATTTATGTATATTATATTTTATGTATATTATATATTATATATATATATTATACATAGATTATTAGCTTTATTTAAAGATGCAAAACATGTTTATGAGACAGTATGTTAAATCAAAGTTTATACTTTATGGCTACGATATAGTGCGTCAATTATTAAATAAGCGTTATTCCACCTACACTGAACACATAAGTTCATTATGTGTTAATAACAGTGAAGGTTGTGATATGACGAGGACACGAAAATTCAGATAAAAGGAAACAATACACTCAGCTATCATTGCCCTTCACAACTGAATATTTGATCACGGGAACGGGTGCGGCAATCATCTCGTTAGAAATCAGCTCCGTCGTGAATATTACATTTTTACGATTGCAAGCTCGTAAAGGAACTACAACACCGCCTTTATGACACATATTACGGCGAACATAATAAGTTGACTGCTACCACTTTTTGTTCAATTACAGTAAATGGCAGCGCTGTCACTCAGCGACAGGAAATAATGTGCTCGACGTGTCTCCGAGTAACATCTACCAAATTAGTATAATAGCGAGAAATATCTCAGCGCTAAAAAGATCCATTCATAAATTACGGAGATTGAATTAGCACGCTCCATGAAGACCGAATTAATACGTACCTAGCTGGATTTATGTCCCCGAGCATTCTCGACGTTTTTGCTTTAGCTACAGTCTACACCTCTCGCAGCGAATTGCTTTTAATGGAATTGATTTAGACCATTAAACGCGGAGATGAAAGCGTCTCTCGGATGATTAGAAACGTTTTTGTTGTTGCAACAGTGTGGGCGAGGAGTGCGGCGAGCGACCCGCGCGGCCCACGGCTGACCTGCCGGCCTACGTCTTCTTTATAGCTCCGTAATGCGATGTAAACGCGATCTAGGAAGAGATTCCGAGTTTTACGATTATTGAATGGACCGCCTTTGTAATAGGCGCCCTACAAGTTTATTGCGGGACAAAGCTGCATGCAAAATAGCTTTGGTAACGGAGAGTAATTGAAATGTCCCGCTACACGGCACCACGTGTGGCACCGAGCCAAACTCGGGCACGCCTGATAACTTTATTTTGTACGTTTTCAATCCATTGAAGTTTGATTGCCGGTATCAGCGACGCTAACTAGCGCGCCGCATTTCACACGCCGCAATGTAACAGCAATTTCATGTTAAAATGGCGTGCAAAATGTGGAACTTCTGTGGCGCAGCGGTAAATCAAACGAAATTATAGTGAGTAGTAGTTGTAAATTCAGCGTATATTTCATCGTGCAGAAAATTATCTCGTTCAACACGAATGGATCGGCGCTGGAGGAAAGTCGAGAAGTTATGAACGCTCCCGTTCTGCGACTAGTTTATATGCTAACAATGCTATGTTTAATTATAAGTCAACACACTATTAATTGTTTATTTATTTGTTTGTAAGTCTTTAGCTTGAATTTCGAAAATGTCAATAGTAGCGTTCGTCCTAGATCTGTATCTAGGACGAACCGTTCTAACAATATAAAATAATAGATATTCTATATGAGAAATAGACTCAGAGATATTGAAAGCTTTAACTTAAAGCTGTTTAAATTTCCAGTATACTCCGGCAATATTTTAGATCCAGTTCAGTTCCAGTTTAAAGGATCGGCACGTCAGCGCCGGATCTCACTAATCCTGCATTGAATGCTGGTTCGAGAGCTAAATGGTTAAACGCATCCGGTCGCTTTCTAGCACTGCACTATAGAAATATGCATCCACTACAACTGCGTCTAATATACTGCATTTAACTTAAAATTGCTCGTTGTCACGAGAGAAAATATAGTGCTTTTGCGTTCTAATGGAATTAGCTCGGATAAATCATTGGTCTTACTCGTGATGCTTCTGCGAGACACTGCCGGCGTTCTAGAAAAATAGGCAATTTATAGCATACTAGGATTAGCCAGGTTCAGGCTCAGTTAAATGTGTAAGGGGAGTTACTCTCAACCCACTCAACTAACTCCACCTTTTATGCAAACTACAACCCACTATACAAAGTATTTTCGTTTTGTGCCTTCTAAAAAAGCCTGCGATTATTAATTGACACACCTCATTTTGTTTCGAAGTACAACATTACACCTTTTATTGTTTCGAAGTAAATCTACTTTGTGAAACGCAAAGCAAATTTGAAAGTTTACACATTAATATCACGGGGACATGTTTTTATACGATAACCAACTCATGGTGGAAGGACAACTCCCAGGGGTCTTCTTCAAAAATAATTTTTATGGTAGTATACTAACCTTATTTTCTAAAGTGAGATGGTTCTCCAATGCGTACATCACGGCCTGCGTGACGCTCTTCTCGATCTCGCGGAGAACGCCGTCGGCTTCCACCCTGACCAGCCTCTCCAGACCCTCCACGTAGCCCGCCCAGGGTGCATCTAACTCGGCTACCAGCGAGCCTAGGCACCTAGGAATAAACATATCCAAATTAATTGCTATGAAATATATCAAGATTTCTTTCATGCAGTGGTTCTAGCTTAAAAAGTGCATCATGCAATGATTTTTTTCATTTATTAAAATAATTTTGATATGAAATTTATAAACATACGAATTATAAATAAATAAATATAAATATACACGGACAAATCACACAGATTGAGCTAGCCCCAAAGTAAGTTCTTATGTAAGACTTGTGTTATGGGATACCAACTCAACGATACTATATTTTATAACAAATACATGTATAGATAAACATCCAAGACCCAGGTCAATCTGAAAAAGATCGTTTTCCATCTTGACCTGACTGGGGATCGAACCCGGGACCATCCGTGTTGCAGGCAGGCGTGATGACCGCTGCGCCACGGAGCTCATCAATTACTAAGATAATGCGGAATTGGCATACTAGATACTTTAAGTTCTAATTTTATATTCTAATACGTAACAGAATAAATAAAACAGTTTCAAAATATCATCTGTGAAATCGAAGTATAGAGAAGGCGTGTAAACGTTAGATCTAAAATAACCCGCCTTGTCTGCAACTGTTCCTACTTTCGCTTTTAGTAGGCGTGCCGGCCGCCGACCGCCGACAAGTAACTCAGTTTGCTTCTTTGTGAGCTCAATACCAAAATCAATATTGAAATTAACGGGAGATATCGACATTATTCATCATCATTCGTCATCTTCAGGTATTTTTAGTCCTCACTGCAGGAGCACGACCCTCTCTGTACTATCAGAGCGATAATAGCCAGAGCAGTCAGGGGTTTGGACCTACCTTTCGGGTTGGAAATCTGTCTCTTTGATGTTTATAAGCTTTGTTTAGTTTATGTTCCCTAAGTCGCCTTCTACGACAACTACGGGGAAACTTGGAGTGGTCCTATTCCCTTCTGCCGGGAACCACACGGCTGTTGCTTATTAAAATATATAAACTCGCACGATGTCGTTCCAATCCGCACTGCGGTTTGGGACGATATCGTGCGCGCGTCTCAATTCACATTCACTCTGAGAAAGAACTCCGGATGAGGTCGAAACATGTCGGCCAGTTAGCTGACTTTATTGTATTTTTTATATCAACTTTACAAATATATCATGTTCTGTGCTGTGTATACTCTTGTCGCCACTTGTCGAAAGTAATGAAGTTGTCTAAAACGAATACTGCAAATGAAGTTGCGAGACAAACGGTCCCTAGGTGAGTTGCTTTATGAAGTTTTGACTCCAGGAAGTTAATTAACTCTCAGCTCACTGAGAGCTAAGCCTTATTAAAGGTGCATTTCATTGTCGCAGCACGTAAGAGTAACTGCGAGCTCTTGACAAGTTTTAGTAAGATTGACAATTATAATTTTCTGCTTTTAATCTCTGTTTCATTTCTGTCTTTATTTTAATTAGGTATGTTACGTTTTAAAACTTTTCTTGTTTGATTGTATTTTACCTAATTCATATGATTATACCTATAGGGAAGATCACACAAAGCTAATTTAGCAAGAACAGTACATAAGTTGTGAACTTTTGAAGTGGTTTACTAAGTAAACTCAGTGATAAGCAACCAAGACACAAAGTCTGAAGGAACCCTTTTTCATCTTGGAAAGACCGCAACTACTCTACAGCATATTTCGCGTCACTAGTTCTTCACAAAATAACATCTTTAGTCATCAGTCCTAGTAAGAAGGTCAAACAAACTCATCTTCATATAACATTTAGGTAGTAAGTCTCGCAGGGCTTGACATCGTAGCTTCTGCAATGGCTGGTGTACTCCTCACTGGCAGAATACATGTTCATGTTCACTGGTCCCTAACAAATTGACTTCTATAGTCATTCGTTCTAGTGAGAAGGTCAAGTAACTCACCCTCGAGCAACATTTAAGCAGTAAGCCCTACAGGGCTTGACATCGTGGCCCCTGCAGTGCGCGCAGCCAACGACCTTCAGCAGATGGCTGGAGCACTCCTCGCTGGCTGACGACAGCACATGTTCACTGGCCGCCAGTACGCTGGCGCCAGTCGCCAGCACCTCCAGTAAAGTGCGAGCCGCTTTCATTGAGTGGGAGAGCGATGTTCCCATCTGTAAAGATTTATTCTGAATCAGTTATTTTCTATTAGGTTCGTGATACGTTTCGTTGGTTGATAGGGTATGTTCTATATATTGCATTAAAAAATAAGAACAGATCAAAACCCCATAAAAAAATTATATCTTCATTCAGAATTTATTACAATTTCAGGCAGGCAGGTGATCTGTTACAAATTTAAAGAGCAACACTATTCAACTATCAAGAAAGAAAGCAACACTGTGATTGTTATAATATCATAAAGCATATAAGAACCCACAAACCTTTTGAGGAACATCACCAAACGGCTTTACAGCATCGTAAGCGTCTTTCAAGCACGCCTCATACTCGATCGTAAACTGCTTCGCTTCCAGCTTCAGCACGCTTTGGTACGCCACGGGAAACACGTTCTGGAAGAACTTCCTTGCGCTCTCTGCCAGATCTCTTGGAGGCTGGGAGCCGAGCGTGACGTCATCGTGCTCGCTCGTTCGAAGTGACGTTCGGATGTCTTCGTAGAGCGCCGAGAGCGGCCCCCGGGTCCGCACAGCGTGCCCCCGGTAGAGTTGGGTCAGCAAGCGCCCTGTCTTGTTTTGCGAGTGCCGCGATAGCTGCATCAGATGATCTGTTTGGAAGAAAAAACATTTTGATAAGTAAAATTATAAATAAATATTATTTTATTGTAAAACGGACAAATCACACAGAGCTAGCCCCAAGATAAGTTCGAGACTTGTGTTATGGGATACTAACTCAACGATACAATATTTTGTTACAAATACATGTAACAAAATATTGTTGTTACAGATAAACATGCAAGACCGAGGTCAATCTGAAAAATATAATTTTCCATCTAAACCTGACCGGGAATCGTACCCGGGACCTTCCGTGTTGCAGGCAGGCGTGTTGAACGCTGCGCCACGGAGCTCGTCAGTATATTTTCGCCGCAAAAGAATCCATCTTAGTTGAGTGTAGTAGCTAGTGTTAACATTCCTATTAATCATGTAATAATAAGGCTTTCATAAATCTATCTATTGTTGTCAATAGTAATAGGTTCGTCTTCACTCGTCCATTTGTCAAAACATTCTCTTTGAAAATATGTTTTAAGTTTCTTGAAATGAGATACCTTTTGTTTCATTTACAACGTTGCTATTCTTTTTAAAATCAAATCATCAGACGAGACAGGTTCCATAGTGCAGAGAAGAGCATTATGTGAGAAACTAAATCTGTTTGCTCATTTGATTTGGAAGTCAAAGCCCGGACGTATCGCATTATCTAAAGCCTAGACTAGACGCAGAGATCAAAGCTTTTCGAGATCGAGCTATAATACCTACGTATTGCTAAGAAGCTCGGCTAAATAAATTTGGTTTAGGTACTAGAATTTAGGACAGATTATCGCTAGTAAGTACTTGGCAAAGCCGATACGTGTTACGGCCGGTACGGGATCTCCAGTCTACAGAATGAACAGGTTAAAAGGAGCTCGATGGCCCAGAAGGCGTAATAACATATCGTATACGCATATTAAGCAACCGCTACCATGGTCCCCAATGGAACAGGTGACCAACAATTGGCATAATAATTGCTCGGTTATCATCGCTGATGGCAGTTGTTAATGCTATACCAGATGCTATTGGGCGGCTTAAAATGCCGGCCAGTTACTTACACGAAAAACAAACAAATGCAATAAAGTTAGACATTTAACGGTAACAAGCTTAAATAACCTTTGTATTTACTGCAATCTATAATGTAGACATCGACATTTATGTTGTCTAAAAAAACTAAATATAAAACTAAAATCGCTGCTTGATTTTATTTTCAAGTCAAAGCCCCGCACGTATAACGCTATCCGATGTCGTCTGTAGCCTAGATTCGGAGATTAGTTGAGATCACGAATACATATCGGAGAGAACAGCCAATTTCACTAAAGGAGAATGGCTGGATCAGTGCTACGGTTTGACATTTTCAAATCCATTTCCATAATAATATATTTTGAAATCTTTTTTGTTCTGTCTGTTTGCGAATTTGAATCTATTATTCGAATCCTGTACTTTATACAAAGTAACACATACTATGCTAGAGAACAAACATCTATTAGATTTTATATTTAAGAGTCAAATTAGTATTTAAGAGTCACGTTATCCGACGCTGCCTTTCCGTAGCCTGGACTGGGATTTTAAACTATTGAGATCGGGAATATATGTATCGGAGAGTAGAGTCAATCTCAGTTATAGAGAATGGCTGGATCATTTAAGGCCATAGAGTAAAAGTGTTTTATTTAAGAAATGCTGAAAGAAGTAAAATTTTTTCTCAAAATACAACATGTGCTAGATATAGGAATATTTAGTAATAAACTTACCCATATTACACGAACTAGGCCGCCTGTAAATCTATTGCCTATTAAATGCAAATGAAATTTCATGCATACTCAACCCAAAGTGCTCAAGTAATTCAACTCAATTAAGTCGGCAACATTGACGTAGTTATTGTAATTTAAATCCTAATAGCCACTTAGTTTCCTACTCCTAATCACAATGATATTCACCACCGGTCCTAGCTCTTTCTCATGGTACAGCATGATAATCTTTCGGCGCCCTTTGGTTACATCAGAGAATGACGACGGATGAGACTAACGCCAACCATATCTCGCCCACCAATTGTAAAGCATATTGTGCACTAGATCACGAAAATATTAGGTCCTTACCTATAAAATTGGCGTTTTTTTCCGCTTGCCATTTTGTTTCTAATGACAATAATTTTCAAGTAAACACATTTTTTTTTATTGAAACTTGAAATAAGCCTATATTACTGCATGCATAAATTTTTTGTTTTTGTGTATTTAATTATTGGAAAATGCTCATGAAAAGAACTCGTTTCACGTTTGTCCGTTTTAATCAAAAATTTAGACATATTTCTATTATTTTTCTAACTTTTTGTGAATTTTAGAATGTCCAAATTAGGCTCAATGTTGTCCGTAACTACATGCAAAATTTCATTTTTATTAAATTTATCAAACCAGAAATAATATTTTTTTATGTTTTCACGATTGTTACACATTTAAATACATCATACACATATTCATACATCGGGCAAACAAAGAGGAGCATCGGTACCCGTATAAAAAAACATATTGCTGACATGAAGCATAAGCGCTCAACGAAGTCTGCAGTCTGTGAACATGCCCTAGACAAACCCAACCATTATATGCGTTTTGATAATCCTCAAGTCCTTGCAAAAGAAAAGCGATACATTCCAAGAATGCTTTGAGGCTATTGAAATTAAAAAAAACATCCTAATTTCAATAAAGAGGATGGTTGGCAGTTACCACCAGCTTGAGATCCAGTCATCAATTTAATCAAATCTCAAGCTAAGCAGAAGACTGCAAGACCTTCAGATATCGTGAGCCAATACATCGGAACGTTATCAAAAAATATTTTAGGCAGTAGATTTTGCAGTTCTTATAAAATATTAGACAAATGTCAACTTAGTCTACCTGCGACCACGAACACTGTAAAGTGCTCGAAACGTTAGGTGTATAAATAATGTAATAAACCAGAAATATACTAAAAATGTTAGTATGAAAACTTAACTTTGCTCAAAATTCTTCATACAAAACGCCAATTTCATAGATAAGGACCTAATCATTACTGTTTAAAGTACTTCGATCAGGTCTCTTTTTAGTCTCCACTGCAGGAGCCATATATTATTAGCCAGAGTAGTCAAAGGACTCCACGCTGCCTAGACGGGCTGGAGTTCCTTTTGGGTTCTTTAATGTTTAAAGCTTGTTTAGCTTGTATTTCCTTCGCCTTCTACGATACGCATGGCAAGACTTGGAGTGGTTCTATTCTACTCTGTCGGGAACCACACGGCATTCCTAAGGCCAAATACTAATTCACACTAAATTCGCTACATTCGCCCCGGCGCCCCCCTAAGCCTGGTGCCTAGAGCTACCGCTTCACTTCACCCCAGGGCCGGACCTGGACCGAGCCTAGGCAAATACGCTGAGCCGGCAAACATCCCGTCGGTATTTGATGCCATAGTTTGTGGCACCTGCGTTCTGGCCTACGTGTTATCTCGCAGGAATGCAGGGAACGCTGTAGGGATCATCAGTATATGATAAAAGCTCGTTTAAGGTTCAGATACGGCCACTGAGGTTAAATTTTTTTTTAATAGCTTGCCTTTGACAGTTTAAAAAATTATGTGGTAAACAATTTACAAGCTAATATACGCGTAATTTTTTAAGTTATATCTAAACATTCAATCATACTTATGCATAGCTACTTCCGTGAAACGTGGAAGCATGACATAATTAATGTCCTGCTAAGGCATAATTTTAAAGCATAAGTGCCGTAACCGATATCCTGAAATTTTGGGTACTTACGTAAGTCAAAAGATAATGCAATATTATGGTACTATACCTGATCCGACGTAGTCGGAAGGTGGCTAAGGTACTTCTAAACTTAAAAAAATAACCCTTCATGTATGTGGTCATTTAATTTGTCTTGGCAAGGACTTTACAGTAAGAATGGCTCATAATTAAAGCTTTTTACCAAAATGAAACTTTCGAATAAAAAAACTTATTGTATTATTTAACAAGAACCCGATTATCCGAATCCTGGTAAGGTACGTTTGTTGGTACTTGGCTCTACAATTACTAATAAAGATCGAATTAGACGACAGGCAGTGAAACTCCGAAGTCATAAAGTTTATATTGTTAGGGAGGGCAGATCGAATTTATTGCTTGCTATACATAAGATGTATGTATAGTAACGGATACATAATTAACTTCAAAGTTTCAGTAACATAATGTTTTCTATCTAATGTTTTCGTGATTGTAACACATTTTAAAAACATTACTTTTAATGCAGTGTTATCGTGTTTATTATATTATTTATACACCTAACGTTTCGAACACTTTTCAGTGTAGAATAGTTTAAAATACTAGACAAATGTCGACTTAGTATACCTACGATCACGAACACTGTAAAGTGTTCGAAACGTTATATATATATCAATAAAACCGTATTCAAAGTAATTTTATTTCAGTTACCTGTTAGAAGTCTTCCTAAAAACAGTTCCATTTTCAGTCAGTTCAAAATTAGGTTAAAATAGGGGGTTTATTTATTTTCAGGATTTCCGACTTAAATATTATATTCTTCAAAATCAATCGACCCTGTAATTTTCCGATGATATTTCCTTACTTAATTAGCATAAAACATGTGTGACGGATGCACTCAGAATAATGAATCGGATGCATATCAGGATATGTCTGGAGTTCAATTTTTCAACTGGTAGAATCGATCAACCTTTCGATGTGACGTTAGCACTTGGTTCGTATTCACATGTCAATAAAAATAAACGTGTCCTGTTTTTACGTATTCTTGAACCGTGCGAATAGTCTTATTCATTTTCGTGGGTTTCTATTCTCTCTCTTATCGTATGGTTAATTATTTGAATTGATAGAAAGATATTGGATTGAATGCCTTTTCAGTTTACAAGACGTAACAGTTTACTACAAACTACAGATCATCTACCGGCAAACGTATCATTCAGTACAAGACTGCTTCGCCTCAAATCCTCCATTTAAAATTCAATCAAAAATTACACATGTACGCGACGAAATGCCTATTAAAAAAATCATAAACACACGATTTTTAAGACGCTTTGAATAAACCCAGGCCTAACTCTCTCAATATGACCAACCCCTTTCATTGAAGTTGGTGGTCTAAGTTCATCGTCTACACCCGTATTCGGAGTCCTACCTTTAAACACGCCTCTCTAATTATAACAGAGAACGGTTCTAATTAAATAAGCCCCGGTTATCTTTATAAGGCCTTGTTATCTGAACAAAGTTCACGTTTATGTAAATGTGTGTGTGAAAACAGTATCTAATATACAAGAGAAGGTGCCTTTGAAGTCGCCCTACGTTTTGAAAGTGACTGAGGCGGTTCGTTTGAGTTAACATGTAGGCAAATAGGGATTCAGAAGGTATTTTATGTGTTTAGTCTTTCTTCACGGGTTTGCGAGGGGACCCTAATGCCTTGCAACGTTATGTTTGTATTTTTTAGCACTTAATTTAGCATAGCAATCCTCGGTGTAAACTACAATTGGTATGCAGAAAAGTTATAAATAAACTTGGCCACCTCCAAGCTTCATAGGAACGTAAAAAAACGTTTATCAAGTAACACACGAAAAGAATAAATAAATGAATAAATATATTATGTCTATCGTTTGCGGGGTAGACAGTAGTTCAAGGCCATAGAACCCAAAGGCCACGGTGGTATGTGGTAACGGTGTTGCTACTTGTTAACAGTTTACCGTAAAACACCGATACTTTGTATCCTTTAAAATAGACATTTCTAGACATTGGCTGAATTACCGAAACCTCGTTGGAAGCCATAAAATAAAAAATATAGATCGTCATCAATGTTTGACCTCTCGCTCCTCTGAGGCACTTCTATCAGGCCGAGAGTGCGTGCGTGTCGGAGGTTTGGGCCCTAGCTCATTTCGAATGTATTGAACACGCAGTAAAGTTTGAAAATATCTAAATTAGTTATTACGATTAAAAAAAAAGAAAATTATAAATGCTCGAATTTATAAACAATGTGTGAAATAGTTAAAGTAGACTTACTGACCAATAAAGATTTATCACCAAAAGCTCCCGTATTGCAATAAAAGGAACTTCGCCATCTTTGATTGCTACTTGTTATTTTACCTTTAAATGAGACATTTCTAAAGGTTGGTAGAATTACCGAAAACTCGGTAGAAGTCATAAAATAATAAATAGAAGAGATCGTCTGAGGCACTTCCATCAGGCCGAGAGTGCGTGCGTGTCGGAGGTTTGGGCCCTAGCTCATTTCGAATGTATTGAACACGCAGTAAAGTTTGAAAGGCGATATTAATATTGAATTTAATATGAGGCTGTTTATTTGCTTTGCAAGTTATATCAAATAGCCTAATAAAAAATCTGAAGAAATACTTTTTTTTTCGTTTTAAATACAATCACGAGAAAGGTGCTTTCCTTGAAGAAATCTGGATTTATTTTTAATAGAACCATTTACTACTACACAGATCGTAATAAAAGGAAATAAAACAATCATCACATGGAGATCAGCACGAATAACCATAGTTACAAGTAAAAGATCTCTTGTAAGTTTCTTTGTTTGTTACGAGTTCGGGGCTTTACTAAACCAACCATCATGATTTTTTTGCCTGTACGGTTAAGACCATAAGGTTTGCCTTTTATCCTCGAAAAAGTTCCCAAGGGGTCTATAATTCGAGCAGAGCTGCGGGCGAATTTTAGTAAGGTCATTAAAACTTCTCCTTTGTTAATATTCAGTTAAATCTCCTCATATAAACCATATACAAATAAGCAATCATCAGATGGACCTACATATTAAATTCATATTCATATCGTTATGCACACTGTTGAATAACGAATCTAAAATGTCAACCAATATAGTACAAAAGCTATAGACATAACAAAAGCTTTGAGAAAATAAATAGAGTACAATGCAATTTTCAATCACGACATAGCGTAATACACGAGATACAAATGTCGGGCCGAGATGGGATTCAGGCTCGTGGTTCAATAAATAATAAGAGTCATTCGTCTCAGCCGCAGACCTCCAGACGCCCTTTCACAGCCGCGGCGTAAAAACTATATGTTTGCACCGTGTAACGAGCGATCTACAGTTCTACATGTCTACGCTGGTCTGGGAGAAAAGAAAAAAACATAGAATGTACCAGCTGTTTCTCTTTCCCACGCAGATCATAAAAGCCAATCGAGGCAATGGGCGTGAGGAATCATGTCAACAGGCGATGCGGCTAGCAACACATCACTATTTTGATTCGTTCTTTTACCTACAAGCCCATGAATATGCTAAACGTGGCCTTTAGGTTTTATAGACCTGGGCTCCATCTACCCCGCAAGGGAAAAAGACGTGTTAGTATGTCATATAGACGTATAGTCTCTCAGCCACAGATCTCCAGACGCCCTTTAGTGGCCGCGGCGTAAAAACTATATGTCTGCACCGTGTAACGAGCGATCTACAGTTCTACTCGTACATCTTCCACGCTGGTCTGGGAGAAAAGAAAAAACGTAGAATGTACCAGCAATGACGTCATAGCGTAATAAGCGAGATACAAATGTCGAGCCGAGATGGGATTCAAGCTCGTGGTTCAATAAATAATAAGAGTCATTCGTCGACCGCCGCGCCGCAGACCTCCAGACGCCCTTTTGCGGCCGCGGCGTAAAAACTATATGTCTGCACCGTGTAACGAGCGATCTACAGCTGGATAAGACTTGTCAGACAGAGCCGCCATTGCAGAAGGGCGACTTAATGAGAAGGTTGGGTTTGGACTACGTATTGTTCATACACATACACTACTTTGTATTTTTTTATGTTATTATGGGAACCCGGCTTTACTCACGCTTTGTTTTGTCGGATCCACAGTCTAGTTTCGATCTTTTACGAAGACTATCATCAGGTCTAGTGATAGGAATTACCTACGCTTTCCTCAAAGCCGTCCGAAACTAGCCGGCGGATCCGATGAAAAGTAATCATAATAAGTACCATCAAATTAATCTCGCATAAGTTTTAATATTATTATTTTAATTTTACTTTACGAACAGACAATGCCCAAACAGTCTTTAAGTGTCTACCTTGATTATACGACTCATCTATCGAGTCGTTAAAATTATATTTATTTAAAGTTCATACCACCAGATGTAACCTCTGTCCTTTGCTTCATTTATATCTTTATGAATATAAGAGCGGCAAATACAATCTATATAAAAAAAATTACTAGTGTTCACTTTTATCTGGTTTTATACAGCGGTACCGTATTTAATTGAAACAAAATACTAAACTTATTCTTTTTTCTAATGTAACGGTTGTTATATAAAAAATATATACAATAGGCATAAATTATTTTTCAATTTCGGAAATAAATTAATTAAATGAAAGTTATTAATATCTTATTGTTTCGATGAAAATAAAGAGATATACTAAAATAACCGAGTTATCATCAATGGAAATGTAAAATGAGCATGTCGCTTAAGTAATACCTAAGTGCACGCTCAAGTAAGATATAAAATTCTAAAATGGCTTTATTACACTACGGAGCTGACTGCCATTGGACGTTGTTGAAAGTACAATATTGTGTTAAAGTTTATCTCGTTTATCTAGATCCCGACGTGCCTTCTCAACATATTCTAGAACAAACACCTAACTTTTCTCGTTGCTTGCGAGTTTGAATTTTTATTTATATTCTAATATAATATCATATTGTTCGCCTTCGAGTTTTATACGCTCTTTAGTACTTCAACCTTTATCCCTTGAGTTTAAAACTTTTCCAATGTAAGCAGTGGTATTAGGATTACTTTATATATTTTCTTTTTCTCCTCTAAGTAGGTAGTTTTCCACAGTAGTTTCCACTTTCCATCGTGTAGCCTTATTAAACAATATCTATAAACTTAGCAGTTTCCATAGTGACTTCTGCTACAGAAGTTGGAGGCCACACGAAGACCACAACCAAGTCACTCTTTGTAGGTATAAAGCGATCATCAAAGTTTTGAAAATGTACATACAAATAAGATAAGGTGAAAAACAAACCTCTATAATTTTTCGATAGCAAAGATTACTTTGTATTTTTTTGTATATGTATGAGTGACAAAGTTATTTTTGCGGTTTATTAAAAGTTAGAGGGGTTGGAACTTCTGTGGATGGAACACACATTTTACAACACCACTGACACAACAAGAAGTGCCTATCTTTCAAAGTATTGACTTTGGGAAAAAATGGATTTAGAAACCTCAATGTCATTTTTACCTATTGAGACCTATCTATACCTTTCTATAGACGCCCCGCACGTATATGTGTGATGATTTTTATTTTCTTTTCAGTTAACCCCTTAATCATTTTTTTATTTCTGTATAAAAATCGTAAAGCGGAGCCTGGGCTCCAAAGGACAGCTGAGGATGCAATCCGGAACACACTCATATGAGAGAGAGAGAGAGAGAGAGAGAGAGAGAGAGGAATTGTAGTGTAGGTATGAACTATTTGAGTTTATGACTTGTATGAGAAAATTTCTCCTACAAGTCATAAAATGGAAACATCTTCACTGGCGATAGCAGCTCCCGTCAGATTTCAGTCATTCGTGTCGCAGTCGGGTCCGTCGACCCAGATTCTGTCTCGCCAGCGTTTTCGCGACATTTTTCTATTCCACTGATTTTCTGCTAACTTTTGCAGACAACATCAAACTTAGCAGACGGTCTAATTTCAACACCTATTTGAAATTTAATCTTGTATTTTACAAAGGATATCAAATTGAAGGGACGCGGTTGTTAATTAAAATATTATTAAAATACGTAACAATGGGTTACTCACGTAAATAGTCAGCAACTAGCCGTCAAAAAAAAATCGTGGTTCTTTGTTCAATGAAAATGTAAATAAAATACTTAGAAAAACTGTTAAAAGTTTACGCGTGATATGATAATAAAAACATCTATCTATATTATTATAACTTAAACAAAGAATCTTTAGAAACAAAGCACATGAAAGTAGCAGGTATTTTTCAGCATTATATTTTCAGCATATATTTCGAACAATAAAATCAGAGGCTTTATTGTTCGAAATATATGTACTATTTATTCATCCAAAACAAGATGGGTAAATATGGCAAAGAACTTAAAACTAACTTAAATTTAGTTCAGATCAGACTACTTTGAATTTAAATCTATTTTTATTTCTGACTTCGCAATATATAAAAGACTAAAAATGTTTTAAATTCTTAAAGCAATGTGCTATTTTTTCATATCGAATGAGATATCCTTTGTCACTAGTCGCTTTTATAAAAAGCCATTGAAGCAGCCATAAATAGCATTAGTCCGGTACGGGCCAGCCCGGGTCTCGCCGAGAGTGAACTAATTACTTACTTATGCAAATTGTACTGTACACGGTTGTTCCACTAATGAACCTAGGCTACACAGTTGTTTAGCGTTTTGCGTGGTGAGATATAAATGAATAACAAGTAGCATTATAAAAAAAAACTTGGCAGTGGCTTTTTGACAGTTTATTTCCGACATATTGACGTCACATAGCCTTTGACACTCCGGGGACGAATGGGAATCTAATGATATCTCACACTTCAAAATCTTTAATCACTTCAAATTACATGCGGCGATCAATTTCACGGTCCTGTTATATGAAAATGTGTAGTAATAATAAAACTTACTTACTTGTAGTCTACAAAAATCTTAAAAATTTCTATTGAATATTATACTTATTTAATGAACAAAAAATTCAAAAATGCGAAAAGGGATTAATGGGTTTTAGCGTTTTAGGCAAGTTAGCCTATTGGGCAAGAGTCTTTTTGGACAGACATTTTTATGAATTTTGTACAAAATTTATGTTGCATATGTTAGTTACTTAGTCTAGCTAGAATAGCCAATATTGGTATATCTTACGACGCTGTCAGACTTCGGGCAATTTTTCTCCATAACATGGACCGCTGCGCGTCAATATTTGTGATAATATTTGCTGCTTGTATGAGATAAAATTATACTTTGTTGTTGTTTATATCAGCCCAAGGCGATGGCACGAAATACATTTAATATCTTAGAATAATATCACTGTTACTCTGAGTGTTTACATCCTACAAACGACAACAAGACGACTAAAGGACAAAACCACTAGCATTACTTAAGCAAGAGTGCAAGATCGGTGAAGGTAGGCATTAGGTCAAAACTCTACAGTTACAGTATTCTATGTTTACAGATTTAGCGCAGCGATTGCACAAGATAGGGCAAAAAGCTAAGTATTGTAGTCATAAGTTCGTATACGTGTAGAACAAAACTGTTAAAATTAACGACCGAACATCGAGCACTTCACCTAGGGTTCAACGGCCTGCCTAGGGCTTACACAAAAGGGTCATAAAGTCCTTTGTTTCAGCGACTCTTAAAACTGATATAAAAGAATCCCTCGTCATATCTGCGGAATATTATATTGCGGGTTCAAAGGATTCTATTTCATCGAGAGTACGGGAAACAATGAGGCTACTTTAGACTGTAAGGAAATAATGAGAGTGTGCTAGACTGGAGGGTTTCCTTTTACTATTGTGTGCCAGGGGGTAACCCAGACCACACGCGCGATGTTGCACTCGACTATATTTTCAACCGACTTTAAAAGAGGGGTTATCAATTCAATATTTGTGTAATATACTCAAAATTACATGAGTTTATATATGTTAGTTTTTATCAGCTTCAAAACATGTGTGCCAAAATTCCTAAGTGTGTACATTTGTATGTTTGCCTGCGCTTATCTAAGAAACTATAAATCGGATTGAAAATTCTTTTTTCTTATTGGACTAGGTATAATCCGACTTAGGGAACAATGCAAGTTTCATCAAAATAGGTTTAGTAGTTTTTTTGTGATTAAGTGTGTATCGGTCACTAGGAAAAGTTGAACTCAGTTTAAATATATAAATTTGAAAATCGTTTTCGTGGTCTCCAATTTGAAAGGGCGTCAAAGAAGATTGGCTATATGGAGTTTTATGAAATACTAGCTTTTGCCCTCGGCTTCGCTCGCATTAGTCCCTCGTGAACTGTAACTTTTTCGGTATAAAAATAGCATTCAATTATGTTAATCTAGGTAATAAAATATCTGTGTGCAAAATATCATCTTAATCCCTTGAGCCGTTCAGGCATGATTGAGTTAAACTAACTAACATCAAATATACAAACTTTCGCATTTATTATATTGTAACGAGCAAGCACCGTACACAGTAATGCCGAGTCGGCAAAATTGATTTATACATTTTTCCATTGTCACGTAAAGTTTAGTTCGCTACCTACGGCCAGCAAGAGTGCCACGCGACTCATTACACCTTCCATTAATTTCATTTAATTATTTAGTATCAAGAATACATCTTTGTGCTTCCGTTATCAGTGACTTTTAATTCTATCAGAACATCAATCAACATCTCCCCGTACATATATAAAGTAGGATGATAGTACACTAGGATATGACAGTAAGATTAGAGTCTTGCGTGCGATGGATATTAAATATTTACACAGGGCCTATCTACTTCCCCTAAAATATAGTTAGATATAGCCAGTTATACTAACACATGTCACAAAATAAAATAGTTTTTAGTTAACTTAATTACTCCATTGTATCTTGAATGTAAACCTACTACAAATTACACTAAGTTTGCGTACACCTGCCTTTCGCGTAGCCGCTTATGAAGACTTTAAACAGCTTGAGACTCTTCCATTAATTTTTAATAAGCTAACAAGGGATGGATATTAAATATTTGCATGAAGCCTCGTGCATACTTTATGAAGCAATGGGGGGTACTACGCCAGCGTACTACTCGCATTGTACACATCCTGTTCTCAGTTAACCGCGGTTAGAAAGTTGATGTTTCATTATAAATTATGTTATAAATGTTATACTAAGTAAGAAAACCTTTTCATGTTTAATGAACTAACACGTTTATATGTATTAGCTACCATTTTTGGTATAGGGAAATCCGTGGACCGCAAGGCATTTGTTAAAAAGTAAATGTACCTACATACGAGTGTATAGATTTACATATCTTCATGTGCAGATTGCAGATACTACTAGATAAGATTTATATATATAAATAAATAAATAAAATTAAAAGGCGTATTGATAGTTGACTAGAATACTCTGAACTCAAGATGCATTTCTGCGTTCGTTGTATTGGATGATTAGCTAGTAGTTTTACAACAATACTACTCGATTCAATTCGTTCCTAATCGATAAATGTAAGTACCAATTTTATTGACGAGATCAAGCAGTTAACAACTACCTGTAAATTGTTCAATTTGTGTCCTCTTCTACGTATTGACTCTTGAGCTAGGTTTCCAATAGAACACATACACAAATACATTTCTAAATTTTATTATAATGTAATGAAATCCTGATTCTTTCAGGAGATATTCGGATGTACGTAACGAAGAATTTTACTTTGATGTTTAAATCATCACTACATTTTATCAAACAGTCCTCCGCCGCTTCTGTCTGTCTGTTCGCGATAAACTCAAAAACGACTGCACGGATTTTCATGTGGTTTTTACCAATAGGTAGAGGTAATTATGAGGAAGTTTTATAGGTATACATGCCTAGATGCAGCCAGGAAGGGCTGCTAGTGATAAATAAGACGATTAAACAATTTTGGAAATAAAGAGACATGCAATACCTAGTTTTACTCTAAAAGTAACTCACACATTTATTATCTAGCTCACACCGTCTTCGTACCGTCGTGCATATGTTCCGTAACCATACCTGCTTGCTCCAAGCAAAGCGACGCCGCAATTGCTTCAGAAAACATAACTCCTCAAGCACAATAGCAACATAAATCTGCCTGCTTCCCGTAAACAAATCACGCTTGATATTTCCTCCACGTAGCCGAAACATATTGCGTAATGGGAGTAACATGTTCGCAGCCGGCATTGTTTTCGTGTAAACGCTGCTTATTCCAGACAGGCCATTTATCCGCGGGATTAGTTAGTTCATCCCGACGGTGTGAGCTAGGCATTCAATCTGACGCCTGTCTCCTAGAAAGACTCTTAAAGGCACGTGTGATGCGCGTCACTTGATAGTGTGCAGTGCTTAAACAACATTTAAACAATTGGTTTCTTTTTCTCTACCGACAGCCTATTAGCAAATTTATCAGCATCTCAAAATGCGACATCAATATGGCCTTGCACATTTTTATTTTTCTTCTTTTTCGTTCATTTTTACAGGAGAAGGCAGTTTTTTAGTGACTGGATTAGGCATTTTAACAGGGACAATAGATTATCCTGACAGTATGAGCTTTATGACATCAACAGCTATATTATCTATCGCGCGTCAAAGATTCAAAGGTTCGTCAGATTCTTAGACCTTCTGAAGCATGGACCCAATCAAAGCATTAATAGAATTCCGTATTTCGTAATTCCGAAAGCAGTTCCGTTTATCTGTATCTCAAACCCAGGTCTGTAATTTTTATTTAGGAGCTTGATAATAAAAAATATTTGCGTCTATCTCAAACAGCCTTCCTAATTCCAGACAGGTCATTCATCCGGAGTTAGTGAGTTTATCCCGGTGCGAGAGGAGCACTCAATTTGACGCCTGGGTTAAATGCACCGCCGTCTGGAAGAGTTGTGGCCCAATTTTCGCGTTGTCTGCATAATCAGCTTTTCAAGACAAATGCTAGACATTAGCTTGAGTTGTGCAAATAGATGTTAAGTGAATTAGTATTTCAGAATATACTGTTTTTGATATAGAGTTAAGTAAGAGACTGGACGGTAAGTAATTATTAATTTTCAAAGCCGCTCATACTTAAGAGCCAGCCTTATGTCTATGTATTTTGTGGAAATAAACCAAATGAACTTATCAACAACAATTAGCATTATTGCAATTGTTGCAATTACAAAAAACTGATTGCCGTTTCTGATAGTTTACGTCCGCTATATAATTTTTTTGCTGACTTTATAAAACCTAATATACTCCGGGAAAGAATATGAATCTAATGACACCATACACTTCAATATCGGCTACGTCGTTAAGGCTACAGGAGGCAATAATGTAACATACATACATACGCGTCAAAAACATTATTCTCCTCCTGGGTATCAGCCGGGTAAAAATATCTGTGTGATCAGTTGTTTCCTTCATTATTGTATTTTTAAATCATAATATACCTAAGGCACTTAGTAATAAAAAGACACTGTTGTAAATAAAACCGGCCAAGTGCGTGTCGGGCCACGCGCAGTGTAGGGTTCCGTAGTTGCGAATGACAACTTTGAGTTCACACTATTCACACTCGCACCTTACAGTTTAACGACCAAAAACATCTAACAATGAAAATAGTATGAAATTTTACAGTTTATAAGTTGGTTGCCTATAACTTTTTAGTTTGTACTTACTACTCAGCTCTGATAGTTTTCCTTTCAACTTCAGTATATATGCTACTGCTGTAATTTTTTTCACGTATCTATATATAACCGTTTAGCAGATAGAGGGGGGGGACACTTACCTCTAACAAAAATTCGCACTTTAAAACCAAATATTTCGGAAACGGAGCCCTTAATCAAAAAATGGTGTTCTCAACCTCACAATATTTTTGAAAGACCTATTTAACGATACCCCACACAATAGGTAAATAGAGAAAAAAAAATTACTCCCTCACTTTACTTGTATGGGAGCTACCCTAAAAAAAAATTTTTTTCAAGATTTTATTCTACCACTTTTTTGCCATGATTAATATACATACCCATACCAAATTACAGCTTTCTAGTACTTATAGTCTCTGCGTAAAACCGCGGACGGACAGACAGACAGACAGACAGACAGACATGGCGAAACTATAAGGGTTCCTTGTTTACTACGGAACCCTAAAAAGTAGCGATAATATTCCATAAGTAAAGGTAAAACAGTTTGTTTCCATTAGCAATGTCCGCTTTACCAACCAGATCACAAGTCCAAAATTGCATGTTGGTCAAGGTTCTATAATGACGCTCTTCTAAAAAAGGATTCATTACAAAACAGAAATGGGAAATATTATGCTCAAGTGTGTGGGTGGTCATTCTTGACGAGAGACTAAACGGAACAATCACACTGCATGCTATAGACAAGCTGTCGTAAACATTTTCATTAGTTAGAGGTACCCATTTTTGAATTAGCAACTGTTCGAAAAATAATTGATGTTTCCATATACATTGTGTAAATTGATTAAAGGGGTGACTCAGCACGTCAATATGAACAACCTTTCTTATGGGGTCAATACAGGGAAACTCTAATTTTTTTTCGAAATTTTCATTCGGAAGTGTTCAGCCGCCCGGACCTTTAGTACCTAAGGGAAAGCAAAAACATCGAATTTCATGCTAGATATCAAAAAAGTTTGTGGCATTCAAAAGTTTTAACCTAGTAGTTTAAGTTAAAAAATCTAATTCCCAGCATTGGTCCCATAGAAAAAATGGTTGATATTGATGGTCTGTATCATCTCTTTATTAAGGGTCAATTTCCACCCTTTACAGGTATAAGTCGCTCGTTCTGCAAAGTTATATGTTCAAAAATAGTCCCCCAGAGTCACACTATTTGCTCTCATATTTGAACTTGTCATCCTGCAGGCATCTCTACGAGGAGTGTCAAAGCATCGGTGAAAATCAAGTCCACCATTTAACTTTGAAGTTTACTTAGTTTTACAACATGAACATAAAATATTGCTCAGTAGTAAAACACATGGTTGGTTCAACTGATGGTGGTCCACTAAAACTCCATTTAAATTTGCATCTAATTTATTGAACAACTAGCTTTTCCCGCGTCTTCGTTAGCGACCTTTATTATAGCCTACTAGCTGTTATCCGCGGCTTCGCCCGCGTGATATATGAGGTACTGAGAAGGACATAGGCTATATATCACGCAGGCAAAGCCGCGGGTTTGTGCATGCAAAATTTCATGATGATAGATAGGGAGTAAAAGCGTAACAAACAAACATCAAACAAGCCTACAAACAAACTCACTTTCGCATTTATAATATTAGTTAGGATTAGGATTAGTTAGGATAAGGATGTGTAGTGTAACTAGTGTATAAGTATATTCTGATGTAAAACGTTCAAAACTTTTTTCAAAACGTTAAGATATAACGTAACGTAAAGTGCAAAAGAAACGATGATTATCGAGATATTTCCTAAAACGTCATGGTTTTTGTGATTTTTTCTATTGAAACTAGTTTGAAAAATAATTTCTCGAACATATCTACACATGATTTAATATCTAGTAGGAAGGTACTGTCAAGCCAAATACTTGAGATAGTCATAAAAAGTTATAAACTAACTTCTACCCCTCATGATTGTACCACACGTCAGTCCTATTCTCCAATAATATCTACACACGATATACTCGTAATACTGTCAAGCCAAGTACATACATATGCCATGCTGAAAATTCAATATTGGTATTACCTTTTCCATACATTTGGTCCGATCACTGGACACTTTCGTATGGGTATGTCATTTTTTTTTGAGTTATCAGCATTCGTCCCATGTCAAATGTTGTTCATGTCGATGGGCCGAGTCACCTCTTAAAATTTGTGTATTGAATTTAAAATAAGGATGTTCAGTTTATGAGAGAGTTTTAAAAAGCTGCAAACTAACTTATACTCATCATGACTGCACCACACATAAGTCCAAAGTATGTGTTCCTCGAGCTGGCCATTCGCCGCCTACAACTACGTCCGGAAGCCGTAAACTTAATTGAAGTTTAACTCAACACGGCGCTGTAGTGAGGAGGCGAGTACTTACAGCGAAGGAAGTGCGAAATTCAAACGGAAATAGGAGGAATATTACGCCTAGAAATTGTAGTTCTGTTTATTATAATTATTGGTAAGTGATTAGGAGATATTTTAAAAAATGTTTCATTATTATCATCATCATCAGGTATTTTTTCAGTCTACACTGAAGGAGCTATAGGAGAATATATGGCTCTTGCAGTACAGAGAGGGTCATCCTCTCTGTACTACAAGAGCCATATATTAGCGAGAGCAATCAGAGGATTTGGCCTACACTCCCCACGCGGGTTTTAGAGGTGTTTGATTATATAGGCTATGTTTAGCTTTTGTTTCCTGTGTCGCCTTCTACGACATCCACGGAAAGACTTGAAGTAGTCTCCTATTCTACTCTGTCGGGATCCACTCGGCCTAAATACACGGCAAAAATGTTTAAATAATATTAACTGAAATTGTTTGAAAGTACTTTCGGAAAATAGCTTATTTGCTACTAGGTATAATACTGATTTCATAGCCATAGGTATTGACCTATTTACTGGTAGTTAAGTCCAAGATGCTCTTGATCCATCAGAAATTCATACTACATGTTTAGGATAATATACTGAACACTTATTGGTAAATATATACCTAAAGCAATGGTTAGATAAATAATAACCATTAAAGTATAAAACTTATGTAAAATTCAACCATAGAAAAAGATGCAGAAAAGTATAAACCCTCGATGTTTAATATTCACATACCTACTTATGTGAACCCATCATGAAGTTAATAACCAGGGCCATTACTTTTTATGGAGCATAAACCCGAAGCAAAAGTAAATTGATTTTAATTTCAACGCAAAATACATTTCTTGAATGATACTTAGAATACGTCGTTATTACATTTAAATGGATCTTCAGTGCAGTGAAATTCCAATGTCAGAGATGGGAGCAATTAATGTTTAAACCAGTATGGGCTTTTGATATATAGTTAGATTTATTATTTACTTATTTTAGGTCTTTAAGAATGTTGAACTCCTTTTTTAATCGTAAACAGGAAACCCTTTTAGAGTCAGTCTGTTTGTCAGTCTGCCAAGACCCTTTTTCTTAGTAAACTTATCAAGTTGGTATTAATGACACTGAAATGTGATCCCTGTAGCTGTGAAAAATCAAACTATTCATTCAACGGAATCAAAAGATATGGCTGTTTAAGTCGCAAGTAATTTGTTCTATGTATATCGCAAAGGAATTCAATTCAATGGGGTTTTTCTGTTAACCTACAATCATGAAATATGGCACAAACAAAGTCTTTATAAATAAATTTGACATTTTTGACAGAAATTTTGATTTGCGTAACACTAACAAATTAGGGAATTAGAATATAGTAAAAAATTTGATACAGTATCAATGACATAGAGATAAATAGGATTACAACACTAGGAATATGTTTTCTTTCAATCTTGCGTGTAGCAACACCATTATTTGAATTCGTCTCCTCTCATAAAACAGATAAAAAATTATGTGAAGCGTAAACAACGCATGCAAATCAATTTCACAGCAGCGCAGCCTAGCGAAGTACTAAGT
Organism: Rhodophaea formosa; assembly: GCA_963082605.1. Taxonomy (NCBI): domain Eukaryota; kingdom Metazoa; phylum Arthropoda; class Insecta; order Lepidoptera; family Pyralidae; genus Rhodophaea; species Rhodophaea formosa. The sequence goes on from OY720207.1 coordinate 16,952,432, forward strand.
ACCAGACGAGTTGATAGACCACACACAGTAAAAGCAAGTGGGTCACCAGACACTCGCTCTGAAACATTGTCGTCTTGAATACAAAATCATTGACGAGTTGGCTTTTCAAAGTTCGTTTATGCATCCATAAGCTATAAATTTAGTTTCGAATAAAATAACTGGAGAATTTAAGGTCAACTTCAGCTTTGATAGAAATTATACTTTGATATAATTATGAAATATATATGTCACATAGACACAATAAAGAGTAAGGAATAAATTACGATAAATAATGAGTGCATAGATGTTCTTATAACATCCCTCTCTCTCACATGTCTCTAGATTGTACAAGACTCCCAATTTATAGCTATAATATTTGTGAAACAAGTATAACTCAATACGAATCTATGCGCGACTATTTATTGTTCTAGATAGTTACGATGTGGGTTGTGGTAGGTTCATGTTTGTATACACAATGGTCAATGATATGTCACATCTGGCTGGGGCAGTGCCTTTGAAAGCTGTTAGATAATATTTATCTTAATTGATCTATGCATTACGTTTCAAACATTAGCTAACAATAATTTAACCTTGATTCTAACAGGAAGTTATATCAAGGTATTAACATAGAACGGTTTATTTATTATTTTATTTCTTTAGAAGGTTTGTCGGCGAATGACACTTATAATAAAGTAATAAACAAGCAAATATTTTATTATAATCTGGCTTATGGGTATACTTATTAATAAAATATAAACCTAACTTAATCTTTGTCTAGACAAAGATTATCTTATTAAAGCCCTAGACTTGACTCAGCTGTCACGAACATGTAGACTTAAATACAAGTAGCATTATAAAAAAAGAATAAAAAGCCCGACTACACTTTTTGACAGATGCGTCGGCCATATTATTTTTTTGCTAATGTTACTACCTGTCCTATGCAATTCTCAAGAAGAATATCATTCAAAATCAGTCAAGCCATTTGGGCATAGGCAGCGACCACAGACATAGATTGAGAAGTGACAATGGAACAGACGATAAATATACATACGGCCGATAGACATTACCCTCTTTCTGGGTCTTAGTCGAGTAAAATGTATTTCTATCCCGATGAGACTTTTAGAACGGAACACAAGAAGTTTCTATCTGTGAAATTGCACATCTCCTACATCTGGTAGTTGGACTCAACTTAGTTTGGTTCAAATTGATACTGCAGCTGAAGAATTTACTGAGGATATAACTTTGCATATAATGCGACAGATGTTGGAGGAAACTGTTTTAGTTATCATAGAGCTTAAAATACACTTATACATAGTTAAATTTAAACTAACTAATTGTTTTTGCTTAAATTTTACAGGTTATATTTGCCAAGAAGGCGACTTAGGAAACAAAAGTTAAACAAAACTTATAAACATCAAAAAGACCTCTTCAACCCGTCTGGCCAGCGTGGAGATTAAAGGTCAAATCCTCTGACTGCTCTGGCATTAACCAGACCAGAGCCAGCTATATATTAATATGGCTCTGGTAGTACCTACAGAGAGGGTCATGTGGAGTAGAGATTAAAAAGCTCTGATGATGATGATGATATATCATAAGACTGACCGTGTAGGGTGTGGCTGGTGGACAGCAGCAGGTCTGAGACCGGCCTGGTTTCGGCTAGCGCGCGCTCCACCGCCAACCTCCGCATGGACTTGCGCAGGCGCGCCTCCCGCCCCCGCCCGCAGCACTCCCCGCCGCAAATAGGACCTGTGGACAAAGATACATTATATGTCATTTTTTTTCAATTTATTTGAGCAAACATCAACGTGTAATACTGAAAAGTAAATTGAAAATATAAATAATGTGACATCGCCAATCACAGTTTACAACTATGACAGAATTAAGAAAAAATCTATAGGAAGTTGAGGTGGGTTTGGTTATGTTTAAAATTTACATATGTAGAGGTGTCTTAATAATTATATATGTCGTATTTATGTAGTAAAGTGTAGTACACTGAACATATTCCGAGGGGTTCTTGGCAGAGTAGAATAGGACCACTTCAAGTCTTCCCGTGCATGTCGTAGAAAGCGACTTAGAAAACACAAGCTAAACAAAGCCTATAAAGATCAAAGATACTTAGCCAAATCCTATGACTGCTCTGGCTAATATATATATGGCTCTGGTAGTGCTGAAAGGGTCAAGCTCTTGCAATAGAGACTAAACAAACCTGATGATGATCCTTTCACTCCGTTGCTATCAAAATGACGAAGAACTGTTCTTTAAGTTTGCCAAATTATTAGCACTTGTAATACATAAATCTCGTGGGTCATTAAAAATAAAGTTCAAAGATACCTATATCATCTTTTTTGCGACTTTACTTGTGGACCTTTAGACCACGAAAGTATATTAATAAGTTCATAATTATATGTCCATGCTTTTGACTATTGTCTCATTACTTCTATTCTGTACATTACTATCTTAAAAAACCTTTTGGGTTCTTTTTTAAATATCCGGTTTATATTATTATATATTATTATTTTAATGATAATCTTCAAGTATTTCTAAACAAATTGTTATTACAGAGAGATCTCGGCACCGTCTGATCGACGTGTCCAGGGACCCAAGGGCTGGCGCTCATTTTGGTCAATGGCTGAGCCTGAGGGCTGAGCCTAGCGATTCAACGTAGAAATGCGGCCAGTCTCTTCATCTCTTGGGTACATTACCCTGTGATGACAGCGATCTGGGCTCCAATTTTTTATTTAGTTTAGTTTTTTTTTAAATAAAATTTATACTTTTTTTTTGTTTTGTTATATTTGTAATTATGTGTAAAATGTGTGTTATGTAATTCTATGTAAATAAAAACCAAGTGTGAGTCAAACTCGCGCAATGAGTGTTCCGTACAATATGCTTCGTGAACTCACTCCTTTGTGAGTAAATTCCCCTCTTCTGAGCTTTGAATTCAAAATGTGCTTTCATAAAAAATAAAATTGCTGTTTTTTTGATTGACAGCTGTCCCATCTATACGAATATGCAAAAATGTAGATAGCGATATCTAGTGGTGTTTTGGTGAACTATTTCCCTAGGTGAACTTATTATAGTGGGTTTATCACTTTATTTTCAACTGGTAGAATTCTTATTATTTTTCCTGTAATCTTCAAGCAAAAAGCTTCAAGCAACTATATTTTGTAATTTTTTCAAAATTTTAGGCCCAGTAGTTTCGGAGATCAGGGGGGGGGGGGGAATGGTCATTTTTCGCCTTCTTTTGTGAATAAAATCAAAAGTATTGATTTTAACCGAACGAAAAACGAGCCCTTTCATTTGATAGGTATATGACACAGTATAATTTGCAAAACTGTTTTTTTTAATTTTCTAATTGAGCCCCCGAAAATGACCCTTATTTAAGAAAAATATTTATTTCGTTTGCACATTCATGTTTGGGTCAGGATTACACCATCTTATTAAATTTCACCTAATTTGGTTCAGTAGATTCGGAGAAAATCGACTGTGACAGACGAACGGACGGACAGACAGACGCACGAGTAATCCTATGAGGGTCCCGTTTCTCATTTTTTGTACGGAACCCTAAAAAGTATTAAAATTAAATAAATATATATATTATTGATATTGTACGATGGAAAAACCTAGCGATGAATATTTTATTCAATAGATATATGACAAATGTAGCCATTTGTTACATTCAAATTTGTCGCTACGCCGGGAATCCCACTTTGGAGATATTGCAGGCATTTTAGATACCTACAATAAATAATCGCTTCGGTGTCATAAGTCACCGATACGGTATTCACTTTCAATACAGCAATTGTTTCTTTGTATGCATGATAAAAATATGATATTGGTGAAATATGTCACTATAGCTAAGTATTCAATAATTTATTTAATTCATTCAATAATGCATTTATACGATAAAAAATTTAAGCCTAGTATATTACACCCGTATATACGCTATATAAACGTATCCATCTCCCTTTATTTTATACGGGGCTTCATTTGGACGTTAGTATTCTTAAAAAAAATATATTATTTGACGTCTGCGAAACGGATAGATAGGGATAAATAGAACATGAAACAAAAAAATATCAGCAAGTTCAGCACCGTAAAACAGGTTTAGAATTGGATTTTAAAAAGACAACAGAAATAACGAGCTTTACCGTACCTACTGCAGTACTGTCGCCAAAGAGAGCAAAAGATATTTCCTTGTATGTTAAAAGTAATTAAAACTCTACAGCAGAAGGAAACTAAGGGAATTTATTAATTATTTTTAGAAGTTACGTTTATTGATAATTTCTCCAGCTTTTGCATTTCTAGGTCTCTTCCATGTCTCTACATAGGAGTTTATGCAATTAGATATAAGTCTCTGTATTAGCTTAGCTAGTGACGTTAACCACTCAATTATCAATATATCATAATTTCATACTATTACAACATTAACATACATCAAAGACAAGCATTAACCATGTTCATAAAGGGTTCCAACGAAGAGAAACCAACATCGCGTAACATCAAGGACAGCAATTTCGAGTCTCGGATCATTAGTCGATCCATAGAGTATTTGCATATGCGTTGACACGGGCTTAGTAAGTAATTATTATTTAATCTATAACCACGCGAACTCTGTGGTGACAGCTGACGGCGACAGTGACAAGGGTCCTGAAGCCTCCGGGAGCAACTGAATCACTCCACTTAATCACTCCCTATCTCGCTTGCTTATCAATATTTTATTGGCTACCTCACGAATCGTCTTAGTAAGATTTTTAATTGAATCTTAAACCTTTTTAATTTCCTCTTCTTTATACCGGGCGACTTATAAACAGCATATCCAGATATTTACAGCAGTTTCAGAATCTGATACAGAACTACTTACCATAAAAACATTTATGGAAAAAGAAAATAAAAACGCATATTCTCATACAAATTAGATGATCAGCTGATCGGACTTACCATGAAAAGGCGATTTATTTTTGTAATATTACACTTAATGTTTTTGTGAAAATACGTTCAGTATTAGATACAAGAACTTGATGTAAAAATATGGATATTGTTTAAAAAATCACTCAGTATACTTTACATCCTCGCTTTAAATTTCCTTCCTCACTATGAAAATCTTAGTAAAATTAGAATCTTACAGCATATGTGCTTATTAACTCAAACAATATATGACACAATACTATGTACTTACCTATAATACTCTACACAAAATAGGAAAGCATTATATCAAAATGAAAAATGGCACCCCTTAACAGTAAGGAGAAAATAGTGGGCTTCAGACGGTGGCCATATTTGTTGCACAAAATCTCATCACTAATTTGATTTAGTTTTTTACCTACACACCCTCCAATAAGCTAAATGTGGCCATTAGGTCTGTCTATCCTGCATGAGAGAAAGACGTGACAATATTTATGTTTGTAATCGTGAAAGCCCATTCAACATCATATCAGGTTTATTTTAGTCTCCGCTACAGGAGCAGGACCCTCTCTATACTACCAGTGCCATATATTAGCCAGAGCAGTCAGATCAGGTTGAAGAGGTCTCTTTAATGTTTATAGGCTTTGTTTAGCTGGTGTTTCCTAAGTCACTTTCTACGACATCTACAGAAAGACGTCAAAGGGAAGGACTTGGAGAGGTCCATGATGGAGAGGTCTTTCTACTCTGCCGGGAACCACACGGCATGACAATATGTATTACATATAATTGTGAAAGCCCATTCACGCACTGTTTATTTCAAAGTCGGAGTGTTGGGCGAGGGCCAACGGTGGCCGCATCGTTATGTCTGCATAAAGTGTAAAATCTGTCTTTAAAAATATACGCGCGACATTTTTCCCGTTTTATTTGTGGATTTTGTAAGGGGCAATGATTACAGAGATATTTCAGTGTCAGGCCGTTGTATTGCAACAGGCTAAATTGCATAACAAACGATGTCGCTTAAACTATGTCGAACAAACTACAATATAAATATTATTTGTGTCTTCCTTTTTTAAATTTTTTTTATATAACTTACAGATTTTGAGATACATTTTAGAGAGTTATGTCGGTATATATTTTAATAAATATTTGCAATGTGGTAACTTTAGTCAGCCAGTGTTCTTTAACGACAATGGAAAATACACCATCATAATCATTAAACAAAAACGATTTTTTCAATAACATAAATATTGATTTTGCTCTTAATTGTCTAATATGTTCTAAAATTGTATGTCGTTATTATACTTTTAATAATCAAGTCACGTTATTACGATACAGAACATTTTGCTTGAAGATGAATCTTGCTGAATATTCTTTTACAAAAAATCTATCTTTATACCTGTTTTGTTAATGCCTTATATTATTTTAGACCATGATAGTTTACAGCAAGTTAAATATAATAAAATTATAAATAGCCTTCAATAACCTTCAATAACCTACTAGCTTCAATAGCCTTCAATAACCTACTAGCTGTTACCCGCGGCTCCGCCCGCGTGTTATGTGGCCTATGTCCTTCTCAGTACTCTAACCTATGTGCATGCAAAATAACATGGTTATCGGTTCAGAAGCGTAGTAACAAACAAAATCACTTTCGCATTTATAATATTAGTTTTCTCTATGGGAAAGGAATGAAACGTACTTAGGAAAGCGACGGCATCTACCTGCCTAATAGCAAAAATTCCGAGTATGCACATAACACGGGATATTTACGAGCCGGCATTTGGCACGGCGCGCGACGACCGGCCGCAAGTTCAAGGCTGCGCAGACGCATTGTCGCGAAACTGACGGCTGACGTGACGGCCGACGGACGACGGCGGGCCGCAAAAAAATCGAACCGGCAAGTAAAATTTTGTTTGAAGTAGCTCTAAGTGAGCTTTTGCTACTTCAATGTACTTTTTGAGGTGAAGAGTGCCTTCAACCTGTAAGATAAATTATGACATCACCAAATGACCCCAACGAGGCATGAACCTCTGCTTTGAGCGTTTTCTGAGTGCGCAAGGCTTGGAGAGACATCATCATCGTCATCATCAGGTCTTTTTTAATCTCCACTGCAGGAGCACGACACGCTCTGTACTACGAGAGCCATACGAGTACATCGGCCAAACCGTCACAGGATTTGGCCTACACTCACGACGCTCTTGTTTTGTCTTGGAGAGGCAGCAAACTCTCATAGACTTGATGGGCGGCAAGTAAAATTGTATCCTAACAATTTATAGTAGTGTTTATCCCTGAAACAGACATGCTACAGTTCAGTGAACTATTCAGCAAATTACAATCAATATTGCTCTATTAGATATTAGGCCTTTATTACCTATAAAATAGTTGTCGCTCACTGCTCAACAAGAATCAATTGATATTTCAAATAAAAATGAGTAAGTAGCAAGTAGCTGGCCGATTGGACGCTGGTACAAAAAAAAATCATGTGACTTTAGGTAAATGACTGTAAAACTACAGATTTGTAAAAATTTAAGTACTGTAATAACGAGAATTACAATAACTGGTATGTACTTAGTTATTTAATGTTACCAAATATAGCTGGCAATTCTCGTCATTTAGTATTCCATGTAAGAGTATAGGTACATATTTACATAAACACCGTCATACAAGTATCATAACTAACGATTATCCGAAGTCCTGCTTCACGGTAATCTCCCTTAGCCAGCTAAACATAAATATCCAAGTCGATAAGAGCAGATGTAGCGTAAGACTTTATTGCGTTTTCTATCAATTTCCGTAATTTATCGGTGTATTAGCCTCATAATTTTCAGCCGCCTCTAAATAAGCTGCTGTGGTGTAATCTGTTTCGCATGCGATAATAAAATTCCCAGTATCTGAAATGAAAACAAGAGGATTATGAAAACTACTCGTTAGTTGTTAGTATCGATCGAAAAATGTCTTTTTAAAATGCTTAGCAATTAGAGGCAGATCTAAAGCATCTAATTGAGATAAATAATTTAAACACAAAAAGATACCAAGCAGAATCCAGGTGATAAAATTTTTATCTAAAGTATTTTGCAACTTAAAGACAGGTGTTAAAAAAATATATTCCAAAAACAGGTATTGGAGGTATTTTAATATGTTAAATGTTTTTTTTACACAAATACAGAGGTAGTTTTTGGTCTAAAATGCCAAGGATACGCTAGTAGTACACATTTTATTATCACTAGGTTGTATCTCATTAACTGTGATAGCTAGACAGTTGAAATTTTTACAGATTATGTATTTATGTTGCCGCTATAACAATAAGAATACTAAAAATAGAATAAAAAAATATTTGAGGGGAACTCCCATACAACAAACAAGAATATTTGCCGTATTCAGACGATAGTCTAATCCTAATCCTAACTAATATTATAAATGCGAAAGTGAGTTTGTTTGTTTGTTTATTTGTTTGTTTGTTACGCTTTCACGCCCAATCTACTGAACCGATCATCATGAAATTTTGCATACACATAGGTTAGGGTACTGAGAAGGACATAGGCTATATATCACGCGGGCGGAGCCGCGGGTAACAGCTAGTGTTGTATATGTAGATAATGGTTCGGAACCCTTGATGCGCGAGTCCTACTCGCACTTTTCCGATTTTGTTTTTTAACTTTTTTTTAGTTCAAGCAATTTTTCCTTTTCTGTTTCGATTCATCGAAATAAGCAGCAAATGGTATGCCGCACGTAGTTTCGACCAATCATCACAAAACCAATACAACCAAAGCGTAATTACAGTCATCAAGCTGATTCATCGCTGCTTTACAATGTCGTCCCGTGGCATTGACCCTCAGATATCCAGCATTATCAGGTGGTTCAGTGATTGTGGTCGTTAACATAAGTATGCGTAATATTAGGCTATAATGCCAGTATAGAGGTTGCCCGTGCAGGCGAGACCGCAAGGACGACTGCCCACCCAGACAGACTGACACCGAGTTTCATATTCATTCATTTTAGATATCTATTAAATTCCGTTTGTTAGGCTGTTTTTCTTGTTTGATAGCATATTTTTTTTAGTTTTAGGAAATTATAAGAACTCCGCATCTGGAGTTACTTTATAACATTTTGAGTTCTAAATCCATTCGATTTTTAAAATTAGAAAAATCATCTTCATAATTCTAACATTTATAAAGCGATACCGTTTCAGTTATTGGAAATAAAATACGTAATACAAACAAACATTCAGGTACATATGTAAAATAAATAAAACATTCGGTTCGGCTACATATTCCGTATTCTAGGAACAGCTCCTACAAAAATATAGTAACACTTTGACGATATAAAAAATACAGCCCTATTCTTTTTTATAACAAACCTATCCATATGGCTCGATAGTAATAATTTCGCCCTAACTTCAGTTTCAGTAACTATAAAAAAATTTGTGAGAGAATTCTTAGATCTTACATAACCCTTATTCTCGGAACGGCTCTTATAAAAATAGAGCGACATTTTGACGAGCCTACTATTTCGGGCCAGATTTCATCTTTATTATAAACCTTATACGAAGCGTAACAGCAAGACTTGCCCATTCGGGCCCATAAATCTAATAGCAGTTTTACGGCAACTAAATCGGCCATAAAGCAGTCCGGTGTGGCGGCCGCCAATCAGTCAGTAGCGATCAAACAACGTCTGATTCAGCTGCTATTGTTTGTCTCTTTAATGATTTCTTTGATATTTTTATATAATATAATGTGACTTATACATACATAAATATTATATATATAAATATTACGTCTTTATTCCTTGCAGGGCAGACGGCCATAATATCCAAAGGCCAGGTTTAGCGTGTTAGTGCCGTTAAGGTGGAAAGCGCATATTAAAAAGTGATGGGTTGCTATCTTTATTATAAACCTTATACAAAGCGTAATAGCAAGGCTTGTCCATTCGGGCCCATAAATCTAATAGCAGTTTTACGTCAACTAAATCGGCCATAAAGCTGTCCGGTGTGGCAGCCGCCAATCAGTCAGTAGCGAGAGCAAACAACGTCTGATTCAGCTGCTATTGTTTGTCTCTTTAATACATACAAACATATTATTAGATTTTTATCCCTTGCGGGATAGACAGAGCCCACAGTTACAAAACCCAAAGGCCACGTGTTAGTGGGCGTTACGGTGGAAAGCGGATAATAGTGATACCTTAGATTTTCGCCCAATGCCTTGACTGGCTCTTACGGTCTGCACGGGAAGAAAAGAAGCTGGTATATTATATGCTTTTCCTTTTTCCCGAACTAGCATACAAGAGCTAACTCTTTATGACAATAGGTACCTTATTCGTAGGGAATTACGACTACGAATACAAATAAAGACAAGACTATGTTCTTGATACTAAAAATTAGTGGGTAATGTGGAATTCTTCTTCTTCTTCACTATTCGAGGGTTTTTCTGTTTGCGCCCTCAGCTGTGGAAGGAGATGGCGCTTTTTGTTCCTGCCTGAATACTACTGGTGCTGATTGTGCAAATTTATAATTTTGGTTTTTATAAATAAAATATAACTTGAAACACATCGACATTCAGTCATCATTATCGAGCTTTAAAAATAATATATACATAAATATTGGGTAATTCTCCCACGCGATAACCTTTCTGTCCACACCTGGGTACATGCAACAAAAACAAAACATAACATGTTTATTTATGCTCGATTGGGCATCTATCCACGGAAACTATTGACGTGCGCAGTGGCGTAGCTAGCTATAGACGGGCCCTGTATCATTATATATTAGGGGCGCTTCTACTAGCTTTTTAGCTTGTTTTTAATCTATAAATTTAATATGCAAACTTGCCTTCATACAAACCTAAGAATCATGCACTGTAATATGCTGTCATATACTTTTTTTACAACGGGCGACCAAAGTGTCGCAACCATTATTGGGTAAGTCGTACAAAAGAAGGTGGTTTTTCAGAGTTGATGCTGTGTTATGGCATATTGTTTCTTACACTTTCACAGGTGGTAAAGTTTAGCATACCGCCTGAAAATCAGAGTGGTGCCCCCTTATGATAAAACTTTTGAATAAAATAGTTTTCACATCGGAATGAACTCTTTATCTAAAAATCTCTTTTCAGATGAGACTAAATTGCTCATTTTTTATGGGAACAGCGTATATTACCACCACTTTTTTCTTCGTGAAAGTGGGTTAGCTATCATCATCTTGAGGTCTTCCTAAATCGCCTTGTACGACATCCACGGGAAGACATGGAGTGGTTTTATTCTACTCTGCCGGGTCCTATTCTACGGGCTAAACGGTTATAGCTTGATAAAATCTCAAAGGAGACGAAATAAAATGAAAATACGTGTTTTACTGCCGAGCCACGGCGCTAGATACGCGGTTGGTCCTGTAGGTTTAAAGCCATAGAGCACATAATATCTGCCCAAACGACAGTCATATTCCCTGCTCTGTGTGTACAGCACACGTCCGGAATAGTTTCGACACAGTGTGGGCAGAGCGACACAACTCATGCATATTCCAGCGATTGTCGAAACTGTGAAATTAAAATAGAACATCGACTACATCCGCTATTAAATATTTAACGATTATTAAATGACGCCCCGTACAGCCTCTCTCTGTTTGTAAAACTACTACTAACTATGTTTTAATTTATAAATTTAAGAGCCATAAATTCTCCACAAAATCCTTATTCAAAAAATATAACTCATATTTTTATTGTGTAGGTATATTTATAATTTGCGGTAACCTTACAATGATATGGAAAGTTATTTTTATTATTATATGTACTTATAAAATATAATTTTAATTCAATGGCAATGCCTTTTATATAAAATTAATAATCATATCCAAACTCTATTTCACAGTAAATTAGATTTGCTTTTATTGTAGCTTCCTTTATTGAATACCATTTTTTTTTAATATATCTAAAATTATACACGTACATAGTTGTATTTCCTAGCTACACAAAAAACTGATAATAATAGATGTATAAATATTTTTTCTATATTGATTCTACGAAGTATAATAAATTACTTCGCATGTTGTGCGTCGATTTCCTTTTCCAATAACACCAATTTATTCCATGTCCTCCACAGGCATAGAATATTTTTAATGTCTCGCCTAGATTTTTGTGTAACCATTTATAAATCTAAACTTTTAACAGCAAATGCAAAAACCTTATAAATTAGTCTCAGGAGATTAACACCTGGCTTTTATGACGGCCATAAAAGTAGCTTCAACTAAATCGCCTAATTAAGGCTGCCGAGTACGTGTGAAACTAATAAAAACAATCATTTCATTGTAATTAAGGGTATATCGACGGAAATCCGCGTTTTGTCGAGCGTTGCCCTGCCCAAACATTTTGTGGTAACCTCTCATTAACGATGAGATTAATCTTAGATCCACGATATTACATTTACCAATTAAAAGTTTAAGGATTATTTTCCTGTTTTGAGATAAAATACGAAGATATATGAATAACTTTCCAATGTTAATTTAACGGATAAAACATACTTTTTGTGACCATTTGCGTGTCAAACGACCATCAGAAGTTGTTTTTATTGCTGCTAAAATTATCTCTACGTTAGCGGATTACTTTTAATTTCTCCCACAATTATAGAAACGTTATAAATATTGTAAGTACGCTCACAAGAATATGGATAGTTTGGATACTGAAGTTACGCAAAAAATAAAATAACTAGAAGACTGAACGACTGACGTACTGAAACTGCAGACAAATATTTTTATAAATATGTAACTTTAACCTACCTTTCTAACGAAAAACGATTAATTTGAAGAAACGATGTTGTCATTTTGTTATACATAGCTACAAAATAACATGGAATGCTCAGCAATATTTTCAATCGAATTATTTCTAAATTAGTAATTTTTCTGCGACTTTGCCCGCCAAAATTATAGCATAATATGTCACCCAGATAAAGTAGCTTTCTATAGGTCAAAGAATTTTGAATATTGGTTTAGTAATTTCGGAGCCTATTCAATGCTAACAAATAAACAATCAAGTCTTCGCTCATTATAATATAAGTATAGATCTTAAAACCTATGATAGGCAGATTTTTATGTCTAAAACTCCATATGTTATCTACATAGGTATGAAAGAGCCATGGTTAAGCGCCGTCTCGTTCCGTGTTTTTAATCCCAAAATATTGGCGTTTGCGAACAGAGTACTCCGGAGGAGTGTTTACATTGCCGGGCGAGTGGTAAATATCGAGTGGATGTAAACGAACCATCGTGAGTCAGCGGCTACATTTAGCCAATATGTACTAGTTTGGCATAACGTAATCAAAAATTGGGTTATTTACTATCGGAACATGGGTTTGTCTGGAAGTCTGGAAGTTACACTAGTGAAGCAAATAAAGAATGAAAAAGACGTGATTCTGATTTTTCTTATTATTATATTTTTACTACTAAGGTACACCAAAATTTTGAGTCTGTAATTATGATTTATGTAGGTGGATAGTGTTGATGGAACTGATAAATTAAATTTAAACAAAATTATAAAATTCCCCTATAAAAAATAGATATTAGTCTAAAAAAATTGATTTTCAAACAAGATAAGATTGCTCAATAGTTCGAAAAAAATTATAAATAAGTAGTACCTATTTATAATTTTTTATATCTGGTGTTATTAGTTAAAATTTCAAAAAAATAAAGTTTATTTGTATCCACGCGGAAAAGCTACCGCACACATGAACGCTGTGTAATTCACCGTCAGATTACAGGCTAGTGATAAGCCGACACGTTTCACGCGCACGCACGTGTTCCCGTAAACAATGTATATTTAACTCGCAATCGGAAAATTGTACAAATAAACAAAAGCTTACATCCACCTTCGTACTACGACTTAGTCACACGCATGTAGGCACAGATTCAATTCACTTCGAAGCACAGTTTCGTCATGGTTTTACAAAACTAAGTATTATATGATTGTGTCTGTAGAATCGAAAGTTAAAGAAACTTTAAACAGATATTTTTAGGAGAAACATACATTCGAAATCAATAATATAAAAGTCAAGCCTGACTAACTCAGTGACTTATATATCAACTCACGGCTGAAACTACTGTACCGAGAAACTAGAAATTTTGGTACAGGGGTTCTTTTCACAATGTAAGTGAGTACTAAGAAAGGTTTTTTAGAAATTCAACCCCTAAGGGTTGAAAAAGGGGCGCAGACGAAGCCGCGGGAAAATTGATAATCTATGATATACGTTCCGAATTTATTAAGTTCCTAAGATTGAAATATTTTCAGATAATATACAATAGTTAAATATGACGTTCTGTATGCACATATGTTTAAAAACTTAGTTTCAAAGTTTGTACATATCTCGTATTTTCGTCAGCCATAGGTGTATGAACATAACTGAAATATGGCCGCACTGCGTAAAATGCGGATGTCAATAAATTCTCTAGCATTTAAAATTTGTCAGCGTTAAAAAAAACATGTTGTTAATGTTTTAAACGAGTAAAAAATAGTGAAGTCGCACGTACGTGAAAAGCGGAATACAAATGGGAAATGTTAGCACGCCTCGGTACGGAGATGCTAATTTTCGCAACAATAAACATGGGTTTATTATGAAGCCTCGCTGGTCATACACTAACGGTATATCTCACGATTTAACGACTGGGCTGGGTTTAAAGTAAATAACGTCACTTACACGGATTAGAATCGTTAAGAGAGGAGATATGTTTTGTGTTATATTGTGAACCTTACACACTAGGCCAATCAGATTTTAATAATTTTTGATAGAAAATTTCTTCTACGCTGTCGGATGTTTTATACATTTTCATGGATTTAACTACTTACGAAATTTTAGCTGTATGAATATCAATATATAATAACTTTTTATAATACTTTTCAACTAATGTATTTGTTAAAAGTAGTTGTTAATATTTTGTTTACGCACAAGTACACTTTGAAAAGTTGTCAAATTCTTTACGCAACAATAGTAGACTTACAATTACGTTGAGTTAGTATCCCATAACACAAGTCTTACATAAGAACTTACTTTGGGGCTAGCTCAATCTGTGTGATTTGTCCGTATATATTTATTTATTTATATTTAATTAAGTGAAAAATGAAAATGAGAAAAGACGGGTGTTAATAAAATTATCAAACACTAGCATTTTACCGTGACTTAATTAGTCTGCATAAAACTTGACTCCCTTATTTCACCCCCTTCCCTTAGGAGTTGAATTTCTAAAAATCCTATCTTATTGCTCACTCACATCTTAAAAGGAACCCCTGTACCAAATTATCGTGTTCAAGAAAATCAAACGGGGACCGTTAATTTTATCGATCAACATCACCTTGCCCTCAACCACCTCGTAAAACCTCATCGAAACTATGACGTGAAACATCTGCATTGCAACGCAATTATTTTCAAAGCAAAGTCAAAAGCCAAAGGTCGTCAAATGCCGCAGCGCCGCCATAAAAACCGAGGTAAATGCTAAGTGGTGAATTAGCAATATTAGCATGGACCATGCCGGCCCTTGCACTTTTACGAACATGTGCAAAGCGGTAGTACATTCCTAGTAAGTATATTACAACATGTTTTTACTCTACAACTTCTAATACCAAAGAACTGGTTAGTTTTTATGCTAACTTTTTAGAATTAAAGATAGCATGGTTTTTTAAAAGTTGATTGCTTTTCAGCTAAATTTGTATGATATGTCCCTCGACATTTTAATATTTGAATCTTATATATATATATATATATGTACGAGTAACCTTTGGGTAGTAACGCTTTTCCTCTAAAGCTATATTCTATGCGCATCCAAAAATCGATTTATTATAAATGTTAAATAAGACACAATATAGTGCAAGTGCAACCGTCCAGAAGAGAATTCCTCTCGGTTTTCGTTTAAATTACTCAACAGTTCAATGTCACACTAATTTACTTTTTCGAAATTTACTCCAATAATACTTACTTCGATTTTTTTTTATTTAATTAATAATGAATTTTGCTTTGATTGCTTTAGTTTGCTTTTTTCACAATTTGCAACACAGAAATTACCAGCTGCTGCTGTTCTCGCGCTGACCATAGAAACCGGTTGAGTGGGCAAAAATCTGGCATGCGGTTAGCAACCCAACACTATTTTGATTCCGTTTTCACCTATATGCCTACCAACACGCTAAACATAGCCTTTGGATGTAATTGACTGAGGATCTGTCTATCCCATAAAGACGTGATGACAGAATGCATGCATGTAGTTATAAAATGAATGTCTATCATTCTCTTAGGTCAGGGGTTTAAAATGAAATACAAAGAATGGACTGCTGACATACATATATTTTACGAATTAAATTTTATGAATTTTTAACTCGGCCATAAAAGCCATGCTAGCTGCATACACTGATAAACGTATCATACGAGTATTTTTCCTCGGGCTTCTCTGTTGTTTTTAACTCCTAACCAAAAGGAGGCTTGTTATTTTATATAGGTACCATATAAAAGGTGGTGGGGTAGATTATGTTTTTGGCTAAAAAAAGGCAACGTTAAATAGGACATCGGTCACAATCCGTTGAGCCAAGCGACTTTTTATCAGTTTTAATCCGCGAGCCCTGCCGTAACGCAGATAGGCCTTCGCAATTTTATGTAAATCGTTTAAAGCTTTTTTTGTAAGGACTGTGTACCCAGCTTCAAGTGAGCCTTTGCTACTTCTCCGGACTTCTTTGAGGTGAGGGCCGAGTGCCCTCAACCTGTAAGGCGAACATCACCAGGTATGGGGCGGACCTTGGCTTTGCTTTGGGCGGTTCCTGTGTGCGCAAGGCTTAGAGAGAGACAGCAAACTCTGATATGCAAGATGGGCAGCGATTTGCATGCACAGCTTAAAGGGCCGAACTGAAAAGCAACAGCAAAGTCTTTGGAAAGCAGCAACTCTCATATTTTGCCGTATGGGCTGAAAGCTACGTTGCCAGTTGTTATCTTGGTTGCAAGTCACTCGGGACAGTCAGGCTGTCACCAGATATCGGAGCTAATCCTACTCTACGCACTCTTTTCCGGTGGCGAGTGCGACAGGGATTTCTCTGGCTATTCGGAGCCGGGGAGGGATCGGAGGTCGGGAACGGAGCGCTACTAAATATGACCCTTTATACTCCGAACAAACAGAAGAAATATTTTTAAACACTTCTACGAATATTTATGTAATTTAATCCCAAAGTACAGAATTTTTTTTATTTAATCTGATTAAGGAGCAAAAGAATAAAATACAGGTTGCTATTTTTACTGATCTAAGCCTCTTAAGTAGAAATACTTTTACCCGTTTTAATCCCCGCCCTGTCGTTATACCTCGATACGCAAGCCCTCGGATTTTTATGTAAATCTTGGGATCGGCCTTCGGCCTGGCCTGCGTGTCGCTTGTTACGGGAGCTCCACTAAATTCGTCTACGGCCTTCGCAAGCGGCCCTGAACGCATAATTTATTGAGAGACATCGCTTGTCGAATTATATTGATTGGTTTGAAAATACTACCAAGTTCAAGTTTATATTCTCCATTATTGTTGGCATTTTGTTTTCGTTCTAGGTACTGCAAGATTCCATGAAATTTCTACTCTCTGATCTTGTTTTGAGCGTGTTCACAGATTCGTGCTCAGCTGTCGTGTTTCAGATCTAGAGTTGCGCTTTAAATATAATTAGATTCATGCTACCTCTATGCATGCTTAAAATTATTCGGTAGTTTTTTCTATGTACCGCTTGCAACTATCTTTGAGAGAAGCTTTATTTGGTCAAATGGAGACACATAAGAGAATCAATTAGATTGATAGTCGAAGTTTATTTCTACTTAAATGAGTAACAGTACTCTAAAAGAAAATGCATGCATAAGTAGTGTAGTTACAGCTGCAATATAGGTTACACGTGCTACTGACTTTGACTGACTTTGGCACTACAGCATTTTCCAGCACTGTTTGTGTTACCTATTTGACAGTACTCTAAAGCGTGTTTGTTCATGTTTTATCATTATTGATTTACTGATGTATTCAGATATCTTATAAATAAACACGTTAAGTTTTTCGCAAGTCGATAATCATATTTATTTAACATAGCTTTACCGTCCTATAAATGGCAGGCGTGTCTAACCAAGAATATTTATTATTCCTGTGTAAACCCACAGGCTACTGCTTAACACCATAAAAGTATGAATACGAAAGATTTTTTAAAATCTATGATTAACCGAAAGTTTTTTTTAAATCTATGCTTAACACTTTAGGTTAACATGTCGCACATATTCTAGAAATTCTAGAATGCTTTCAGGGTAACATAAAAGCCGACAAACCTTTTCATGTATCCAGAAGTGCCCTTTTTGCATGCAAATAACTTGCCCCTGTCTCATTTGCGACGAACCCAACAGATGACGACAAACGCAAGCCTCGCCGCCGTTCGATAGTTCACGCTATAGAAATATTTCACGAGTTCCATCAATACTTACAAGTACAATAAGCTCGATATTATAGTCTAGTAGTTTTAGTAATAATAAACTGATAACAACTTAGTGATTGGTTTATTAATATTTAAACTACTGTAACAAACAACAAATCGTAAAAGTAAGCGGGCTATTAAGCCAGCTTACTGAGTACGGGCACCATACGATATTTTGTCAATACATTTACGATTACCGATAAATAAATTGAGCAATCACGATTGGTGTAAATAAAATAAATAATGTCATAGAGATCGAAAAATCATGGAATCAAAAACCTTTGATTTGATCAAACCTTAAACAGACAGCATGAGGCTTAAGAACGTCAGATATAGTTAAAATTGTTTTACTAATTATTTATGTGAAAGTACATTCTTGATATATCTCTTTGTAACATCATTGCCACACTAAAATGAATAAACACCTAAGAAGAAGATCTAAAAGGTACCTTGAATAATTCGATAAGCTCATAGTAAGTACCGTCTGAAAAGTAATAACAAAGTTTTATAATAGCTTAAATTTACTATTTGCACATCCTCAAATGTTATAAAAGTGACAAGCCTATTACTTTATAAACATTATTTAATAGAAGTAGTTGGCGTATTCTGCCTAATTGATTGCTTTTGCCGGTCGTATCCCGGTGCGGAGAAAATGGATTGGGCCCCGAATATACCATTTACATATTCCATACTAATCATTATAAGTAAAATTATAAAGCTGCGTTTCTGAAATGGTTTGAAAATTAATTTTCCTTAATCTATCTACAGTAGGACTAAACGGCCAATTGTGAAAGAAGTAGGAATGACATAGAGTATTGTAGAATAGATGTCATCATAAATTAAAGTAACAGAAACTTCATATTTTAATCAATAAATAGATAGGGTCAAATCATACAAATTGAGCTAATCCCACACTAACTTGTAATAAGGAGTATACTAAAATTTAAACGATATAAAATAACTTACTAAGTATAATTTCAAACTTGATATTATGTAATCTTACGGTTTTGGTTGGGGTAGATTTTAGCACCTAGAATTATAAATAAAATAAATATATACGGACAAATCACACAGATTGAGCTAGCCCCAAAGTAAGTTCTAATGAAAGACTTGTGTTATGGGATACTAACTCAACGATACTATATTTTATAACAAATACATATTAGTAAGAAAGTAGTGTTTTCAATCGTTTCAATAACTTAGATTACGATCATATAGTGTCAATAGGCGATGCCGCTAGCAACCCATCACTATTTAGATTCCATTCTGACCTACAAGCCCACCAACATGCTAAACGTGGCCTTAAGGATTTAATAGACCTGGGCTCTTTCTTGAAAAATTCTTGATAGTATGTATGTATTATTATGTTGTTTTATTAAAGAATATTTACGCTTTCTTTGGTAACCCGAGAGGCGCGTGTCGGCGTTGCTCGCCACATAATATGCAAGTGCAGATCGGTGCATCAGAACCGGTTTAGCCTCGAACAACAAAAACGTAATCATCTGTTTATTCTTATATGGAATTTAAAGCGATAAAACACGAGTATTACCAGAGCGCCTAGTTTTTTTCTTTCCCAACGTTCTAAATTTCACATTAGATATTTGTGAAATGCCTATGTATGCACTGTGTATACACATACATAGAAAATGAAAAAACAATTTTTGAACAGATTGGTTACAGAAAAAATTTCTGCTATATTTTTAAAATAAGGGTTAAGAGCAACCAAATAAATGTTTTTACTATAACAGATTAATGTAGGATACACATTCATAAGGCTAACACCAGAAGAATGTGTATCCTTTATATGAAAGATGTTTTTGTGTCCCTGGATAAAACTAGCATGACTATGCTTAGACTAAAATATTAAAGAAATTTTAAGTTCTGAGCTTAGAATAATTATGTGAGATTAGTATTAGAATATGATTATGACTTCAAACTTTTATGTCATTTAGAAGCTAACCTAGGGCTTTACGCCTCATTTATCATAAAAAAGCAACGGAAAACTTACCAACCCCATTGTATGATATCAACCCCACTGCACACAGTTTAAGAATCAAGTTGATAAAGATTCAGAAGATAACTCTTCGTGAAAATTGAAAATGGCGGAATATTCAGCAGCAAAGCGCCTACTAGATCTGCATATAACGTACGTGATTATGCTCCCGGGCCCCGGGTCACATTTCATTCGATTATTCAAATAGGCAGTCAAATTAAATTCTCACATGAAATCAAATTCGATATTTTATTATACGGTGTCACCGAGGTGTGATGATCTTACGACTTATGTATAATAGTCGGCATACTTACACCACATAAACAAAGCATTATTTTTGGCGGAATATACTTAAGTAGCCATATGAATCGTCCATCTCAATAGATTTTGAGTTTCTACTTCAAAATTAACCCGTTCACAATCCATACATGAGGCGTAAAACAATTTAAACAGACCACATCATGGTCTGTGGGACTGTAAACTATTTAGAAACGAGGTTCTATATCATTGGAATCGTAGTAAAAATAAATATAGCATCCTAATTACTAACTAATATTATAAATGCGACGGTGAGTTTGTTTATTACGCTTTCACGCCCTATCTCCTGAACCGATCATCGTGAAATTTTGCATACACATAGGTTAGGGTACTGAGAAGGACATAGGTTATACATATATCACGCGGGCGAAGGCGAGGGCAATAGCCAGTATTTTAATAATTTTACTGATACTGACCAAGATGCATGTAAAGATCTAAGTAGCTATATGAAACGCGTATGGGTCGTCATAATTCGTCATTGTTGCGTTTTTTACTCGTCTCATAGTGTCTATTTGTAAGTTTATGTATGATGCAAACGCTGGTTATAATTTTATAGCGGCGTGAGCAGCGTTTATTCCGTGCACGACAATATTTAAATGCTTTGTTTTATTTCCGACCTTTAGCTGGTTTTCCACGTTTAAGTACTGGCCATAAAACAATCGTAAACTTTTCATCTATTAAAAAACTATAAATGCTCAAAAGACGCGCCGCAATATTCACTGGGCAAAGAAATTAATATTTTTTTTTACATCTTATCTCATGTTATTGTTTATTAACCATAAATAATATGTATCATGTTTGTTGTTTATTTTTAAATGTTATATATCTTCTTACCAGTATCGTTTGCAATTATAGGCAATTTCTCCCATTAAGCTGACGGGTTTAAACAAAATTAAATAAAACGAAAATAAGCATTTTTAATACACAAGAATAGGTATTTTTATCAAAAACTTATTATTTAGTTAGAAAACAAGGGAAAAAGACGTAATAATACGTATGTATAATGTCTAGTCTACCTAAGTACCTTCTAAAATATTGGATGGGTGGGCAAAGGATTAACTTCATTAATTTTACTGTTAGTATTTTGCTGTTTGAAAAATAAATATATTTTTAGGACTACTTTAAACAAAGCCATTATTAATTTCATGGAAAAAATATTTTTATTGAAGAATAATAAAATTTTCAATTTGTATCACATACATTTATCATGTCTCTACTCAAGGAGTTGTAAAGGCCCGGAATCCGGAATTTATAACGAGATAACATCATGTTCTCGTCAGGATTCAAGGCGCTAGAGTAATGGGAATCCATTTTATGATGGATGTCCCGATAATTTATTACAGAAGACGGGAAATGCGACAGAAATCCATAAAAAGGCACGAGGTATTCTGTTTTTTCTTGTGTAAATCGGAAATTAAAGTAAATATACTTAACCAAATTTTGCGAAAGATACACAAGACCATGGCTTTATCTCTAACGGAGTACACAAAACATGGGACCATAATGCTCAAAGGCTATTTTTAGAAAGATGTACTAAAGAATGTTTGTTGAAACGACAAAACAAGATAAAACCAATTTCATTCTTGTGACAAGTTTTTACAGCGGCTCTCTTCCAATTCCTTATCGGAACAGCTCAAAAATTACTTTTACTGTTATATTACTGAGTAGGCAAATAGGCATACGGCCCACATAATATTGTATTGTCATCTCATCATCATCTTCATCATCAGGTCTTTCTAGTCTCCACTGCAGGAGCACGACCCTCTCTGTACTACCAGAGCCATATATTAGCTTGAGTAGTCAGAGGATTTGGCCTACACTCTCCACGCTGGCCAGACGGGTTGGAGAGGTCTCTTTGATGTTTATAAGCTTTGTTTAGCTTGTTTTTCCTTAGTCGCTTTTTACGAGATCCACGGGATGACTTGGAGTGGTCCTATTCTACTCTGCCGGGAACCACACGGCGCTATTGTCATCTAACTTATGCATATAAGCATAATTTCGTCTCAAACAATTAAAATAACGTATTGGGGTCTGAATTAACAATTAGGAATATATCGTAACATAAGACGTTTACACATAATAATTTATATGCAACGTTATGCCTAACAATCTTAAATGAATTATTTTATGCCTATGTTTTTATACTACTAAGTTGGCAAACAGGCATACGGCCCACCTGATGGAGAGCGGTTACCGTAGCATATGAACGCCTGCAACACCAGGTGTCACTTGCATGTTGTCATGCATATCAATCTTATGCAGTGAGACCCAAAACCGAAGATAATTATAATTATAGTAGTTAAAAATTAAGTTTAAAAATTTGACCAAAAAAAAACATTAAACAAGGCAAGTTACATACAACAAGGCAAACATTTTGCCTATTATCAGCGTTAACAATTTTAACGGAAGAAGTAACTGTAGTATTAGTAGTACAGATGTAAAATTAAAACATAAATAAAGAATGAGAATTAAGTAACCTTTACGTCGAAAGCTTGCCGTATAATAATGTCATATAACAAATCAATTTGTAGAATGCCACAATACATTTAAAATACTTAAAACTGCTATTCATTTTTACGGCTTTTTAACTAGCATTTAAAATATATCGGAGCATTATTCAACGTAACTGGTTTTAACGTTGCACCCTGCTGTTCATACAGAGAGGATTAATAAACCGCGGCGTCGTTAAATGTATTAGATGGCTTAATACATTGCCAGTAAACGATCCAATTTAAATGGAAATCGTTGCTTAATTTAGGTATTCCGACATCCACATATAAACATAAAAGCTAACGGAATTACTGCACGGTGTTTAGGAATAAAGCTACTTCCCCACTGACGTATTGTATTTGTCGATAAAATTTGCCGTGTTCTCCTAAACATGTTTAGCGAAATTAATATTTAGATAAAATCTTACTTTATAAAATGCTGAGGTAATGATTTAAAAAATATTAAGTTATGATTATCTATCAATTGATTGTAAAGTAACTAAATTGTAAACAACCCCACCACAGCACCATTTGTATTTAAAATACCCGCATTGTACAGGTTGCGCCATACTTATTTGCGAGTCAGATATTAGCTGATAGCTGCGCAGTACGCGCCCCGCTTCCCCGCGTATGTCCCGCTTCACCTAATATTGTTATTGAATTGATTTTTAAACAGAAATAAACTCCTAAGTATCAAGATCTTCGAGGCTTTATTTGCGGATAAATCCTAAATAACTATCTAGTACTTATCTAATAAAATATACAAAATAAATAATATTGGCGATAATATCGCGGCTATTTGGGAAGCTTAGAAGTGCTTTTATAACACCAATCAGACAAATGACAGAAGCCTGCGCCCACTCATTCGAAATTACGAGATTTAATTAATTTATTGGGCTTAGACTCGAACCAACGAGCTCTTTAATGTTGCATTTGGTCAAACGTGACGAAAACCTCATTAATTGTATCAACATTCATTAAATTTAAAGTCAATTAAGTTTTATTTGATGTAAATCGAATTTCGAAAGAATAAAGAAAGACTAGCTTTTCCCCGCAGCTTTCATCGCTTTAGTGTCGATGTCTTAAGAACAGCACTATTTTCTGGGATGAAAGTTAGCTTATCTCTTTATCCGTTCTCCAAACAATGTCTTTGTAAAATTTAATAATGATTGGTTAAAGGTGAGAGTGTGAAATACGCTTTCACACAAACGAACTCACTTTCGCATTAATAATATTAGTAAGAGTTAAGATTTAGTGGCCGCGTATTATTCTATTTGTTTTTAAATTATAAAGGGATTATAGCAGTTTGCCTTGAATACCCAAAACTTAGATATTTAAGCTTTGGTTTGCTTTGATTTAGTTTATTAGTACAGATATATTCAAATAGAATGTAAATATTGTTTACTGTATAAAAAAATAAATAGAATAAGGTATATATACAATCCCAACTAATATTATAAATGCGAAAGTAACTTTGTCTATTTGTAATGCTTTCACGCACTATCTACTGAAATGATCACCATGAAATTTTGCATACCCGTTAACTTACGGAGGAGGACTAAGGCTATCTTCCATCTTGGCGAAAAGTAATATTCTCGATCCTAGAGGATATCGATACTAACGCGAGCAGAGCCACAGGCGAAAGCTAGTCCTAATCCTTATTCTAACTATCCTAATCCTAACTTAATATTATAAATGTGAAAGTGAGTTTGTTTGTTTGTTACGCTTTCACTCCGAATCTACTGAACTGATCATCATGAAATTTTGCATACACATGGGTTAGAGTACCGAGAAGGACATAGGCTATAAATTACGCGGGCGAAGCCGCGGGTAACAGCTAGTAATTTTATAAATGCGAAAGTGAGTTTGTTTGTTTGTTTGTTACGCTTTCACGCCGTACCTACTGAACCGATCATCCTGAAATTTTGCATATACATAGGTAAGGGGACTGAGAAGGACATAGGCTATATACCGCGCGGGCGGAGCCTCGGGTAAAAGCTAGTATCAAATATATTAATAAAACCCTGTCCGATCTTTAAACAGGCGACTCAGTCCATTAACCTGACCATTTTTATTTTCTATTTATTAACATTTTGTTTATCTTAGATAAAATGTTACATTTGTGTAGAGAAAAATTCCTCATTCATCACATATTACGAGGTGCTGGTATAGAGAACCTCATTTCGGTAAAATGTCTTTACGATGTTTTTCTGCTCGACACGTGACCTCATCCATCTCAGTTAGGGCAAACACATGCGGTTACATCAGCGGGGATAATGACGTATGACACCGTGTATCCTGAACATATACATAACTGCACATTATGACGTGCAAAAAGCTTTGGTTGTATATTGATGAAGACATATTGGATTTCCGTTGTTATCAAATGTTAAATGTAACCCTAAACAGCACACAATTTGCATTGGAAACAGAAAGAGGTGGCTTTTGTATAAAATTATTGTAATAAAATGCATTTCGTATATCTTACATAAAACTATACCTGTATGTAGAGAATAACTCTTTTTTTTTATTTATATTATTTTATTTAACATTTCAATGATGACATAATTTTTTTCCAATTCAATTTTTATCTTGACATTTAATTAAAACAATGCACACTCAGTCCACATATATATAAGTAGTTTATAAGGTCTAACTAGAATTGTGAGTTGACGTCGCTTGGAGAAAATGCGCTGTGCAGTTTGTTGCCGCTTCTTCTGCACTCCGCTTTGGAAGCGGCCTAAACTTAGCCATAAGTAATTATTGACGTCAACAAAATTTTTTTGTTGTAAAAATTGTAAACACAAATATGACAATTAATAAGTGTTCAAAGAAACCTATATTAAATAAACGATTGAATTTGAATTGAATTTGACTCCTCATTCATCACATATTACGAGCTGCGCTGGTATACAGAACCTCATTTCGGTAAAATGTCTTTACGATGTTTTTCTGCTCGACACGTGACCTCATCCTGCCAAGTCATCGATCTCAGTTAGGGCAAACACATGCGGTTACATCAACGGGGATAATGACGCGTATAACACCGTGTATCCTGAATATACATATCTGCAAGTTATGACGTGCAAAAAGCTTTGCTTGTATTTTACAGCATATAGGGTGCATTGGAAACAGAAAGCGGTGGTCATTATATAAAATTACTGTATACAGAATAATTATAACTTTTCTTATGGCTTTAGGCAGAGAGCCTACATTGAGCGTGTTAGTTGGCGTATTATACAAAAACGGCATCGAAATATTCTGTCGCCTTTGCTTCGCCTATTAACATGTTCTTTAAGATTTTC
Source organism: Rhodophaea formosa (assembly GCA_963082605.1). NCBI lineage: Eukaryota > Metazoa > Arthropoda > Insecta > Lepidoptera > Pyralidae > Rhodophaea > Rhodophaea formosa. The sequence goes on from OY720207.1 coordinate 16,978,839, forward strand.
AGCCATTGCCTTAGCTGACCTCTAATGGTCTGCGCGGAACCAGATGCAGCTGGTACATCAATATTATTAACATGACACTTACAATCTATAGATACATATATCAGCCCCCGTAGCATGGCTCCCGCGACGCCGTTTATATCACGCGATAAACTATCTACTTCTCGCTCTTCACTATTGCGAAAAACAAGATGGCGATAGTCGATAAACGTTGTCGCGCGTGCCATGCTTCGGGGCCAGGACAATACGAGTATGACAATATACTGAAATTTAATGAACCTTTCTAATCTATACTAATATTATAAAGCTGAAGGGTTTGTTTGTTTGGTTGAACGCACTAATCTCAGGAACTACTGCAGGCCGATTTGCTAACTCGGTTTACAACGATTCGATTGTCACTTTAGCATCCATTACGGTTTTCATATCTTAAATAAAAATAGTCATTCATACCGAAGCCGTAATGAATATTGAAGTTACCATGAAAATGGCCAAATAGGCCTGCTGGACCGATTTCAAAAAATATTTTATCGTTGGTTGGTATTTGTGTTATCTCTGAGTGACATAGGCTATGTAAGTCCCTCGGGCGAAGACTGGGACTGTTAGTAAGAAATAAAAGCTTGTAAAAAGAACCTATTTAGAACCCGTTTAAATATATGTGTTAATAACCTACTTTCAAATGTTTAAATGTTCAAACTATCCGACTATAAAATAACAATTAGATGGTCTTAACGGTTCATCAAAACAAATATATTATCATATATCACGGAAGTATGTTATCTAAGAATGTTAATTTTGCCATTAATATTATTTTTTATTTACGAAACAAGTAACAGACGATAAAATGTGGGGAGCATTAGCATAACTTATATTTATTAGGCTAAAACATTGTTCCGCACTAGTATAAATCCATGCCCACACACGTATGCAAAACAATATGGATGTTTTATGAGTACATTAGTAACAACGATTTAAGATTACAAGCTTAATGTTATTATGGTAAAGTATAAATGTAGGTTGATTGAGTAGACCTGGGAAATATGGTATATATTTTTATTACGAAAAATTCAGATCTATTGAAATTCACCACAGCTCTTCAGTTGAATTTGTATGAGAGAGAAATTTTTGTTATTTTAATAGTGTTTTAACCTTTATTTTTCGAGAGATTAATATTTTGATTCCGAAATTTACATATTGCCAGAAAGTATCAAAATTAACCGATAGGTAAGACTCAGTATTTTCGATTTCTTTTCGCCAGAAGCCTTAGTACGAGTCATATTAAGATTACTGTAGCTGAAAAAAAAGAAGTAATTCAATTACAATCTACAATGTACTAGATCAGATTCCCTATGTTTTGTATATCTTTTCACGGAACTTGATCAATAAAAATAACCGTAGTTCATAAACATCGAAGGTTTATGGAACAGAAGTATATGTATAGTAACCATTGTTTGGATCAGAATTCAAACTCGGTAGCAGGCAGTCAGCTTAGGCAGAACACTGTAGCGAGAAAATAAGTTAAAATTTTATCAAATACAGGTATTTGATAAAATTTTATTTAATAAAACAGGTCTAATTTATTTAGCTTTTTCATTTTTTTGAAGTGAAATCTTCTTTGGGCGCGTATATTATCACTTTTTGGGTGAACAAAAATTATGGTGTCATTGTCACCTAACTCTTTGTACTTTGTAGGTGAACAACTAATTACTTAGTTTTAGCTTTTATGGTCAGTCCCCAAAGACTGCCCGGCATGTTTTATTTTTATTTCTTACGATTTTGTTTTTGAGTGATCCCGATTTTGTTTTCAAGTGATCCTGATTCCGAGATTTTTATTGCCTAGGAGTTCAAAATCGACATGTATATATCATAATTTAATTAACAACAGTTTAATGAGGACAATGAAAAATACAAGAACTATTTTAGCGCATATTTCAATAGAAAACTGAACAGTTGGGTCAGTACTTTGGATGGCTGCCAAAAACAATAACTGTGCAGTCCGCATGTATTTCATTGAAATTCACTTGAATTAACCCGACGTAAAATTAAGTAATAATATGAAAAGTCAGTTATTCTCTCATACCAATTTTTCATAAATGTTATACGTTTTTATATGGAAAGAAAACAAGAAAGGTAAATATCAAATACTGTACAAAAAAATATACGCATTAGTAGGTATATTTATGATTAAAAAAAGAAGAACTGTTAATTTTTTTATAACTATAGTTTTAATTTATTGTTTTAATATTAAGAGCATACTGACATACTTTCGATAAAATATCGAAGGACGTACTCCTTTATCATTACAGCCACTGAATGAATAGCCTTTCGCTACGAGCGTCGTAGACGTGCTACGAACGCGCTACTGCGCTACGCGATCGTAGGCACGCTGTGTGTTCCTTTTCTTTGCATTGTACTGTTTTGTAAGGGTTTGGCGTTATTACAAAAAGTTATACGCTTGTAAAGCTTATGATTTTTATTATTTTCATACATTACTAATACTACTTGTAAAAATATCCCCATTTTTGTAACAGGGAAAAATAACAACCACTTAAATCGAAATAGTCACATAAAACTGTATATTTATCAGTAATGTAGAGTGTACTAGCTGCTTCTCTTCCCACGCAGACCGCAGAAACCCGACGAGGGAATAGGCGCAAATCTAAGGAATCATGTTAATAGGGGTTGCGGCTAGCAACTCATTACTATTTTGCGTATTCCATCTTTGCCTTCGTTCTTATTACGATATGTTCTGTCTACCCTGTGAGGGATAAAGACGTTATACTATGTATGTATTTAACAGTCATTAATTTGAAAGCATCTTTAATATTTGTAGAAACATTATCTTTTATAAAATTACGTGGTAAAAAAACTCATTAGATACGCGAGAACAAGTGATGTCACTCCATTCAAATGTCAAGACAAACACTCGACACCCTTTGAGAGGGGAGCGCTCCATGAAATACATTTTATGAAGTAACAGCCCGCTGCACGACACACTTTCAAGAATAAACGCATTCTCTTTACGATGAACATAGCTTCATACTTTCATATCACTGGTATACAACTTTAATATCGCGCGACAACGTAATGACGAGAATTTCGCGAAAGCAAATATAAACATGACTTGTTATTGTGAACCTTATTTCTTTAATAATAAGGGTTAATAAGCATTATGGTCCGTGCCAGGTGTGTCGGCTATATAAGGGTACAATTGTTTCCAATGTGACAAGCGCCCACTGAGTCCTCTCACGCACTCAGCCTTTAATTACGGCACTTAAGCATCTTAATCAAGCCTGCGTTATTTTATGTTTCTTTAAGATGTCGGTGACGACTTAAGTGAATTTAATTAAGAGTTTTAACATATGAGCGATCAAAGGCACAACTAAAAGTTTTAGTTTGCTTTGAAGAAGGGTTTCTAAAACTGTCCGAAAAGTTTGTTAGGAAACGAGCGACCGTTTACTCCACATATTAAAATTCAGATCTGCCCTAAGCGAAATTAAAAAGAGTCTCACGTCAGATTGGAATAATCAGTAAAATGAGAAGCAACATTTTGTTATACCATTTAGTGTACCCATAAATAAAGTGTGATTGTTTGACAAAAAAACGGAAATGATGCCAAATTTTTCAATGTCTAATTTTTATGACATCATCACTTTACGTGGCAATACTTTTCAAACCCAAAACAACGAAGCTCGTTGATCAACTGCCAGCAATTCTCCGGATGGTTACCTGAAAACAAAAGAAATATTGTCAGTTCAATCACACCGATATTCAGCAGCAGTGTATTTGCATCAGACTGTTTGGCGAGTGTTTTCCTTTTACGCTGGTGTCGGAGAAAAGGATTAACATAGAATATACCAGCTGCTTTTCTCCCCGCGCAAACCGTAAAAGCCGATCAAAGGATTGGGTGAAAATCTAAAGAATCACATTAATAGGCGATGCGGCTAGCAATCCATTACTATTTTTTTCCGCTTTCCAACGCTCACTTACACGCTAACCGTGGCCTTTGAGTTCAATGACTTTGGACCCTGGCTACCCCGCAAGAAATTAAGACGTGATACTATAGTTGTATGTTTGGCGAGGCGTGCATGACGGCTATTTGTATGTTAGCACTGAGCAATGAGCTTATAATAATAAGTCGCATACATAAAATACGCGTTAAAAGTACTAAGCATTCTTGGCAATAATGTAGGTGCGAAAGTGCGAAACGCGTCAAATGCATTATATTTTGTAAGGAGGTTGGTGCTACATAAAACTTCTTAGTATGTAAAGACAATGACCAGAAACATTAACCATAGCGTTCGTTAGTACAAATTCTAGTAGTAATTCACTCTTTACCGTAAAGCGAGCCCCTGACCTGCATCACCCAAGATATAAACAAAAACATTAGAAAGAAAGAATTATACTATTACACTCTTATAAGAAATGGTTCAAAATTAACCAACGGCTTAAACTTTTTCTTAATTGCAAAATGTAAAAGTGTCCCCTATTATTTCCACTCCATTTAGTTTCAAGCTCACTGGCACTACCGGCTTAACCAATTTAGTATGTGTTGTTACCCCGGCATCGACACATAAAATTATTTCGAGAACATTCGCACATGTTCAAGTTGGATAAACTTAGCCGCGACGTAATTAGCAAACCAAGTAACCGCACGCAAGTTTACTCAGTACTACAGCTTGCGCCTACTGCACTGCAGTATCTATTAATGTACACGTAGTACCACCTATAAGCTATTAGAAGAAGAAGTATAAGCTAATAATAACTAAAATAATATGGATTGTTTTGTTTTTTGTGTGGTGGCCAACACTGGCCACACATCAGATTTTTCAAGCTGCCTAGAGGCATCTGACATAGATTACGACTGGTATCATTGACAACCGGGACCAACGGCGCAACCTTTGATTATTGTCAAAGGGCGCAACGTGCGGCAAATAAAAGTAAAATTTAAAGGACCGGCTAAATCTATGATATTGAAATAACTTCCCCAGAGAAATTCATTTCACGTATGGTATATCTCACTAAGCTACTATAGCGATCAGACGATCTACTGTCAATGGAAAATCAATTTTCTTATTAATATCATGAGCTTAACGTGCCCTTGCAATATTATTTTGCCTTTCTTACGCCATGTACTTTAGCTTTTACAGATATATATTGACGGAGCTATAGCTTGCACAAAATTACGTCTTGCTTAACGATGAGCCTGAACTTGAGATCAAAAGACGGGAATAGTGGAGTGTAGCTATTACATCGCCTATTTGGGGAAAATCCCTAGGCTATAATTGGGGACCATTCCAGTGATCAACTCCAAAGATCTGCACGAGTGGACACTGGACAAGTAGATAGCATTTAACTTTGTTTGCTCTCAGATCAGTACAGAAACTACTACATGCCTGCTTTTATAGAATCCAGTCACGTTATCAAAACTTGTATTAACTTTGTCAACTTGTAACTAGTTGTTGATAGCTGTTCACTTACAAAGGCCTTTGAGACAAGCTTTAAGTTTACTAAACAGCAATGCTTAAGATAAAACAAAATCAAATTGTGAGAAAAAGTCTTCGGCGATCACTCCCGCTTATAAACGCCTCGCAAACATATTAAAAAGGTTTATACAAACGTATAAACCCAGCGAGTTATGTGTTTTTTACATAATTGGAAAGAAAAACGAGCGGATATCGCGCGGACTCATTTGGCGCGCGTCGGCGACGTCTGAAGACCAACTCGTACAAAAAGTCAACGACGCAGTACGAAGGCTCGTGAATTTGCAAACGAGCAACAAGAGACGAGGCTGGGGAACGGGTTTCGCTCGTGAGAATGCACGCTAATGTATGCCGCATACGGGCACAATGATCGCTTCGTCGCCGCGCGCCGTTCCGCCCGCACCAAGACTTATGTGCCTTTACATGTGTCACCGCCCGCTTAGATTTATTCACCAATACCCCATATTAAGACTATGTTTACTAGATTTCGAAAACAATTCACCACTGCAGTTCCCAGGCTGAGTGATCCGGGGTTTTGTGGACGGGTATTGTGGACCGTGACAGCCGTACGCGCGAGCACGTCCCGTGTAACAAGAGCTCAGTTCGTTAGGGCCACAGATTTAAAATAAAACTCTTCGCAGTGGGAACAAAAAGAAAAACCCTTCTGCGGCGCAGAGTACGCGCTTCACCTAAGTAATAAAGTCACAGGTGCAAACTGGACTCTTGCCAAATCACCCCTAGTTAAATTGCAATAAGAATTAATTTGGCCCACCGCGATACATGGCGTTACGCCATTTCCCCGCGGCTAGCTTTCGGGACTGCACCGGAGTTTTATTTCAATTGTCTCTGCGGGTGGATTGCCCTATTTCGAGAGTGCATTCGCGAACAATTTTCGCCCAATCAAATCTAGTGCGCTTTTGAATAACGCGAGCCAGCGTAAAACGAATTCAGCGCCACAAAATAATCGAGTAGACACGAATTCCAAATTAGATTTTCGCCTGATTGAAACTACACCACGATTCTCCACACACAAAAAGCTTTAAGGATTTTTGGTGTCCGATGGGGGTGGCAACTGTCACGTTGACAGTTTGTAGGGTTGTTCCCATGTTCCCACGTTGTGCCGTAACAAACTATCAAACAAGACCAAATCTCGTTTTTATTAGCATATAGTTTTCGACAAATTGGCATATAAATTGTATTGAAACTAAAACAAAAAAATATTTTTATACCTTATGTTTGCAGAATACTTAAAACAAAATTAAGGGAATAATTTTAAATAAAGAATTTCGTAAATTTTTTACGAAACGTCAATTGTTTTGTCACTTTTCTTATGCACTCATTGCTTGCATAAAAAGCTAAAAATAAAGATATTCATATCTTTGTTAGGGAAGAACGTACGCGGCGACATCTACAACCACCTCTATTTACAGGCCACCCCTATTCATGTAACATAATCAAATAAACAACATTTTTCTGTCATCGAGATCAAAAAGGTATCGAATGTCGGAGACTCTTGTTTAATGAGTAGTAATCGTATTACAGAGGCTGTCGGCTGATTGAGCCAAATTAGTTGTGATTGAGGATCATGTTACTCGGCCGTCGTTGCGATTTTCTACCTTGTTGCTTTCTCCCCAGACAAGATGGCGGCGAGTCCCGTTCTTTTCGTTTTCTTTAATCTTGCTAAAGCTATCGGCGTTGTAGTGCTTACTTGGGTTTCAACGACGAAGTTAATTGCCGATACGTAATTAATTTACCGTAATACAAACACATTAAGCTGAAATGGTTGAGTTTAATCAATTCTTAACATTACTGGCAATCACTTATGTAAATTTAATTACAGAAGTGTTTTTTATGTTCCTAGAATGAATTAAATTTTAATTATATACTACTAGCTGTTACCTGCAATTTGCCCGCGTGATATATAGCCTATGTCCTTCTCAGTACCCTAACCTATGTGTATGAAAAATTTCATGATGATCGGTTCAGTAGATAGGGCGTGAAAGCGTAACAAAAAACAAACTCACTTTCGCTTTTATAATATTAGTTAGGAAGTTAGGATTACTATTAACAACTTTACACCCCTTTTCTTATACAAATATTTGAACAAATTTACTTTACTCTATCTGTTTTTTTTAACCCTTGATAATCGTTATAACGATGTACTAAAATTGCAATTGCAAGAAGACCGTGCGGAGTGGAGAAGAAAAAGTTAGAAAGCGGACCCGGGGCTCCAAAGCACTCCAGCCGAAGATGCAACTAGAAAAGAGATAGAGAGAGTTGGTAAATTGTAAAAGCTTCCCTTCAAAACTTCACTTTGACTCTTTTGGCATATGGCTGCATAATAATATAAATAAATATAAATATATTGGATAAAATCACCCACATAGATAGCCTTCTAGCCCCAAATTAAATTGTTAAATTGTGTCGTACGATTCTTGAATTAGAAGTAACTATACGATACTATATTTTATGATGCATACTCGAAATTATATCGATAAACATCCAAGACATGGGCCAATTTAAAAAAGATCGTTTCCTTCCATTTCGTATCATTTTGTTTGTTTGTTACGCTTTCATGCCCTATCTACTGAACCGATTATCATGAAATTTTGCTTACACCTTTTCTGGAGTACGGAGAAAGACACATGCTTCTTTTCATCCAGGAGAAAAGTACTGTTCCCGAGTAACGCGAGCAGAGCTGCGGGCTTAAGCTAGTCGAACAATAATCCTGACACTAACATTAAAATGTTGATGAAACCAAAATTAATTACATCATGTAAGCTATTGATATCGATTTCGGTTTAGACCTGAATAATCCAGATACATTACAACGCCAACCGTTGGAGGGAACGTCCACTCGAATCATAGTATCCGTTGCGAGTTAATAATATATGTATGACAATAAATAAGTGTTCTGAGCAATCTATATTAAATAAACATTTGAATTTTGAATACTGATTATACATACGCCAATGGTTTATTTTCTATGACGGACTAATTTCGAATTAATAATGAGAATAATATTTAAGATTGAGTCACACAAATATTAAAATAGTTTTTTTTGATAATTGTGTTTTAAAGTAAGGTATTCCAATAACGATAGTTTTTAGATCAGCAAATAAAAAATATAAATAGGATTGGTTTATAAATACAGATACAACAATAATGTCACAGCAAATGGAATACATATTACATATACAAAGAATATATAGAATTAGGTATAAACAAATAGCCAACATTTTTACCCTTAAAGTGTTGTGTTTGCGATAATAAACAAATATTTTTAAGTAGGTGCTTGAGGCAAAACAAAAAAATTCTTTTTTAGCAATATTACGTATGTTTTTTTTTCATACTTATGATCATACGTTTCGAGTGTACCAACCCGTGGACGCGCGCATAATCCGCTGAGCGCTATTTACCCGAAAGGCTACTAATTAAAGGGAAACAACCGCCCGATCTTAATCAGCATATTTTAACGTGCCTTTATTCGTAATTTTAGCGCAGCCTTTTGATATATAGCAGTTTTGCAAACAAGTTTATTTGCAACAGGAACTTTGATGGGTAAAACGATGGCCTGATCCATGTGAAGTAGAAGCATACAGGCTAATGCACTTTTTTGACAAAACTTTGGTTGTATCTCGCTCGTATAAGCTTTATTTGACTATTTATAGAAGCTTTTTTTTACTATCCACCAACATGCTAAACGTAGCCTTAGCCTTTAGGTCTTACAGAGGCTCTATCTACCCCAAAAAGGTAGGCTTTGACAGTATGTTTATATGAATACAAATATACAAACTGTCACGTATATGTGAAAGAGAATATGATAATGTATCTATCTATACTACTATTATAGAGAGAAAAGATTTGATTGTTTGTCTGAATCGAATAGGCTCTGAAACTGCTGGACCGATTTTCATAATTCTTTCACCTATATAAAGCTAATTAATCAACAGAGGAAAAAGAAGTCAAAAATCTTTTTCATTATGTAATTTGTTTAACCTGTGTGTAAGTGATTTGTATTTTATTTAGTTATTTTACAGGTAAAGGTTTCTAAATATAATCAACAACATACAAAATACCTTTAAATTTATGTTTGTTGGGTTTTCATAGTAAGGAAACTACGATAAACTTACTCCTTATATTCATGAAATCAATTTGACAGAACCCTTGTTTAATAAATGGGAAACATCCAAGCCCGAATGTTAACGAATCACCCGTTAGCGAATATTTAGAATACTTTCGACTTTCTATTAGTTACAGGAAACTATCCCTTTCCGTTATTGTATCAAGTGCTATATTGGCTCGCGAGTATTTGTTTGGGTGAGCCTGAACTAATCAACTAACAAAACAAACAGCAAACTGAACAAAGTAACAACAACACTATACATAAGCACACACAACCACTTTTAGTAAGCGATGCGCCCCTATGAACATAGAAACATAAAAATCAAATAAGTCTACTAAATGAAATAAACTCATAGCTTATTGTTGAGGAGCCCGATGGCCTAGTGGGCGTGACCAATAAGCGCTTCCACTTGTAAAGCAACCCCAGGCGCAGTCGCCACTTAGATGGGTGACCGCAAGTGTGATTAAAATATCTTGAGCTCCTCCGTGCTTCGGTAGGCACATTAAACTTTTCATCTTAGATGGTAGTCGTTAAACTATGTCAGCTGCCTCTAGGCAGCCCGAAAAATATGACACCAGAGTGCGTCTAAACGCACATAGAGTTTTTACGTGCACAGTAAATAATTAAAAAAATAAAAATCCGTTATGAAATCAGTCAAAACTCCGAATTTAATGGAGGAGGGTTCATTGAAAGGTCTATAGGAAAAAGGCCGAGGAAATAAGATTCATCGGCGAACAAGAGAATGTTTAATGAATAGGCAACGGAAGGCTGAGGCTCCGTAATTGCAAATCGATGGCGCCCAGCTGTTTTCCTCCGCAAGGACGGATCCAACCAGACAGGTTGTCGCCATGGGTGTCTTTAGGTTTTAAGACCTGGGCTCTATATACTCCGCAAAGAAAAGGACGTGATCGATATAAATCCAATCTCTCTCTTCCATCCTTTTTGGGAGAAAAGGAAAAACAGAATATAGGTACTAGCTGCTTTTCACCCCGCGCAGACTGTAAACGATCATCATCATTTCGAGTAGGTGACACGGCCATGCACACCCTGGTGTCAGAGTTCTTCGGAACCGCCTCTCGGCCTCTGACGTGGTTCCTTTAACGACTACCAGATGGCAGCCGGGACCAACGGCTTAACGTGCCTTCTGAAGCACGGAATCATCTTTCTTATCAGACAATCAGGTGATTCATGCCTGCAATGTCCTAACCAAACTGGAAACAACTTAACAAAGTATGTGGGAATCGAAACGACCGCCGGGTCAGTATAGCAAACGCCTTAAGATATGGTAGACTTTGAAGTACGGTGAGAGCGACATATGTCGCTGCTGTCGGTCGCTGTCGCTGAACTTTAAAGTTATTTTTCAAGGTGGAAAGCGGAATCAAAATAGTGATGGGTTGCAAGTACTTGCTAGCCGCATCGCCTATAACGTGATTCCTTAGATATTCGTCCCATTCCTTTATCGTTTACAGTTAACAGCCTCTGTGGTCCAGTAGTTAATGCGGTTATGCGATACATTTCATTCATACTAAGGAGAAGTTAAAGTCCGTGGGTTTATGATAATAAATGGTTGAAACAGATCATTTTTTACAAATATTTTGCAAATAGTGTCTTTTGCTAGTATTAAAAGTATCTATTTGTTTGCACATCACAAAATCTGGTACACTGACCGAGAGTCTAATATTTCCAATAACAGAAAAACCGTTGTCAAAATGAGGAATCGTTTGAGTCTAAACCCGCCGGGCCCATAATACTGGATACGCCTCATCCTCCGTACATAAAACCCCTCATTTGATTGCCAGAGCCCTCATTACATATTACAATATTAATGAGCTGACATTATACCCGATACATGGGTGTTGCGAGTGAGGTAGTCTGTCGTCATTTTAGCAAATCACGTATGCAAGAAAAATAATTGTCAATTTTTATGCATACACACTGAAAGCTATTTCTTTATTTAATAAGGGCAAATGACAACACTAATTAACTTAGGCGGAAAAACCACCGAGTAATTTGAGGTTAATATCTTTGTCAGAAGTGCATTGGCGCATAACGCATACCTAAGAGTCGCCTGGAAGCGCATGTCTCCATACAAACGGAAAAAGGGAATTGTGGCAATATTTGATAATTTTGGAGTAAAATTAAGCATTTAGTCAGTTAATCTCATTATAATCTACGCACGTTCCTATACAGCTTGGTTAAAATACCAATGGTTTGAGAATTACGAGCCTTTTCACATTTGTATGGAAAACTTGAGAGGCGTATAATTCTCAAACATTTGATAATTTAACCAAACTGTATAAGAACGTACGTAGATAATAATGAGATTAATTGATTGGATGCTTAATTTTGCCCTAAAATTATCAAATATTGCCACAATTACCTTTTTCCGTTTGTATGGAGACATGCGCGTCCAGGCGACTCTTGACTAAGACACGTGTAAATCTCGTCTTTCACATTTTATACTAATTTTAGAAAGTTGACCTTTTTTTATTTGTTTTTGCGGGAATGAGTAATAAACAAACTTATATCCTCACATCCACTCAAACTTTCTAATTCAAAATATTAATAAGTAAGATAAAAAACGGTACGACTTCAAACTTTCAAAATATTGATACTAAAATCTACAGCACACTTACGTCTCTTGCGAGTTTAGCCCTAGATAATAAAACCTCAAAACGTGTTTGAAAATATATACGAAATGAAAATATTTTTAGAGCGTGTAGCGAGGTGCAGTTGTAAACTTATCTTGTTTCTGCAGCGTATCATGAAAACAAAAAATGGGGCGCAATTTTTACGCTCTTCAATTTTATAGCACACTAGCGAGCTGCCTGCTGTTTGCTAAAAAGGTAAATTATTTCTAGTATAGGTTTGGATAGCGGTAAAGTAGAATAGAACCACTCTAAACCGAACTCGTCTTTCCGTGGATGTCGTAGGAGGCGACTTAGGGAGCACAAGCTAAACAAAGCTTTTACACATCAAAGAGACCTCTCCAACCCAGCCAGCGTGGAGAGTAAAGGCCAAATCCTCTGACTGCTTTGGCTCTGGTAGTCTGGTAGTACAGTACAGTAGCGAATGTTGTGTACGCTACTAATTGGCATGTACATACGCACAGTACATTGTGTACTTATCTAATAATTATGTCAAAACTGTTTATGTATGTAACTGCTGTAAGCGTGCCTATATTAAATAAATAAATAAGTACAGAGAGGGTCATGCTCCTGCAGTTGAGATTTATAATGACCTGATAATGATGTTAGGTTTGGCTCTGCTCAAAAGTTTTTATGATAGTCACAATAACTAAAAAGATATTTAATAGATATATTTCCTTTCGTAATAAAGATACGTTGATTTAAAACATATAGATTAGAGATCTGTCAATTAAGCCAGTAGTTTTAAGATAAGACCTTTCCAGATAGACAAATCCATAAGTCACAAGCAAGACCGTAACAACAATAACTATTAATGACTTTTTTTACGAATATATGGATAAATATTTTTTTATAACATATTGTATGCTATAAATTATAAATAGGTATTTATCAACCGTAGTATATAATCCAATGACACATTTTGACACTAATTGTCTTCATAAAAAATTTAAGTTAAACGATGAATAAGTGTCCGTATAACGCCAGACTATTCAAGAAAACGTTTCAAGCAATCAAAGATAATCATTATTTATTATTGGATTATTTAATAATCTTGTAAAGGAGTATATTATACAGTGATACTATAATTATTACCGTTGGCGGCTGTAAGCTGCTTGAGGTATTTTAATATAGATAATGGGTGGAACGAGTAATTTTTACTTAAGAGGTAGAACAGGTGTAAAGCACTACTTATTCTGTTTCAAAACATGGCACAATAGTCAACTTAAAGCTTTGGAAATATACTTTTTATAGCATTTCTGTAATAAAATATAATAGTTTAAGTTTCGGTAATACTGTTTATGCTTGTCCGCATAGTTAAATGTTACTCAAATCTTTATAATTTATTGTTAATGTATTTGTCTAAAATACACTCTCATCTTTATTATTTGAAAACATAATCTCCACAGAAACTAGTCATAAAATATCATTGTATATATCTTTGTACCTGTTTTTCCATTATAGACACTGTCTAAAATAGCAATACAGGTATATCAGGTTCTTATCATCATCATCAGGTCTTGTTTGGTCTCCACTACAGGAGCATGATCCTCTCTGTACTACTAGAGCCATATATTAGCAAGAACAGTCAGAGGATTTGGCCTAAATTCTCCACGCCAGCCAGACGGGTTTTAGTGGTCTCTCTGATGTTTATAGGCTTTTTAACTTGTATTTCTTAAGTCACCGTCTACGACGTCCACGGGAACACTTGTAGTGTTCCTATTCTACTCTATCAGGAACCACACGGAGGCTTCGGATCTTCCTACATATAAAAACCTAACGATATTTTTTAAATGTGGTGGACACACACCCTAACGCAGTCCCAGATTAGCTAACCAGGCAATCATTACTGCGTCTTTACTGTGCATTGCTGCAAGTCTTCGTGACAAATGCAATAAGTTTTTTGTTGACGTATTTACGATGGTCTTATTAACGACACAAATGACGGCTAAAAATATTTACAATAATGATAATATATTAAAATACTGCTTTTTTAGTAACTTTTTCGTAGCCCATGTTATTATCTGATATATTAAGATATGTGTACATAAGTAAGACTGGTGACATTTCTAGGTGAAAAGAGCTATAATACGAAGAGAATGGAATTAAAGACATAATTAATTTATGCGGTGTACCTTTGTATAAACATTTTATTGCCCACATGATAGTTACCATGACTTATTATTGTAATCACTAACAGGATTGTCTAGGTCGAGTAATTTATTGAATGTATAACTAACTGACGTCAATTAAATGGTATACCTACAGTAAACGATGGAAATACAAAGTATGTCATGCTCATTGCGTCTCATCTTCCTTCACTATGTAAGTAGTTAGGTACGCATTTTAACTAGATATTGTTTATCACATTTTCATGTTATTAGGAAGAAATCTATATAATTTACTATATAAGTATAAGAAAAGCTTAAAGTTAAGCAAGATTAATTACGATTTAATTTTGTTAATTATTAAAGCTTCTTAAAAATAAGACGTAGCTAGTAACCATTTTAAAGGTTACCAAGACTTGGTTTTCAGAAGACAAAACCTGCTTTAAAAACAACTCTGGAACAAGGCAGTATACATATTTGTATTTTCAAACTTCTCTGACTTGATAAAAGAAAAAAAAATATGCATTATATAAGTATCATAGAGTTAGTATCCTATGATACAAGTTCACAACTTACCGTGCCATGGGGCTAGCTCAATTTGAGTGATGTCTCTATATATTGATTTACCTATACACTTTAAGTATACCACACCTAGGCCATGAAACGACAGCACGACACGGCTGGCCTAATCAACTGTTTTTTGACCCATTGCTTGTCTTAAATTGAAGATGGAAATCTTCCCTGAAAACCTTTTAGAGCAATTATACTGGTCATCGTTGCTCTTAATCATGGCTGGCCCTTGCTCGTATCAAGGATTGGAACAATGAGCAAATGGCAAAGGTTACGTTAGTGGGACACCTACATTTATGGCTTAACCTGTGACCCGGCTGGTGTGGGTTCCGAGATAGTTTCCACCGAAACAAAGCGTTATTAACATCGTATAGCGCTACTTATGGTAGTGGAACATCGCCGGAAATGGAAGCGATAGAAAGAGGCCTGTTAACAACTTAGTGACAACATAAAACGAAATAATAGCCTCGTTAGTGAATAATACTTTAGACGTCTAGTCTATTTGTTCACACAAAATCAATGATTTGGTATTTCTATTGTTCAGCTTGGACATACGAGAGGTAACTATCATAGTTGCAATAGATTTGTCACGTCAAGAAAATGTATTGATTGATACAAATATGTTTCTGAGATATTAAAGTGATATTTACAAATCAATATTTTACCAAGTTTAGGCTTACGCCATCTAGTTAGTAGTAGAAATGTGCACTGCAGCGCCATCACTGTCTAGTGGCAGCCGTGGCAAGTAGTGGAATTAATTAAAGCATAATCTTGTACATGCTCGTAGGCCTCTGGATAAGCCAATATTGTTGTATGAGGTTGGCAGTTATACGTTATAGGTACGTTAGTATTATTTTTACTTTGACTGTAGTGGGATCTAAAACACTAAGTTGTATTAAAAAAGTTAAATCATATTATTACTAGATTGGCAAAGTTCCTGGAAGAAATAACGCTAGGCTGTGCGATAAAGTGTGGAACTCACCCTCATCAAACAAGTTACCGCATAAACTTCTTGTATTGTGTTCACGGCCTTTCCCGCAGAGACCCGTGTTGCGCCGAACTGTTCAATATAATTTTACTTACGAAACTAGGATAGATTTACCACTTATTTAGACCACTTAGGCCTTCGGTACATTATTAAATCTTGATCTAAAAATAATATACAGAATAGCAGCTATACTTAACCCCTTCGCCCTCTTGTCAACAAAATAATGAAAAGCTCTTACCCTTTATCATTACAATTACGTGGGAATCCCTTTATAATTACGGGGAAAATGAAATTTTTTTTACAAAAAATATAAAAATATCAAACTTCTATTCTTACTACACGTAGAGGTAGGACAAGTGGAAAAGTGCACAGCAGCGCCATCACTGCCGCTCATAGTGGCGGCCGTGGCAAACAGTGGAATTAATGAAAAGCTTTAAAAAAATCTTCTTAAAACGAGACATAAATTGTAACGTTTTTTATAACAAGTTAAATGAAAAAGTCAGCCTGTATACTTATAAGGGGCCGTTCAAGAAATACGTAATCAGAATATCAGCTATTCGTAACGCCCTTCTTCCTCTAGTCAGCAATAGAAAGAAAAGCTCTTACCCCAAAGCTTACGTGCACATTGACATTTTTTATATTGTTTTTGGTAAATGTTACTGTCTTCATCATCGTGCAAACCCTTGCATCCCCATAAAAATTAATAGAATACCGAAAGCTGGCTGGCAAAATGGTGTATAGGTGCAGGTTTATGCACTATGGTTTGGACATGGTGGATGATTTTTGTATAGCTAGATATATTAATCTGTGACGTGCCCACCAGCTAGCTTAGTATTCATTGAGGGTAATTAATTTAAAATAATGAATACGTATACATACACTTATTATCAAGTCTATAGAGATGTTTTTCCCCTTTTCAATTCAATTATCATTCAGTTCAATAAAAAGAGTGAAGTTCTGTAAATAAATCTGGGTTTATCTGTTTGGCTGGGATAAAGCTACATTGACTGACATCATTTACTGCGAGAGTTTCTTTACTTTGTATTTCCAAAGAATACTGACAGCTTGCTGGCATTTAGAGTATATTAGGTGCAGGTTTATGCACTAAGGTAGGGCATGTTGGAAGATTCTCTACTAGATATATTAATATGTGACGTGCTTACAAGCTAGCTTAGCATCGAAGGCAATTAATCAAAAAGAATATATACGTAAACATACACTTATTATCACGTCTCTATCCCTTACGTGGTAGATACAGCTTAAGGCCATAAGATGCCAAAACCACTTTTTACATTATACGTTTTCTTTTTCCCAGACCAACATCGAAGACTAGTTATACACTATGTAAAAAAAAAACTAGTAGGATTAATTATCGATTCTTTTAAGAACACCAACGGGTTCGATTTAATTTCCTCGTTTCTAATTATCACCCTAGTCAATTTATCGTTCAGGGCATGCTTCACCCTAGGCACGTCCCAGCTTGATCAATTCAAGAGAGTGCGACCAAGCCCTTTCCTATAAATTGGAACTGGCCAATAGTGGGCCAACTGGCCATAACGGCAAGTTACTGCTAGAAAGCGCCGTAAAACGCGCTTCATGTTCACTTTAGGGTTTATTTAATCTTTATGATATCTACTAATTTAAAACATGTAACTGTCTAGGGGGACCATCACCACAACTTGAACTTTTAATGTTCAGCTTCTGAGTACTAAATTTGAAGTTGAGTTTTAAAAGTTATTAGTTGACTAAACTTTTAAAACTTAACTTCAAATTTAGTACGAATTTTTATTATACTATGAAATAAAAATAACTCTAACTTGGTCATAAAAAATAGTAACATAAAATGTGCATGAGAAAAATGTTGTCTGTGTAGGTAATTCAGGTAGCTTTTTTGGGTCTTTAGTCATTTCGCACCACAAGCGATTCGAACCGCGGAGCGAATCGCCCAAGAGCCCTTTTTGAATGGGTTATTTCGCACCGCACAGTCGTTTGAGCGGTGCGAATGGCCCAAGTAATCTTTTAGAATTGGTCGATCCGGACCACGGGGTGAAACGATGCAATACCCATGCAGGGTCGGATTTAGACTTTAGAATTAATTCAGTAGTTTTATCTCTTACAAACAAATAAAAACACAAATTCTATCTCTTTTTACCTATATTTGTATATATATGATTTGTACTCCGCTCCGGTCTATGTCTATCTATGCGCCCTCGGGGGAAAACTTTTAAGCGAGCTTTGAGTGAAATGCTGATTGTAGCCAGTTAGCGAACCCTACCATTGGCTTCATTCACTTTTCATTTCAAAGGCTTAAAGGCTTCAAAAACAATAATAAGTGGATGCTATGTTCTACGTTCATTCCATTATTATAAGAGTACCTAAAATGCATTCTGTTTATAAATGAAAATTAATTTGTTCAATCATTAAATAACTGAAAATTGCTTATTCATATTTTCTATTGTTGAGTATAAAGCGGCATTCGGTTGTATTTGATTGAACATTTTATTGAGACTAATTTTAACCTGTTAGCTATATTAAAACCTCGGAATCAGAATCCCTAATGGAATACAGAATTGTAAGAAAAAAAAGTTAAAAACCAAAAATAAAATAAGACCCATAGAAATCCGCTCAGCTGATGGGTGACTTTATATGGGAGGTCTATTTTTTATTTTAATTTTTTTTCCATAATTGATATTTTCATTATACTTAACACTATTTTTAGATTTTGCATGATATTGATTCTATAATGATATAAATGTAATTACTAACACACCTTGATAAATTTTGTATGCCTTATGGCGGAACATAGAGAAACCCGCTTTTGTATACTATCCATCTGTACTGTACTACCTATGTTCACGAAATAAATGAATTTGAATTTTAATTTGAATTCTGTATTCCATGAAGGATTCTGATTCCAAGATTTTTTTATCTGTTAGTTATATTAAATATAACTAACAGATAAAAAAAATTGCCTGTATAATTTCGTCTTTTTTAACTCTATACAGCCCAATCTATTTGTATACAAATCGACATACAAAAGAATACAATATCAGTTAACAAGACATCCAAACAAAAGTGGCAGTACAGTTTATAATTCGTATACAAGCGGCTCAATGAGACAGCCGTGATGAATCGCCGCTCTGTGAATTACACCGTTATATTAGCTATTGAACTCCCATCAACCTTTGTTAGGGTTGCCACTCGTCCGGTTTCCTTGGATTTGCCCTAGTTTAGAGGGCGTCCGGGGAGATTCTGGGCGGGACTTCATTTGCAGACCTGGTTCAAAAATTTAGTCTTTGGCCACCCGCGACACATGTGCTGTGCCTGCACGCCGCGATCAATAGACGAACCAACTCGCGAAATTCACTTTCCCTCTCGTCGCAGTTGCCAACTGATAACTGGCTGATTTGCAACAAACTGTTATGAGATTCTGTTTTGTTAGGTACATTTAAAACGATGATAGAAGAAGACTTAAATTATTTTAAGGTCTGAAAGTAAATAAAATTCGGGGTTATGACGCGTCTTGTCCTGGTTGCCAAATTTTAAAGATGGCAACCCTAACCTTTGTTGATATTGTGGCTCTGAGACGTGGGTCTGAAGGCTGGTAGTCGATTGATAAATTTATGACTCTTATGTGTCTATATTAAGATTTAGTGAATATAATAGAATATTACTAGCTTCTTAAATATATACTATAATTCAACAAGATCATATAGAAAAGAACTTATAGCTATTTGTGTCAAATTTATAATTATGTATGATAAACAAAGAAGTGTGAAAAATCTTAAATTATGAATGTAAATGTATATTCGGAGGAAGAAGCATTTACTATGTTATGTTTATTACTGGAGGAAAATACGTAAAAAAAGACAACATAGTTTAACAAAATATCTATATATTATACTAGGTTATAAGGTGTTTGTCTTAATATTTACTACTATATAGAACTAACTGCAAATATTATACCAAAATTTTCTTGAAATCCTACGACTTGATTTTTCATTGAGATGGCGAAACAAGAAACTAACTACAATCCCGTCCACACATTTCATCTCGCACTAAACAATAATTCATTAAAATAAATTATTGTATGTTCTCGACAATACGCAATTGATTCCAACTGCTCCACGATGTAGAGTTTCCTTGGCACAGTTATCTGATGACTGCATCTGCTGAGCTCATGATGCGCCTGCGCATGCCAAAGCATTTCAGCGGTTCTAGAAACTAATATATAGATCCTATTTATTCTATATTAATATTATCTCTGGTTTTACTTGCAAGAATTCAGATGACTCTAGGAAACCTGTATACCTTTTTTTGGGACAAATTTCCAAGCCACTTACACCTCAAGATTTGCTGAGATATGTTTAGCAGATACTTTGTTTAAAATGTCATAAAAAAAACAAATAAATAAACAAACATTAATTTATTTTTTGACATCTATAAGGTTAGTTTAATAATTAACTATAAATTATGTATGAAACACAATTAGTAGATGTGTTAGCAAATCAAAATCATTGTGAAAAAACATTCGCAATATTTGGGTTTCACGAATTAAATAATTATCAGAAAATAGCCAAATTAATTAATCGAAGATAATAAAGCTAAGTATACGACAGATTATCAAATATTTATGACATACATTTACAGGTGAGCTGACCCACGTCTAACAATACTGGTCTGCATTGTGTTATTGATGTAATGTAGGTCTCTATTGCAATAATATGGTTACAGACTTCAATATTATGTGTCTATGAAATGAAACAATCGACTGAATGTTGTAATAAGTCATCCATCAATGTAGATTATTTGTTAAACATCTATCTGCAGCATGATCCTATTATAAACAAATCTATCACCAAACTTCAATACGAAATCCCAATAATTAATTCGTTTTTCCCTATTTTTAACTGCCAACTACGCAATGTTTGTGCCTTTTAAACGGGTAAACAGATTTTGCTGCAGTTTGTTTATTTGAAAGCAGATTTTATAGCGATGGTTTTAATATATTTTTTATCAAAATCTGTCCAACTTTTTACAAGAAAGATGGATTTTCACGGCAAAGGTTGTTAAAATGACAAATTTTATATAACTGTCGCTTTCTATAATAACTTCATTATCAACGAACGGTAAATAAGAACATGTGTCTAAGCAATGATCTTCATTTATATTCTGACATCCAATTATTTTGTTTTTAATGATTCGATGCAGAATGCCTAAAAATGTGTATATGTTTGTGCGTTTGGAAGATGTATGGAAGCACGTGCTCATTGCTCATTCATTCATAAAATTATTTTTAGTCGGATTGCACAACCTCGAGGCACCTACGCAAACGCGAATTTAAAATTGGAATCCGTATGATCCACTTCTTTTTATCACGGTTTTTACAACTACCTAGTATTACTTTAAAGATCAAAACACTGATTGCCACCCTCCCCTTTTTTAATACTAGGGGTATTGCGATGTTTGAACCTAACAATTCTCTACGTGATTGTCGAAATCCATCCAGCCATTTGAAAGATACGATCAGATAATAAAGATATTTAAAAATATACAAAAGGCGCGCGAAGCCCAACAAAAATAAAGAATCTTACTTTTTATCATATTATTTAAAACTATTTAACCCACTTCAAAACAAGGAGGAGGTTCTTATGTGAGAAAGTTACACCATAGATCACTTAGTATTTTCCTATTTAGATGAATCTAATTATATTTTTATTTAGCTATGACTATTTAAAAAAATTATACTACTTAAAATGTTACGTAATGGAAAATTTATCAGCTTTTCTCGGAAAAATCATCAATTTCCCTCAGTATTTGTTAAGAGTCGCCTGGAAGCGCATGTCTCCATACAAACGGAAAAAGGGAATTGTGGCAATATTTGATACTTTTGGAGTAAAATTAAGCATTTAATCAATTAATCTCATTATAATCTACGTACGTTCCTATACAGCTTGGTTAAAATACCAATGGTTTGAGATTTACAAGCCTTTTCAAATTTGTATGGAAATCTTGAGAGGCGTATAATTCTCAAACATTTGATAATTTAACCAAACTGTATAGGAACGTACGTAGATTATAATGAGATTAATTGATTGGATGCTTAATTTTACTCCAAAAGTATTAAATATTGCCACAATTCCCTTTTTCCGTTTGTATGGAGACATGCGCTTCCAGGCGACTCTTAAGCGCAAAATTTTTAGTAACACAAATGAAGCCATATAAGTACAATATTTAATTTGGATTTGGTAAAATTAGAACTTTAATTAAATACTAAAATGGGTCAATAATTTGAAGTAAAATTACGCGTTTCAGTTTAGCGTTAACGTTTCAATGAGATTTTTTACTTTGTCGATGTTCAGTTTATATTCGTCTAAGATGAATTTCATATTAGACGGCTCAAGGTTACTCAACGGGTACTCATCGGGCAATTAAACTCCCAGGACAGCTGGGAAACACTGAATCAGAAATGAGGACATCCGTAGAAGAACCAAAGTAACATACATAGCTCGCAGGATTGGTCGTTTAAAGTGGCAATGAGCCGGACACATAACCCGGAAGACGGATGGCCGCTGGGGCATTAAAGCCCTGGAGTGGCGGCCACGAACAGGGAAGCGCAGCGGGGGCGACCTTATCAGGGTCACCTGGAGTCGGTGGACTTATCATGCACAAGACCGCCATTTGTGACGATCTATGGGCCCAACAGTGGACGTCCCTGGCTGATAGATAGATAGACAGTTTCAATGAGCGTTATGTTGACGATGACTAAACAAAATTATTTTAAGCTTTCATGTTATTACCCACACATATTTATTGTCCATTTCAAGAGTCGTATGAACGTATTAAAACTCCACCATAGTTAAGTTTACGGTTAACATGGTTTGCGCACGGATATGCGCAATAACGCGTATGTTGAATTTCCATGGAACTTATAAAATATGCATGCGCTTTAAGCAAATGGTCAACTAGCTGAGCAATATACCTAACATGTCTACCGCTTTGCATATACTTAATATACATTTTATTACTGTGAATACAATATGCACTGACACTTTTGTTTAAAGTATTCATTTTCTTTCGCAACAACTTCCGAATTCTCCTCTTTCAGCACCACCTGTACTGCTTATTAGATTTAGTCTTTAGCTTTAAGTTCGCCTTTTAATTTTGCAAACAAGTTAAATAAATTAATACATCACTAACACAATATTAGCACCTTTACGACCAGTATAGGTTTACTAATTCTTTTATGCTTTTAATATGTACTATTAAAAATACAATCAGGGTTGTCATCAAGTATGCAGCCGACTGTAGAAACTTTCGCCAACTCATTTATCATAGAATGAATGATGACATAATAGCGTGTCCCTGGCTCCGATATAACAAATCTGAGGATGCAACCGGGAAATAAATAAAATATAACGTTGGATAATATAAACTTGTTTATATTTATATTAATCAGAGTACCAGCGTCGTGGTTTACAGTCATAAATTTGTCCCTAATAAATTATACTATCGCCACTCATAAACTCATAATTACTTGCAGTACTAATCCCGGCTAATCCATATTTTATTGAGCAAAACGATAGATTTACAACAAGAACATAAAACATATGATATAGGAGGTATATAATAAATATTGCAGGCATTGCTTGCTCACCGGGAAGTTGCGTAGAATTGCAAAATGCAGTATTTACTGTTATAGTCGTAGTAAAATAAAACGCCGCATTTTAGTTCTGCTCTTGCATATTGAGTATACCATACACGTATGATGTTATTTGGTCGTTTGTATGATTGATGATATTCTGCATAATTATAAAGGTGTCAGAGTATGGTATATTGATTACTTTGATATGTGATGTGTGATATAATTACGTAAATATAATTTGTACTGCTGCCGAACAAAGAGTAAGTAGTATTCTTTGAACTTTAACGTAGGTACTTTAATATATTGAAAAGTGCGTACTATAAAGTTTTAAGAAACTACAAAAACAATGTAACAATATTAATAAATATATTAGCTAAGACTTATTATAAAATTAATTTAGGCATTAATATTTATTTACTACCTAAGAAACCTCTCAATGCCTGTACACAAAGCCAGTCTGATTCTTCGAAATGAACTTCATAACTTCTATCCAAACAGCGAAAGTTTTTCCATTACTGCTACAAACACACAATTGAGCTCGTGAAATCCTGTAGAATTATAATATTTATGGTAAAATGACACGCATTCTTTATTTTTATAGGTATATTTCTTGGGTATTTTTATGCATTCTGATATACTCTTATTAAATTAAGAAATAAGATAAAAATCCTACCCGTATCGAACTTTTTTCCATATCTTATTATTTATTTTAAGAAGAAGAACGCATGCCTATTCGAAATTATTTATTTTACAGATAGTTATAGTTTATATTCTTTTTGTATCAGTTATTTTCATATCCTCGTCAGTCATATAAAATCAAAACATTAATAGGTGTGCTTTCTGATCACGTTTTAATCTACAATACAATATAATCTACGTTTCAAAAAAGTAGGATTTTCAAAAAACTAATGACGTGACGCGACCAACATGTGATTGCTACTAAATTATCAGATTAAGTTTTAAATTTAGTTCTACACGATCTACTACTCTACGACTATCTATCACGCTTAGTAAATAATTTATGTGTAATCAACACATAAATTATTTACCATTAGTCAGCCTAAGATAGATTGCTTATCACTCCAAATCAGAAGTTTTGGTATATTGCGGATTTTGTATATATTGGCCTTAAAGTTTTACAAACCTGGTCTCTGTCTACCCCGCAAGGGAAAAAGACGTGATTGTATGTATGTATGTATGTACCTATATCAATAAATGAATAGTTATTATTAGTTATAAAGAACTAAAATTTAAGCTCATGGCAGCTAAAGTACACCTTATTAAACAGTTCCTCTCACACGTAAATGTTGAGAATACTAAGTCTTTTTTAATTTTACGTTTGCATTTTGGTTCCGGAGTCACACTCAATCTCAGTAAGTACTCTAAATTATACTTCAAAGCAACGTTATACGTTAGACATATAATTCCAATAATTAATGACAAGTGTCTACTAAAGCCTTTCCTTTCCCAGTACGATAGGCAATTGAACACAAATCAGCGACTACCAAGAACCGATACACTTTATCTAGGACGTGTGAGCGATATATCACTTGACCGTAGCCCGTAATGATTGCGTTTGCGCACACACGTAGCCTAGCGTGCACTGCTGCATACATAGATCACTGAGTTAATAGATAACGGAGATGCGTGTGATACGACACTTGAACTCAGATTAAGAAAAGGAAAAACTACTTAAAACTGAAAAGAAATTAAAAATAAAATTACTTCTATTACGGTTTTATCGCGTTTATTGCATTGTTTATACACCTAACGCTATATAGCCAAAGACCTGATGTTTCGAACACTTTGCAGTGTTTATGTTGACGTTTGTCTTATATTATTGAACTATGCAAACTACCGCCTAAAATATTTATAGAAAGCGTTCCAGATATACTCAGTACAGGCTCATTTTTGTTTATTTTTCTAGTATTGAGAGATTCCATGCAAGTTAATAAACTAGATAGGTATATTCCGATTTTTCAAAATTGCCATTTAGCGAAAGTAATTACTATTAACGTGCCTACGTAAGTAAAATATACTAACTATAGACTTTTACATGACTTTTAACATCTTATACTCTAGCACAGAAAATCAGTTAAAATAATAATAAGGTTTTCCGTCCTTTTAGGTAGGTACTATGTTAAATATTTTCTAACAATTAACATTAACAGTTATGATCGATTTTACATTTTCCTCATCTTTTGAATTTACTCTTATTTCTACTACCTACCATTGTCAACTTTTCAGTAAATATGTTGTCTATTGTAAACTTGGTCTGTGTATGCACTCGCGCCAAGCGTCCTTAGCATGTTTGCAGTTTGCAGTCATGTGGTAGCCATTACCAATAATAATTGTAGTTTATTGCTTGTAATATGCACGCATATTAATATCCATCACGTGGCAATTTAAATGAAACATCTGAGTTAAATAGATTAATTCTACCTTGATCAGCTCTTTTTCAGTCTCCAGTACTAGAGCATGACCCTCTCTGTAGTCAATATCTTAGCCAGAACAGTCAAAAGATTTGGCCTTCACTCTCCACGCTCGCCAGACGAGTTAGAGAGGTCTTTTTGATATATGTATTATTATAATAAGCTTTGTTTAGCTTGTGTTTCCTAAGTTACCTTATACGACATCCACGCAAGACTTGAAGTAGTCCTATTCTACTCTACCGGGAACCCAGGAATCACTCGGCAATTCTACATTATGTCTTACTAATTATGTGGCCTTGCACGCTTGGTTCATACAAAGTTTGTACCTGCATTCCCCTACCCACGTAGATTAAGAATTTCTCAGGTGATGTTTAAATTTTAATATAAGTGCTAATTTCCTCATCTTAATATTCTAGATAGAGTATTTTTGAATGAGCGTTAATGAATGAAATATGTAGTCAGTGATTGATTAATTTACCAGTTATTTACGGTTGAATAGCGAAATTTACGTATATTTATCATCTGTTTGAGTTGAATTGGGTTGTTCAAATATTATCGAGTATATATTCCATGTACCTACTTCACCAAATAGCTAAATGATTAACTGTACCTCAAAATAGGTTAGTGGCGAATTTCGCATTAATTTACAGAGATTGTGGTCAGATGTTATTTCACAAATACTGAAATGTTTATGGTAACCATTAGAGAGATCTTACTGATTGTGAAATGGACTATGTAATTATCCTAAACTAGCTATTACCAGCGGCTTCGCCCGCGTGATATTTAGCCTATATCCTTCTCAGTACCCGAACCTATGTGTAGGCAAAATTTCATGATTATCGGTTCTGATAAGGCGTGAAAGTAACAAACAAACAAATGTAAACAAACAAACTGACTTTCGCATTTATAATATTAGTTAGGATTATTATTAATAAATACTTTTTTACTTTTACTTTACTATTAAAATATGTAAAAATATTAGGCGCGGGGTCATTTACAAACTGGGTGTTATATCATTATAATAGTGATAACTTAAACCATTCCATCCTTTCGTCTTATCCCTTTCTGACTGATCTGATAAGGTACGAGTAAGTTCAATTTAAGTTTAGCTCTTCACCTATTGGAATCCTTTACGTCACCCACCTCAATTCTAAAGTACTTGAAGTCCAGTAAGTAGATACGGACGCTCGTAATACCTTCTACCTACTTGGAAACTTTTCGTTAATTCGGGTAAGGGATAGACACTCGAAGGTTTGGTTTCCGATTTGGCAAGTTTCAGAAGGAAGATAGAATTTCGGCTACAGTTTCAGTTTCGGCATAATATCAACCGTTTTCAGCGTCACCGAAATTCATGTGTTCGGATTGTTTTTCCAAATTGCTAAGCCACTTATTCTTTTGACTGGTATCTGTAATACAAAAACAATTTGAGGTATATTTAACGAAGTATTTCCCTGACGCTCAATTCATAAATTTAGCGTTCTGAGACGTCATTTGTGAACGTACATCTCTTTTTCTAACCCCGGTTTAACACTGTTAATATAGATTTTTCTGTTAAAAAATTATTATATTATAATCATACACGTCATACTTAACATGAAGTTAATTATAATATTGATTTCCTGCGTTATTTCAATAAAATAGGAAGTGGTAATAGAAATGACGTCACTTTCAGAAAATTTACAATTTAAGTTTACGAATAACTTTACTACTTTGTGGAATCGCAGGAATAACGAATAAAGTTTCCTTAAGTAATGTTTTCTTCTACATAAAAAGATTAAATTATGACCTATTTAAAAATGTTGGTACTCATCGGTTCAGATTCGGCCGATACTGAGTCCCAAACCGAATGTTTGGTTTCGGTAGAAGATAAGTACTTTTCGGTCGGTCTCTAGAGGGATCAGGATATCACATTAAAACTCCTTTAAAACGCGGAAATAACGAATAGTTTATTTTAATAATGATAAATACATAAAAAGATAAAATTATGACGTTTTACAAAAGTTGGCAGCCCTCGGTTCAGATTCTGCCGATACCGAGTCCCAAACCGAATGTTCGGTTTCGGTAGAATATACTTTTCGGTCCGTCTCTAGAGGGATCACATTTTGTATTCGAGGTTCGGACACCCGGGCGTCTCGTCGCACGTGTCATTAATTACAATTGTTATAACCCTAACGTTTAATTTACGTCCAGCAATATCAGCTCAAAAAACGTTCATTTGGGACCTAAATTAGTTTTAAAGCCCTAAATTAGGCGAGATACTTTTGATAAATGAGAAAGTAAACTCTCATTTGGGTATATTTGAATATAAATATTTCGTCTATTTTAAAGGTCGTATTAAATTAAAATTTTGATACCTATTTCTTTTCAATTTGATAAAATGTAAAATTAAATCAAGACTGTAATCACGGAAATTGATTAGGCTCTACAGATTTTATTTAGCCCGAAATCCGGGCAGCGGATTGGTGTTTCTAATTATTATTTATTTTATAGCCTGCTTTTTAGGGTTCCGTAGTAAACTAGGAACCCTTATAGTTTCACCATGTCTGTCTGTCTGTCTGTCCGTCGGCGGTTTTACTCAGAGACTATAAGTACTAGAAAGCTGTAATTTGGTATGAGTGTGTATATTAATCATGGCAAAAAAGTCGTAGAATAAAATCTTGAAAATAATTTTTTTTTTGGGTAGCTCCCATACTAGTAAAGTGGAGGAGTATTTTTTTTTCTCTATTTACCCAAAATATTGTGAGGTTGAGAACACCATTTTTCGATTTAGGGATCCGTTTCCGAAATATTTGGTTTTAAAGTGCAAAATTTTGTTAGAGGTACGTGTCCCCCCCCCCCCCCTCTATCTGCTAAACGGTTATATATGGATACGTGAAAAAAATTACAGCAGTAGTATATATACTGAAGTTGAAAGGAAAACTATCAGAGCTAGGTACTAAGTGCAAACTAAAAAGTTATAGGCAACCAACTAATAAAATGTACTGGAAAATGTAAAATTTCATACAAGCTTCATTGTAAGATGTTTTTGGTTGTTAAACTGTGAGGTGCGAGTGTAAACAGTGTGAACTCAAAGTTATCATTCGCAACTACGGAACCCTACACTGTGCGTGGCCCGACACGCACTTGGCCGGTTTTTTATTCTTAAACTATGAAATATCCCGCAGGATACATAATTTATTTAAAAAGTAGGTTTTAAACTTACGTCCGTACTATAATTTTTTTTTCATCAATGAATCGCCGCTTTATACTTTTTTATTATGCATGGTCACGTCACATAAGCAGTACTTCCAGCTACTGCGTTTATTCTATTAACACGACAATGGCGGTTCCGCGAACGAAAACTAGCGCGTGCGATCGGATCTCGTAATTGGCCGCTTTTCCTGTCACAACTGTACTAATCATACAATTGACCCTGTCGATGGCCAACGGAGATATATCTCCGTTCGAGAAATATTCTGGATTACATATATCAGCTAGTTTATCTATTTGTAGTTTTATAAACTCATTTGTGTCATCTTAAACGAGGAAAATTCAATTGACGAAAATATACGGTTTCATTTGTCTAGCACATAGTTGGGCGCTATTTCTATCCTGTCTGTATTATCACAACTATAAACTACCGTACTAAGTAAGCATAGAATTGATAATAATTATGCCCAACTCCCATTAATCTTACAGTCCTGCTAAATAACAAGACACTATAAATACCTACGATATTTAGGTAAATACCCTAAATATTGAGGTATATAGAGCGTCTGGCTGGCTACCAGAATCACCTTGAAACGATGTAATCGTACGATGGAAATGATTAGGTACTTTCTTGTCACATCCGTACTTTTCAGAAATAAATATTTTACTTACGTGATAAAATCTCTAAATTATGGATCACAGACATATATCTGTTTTATGTTTTGCATGGCTTCGGTGAATTACCTGATAAAGAAAAAAATAGTCAATGTAATGAAATACTAAAGAGACATTTAAATATAACTACACTTAATACGGTTTTATCGCATTTATCACATTATTTATACACCGAATGTCTTGAACACTTTACAGTTTTTATGTTCGCAAGTAGACTAAGTTGACAAGTTCGAATCGTTAAGTGTACAAAAGCCGTATAAAGAGTAATTTATAACAATTAGAAATCATGATGAAATACATATTTATATCACAGCTACCGATACCTGTGCGAATCATGCAAAAAATTTCATTCTATTTAGACTATTATAGAATTGCTAGTTACTAATATCGTTATCAGTTTATTAAACTTCGAGACTGCAAGCAGACTTATTTACGTACATATACATTTTATAATTAAGGATCGAATCCTGAACCTCCTTCT
The DNA here is from genome assembly GCA_963082605.1 of Rhodophaea formosa. Taxonomy (NCBI): domain Eukaryota; kingdom Metazoa; phylum Arthropoda; class Insecta; order Lepidoptera; family Pyralidae; genus Rhodophaea; species Rhodophaea formosa. The sequence goes on from OY720207.1 coordinate 17,009,178, forward strand.
TCAGATCGATTGAAAATAAAGTAATTAAAAGAATATTCATGCGGCGATATCGTTAACGGAGGCGAGAATTATCACTCGTCATTATCAGCGAACGATTTATTTTCTGCGGCCCTTTGAATTAAATTAAAACAACCCTCGTCAGGCTGCGCCGCATATTTCATACGCCAGCCTAATCTGACACCTCGCACCGCCTAAGACCGTCTGGCCACATTCTCAAAATGACCTGTGGTCGACAAAGGAAATGTTTGCAAAACGACTCGTTTTAAAAAATCGACCGTTCTTTAAATTAAAAAAAAAAAGCTCAAGCCGTGGCAAGTGTGACCTGAGGTATATCACACACAAGCCTAATCTGACACCTCGCACCGCCTAAGACCGTCTGGTCACATTCTCAAAATGACCTGTGGTCGACAAAGGAAATGTTTGCAAAACGACTCGTTTTAAAAAATCGACCGTTCTTTAAATAAAAAAAAGATCAAGCCGTGGCAAGTGTGACCTGAGGTATATCACACACAAGCCTAATCTGACACCTCGCACCGCCTAAGACCGTCTGGTCACAGTCTCAAAATGACCTGTGGTCGACAAAGGAAATGGTTGCAAAAAGAACTCGTTTTAAAAAATCAACCTGTCTTTAAATAAAAAAAATGCTCAAGCCCTGGCAAATGTGACCTGAGGTATATCACACACAAGCCTATTCTGACACCTCGCACCACCTAAGACCGTCTGGCCACATTCTCAGAATGACCTGTGGTCGTTAATGGACATGTTTGCGAAACGACTCGTTTTAAACATGACCTATCTTTAAAATTAGAAGAAAACAATTCTAGTCAGGCTGTGGCAAGTCTGATTTGAGGCGAACTGTTTAATACACATTCGCTGTTTAATACGTATTCGCAGCATTTATTACAGTTGATCGCGAAATAACTAACTTACTTCGAATTGGTTCCATAGTCCTTTGTGATATTACCACAGCCATTGAAAACGTGGTCCACAAAAAGTGGTTGGTAGTTCACTACTAATTTTACTTTTACTTAATTATGGTACTGACGTTTATGGTAAGGATGTTCAAGAAATAAGTCATTGAAAGAATAGGACATTTTACAGCAAGCCTTATTACGAATAAGTCGAAGGTCGGCTGAACCTAATCCACGTAGTTGCAAAGGAATTTTATGTAAATTGGATGCCCCTTTGTTGTTTTGGCATTCCTTTCCGACCACCGCGCCTCTCGCTTGACGCCTCTCGCGATGCCTTGTTAATTGAGGCAATGTTTAATCTAGTTCTAATTGATGATGTTACAATCAGACTTGAAATTTTTGTAAGGTAGAGAAATAAGTTGAATGTATTCCTATTTTCAATATATACTCGTATAATATCTGCCCATAACACAAGTCTCGAACTTACTTTGGGTCTCAATCTGTGTGATTTGTCCGTATAATTAAGCTCCGCTATTGGATAGTATAGTGTATAACCTCTTTAGTTTGATGATGATTTGTCTATTTACTATACAGGGTGTTTTTTAATTCATTGGCATCCTTTTAAATATTATACCCTTGATTGAAAGTCATTTAAGACTAATTTCGACTAGTTGTGGTAGAGCCTCGCTACCGGCGAAAATCACTTTTGCTAGTAGCATGAATGGGCCGGCTCGTCCGGGGAAGTACCACACTCTCACAGAAAATCGACGTTTGAGTAGTAGCTTTACCGCTCCTATGCTTCGTTCGGTGAGTGAGAGAGCCGGAGGCCCATCTCCCTCTCCCCTCTGGGGAGAGAAAAATAAAGGCCGGCAACGCTCCTGTGACACCTCTGGTGTTGCAGTTGTCTATGGGCAGCGGTGATCACTTCCCATCAGGTGACCCACTTGCTCGTTTGCCGTCCTATGACATAAAAAAAAAAAAGAGTAAATTAAAATTACACATTTTTCAAATTTAAGAAAAACTCAATATCTACCTCAAACGCTTTGAAAGAAGCCATTACTTTAGATAAAAACCAAAAATTAAAACAGGACTGAATTTCCAAAAACACCAAAAAAATAATTCATTTAAACAGTATTAAATCAATCGGTCGGTGAAATTTAAGCAAAACAAGTAACTTTAGACCGAAACACAACCAGCGATTTAATGTTGACGCAAGAAATGTTTTAATGGGTAATTTTTTTTTGCGTATGCTAACGAATTCGATTCCACCCTGTATACCTAAAAGGTATTTTAACACGGGTTTTATTTCTGTTTAGGGTTAATTTTAAAATACCAGTATGTTCGCAAGAGTAGATAGCTTACATAATAAACAACAACGTTTGTTCTAGGACTTTAATAATATGATAGTTTTACTTTCATTTAAAATTAAATATTAGTTTATTTTCTGATTGAATGTTAACAACTCTACACGCAAAGTATGGGCGTAGATTTGTTAACTTCCTAATTTTTTTGACATACAAGTAAGTAAGTTTAAAAGGTTGAAAGCGAAAAAAAAACAGCTACAGAAGTAATTGAAACAAGAACTGTCGTCAAGTCGTAAGTATCAAAACATTCACACATTAAATTATTATCTTGATAAGCGAGACGGGGTCGTCATCCTATCGTCCTGGCCGGCCAAAGTGCCCTTCTCGCGCCCTAAATAAACACTGACCAAGTAACCCTGAGCGCGAACAGGGATTCCTTGAGAGATGAACACATCGCAGTGGTAATCTTGAGTTACAGTCTATTGAATCACCTGAAACGGATAATATTACGCCATGACTGAGTTATAGCAAAAACAAAATATATATTTATAAATTTACTTTTGGATTACATGATGCTTATTTACTTAGTCGCCTCCTTCCTGTGGTCTGTGGTCGCCTCATTGAGATAATATCACAGAACACAGAAAATTCAGGTAAATTTAGGTTTAAGTAACGATGTTCCTATACAGATGGTCTTAGAATTTTTGTATAGAAATATTAAGAAGCTTATAATTCTCAAATCATTGATAATTTTTCAAGCTGTACGAAGATTATAATGAGATTAATTGATTGAATGCATAATGTTAAACCAAAATTATCAAATTTTGCCTTTTTGCGTTTGTATGGACATTTGCGCGTACATGGCCTCTTAAAACATCATGTCTTCCATAAACTAATCTATTTTTTCAAATACTTTTTAAAATATTCCCTGGTAAAATAATGATCATGAGTCTTGCGATGGCAGCATATACAAGAAGTAATTGCACCCAGACACTCCATGATTGATCATCAGGTCCGAGAGCGATGCACCCGGTGGCCGGCGAACCCAGTGGGTGGGTAACACCTTGGTGATTTACGGAAAAGGGAGTCCTAATTTTGAGACCTAAATTATCCGAAATAATAAAACTAAACCGATCCAAATCATAAATGTCAGACAATTCATAAAATATTTTAGTGAGCCATACATTAAGTTGAATATTTATTTTTCCACTTAACGCCTACTAACACGCTAAACGTGGCCTTTGCGTTTTATGAACTCGGGCTCTGTCTACCCCGCAAGGGATAAAGACGTGATAATATGTATGTTTTGTATTTATACATTTTTCCTTATGAATAATTGTAAAATATAGGTTTGGCCGTAATTATAGTTACGTAATTTTAATTGACCACATCTCTAACCCCTGGCCAGCGTGGAGAGTGTAGGCCAAATCCTCTGACAGCTCTGGCTATATGTATGATAGATAAAAAATATGGCTTGGGACGTGCAGACAGGGTCGTGCTCCTGCAGTGGAGACTTACAAGGACCTGATGATGATGATGAATTTTAATTGAAAAAGATTAACTTTAACCAAAGAGGTAATGGAAAAGTAATGTTTTCTAATATTGCGGTACGCAAAAAGTACTTTATTGAAAATTCTCTTTTTCATACATTTTTATAATGATCTGTTTTTAGTTAGTTTACGTTGCTTACACTAGCTAAACAAACATTATGAAAACACTCTATTAAATTACGAAATATTCAGATCCCCCGTAGCGAAGATTTAGCTTACGACAATTTTATTACACGTGAAACATTACCATAAAACCAATTATAAAAGTCAGGCTGTACAAAAACTCATTTTAAGTAGGTACAGACGAGTATATAGTCAAAGGTACAGACGTCTCGCTCCATCGCTTGTTTTTATATATTACGAAGCCAGTCTGGTACGAGTTGACACGAGGTCACAGCGAGTATATTTATAGTTTATTTAAAATTAGAATCACCTGAGTGATTTTTCTTGACATGTTGCATAGTTAAAATAAGTAACAAAAGCTGAATTTTGGAAGCAGATAAAATATGAATCTCTCGAACCCATATAGCCAGCGTGGAGATTGTAGGCCAAACCCTCTGCTTGCTCTGGCTCATATATGGCCCTGGTAGTACAGAGAGGGTCGTGCTCCTATAGTGGAGACTAAAAAGACCTGATGATGATGAATTTTTAGCTGTTGGCCGTCACACCTAAAAGAAGAAGCGTATTACCAAAGCTGTGGTTCTACTCCGGGGTTCTACTGAACATTCACCATAATATGTGCTTCGATACCGAACTCTACAAAGTATACCTTTAGTACTCATACTACTTTGCTTTTACTTTACTTTAGTATATAGTCAAAGAAAGTCAACACGAACCGCACATCGTTCTCAAAGCCAAGTAATAGTCCCATTTATACTTATTTTTTGTTAAGTACCTATATCGTTAAATTTGTTTGTATATCTCTATCAATTTTAGGCAGCAAGTGTAATGTGAAATCACTGGATAATTTGAGGTAATTTTGAATCAGAAAATTATAGGAGCTCGTTCGTAATAAGCAATTTGAAGTAATTGTTAAAACAACCCAATTTGGAAGGAAGTTTTTATGCCTGGATGGACTTACTCTTCTGACTAAAGTATTATACCATTTAATGCGATTTGTCTTCACTTCCGCCCACGGTTTTGCTCGTTTAATGCACTTAATTAGACTCAGCATCATCTCTGGGATACTTTCAACCATCAAACCGAAACAACGATTTAAGTATAAAAGTACCAAACATTACTGTATGTAGGTAAAAAATGCGTTAAGCGGCAGCAAACTAATTCTAGAAAATATCGACTGCCTTAAAAACGTGATTGTAAGAGTATCCGCACACTTTAGACTTTCTATCAGCAGATAGTTGAGTACCAGCCAATCAGTTGAAAATGCTACCGATACTGGATCGGTGTATTGTGCGCACTTGCTTACTACATCTTCATGCTGATCAAGGGGCTTAGATCAGCGAACTAGCACCGCCTCATTTTATTTCTTTTACTACTAAATGAGATAAAATTAAAAAAAATTACGTCAGTACTTCGGTAGTAAATTACTTGTAGTACCTACCATTTTTGGTATAACTTTTCATTACGTTTATCACTTTGCATTTGGTAAATTACGAGATCTACTCATTTCTGCAAAAAGCAGCTTTTGGAGGTGATGATTCGATCTCCTAATTTGAATTTGATATTAATGAAAAGTTATACTTAAAATAGGTACTACAAGTTATTAACTACCGAAGTACTGACATAGATTTTATTAAATTTCATGTTATTTAGTAGTACAAGAATAAAATTACGGGTGGCGCTAATTTCGCTAATGCTTCTTAAGAGACCGATTAAATTATCGGCCGATAAAAAGTCTGTCGTGTGCGGGGTCTCTAAAAGCTACATAAACGCCCAAAAAAACAGCACATCATAAAGTTTTTATCTCTTTATATCATTTTTATTATTCACACGTAAGTGATTATTTGTAGGAGTGGCAGCGGCACCTAGGAGATAATCAAAATAACAGCAGAGATGCGCTAACTGTGACTCACTCGACCCCTGACTCACCAGGTACAAGCCATTGAATTATTTATCAGTTCAGTGACCATGCTCATGAATATGTTTATAATTTTGCACATTCTATATTTCTATTATAATAAATGTCACGAACTATCAAGCATGAGATAAAGATATTGTAATTTTTGAATATTGAATTTATTATATCTGTTGGATTCAACATCAAAATTTCGGATATCAATTTGGAGGAGACATACAAAATACGACACTATGTGTACATAATACAACACTATACTAGATTAATGTACGACTTTGCCTGCCCTGCATAGGTTTTAGGTAGGTCTATTGCTTACTTTTGTTAAATAATTGTCCGTATAAACCTAGTGTAAACTAATACACTTACCCTTATTCAACCCAGGTGATAACTGGGATAAAAATTAATCCCATTTCCTCCGTAGAGTTTCACTCAATCTCATCTAAACCTGTCGTTTAAGCTTGAAAAATTACCGACATACCGCTTCACATTTATTTTATCGAATTGAATATGGATAGAACGAAAAGGTTAGGCGACCAACGGCAGAGACATAACAACAAAATAAATCAAAGTGAGCGCACAAAAACAGGTCATTATTTTCAGGCCAATAATTCCCAAATGAACTCTACTGTTTCAACTCTTCTCTTTTGCAACGATGTCATGTTTATGCTATAGTAAACAAATAAAAACATTATGCCACACATTATAACCGCCTGTCAATAAACATTGTAAAACTAGGTTGCGACTAATCAGCTGTTCAATATGGTTGCCCAAACATAATTGTGATCTAATATTATAGAAGTAAACGAAAGATGTTAACACTTGCTTATTATAGCCTCACTCACAATAACAAAGACTAGAGTTTTATCATATCACAAAAATCTCTTGTAGCAGCATATTTTTTTTTTCAGAAAGAAATTTCTAACTTTACCGTTACATACTGGAGTTAATTAAGAGACTTCTTAACGTCTCTTAATAAACTCCAGTATGCGGGATTCCTCAAAAATATATCATACTTTTGTTAATTCTATAATTATTATTTACTCGTGCTTATTTCAATATTCAATCATGCTGGTTTCGAAGAAAGGGAAAAGATTGAATATACCAGCTGGTTTTCTTCTCGCGCAGACCGTAAAAGCCGTTCAAGGAATTAGGAAGTAGGGAAGGAACTAAGGAGTCACGTTGTAGGCAATGCGGCTAGCAACCCATCACTATTTTAATTCGCTCGCCCATATAAGTGAGCGTTAAGGTGGAACGTTAAACGTGGCCTTTGGGCTTTATGACCTTGGGTTCTGTCTACCCCGCAAGGGAAAAAGACGTGATAATATTTATGTTTGTATATATTATTTACTACCTATCACCTGCAGCTGTGCTTTCCAAAACAGTGCTCTTCCAGAATCTAGTTCATATGCTAATAAAAGCGACTATAATTCTATGGTAAACAGATAAGAGGCAACCCCGGCATAACCTAAATCCGAGCCAGTGGTTTTATGCGATTATTTTACGTATAGAAGAATTATGTTTCCGTGATAAAACGTGAATTATGAGGAGTTATTATGCGAACGTTACATCGGCGGGATTATCGTTAGTCTTCGGTAGTGGCCTCATAAACGGCACCTAGCACAATAACTTTGCAACGACATATACTTAGTAACTATTTAGAGTTTGAAATTGCCTTAATACTCTGTGCTTTGAAAATTTGATTTACACAGTATACGTCCCTCCATCTTTCATTCCATTACGCTACGCATTTCGGGCCAAAATGTATGGATCATCAATAGGCGATGCGGTTAGCAACCCATCACTATTTTGATTCCGTTTTCCACCTTTTTGCCCACTTATACGCTAAACGTGGCTTTTGGCTTTTATGACCTTCGGCTCTGTGTACCCCACAAGGGATAAAGACGTGATAATATGTATGTACCGCCAAATAACACAAGTACCCACAAAATAAGAAAATATTTCAGATATCGAATGTTACGAGACCTATGTACTTTTAGTTCTTTATTTCCCACGCCATGATTACCTAATAGACCATATTTGTACCTAGCGTACTGAATTTAATTGTAATTTGAAATAGCCCGGCACCCAACCCCATATTTCACGAGCTGTCAAGAGCTGCCTATATGTCTGACGCTGCGAGTGGCCGAGACCAGGGTCATGGACTATATTTAACTACACACAGACAGACGGACGAAAATAGACGCCCAATATCGGAAGACACCTGTGTGCATTGTCAATAATAGCCAGAAGTGGGATGGAGAGCCGTCAATGTGCTATTTTTTAAAAAAAGACAACTAACTGTGTTTAGTCATGTATTGAGCAGAACGAGCCTAGAAATAAAATCTAGTGAGAAGTTTAGAATCCATTTTAAGGATTATTCACAAAGAAATATTATTCCTATTTGCTCAAGGAAGAAACAAAACCGGAGAGGTAGTGCACACAATCAGCCCCTGAATGCGAAAATGACGACAAGGTGAAACTTTAAGGGTTCCTTATTAACTACAGAACCTTTATGACGTATAGTACACAACCCACGAAAATTTTTATCAAAAAGATCAACAAAGTATATTAAAAAAATATTGAATTTTGAAAGAGCATGCAGCATAGTAACCATTTACAATTCAAACACCGACTGTTAGAAACATCGACATTTCCTTTCAAAATAAGAATCGCGGTCGGAATTTATAGCAAGTGCGATACGTTACACAATGGACACATAATTGAACGACCTAGTGTGTTGCTGACACCGAATCCGTATTCTGAGCAAAGGTCGCCATTGGTATGCCTCTGAATAGAGTTTTCTTACTTGGAACATTCACACAACTCCGCCAATTGCAAACACCTACCCAAATACGAAAAAAATCGACATCAAATCGAGTAAGCGCAAAATAGGCCAAGAACATCCAAGAGTATGCATATAACACTAGATGATAAGTATCATACGATATGTATGATATTTTAGAGATATAAATTTAGGTAATACCTCACCTAAGAGACACTATAGACCGCGTTTACTATATGATTTTAAGCCTTAGCTGTCACAATCACGATTATTTTCACTACGAGACTCACCACGATTGGTTGTGAATTTCGCATTTAATTTTGTCGCTGATGTTATGTACAGCAGCAAATCTAGACGCCGCTTATGCACTATCAACTCTGTGGCGGAAAATCTTATGCCCCTATAAAAGTTCACGGAGAAAGTACCCAGTAAATTTCACTTAAACCTAAATACCACTAATTTAAACTATACTTAAGTTTAATTTAAATGTATTTTAGTTGATAATATATAATTAAAATGTATTACAATAATGCTCGAGAAATAAGACGCGAAGGTTGGGCTCACTCACCCTTTGAAGTGTATAAAGTCGAACAAAATGAAGAATTAGCTGGCCATGATAAGGTAACTGTTTAAATATTTAAAAAGATCTTAATAACTGTAACGAAATGGACCAATTAGGATAATTGGACTTTTAACTTAGGTTTAGCCAGATTCGAAACACATAAACAAAATTAACGACAATAAAGATACAACACTCTTTAAAGTTACGTAAAAGAGACTAGTGAATAAACTTAGCCACGATGCCGTAGGTATATTTAGCTAAACAGTCACATTTCTAGGTCTCCGAGGACGTGTCTAGATTTCTAATCGTGCAGGCTGGGCGCAGTACCTACTCACGTCGTAAAACACAGTATTCGAGGAATTATAAATATTCGCAGTAGGAGACGAGACCGCCTGGCGAATGTATCTAGAATTTTGCAATCAGTAAAAAATATCATTTGCCAACTAGTTTAACTTGTTTTACCAATTTTTATGATTTTCCACTAACGCAGTTATCATTTTTTTCTGACCAAACGCCTTCTATCGACAATATCTTCGAACAAAAAGTATCTCTTCAAAAAAGCTAGCCGTCTGGAATTTTATACGGTACAATGATTCTCGTTCAGATATTTATAAACAAGCATGACATCAGTGTGACGACATTGATAACTCGGCCACTCGTCTGCTCCTTAGGACAAGAAACAGTGTACCTAATGATAAAAACAAAAATAAAACGCACGATTACTTTGACAAAAGTAGAATTTCGAGTATTTTGCATGTAGGTATTTTTATGATTAAGGAATGAGTTCACTTACACATTTAATAAAGAAGAACAACCAGAAACGCAATCACACACATAATTTTTGACTATAAGCAATCAAAATAAGATAGCATACCTACATCTTGCATAGATTAAATGTGTCAGCGACATTTTAGAATCAATTTCAAGACCGTTTCTTATATTTAATAGTATATTAGTTTAGCCTCGCGACAGTACGCAACTGAAAGGCCGTCACACACATGAATCTGGCGGAGTTCCATTCGGGCTCTTGCGATATGCGATATATACTCGTATGTCACCTGTCAATACCGCTCGGCCATATAAAAATGTGTCGCGGTCCTTGTCTACTTTGTACTTAATATCCCTCTATATTCTTGCCACAAGCTGCAATGCAACGCAGCCCTTATATGCTTTAAGTATATAGGCCAGACAATATCGATAGCAAACGTTGCAAACGCAATTGTAACGGTGATACTTTTTACGATATTCTAAAAACACTTAAGAATAGTCTTCTCCCGAGCATGCCACTTTCTTTATCCATTGCTACTCCCATGGAAGGGTAGAGGGGCGAAATTATGGGACATTTTATTTAAACTACTGAAAGGAAAAAAAATTCTGTGATATTTGTGGTATTATTCAATGAGCGTAGTAAATTCTGTCTGTGTTCTCTGTAGCAGGTTTATAGTATCGGAGTTTGTCAGCGACATTTTAGAATCAATTTGAAGACCGTCTACTATATTTAGTAGTATATTAGTTTAGCCTCGCGACAGTACGCAACTGAAAGGCCGTCACACACATGAATCTGGCGGAGTTCCATTCGGGCTCTTGCGCTATGCGATATATATGTCACCTGTCAATACCGCTCGGCCACATAGAGATGTGTCGAGGTCCTTATCTACTTTGTCATAATTATTCCATATATTCGTGCTACAAACTACATTACAACGGAGTCCTTATATACTTTAAATATATAGGCCAGACACTTTGACTATTAACTGTCTAGACGCCGTCTTGCCTTTATTTCAATGATTAAAAAAACTGGCCAATTTTTCAAAGCTTGTGTGCGTGACAGCTTTGTGTTAGCAGTGCTAACACAACACGCGTCCTGTCAATTAATGCCATGAAAATCCGTCAAATTGGTAGCTCTATGTTTTTGCATGATAGACTATAGGTTGGACATATTTTTTTTCTACGCTTTTAGGCTAATAGAGTCTATCTAGGCTTTATATTATTTGAGGCCAGACAATATCGATAGCAAACGCTCTTGTAACAGCGATTATTTTAATTCTAACCTTAGAATTTTCTATATCTTCTCACAAAGCTTGCAACTGTCCTAAAGTATGGGATAAATTGAGTTTTAAAAAAACTATTCTAATGGTCCAAGGTAAACTTTTTCGGACATATCGGTTGATTTTATAAAACTTCAAAATTTTCTATAGGTATCTCGAGTGGTAGTTTGACGAATAGTAATATGTTTTTCCCGAAAAGTGCCAAATATCGGGTAAATACAGAGATCTACAGGTGACAAATACCATATATTACCATATAGAAATTGATATACTGTTTATATTTTTCTAACTAAATATTCCAAGTTAAATTATGAGTAGCACGATAATGAGATATCAAAGTGATTTACTTTGATATCCCATTTTCGTGCTACTTATCAAAGTAGAGAACTTGTCGCCTGCCAATAAATATGTCATCGTTTCCTTATTTTCCGTTTATTTTATTAGATTCTTGGTTCTTAATATATCAGTAATACTGAAGAACATAATAAAGCAACCTTTGGTAGGTATTACATGCCGCAACGTGATCTTATTTACCTTTATTGGTATGCTGAGATCCAGCGTCGTATATTTCGAGATTTTATAAATTGAATTTGATTTTAACTTAGATTGCTATAAACTATCGACATAAAATTTAAAAGATTAATCGCATGACTTAGGTAGCTGAGCTTATGCTCTATGTCTTATGCGAGTCGACTTGATTGATTTACTAAATATATTGTGTTGTGGAAAAATGCAACAACAGTGTACCATTGTTTTAGTTATAATAATAAATAAATAAAAACAATGTCCCAAAAATTTGAAAAATCATAACACTATGACTTTTCTATCCATCCATTGCATAGATGAAGCCTGATTTTCTCAATGACTTGATGCACCTGGCATATTTTAGATTTTTTCTATTATCTATCTGTATGAGTCTATAATATCTCTGGTTTGGAGTTTCAGGCACTTGCAATTCAGTTTTTCATGCACTTGTAGTCGTGTTAGGTTCTTTAACCCTCCCTGATACTAAAACCTGGCTTCGCCCGTAGCTGCTAGTTGAATCATAAATAATATGAATTGTCTTTGTTCTAAATCTAAATTAGGCCACAGTGCTTCACACTTCAGCAATGAATGGTTCATCGTTTTCCTCACAATTTTCACAACGATGTCCACCTAAAGCGGATATTGTCTCATAATAAAATATTTATACGACGTCTCGCAACATCCGTGATCACAGAAATAGGTACATTTATTGTAATATATTCGCGTCGTAACCGTTTAGAATGTGTAAAAAGATATGGAGACACTATTATTAAATCCCGGGGAGTATTCCGGAGAATACCTTTTGAAATTTTAACACATTCGTTTTGTGTTCTACTCGCTTCGAAAGGCGACATCAAAAAGCAACGATTGACAGTTTTCAACAAACGAATTGTTAGGAAATGCTACAGTATTTTAGTGAAAGCTTTCTTCCGCTTTGCATATCTAAAAGTTGATTGGCTGAAAGTCTGTGAAAGCTTAGGTAATATCTCCACTCGGACAAAAAATTAATCATCTGATTTAGAGAAACTGTGTATAGAACTTAGATTCTCTTAGATTTATATTTAACTACTGAGTATAATAATCGAATCTTTGTATCAGAACAGACCAACCTGTCGTGGCACGAAGTTAAGGCAATTATAATATGATTTCATTAAAATTTAAGCAATTGATATAATAAATAATATGATATAATAAATAATAAAGAAATCGTAGACCTCGGTTTTAATTACACAATTTATATCCAATAAGTAACATGGTAGGAAGCCGCTCTAGGCAGTTGCATCGTTTACGCTTGCGTCTCTTATTATTGTCATTATCGACGATAAATAAACATAGCTGGCCACAGATAATAATACGTCAGCGCTTTTATGGCTGGCCTTCTGGGCAATGGCCGTCGACAAATGATAGATGAGCGTTATGTAAGGAATAACAACACAATTACGTATTGATGCAATTATTATGTTCTAGGTATTACTTTTGGAAAATAAATGGTGGTCTACTTGATTTGAATAAATATGATATCCTCATTGAGATATAGTACTAAAGGGGCTATCTTATTATATTGTGGCATTGTTCCATTCCCCGAAATTTAAAATTTAAGCGCTGCAGCGCTAAAACAATAACGAAGCGTCCAATCGTACATAACTCAATACCTCAGCGCTATATTTGCTACTCTCGCGCGTTTCCATAGCAACATGTCAACATAATGCAAAATGGCGGAAGGTAATTATATTGACTTTTTTTGTAAAAAAATAATGTATTTGCTGATGAAAATTAGTTCCTTTGCACTGTGCAGTGTTCGAGAAGTTATTACTGTAATAACTTAATACACACCAAGGCATTTTCTATGATTTTTACTAAGTTTTTGTATATTAATCGTGGGAAGTACCACAAGCGAAAGGGCTAACAACCGACTGAGTGAGTTGTGGCGCGATGGCCACAGTTGAACGGGACAAAGTAAGGATTTGCGATGCCTTCTCTATAACGATTAGATATGTCAATGGATATCCTAAATCCTGAAGGTGATACATGAATTTAACGTGTTTAAAAAACGAAGAAGTCATTTAAAATTTTGTTAAAGCAAAGCCCTACATAACCTTTCAAAGTATTTTATGAACTACTGTTTACATTTAGTGAAGCTTTTTTAGCGTTTTTGTCATGACCGCCCATAACTTTTGACGAAAACGCTTAAGTTTAAACTTGAAGCGTTAGTACGCTTCAAGTTTAAAATTTTAACTAAACAAAATGAAATGTTTTTTTTTTTCAAATAATTTATTTCTCGTTAATCCAAAGAAATAAACATTATTTTTTTGTGGTAGTGGCGGTAGTGGTAACTTTCACTTAAAAACACAACTACTGGCTAACATACAAGTTAGCTATGTCCACAGAACACAGAAAGACATTTCTGTGTTCTATGGCTATGTCGCTATGTCGTAAATTCATGTCAGGTGTTAAGTAGCCACAGATTGTTTAACTTAACACGTCTGTACGTGGCTTCTGAACCGACCAAACATTTGCTGAACAACTGTAACGATGTCGCGGGCAAACTCCAAACTAACATTTGCCTTACAAAGAAGCAGAAGTTGTTTTCTCTTGCTTATGTCCGCGGTTTCATCTTGAATATATGTAATTGTTTATTCAGAAAATGGTCTATCTTAACAGATATGTTTTTTGCAATCAATAAATAATTGATTGATTGTGAGTTATATATAATTCTGCGAATAAATTATTTATTGAATGCATAAAAACACCTATAAAAATACTATAAATGTGGTCTTTATGTGTAAGTTTTTACTCCTATCTGAAAAATTTCTGTCAGAAAATCTCAGAACAATAACTAAAATAGAAAGATTTTACCTTCACAACAAGATACACACATGTTAGCGGTTAGAATTAGGTAGGGAAAATCATCATCATCAGATGTTTTTTAGTCTCCACTGCAGGAGCACGACCCTCTCTGTACTACCAGAGCTATGTATTAGTTAGAAGATTTGGCCTACACTCTGCACGCTGTAAAAATCATGTTACGATTTTAGTTTCGCGAACATTTATCCGACGTCCAACGGAAACTATAAATCTTATTTCGCACAAAATCCATTTCCTCTCAATATACTTAGCTAGTAAGTAAGTAGAGTATCCGCACAAACTGATCAATCCTCATAAGGAAAATCTGTGTTGGCGCATAAACCACGTAATCCCCACATCACGATAAGATCTGACAGACACGTGGTATTGAGAAAAAAATAACGTGAATTAACGCTCCTACATTAAAATTGAACCATATTCCAGTTACATAAGATTTAACTTCGCTTCATACTAACAAAATGTGTTAAGACTTGTAGGCGGAGGTAAATAGCGTCAATGTTCAATACATGATCTATAATAGATTAGTTTGAGGCAAGACACGTAACGAGTTGATCCGATCTTAAATTGTAGATTTAGATCTGTTCTAGCCACCTCGTTTCGTGAATAAATTAAAGCTCTACTGCCTTTCTCACGTAGATTGAGACACCTTTAAATAAATTCGGTTTTAATACGGCGTGCCAACCAAATTAGTGCTATTAAACATTTATTGATACTATATTGATGTAAATCAATGTATTATATGAATATTCCAATGTGTAAACACCTTAATAGTTAATTTAAAGACTAGATTATTAATTGGAAAAGCAAAAATGTAAATAAAAAAAATGTAAACGTATGTAGATTAATTTCAAAATATATTTGACATTTGTGTCGTAAAATTTTGAACCTAATTAATTAAAACCTTGAATATGTGTATGTTGAATAAAATTAAAAATATATGTAGAAAAAAACATGGACGTCGACAACAATATTTTGTAATTATAAACATGTTTATCTCTATCATTATCATCATCATCATCAAGTTTTTGTAAATCTCCACTGCAGGAGCACGCACGACCCTCTCTGTACTACTAGAGCCATATATTAGCCAAAGCCGTCAGAAGATTTGGCCTACACACTACACGCTGGCCAGACGAGTTGGAGAAGTCTCTTTTATGTATACCTATGTCGCAGTCATCTGGTTGAATTTGCTATTTGATTGAATGACTAGCGCGTTCATTGAATGGCGACGTTCAATTGAATGACTGAAGGACAGCTCGTCAAGTCGTTGAATGTAACGTTCAACGTCTTGACTGAATGAATGTCATTTAGCGAAGTCGTTGAATCTTAGCCGACTTTGTAATATTTGGTGGTAGCATAATTTCATTTTTCTTAGTTTTTAAAGTAGCCGGCGGCGGCGTTATAATAGGTAAATCCATAGTGTCATACTGTTTTATTACAAATAACGCACTTATAAGTAAATTTAATCGAAAAAAATATCAACATCGTGCCATCTGTTCGAGCTGTTTGACGCCATATTTGTTTTGGTGACTACTAGCGCCGCAGTGGGAAAAAAATGAACTAAATTTGAATCATCTGACTGATTCTATGTCCGCTCTTTTCAAAGGGCTATGTTACAATCCGCTAACTAGCTGGACGTTGAGCGACGCTTATTTGTTCAACGTTCGGCCTAGTCATTCAATTAAACGTGGTCATTCAATGAACGCGCTAGTCATTCAATCAAATAGCAGATTCAACCAGATGACTGCGACATATATAATATAAGCTTTGTTTAGCTTGTGTTTCCTAAGTCTTCTATGACATCCACCGGAAGACTTGGAGAGGTCCTATTGTTCTCTGCCGGGAACCACACAGCATCTCTATCATTTTTTTAAATATTTGTAGGGCAAGGTAAGTCACTATCGGAAACCACGAACATTAAAAGTTTGACAATTAGTGGGCAAAATAATTAAGCACCGAAGTTTGTCGTGAATATGTTAACAACTTTTTAACGATCTAGCGGGGGCCGCGGAGTTCAGCACTTGATAAGAAGTTAATAAGAGGTTATGACTGTGACAGTAGCCAACTGGAATTTGACTCATTACATACTATGCGAAATATTTTAAAGATAATTTAGTTCTATAATCAATACATCTAAATACATTGCGAAACATCGTTTTTAATTATGGTTACCTATAAGGTTATTATTTTAAAGCTATGACACCGTTATACCTACTGTGTAATTAGTGAATGATGTTCTTATACGAGTTTTATCATTCACTAATACAACAAACTTACCTAGATCTCACTGACCTACTCATAACTATATCGTCCATTTGTTTAGGTCTTAAAAAAGACTAAACAATCTTGATCCTTTAACAATTCAATTTAAAATTAAATGTGATTTCATTTAAATTAAAGTAAAATGTTAATATTTCGATTTATAAAATGTGTGTTTATTTCAGTAAAAAGACGTGTCAAGATTGTTAAAACTTTTTGAAGTAGCTAAACAAATGGACTATAAGTACTGTTTTCTCAACAAAATAATTAACATAATATAAGAATCTCTATAATGGAAACCTGGAGCCTGGACTTTATCGTTGACCAGCAGTCCGATTTGCTAACTCGGTTTACAACAATTTTATTGTCACTTTAGCATCCATTACGGTTTTCATATCTTAAATAAAAATAGTCATTCATACCGAAGCCGTAATGAATATTGAAGTTACCATGAATATGATGTACACCGTAGCTGTCAAAAGTTAGCAAATAGGCCTGCAGATGTAATAGGAAACGCACCGCACGTGAGTTATAATTCTACATGTGTTATTCATGCGTGGCAGAAGGTCACACTTTGGCACTGAGTAAGTACTACAAGTATTTACGCACATGTGACATCCTGAAATAATTAAGGAGATAATTACTGGAGTATGTGATTGCCAGTGAGGCATGGCTTTATAATTCAGCGGCCCCATTTAAATTCCTTTTGTAAAAACAACGTATGACTGTTAACGTTTGTACAATTATGTGACAGGAGTCAAATGTATGTTACAGAAAACACTGTAGAAACAAAGTTTTGTTTTCAATAGTAGCAAAAGCAAAGAGATAGTAGAGTTCCAATGATGGCACTGGACCATACCTACATTAGTGACAATCTAAGTACCTAAACGGCAAAATCTTAATGAACCAGGTGCCACGGTAGAACCACGCGGGCAGCAGACGAAAAACAAAGTGTTTGGGACATCTCAGTCATCATTTGTTTTAGTATATTCCGCTAAGTAATTGTTCAATGAGCCCATGACTTTTCAAAATATATTAAGCTTAATTGCTCTGAGGTTGAGCCATTATGTCTGTGATTAATAAAAATAAACTACAGGCTTTACTGGCATAAAAAAACACTAGATAGAATAAAACTATAGCTTTAAGTACCAAACTCTTCAAGTTCAATTAGAACTTGAATCTTTAAGTTCAATTAGAATTGACTTCGAGTATAAACTATTCAACTTTCGCACAAAAGGCAAAGTCGGACCACTTAAACTTCAATTCTTCTGCCTCCTTTTAGTGACAGCTGGTTGATTCTATTGACAAAGATATTTTCTAAAGATTATGCACGATTAATTACCTAAAGTTAACTACGGTCGAATTATACCTACTATCGTTAAGCTGCTAAGCTCTTATAAATAAGGCATTTCCCGGAAATTCCTTCCAAAACTTTCAGGAAACTATACAGCTGATGAAGGAAGGTATTCCAAAAACCCAGCATGAATTAATTGAGTTTCGAAAGGCCTCTGTGCGCTCGACCCCTAAGTACTGTTGATGTAAAATTGCGATCAAATGAGATAAGTTGCTGTATTACAATTAACATTGTAATGTTAGATTTGTTTAAAGTTATAAGTGTAAATAACAGACCATTTGTAAGTACTATAGAAAGTTTTATTAAAAACTTGTCTTGTAAGTAAAATTTTCTAAACAAACATGGTATTATTATTTCCATCGACTTGCACTATACATACGTATCATTGCTTATATCAGATATCATGATATAAGCAATGATACGTATGTTTATTTCCTATATGTATAATACGATGCACAAACAGACTAGGGTTGCATACAAGTACATACTTCGTTCGTACGTTCTATGACAAACTTCCACTTTGGCGATAAATTTTGATTTTAATATGTTTTGAGTGATTCAAAAACAGTCATTAAGTAAGTTTATAGTTATTATTTTATAGTGGTAGTAACTGAAACAGTTATGGTGGTTATTAAAAAAGAAAAGTAAAGTAAAGAAAGAAAGAAATATAAATATAATCATACAAAGCCCTTCAGGTGACTAGGCGATACTTCCGAGAAACTCTATAGTTTCTATCGGCTTTTTTCTCTGCAATAGTCGCTTTCAAAACGCTAGTAGGCTGTAGGTTTCGAACAATAATTAATTGTAGGTAATTTTAAAGGTAAAAGACTTGTTGTGAAATGTAAGGGCCTATTTTATGAATAAATTTTTGGATTTTTGAGCAACGCTTACTTAAGTTATTACTCGTTTTTTACTATTACTTAACCCTGTACAACAGTCCTGCGTTCCAGCGACAGCGATCTCGTCCGCCCACACTTCTTGTCGACTTTTCCAATCTCCAATGCTCTCTCCAGACTCACAAATTACGCGATAACATTAACACTTAGAGGTGGAATTTAATTACAATTCTAATTGATTTTCGTCACGTTATAAATTGATTGGAATTAGGAAACACCTCGTAGATTATTTAGATTAACCTTTAATTATTCGAAACTATCGAAGTGCGTGAACCAAGTGCCGTAATTGATTTATTGTTGAATTTTAATGAGGCCATTGATTCTGTTAGCTGTGTAGTGTAGCTTTGTAATGGTAATTTTAATGTTATGTTATTACATTAATACTTACATTCATTTTGACATATCAATACACGTAATATTAAATAATAGCATATAGAGATACACTCTACGTAACAATTATTACATGAGCACCGACATTTCTATAAAAAAAACCCCTAGGCTTCTAGAGCCTAACTAAATTAGATTATTAACCTGTATTACTCAAAACTCCAGTTTCATACATTCTACAAAAGGAAAGGCCGGTGTGCGCTGGCCAGTTAAAGAAACAGGCATCTGCTGTCATCATTGATGGCAGTCGTTAAGCTTTGTCAGATGCCTTTAGGCAGCTTGAAAAATCTGACACCAGGGTTGGCCACCCACACACACGAAAAGCAAGCTACAGGCGTCTTATCTGCCATAGATTATATATTTTTTATTAACATCTAACATACTAATAAAACATATAAAATGTTATATATGCGGTGAGCCGTGAATTAGCCAGACCGGGGGTATTAATTAAGAGGTCGCGAATCTCTCACACTAAAATTAGTTTCCCATTTGAGTTTCTTATCGCCTTCTTTCGTGTATCGAAATGTCAAAATTTACATGATGATAAGCAAAGTCATCGCCAGAAATACAGAATTATGCAAAAACATGAAACGACACAGGTGACAGGATGGACACCGTAACTTGACCCGCTTACACGTAAATTATGTATTCTTATTCATGATTAGTATACTTTGCTTTACTTTTTTACACCTTTCGTTCTTTTTGGCAAATTTATTTCAAAAACATAGAGCTCAGATTAAACAAACTAGGCAGGCAGCCAGTCATTAAATTTTTCGCCCAATCATATTTCAGCATGAATGCTGTCATAATTGCCGAACCCGGGCTTCAGCGCATCACAGCTGAGGATGCAACTAGGAAAAATTATAGGCGACTAGCTGTTACCCGCGGCTTCGCCCGCGAGATATATAGCCTATGTCCTTCTTAGTACCCTCACCTATGTGTATGCAAAATTTCATGATGATCGGTTCAGTAGATTCGGCGTGAAAGCGTAACAAACAAATAAACAAACAAACTCACTTTCACATTTATAATATTAGTTAGGATGTCCTTCTCAGTACCCTAACCTATGTGTATGCAAAATTTCATGATGATTAGTTTAGTAGATACGGCGTGAAAGCGTAACAAACAAACAAACAAACAAATAAACAAACTCACTTTCGCATTTATAATATTAGTTAGGATAGGATAGGATTAGGATTGATGTTGATACTATTCACGATAATTTGTCAAAATGTTTACAGTTTATCGCCTGCCTAACAATAGAAATTAAAAACCGGTGTTAAAAAATTGTAAAAAATAAAAATTGTCAGTGAATAAATAACCAAACTTCAGTCGAGTATGAACTAACACAGTGACACTGTTCTCTATCTGCACTACATCTATCATGCACTCGACACCTATGACCGGCCGAGATGGCCCCAAATACATCCAGTATCGACGTGTCAATTTTATAAATGAGCCTCGTCCCTCCCTTTGATGCCGCCGCGGCCGTGGGACCGGCCGGACTCGTCCTAAAAGCGGGCTGTAGTGTTGTAACTGCTCGACTCATTTTAGTCTTGAGTCTATCAATTCTTCAAAGTAAAATCTGAGAAACTGGAAGAAATATTTTGGTTTTGAAAATTCGACATTATTCAACACTTATCATCCGTTAATGATCACTCCTTATAAGTCCAAACACAAGTAGTATAAAAACTATAGAATAGAAACTCTAGGGCCGTGGGGACCCTCGGCACTAAAAATTATTCAATGCCATCGCCAAAAAATTAATAGATGTGTCTCGTGACCAGAGGGCTGGCTTATATTTTGGCCAAAAGATTAGCATTGCCATACAGCGTGGCAATGCTGCCAGCCTTAATGGGCACGCTACCACGGGGCAATGAGCTGCCAGGCCTGTTTTATTTGTAAATATATAGTAGTTTTAGTTAACCCTTTATTTAATAAAAGTTTTGTATTCCCGTAAGAGATAAAGACGTTAAAACTGTAAAGATTGTACCTAAGTAGTATCAAATAATAGAAGGGATTTAGGGATTCTTCCCTGATCGCTGGGATGACCAAATTTTTCCATAAAAGCAGGCCAAGTTAGTTATTACTTAATATACATATTTAACAGACTGTTTTATAAAAAGACCAAGTGCCGCATTATAACTCCGTCAGGTCTTTTTTAGTCTCCACCGCAGAAGCACGACCCTCTCCGTACTACCAGAGCCGTATATTAGCCAGAGCGGTCAGGGGATATGGCCTATACGCCCTCCACGGTCGCCAGACGGGTTGGAGAGGTCTTTTTAATGTTTATAAGCTTTGTTTAGCTTGTGTTTCCTAAGTCCTTTTACAACATCCCCGGGAAGACTTGATTTGGTCCTATTCTTATCTGCCGGGAACCACACTCAAAAAGCTCGAAAAATAGAGTAACGAGTCTCGAAAGTTGAGACCAAACAACACAGTCTCTCACTGCTAGTTGGCCGGACCGGACCGTCCGACACTGATTGATATTGATAGCGGAAAACTGTCGGTCGGTGTCGATCGGATACGGGTG
This sequence comes from Rhodophaea formosa, assembly GCA_963082605.1. NCBI lineage: Eukaryota > Metazoa > Arthropoda > Insecta > Lepidoptera > Pyralidae > Rhodophaea > Rhodophaea formosa. The sequence goes on from OY720207.1 coordinate 17,031,189, forward strand.
TAACCGCGCCCAAGATTGATACCGTGACCGTGACGGCCACTTTCTTGCGCGTTGGGGAAACAAATTAAATTGAACGAATGCTTACGGATACTGTTAAAAGGTACGGCTAATTTGATTTAGTATAATTATACTTAATAGTATTTTGTACATCATCAGCATCTCATTTCGTGTAGGTGACAAGGTCAGTCGACCATGCACACCCTGGTGTCAGAGTTCTTCGGAACCGCCTCTCGGCTTCTGACGTGGCTCCTTTAACGACTACCAGATGGCAGCTAGGATCAAGGGCTTAACGTGCCTTCCGAAGCACGGAATCATCTTTCTTATCAGACAATAAGGTGATTCATGCCTGCAATGTCCTAACCAAACTGGAAACAACTTAACAAAGTATGCTTCCCGTGGGAATCGAACCCACGGCCCCCGGGTCAACAAGGCAATTACGCCTTAACCACTGGAACACAGAGGCTGTATTATATAGTATTTTGTTTAAAAATCTATTTTGCTTCATTTATATAATTTACAGAAATACTTTATAATTTACAGATATCATTTTGTAGAAAAATGTTTGATCTTTGCCGTGTGGCTCCCGACAGAGTAGAATAAGAGCATTGCAAGTCTTCCTATGAATAACGTCGAAGGCGACATTGTCTTGCAAGCGTGGACCAGTCTCTAGCTAATATATGGCTGTGGTAGAACAAATAGGGTCATATTCCTGCAGTGGAGATTAAAAAAACCGGCCAAGTGCGTGTCGGGCCACGCGCAGTGTAGGGTTCCGTAGTTGCGAATGACAACTTTGAGTTCACACTGTTCACATTCGCACATCACAGTTTAACTACCAAAAACATCTAACAATGAAAATTGTATGAAATTTTACATGTTCCAGTACATTTTATAAGTTGGTTGATTGATACTCTAAGGTTGGTTACCTATAACTTTTTAGTTTGCACTTAGTACTCAGATCTGATAGTTTTCCTTTCAACCTCAGTATATATACTACTGCTGTAATTTTTTTCACGTATCCATATAGTTATAACCGTTTAGCAGATAGAGGGGGGGGAACACTTACCTCTAACAAAAATTTGCCAACCAAATATTTCGGAAACGGATCCCCAAATTGAAAAATGGTGTTCTCAACCTCACCTCACAATATAATTTTTTAAGACCTATTTAACGAACACACGTTGGGTAAATAGAGAAAAAAAAATACTCCCCCACTTTACTTGTATGGGAGCATAGATATCAGAATATTTATATGGGAGCCAACCTAAAAAAATTTTTTTTTTCAAGATTTTTTTCTACCACTTTTTTCCCGTGACATACAGACAGACATGGCGAAACTATAAGGGTTCCTTGTTTACTACGGAACCCTAAAAAGACCTAATGATATAATGTACAGAAATTATGTATTTTCGTAAAGTAATAATTGATCTAAATTTTAATATGACGTCCTGAAACAATTCGGAAAATTCGATCTAAACACTGTTCTGAATTCAATGTATTAGGCGAGTAATTTACGACCTCTGAACCAATTTACCTCATTTGTATAAATTTTAATATACCTAATCAAAGTTAGCTTACAATGATTCTAATCAAATATTTTGTTATGTAGTAAAAATAAAATACTGTAATTAATATGGCGCAATAGTTAAGGAAAACAATTGGGGTTTGGTTGACTGTCAATCTGTTAGTTTGTCATCTCATTCATCGTGTCAGGGATAATTATTATTGCTAAAGTTCCTATCAAGTCTAACGACCAAACTTTGAATATGGAACGGTTTGGTTGAAATTGGATATTGATCAATAAACCACCTGATTCTATGCGAAAAGTTTCATTCTCCTCTAAATAGTAATCCTTGGTAGCTGAGACCTGACGCCAAAACCAATTTTCCTCCCTCGTGCCTTATCCGGATTTACTGTTTACTTCTTTAGCAAGTTTGAAAATAAATAAGCTTCAGCTGAATAATCCTTAACTGAAACTAGATGTGTTGATCAGCAAACCATATGTGGCGCAAGGGTGGATCCAGGGGGGGAGGGGTTATGGGGATCATGGGGGTCATGATCCCCATTACCTCCCACCCTGAATCCGGGATCCTAATTAGATTGCGGTGCTTATGAGGGCTCGCAAAGTTGAATTATAAAAGTGAAACCCACGCGGATAAATTCACGGGCAATGATACATAACACATTTAAATATAGGTAGGTATTTTTAAGTACAGTACTTATATTCATTAATAAAATTCATACTCTTTCTTCTTCTTCTGTTTTATATTATGGCTTCCACCGACATTTCAGTGATTCGGCCTATATCCAGTATAATGAGATACTAAGTATTGGTGTTGCACGGTAAAGTTTTATCAAGTAGCATCAAAGATGACGTAAGTATGTTCTTTGACGCCTCGTGGGAGCTTCTGGTGACAAATTAGGTACATACTTCTTATTCGTAACTAGTATTATCAAATTTAAATTATAATTACTTTGTATGACAAAACCACGACTATGTACAACCGCCTCACCCCTGGCGCCAAAGCTGGATCCGCCCTTGACGTGGCGTGAAAACTTTCATTTTCCTCAATTACAGATTGGATCGACCTTGGACGCCGAGACCTTACAAAAGATCAATTTTCCTCGCTTGTGCCTAGGGACTACTATCGCGTTAACCATTTGAGCTTTGCCCGCTGCAGTAAGGTTCGACTTTATACAAATACCTTGACTACAATCTCTATTTACTATAATATAGATAACTTATTTCAGTTCAGGATCGAATGTTTAGTATTTAAGACCTGTCTTTCAGATTGGATCGACCTTGGACGCCGAGACCTTACAAAAAATTCAATTTTCCTCGCTCGTGCCCAAATACTACTACTTCTCGTTTGAGCTTTAGCGTCTGCAAGTAAGCTTCGGCCTTATACGAGTACCTAGACTGAAATCTCTATAAACTATGATATGCATAGATAACTCTATTTCAGTTCAGGATCTTATATTTATGCAGCCTTCCTCATATACCAAAAAACCTTCCTCATGCATATAATATATCTATTGATAAAAACCACATGAAAATCCGTGCAGTAGCTTCTAAGTTTATCGCAAACAGACAGACGTGGCGGAAGACTTTATTTATAAAATATGTAGTGATTGTTATTTAAGAAAGAGAATATTAGAGTTGGAATCTTCCATGCTAGTCTTGGATAAAATAAAAACAAAGAATACAGAGATGCTTCTCTTCCCGTGCAGATCGTAAAAGTAGTTCGAGGAAATTGGTAAATATCACAGAATCCGTGTAAAATGACGATGCGGCTTGCATCTATTCTTTGGATCTTTTCCACCTACTCGCCCATTATCTTTGTCTACCCCGTGAAGTATAAAGACGTTATTAATATATACGTACAGTCACCTGCAAAAGTCCATACATAGCCTAAAGGTGAAAATCAATTGCACTGATTAGGAAGACATAAATCTTTAGCAATATCATGAACCTTAAGCATAAAACATTAGGTTTAAATTTCTACTATTTATATATAATCTCCAAGGCTACAAGCGATTTTTTACGAAAATTTCTATGGACTTTTGCAGGTGACCGTACATAAAATATGTTAATAAAACCATGTCCGATCCTTTAAGGGGTGATTCAGTCCGTCAATATAAACAACATTATTTCTTATGGGACTAAAGTTGGAAATTAAAAAAGCTAATGAGATCCCCATACAAAAGTGTTTAGACGGCCGGGCCATTCGAAAGAAAATTTTATTTTCTTTTTAGGATCAGATAAGGTTTTCTATATTCAAGTGAAGTTATTTTTTTCCCCATTAACACATGATCGAACCAACTTTGGTCGCCGAAACCTGGCAGCGAGACCAATTTTCTCGCTCGCCGGATTTACTTTTTGAGCACAAAAGCACTCGCCAATTTGCCATTGTGTCCATACAGACGCTAATGCATACGCTGAAAGGATTGCAAAACGTGTCATTTGGCGAAAGGTGTGTGACTGAGGACTATTGAAAATACGCAAATGGATGAGCTTTGGGTACTTTATACGAGAACTCATTAAGAGAACAGGACTATAATTACAATAATTTATTATAATTATAGTCTTGTTCTCTCATCAATCCTAATCTGGTCTTGTCATTGAATAAAATGCTATATTGTTAAAATATTACTTAACAAAAATTCCACTTATAAATTCAAAACTTGCCTTTAACTAATTAATAAAAAATATCCTACATGACATTGTAGTTGAGTGGCAATGCTCATTGATTGTGCAAGATAGTTACCAGTCCTCTTGTTATTTAACTATTCTATGAAATAAGCACCTAACTTCTGTTAGAGGGAAAATCGGTACGACGCCATTTCCCTAAGCAAAGTCGCATGTTTCGTCGTTCCGCGTCTAGCATTACACAAAATATTGAATGTGTGCCGTCGAGCTCTTACAATGCTAATGAGGCGTCTGGGCATTGACAGATGTCGTGGAGTAGCGGCGGTAGAGACAAACAGACAAACGAGAATTGTTAGCGATTTCTCTTATTGCTGTCCAGCGGGTAATGATGCAGCTTTGACAGGCACGCGGAAACGAGGCTGCTCGCTGTCTCGTCGCGGTATCTTGATGACGTGTAGGCTGATTGCAGAGAGTGATCTCAGCAGTTTGTATTTATCATTTGCTTGAGTGTGTAACGTGGGCAGTTTAGGGTTGCTACATTTTCAATCACTTTTCCATTCTTTACTTTAAAAAAAAGATTTCAGCAAGAAAAAGCCTTACTTGTCTAATAAAAGCACGAGTTATTTTAAGGGCTTTTGTGAACTTGTGTTTTAGGATGCTAACTCAACGATACTATATTTTATAATAACATCCAAACCCAGACCCTGAAAAAGATCGTTTTCCATCATGACCTGACTGGAGATCGAACCCGGGACCATTCTTGCCGCAGGCTGGTGTGTTAACCGCTGCGCAACGGAGGTCGCCAATTGATTTTTAAGTAATATTTCAACAACTATGCATTTTATCTAAAGATAAGACCAGAGTTTAATAAAGAGAACCAGACAATCACCCATAATAACATTTCTTTTTAAAAATTCTAACTCGTAGTTCGTTCACTTCCAATTACTGCCAAACATGATTAAAAAAAATAACCGATCCCTTTTAAAATTTCCTCCAAACTTTTAACATAACATTCGATAAAATGTTGATAGAAATCAGCAAGTGTGCATTGGTCGCGCGCGGTGACGTCAACGGCCTGCGGTAGAGCGGAACTTTTGTAGACCGAAAAAGAGCAAAGTGTAAAATGACCGGATAGTCATCGCCTCAGTTTACACGCCACATTCTAGAAATTGACATTCGGTTGATGGAAATACTTCACCTTTTGCACAAAGTATTTCTAGAGACACTTCAAATGTTCGGGTTGACGACAAAAACTTATCTTCCATTTAAAATTCTTCATTGTTCACAATGCAACTGCAAAATACCATTAAAATATAACCAATCCATTTTTAAATGTTGATAAAAATCAGCAAGGTGTGCATTTGTGACGTCAACGGCCTGCAGTTGAGCTGAACTTTCTTAGACCGAAAAAGAGCAAAGTGATAACTGACCGGCATCGTCACCGCCTCGGTTTACACATACTGAAAATTGTCACTTCAGTGGATGGATATACGGCTCGAACTTCTGCACAAAGTATTTCTAGAGACGCTTCAAAAGTTCTGGTGGACGATAAAAACTTACATCGGACGTGATAGAAATTTCGCTAACTTGCATGAAATTTGTGTTCCGATTCGAAGATAATGACAACATACCTGTAACCAACGAAAACATATAGTTAGAATTTCAGTCGTTCGCATCATCAATCCCGCACCATCATCACAATTGTCATATTAAATTACCCTACTAAAAGCAAAACAAATTGCAAAGGAAGTTAAAATACTTAAAAGTAAAATCAAGTCTTACATTAATTGGTGTTCATGTGTTGTAATAACAAAAACACTGCAATTACTTGCTGTATGGTGTTCATCACTGATTTCTTGAGATAACAGATAGCCTCTGTTAATAAAACATTCGTAAACATGTCAGCGACATAAAATTGTGCAACGAATAGTTGGGCGGCGTGCAGTAGGTCACGTAGGTCACTTCACGAGAGCCCTTGCAAGTCTGTTCGAAGTGACATTCCTCGTGTGCGGAATATCAACCAATTCTAGGATTTTTGAGTGGCAAAGGAGTCTTTGTAATGCAAATTTCACATTCGCTACATTGCATGTAACCTGCACTCACTCACGTATTTACTTCTCGCATTACGATTGCACATGGCGCACTAATGCTGAATATAATCGAGTATTGTACATACGCTATGATGAAATCTTGCGTTGAATGCATTTATCTTAAAGACCTAGATTTGAGAATTGGAAATAGCTCAAATTATTTCTTATTCAATTCGCATGGCATTATTTAAGTTATGGAACATACGGTTGTAATGAGTTATGCATCTCCAAATTTAAGATACTTAATGGTTGCGCTGGCCACGTTTTATGTTTTGATAAGGACATATAACTTTAAGATATATAAGTTAAAAAAACCTGTATGATGCCTAAGTATGACCAAGAATATAAATCATGTCTATGCCAGAAACACATTCCCAAAAACGCTTTTCTATTTCACTAAATAACGCTTTTCTATTTCGGTTAATGACTAAAATAACTTTATGCCTGCGCAAACAATAACACCAATAAATCTATAAACTCTCTATCATTAACTTATTAGTAATCTGTGCTATCAAACACATCTGGACAAATATTTTGGCTCTACACGTGGAAATACTTGAGTCATATCCGTTCATGAGGAAAACAACACGTCAAGTGATTTTCAACAAAAAAAAGTAGGTGTATCAATATCGAGTGACTAGACAAGTGATCCGGAACGAAATATTCGCGTTAGAAGGGTCAGTTCACTGTGTTCAAATGATCCATTGCGGCAGGAAACCGGTAATGGTAGGTATGATTTATGATAATAAGTTTAATCCATTGGAGATTTAAAGGTTTTCATTAAGTCTAGTACAATACAATTATGATAATGTCATAGACGACAAAATGTTACTTACTTTTTATAATCACGATGTAAAGATTTCTTACAAATATTTTTTGTTTTGAATTTGTGAAGGCGAGATATTTTTACTCCTGCCTTTTAATCTTTGTGTTTACCACACTAATGTTGGATTAATCCGACAAACATGGTCGTGTCAAATTCGCCAGCATCATATATTATATTTCGATTCACTGAGCCTGGCACTAGAGGCACGACACCCCCGACCAAGTCTGTGATCAAAGGGTTAGTAATGAAATATTTTTTCCTCGTTGGGAACGTTTGGTATATCATAACCTTTTTGCAGATCATGGGTTGACAGTGGAATTACCCAACAGAACAGTCGTATCGGGTGACATCGCAATTCGCAGTGCGCGTAACGCGCTTGTCGATCGGCACGCTCCAATTTGCATGGCATGTGACCCGGCGTCTGTTTGTTACATATGTACATATTTATTTTCCGGCATTAATCGTTATATTGACACTGCTGGTCAGGCTAAAACAAGTTAGCTAACGTGCGTTTATAGCAAATAAATAAATAAATTAATAAATATATAGGGACAAATCACACAGATTAAGCTAGCCCAAAAGTAAGCTCTTAAGTAAGACTTGTGTTATGGGATACTAACTCAACGATACTATATTTTATAACAAATACATATATATATAGATAAATATCCAAGACCCAGGTCAACCTGAAAAAGATCATTTTTCCATCTTGACCTGACTGGGGATCGAACCCGGGACCATCCGTGTCACAGGCCGGCGTGATGACCGCTGCGCCACGAAGCTCGTCCAAATATAAAGTATACGTACATTGGCAAACAAAGCATGACAAGCGGCTAGCGTGTAAGGGGTATACAACAAGTCTAAAATTCAATTACTTATAACATTAATTTCTAACTCCTTCATTCTTTTGAGTTGCGTTGCCGAGTACTTCATCAAGTTAAGTAGCATTTTATTCATCAAAAGGTCTAGTTGTTGTTACAGAACCTAGATATAGATAAGACCAATGAGATGAATGGATATTTTATTCACAAATAATTGTTTGCGTGGTAGCGCCAAATACATGTTATGCAGGGAACCTTCCTTTCTACTTACTTTCCTCTACAGAATACTATGCTCAGCTACAGAACATACCTTTAATATTATTGTACATTCAAGTATTTTCTTTTATCATTTTTTCTTGCTATTTTATATTCTAATAAGGACCCAGAATTTCCGATTCAAGGATTACAAATTTGCAAGGGTGTTCTAAATAAGCCTGTATAGAACGTATATTGAAACTGGCGGTCTAGTTGAACCGGCTTCATACAATACACGCAATAGACAACCCGTTAAATATGTATAGCTGTGGGCTTATTGATTGACTTAAGCCAGCTATAGCTATTGTATTAAAGACAATGTCTGCGTACTTGTCTGGTGCTACAGACCTAAAATAATCCTTTACTAAATCGGATTCATAGAACGTACTTATTTAATATTCTTAGAACCCAAGAAATGCTGGCTTGACGAGGGTTGTCGAATTCTTCATTAAGTAGTATTTTATTACGGTTCGACAAAATGACCGGTTGTTATAGTATTTCTAGATACAGATGTATGTTATTTAAAACGGTGGTCACTTATAAAAATATACTTACAGGATATTTACAAAGTATGTATAATTGGTGGTAGAGCTAATTAAGTACTACATCCATATAGTGTACAAATAGTAATTGCTTAAGTAGTGTTTTTTGCGCAGCTAAGAAATGTAGAGATGAACGTCAGGTGACCTGAGATTTTTTTATAGATCAAGATAATACGTAGGTTTCGGTATCATTTAATTTCCTTCTACACGGTATGCCCCATATTAAATGATATTGACACACGCGGTCAACACAATACACACATTGGGCAACCCGTTTAATATGTATTCCTAATTGACTTAAGCCATCAATAGCTATTGTATTTAAGACAATATCAGCGTTCTTGTCCAGTACTAAGGACCTACAATTATTCGATATACCCGATTGATTCCATAGAATATTTATTTATAAACGAGTATTTATTTATACACTAGCAATTTCCACGTGACTTATAGCGTAAATTATAGCCTATGTCACCCGCAGATAAATTGAATGTCTTAAGGTAAAAGAATTTCGAAAATCTGTCCTGTAGTTTTGGAGCCTAGATTAGTGTAAATATTGAATAGACTTATGTACTTACAAGATGCTTGCAAGAATTGATGAAATGCTTAATTTTATGGTAAAATTATCAAATATTGCATCAATTCCCCTTTTGTATGGAGTTATGTGCGTTCAGGGCTCTCTTGTGTGCGGCTTGTTATCTTTAATTTACTTACGTGCAGCGTGCAACAGCATGACTAGGTACGCTAAAGGGCAAAGGATCACTATCAATAAATTCTCACGTATAAGGCACCAATGCGAGAATGCAGAAAATTATTTACTCTTAAGTATAGTGGTGAAGTGTACAATTGAAAACTCGAGTTACGCAACTTGCAAGAATACTAATATCGTCGTCAAAATCTGAAGCTAACAATGACTACTTTGTGAATTAATTCTATCTTTATATCTTTCAATATATTTCATCAGTATGTGATGTCATTGAAACTAACGTGAGATAAAGACATTATTTATAACAGATATCGGGTCGGGTCACACACGTGCTATTTTGTCGGGATTGCCGGCGAGTGCGGCGCGGCGGAGGGACGGCCTTACTGCTGCCTATAGTTTCGGAATCCGCTGAAGAGTCCGAAACTATAGTCGGTAATCCCGACAAAATAGCAAGTGAGTGACCCGTTGTTTTACATAGTGTATCATATAATTAGACAACTAGCAAAAATAATAAATTTTGTAAAATTTATTAAAGTTTCAAGTTATTGAATGGTCTATCTGATTAGTTTAGCCAGATTGTACTCGTATTTTGTCGCATCATCGTTGCGGCTGCCGACATGTGGTTCCTGCTGACGTCACCGGACTGCTAAATATATTTTATTCAGCACGAACCGCTGTAGTGAGGAGATGAAGCGGACCGCTGTAGCGAGGAGATGAAGCGGACCGCTGTAGCGAGGAGATGAAGCGGATCAACTTCACTGATATGAAATGTAAACGTGATACCACTCAAACTGTTCATCTGAAGACGACTCGGGAAACCAGTTTGTTTTCAATGTTTTACATAAAACTAGTGATTTTACCGCGACTTCGTTCGCGAAAATTATAGGCTATGTCACACGCGGATAAGTTTAACTTCCTATAGCTGAAAAATTTTTAAAATCGGTCCAAACACAAGCTAAACAAAGCTTACTCAAATCTCTTTAACCCGTCTGACCAGCGTGGAGAGTGTAGGCCAAATCCTCTGACTGCTCTGGCTAATTTATGGATCCGGTAGTACAGAGAGGGTCGTGCTCCTGCAGTAGAGACTAAAAAGCTAAAAAAGACAAAGTTTTTGTCGGGCAAGTAGTTTCGTGAAACCTCTTTTAAAATACCTAAACAATTTTCTTATTACTATACAAATACTTATATATTATAGTAAACGTCATTTGGTGGGTTATGCCGTGTGGTTCCTGGCAGAGTAGAATAAGACCACTCCAAGTCTTCCCGTGGATGTCATAGAAGGCGACTTAGGAAACACAAGCTAAACAAAGCTTATAAACATCAAAGAAACCTCTCTGGCCAGCGTGGAGAGTGTAGGCGAAATCCTCTGACTGCTCTGGCTAATAGATGGCTCTTGTAGTATAGAGAAGGTCGTGCTCCTGCAGTGGAGCCTAATAAAGACCAGATGATGATGATGATGATGAAGAAACGGCGTTTTTAATATGTAGTATTAAATTCAAGCAGGCATCCGCTCCGGCTGTCAATGTAAGCTTGCCGTAATAAAATTCGCGGTGTATGTTCCACCACTCAAATTAATTACAATTGACATGCGGCATTCAAATATTACTGCTGTTCATATTTCATACGCCACATTCCATTCAATATAGCAGCTATGTATCACATACGCATTTTATAAAATTGATTAACATATGTTTTATTCTTTTATTTCTTTCGGTTATATTCGTTATACGACATAGGCACGAGAACTACTATTAAGTGGAAAGATTTCAGAAATAGGTTTACCCAAACAAGATTCAAGATTGATATTTAAAAACCGGCCAAGTGCGTGTCGGGCCACGCGCAGTGTAGGGTTCCGTAGTTGCGAATGACAACTTTGAGTTCACACTGTTCACACTCGCACCTCACAGTTTAACGACCAAAAACATCTAACAATGAAAATTGTATGAAATTTTATATTTTCGAGTACATTTTATAAGTTGGTTGCCTATAACTTTTTAGTTTGCGCTTAGTACTCAGCTCTGATAGTTTTCCTTTCAACTTCAGTGTATATACTACTGCTTTAATTTTTTTCATGTATCTATATATAACCATTTAGCAGATAGAGGGGAGGGGGACACTTACCTCTAACAAAAATTTGCACTTCAAAACCAAATATTTCGGAAACGGATCCCTAAATCGAAAAATGGTGTTCTGAACCTCACAATATTTTTAAAGGCCTATTTAACAATACCCCACACGATGGGTAAATAGAGAAAAAAAAATACTCCCCCACTTTACTTGTATCGGAGCTACCCTAAAAAATTTTTTTCAAGATTTTTTTCTACCACTTTTTTGGCATGATTAATATACATACCCATACCAAATTACAGCTTTCTAGTTCTTATAGTCACTGCGTAAAACCGCAGACGGACAGACAGACAGACATGGCGAAACTATAAGGGTTCCTTGTTTACTACGGAACCCTAAAAAGGAACATTTATTAATGAATTATCATATTTGATTTCACAACTGAAAATTTGTTGACGAAAATTAAATCTAATGCAACACGCATCTCCTCATCCTCATTAATTTTCGAGATAGGTATGTTCTTGTCGGTGGAGTATTTATCATCATTCTCTATCCTTAAGAAGATCCTTAAGAGACACATTACTTTCTTCTATTATATCGAAAAACACCTTATATGTTCAGTATTACACAAACACCAAGCTTACCGTGTCAATTTGAACTATGATTTTCAAACATTAATACTAATAATGTAAGTATCTAGACACGGTACAGAAAACTTTTGTGAGTGATATCATTCATCATATATTCAAATCCATTATGACATATCAACGACAATTGTAGTAGAGCAGGGGTGAGATAATAAATAAATAACAAGTAGGTAGGTATGATTGGCAGCCGCGGATGTATGAACTGATGGTATCTGGATATACAAGTTGGTTATAGCTGGTCAGAATCAAAAGGAACTTGCACAATTGTTTTATTTTTGTGATATACGATCCTCTAAATTTGGGAACATTATATAAAAAAAATACTTTAACTAAAAATCTCGAAGATATAAAGCTTATATAGGTTGTTTTATCGCGGCCTAAACAGCCCCTTGAAAATACCACAGAGTAGTGACGTTAGAGATTTATTATTTTGCATGGGTGATGTAATGTAGAGAGGCTATAAACGAAAGAACATTGTTCTAGAAATCATATTTTTGAAATTGACTTTCTCAATCAATTTGAACGTTCATAGAAAAAGCTTAACACGAAAATGAAAAAAATATCTACACTTCATCCAAGCTCCCTTTCGAATCTATGGCCTTTAAAATAAATAAAATGATCGCACCATTTTGTAATCTAAGACTCTGTCTACCCTAATTTTAACCTCAAAAGAGTACCAAGGTCTGTTTATAAAATTATTATTTTCGTAAAGCTTACGTAACATCGTTATTTTGATAATAATAAAGTGAAATTCTATAAATTCAAATATACTTTAAACCAAGATAAGGCTACGCTATTCCATCAGGTAGGTCGTATTACTGATGGAACGAAAGTAGGAAGTGGCTCCAGTGCATGTCTGTCAATAAAACGGTGCATCTCAAAATACTCACGTATTTGGATGCAGTTTCTCCATGCTGTCTTCATTCAACTGTCACTCCTTATCGGGAATCACTCAGGTAATAAAATATTAAGGAGAAAGACCTAGATATAGGGTTAAATAAAGTAAAAATAAATCAGTCTTTATTGTCGGACAATATAATTTGCCAAAAGGATTTTAATGAGATTTCTTGCACACGTCTCAAAATTCGTGAAAGTTTCATTTATATTCGAAACTGCATCCGCGCTCTTTATGGAAACTTGCCAGTCCCCCATTTGACATACAAAACGCAAGAATAAAATTAAGCCCTACCGAGAAATGATTTTAAATGTTCTCGATTCCACTGGCGTTTTTATGCATGCAAAATGCCGTCGACTGAGTAGCGATGAGGGAATATATTTTGACTTGTCTCCCGATCTAATCCTTTGGCGGACACGTACTTATTTTTATTGTGGATATTTTATTTGGATATCACTGAGAAATTTTAAATTTAAAAGTATTAGAGAGAAACGGCGAAGTTGGTGTTCGGCCAATCGCAATGCTGAGCTAATCCGTGGACGAACAGACAGACGGACATGACAAAACTATACTACTTCCTTATATACTAGGGAGCCCTATAAAAGTATTATCCTTAACGGGTTAGGGAGGCTTATTAATTTCAATTTCTACAAACGCCACGAAAAACTGCCTGGCCCATCTACTTATTTATAAACACGAATTACTTACTCTATTATAATATCGTTAGCTCCACTAGGGCAAAAAATATTGAAACATAATTGGTGAAAGGTTGACTAAGCCCGGCGCTGGGCAGATATGACGTCGCTAAGAGGCAATTTACCGGTTGATTAGATTAATTCAATTTATCTGCGAGGCAGAAATGGCCCTCTTCCTGCGCCCGCTGACGCTCGTTAGTGATAAGAATTCGACTGATTCGGAGGAAACGCGAGCAATGGGACAAGTTCAATATCGTTATGGTGACTGTTATGATTTTGCGGAGTTTGGCAGAGATTTTATATAGCATCATTATCGATACATCTGCTTCGCTTAAAAGAGACCCAGCCAGTTGCAATGTGGTAATTTGGGCTATTCCTACCAGTAATGTTTGTTATAAAATCGTATTTGGTAGTTTGAGATTTGGAACATAGAGACATGTATATGTGATGGATAAAACAGGAAGTGAAATGTAAAAGTCCGGTAAAGTAGCGAAAGCTCATTTGGAGCTAGCAACATAGTCCATAAAAAAAAAGAGTTGAAATGTATGTTATTTTTCCGACTGGCCCACCCAGAAGAACGGTAATGTTTTTCGCGCGTATGAATGTATATATGTATGTTATGTATGAAACGCCGATAAATATACCTAAGTATATTATTTTATGAAGTTTGAATAAGGAATAAAAAAAAATTTGTTTTATTATTGCCTCCTGAAGCCTCAACAGCTTGACTGATTTTTTAGTGTGAGGTTTCTCTAGATATGTATTCTTCCTCGGAATGTCATAGGGTATATTATTTATTTCTTTAAATAATGCAACTTTTTGATTTTTTGCAAGGATATTTTTATATGTTAATATCCTACTTACCTGTTATTTTCCTTGGATTTTTGTCGAGCGTTAAGCACGGACCAAACAAAAACCAGCCAAATAATAGTACGCTATTTGTTGGGACCAATTTCGGCATCTCTTCATAATAAAGTAATTTTAGCGCCACTAATTTAAATTTGAGTGAAATATCTCGCCGTTACGTATCAAAATGGAGTTCCTTTATCCTCTTTGCGCTGGCCTTCCTTTTAGAACATTAATAATTCATGCTCGAAAATCACGATTTGGCAGTGCGGCTCTAAAGGCTTTATTACAACCTTACATCACATGAATAATATTTTCACAGGTGACTCTTAACGGCTTCATATAAATGAAGTTATTCAAAATATCTACAGTATATGCTAGATGTAACTCGTGGGTTTGAATCTTCGATTTCGTAAGGTAGATTGAAAAAAATTTAAATATGAAGGTGGTATACACTATTACTTTTTAATCAGTACACACATTAAGGGGCGACCCAGCCCGTCAAAGTTAACAACTTTTCCCATAGAACCAATCAAAGCTGCAAACTCGATAAAAAAATAAAATTCCATCACACTGGTTCGGCTGTCCCGAACATTGTATAAAGATTTGAGTTTCCAATGATTACATAGGAAAGATGATAATATTAACGGGCTGAGCCGAACTTTAAAATGTGTCAACTAATTAAAAGTAATAGTTGATATTAAATTAGTGGTATGAACCTTCATTTTCATAAGGCAGACGTTTTCCAACTTTTAATTGAAATCGTGAAACTTCATAATTTTATAATGTTCCATTTTCGCCTACCAAATTGACTCAATTTTTTTAGTCTTATACAAAGATAGAATAATTTAATTTTTGACTTTCAATTCATTCATTGAATTTTAATTTCAATTTTTGTTTCTGCACCAATTCTTAGCATACTTACTACTATTTGGATTTTTAAGTGTTAATACTTTTATTTACAAATGTGATTTATGAAAAAGAACTACAAAACTATAGTCGGCAATCCGGACAAAATAGCACCTGAGTGACCCATTTTTATACATTATGAATAAGAATTAGATACTCACTCAATTTTGCTTAGTTTACTAAAACTATAAAGTTACAGTTGTAATATTAATTTAAAAAATATCTACGCCTAATAATATAGATACATCATCAATCGCAATGCCGTTCTAATAACTCTACGATGTTCCAAAGGTAACTATAACAATAGATCTGTCCTGAAAAACTTTTTCATCATTATCCTAGCTTCAAACACAAATGTCGAAATTGCGAAGCCGTATAAGATAAATAAGCATTGTATTGTGGCAAGGCTCACTAAGCCATTCAAGGATTCCCGAACTATTTCAGGCTCGGATCGATGTGGAAGAGGGTTAATATACAGCCGAGCCACATTTGACATAAGCTTACTGAGTCACGGGATCGGTTCCCTTTGGTATTTACAGTGTAATCCTCTCTAGTGAGTATTTGTCAAGTCTAGCTGTGGGTAAGTATTTACCTCAGAGTACATTGGTATTTACGGAGGATAAACTGTTTCAAGCTCGGATCGATGTAGAAGAGGTCAATTTGAAGGTCCAGCTACATTTGACGTTGGGTTATTTAGACACGAAATTTGATCACTTTTTGTGCTTGAAATGGAATCCTCTCCACATGCCACAAAAGGTAACAACAGCTGAACAGTGCTTTATTTACTAAAAGAAATATTTCTATTCATATTTTAATTTCACTCTCTAGTGAGTATTTGATAAATCTGCAAGCATTTTCGAAGCAGTAACTAGAAATTGAGAGAGAAATTTTGAAAATATAAATTATGTAACTATCGTAGAAATAGAGAAACAAACTTTAAATAAATGGGTATGTATGATATTTTTTGTAGTTTTACCTAAGCTGTCAACATTCTTAAAAGAATACAAGTTAATGAAATTTTAATTATTATTGTGATTGCAATATGAGTTAATTTGTTTTTTGACTACTTTAAAAAAATACTAGCAAAGACTACCGAAACAAGCCTATACTTATAAGGTTGAACGGAATGCCTTTTGTTACTTTGTAAACGTGTAAGTGGAACATACATGAAACGTGTAAGTGAGTGGTATGTTCCACTTACACGCACAGCGTGTAAGTGGAACATACCACTCATGGCCGCAGTAACCTGAGCCGAAGCCCGAGGGTTTCCCGGGTGGAAACGATACCGTCCGGGTCACCGCCCATTCCACGACCACCTGTTTGTCATTGTCTTGCGATTAATACAGTTATTAATCAATATGGCTTCTCGTAAGCTTTATAGGGGTGGTCGGATATAGTATCTATTGAGTGTCTGTTATGTCAATATAAAAGGCGTGTTTACTGGACAAACAAGTTGACTTAGATCCTTGTAAGTACGGTTCTCGTACTTTTATGTTTTAGGTTGGATATTTTGGCTTTGCTGGTCTGGGGAGAAAAAAAACATAGAATATACCAGCTACGCGGGAAGAGTCCCGCGCAGAACGTAAAAGCCGGTCGAGGGAATGGGTGTCAGGAATCATGTCAAAGGAATCAAAATAGTAACTATATTTAATTCCTTTCTCACCTACAAGCCCACCCGCATGCTAAACGTGGTCCTAAAGTTTTACAGGGCTGGGCTCTGTCTACCCCGCAAGAGAGAAAGACGTGATAGTATGTATGTATGTATATTATTATATACATACATACATAATATCAACTTAAGCTTTCCGAATGTTTAGATGTATACCAAAAAATAGGCAATTCAAGCAGGCAGTAAAGTTATAGGAAAAAGTAAATTACTGTCATCTCGTAACTTGGTCATTTCAACAGTCGGTCAGTTCAGTCAGTCAGTCACTGATCAGTCAGGTAGTTCATTTGTCAGCAACAATTGTAAGCTTACCCGTGCCAACTATAATTAAACTTTGAATAAAATCTTTCTTTAATCCTCAAAGATTTTTAAATGTTAGTAAACTTTAACATCTACTATTATAATTACCAAATTCAAACGCGAATGAGATGCTTAGGTTAAGGGGAAATAAAGAAAATTATTAATTGAGTGAAAACAAAGAAAGTACTCTAAATCATAGGTATTTTATATCTTTCCAACATTAGAGAAAACCGAATGCTTTTAGGTACCTAATAAGAACTACTTAAATACATGATTTGAAAGAAGAGCGTTTTATTTTAGACAAAACATAATTTTCGTTTTCGCGTGAAAAATAAAATCTGTTCGCGATTTATTATTCTGAAGGGGAAAGATAATGGAAAGTGTCACTTATATTATTTTTAAGTGACATTTTTATTTTGAATTTACGGGTATTATAATATATCGATGGCGTGCAATTTGAGGCATATGTCCAGCTGTGGACGAGTATAGGCTGATGATGGGTATAATAATCCAAACTCTATTCTATTCTCTACTAACTCTATTCTATTTTTATTTTTTATTTTATGGCTTTCACCGAGATTTCTGTGATTCTGACAATGTCCAGTATACTGAGATACAAAGTATTGGTGTTGTACGGTACAGTTTTAATAAGTGGCTTAGAACATCAAGTTCTTCTTACATCAACAGCCTTTCGACAGGCAATACACGTATTTTTTAACTATGTTGACCTAGGGTCTGTTTACCTTGTGGGGTCAGACCCTAGGTCTTTCAGACCTCAAGGCCACGTTTAGCATGTTGGTTGGCCTGTAGGTAGAAAACGGAATTAGAATAGTGATGGGGTGCTAGCCGCTTCGTCTATTGATATGATTCTTCAGATTTTCGCCTATAACCTCGATCTGCTTTTACGATCTGCGAGGAAAGAGTATAAACAAATTCTACGTTTTTTACTTTCACCAGCAATGGAGTGTTTTTTACTTTCCCGGTATACAAAAATCGATAGTTGTTGGATTTCTTTAGTGTTATGTCCGTTGAAAAGATCTACAGAGCCCAAGATTAAATACCACTTGCAACCACATTCTTTACACACACAAAGTACTTTCTGCCTACAACTTTTCTGGACTGTCCAGTTCCTACGGAGAAAATGTAGGTACTCTAAGATAAATGCAGATGCATAATTGCATAGCAATTAGCGATTGCAAAGACACTTGAAATGATTACATACATTAGATAAACGCTACAACAATGTAGCACTTCACATAAGTACTGTGTAATTTCCCTTTACTTACTTGCAGTGCATTTTAATTTATTGAGAAGAAAAGATAAATTGTAAATCAAGTCCCGAGCTATGTGTTGTCGGTACTTGCTTCTTGAATTATTCTTAAAGCCTCACACTAGGCACACTAGCGACGCCAATTGTTTTATTCCGAATACTTTACAAATAGAAAGAAAATCAAGAATGTAAATCATATAAGCCTTAGTAAATAACCTCTAATGTTTTAATATTATGAGAATCAGTCATTAAGAGAAATAGTGTCAGATTACCGCCAAAAACGGCCGTTTTTGGCGGTAATCTGATTCTCATAATTCTCACTGACTCCGATAATATTAAACGTGATTCCAAAAATACTTCAGGTTATTTACTAAGGCTTATATGATTTACATTCTTGAATTTCTTTCTATTTGTGAAGTATTCGGAATAAAACATTGGCGTCGCTAGTGTGCCTAGTGTGCATGGTGCTATTATTATAAAACTATAAAGCATTAAATAAATAAATATTTAATAACGTATTCTGAGTTTTCATATTGTTTGGCATTGTATTTCAGCAAAATATGTAATAATTGACTAAATTTAGTTAGTATATTAAATGTTTACTCTTTAAATAGATTTTTAAGAACGTATAAACTAATGCTTATAACTTATAAAATACTAGCAGTTGTGGTATTAAAAAAGTTAAACCTTCTGTCTGAATTGATATATTGATTGATTATACATGGCGAAATTTTGATCGTTCAGGACCATTAAAGGGGTGATTCAGCCTGTCAATATAAACAACTTTTCCTATGGGACTAATGCTGTAAACTCGAAAAAAAAATCGACATTCCTATACAAATTGCCCGGGCGGCTGAACACTTTTGTATGAAAAAGTCGAAATAAAATTTGAGTTTCCAGCATTGGTCCCATAGGAAAAATGGTTCATATCGACGGGCTGAATCACCCCTTTAAGGGTCCAGAACGATCAAAATTTCGCCATGTATACCTTTGATAATAAATAAGTGAAGCAAACATTCAGTTTTTAGAAACTATTTAGCGTCGTGAATTCCCAAAACTCAAAAAGCGATACAAATAAATACTTTTGCTATTTCAAAAAGCCCTGTTAATTGTGTACTTAGTCATAATCCCATACCTGTAATGACTTACTCTGAGGCGCGACAAAAACTCCCTTTTACTTTCACAAAACATCCCTCAGATAATGTTAAAGAGGCTTATAACAGTTTTTATGGTTAAAAGAACTGGGGATCGTAAAGCTAAAAGTACTTTTATTGTTTTATTGACACGTTTTGAAAATCTCAAGGCGACATAGCTTAAATGTTTTCAGATTAAGAACAGTTTTATATGGTCTACAGAGAAAAAGCACAGTAATGAATGAAGGTTATAGAATAGCAGTCTTACTTAATCCCTTACTTACAATACTAGCTTCTACGGTCTGCGCGGGTAGAGTAGCAACTAGAACTTTCTACGTTATTTTTTTCTTTACTCCCAGACCAGCATTGAAGAGAATGCTATCTTATATTATCTTATGACGTCTCGACAAGCTTGTCTCTGAGTATAGCATTACGGTAGAACTTAGGCGGTAATTATTGCACGTTTAACCACAGTGTTTTCCCTACTATCTCTTCACTATGAATATTTCTGCTACGTTGAGTTTCCTCAACACGCAAAGGTTAAATATACTTTTAATTCCAAGTTAATAACGATCTGTCGTAAAGAAATGTTTTTCTTTCCATATTTAATGATATATGATTGAATTATACCAAGAACTATTTTATTTATCAGTGGAATTATGGTAATTCTTCGACAACATTCTAACGCACTTTTAATGCAAATGTTGTTTTTGTATAAAAATAGCATTACGAATAGTACAGAGTGGAAGGCAGCCGGATTTGGAAGTTACGTAAGTCTGTTTTTTTTTCTTTATTACATACAACCAAGGAGAATTTGATTATAACCTAATTTAAATTTTAAGTATTGGAAATCATAAAGAAATAATGTAGACCTTTACACAGGCTTGTATTAAAAACTAAATAACTTTGTCTCTCATCTGAGCTTATCCCAGATGTATCCTCAGGTGGAGTGCTTTTGAGCCCGTGATCCGCTTGCCCAAGGACCACTAAAACTGCCTTTATCTCTAACTGATATTCATCAACATTTTTCTTATTAAACATTTAAACTTTATACATATTACGAAGCAATTGCCTTGAGTTTTCTCACGCTCAATACAGTAATACGTATACTCTACAAGTTTTGTTCCGAGCAGGTGCCTGTCAAAATACGGTGACAAATATTTAACATTCACATTTAGTAAAAGCGCATGTCACTACTCTACGAAGTTATCCATCGGCTTCTTGGTACTTCTCAAGCTGTCTATTTTCTTTATGGGCCCAATCGAAACTTGTACGTGACTAGCAATACTTAAAAGTGACAACTCACTCGTGACCACTACTTATATTAATTGGTGTTATCTCAAATGTGGACAGAATAACTAATTCACACGTCATAGTCCCGGACAGTGAGAAACGAATGCTCTACCAAAGAAAACTATACAAGTTACATTTTCTCTCATATTTTCATGTTAAGTTAAGAGGATATAGCTATATACATTATTATTTATTACACGTAGTTGAGTATGACGTAAAGGAATTGCATTTTTAAAGATGTGTCTGGGACTGAAACCGCAGATTCTAATAAAAATAATAACTTTTCTGATTAAATCGATTGTGATGACATAAATAACATAGCTTAACACTAAATTATTTTCATAAATAGAAGATAAAAGTGAAATCTTAGATTTTAGTACCAACACTCTTTAAATGTAGTATAACCTATAATCTTTGTGCTTTTGTAATACATACACCATGCTTTCATATACATATATTATCACTTTTTAACCAAAGGGCTAAGAATCTTATGACCAAATGCTATGTTAAGCGTATTGGAGGTAGAGTCTGTTGTTTTAATAAAAACAAATTAACAAAAAAATTGGACAACATATTTTTTTATTTTAATCGCGTCCCAGCCTGCGCTACAAACCATACTCGAAAGTCTTAAACAGTTATTATTTTTACTAGATTTTTGTAACAGGTAACTAAACGACAATGCCGATAAATGGCATTGGACGATGATTCCTGTGCCTACCTCAACATTATAGGTAGAGTGCAGTTGTTCGGCACAAACGAACCTACGATAACCCCGGCCCGACCAGCCGGCTGCAGATACTGGATCACAAAATAACAACAGTACAGAATTCACATAGGTGTAGACAAAGAAATATTATTTTTCTTCTGCTTTTAGTGATAGAGAGTGGGCAGTATTAAATTTGAAAACCATTTCTCTATTTCTTGCTCTGAAAACTTTACTACCTTTAAAAGGCTTACATGACGGACTGGCGCCAACCATTATTTTTCTTAATCGATTTTTACTATTAAATTTGATCAAATTAAAAAAAAAAAACAAATTATTACTTCGCTATTAAATTACATATAGAACTTAGACTAGACTAAAGAATTCTCTTTTGATTATAAATGAAAATTCGTAAACATTGGCTTAAATCTGACATTTATGACTATTCTTCCTAACTTAAGAAGCAACCCTTGACTACATTTCAAAATATAATACATAATATAACCAATTGCATTGATAAAAATTATTTTGAATATAGAAATTATTAATTTTACCCTAATATTTAGTTTAAAATCAATTACCTAATCTGTTTACTTCTTGTAATAATCACAAGCAACATAGTATGCTTCTATATTCATCGTGTTGTGAGCAAACGTAGCAACACGAATAATTAGCGCACTCTCTTATCTCTGTTAATTAATTCCACAGCAGTCTATTTTAATTGTATCTAGAGTAGGTGTCGTACATCGTTACAACTGGCTCAGGAGGTTAGAACTAATAGGTCTAAGTTAATATAATAAGGTATTTCAAATGATGTACATAAAACGTAGTTTTTGCCATTCCAGTCGGATCGTTTTAAGTTTTATCTGAACTCTGAATTCTCTTTAATTTTTCTTTGCTCTATGTTACAAATTCCAATTTATTATCCTACGTTCAAGTCTAAAAAGTCCTTCCTTTGGACATTATAATTTTGTTTAATGATACCCGCTGTTTGATTAAATTTTTACGCCAGTAATCTATTGGAATCGAACATAATAATCAAACAAACGAGAAAGCTATTTGAGCAGGCAAACAACTCTGCAATCATGGCTTAATTCTCCACCCAAGCATTTACAATCATAATAAATGTTACTTACACTACCGCCGTATGAAAACGGCCCTTTCGGGAGTCGTTCGCCGTGTAACGTGGCTCTAACAAAAATTAGCGATGTAATCAGCTGTTATTACTTTAACGCACGCTATTAGTCAGATAAGGCTTTGAATTAGGGCGGCCTTAGCGCAATAACTGGGAAAAAATAAATAACCACCCCATGAATAACAATAAGGCTTTCCCCTACAGGAAGCGCTCTGCATAAGCGACCATTAGACACGACTTCCGTTATAATTTCACCTATTTAACGTGTTTTTCGAACGTTCAGTAATGGGCTATTATTTTAATAAACATTTTATAACAACTCTATGAAAGGTAACAAAAACGAGGAAAGACACGCTTTTAAAGTATACACGGAATACAGTAGATAAACAGAATTATGGAAATTAGATTTTTACGAGTTCGAAGACAAGTTGCGATAAATATGACATTTCTAATGAATACTCAGCTTATTAACTTGGGCTCACATCTTAAGCGCCTTACTGGAAAAAGATAAAACTTAAAAAGCGTGTTTTAAAGACCTTGATGACTTCATGGAACATGGTGATTCTGCTCGACTTCCAGAAGCTATACTGATAAAAAATCAAAGTGGTGTTACTCGAAAGATAAGCAGTGCCACCCTTGTCGATAATAACACTTCGCAACTAACAAGCGTTTGTCAAAACGCATAAACAGAATGACGTTAAGGTATTGGTCGGGTACCTGCGGGCAGGTAGTGTCGGCGCCCACAATGGCATTCCGAGCATCCGAAATGAATCAAAATTCGGCCCTGGACCAACTCCGGTGACTAACACAGACCCTCCTGATAAATTACAATAATAATGGCCACATCTATTGTTGTTATTAGGGGATGATTTCATTAGCCGTACGCCGGCGCAGGTGCATCGTCTCCATTGCACCAGTTACCGTTAACTGTCAAACGTATGATTAGTGGTGCACCTTTAATTGGACAATCCAAAGGAATCCCATAAATTGTGACAGCGAGATATCGCCTGAAGTTAAGATAGGACTTAAACGCAGACGTTATGAAGCATATCCGTAAATGTCATTTATGGACAGGTCAAACGTGTTTATTGGAGTGCGCCAACGAGTCCTCCCCACTAAAACGACTGGTTCCATTATTTGTATGGAGCGGCGACCTCCCGCGCCGACGGGAACAATGAAAGTGAGAGAGGGCAGGAATGCGTGCGGGGCAGGTGTGGGGTGCGCGGGGGACGCCTGGTTCCCGGTTCCCAGGCGAGGAATGCCAGCACAAGCAACAAAGCCTACCCGCCGCCATTCACCCCGCGCTCCGTCCCCCTCGTCCCTCTAGCGGTTCCGACTCACCCGTAATTTTTCGTGACTTTTCCCCTAAGTAGCTTTTACGGCGGCATGGATCGGAACTGATACCAATGTTCGATATTCAGAAATTGTCGCGTGCCGCATTACCGGGACGTGAAAGGCAACGCTCATTTTATTTTTGCCAATGGCTTATAAATTGTGGTAAACGTCCGCCTGCGGAGTACGTAGGAGGCTAAGTGCCCGAAATGTTTGCTGCGAAAGTAACGTACCTACCTACACGGCTGTTGATAGGCGTGATTATAATAATTGTTATTGTTTCATTCAAGCGAGCTCGTGGTTCAGGGTCGGTGTCATGTCACATTCAAACAGCTGACTCTACATTCCGTTTTAAACGGAGCTAATAAAACGTAATGTATGGACACGTTTAGCGAAATCTACGAAACAATGTAGACTTAAATGATTGTTACGTGCCTTTTGCATATTTTTTCGCAAAAGAAACTTTTTTATTAAAGTAATAAAAACATACAATACAACACATTCCTCTAAAGCTCTAGGGAACAAGGTATTCCGATATTGAGCAGACGGGGGAAAGTTATCTGCAATTTCATCGAGCACTCCAGCTGTATAGGATCTACATCTAGAGCTACGAACTCGGCCGTGAGGTGTGGCTGAATAATTAAGTCTTACAGAAGAATTCACTTAGCAAGATGGAGGCGATTACAGCCAGGCCATTTCCTCCGTAACTACTACGCCAGGACCGCTAAAAGCAAATTGCCAATTTATATTCCATTAAACCCTAAAAAAGACAAGTAGAAATAAAGGATAAAAAATATTCAATACAAGTTCAATGACTCCGATGCTTGAGAGACGACAGTTTTTGTTTGATTTAAGCTTAGACCAAATGTATTTGGTAGACTGGAACTGCACTGCGAAACACTACACGACCCGATCCAATTTTTTTCGATAGAACTAGCTTTTTTCAGTGGATTGCTCAGGTCATTTAGATGAAAAATACCGTACGTCTTTTATTTACTTGACAACGTATAACAAAACTTAAAGGTGATCGGTTAAGGCCCCAATAAGCGACGCCAATAATTTTATTCCTAATACTTTACAAATTGAAAGAAATTCGAGAATGTAAATCATATAAGCCTTAGTAAATAACCTGAAGTATTTTTGGGATTATGTTTTAATATTATGAGAATCAGTCATTAAGAAAAATTCATCAAAAATCATTAATCTCTCATAATTGTCACTGATTCTAAAAATATTAAACATGGTTCCAAAAATACTTTAGGTTATTTACTAAGGCTTATATGATTTACATTCTTGAATTTCTTTCTATTTGTAAAGTATTAGGAATAAAATTATTGGCGTCACTAGTGTGCCTAGTGTGGGGCCTTAAGAGGTTAAGGCTTAAAAGTATAAAAACCAAATCACTTTATAATGTTGCATTTATACATATTATTTATACCAAAATCCGTCATGCTGCGCCAACAGCGAACAAAATTTGATAGTTAGAGTTACTTAATTACTTAAATTTTTTTATGTATAATTATTACTATTTATACATTTTAGACTAAATACAATGCTGTGGGTCTGTCAGGGGGTTTTCATTTCCTTTCGGAGTACAGGATGAGGGAAATTCGTCCGAACTTGTATCAAATTAATAGAGCGATGTATGTCTTACTGCGACTGCTATCTAAGCTCTTTCATTCTAGAGCAGACGCGAGGACGTAAAACCGGTAAATACTTCCATTCCAAAAGCAGATCAATCATAGGGTTATCATTTTATCTACCGTTTAATGGTTCAATTGAATCCCACTTATCGAATTCACCGCTAGAATTGATCAAAGAAATTGATTCGTGATCTACTATATAATGGAGTCTCTACGTGATTGTCAGTGTCTTAAAAAAGTATATCTGACATCACGTAGAAAAAAGTATATCTGACATCACGTAGCTAAAGAGCCCCAGTACATGCACGGAGTAAACGGTAGAGTAGATGGTAGAATACTTACTATACTACTAACTTTACCCGTGTAAACAGCATCGGAGCAGAGTACTAGAAATTATTACAGTAACTTGCAACGTGGGGAAGGTACTTCACCACTCGCCTTCCCTTACCAATGCTACCATCCTACTCTACCACGCACTCTACTAATATTTGGTCTACCAGTTTAGTTTTTACCACGTTTAGTTCAAAATAAAGATAGAGTACTAGTGACACTTGCGGCGTTTTAACTCTACTAACAAAATTCTAATTTACGTGTAATCTACTTCACAGTATTATCTTCTCTTTGACTTTACCAAAACTGGAAGCGTTACCCGAATTGTTAGAATAGGTAGTAGGCTAGTGAACTACACCCGCCAGTAACTCTACCCGTGTACCGGAGGCTAAACAGCGTTGTGTCGTGTCTGAAGATTGATTTTTTCAGCAACTTGGGTTTCCTACTCATTGCGCGTTTTAATTAAACACATTATTATATACTATGTAAGAAATTCCTAAAGAGATTCATAAATATATTTTTTTAATTTGATTCTTCTTCACTCGACATTGCTTTCAGATATTTCATACAATAGAAATTTCCAATTTCCACCTTTATGCCCATTACGATGCTA
The DNA here is from genome assembly GCA_963082605.1 of Rhodophaea formosa. Classification (NCBI taxonomy): domain Eukaryota; kingdom Metazoa; phylum Arthropoda; class Insecta; order Lepidoptera; family Pyralidae; genus Rhodophaea; species Rhodophaea formosa. The sequence goes on from OY720207.1 coordinate 17,058,053, forward strand.
AACGTGGCTTGAAGGTTTAATGACCTTAGGCTCTGTCTACCCCGCAAGGGATTAAGACGTGATAGTATGTATGTATGTATGTAGAATTTTTTTTTTAGTTCTGACTTAGAACTAAAATTCTAAATAATCTTTGATCAAATAAAATTAATATGTAGTAAAAGCTGAAGAAGTCATAAGCTTAACGAGTATTACAAAATGAATTCGTTATTCAATCAATTCCGCAATGGCCTTCACGGTGGCAAGGCGTGAATAAAGTTCATCGGGAACTCTGGAAACAGATCAAATTAATTCATTCTTATAATCTGGTAGAGCGAAGATCGATCGGTTCTTTTGAAGAGGAGCGACAAAGCTTAATTAAACTTTAACGATGTCTACTCGTTCCTATCCGATAGCTTTTTATACCGCTGTTCAAAGTAATTTCTTTACTAAGACAGCCACGATTACTTGATTAAAATGTTAATGAACAACTCCTGAGGGAACGAGACTGGATGTCTACCAACCAATGATTTTTATCATGTTTAATGTATATGAATGTACGTAATTACATGATACATAGACATTAAAATTGAACGTCAAGCAACGTCTTACTCCACCGACAGAAAAATTTCTTATGGTAGGTTACTCCTACCTAGGTAAAAACTAAACATTAAAAAAAAGCGCTAAATCGAAAATATTTTTAGAGGTGCGTAAAACGAAATATCAAATAATTAATTAAACTTGACACACAATAAATTGCTACAATTATAATATGTTAATTGAAGTCTTGAGAAGGATCCATATAATATATCTTTTTGTAAATTCTTTATGAATAATCTTAAATTTATAGCTTGTTAAGTCGATGTAAAAATTCCAACAAAGCATTTTGTTATAATTTATTTCATATCAACTTTGATCTGACAATTTGCTGATATTTTAAAGATTCATAACAATATTTAAACTCTCTCAGAACTGCATGGAACGTTGTTTCTTGGCTTCATTCGTCATCGCCGTTTGGTTCAAATTGCCTTAGAAATATTTGAAGTTATAAGGACACCTTTATGAATTCCAAGCGATGTTACTACTTGTTAGTTTTTATTTAAAAATATTTCCAACTGATTTCAATGCAGCAGGATACTCAATTCATCCAAACTCTTTTTTGTTTTTTTTTTTACCGAAGGTATGTTTTGTATGTTTACCGATTACTCTATTTTCTAATTTTATTAAAGTCAATTTTTATCTTAAAGGTTATACCTTTATGTAAAAAAGTTTGCTTTATAATAAGTTTTAATTAAATAGTCGATGGATAAAATTGTTTCTACTGTAGAGTTTGTGGTATCTTTGGAAGAGACAATTTTTCCAAAATTCAAAAAAACTTTTGGCTCTATTCTTCACTTGTCTGACTTACCGGTACGGAGGCCGTGTTGCTCGAAGCTGACTTATCTAGTCGATAAAGTTGTCGTGAAATCCTTTAAAACTCCTAATATGTGAAGTTGTCTTTAATACTCGCGCAGCTACGCAGACTGTAGAAAGCCCTCGTTGAGCCAAAGAATATTTCAGTCCACATCGAAAGCCTAAATAGATCCAGATTAAAATACTCTATGATCAAACGGCATTTGACATTTACAATTAAACATTTGACATTTGACAGCGCTATTCTAAAATTAAACTGCGCATAGCGTAATGTATTATACAGAGCTTGCAAACATAGCATGTTTATGGCAACATGTGCTCAAATGCCTCTTGATTTGCATCCGAGATTGGACTGTGAACTGTTTAACCAGCTGTGAGGAAACCGGAGACGCCAGCTGACCGGCGCGTGCGGCCACTCGACACCCTCGCGGCTTGGGAGCTTCAGATATAACTCCTAAGTACCTACAATCGAAACGACTTCTCAGTTATCAGCAGCTAAGAATAGTCTGCCATATTGTTTATTATTATGATGTCGCACCTGTAATCGTCATATTTCAAATTGAATTTAAATTATAATTTCTTTGAGCTCAAAATAGAAATCGTCTTTTTACATCAGCGTTATAAAATCCCTTCTTAAGTTAGTAGAAATTATGCAGAAGCTATCATAAGCCTAGCACAGTCACCTGTGTTGTCAGCTAAGTAATTTCATTCAAAAGTCCGTGACACGGTGACGCCTATCTACAAAAATATCAACTGACCGGAACACCCACACACCTTTGTTAATATTTTCCACTGATTCTTTGATGTGCGATAGAGCGTCATAAACACTGTAAAGAAAGTTGTAATGTCAACTCTACTATTTCTTGAAAATCACCTAAACTAAGTTTTTGCAATTTACGGTCACCTATCTCTCATTTCTGCAGTGAAAATAGAATTCTATAATAAACATGTGCAACTTCATCAGTAAAAATCTCCACAAATTCGACAGGCACTTTATCCGCGATCATCACATCCCGTGTGTTTATGTAAAAATCCGCACCTGGTTGGCTGTTATCATCAGCTGATGCGTTATGTCTCGCGAAAAATTCCTTGGAGCTGGCGCAAGATGCGGCAGAAGCAGCGGCGGCGGCGGCAGAGCCTGCACACGCCACCACCGCCAAAATCACCACAAAACATCTCATGTTCACAACTGGCACACGTAAAAAACAAAGTTTCAAAATTTCGAACACGTTGATTTTTAAATGATCACTCGCGAACGCGCGTTCGTCTTCTGAGCCGGCAAGCGAGACACGTGCACCCTCATCGGTGCGCCTTCCCGAACTGGCTCAGTACAGGCGACGGTCGGCGACCGCCGCAGATCGCCACACAATAAATTACCAACAGAAATAAAACGCCTAAATGATACATAGTTTTTCAGCGGTTTTAGAGCGCTGAATAGCAGGTTATATTTGATTTGTTGCCGCATATAAATGACGTAATAGCCGAGAGCTAAAAGCTCCGCCAGGCGATAGCCCGTCATAATTACGATTGGATACGATACCAATCAAACACGGTGCTAAAGAATATTCGATGAGCTTTTGACATGTCATTATCTGAACAAAAAAACTTGAAATTCAACTTGGTTTTGCCCACTTTTTGTTGGATTTAGTAAAGTGTCTAAATTGGCTCGTATTTGAATATGAAATGTGTCCGTGAGGTCAGTGTGGGGTTTTCGAACTCTTTGTGTAATAATTTGCGTAATTAATGTTTGTGTTGTGTTGTGAATGCTGTCTGTCTGTGGGTGCTGGTGTGGTGGTGAGCATGCAGGGCAGAGTGGCGTGTGCCGCAGGGCGCGGCGCGCGCACTGCTATCGAGCGCCGGCGGCACTCGGCGCCTGGCTCTGGCCGAGACAACTTGCGACAAAACAACACATACAGATTACATACCGCGATTCCTATCAGTATCAGTCTATCGTTCCGCAGCGATTGAGCCACATTAATGTAAGTACCTCCACACGCGATACGATCTCTATCAAAGGAAGCGCTCTACATTGATTGATATAAAAAGCCTCATACAATCGTAATCGAAGATTTATTGACGTGTTTTATTGTTTATGAGAACATTATCAATTATTATACATTAATTGGTTTTGAAATTATATAAGCATTATATTTTCTAACAGCAACATGTTATTTAGGTGAACCTGACATCATCCACCTCTGATGTTGCAACAGCCATTTGATATAGTATAAATAAATATGGCTATCTACTGAAAGAAGATGGAACTTATAATATAAGTAAAAACTAATAGCCTTATACTCAATGCCTATACTTTTAACATCCCTTCGAAAACGAATTTACATATAGTGACCATACAAGAAGTAATAAAAGAAAAGCAAGGAAAATAAGGAGAAAATTATATCATGTGCAAAAAATGTTTGTAATAAATGTACGTCATGTGCAAGTATGTTTTTGAGTTGTATTTATTATGGTTAAAAACTTTTCACTTTAAATTACAATTGATAAAATATTTCTGTATTGCAACGACTCTACAATATAATCTACAAGAGTTCCCACACGGTTCCGCCCCAGACATAATAGCTGCAAAGCATATAAAAGTTGTAAAAAGCCTCCATAAAATTAATCACTGGCTAACAATCCGAAACATCTTCTAGGTACGACAGATCGCGAGCGGCATACAAAGTGGCGTTACTTTTTAGAGTTCCGTGAAGAAATTGTGAACCAAATGCAGCTCTATATTGTTTATTTTTTGTCTACCATGTTAGTGTATCATTAATATGTATATAAGTAGTCCTTATAATTTAAAAAAATGGAATTTGGAAGAAATAAGTCTCCGATTAGCTGGGCAAGTTTATATGGGGAATCTAGTTTCTTTTCGAATTTTGCGTGTTTGCTTGCAATTTAGGTTTCTGATTCTGACATTTATAAAAGCTCGGAAGTTCAAAATCACGCTGTATATCTTACAAGAAGTGATACCATACAATATAAGTGTAGGCGTAAAGAAAGAGAAGACGAGCTCCGTGGCGCAGCGGTCATCACGTCGGCCTGCGACACGGACGGTCCCGGGTTCGATCCAGATGGAAAATGATCTTTTTCAGATTGACCTGGGTCTTGAATGTGTATATTGTTGTACTATCTTTTATCACAAATACGTAGATACATACGTATTCGTAATAAAATATACTATAATTGAGTTAGTATTCCATAACACAAAACTTGAACTTACTTTGGGGTTAGCTCAATTTGTGTGAAGTGTCCGTATTTATTAATCATTATTATATATATATTATTAATAGATAATTTTTTGCTGAAAAATATAAGTAACATGAGACATCACGTGACTGGCCGAGTGCGTCTTATTAGAACCCTGGCTGGTGATCATCCTCATCATCAAACCAACATCTAAAAATCCTATCAGCTCAGGAATGCCACTCACGCTTGACCAATTTTATTTCAACCAGCGGGATGACCCTCCGATGATGAATGCCGTTCGAATGCCATATTTTTAATTTATCACTCCAGATAATCCAGGTAGGCCTCATTGAGCCCCTCTCGCCAGGCCCGCCTTTGTTGCCCGTTCACCGGCGACTCGGAGGCTTGTGTCGTGAGGCTAAAGCGACAGCGATTAGAGCAATGAATATTGTCGAGCTTTTCTTCTATCTATAATTTAAGAACTGTGTTCTTATCCGTGGAGTACTCTCCATGTTCGGTTCTCAGCCTTTCTCTTGATATCCTTATAATGCAACAACCCATGCCTTTTGATTTATTTCAGCCCTCCTTGGTCTACCTTTCCCTGTCCTCGCCCCAATTTTCCCCTCCGTAATACTTTTGATGAATTTATCGTGTCTTATAAGGTGACATGATGACACTTAACGCACTAAAGCTTTGACGAGCTCCGTGGCGCAGCGGTCAACACGCCGGCCTGCGACACGGATGGTCCCGGGTTCGATCCCCGGTCAGGTCAAGATGGAAAATGATCTTTTTCAGATTGACCTGGGTCTTGGATGTTTATCTATTTATGTTTTTGTTATAAAATATAGTATCGTTGAGTTAGTATCCCATAACACAAGTCTAGAACTTACTTTGGGGCTAGCTCAATCTGTGTGATTTGTCCGTATATATTTTTATTTATTTAAAGCACAGCACTAAAGACAAAAATAAATTACGAAAAATTAAGACATTTTTGTTGCGAAATTTGTAGTGAGATTTTCAATACTGCTCAGTAGAGTAAGTGGTAAGGCCGCTTTCTGCCACCTGAGAAGCCCATGTTGGAATCCCGGTTCAGTAATGGGTTTAAATATTTTAAAAAATTATACACTTTTCACTAAAATATCTAATCTTAAAATATAAGACATTAAAAAGTCAAAAATAAAAACAATGAATAATTATAATATTAAAAACATGCTACGACGGAGCATGGTCGTAGCATTGGCGTAGCGGTCGTAGCAATCCCAGTCGCCTAGTCTATTTATCCTGGGACACGAATTTTAAAATTTCCCCGTTCGCAAACGAGGGGTTTTCGCATTCAAAAATCGTACGAATACGTATGGTCACAAAAATAGTACCCCTGCTCCGCTGGTATCTAACGTTTGCACCTACCCCTAATTTATGTCCGCGGTGCCCGACACTACAGGCTATGAATGTTGCTAGCAATAAAACGGACGTCTCATTTATTATTGACAAATATTTCGCGCCCAAAAAACATTCAAAGGAGCTAACGGAAGGCGCCAGGTTCTATTTTATTGTATTTATCGTACAATGAGCCACTTTGGCGGTCGGCTGCATGTTTTTCACAATAAAACTAATAAAGGACAGGAAATTATATCGATTTTGGTGCATCAGGCTTTGAAAGGCAGTTGCGCTCGTTTATGTCTATTGTACGCGGTGCGCCCGCGCATTCCTGAAATCGCTTGTGTGTGAGTTACATGTGTGTATCTTTTGTGCGACGACGTAACGTTTGGATTTTCATTCATGGATTCGGTATATGTATTAACTTATGTATTTTTAGTGAAAGTGAAAATTACTTTGACATTCAAGAAAGAACTTAACAAACTGAATTTGGTTTAGTGTTATTATAATTTTTAAAAATAACTTTTTACGCTTTTTATATACCATAGGGGTGAAAGATATTTTATTTCAAACATTTGAAGGGACATATTTTAAAGCAATAAATGAATTTATCTTAAAATAATATCAAATGACCAACAATCACCACGTTACACGTAAAGCTTCATAGGGGTGACTCAGAAAACATTCCCAGCATTGGTAGGTATCATTAAATTAGTATAAAAGTTGGTCATCAACTGTTATTATTATGCAATCATTATATGCGCGTGGACAAATTTTGATGATAATGATATAGATAATCAAAACCAATACTTTTCGACCCACTATATTTGATTCTCTCGACCCTAATTTTAGAAAAATCTCCATAATCACACAATATTTACGCACACTTAGTTTATTTCTTTTTTTTTATTAAATTTAGTGAATGCTACCTATAAACTGTTATAAAAAAATTAGATTGAGATTTTATTGGTGTAACAGAAAGTAGGCACTGCTCAAATATGTGTGATTATGGAGATTTTTCTAAAATTAGGGTCGAGAGAATCAAATATAGTGGGTCGAAAAGTATTGGTTTTGATGATCTATATCATTATCATCAATATTTGTCCACGCGCATATATGTACCATGTACATATAGGCATATGTAGTCCTAACCTTCGAGTATATTTAACCTCGAAGGTTAGGACTACATATGCCTGCCTATATGTACATGGTACACCACACCATATATTGATATGGTGGTGGAAAAAGGAAACCAATAGGGATTGCCCTATTGGTTTCATTTCTATATAATATTTAATCCCGAAATTTGGTGGCAGTAAGCGATGCTTTTAACCACAAAAATGCTAGGTCGCATCGAGCAGAGCCAACCTTTTAAATTCATCATCTGTTATAGTCTATAATTTGTGTCCGCCGTACAGGTGAGTTTAGGCGCGTCCGTACGTGCAACGTCATCCCTCCCCGGGTCGCCTTTCATAAGATATTTAAGCTTAGAAGAATGACACGGAGGTTTTTGGGAATGAGGAATTAGTTGCATCAATGTAGGTGGTACCGTTTTTTATCGAGGTTACTGATTCTCTCACAAAGTTTTTCGTGTAAAATGTACAGGATGTTCTCTCCATATACATACGCCTTTCAACGTTATTGTAGTCTCTTACACTACTACTACAATTATTTTAAAGAATATACCAATTAGCCAAAAAATAAAGATTTGTCAAAAAACCCACTATAATTTTAAGCAATGTAAATATATGTTTGATAACTATTAGCTAGATATTATTATACAGAAAATCGAAGATCCCAAACAATGTTTAAGTAAACGTTGTCGACCACAGACCTTTTAGTTCGGTTACTGTCAGATCGAGCATACAAAAAATATATAAATGAGAAAATAAAATAAAAAGTAACAAAGCTAAATAAACCAACACTATAGATACCTCGTACACATTGCAAACCACTATGTGCAAGTTCCATGTAAGTACACTGCAATACAATTCCAGCAAGTTACAGAAGATTATCTAATAGTTACATTGAGGTAACTTTGTTCCCGTAGAGGATCCAACTTGTACCAGCCACCACGAACAAACTACTATCACTTAGTAATGAACATGTTACCCCATTCTAGACGTCTATATAAATGCTAGACTACATTCCACTTACATCATCTAAGTTTTGACTTAAAATTCTAAAGAAAAGCCATAAAATTTGGATAGTAAAGAGTCTTGTGATGAGTTTTCAACATTTACAATAATTTCACCATTTTCTTCATCTAAATTAGATTATTCAGATAAAGTAAACACGATTTCAGAAATTGGTTGAAGGTCAGAGGTGTCATGCTCAACTGCCTGTCCGGTGGATGGTCGTAAATGCTATGACCACTTACATATAGTCTTAACATTCTTGACATAAAACTACACAAAAATATCCAAAGCCAACAATGGAGCTTCTCCCAGCGTGCGATGCTAATGAGCCGAACTTTACCTGCGTTCCGCGTTCTCACCGCCGCGTAGGGTTGCCAACCGTACTAGCCGTTACCCGTGGCTTCGCCCGCGTCATATATAGCCTATATTCTTCTTAGTACCCTAACAATATAGCAAATGAACGTATTTGTATATGTGTATGCAAAATTTCATGATGATCGGTTCAGTAGATCGGTTCGCTTTCACACCCTGTGAAAGCGTAACAAATAAACTACTTTCGCATTTATAATATTCAATTAAATTCAAATGTTCGTTTAATATAGGTTTTTCAGAATACTTATTAATTGTCATACATAATATACATATGTATAACAATTAATAAGTATTCTTTATACAAACTTGTTAAACTATTACTAAACTATTTACAAATGAAAACTTGTTGACGTCAGTAATTTACTTATGGCTAAGTTTAACACCGCTTCCAAAGCGGAGTGTAGAAGGATAAAAAATGTTTGTTAGGATTAGGATGGATAGGATTGATATATATTATATATACTGTATTTCGGGATTCCGTACGCTACATTAAAACTAATAAAGTAAAAAAAACAGATGCCGCAATTCAATTTTTGAACGCGCCTTTCGTACGACATACGTAATGTGCGTGTGTTTAACCGAAAATAATGGAGTAAAAAATATAACTTGTCTATTTTTTATTCTTCCCTACTAAAATACTTTATATTTTTGAAGCGTACTATATTTTTATAGCTTTTTTATAATCATCATCATTATTTTAGCCGTAAGAATTCCACAGTTGGACATAGGCCTCCAAGGATTTCCAATACGACCGGTTGGAAGCGGCCTGCATCCAGCGCCTTCCAACCGGCTAGCATCCAACTTTTTTAATAAAAATACTATATTCTGATAAAAAATATTGGCAACCCTACTGCCGCGTCGCATCGCGCTCAATTAATCATCCACAGCTGAATACTATCCTTTTCAATGAAATAATGGCCTCGCATTATGAAATATTGGGCCGTCTTCGCAGCCTGAATGAAGCCTGCGAAGTGTTTCAGTTGGCAGAGTACTAAAAAGGCTATGAGGATGTAAAGTATTGATGATTAGAAATTTTTGTTTGAATTTTTATAATTTACGTTAGCTGGGGTTGGGTCAAGCAGACATGGCCGTTAAAACTTTCGCCCTCAGCATGACGAAAATTTTTTTTTAAATCTATGGCCCTCAGCTTTCGCCTAATTGAAAAATGATGCCGTCATAAAAACATGACAGCATCACTATCACTGTCACTACAAAGTATAAAACAAAGTAGCTTCCCGCTGTCTATATGTCCCTATGTATGCTTAGATCTTTAAAACTGCGCAACAGATTTTGATGCGGTTTTTATTAATAGAAGGAGGATTCAGGTTTATATGTATAAAACACGTCCGGGCGCAGACCGGGAGGGCTGCTAGTGCATAATACTAGGTTTTTATGTTTCGTATATATTGAGAAATTACTCTGAATTGAACGCATTTTATTTATGTATAATAACGACCCGGACTTTGACGCATCCCACTTGATGATACAACCGGTAATTTGTTCAGAAGAGAATGAGAAATGTAAGCAGGTTCGTTTTATCGTTTTATTCATCTCGCGAAAATATATCTTTACATTAACAATGTTATTGACTTTTACAAAGATTTCACTAAACGGAAAGAATAGGCATAAATAAATAAGTACAGTACAAATAGCTTTGAGTTGTATTTTGTTATACCTAAAGACCTGGGCTCTGTCTACCCCGCAAGGGATTGCGGGGTAGACAGAGGAGAAAGACGTATTAGTATGTATGTATCAACGCATTAAAAACAGCCCCAAAACCTTCAACAAATCCGCTGTAGTAGCGCGAATTTCTTTCCATAGCGATAACAGTGGCATTGTAGTGGCGTGGCACAGAATTAATATAAGTACAAACGTAGCCGCGGGATAAATAAATGGTTTCCGTATTGTCGCCTGAATCATTAATTTCAGGGAGAGTTCATTATGGGCCTGGATTTTCTTTCGGAATAACCTATGCCATTTGGTTTTGTTTATGAACTTTTAAGATTTGTAATTCAATATCTAGAATTGAGAAAATCTCTTGAATCAACATTCGAAATTTTACACACCCCTACATTTTATGTAGTGGCTTATTATGTTAAAATAAGATTATAAAAAAAATGTTATGTAAGTATACTTAGACTATAATTAAGACTATACATTAGAAATATCATTAGAAGATAAGTATTTTAATAATCCGAGTATATTAATGTTTTGTTAACCTTATTGTATTTAGAACTGAAATATTTATATAAACCTTCCCATGCATTCAATTATTTGCTATAAATGTTATAATTAAGTATAACTGATGATGATGACGACCTTTAAATAAAAGAAAAATAAAAAAAAAGGTAGTACCATAGAAATCAGTCCAGTGATTGAATTTGGAGTCAAAGTGTGTGTGGCGCCACTAATTAGTTCCCGAGACAGTTGGGCGACCCAATTTCCGCTCACGCTTTGTGTGGAGGCTCTATACCCTGAAGTCAAATGTAGGAATAATAATAATCCTCGTCGCAAATATGAAAATATATTTATTAAATGCGTTACATACTGTTTATCTCTGTTGCATATGTGTGATAACCACGTATCTCTATGGTGATAACTGTATTATAATCTGTGGTCTCATTATGCCATAGTGTAATGTCTTTCGAATAAAGAGTGTGCATTTGGCCGTCAATGGTTTTACTTGTCTCTCAACGCAACACTGGCGACGAGTGACAGTGACAGTTCCCGCCAAAAGTGAAAAATTTTCTGAGATGGCGTCTACCACAACTAATTTCGGAATTTTAACAATTTTCGATCATGATGTGCAAAATTGGGCCACTTATAAACAAAGGATAAACCAGTGGTTTGTTGCGAACAGCATAGACGCAACAAATGACACAACTGGACACAGAAGAAAAGCAATTTTACTTAGCGCGTTTGCCGACCATACGTACAAATTGGCGGCGGATTTAGCGCTTCCAAAGATATTGCATGAAATTCCGTTTGAAGACGTTTTACGTTTACTGGACGACCACTTTACACCCAAGACCTGCGGCTTTGGGGAACGATATGCGTTTTATACGGCTACGCAAAGGGACGGCGAATCATTTGCACAATGGGCTGCAAGGCTGCGCGGGCTCACAGCTCATTGCGGGTTTCTCAACGTGGAAGAGGCTCTGCGTGACCGTTTCGTTATGGGAATGTTGGCGGGACCCGAGCGGGACAAGCTTTTCGCTCAAAATCTCACGGAGCTAACGTTAACGAAAGCGGTACAGTTGGCGGAGAGCATAAGATGCGCGCGCCTAGGATCAGCAGCAATCCAAACTCAGCATGAACAGCCAATCCTCAAGATTGCTCGCCACAGGGGCGCGGACAATCGGTCTAGCAACGGTGGAGGCACTGATGGCGGCAATGGCAGCAATCAAGATCGGTGCTCGGTGTGCGGTTATAAAATCACAAAACCACTGATTGTCGTTTTGCAAAGTATAAGTGTCGGAAGTGCAAAGCCCCGGGGCATTTAAGTAGGATGTGAAAAAAGTAAGCTATGTAGCAAGTGATGCATACGAGAGTGAGGGTGATGATGGTAAGTTGTATCATATTTTTACTACAAAAGGGGAGCCTATGACTGTGGAGGTGTCAATTACAGGTATTTGTTTAATTTTTGAAATAGATAGTGGGTCAGCTGTGACAGTAATGCCATTAGAAATTTATAGACAATATTTTAGTCATGTGCCATTGTCGCTCACTGGTAAAAGATTAATCACTTATACAGGGGACAATATTAATTGTGTGGGAACGGTCAAGCTTCCAATTTCATATTTAACTAATACTCATTCTATAACTGTTTATGTTGTCCGTAGCCGAGGACCACCACTGCTGGGCAGAGATTTTCTATCTTTATTCAAGTTACAATTATTACCTGTAAGATTTTGTAATACTAGCTGCAAAACAACTGCCACTTATGCTGACATAACTAAGCAGTTAGAAAGTAAATATCCTAAGTTATTTAGTGACACCTTAGGATTGTTTAACAGGTATAAGGTGCAGCTACAACTCAAAGATGGAGCAAAACCAATTTTTTTTAAAGCTCGTCCGATTGCCTTTGCTTTAAGAGGCAAAATTGATGAAGAGATAGAACGCTTATTGAGTTTAGGAGTTTTAAAGCCTGTTGAACATTCTGAATATGCATCACCGGTAGTTCCTGTCCTAAAACGTAATGGTAATATTAGGTTATGTGTTGATTACTCAGTTAGTATAAATAAACAATTGGTTATAGAGCAATATCCTTTGCCAACAGTAAAAGAATTATTTTCTAAGTTACATGGGGGGCAAGAGTTTTCAAAACTAGACCTTTCCATGGCCTACACTCAATTTGAATTGGATGAAGAATCGCAGAGGCTTACATGCATCAATACCCATAAGGGCCTTTTCAGGTATACCCGTTTAGTTTTTGGATTAGCCAGCGCTCCTGCTATTTTTCAACGGGCCATGGAAAGTATTTTGTCTGGAATGGATGGAGTTCTTTGTCTATTAGATGATGTTTTAGTAACAGGAAAAGACAGAAATGAACACATGCAGAGGCTTAATGCAGTGTTAGAAAGATTGGAAAAAGCTGGGCTCAGGTTGCAAAAAGAAAAATGTGCATTTTTTTAGAAGCAAGTAAGCTATTTAGGATATGTTATTGATAAGTCTGGGGTCAAAAAATGTCCTGAAAAAGTAAAGGCCATTTTAGAAGCAACAACACCTTCAAATGTCAACCAGTTGCAATCTTTCCTTGGGCTAGTTAATTATTATAGAAGTTTTGCTCCTCATGCATCATCAATATTAAGTCCACTTTATGATTTATTAAAAAAAGGGGCTAAATGGAACTGGTCAGCTGTGCATAATAAGGCTTTCATTAATATTAAAAAACTTTTAGCTTCAGAAAATGTGTTAGCCCATTTTAATACTCAAGCTAAAGTTATTTTGACTGTTGATGCGTCACCATATGGGTTAGGTGCTATTCTTTCACAAGTAGACACAGATGGAATTGAGCGGCCGGTTATATATGCCTCAAGAACCCTGAACCCAGCAGAGAAACGGTATTCACAGATACAAAAAGAAGCTACGGCTATAATATTTGGGGTTCGCCGTTTTCATCAATATTTGTATGGAAGGTCTGTTCCTTTCATTTTAAGAACGGATCACAAGCCGTTGCTTTCCATTTTTGGGCCATATCGTGGGGTTCCTGAGGTGTCTGCAAACCGGTTACAGCGATATGCTATGTTCCTAAGTGGATATAATTACAGTGTAGAATATATCCGTAGTGCCGACAATAGTGCAGATTTCCTTTCGCGTGCTAGCATACCGGACACGTCGTTGCCCTCCGGCGCTCAGCTGACCCTTCCTGAGCCAGATCGCGCGGCATACGTAAACTTCGTAGTACACACGACGACTTAAATAGCTGGGCACACCTTTTATTTGTGTGCGTGCCAGGATGACACTACAAAGACATACTGACCAGTATGGTAAACATATTTCTATGTTTGCGTGCAATTAAATATGTCAGATATACCCACACAAACAAATTGTCTCAGCATGAAATCTCATATTTCGCTATTCGCTACTACACATACTACACTACGTAAAGTCTAATGAACAAATTCGTTATCCTCGTTATAGATCGAATGGCGCAGCGGTCTACGCATCGAACTGTTACTCAGAACCAATCAGAACGTTACTAGATCGAGCCGTGTGATGTCGAAAGATTTCGTTTTATGTTTTTCTTTTTAGTTTATACGATGTCATTTTCTTATATTTTTCTTGATAGTAATGACTTGAAAAATATAAAAAAGAGAAAAAAAAAACAAGAAACAGTTTTATTGAATATTCTTTTTTTATTACTGACTTACTTTATTGTAACAAAATTTTTAATAAATAAAAATACAATTGCATGTAAAGTTATAATATAATTGTATCCGTAAGGAAACATGTGTTTATTAGAGATATTATTATTACATTAGGTAATTCTAAAATTTTACATAATAAATCAGATTAATTACATGCAGTTTATTAATAATGTTAGACATTTTTAACAAAATATAGACAAAAACTTTTTTTTTTATTTGGACAAGGACAGACATAATAGTAGGCGAACAGCTTTGCTCAGAAATTTTGTTAAGTGAGAGAATAAACATGTTACTTGAAGTTAAATAAAACTTTCCATAACAATAAACATCTCTCATTATGTATCGATTTCACAATGTTTTTAACAGATAAGGTAAATTCAGTAAATTATATAATTAAGCTTTATTTAAGTTATATATATATTTCATAAATAATATTTTACGTCCGTCCTTGTGAGATTTGAAACATTTTTCGTCGGTAAATATTACGAAATTATTTATCCAGTCGAAGTTTAGATACTCTTTGGCGAATCTTATTCTCTCTCGCTTGTGTGCATCAGTCAGTAATTTTCTTTTTGCTGGTCAACGACATCTGAGACCTCCTTCACGCAAATGCCTTCTCACAGTTTGAAGCGACACTCCCTCAGCAATTGCCGCTGAGCGAAGGGTCCAACTCATGCGTTGCAACGATGTCACAATGACGCTGGGTAGCTTCTCAATATATGACACGACACCTTTTTGGGACAGGCCGACGACGATCAATATGCCCTGTATCTGCATAACGATGCACCCATAATTGAACTCTCCTCTGTGGAAGGAATATTAAAAGCAGTTAATTACTATTATTTTAAATTATAAACACATGCTTTAATCACTACGTAACTTACTGATGGCTTTAGTCTCCTTGATTATTAGCTGTTTCCTTATCTTAAGAGGTTATTATAATATTCTATGATAAACAAGTTACAATAATTATGTAATAAAAACTTACCGATATCATTAAACGTCGAGCGATCTCACTTATTGGAACATTTTGTTTATACAATGTTATTATTTCCTCCAGATTAATCGTATTCAGATGAGCATGAATGACAATGAGCAATCCATTGTCATTCACAAAAAAAAGCTTTTTGTTCGAACACCACATAGAAACAATAATCACAAAATAGTAATGGTCACTTGCAAGCAGACAGGACAAGTGAACGTATAAAACAAAATTACCCGAACTTCAACAAGTCGATATCGGATCGGTGGGTAGTTTAAACTGTTAGAAATGTTCGCGTAGTTCCATATTTAATTCTAAGTTAGTTGCTTGCAACTTCATGTTAATATAGTTACTTTATAATAACAAAACAACAAAAACATTTTCTCCCTAACTGAGATTTGAACCACGTAGGATTCGCATCAGGCTTTTTAAGTGGTTGTCTTATCCACTGTGCTAATGATGCATCGAGATAGCGTAACAAAAATAGCAATTACTATTTGGTTGCGATGATTCACAAATTCCCAAGTGCATAGGTGTGCGTAGATGTAAACTTGTTCTGCTAGTTGAGTATTAGTATTGATAGGCCAGCGATTATTTAGTTACACGATGTCAATACGCACACAAATGTTATAGTAGTGTTAGCGGCTCAGCTTATTATGGCGTTGTGTGTACAAGGAAGCCTGCCCATCACGCTCGAAGAATTGCGTAGGGAAACAAATAAAGATGAAATACTAAGTAAAGTCATAGAATTTGTTTTAAAAGGTTGGCCTAAAAAAGTAAATGATAACAAATTAAAGCCTTATCATTTGTGTAAGTTACAACTTTCAGTAGAAAATGGGTGTCTCATGAGAGGACATAAAGTGGTAATACCAGAAAAATTACAAACAAAAGTTTTAACTGAACTACATAACTCCCACTTAGGTATTGTCAAGACAAAGGCAGAAGCACGAGCAAGACTGTGGTTTCCCGGGGTTGACAATGCGCTGGAACAGCTAATAGGTAGTTGTAAGGTCTGTACACAACTGCGTCCTGCACCGGTGCGTGCTCCGCTTGCGCCCTGGCCGTTTCCCTCACAATCTTGTATTAGAATCCATATAGATTTTCTGGGACCAATTAAAGGACATACCTATCTAGTTATAGTGGATGCATTTTCAAAATGGGTAGAGGTTTATGACATGAAAACTACAGCCACAGCAGCGGCAGTTATAGATAAAATGTATGAATTCATGTCACGTTTTGGTCTTCCTGAAACTATAGTGAGTGACAATGGGACTGCTTTCACATCTGGGGAATTTCAGAGGTTTTGTGCCCTTAATGGTATTTCACATGTCACTTCACCAGCTTACCATCCAGCCAGCAACGGACAGGCTGAATCCTATGTGAAAGTTATTAAGAAGGGTATAAAATCTTGTTTTATGTATAGTAGAACCGATAGAGAGTGCAAATTGAAGTTGTATAAATACCTGTTTGACTATAGGAACTCTATCCATAGCACAACAAATCAGTCACCCGCTGTGCTAATGTTTGGTAGGCAACTAAGGTCTCGCTTAGATTTAATTAAACCAACATCATCACCACTCTCGTCTGCTAGTCTTGATAATTATGTCAAAAATAAACAGTATTTGCAGTGTAAATGGTACAAAGGAATAAATAAAAAATATTTCAAACCTGGTGACAATGTAGTATATCGGAATTTTTTTAATAACAACTTTACTTGGTGTAATGGAGTAGTCACTAAAAGATGTGGTAAGGTGACTTATGAGATAAGAGACAGTCAATCAGGAGTGATTTTGAAAAAGCATAAGAACCATTTGTACTTCAGAAGCACACCATCGACACCAGCTTGTAACAGAAAAATGTCCTATGATGCTGATGACATGTTCACTCTGCAGTCTGAAACTATCAGCGACATTTTAGAGCCGGAGAGGGAAGGAGTGTCGGAGGAAGAATATGCTTCGGTTTCTACACCTGAGGTTGATGAGACTCTAGGGGATGAACTCCTTCCTAGTAGTGAGTCCATTGAACCTGAGTCCCCTAGCACTCACCAGGAGGAAACAGCTGAGGGTTCGGATGAAAATCCAGTACCCCAGGAACCTTATGTGACAACCACACGTTCTCTAAGGCCAAACACCAGGGTTGATTACACTCCATTCTATAAATAAACTCTTTTGAATGAACATTTTAATATTCTCTAGTTAATGTAATTGCATATTTGTGAAATAGGGGTAGGAATGTTGCATATGTGTGATAACCACGTATCTCTATGGTGATAACTGTATTATAATCTGTGGTCTCATTATGCCATAGTGTAATGTCTTTCGAATAAAGAGTGTGCATTTGGCCGTCAATGGTTTTACTTGTCTCTCAACGCAACAATCTCATCATTTTATTTTTTTGTTTTTAGGTTTTTGTATTGTTCGACGCTGTAACACAGTTTTGCATCTTATGAAATACTCCAGTATAACACTGCAACGAAAAAACAAATAACAGATACAAGATTAAAAAAACCTAAAGTATGTAAAAAAATCTTTTACTCTGACAGCTTTCGCACCGCAGAGGTTATCACGCCAGCCTGCGACACGAGGAGCCCGGGTTCGATCCCCGGCTAAAAATGTTTAAAAATGTTTTTCAGATTGGCCTTGGTCTTGGATTTTTTTCTATAGGTAATATTAGAACCCATTATAAAATATGGTATCGATAATTGTGTACATAGATATTATAAGAATTATTACATAATTAGATATTTGAACTGTATTGGTTTTCCAAATAAAATAAAGTGAATAAATAAAATCGTTGAGTTAGTGTCCTACATGATGATGAGTTACACAACCTACTGTGGGCCTAGCTCAATTAGTGGCTAAATTGAGCTAGGCTTTAGCCTAACTTCCTCTTACGAAAATCTTTAAAGTACATAAGTAAGCATTTAAGTTGTTTTTTTTTTTGGTATGTATTATATTTGTATGAAAACTTGACGAAAATTTAACGCAATAGAACATTACAAGTTTTCATTTTTCACACCACTGTAGAACTTGAAATAAAAAAGCGGCCTTCATTCATCCCTTCTCCGGTGATCAATGAGGGTAATATTAATCGTCATACATTATGACTAGGAATTTTCGGCCCTCGGAGGGTTTTGATAGATTAACGCCATAAATTGTGACACGTCTGACGCATCGATAAGCCGAGGTGCGTACACATTGTCATTCACCTGTTTGTCCCTGAACTTTAGGGGAGAATCTTGGAACATCTTTATTTCTGCCTTTTAATCACCGGGTACATCCATGCTGGTCTGGGAAAAAAGTAAAAACGTAGAATATGCCAGCTGCTTCTCTTCCATTTCTCTTCCCGCGCAGATCGTAAAAGCCGATCGAAGGAATGAGGGATGGATGGAATGATCAAGGGATCGCATGGAAGAAAAACGTACATTTATGTACAAGTAGGATACAGGAACATTCCAAAATAACGAATCAAAAAATCTTTAGAACACACAAGAGAGCACAGAGTTAAATGTACGAATAGTAATCCTCGTCGCACTAACATTACAAATGCGAAAGTGAGTTTGTATATTTGTTAGTTTATTTGTTACTTCACAAATGGTTTAGGGTACTGAGAAGAAGATAACCGCCTTTCAATTCAGAAAACGTACTGTTCCCGTGGAATTTGCGATAAACGACTCGGCAAATATACGGCAACATTGCTAGTGCTAGCTAGCTAATAAAAATATATTTATTTAAATGCGTAAGTGTTTATCCAAACCATTTATTTTTTGTTTTTGAATATGAATCTTTAGACCACTGGCTGGATCCAACAGAGCATTTCCTTAGAAGGCACACAAATCATAGCACCATCGCATTGTAATTATCCGGCCGCGCGGCGATAAGATCTCAATCCCGGTAATCCTGGCCACGTCAGGGCGCAGGAATGCGGCGCGGGCGCCGGGGTGTCCCACGGCTCCGGGGGCGACTGCGCCCGCGGGAGCCTTCTTATTTTAAACGTAACTGGTTTCTACTAAAGTGCGAGCTTGTTGAGACTTCTATATAAACTGAGGTAGACGAGCCGTACGTACCAAATTCTGAAGCGTCTGAGCTAATTTACACCCTTGCGCTTAGCTTACACGTAAACTGTGTATTGTGAAAACGCCCTCCACGTCACATGACATGATTGCTTTTATATGTCTGTTTCTTAGAGTAGGGCGCGTCTACCTCAGTTTATATTTGTCTCTGGTTGAGTGGTACAAAGATGTGTAGACCAGCAAAATATGGTGCAACCACTTCAATAGACATTCACACATAACCTTACAGACTGAAAAAACTTCCTGAAATGAAAAATTTCTAAAAGGACAACTTCATAATTTTGATACTATATTTTATAACACAAGTCTTGAACTTATTTGGGGCTAGCTCAATCCGTGTGATTTGTCGGTATATATATTTATTTATTTATATGAGATCAAAGAACTGGGTAAGAGGAAGTATATTTTCTTTTTACTTAGAGCAATCGCTATAAAACATGTCGAATATTTTAAAATTAAAAGCAACGGGAAGAAGAGCAAATTTAGTTATTTCAAGCAAAAAAAACAGCCTTCACATGTCACTTGAAAGAGTGTCAGGATTCTAACGTCCAAATCTAGAGTGGCATTTAAAAATTTTAGTGGAATAAAAGATCTCACATACATACTTACTTCCACATAACATACTTCTTAGTAAGAAGTTCTTACATACGTACTTACTTACTCACTCACGCACTCACTAACTTAATACTAACATACTAACACGCTTACAAAACTTTTTTTAATAAAAAATACATTCATTTCTATATCAGGTAGGTACATAATTATATCGTTATTTCTGCGATTAAAAGTTTTCTTTCATGTTCGTGGCAGGACGTCACTAATCACTGTCAAGGCTCGTTAATGTCTTTTTTAGTAACTTTAAATAAAAATTTAATCATATTATGATATCCTGATGATGTTTTGTGATTGATCAATGAATTGATTTTTTATGAATATTTAAATACCCATTTTTTTATTTAAATCGCTACAAAACTCGATTTTTATTATAATTCAAAATATGCGTAGGTAATCCTTCGTTTTTAGGGTTCCGTAGTAAACTAGGAACCCATATAGTTTCGCCATGTCTGTCTGTCTGTCCGTCTGTCTGTCCGTCCGCGGTTTTACTCAGAGACTATAAGTACTAGAAAGCTGTAATTTGGTATGGGTGTGTATATTAACATGCCAAAAAAGAGGTAGAAAAAATTTTGAAAAAAATTTTTTTTTATCGTTGCTCCCATACAAGTAAAGAGGGAGTTATATATTTTTTTTCTATACTATACAAAGCCATCGTGTTGGGTATTGTTGAATAGGTCTTTAAAAAATATTGTGAGGTTGAGAACACCGTTTTTCGATGCAATGCAAATTTTTGTTAGAGGTAAGTGTCCCCCCCCCCCTCTATCTGCTAAACGGTTATATATGGATACGTGAAAAAAATTACAGCAGTAGTATATATACTGAAGTTGAAAGGAAAACTATCAGAGCTGAGTACTAAGCACAAATTAAAAAGTTATAAGCAACCACTTATAAAATGTACTCGAAAATGTAAAATTTCATACAATTTTCATTGTTAGATGTTTTTGGTCGTTAAACTGTGGGGTGCGAGTGTGAACTCGAAGTTGTCATTCGTAACTACGGAACCCTACACTACGCGTGGCCCGACACGCACTTGGCCGGTTTTTAAGTATTGAAAATATTGTTTACTGGGTGTATAGAATGAGTTCTTGATTTAGCAAGTGTAACAAATAGTAAGATTAGCATTTTTCTCAGTAAGATAAGAGCTTTAAAGTTTTTTGTTGATTCAGTTAATTTATTTCTTGATTCAGTGTTTGGAATTTTCTCAAAATCGCGAAGATGGTACAAAAGATTGAAGGTGCGTGGTGAAAATTTATCCAGTTTAAATATATCCTAAGACAGATCCACGAGGTCTACAGCGCTTCTAGTTTATAGAAGCTACACGAACTTAATAATTTTGAACGATTCATTTTACGACTTTAAAAAGATAAAAGTTTTGAAAAGACCTTGGTAATTTTCATCGAGCATAACTTATCCTGGTTACAGAAAATGGTTAACGCAATGGTTGCAATAACCACCCCTTCTATTTCTACCAAAGATTTATTCATCAATACTATGGCCCGAGAGATATATAGGTCACTTGTTCAGGAGATAGCCACAAAGTCACAATGGTCCATTGTTTGAATTGTTTAGCGTACTCTACAGATACTTGTTTCGTCTACACCGTGATCTTCAGAGACTACCCACCCAACATGTTCGCCCAAACATCTGAAATCAGATGATATTTTCACCTGTTCCCACATTTAAAGCTTCACTAAAGGTTGGCTATCAAGTTCAGTGTCAGTAGGAAGTGTTACGCACTTTGTTTGAAATGACAGTGTAACCTGCATCATCATTATCAGGTCTTTTTTTAGTCTCCACTGCAGAAGCTAACCCTCTACCAGAGCTATATATTAGCCAGATCGGTCAGAGGATTTGTTTACACTCTCTTTACTGGCTAGATGGGTTGGAGAGGTCTCTTTGATGTTTATAAATCCGCAAGTCACCTATTTTGTATGATACGTGCTGTCACTGAACTTAATTGGTAGAGACGGTAATCTAATATACCTACATATATTGACAGAATGTAAGTTTGGAAATACATACGAGTACGTAGTGCCTTATATAATATCTTAATACTTTACGAGATAAACAAGACATGGCCTAAGATTAAGGCCACTTTTCAATAGGCAATGCGGCTAGTGACGGATTACTAGCCGCATTGCCTATGGACATGAATCCCCAGATTTTGGCCTGTTCCTTTGACCGGCTTTTACGCTATGCTAGTCTATATCATCCCCTAAATTTATTATCTTTGACCGACTTTTGGAGTCTGCCCGAGAATAAAGTGTCAAAACTTGCATCAGCCAATTTTTAAAACAGTTATCCTGAACTAATAGACCTGAAACTTGCATAGGTACACATGTAAGACGGATGCAATGGATAATACCAGAGTCACTGAGTTGATCGGATCTCTTCAATGCCGAGAGCCTGGCACCAAAATATTACAGTTTTAATTCGCCTATAAATTTATTTTTTCATAAAATGAAAATTTGAGAAGTTATTATTATTTATTCACTGGCTATAATCATAAAAAGTACAGATAACGAGATGCAAACAAATTGTATTATTTAAAAAAACCGCCGTTTTTGGCGGCATACGTCCACAATATTGTTTTTTTTTTTTTTGCTGTCGTTACCTACACAGTCTATGACATTTCGGGGAGGAATACGAATCTAATGATACCTCACACTTCAAAATTGGTCAAGTAATTTAGGCTACAGGAAGAAGCAATGGAACAAACATACATACGCGCGAAAAACATAAGCCTTCTGTGTGGGTCAGTCGGATAATAATTCTTTTATTTATGTGCAACAGGAATGTGGCAATCGTAAAGTGTTTACCACTCGCTATGCGACGCCCGGTGGCGGTTCACCGCAAGGCTATAACATTACCTTAGGCTAAAACGTAGGAAAACACAGAATAGGTACCTACGATTTCAGATGCTTTATTGTCTCGCAGATGGAAATCTCGAAGATTCTGTTGTCGCGGATATCGTAAAACTCGACGAAATAGAATAGATGGAATATTGAGAATTATTGTAATTAAAGCTAGCTAGTTTCTTACTAATAAACTATTTTGGTAGAGACAGAAACTGCAGTAAAATAAAGATTATACAAACCGTTCCTAATTTTAAATCTTTATTCCGAAATTTATTTTACTCACCGTAATGCACTTTCTAAAGATTAAGTCCATAATAAATGTTGCAGTCGTGTCATATTAAATGATTTTTATCTAATTAATGACAGACAAACAAAAATCCAATAAAGATAATCTTGGGTTATGCTGCAAGTGACATAAACTGGATTGTTTATGGTCATAATACTTAGATATGATAATTACAGCGGCCGTGTGGTTCCCGGCAGAGTAGAATGAGTAGGACCTCTCCAAGTCTGCCCGTGGATGTCGTAGAAGGCGATTTGAGAAACACAAGGTAAAAATGCTTATAAACATCAAAGAGACCAACTGGCCAGTGTGGAGAGTGTAGGCCAAATCCTCCGATTGCCCTGGCTAATATATAGCTCTGGTGGTACGGAGGGGGTCGTGCTCCTGCAGTGAAGACTGGAGAATGAGGAGATGACTCTTTTAGGCAATACTTTAAATTAAATTTCCTTATGTAAGTTACTCGTACATACTTGTCGTAGTTTTAATTAATAGATATGTTTTTTATCCAGCTTATTATTAATTTCAAACTGTGCTGAACTGTGCAATATTTCAATACCATTTTTTTGTGTAGCTAGCTTGATAATTAGTTAATTACAAAAGCTCCATATTTGACGAGCTCCGTGGCGCAGCGGTCATCACGCCTGCCTGCGACACGGATGGTCCCGGGTTCGATCACCGGTCAGGTCAAGATGGAAAACGATCTTTTTCAGATTGACCTGGGTCTTGGATGTTTATCTATATATGTATTTGTTATAAAATATAGTATCATTGAGTTAGTATCCCATAACACAAGTCTTTCATAAGAACTTACTATGGGGCTAGCTCAATCTGTGTGATTTGTCCGTATATATTTATTTATTTATTTATTTTAAGGGACTTTCTTAATTTTTATGTTATAGCTTCACGCCAATTTTTAGCTTTATGTGGCTTTAGGAAGTACCCAAAGAGTTTTGATGATCATCAGTCAGAGACTGAGCGAGTGATGAAATCTGATGAAGTTTAGATAATGTAATTTGTCCTTACATTTTAAACTTGACAGGTTTTAAAAATAATATAATTAGCATCATTACTCTGAGAGTTTTGTGTCTGTACAGACCGAATTTACCTATAGGCACAAAGATACGACGAAACGCCTGAACTTCTAGAAGCCTGAACAGATTTATACGTACGACTTATCGTTAATTAACTCAACTTATATTCTTAGCCTTTAATTTTTTGATCCCATTATGTTTTTTTGATGATTTCTATCATTAAAAACTAAAAAATATATAAATACTTTAGTAAGTAAAGTTATCTATCATTATGCACGTTGTACACACTCGTCTAGTTCACGTGTTGTGTGTGTTGTGTATACAAAACCTCTACCGGTAAGCGCGGGGTGAGATTGCAAAAGTTCAAAGGTGAAGAGTCGCGGCAGCCTAAATTCGGTACGCCCTCACCTCAACTCAACAACTTTACTCCGTTTTTAGGATTCCGTAGTAAACAAGTAAGCCTTTAATTAATATTTATAGTTTCGTCATGTCTGATTGTTCGCCTGTCTGTCTGTTTGTCCGCGGTTTACCTCCGAAACTGTTAGCAATCACGCCGACAAAGTGGTAAATATTTTTTTTTATATTTATTAGGTTTCGTTAAATACTCATGTAAAATAGGGGAGTAGGTATTCTTTTCCTGTCACTCCTTTCTTGTGGTGTAGCTTTAGATATGTCTTTCAAAGATATTTCCAGTGTCTGAACAACATTTCTCAATTTAGGGATCCGCCGTTTCTGAGATTGAGTGTCGGAATCGGAATTGAGTGTCCCCACCTCTGCAAGCCATATATGGCTGTTTATTGATACGTTAAAAAAACAGGGCAGTAGCACATGTAACCAAGTTCAAAGGAAAACTATCAGAGCTAAGTAGGAATCACAAGTTAAAGAGTCATACATAGTCGACCAACTTATAAAATAACGTGCTACTACGGAACCATACATTACGCTTGGCCCGACACGCGCTTGGCCAGTTTTTTTTCTCCCTCACATTATTTTTGAAGACGAGGACAGCAAGATAAATATGGGGGGCTATTTGCGTACAAACCTGAAGGGGGCCGTTCAATTTCCGGTCGAAAATTTGGAAAAGGTTGCGAGACCTATACGAATAAACATTACTAGCGAGTTTTTTTAGAACGAATTTCTATTTTATTTAAAGAATTTTATTGAAATAAAATGAAATAGGAACAGACAAACACCTTTGAAAGTACACTCCATTTCTTTTATGAAGTAGGTATTTTTAAAGTGGGAAAGTTTCGTTTAAGTATTTTGTTCTTATGCCCATGCCAGTAATGTTTAATCCGTTTAATCCGAATTAGGTACATACCTAATTCGGATTAAACTTAGCTTAAATATTTTCTATATACGTAGCCTTTAAATTATATTATAACATGGTGAATTTCGTTCAAGTGTTCACTAGGGTCAAAGCCATGGCATGATTTACGTGTCCGGAAAAGTTTCGGCAGCACGTGCGCGGCTCACCTGCTTTCTTTGCACGGAAATCACACTGCTGAAATATTTCACATAAACTTTGCGTGGGTTTTATAAACAAACGTAAAAGGTGTCAAATACATTTTAACTACTAATATTTGATTACATTTTAAAAATATCTGAATAAATGTTCATTAGGTATATGTGGGATTAATCTTATCTGCATTAGATAAAAGAAGAAAGTAGTGCAGTATGAAGGGTTGTGCCTGCCTGCTTAATTTCTGGTTATTTTCGTAAGACATAAATTACTTAGGGAAATAATGTCTGGCTATACCACCTCCTCCGGGCCACGGCAGAAAGAGGAAACCAATGGTCTCACAAGCAAGGATACGAAAGACCGTGCGAAGTGGAGAAGAAAAGCCGGAATGCGGACCTCTGGCTCTGACGCACTCCAGCTAAGGATGCAATCGGTATTCAGATGAGAGAGAGAGAGTTTCTCGAAAGACAAAGGTAGCCTTTGAGTATAACATGGGAAATTTCTGTATATGTAATATTTACTAGGGTCACATCGCGACCATAGCATTATTAATGTGCCCGGAAAAATATCTTTACACGAAAATCGCGCTTAGGAAAACGGTTTTTCGGGCGATGTTGCGTTGATGTTATATTTACCTCTTACCCTGATGTATATACTGAAATAGCCTATGTTACCCACCACTACTGTAGCTTTCTATAATCCCGACTAATATAATGCGAAAGTGAGTTTGTTTTTTTGTTTGTTACGCTTTCACGCCCTATAAATTTTGCATACACGTTGTCTGGAGTACAGAGAAGGACAAAGGCTACCTTTTATCCTGGAGAAAATACTTTCATACTGTTCCCGAGGGATCTACACTAACGCGAACGGAGCAGCGGGCGACAGCTAGTAGATTATAAATGCGGGAGACGATTTTTTAAATATATTCATTAGTCTTTGAGTTTTTAAATATATTCATTAGCTTTTGTTTCCGACCGATAACGACGAAATTTGCAAAATAATCACTGAACTAAGGAACACAAAGGCTGTTGGTTATGATCACTTAGCTACAGACATAATCAAAGCATGTAAACATATTTTGGCACCTGTTTTGAGCTTTTTGATTAATTTATCTTTTGATCAGGGAAAATTTCCAGACAAACTGAAGGTGACAGTCATCAAACCTCTTCCTAAAGAAAATAATAAAGAAAGTATGGACAACTTTAGACCAGTTGCTTTTATTTACATATTATCAAAAGTTTTTGAAAAGGCCATGCACGCTAGAATTATCAAGTTTATTATAAACATAACATTATTGACATAAATCAGAATGGTTTTCAAAAAGGAAAGTCTACAGTACTAGCTGCTTTCAACTTAGTAAACAAGGTTTTAAGTCATGTAGATAAGTCAGTGGGAGTAACGGTTATGTTTATTGATATGACCCAAGCTTTTAATTATGTTTCTCATGAAAGACTGCTACCAAAATGTGAAAAATATGGACTTCGTGGTAATGCGCAAAATTGGCTCAAGTCTTACCTGGAAGATAGAATTGAATACGTTGTACTGACAAATTTAGACAGAAATTTAAATCAAGTAGATTATAAATCTAAATACAAGACGAGTAATGTAGGGGTTCCTCAAGGCAGCATTTTGGGACCCTTGTTATTTTTACTGTATATTAATGACTTGCCCGTCGACGACCCAGCATGGTGTCGGGTTTCTCGTCCACAGATCCCTCGTACAGAACGTCGTAACCATCGAGAGTATTTCCAGCAGGGTGATATACCTTATACTCAGAGTGTCCAAAAGATACTCGCTGAAGGTCATACAGGTGTACATGCCAACCGGGGAATACTCTGATGAAGAGGTTGAAGTTGTGTATGAGGACATTAGTAGGGCCATACACGCTTCCGAAACCTATTTTGCGGTGGTTATGGGGGATTTGAACGCTAGACTTGGCAAACGGAGTGATGTGGAGTTCAGGGTGGGGCAGTTTGGATATGGGGAGCGAAATGAAAGGGGCCATATGCTGGCTGACTTTTTGGAGAAAGAGGGCCTCTTTGCTATGAACTCTTTCTTCAAAAAGCCACCTCAAAGAAAATGGACCTGGCTAGGTCCCTCAAGGAAGGGTCAGGCCCCAGTAAAACAGGAGATAGACTTCATCATGTCAACAAGGAGAGAGATATTCAATGATGTCTCCGTGATCAGTAAGATTAAAACCGGAAGCGATCACCGACTTGTTAGAGGCATCTTGAATATCGATCTCAGGCGTGAGCGAGCTCGCTTGATGAAGTCTACGCTTCGACCATCTCGTTCCCATATCCAGAACCACGAAATCTTCCAGCTTGAACTCTCAAATCGTTTCGAATGCCTTCAAGACTGCGTTTCTGTGGACGAGTTAAACAACGGGTTCGTAGAAGCTGTCCAGGCGGTGGGATCCAAGATATTTAATTCTCGCCCCAAAAAGAAACCCCAAAAAATCTCACCTCAGACCCTTGATTTAATGGCTGAGCGACGATCCATGGCGCTGCAGACCTCCGAAGATGCTGACGCCCATCGGCGGCTCAATAGAAAGATCCAAAAGTCTCTGCGGCACGATATTCGCTCCTATAATACTGAACGTATTAAGGAGACGATAGAGCAGAATAAGGGCTCCAAAGTGTTTGCAAGAGTGGAGTCTATTGGGCAGAGCCGGTTGACTAAGCTGAAGACGGAGGACGGCAAAGTGGCGTCGACCAAGGCTGAGGTACTGAGGGAGATCGAGAGGTTCTACGGACAGCTGTATACGTCAGTTGCCAAACCCGCTGTCAACTTGGCTAAAGATCCAAGAGCCAAGCTAACTCGACATCATACCGAAGACATCCCGGACATCAGCCTGTACGAGATTAGGATTGCCCTCAAGCAGCTCAAAAACAACAAGGCGCTGGGCGAGGACGGAATCACAGCAGAGCTTCTGAAAGCGGGCGGAACGCCGATACTGAAAGTCCTACAGAAGCTCTTTAATTCCGTCTTGCTCGAGGGCGTGACGCCAGAGGCGTGGAACAGGGGCGTGGTGGTTTTGTTTTTCAAAAAGGGTGACAATACCTTATTGAAGAATTATAGACCCATCACGCTCCTGAGCCACAACTATAAGCTGTTTTCGAGGGTGATCACGAATCGTCTCGCGAACAGGCTTGATGCTTTCCAGCCTCCCGAACAAGCCGGTTTCCGAAAAGGCTACAGTACCATAGACCACATTCATACGCTGCGGCAGGTTATACAGAAGACTAAGGAGTATAACCGGCCACTATGCTTAGCGTTTGTGGACTATGAGAAAGCCTTTGATTCGATCGAAACATGGGCCGTGCTTCAGTCCCTCCAGCGGTGTCGCATTGACCATCGGTATATCGAAGTGTTGAAATGTTTATACAGCAACGCCACCATGTCAGTCCGAGTACAAGAGCAGAGTACACAGGCTATTCCACTGCAGAGAGGGGTTAGACAGGGAGATGTAATTTCTCCGAAACTGTTTACAGCTGCTTTGGAAGATGCCTTCAAGCTCCTGGAATGGAAAGGACTTGGCATTAACATCAACGGCGAGTATATCACTCACCTCCGATTTGCCGATGATATCGTTGTCATGGCGGAATCGCTGGAGGACTTAAGTACCATGATCAATGGCCTCAATGAGGTTTCCCAACAGGTGGGCTTAAAAATGAACATGGATAAGACGAAGATCATGTCAAATATCCATGTTGCGCCAATACCGGTTTATGTTGGGAACCATTTCCTTGAAGCTGTAGACCAATATATCTACCTGGGTCAGTTAATCCAAGTTGGAAGTTCCAGCTTCAAGGATGAGGTCTTTCGACGAATCAGACTCGGCTGGGCAGCGTTCGGGAAGCTCCGAAGTGTCTTCTCGTCCGAAATACCTCAGTGCCTAAAGACGAAAGTCTATAATCAGTGTGTGTTACCAGTGATGACTTACGGGTCCGAAACGTGGTCCCTTACTATGGGCCTCATAAGAAAGCTCAAGGTCGCTCAAAGAGCTATGGAGAGGGCTATGCTCGGTGTTTCTCTGCGAGATCGAATCAGAAACGAGGAGATCCGTAGAAGAACAAAGGTCACCGACATAGCCCAGCGGATTAGCTCTTTGAAGTGGCAGTGGGCGGGGCACATAGCGCGAAGAGCCGATGGCCGATGGGGCAGAAAGGTTCTCGAATGGCGACCACGTTACGGCAAGCGAAGCGTCGGACACCCACCGACCAGGTGGTCGGACGACCTGACCAAGGTCGCAGGGAAACGCTGGATGCAGGCCGCTTCCAACCGGTCATTTTGGAAATCCTTGGGAGAGGCCTATGTCCAGCAGTGGACTTCCTGCGGCTGAAATGATGATGATGAATGACTTGCCGAAAGCCACTAGACACTTTTGTACATTATTTGCTGACGATCTTTCTATAGTGATTCCAAATTTATCAAATTTGACATATGATTATAATAATGAAATAAATAATACTTTAAAGGACATTACAAATTGGCTAAATGACAACAATTTAAAATTGAACACAATTAAAGCTAAATATGTACAATTTCACAACCAAAGAAACAATAGAATAGGGGATATTACAGTAAAGTGTGATGAGCAGGTAATCAGTGAATGTAACGAAGCTAAATTCTTAGGAATTATTTTAGACAAAAATATGACGTGGAAATCACACATTCAAAATCTGTGTACTAAACTGAATAAGTACTCATATGTCTTGTGGAGGCTAGTCAATGTAATTGACTTAAGTACAGCGCTCATGTCATATCATGGTTATGTGGCATCCTTATTGCGATATGGTATTATCATATGGGGGAATTCAGGGGAATGCGGCAGAGCATTTATTGCCCAGAAAAATTGCATAAGGTCTATGTGTAAGGTGCCATAGAGGACGAGTTGCAAAGATTATTTCAGAAAGTTAAGCGTATTAACTCTTCCGTCTTTATACATTTATGAAATGTGTCACTTTGTCAAAGCGCATCCAACACTATTTCAAAAGAATTGTGATATTGATGGATATAGAGGGAGATATCCTAATAAACTTATACTACCTAACATTATAACCACTCCTTATGGCCAAAACAGTTATCCGATGGCTATTCGTATTTACAATAAGTTACCAAATGACTTAAAGGATCTACCATTGCATACATTCAAAATTAGACTAAGAAATATCCTGACTGAGAAATGTTATTATACAATAGAAGAATACTTTAGGGACAATTTGTAATATTAATAAAAACTGTATATTTGCATGCCTACATAGGTTAAAGGTGAGATGCTTGTATTCCGTGCTAACAGCTGTTTCTGTACCACTTTTTTCGCAAATAAATAAAATTGAATTGAAAAAATTGAATTGAATTGAATTGAGTACCCACTACAAACAAACACGTAAAGATACCAATTCTATCCTCTTTAAAATAAAGCATAGATAAAACATCGGCAAGTTTAGTGGAAGACAGGCATTTCGTGTTAAGAGTTCACTCGAGTCATGATTAATGTGTCCGGGAAAGTTTCCGACCGCACGCGTCACATCTGTTTTCTTTTCACTGAAATCAAGCTGCTGAAACCGGTCCACGGGTATTATTACAGGGTATTATTATCTATCTAGTAGTTTTCGCCCGCGGCTTCGCTCGTGTTAGTACTTTTCTCTGACATGAGAGGCGACAACGTGTATGCAAAATTTTATGATAATCGGTTCAGTAGATAGGGCGTGAAAGCGTAACAAATAAACAAACAAACTCACTTCCCATTAATAATATTAGTTGGGATTACTAATTTATCTACGAATATAAATAATCTGGACTACTATTACAGAGAGGAAACATTCGATTGCATGGAATAGGCACCCAAACTACTGGATTGATATTCAAAATACTTACACCTGTAGAAAGATTTACCTGGTGACATCGGCTATTATTTACCCGGACAAGACACGTAGAGTGGGTAGACCAAGAACGAGATGGAAAGATCAAGAAAACTCGAAATATTCGAGCTAATGGTGGAGAAAAACTTGGGATAGGAAAATGTGGGAAAAATTGGGGGAGGCCTTTTGCAATAGGCAGCATGAGAAAATTATGTTTAGCATTTTATATTTTATTATATTATTTCATATTTAATTTTATCAGAACCATTTATTATTTTATTTAAGTGTTTAAAAATAATGTACTTACTTACTGCATGAAATAAAGACTATTTTATTATTATTATTATATATGTATAACAAAAATAAATATATATGTAGCAATAGTTATGAAATTGAAAAAGGGACTTAGAAAATATTGTAATTTATAGAAAATCAAAGTTTCTGAATAGTACTTACTGATAAGCAGTGATCGAATAATCGGATGCATATTTACCTAAAGTTGAGGTGTTGGCTGTTATGGAATGCACTTTTGTATCGAAAAAATCCCGGGATTCCGGAATCGACGAATACAGTGTTTTGGTTATAGAATTAAGTCGGGTGAATACAGATACTTGCGTTCAGGTATTTGCTAATATGGAATGCACTTTTGTATCGATCGTAGAAAATCAAGCGATTTCAGAATTATCGTTTAGTGCTTTCCGACTATAGATCGGGTGCTGGCTAATGTTATAAAGTTAATTGCCAAACTGTCATTGCAAACGTCAAGATAAGTAATTTTCTTTCTTCACTCTACATAGCGACAAACAACTCGGTGCCTTGAATTTCTATAAAAAAAATCAATTTTTTTATTATATTAACACGGCGAAAGTAAGTAGCATCCGTAAGAGGGCTGGTAAACATTTCATAAATTTATAATATAATAATTATGTATATTTTAATTATTTCAACATGTATTTTTTTATCCTGTAAATGTGCAATAAAGTATTATTTTATAGTAATGTTTTTTTTTTAACTAACACACTACTTTTCCTGTTACACCCTACATACACACACATACATACTAGCATCGAAAGCTTAAATAAACTTTAAACAAAGACACATATAAATAATTATGTAATACAAGAGTCCCGGGTTTTTTAAATTCATAATACTACACGCTAAATAAGTCGTCTCCATGCTACGTATGCGATTAGTTTTGCATTCCCGAATTTTCTGAAATCCCGGGATTTATATTTAAAAAATATGTTTTAAGAAGCCGCTTCCATAATTTCTAAGCCAAAAAATAACTTTAGGTAAATATGCATCCGATTATTCGGTCACTGCTGATAAGTGATAAGCTATAGCCAAGTTGGCTGCAACTTCGCTCTCGTGTATAAAATCGGGTCGATGTCGCCCTCGTTTGTACCGCTTCCGTCTCGCCAACTTTACACTTTAACTTGGGAACTGAAAGCCAGTGTAGGGCGAGCGATATGTCCAAAGTTCCTAAGCCTGCTTAAATGTGTGTAGAATAAGTTAAATGCGAAATACGCCTCATTTCTAACCGATTTCAAAAAAGGAGGAGGTTCTCAATTCGTCTGTATAGTTTTTTTTTTTATGTATGTTACGCGATTACTCAGTCATTTATGGATTGATTTTAGTGATTCTTTTTTTGTTTGATAGGTAATACTCCAGAGATGGTCCCAAAAATTTTTTCCGCAATGTATCGAGCACTTTTTGAAAAAATAAACAAAAACCCTAAAAAATTGTAAGAGTATGCCGTTCGGTTTAAACTTATTTACATTTTATTCTTATGCGAATTAAAACGATGATGATGAGAACCATGCTCCTCTGTTTTGACTGAACTTCAATGGTGGTCCTATAATATTTTTATCGAAATGTATCCAGTGGTTTTAGAAAAAACCAAAAAAAATTGTACAAGTATACCGTTTGGTTTAATTTTATTTCTGTTTAATTCTTTCGCGAATCAAGACAAGTTGATGACGACGTTCTTCCTCTATTTTGATTGAACTCCCACACCCACTAAAACCTAATTTTAGGTTCCAGTTTGTACATTTACGTATAGGGTTGAAGTCAGTTTTACTTTCTGTCAAAAATAATTATTAGTTTGTATTTTAATGGGCAGCGACCGGTAGGGTTTTCGTGAAACCTTTGGGAGATCGAAAATGACATCTTAGAGAAAGATAAGTTTTAGATTTTGTAGACAATAATCACGATAAATATCCCGATATGTTTAATTCTAATCTTGATAACCGTTAAATTTTAAAAAATTACGATCTCATTTTATACCTACGCAAGTACCTACAAGTACGTCTGTTCAAGATTTTAAAAACATATAAAAGCGACGAGTGCTCGTAAACACAAATAAAACACGACAAACTCAAAGAGCTTCCGCGAAATAGCTGCGTCTAAACGTTTTCTGAAATATTAAAATAATGATAAGCAAGCGGCCCTAGCGAGGGAAATGAGATAGCAGTACGGCCGGAATATGAATTTTCATGAAACACTAAAGGGCGGTATATAAATAAATTGAAGTCTCTGCGGCTGTCGCGAACAACTGTTACGCGAAATTAATTAACTTTGGCTTTTTGCTGCGGTTCTGATGTAGGGATTGTGTTGCGATCACAGATGTGGTTGCGATGCACACTTTTCATTGAACTTTAGGTATATGTTGTGTTGTGTCTTATCTTCGATGGAGCCAATTAAATGTGTCGTGAAGTTCCCCGCAGAGAAGAATAGGACCACTACAAGTCTTCCGTAGTCGTAAAAGGCGACTTAGGAAACAAGCTAAACAAGCTTATAAACATTAGAGTCCTGTCCAACCCGTCTGGCCAGCGTGGAAAGTGGAAAAAGATAATGATGAATGATGATGAAATGTTGGAGGCACGTCTAACCTTCGGGTTATTTTATACTTACCCATACCTACAGTGCGTAGTGCCAGTAGTCCTCTAGATCAAGATATAAGCCGATCCGAAGAGGTCCAAACGCTTACCAGCTAACGAGTCGCAGAAACACAAAATGTTACTCATTGATGTTGTAGGTTGGTTAGTTTTAATATATAAGTGTTAGTTTTTTCTTTTAAACGGTCTTGTCAATAAACTCGCTCGCGGCTCGTTTTATAAACTCACGTTCGTATTTTAATTAAGGGCCCATATTACTTAACAGTTAAATAAAGTGCTAATGAAATGTTACATTAATTAAGAATTTACTGTCTGTCATAAAATTGTCTATTTCGTTTAAAGTTAAGGCTTCAGTTTAAGCTAGATATACCTACCTAATTGAGCTTCGACAAAATGTATAATTGTTTATGAAAAAAATGAATCCAAATAATATTTGAATCAAGACCAAGTAATTTTACCGCGAAAAGAGTTTCAGTCACGAAAATTGTACCTTTATTTGCGACAAAATATAACAAAAATAACCGGACAGTAATAAAAAGACAAGTATTCCAGAAGCCCGTCGCAAATCTCATCCGCCCCGCTAAGTTATTGCTTTCATAAGCGCAAGGGGCAACAAATTTATTGGGTTCCGTACAATGTACCGTCAGCACTACATTAAGTGTAGCATTTCAGCTTTAAAGACTCTTATTCTCATTGAATAAGGTTGTAAAAATTATAGCACTTGATGTGTTTTTGTACTACTACATGTCACGAAAGGAATGTAAATGAAAACAAAAAACGTTTACTTTTATGAGAATCGTAAAATTTCTTTACAGCCTGTTTTTCGGAGCCTGCAAAATACTCCCTTGATAATGCGAATGCTTTTCGTTTTTACAATATTGCTGTCTTTCGGGGCTTACACTGATTCTGTTTGTAAACCTTATTTGTGAATGGGTGGATTATTATTTCTTATTATCTACCTACCTATTCAAGGTAGCGTAGGCGATTTCTCTATACACTTCGTTATAGACAGTATCGTTAAAATTTAAATATTTATACTGTCGTATTATTGTCCCAACGCCATTTTCTGATGTATTAGATGGTGTTTGTAGATAATTATACATGGATGCACACTTCATTAATAAACGTAATATCAAATTTCTTTCATCCAGATAGGTAGCATATAAAGTTATGGTATTTATAATAATTCCCAAATTGTTTTATAGAAATGTTGATCGTACTGCTCATTTTCTTCAGATACAGATTTAGTAGGTAGCGAGAATTTCGCGGCCACATGCGTTTATTCATCCACGCGTCATATTTACTATCTCAAAAGAAATATGATCATTACGATGTTGCCATTCTAACATCGCTTTGCTTTGCTTCGATTTGCCGTCAGTATGAATTGACCCTTCGATAATTGAATCGTTCTTTGTATATCTTCCTCTTTCCAATTATTTGTTTATGTAATTGGATGTGAATATTTTGGGATTTGGTGATCCCGTGTAGGGTAGAATAGGACCACTCCTAGCTTTCCCATGGATGTCGTAAGAAACACAAGCTAAACAAAGCTTAACATCATAGAGACCTCTCCAACTGGTCTAGCCAGCGTGGAGCGTTTAGGCCAAATCCTCTGACTGCTCTGGCTAACATTGGCCCTGATAGTACAGAGAGTCGTGCTGATAGCTAGAGACTAAAAAGAACCTGATGATGATTTTGGGATTTCTGAAAGTAAACCAATAAAGAAAACCATTTTATTTTATTGAAAAATCTTTATTCATCAAAAAATCGGCATTCAATAACATTCACTCAGAAATCAGTCAACACTAGGCACAGGGGGTTGAACTTAAATCTAAACTTAACATCTAACAAGTATGGGTGGTTTACATGAAGGTAATCTTGGTCCGCACTTGGTTCACTTGCCACACGTTCAGGTTTTCGTATTGTTCTATACACGCGTCCACCTGCAAGACCATAGAACGTATTGAGTGATTCGAGTGTCAACAAAACAATATTTTACCTAAGTGCTTTAAAAGAACTGATTTGAAGGGATTTGATTATTTCCTGTTTACCTTCGATAACCGCAATAATCGGTCAAAGCTTCTGAAAACGGTTTCATTTCGAAAATGGAAATGAGCGGGACACCAATCTATAGTATTTCCGTCACACGGTCAACCATAAATTTAAGTACAGAATTATGCTCTCTAAGGAATAATAAGGGTAATTCGTATATAAAACATTGAATCAGTTTTATCAGGGTACTACATGCTTAGGAGAAGATGCTTACTATACAGCATGTAAATTAACCCTCGACATTCCGTTAAAGGAGTGACTCAGACCGTCAATATGAACAACGTTTCCTATGGAACCAATGCTAGGAATTCGATTTTTTTAGACTTTTCCATACTAATTGCCCCGGTAGCTGAACACTTTTATAAGAAAACATAGCTTTATTTTTGAGTTCCCAGAATTGATCCCATTGGAAAAGTTGTTCATGTTGACTGGTCACCCCTTTAAGAATATGTCAAGGTCAAATTCCCGGTTGTGCCAAACATTATTACGAGTCGGATATTAGCTGTTCACTGCGCAGTACGCGCCCTGCCTCCCCGCGCGCGCCCCGCTGAACCTAATAATATGTACTGCGATTCCGCTCGCGGGATATTCCGAGTCCGAGCAGCCATAAAGTTTGATTCGGACTGTACCTGAGTTCTAAGAAGACTAGTACTAGAATATAGTAAGTATATAAATTATGTAGATGGATTTACCTGGTCGGGTTTAAAGCCCTTGTCGACGCAGCGCTCGATTACGTCAGCGATCTTGACGGTCTGGTTAGAGCCTGCTAGGTCGCGCACGATCGCGAAGATGCGGTCCGTGGGCGTTATTCCTCTGCAAAGTTAATGTTAGGTTTACTTATGCTTTTATGATTCATCATCAGCTCTTTTTTACTCCACTGCAGGAGCACGACCCTCTCTGTAGTGCCAGAGCCATACATTAGCCAGAGCAGTCAGAAGATTTGGCCTACACTCTCCAGGCTGGACAGACGGGTTGGAGGTTGCTTCGGCATGCATCTCCAACTCGCCTTTGAAATGGACTCCTGACGAGTCCGAAACTATAGTCGCCGATTCCGACATAATAACACTTAGTGACCCCTTTTTAGGGGTCCGTAAAAACGGAAGACTTCAATGGCTACCTGTCTGTCAGTCCACCAGTTAAAATTTTTAGAGATGATGTATTTCTGTTGCCGCTATAACAACAATAAAATAAATATTTAAGGGAGGCGCCCCTAATAAACGTTTTTGCGTTTTTTGCTTAATATTAATAACGGCAATAGGTAGACTCTTGATGTAATCACAGAATATTTTGTTGTATATTTACTTATAAAAATAAATAAATAAAATAAATATTCAAGGGGGGCTTCTATACAACAAACATGATATTTTTTCCGTTTTTGGTCGATAGTCTTTGTTAATATAATGGTATGTAACCCTTTGTATATTAAACTTCAAATAGCAAAATAAATACGCACCTTTGAACATTTTCTTCCACATGTTGCAAGGACTGTTTCGACATCTCAACGAGGCGGATCGCTTCCGACACGTCTTCTTTTTCAACTACGTCTGACAACCTGAAGAAATAAATGGCTGCTTAAACTTGTGTTATGGTTACATTTGAAGTTTCATGATGTTAGTAAAACACTCTTATTCTTCGACCAGCCCATCAAAAAGAATAACTTTGGAGTGGAACCCACCTAAGAATCTGGAAAACAAAGATTTTCATACAAAAGTGTTCGGCCGGCCCGGCGATTTGTATGAAAACGTACTTTTTTTTATTCCCAGCAATAGCACCATGGAAAAATTTATTTATTTTGACGGGCTGGTTTGATCGTTTGAAGGATAAGATTGTTCATACTACCACTGACTGACTGACATGTATGTATAATACATGTCAGTCAGTCAGAACTACTGTACACAGCCGAAACTACTGTACAGTACAGTACGGTACAGGGTTCTTGCGCTAAGAGGAATATTTCCTTTTATGATTGAGCACTAAAAGAGGATTTTTAGAAATTTGACTCAACGCCGTATAATAGGGGGGGTGAAGTTCTACACGGACGAAGTCGAAGGAAAATTGCTAGTGTTTCATAAACTTAGATTACTCTCTATACTCTAGCTTTCATAATAAAAACTGACACCAGTGTTGGCCACTTACACACACGAAAAACAAAACAAAACATTGTAAAATTACAGTGGGTAAACAATCTTCCCTGACAATCTTGGTTATATTATGTAAAACACCTGAATATTGAGACGTTTTCGGAATTACCTTAGCCGTGCGAGAGCAGTGGACAACCGGAGTATGGCGAGCAAATTTCTGGCCGACGTGAAGGTGACATCGCGAGCGTTGCGCGCCTCGCGACGTAGCTCCACGTATGACGCTGTAGGGAGAAACAATCTCAATAAGACCTCACACTTTTTTATTTTACGTAAATAATTGCCTGAATTACAATTATTAACGTCGTTATTTCTTGAACTAGTAGATTTGTCTCTGTCTAAATCTACTATGAAACAAAAAAACTGTACAGTAGCATTAGTGGAGTGCCGATGGAATTGAAAACTCGAAAAAATATTGCGCGCCTAGCGACGTAGCTCCACGTATGACGCTATAGGGAGAAACAATCACATTGTACTTACACAATATAGCAGATACTGGGCTCCAAAAAAATATCTGACGATGAGAATGAAGCCTATTTGCTAACTTTTTTGATGGTAACTTCAATATTCATTACGCCTGCCGTATGAATGACTATTTGTATTAAAGATTTAGACCGTAAAGGATGTGAAAGTGACAATCAAAACGTTTTACACTGTAGTTGTCAAAAGTTAGCTAATAGGCCTGCTGGTGAGAGAGAGAGTACTTACAGACTATGTAATCGGCCAGAGCGCGGGGCACCACAGGCTGCTTGCGCTTGGTGAGAGCCACGTAGCGGCGCACGAGCCGCATCGGCAGCGCCCGCACCTCGCTGGGGGGCTGCGACGAATGTTGGTGCACGTAGGCTATGTGCTTGGCCAGCTCCAAATCTTTTTCCCTGGGAACAAAAATAAGTAAATAAATACATATACGAACAAATCACACAGATTGAGCTAGCCCCAAAGTAAGTTCGAGACTCGTGTTATGGGATACTGACTCACATGTATAGATAGACATCAAGACACAGGTCAATCTGAA
This sequence comes from Rhodophaea formosa, assembly GCA_963082605.1. NCBI lineage: Eukaryota > Metazoa > Arthropoda > Insecta > Lepidoptera > Pyralidae > Rhodophaea > Rhodophaea formosa. The sequence continues at coordinate 17,097,663 of OY720207.1, forward strand.
AAAGATCATTTTACATCTTGACCTGACCAGGGATCAAACTCGGGACCATCCGTGTCGCGGGCTGGCGTGATGTGATAACTGATAACCGCTGCGCCACGGGGCTCGTCAAAAAAGTGACACTTCAATATATCTTAATTATGTCGAGTAGAATACGACTATTCCTAGTTCCACCATAATCTAGAATGTCGTAGAAGGCGACTTAGGGAACACAAGCTTGATAAAGCTTATAAACATCAAAGAGACCTCTCCAACCAGTCTCGCCGGCATAGAGTGTAGGCCAAATCCTCTGACTACTGAGAGAGGGTCATACTCCTGCAGTGGAGACTAAAAAATACCTGATGACGATGAATATATCAAGGTAAAATGGATAATTTCAGACCTATAGCTTTTACAAGTATTTTAAATGAAGTAATTTAAAAAGCAATGCATGTAAGACTAATTGATTTTCTTGAGAAAAATAAGGTTCTAAAGAATAAACGAAATTACATCAGAAAGAGAAAATCGACAACACTTGCGGCCTTCAATATTATCAAAACATTGACACAGTAGTTTAATTTTTTGACATATGAGCGATGCTTTCTATTTTGACCTTCTGTAGCCTAAACGACTTGAGAAACACCAAAGTTTAACGTGTCAACTTAACTTTTCGATAAACTATCACATAAAAATTATGGTATCATATTTTACCGGTCATTTAATTTCTATCGTTATTATAACAAATACTCGGTTTTAACTTTATTTTGTTTTGGGAAACCCATTACTGTTAATTCCGATTTTTTTTTTGTTCCTACTTTGATATTGTTAATTGCGTGCGTGTTATTGTTAACTTTGACATTGGCAAAATCATCGTTTAGGCTAAAAACGATGGAGCCGTAAACCTAAAGAAAGAAAGAAAGACCCCATAGTTAGTGATTCACATAGAGATATCGAAAAATACTGTGCCTTAAAGATTTATAACTATACATGGTGAAATTTTGATCGTTCCGGACCATTAAAGGGGTGATTCAGCCTGTCTATATAAACAACTTTTCCTATGGGACAAATGCTGTAAACTCGAAAAAAAATTCGATATTCCTATACAAATTGCCCGGGCGGCTGAACACTTTTGTATGAAAATGTCGAAATAAAATTTGAGTTTCCAGCATTGGTCCCATAGGAAAAATGGTTCATATCGACGGGCTGAATCACCCCTTTAAGGGTCCAGAACGATCAAAATTTCGCCATGTAGAGGGTCGCTATATTTACAAGTCATCAAATTGAAAAAACAACAATAATAGAACTTCCTAAGTGGTGTAACATAACACAAATTGATTACAATCACAAAAAGATGTGAACAAATTCCTGGTAAAGAATTAAATCAGTTTAGAATAGAGTCATTGTTGCGTTCCGAGAACGCGGTTTAGTGTAATTGTGCCTAACGAGATGATTGGTGATTGAGTTAATTTGCAAAAACAACTAGATCATGGTGGCTGACACTAGAGACTATAAAGCAAGTGTTTGAATTAATTAACCGTATAGGTCACTTGTATTTTCCTTTTACATACTATCGCGGTAGAGAGCCCAAGATCATATGACCAAAACGCCACATTTAGCATTTTAGTGATGGGTCATAGCCGCATCGCCTTTTGATGTGATTCCTCAGATTGTCGCCCAATTCCTTGACCGGCTTTTACGGTCTGCGCGGGAGCTTCTCGTCTTGCGCAAACCGTAAAAGCTTCTATGTCTTTTATCTCCCAAACTAGCATGGAAGTTTTCTTTAATTTGTCCGAGAATATTAAGACACCAACCGAAGGTACTCAAAGTTCGACTAGTTTCGGCGGAAAAATAGAGATTAGATTTTTAGTTACGGCACAAAGCCGGCCGAATCTTCGATTTTGCCGAAACTCACGTGTTTGGGTCAATTCGTGTTTCGACACCCGCGTCAATATGACTATTGACGCGGTCCAGTCTAGGTAGTGGGCTGTTGGTCGATACTTTATATAAAAATGAAAATGAATACATGTGTAATACAAAAAGGAATTGTACACATGTAAAATAAATGACACAATAGTTACAGTATTCACACACTTGACTAAGTCTAAGTTAGAGACTAAAACCGAAGATCTCTAGAGAATATCAAACCATAACACTTCAATTAAAAATACCTGAGAATAACAAATGATTTTGATGAAAGTTACACTGTTACCTAAGTTGGACTAAGTTCTTTGAGGCCTTAGCTCAGCGGTGGAACAAAACACCTAGAGGCTGATAACAAATAAAGAGAAGTCGGTTGAATTGGGCTTGTTCTGGATGAGCCATAGCAGGTCAAACCTGGAGAGCAGGGCGGCGGGCAGCTGGATGTTCTGCTCAATGGTCCTCTTGGGGTTGTAGCGACCGTACGCGGTTTTGGCGGCCGCCAGGATCGGGACGCACGTCATTATTCTAGCTTAAATCATATGGTTGTTTTTTTTTTTAATTACCTATTGGGCTTGTCCTGGATGAGCCACAGCAGGTCAAACCTGGAGAGCAGGGCGGCGGGCAGCTGGATGTTCTGCTCGATGGTCCTCTTGGGGTTGTAGCGGCCGTACGCGGGGTTGGCGGCCGCCAGGATCGACACGCGAGCGTTCAGGCACGTCATTATTCCAGCCTAAAGCAGATGGTCATTTTTATTGGTTTATTTTACAGCCCTGATTACGCATCCTTTTGATTTATATATTATAGATAGAATTAGGTACAAATCACACAAATTAATGATATTTAAGTCACTCATTCTCATCAGGTCTTTATTAGTCTCTGTTGCGGGAGCATGACCCTTTATGTAGTCAGAGGATTTGGCCTACTATGACTACACTACAATCGGTACCTTAGCAATGCTTATGGTCTGCTGCTCCATGACCTCGTGGATGGCCGTGCGGTCGTTCTCCGCCATCTTGTCGAACTCGTCGATGCAACACACTCCCTGGTCTGCCAGCACCAGGGCACCTCCCTCTAGCATCATCTCGCCGGTGAAGGGATCCTGCATACAAATTGATTCATTAGGGTAGGATTCTTTACTACTTTCATTTTTTTACTTTACGCTAGCGAATTTAGTAACCATTTTTTATTAATTTTAGAATATTTTTGTCTAAACATACTTCATATAAATACCAATGCCAAATGAAATTACATAGAAATCTTTAACACAGACATGAGACCTAAATACCTACCAAGTTTTAAAAAAATGCTTTACTTAAATCCAAAATAGTCATGTAAGTGGTCACAAAATTATCTGAGCTAGACGGTTTTTCTGCTACTTTGTCCGCATAAATTATAGCCTATGCCACCCGCATATAATGTTTGTAGATGAAGTATTTTATTATATCGAGTTTTCAAAATATTTTCACGTAATTTATCTGCAGGTGATATTTACGAGAAAAAGTCGCGGGAAAATTGCGAGTATGGCAAAATTTCGATCATTTTGAAACCTGAAAGGGGTGAATCAGCCCGTCTATATGAACAGCCTTTACTATGGGAACAATGTTGGGAGGTTGTGTTTTTAGATTTCTATGCAATTAGTAGCCCGGTCAATTTATATAGAATGTCAAATTTTTTTGTAAACCAGCATTGGTCCCAAATGAAAGTTTGTTGAAATTGACGGACTGACTACCATGTTAGTTATACCAACCTTGAGCACGGCAGCGGTGAGTCCCACCCCCGAGGAGCCCCGGCCGGTGGTGTACTGCGAGCGCGGCGCCAGCCGGTCGATGTAGTTCAGCAGCTGCGACTTGGCCACGCCGGGGTCGCCCATCAGGCAGATGTTGATGTTGCCACGGATCTTCATGCCGTTTGGTCGCCTACGAAGCGTATCAAAATCATTGTTTTATTCAAAATTGGATAATTGTATCTCTTTTTGAGCATCATATTTTTGTTTCTTATTATTTTTAATTTTCAATATGCAAAATCCAAAACTACTAGCGTTTCGAAATGACCACTGGTGAGTATATTTCATTTGACGACCTCCGTAGCGCAGTGGTTAACAAAGGTCCCGGGTTTGATCCCCTATCAGGACATAATGGAAAATGATCTTTATCAGATTGACCTAGGTCTTGGATGGAAATCTAAACAAATCTGACAGCATGAAACCGCACTTTTAAGTTTTTTTTTTCGAGGCTTCAGTACACTTGATGTGACTATGCCAGCCTCATGGGGGACCTCTAGTATAAAATTTATCTTAGCAACGTAATACACCTCCATAAGAGGTATACTGATTTTGCTGGATGTGAACACTATTAAGTTACTGTATTACTAACAAATTGGATCAAGTTAATCCTTGGGGGAGGCCTATGTCCAGCAGTGGACTTCTTGCGGCTGAAATGATGATGATGGATCAAGTTATCTCATAAATTAAATTGAAATTGATACTTTCATCAGAACGAAATGGACGATTCTGTCGCGTTCAGTCTCTCTTTCTCGCTCAAGTTAGTAAATGGCTGATAGAAAAGTATATAAGCATAGGAAAGTGCGATTTTGTGCTGCCAGATGTAGCTCAACCCTTAATCTAGTTTTATTGTTTATTACAGTCCGATGCAAACGTTATGGCGGCTCGGAACATCGCACGAGTCGATGCGCAGTACACAACATTAGGTAGCGGCACAACACAGCGGGGAGGCGGGGCGCGTACTGCGTAGTGAGTAGCTAATATCCGAGCCGCTATTAAGTTTGCATCGGACTGTACTTGGTACGAGTTTACATTAATTACTGTGTGTTGTTGGAAGCTTTAATAAGTAACATCAGCAATAACTTCTTTGCTAAGAAAAAGAAATGTCTATAAAAACTCACTTGTCGACACCGCCCACCAGCAGTAATAACAACGCTTTCTTCACGTCTTCGTGGCCGTAAATTTCAGGGGCCAGGCTCTTCGCCATGCGGGAGTACAGGTCTTCATCAGCTAGTTCCGCCAACTCGTCTTCAGTCAAAGCTTCAGCCATCTCGCTTTCGTCGCTTTGGTTCAGGCACGTCACACCCTGTTAAATAGTTAAGTAATATTGCACTTATGTACAGTGTATCAAATGAAAACTTAAGATGCACAAGTTGCAATGCCAGATTAACACAGTATAGGCCTTATTTAAATAAAGAAAAAAGATATGGGAAAAATTCCATGCAGGCAGGATTTGAACCGGCAGTCTTTACTATATAAGTCTAACGCCTTACCAATTAGGCCACCGCGCTTAATAATGAATATTTTTTGTGAAAATAATACCAGTGTTTGCGTAATATTGCGGGGATAGGGCAAGAACTATTTTTACTTTTGCTAACAATACAGGGGAGGTTCCCGGCAGAGTAGAATACGACCACTCCAAGTCATCCCGTGGATGTCGTAAAAGACGACTAAGGAAATACAAGCTAAACAAAGCTTATTAACATCAAAGAGACCTCTCCAACCCGTTTGGCCAGCGTGGAGAGTGTAGGCCAAATCCTCTGACTACTCAGGCTAGTATATGGCTCTGGTAGTACAGAGAGGGTCGTGCTCCTGCAGTGGAGACTAGAAAGACCTGATGATGATGATGATGATGACAGGGGAGGTGGTAAAAATAGCTAATATTTTGCTTACGTAATATTTGAATGGCCCCAGAGGCCTATTTTCTGCAGTGGACTCCTTAGGGCTGTAATGATGATGATGAAGCGACTTAAGCGCAGAGTGGTCTGTTGCTTGTTTGTTCCTTGATCATAACTGCATACTCACGTGCGCCTCTAGATAGGTGTCGGAGAGCAAGCCCTGCACGATCTGGCGGAAGCCGGCGCTGAAGAGCGGCAGGAAGACGCCGGTGACGGCCACGTGGTCGCCGGGCTGCGCGCGCCGCGTCGTCTCGCCGCGGCAGTACACGGACAGCTGGCGCGGGATGTGCCCCACTGGCACTTGGTCAGACTAGAAAAATCATTTTATTAAATTACTAGTTGTTACCCGTTCGCGCGCGTGATATATAGCCTATGTCCTTCTCAGTACCCTAACCTATGTGAAAGCGTAACAAACCAACAAACAAACATACTTTCGCATTTATAATATTAGTTAGGATTAGGATTTCGTATTTGCCGTGTGGTTCCCGGTCGAGTAGAATAGGACCACTCCAAGTCTTCCCGTGAATGTCATAAAATGCGAGGAAACACAAGCTAAACAAAGCTTTTAAAGAGACCTCTACAACCCGTCTGGCCAGCATGGAGAGTGTAGGCCAAATCCTGACTGCTGTGGCTGATATATGGCTCTGGTAGTACAGAGAGGGTCATGCTCCTGCAGTGGAGACTAAAAAAGAAAGACCTGATGATGATGACATAATTTAGATTATTTCTTTACTGAAAGAGTGCACTCCCTGTTCCAAACAAAAACTTCTCCAAACTAACTTTCTTTCCACAATCACACAATCCTTACGCACAACGGGGACTTGCAAATATTTTATATTTGTAGTGCTATGAAAGATGAGTGAAAAAATACCTTGCTAACCCAAATAATCTATAAGATATAAAGTTTACAAAGTCATAATACCATACGTTGTTATACATTTTAAATGAACAGAAAGAAGAATATTTATTTATTTAAAAAGTAGGTGGTATATATTTCAGTATTGTATATACTTACATGCTCCTGAATCTTCAGCTCCTGGAACTTCTGGAACCTAGAGCCCCTGGTCTGCAGATGCAGCTGCCCTGCCGTCTTGTTAAGGCGGCACTCGTCCGCGGAGCAGGCGGCCGGCGGCGTGAACTGCAGCGACCGGATGGGCTGATACGTCTCCGCGCCGCATGCACTGCACGAGTATGTGGCCACCACTAGGAGGGGCTTTACGTCTGTACAGCGGGTCACGATGCCTGTAGAAAAAAACATGTTTATGGACGTGATATTTAGTAAATTATAAGGGACTCCTGACACTTATCAACGCATAATGGGCATGTTGACTAAAATTTTTTTCATGTTGCTATGTAAAGACCTGCCAAAAATAAACACAATAGTGACAGAAATACATTTCTAAACAAAAAACTCTTTCAGTTATAAAAGTTTTAAAGACACATGTTTTTAGACGTAAATTTTTAGACGTGAAAACGCGCCGCTGTAATCCCTACATGTTTGTGACGTCACAAGCTTGTATTTTGTATGGTTGGCGTGGGAACTTTGTTTGGTAGCTATATGAAATATTTCGTTTATGGTAATGGTTTCATAATAAAAGTTGCTATAAATTTTGCATACTAAAATACAGTATAATTGTTATTAAAGATTTTCATACTTTAAAAAATGGTCTTATTCACCCAACTTTAAAGAAGCTTTAAGATCTCTTAACGAATCGATATCAAATTAAAAGTGTTCTTTATAGTGTTTTTAGATAGAAATTAATCTCATTAGAAACAAATTTTATATAATCTTAACATTAGGCAACTACCGTATTAGCTTTAGCTGGTTTCTACAGAATAAGGGTTTCGCTAATCCCATCGTCATCGGCTCGGCGCGGACGACACGACTACGGCTGGTGGCACGACAGCCTCATTCCGTAGAGGTCTTTCTCACCGGTTAAAGCCGAATACTACACTAATATCAATATTTACTAAAATAAAACCTGCATATTGTAGAGAGAAAAGTATATGTTGACCATAGAATATGGCTACACATCCCACAAGGATATAAAATTCTGAGCTTAATGAATGAGAAAATTGGACTATAGTAGTTGTGAAACTAGAATCTATTGATGTACATTACCAGGATGTAAATATATATTTATTTGAAAACTTTGTGAGCCTAACAGTCATTCTCTCAAATTCAACCATGAGAAGAATAAATAAACAGGTAAAATAAAACTACAACTGAATTGATAATCTCCTTCTCTTTTGAAGACTGTCAAAATAACTGGCTAGGTGTGAAACATTATGACAGACTAGCAGCCCTCCCGGCTGCACCCCGTATGTGTTATTCCTATAAACCTTCCTCAAGAATCACTTTATCTATTGGTGAAAACCACATGAAAATCTGTGCAGTCGTTTTCGAGTTTATCGCGAACAGACAAGCAGAGGAGGACTTCATTTAATAACATGTAGTGATTGGGATGGTAAAGTTAAAGGGTAGGGATAATAGATTAATTCTATTGATTATAAAAAACGATAATATATTAATTATATTACATAAACATACATACAAAAACATACACAATTTTTAACTATTTTATATATATATATACAACTATGTTATATGTATACAAAATAGTTAGAAATTATGAATTCATCTGCTGAGCTGACTAACGATCAATAAATTGTATGTACTAAAAAAAATTATTTATCCTCACCTCTGACAGTCACAAGTTTGCCGATATGCTCTGCTTTCACTTCTCGAATAGGGACAGATTTGGAAGTAGACATATCCTTGAAGCACACCTCACTAAAAACATAAAATATTACTAACATAGCAATTACTTATCATATGTTGAATATCTTATAAGCAAATTAAATGAGTTTATATATATTATGTTTGATAAAATAAATAAACAGGAAGTTCTTGGGCTCTTTTCTTAGACAAACATTTACAAAAGACTGAAAAATTAATATATGGTGCCCATTTTCGTACGGACTTCTTAATTATAGCAAATGAACAATAGAAAAATTATAACTATTGTCGAAATACAATGATTATTAATTGAGATAGATTGATGTTCAAAAAATTACTCACAATCTCCGGATCAACTCTGGAGGATATCTATTCCTGGGGTCCCGCATTTCTCCAGGGATTCTGTGGTTCCTTGCCTCCAGCATTATTCTATGTTCAATGTAAACATCAAGTGCATCTTTAGCAACCACCTACAAACAAAGTAGTTGATAGTTTTGTACAGTACAGCTACTAGATAAAGGTAGAAAAAAACTCCAATATGACATTAAGCAAATGACTGTGGCTTTTGTTCTGTTCCTTTTTGCTAATACAGTATACAGAAAAAGTATTGCTGAAAAAAAAAACAGGCTTGCAGTTTCTCTCTATCCCTATTTGAAGCTTAAGTAACAACCACAGTGCCAAAACTGTAACTGATGGGTAAAGCATTGAACATTGCACAATTAACTCATCTTTGGCATCATCATCAAGTCTTTTTTAGTCTCCACTACAGGAGCACAACCCTCTCTGTACTACCAGAGCCATATGTTAGCCAGAGCAGTTAGGGAATTCGGCACATTCTCCACGCTGGCCAGACCAGTTGGAGAGGTTTTTGGCATACCAGGTAATAATATCATTGAAAAAAACAAAAAACTTGCCTCTCTGTGTTTGTAATCAGGTAGCATATCGTACACAACGTCTGAAACCATACTGCTGTATCGACGAGTGTTATGTTTGACAGCTTCTGCCAACTCCTCGTTGGCCTCATGAAGATCATCCAATTCCACAGTAAAAGCAATCTGAAAGAAATAAGTGTCGCAAATTGTTAACCATTTGGGGCACCACAGGACATAGATACTCTAAAACGTACATTTTAACTGTTCCGAAACGGACTATTACAACCAAGTTGTTGGTTTAATGATAATTGATGATATTTACCTGTTCCCTATGGGCAACTCGAGTAAGTTGCTCCGCATACTTAAAATGCTTGTGTCCTTCATCGTCGGTCTGGCAGAAATCGACGAAAAAGTTCTTGAAAGCCTCTGTAAAGTAAACAATAAAGTTAACCTCTCACTCAACCATGCAGCAGATTTATTTTATGTAAGTGCACTCTAATTATACCTTTGTCTGCAGTATAATCGCGCATTGCCATTTTTACAAGTGAAGCTAATGTTTGTTTTGAATACCTAACAAGTATTTACGATAATAATTTGTTTAACCGCTGAAGAACACAATACACAAACAACCAGTGATGACGGAAATTGGCGCGAAAGTTATTCACAGATTAGACAGAGTATGTCCTAACCGTGGTGGCAACTGACAGACAACTGCCTTCGCAATTTTTTTTTTATTCCTACGGCTTTTGGTACTTGATACACATTTATCATAAGGAGAGACAAACTGTTCTGCGCTACTATACCGACAAAACAATATATTTTTTTAAAACAAGTTATAACTTTCGCGCCCTAAGAAATGTCAAATTAATGTCATACGCAGAACTTGTGGGAAATTGTTGTTTATTTTTATTTAAATATTTTTTAGCAGGATTACGAGACCGATAAATTAGTTAACATATAACCCTAAAATGGCAGACTCTCTGGGTAAGTCCTGCTAAAAATCAACAGTTCTTATTGTTGATTCATTGTTGAAATTGACCTATGTACAAAAATACAACCTCATCAATAATCCTTGTATGTTTTAGCTGCCCAGAGAGCGAAGCGACAAAAAGTAGATAAACACGGACGTTTATCAGCTTTGGAAAAACTGAAACAGCTGAAAGGGAAAGGTGTTAAACATAAATACGACGTAGACGAGTTAGAGAACGTTTACGACACCGTCGATGAGAAGGAGTACACAGACCGAGTGCTGCAGCGACAGGACGACGATTGGATCGAAGATGGTAAGCGTCAGATGATACCAAAAACATTGCACACCCTTTCGTCACATTACAGTGTTAGTGTAGCTTTTTAATACCTATAACTTTGTCAGCAATTCTTTTAGTACTTCTGAAATGAACACCCTGCTCTTATATTCATATAGGAGTAGTAGTTGTTTTAATGAAAAAGCGTTTAGTTATGTATTTATTTCTTCTCTTATTAAAAAAGAGACATCCCAGATAATCAATTATTTATCTTTTATGCAGATGGTACTGGCTATGTGGAAGATGGTCGTGAGATATTTGATGATGATGAGATTGAGGACTCATATGTGGCTACAAACAATAAGGAATCTGGCAGAGGTCAGAAGAGGAAGGCTAGAGTTGCAGCACCTGCATCTTCAAAGGGAAATATAAGAAATCTGTTGGGTTCTATGCCTGCCAAGAAAAAAGAGGTATGTTAACTATTTATACATATGGGAAAAAACTGTGATGTGTGATATATTGAGATATACATTTCTATCCCTCATCTTGGATACACATATTCAGTAAATATCACATTTACACACATAAACATTTTCTATACCACAACCATAAAAACAAAACTACTATGTAACTGCTTGTTTTTATTCATGAAAAGTGAAAAAAAGAAAGGAGAAGCCTTTACCCAGCAGAGGGACAAGAAATAGCCATAATACATAAATAATTAATTCTTTTTATTCCTAGGATGTAAAAATATCAGACGACAACATTCTCTCAGACATCATGTCAGACCTGGATGGGAGTGCAGCCTCCACTGCGGTGAAGCCAAAGCCCCTGGTCACGAGGACCAACACTGTGGAGTCCAGCAAGCGGGACGCTCAGAACTACTTTAAGAGCCTAGCATCTGCTGTTAAGAAGCCTTCTACTGTGGCCACCCTGAGCAATGGACAAACTAACAAAACAGATGTGAAAGTTGAAAGGATTGTAAGTGTAATGTTTTTTTATTCATACATGAAATTAATCCTTTTTTTATTAAAAATGTGAGTTACCATGCATAGCCAAAATATGACAGTTAATGAATCTCACAATAACTTGTGCAATCTGCCCACCAAATCCATTCTTTCAGCTGCATTATAAAATCTGTTTCAATAACTTTTTAGGAAACGCCCAAAGACCACCGAAAAGAGCCACCTAAAGAGGAAAAGAAGTATATCACCAAGAAAACAGAATGGAAAATAGACAAAGAGATAAAACAGGAGATCGAAGACTCTGCCACACAAAACATAGAGGAATTCCACACTCAGGACATGGACTTTGATGATGACTTCAGCAATGATGCCCCCGTCGCTCCTAAAGACACTCCTGCACCTAAAACACCTGAAGTTAAAGAAGAACCAATCTCAAATACTATAACTGATGTAGCAGAAGAGTTCTTAAATGATGATTTTGAGATATTCCCAGTGAAAAAACAGTCACCGAAAGTACTAAAACCTTTGTCAAGTACTTGGAATGACCAAGCAGGAGATCAGCAAGTGCAGACTGCTGTGATGAGTGATGGGCAACTACCACTTCATACAAATGAAAGTGGGGAAAAGGTGCTAAGGTTTTACTGGCTTGATGCCTGGGAAGATAGGTATTTGAAGCCGGGAGTGGTGTATCTGTTTGGAAAGGTGTATGCCAAACCGGGTGACAAGAAGGCAGGCAGTTTGTCATGCTGTGTTGTAGTAAAGAATGTCACAAGGCAGATGTTCTTGTTGCCAAGGGAATATGTAAGTACATAAATATTTGTTGCTATTAAATGTTTGTATAAATCTACTTGCTAAAGGAATCTTAGCATCTAAGTTTACTAAAACAATTTGGATTGGTGCAACCTATCTATTAACCTAAAGATGTTTACACTCACCAAAAGTAAGGCCATACATGACAATATGTACCATAGGACATCATGACAGTATGTACCATAGGAGATCAGACAATATGTAACAAGACCATTGCAGTTGGGCTCAAGACTTAAATTGGGCTTCGGCAAAATATGGTCTGCGAGGCCTGTTCGACATGTGCAGCCTCACAAAAAAATACGCAATACCTTTAGTCGAGACGCCGACATTGCTGATGCCCGACACTGCCACTGCAGATACTCCTATTAAGTGGAAGTGAAAATTATTTAAAAATTATTCCCAAATACCAAATTAAATGTACATTTATGTGAATAAAAAATATGAAGATGAATATTATATTAGGTATGAGTGTACAAGCATTTAATAAACACTGACATTCCATTTTCGAACGAAAAATACCAAGAGTTGCTACAGCAGTGAAAGTATACAACAAAGCTTCAAAGATGGTTATATGACCACTGTTGGAACAGCTAATGTCAAGATCATTTTACAGATCAAATAACATTGTGAATGCTTAAGGACTCTTATAATCATTTTACAGAAATTAGATCTTGTGACCCTGGAGGACACAGACCAGGAGGTGACCATGATGGACATATACGAGGAGTTCAACAGCTCCGTGGCCAGTGAGCTCGGCCTCAAGGAGTTCAAGTCCAGGAAGGTCACCAAGAATTATTCCTTCAACCTGCCAGATATACCAGCGCAGTCTGACTATCTTGAAGTCAAGTATTCTGTAAGTAAATTAAAAGCTCTCTATTCTTCTATGATGGTTTGGGAGAAAAGGAACACATAGAATATGCTTTACTTCTTGCGCAGAAGGTCAAGGGATCGGGCTAAGGCATCACGTCAATAGGCTTTGCGGCTAGCACCCATCACTATTTTGAATCCGCTCTCCATCTTATCGCCCACCACATGCTAAAAGTAACTTTTAGGTTTTATGACCTTGGGCTCTGTCTCCCCCGTAAGGGATAAATAATAAGAAATTTCTTTAGGAATAAGTAGTTCCCTTGTACTCATTTTTGTATATATATTGTCTTAACATGTTTTTCTGTGTACATAAATGAATAAATAAATGTATGTATTTCAAAAAAGAATAAACCCACCGCATGTTTTCTTTCGCGCCTTATCTCATAAATCTGTAATAATATTTGAAAGTGGAAGAGTTTGTTTGTTTGTTTGGTTGAAAACGCTCATCTCAGGAACTACGGGACCAGTTTCAAAAATTCTTTTACCGTTAGATAGGTACAATATCCCTGAATGCCATAGGCTAGGTATTGTACCGAGGGCGAACATTCATCATCTATTGCGGTTGATATAACTGAAAAAACCGGCCAAGTGCGTGTCGGGCCACGCGCAGTGTAGGGTTCCGTAGTTGCGAATGACAACTTTGAGTTCACACTGTTTACACTCACACCTCACAGTCTAACGACCAAAAACATCTAACAATGAAGATTGTATGAAATTTTACATTTTCCAGTATACATTTTATAAGTTGGTTGCCTATAACTTTTTAGTTTGCACTTAGTACCCAGCTCTGATAGTTTTCCTTTCAACTTCAGTATATATACTATTGCTGTAATTTTTTTCACGTATCCATATATAACCGTTTAGCAGATAGAGGGGGGGACACGTACCTCTAACAAAATTTTGCACTTTAAAACCAAATATTTCGGAAACGGATCCCTAAATCGAAAAATGGTGTTCTTAACCTCACAATATTTTTGAAAGACCTTTTTAACGATACCCCACACGATGGGTAAATAGAGAAAAAAAAATTACTCCCCCACTTTACTTGTACGGGAGCTACCCAAAAAAAAAATTTTTTTCAAGGTTTTTTTCTACGACTTTTTTGCCATGATTAATATACACACTCATACCAAATTACAGCTTTCTAGTACTTATAGTCTCTGAGTAAAACCGCGGACGGACAGACAGACAGACAGACATGGCGAAACTATAAGGGTTCCTAGTTTACTACGGAACCCTAAAAAAGGTCAATCATACGAACGTCGTAACAGATGTTGAAGAGATCATCAAAATGTTGTCCACCATTGTAGTTGGCAAATAGGCCTGAAAGCCAAAGGCCAGTAAATAAATAAAGATTTACTCAAACTTGATAACATTAAAAGGTTGTGTCCACATAAAGATGGCATAATAATCATTTTGTGTAACAAAATAGAAATAATCACTTAAGAAGTCCAATGTGTCTTCGTTTTATGAAAATTGCACTCGATAGTCGACCTCAGTGGCGCAGCGGTTAACACGCCAACAACCTCAATGGTCCTGGGTTCGACCCCAATCAGGTCATGATGGAAAACAATCTTTTTCAGATTGGCCTGGGTCTTGAATATTTACGTTACATTTTATAATAGATACTTATATATCTATATAAGTATCTATTATAAGATGTAGTATATAACATCTTTAACTAAATCCTATGAAACAAGTTCATAACTTACCATGGAATTAGCTCAGTTTGTGTGATTTGTTTCTATATATATATTTATTTATTCCAGGCGTCGTTCCCGCCACCACCTGCAGGCAAGAAATACCTGACGTTTTCTCACATATTCGGCGCGAACACGTCGTCCCTCGAGACCTTCCTGTTAGACAGGAAGATCAAAGGGCCCTGCTGGCTCGAGATCAAGTACCCGGAGAATGTACAAGCTAAGGTAACGTTAAATGTTTTTTCTTTTAAACTTGAGATTTTTTTTGTTAAAGGCACTTTTTCACGGTTGCAAGGAGTGTATTGTTTTTTTTTTTTCGATCTCATGTATATACCTTATTTGTAAGTTTTTTAGTACCTCAAATATGATTTGGACGTATCGTTAGAAACCTTACATCCTGAGTGATATAGCCTATAATTTGTTGTCAATGAAGTTGGAAAAAAAGGTCTTAGAAATATAAACAAAAAGTTTATAAGCGATTGACGGCCTCCATGGCACAGTGAACACACGCTCTTTTACTTCTATTTCACAAGTATGTCTCTGTTCCTAGAGCTGCCCAAGGAGGGTTGATATAAGGCAGGAGGCTGGTCGTTATTTTTTTTTTTATATTTTTATGGTTTATATAGTCCCATCATCATTAGGTCTTTTTTAGTCGCCACTGCTGGAGCACGACCCTCTCTGTGCTAGTGCCATATAGTAGCCTGAGTAGTCAGAGGATTTGTCCTACACTCTCCACGCTGGCCGGACGGGTTGGATTGATCTCTTTGGTGTTGGTGGTGGTGGCTTTGTTTAGCTTGTGTTCGTCGATGTCGTAGAAGGAAACTTACGCCTTCTACAACATCCACGGGAAGACTTGGAGTGGTCCTATGACATGACAGTAAATTACACATGTTTGATTGCGACATATTATCTAGTGTCCACAAAGATAAATAAAGTAAAAGAGTCACGGAATAGTACCCCAGAGAAGGAAAACGCAGTAGAGGTCGCCAACAAACCAGGTGGGAAGGAGCCCTGAAACTCACGGCGGGACATCTCTAGAGAAGAGTTGCACAGGACAGAACGCAGTGGAAGCGTTTAGAGGAGGCCCATACGCACTCTGGAGACATATTATAACTGTAACTTCCTACCAAGATGTAACATATGTTAGATAATTCAGATTTAAATACATACATACATATTATCACGTCCTTATCCCTTGCGGGGTAGGCAGAGCCCAAAGTCATAATACTCAAAGGCCATGTTTAGCGTATTAGTGGGTGTTAAGGCGCTCTTATAGTAACACTAGCGCCACCCAGCAATTAAATTTTTAAATCCTAAATTACCTATATCGAATTTTAAAAATCTAACAAGTACAAAACTAGTAAATTACTTGTAGTATTTTTTTTTATTTATTATAAGTAGTTTACTAGTGCCATATTTAAAGTGAAAAATCGATTAACGCCAAAAGGGGCCACTTTTGGCGTTATTTACAAGTTATGAACTTGTTAGATTTTTAAAATTCGATATAATTTAGGAATAAAAGAATTAATTGCTGGGTGGCGCTATTGTTACTATAAGAGCGCCTTAATATCCTATCCCTTGACCGACTTTTACGGTCTGCGCGGAAAGAAAAGTAGCTGGTACATTCTATGTTTTTCCTTTTCTCACAAACCAGCATGGAAGATCAGATTAAATGGCTTATTATAATTATAAGTATCTAGATGTATGATCAGCCTGTAATATGGTTTTTATTTGTAGGTGTCGTGGTGCAAGCTGGAAG
This sequence comes from Rhodophaea formosa, assembly GCA_963082605.1. Lineage (NCBI taxonomy): Eukaryota > Metazoa > Arthropoda > Insecta > Lepidoptera > Pyralidae > Rhodophaea > Rhodophaea formosa. Next base: position 17,114,194 of record OY720207.1, read on the forward strand.
CGGCGTGCGAGAAGATGGAGCACGTCAGCGTCATCAAGAACGACGCAGACCTGGAGCCGCCGCCCATCGTCGTTGCTACTGTAAGTGCTTTCTTCTACACTGAAAATATATCGTCTTTAGGAATATAAGCAATCAAGCCTACCCAATACAATACTGTACTTAATTTTCGTAACTAAGTACGAATAGTGTCGTCTTTGTCAATTCCGTCAATGAACAGTTAAAAATGGCAATCTTATTTGCAACTTTGTTGAGAACTCGTAACGATTGGACAATTGGCGTTTGTTTTAACATATTTGTTCGCGCGCTCGGTATTGCGAACAGATCCGGTACGCAGAGCACTTACCACCGCAGCACGGCCTGGTTGCTCACGCGGCCTCTGAGCACCTTAAATATACGTGGCCAATGCCAGTGTCTGTGGTCAAGTCTACCTTAATTGGTTATTGAAAAAGTATACTTTGATTCCAGATAAACATGAGAACCACAACAGACCCAAAGACAAGGAAGGCGAAAATCCTAATGTTGAGTTGTTTGATACACAACCAGTTCCCCATCAACAAACCGGCGCCCAATCCGCCTTTCCAGCAACATTTTTGTGGTAAGTTATTGTTTTTTCCTGCTTTGTAATATATAAGTTACAAACCAACGGCCAACAAGTACAAATTGGGACTTGTTATTAAACCTCCATTGTCTATTCGTTGTCCGTCTTAGGGCTGTATCTCTTGAACATTAATTAAAACCTTGTAGGCTTGAAATGTTTACAGAATGTGTAACAACACATTCTGTACATTGCCACTATACCAAAAAATAATGATTTTTTTATTAAAATCAAAATTTGAGGGGGCCTAACAAGAAAGTGGTTTTAGAGCATTAATGAAGTTATGTTATTGTTTATTTGGAACACTTCATGTTCGAATACTTGGCTAGTTTTTCATTTTAATTGGACTAGTGTCCATGGACCACAGGTTCACGGGGCCGTTAATTCTATCTCTACTCCTTAAAATGTTAACTAGGATAAAGAGATGTTTCCATAAGAGATCAGTGTCACCATGTTCCTAAGTAAACCAGTTTTAGAAAGGATGTAATCATTTATGTATTCTTTCCAGTCATGACAAAATGCAATGAAATCTGGCCATTGGACCTGAAGCAAGCATTTCCCCAATACAAAGCCACGAAACTAACAAAATGCGACTCGGAAAGAGAGTTACTAAACTTCTTTATGGTACAGTTCTGGAAAGCCGATCCCGACCTGGTGGTAGGGCACGATATGCCCGGATTCCAACAAGACTTGCTTATAGGGAACATCTTAGACCTGCACATACCCAATTGGTCCCGGCTGGGGAGGTTGAAACGATCAGTGCCGCCGCAGCGGAAGTTCGCCGCTAAAGACGCGTTTCTAGGGCGCCTCGTGTGTGATATAAAAATATCCGCCATGGAGCTCATAAGAGCTAGAAGTTTCGATCTAAATACTCTATTTGTCGACGTTTTAAAAATGAAAGATGGCGAGCGAGTGGACGTCGCCATCGAAGACTTGCCGCGCTACTACGAGAACAGCAGAGACCTGCTGCAACTTGTCTCTCTGAGCATGCAGGACGCCTCCTACATACTGAAGATCATGTGCGAACTGAACGTCATCCCGCTAGCCTTGCAAATCACTCAGATCGCGGGCAACGTCATGTCTCGGACTCTGATGGGCGGTCGCTCGGAAAGAAACGAGTTTTTACTGCTTCATGCCTTCACCGAAAAAAATTACATTGTACCCGACAAAGTGTATGGAAAGAAAAACGTCAATGTTGAAGATGATGAAGAGGGAAGCACTGAGAATGTCCCTAAAAAGCAAGGAAAGAAGAAGGCTGCCTATTCGGGCGGCTTAGTTCTCGACCCCAAAAAAGGATTCTACGACAAATTAATATTACTTATGGATTTCAATTCGTTGTACCCGAGTATTATTCAAGAATACAACATCTGCTTCACTACCATAAAGAGGAAAAGTGCTGCGGCTACAGATGATGATATCGCCAATCTTGTGCTGCCATCTCCCAATGCGGAGTTTGGTGTGCTCCCCACTCAAATCCGAAAACTTGTCGAGAGCAGGCGAGAGGTGAAGAAACTGATGAAATCCGACTTACCGACTGAACAATACATGCAGTACAACATCAGACAGATGGCTCTCAAACTCACTGCCAACTCTATGTACGGTTGTTTAGGTTTTACACACTCCAGGTTCTACGCCAAGCCGCTGGCGGCGCTCGTCACTATGAAGGGCAGAGAAATCCTCATGGACACCAAAGAGATAGTCCAAAAACTAAACTACGACGTCGTTTACGGTGATACCGACAGTTTGATGATTAACACCAACTGCTTAGATTACGATTCTGTCTTCAAAATTGGTAACGATTTGAAGAGAGAGATCAACAAAAAGTACAGGCAAATTGAACTCGATATCGACGGCGTGTTCAGGTACCTGCTGCTGCTGAAGAAGAAGAAGTACGCGGCTGTCATCATCAGCAAAAATAAGAATGGTGAATTCGTTTACTCACAGGAACATAAAGGGTTAGATATAGTGCGGCGCGACTGGTCGCAGCTAGCGGCCGAGGCGGGCAAATTTATATTGAGTCAGATTCTGTCCGAGCAGTCCGCAGATGAGAGGTTGGAGAGTATTCAGATACATTTGAACAAACTCAAGGAAGATTTAATAAATAACAAAATGCCGCTGTCCATGCTCACCATTACTAAACAGCTGACTAAGCACCCAAATGAGTATGCAGACAAAAATGCTCAACCTCACGTCCAAGTAGCCCTCAGACTCAACAGTAAAAATAGTAGAAGATTTAAAAAAGGCGACATAGTACCCTATTTAATTTGTGACGACGGCTCGGGCAAGTCTGCCGTGCAAAGAGCATACCATATTGAGGAGTTGAAGAGTTCGGAAAATCTGAAAGTAGATTACAATTACTACTTAGCGCACCAGCTACACCCCGTGATATCGAGAATATGCGAGCCGATAGAAGGCATGGACCCCGCGCGAGTGGCCGACTGCCTCGGGCTGGATCCATCCGGCTACAAGCAAATGCTGAAGAGGCAGGATAACAACACCGAGACTTACGAAGTCGAGAACGAGCAAGAAAAGTACCGATACTGCAAGGAGTTCACGTTCGTGTGCGTTAGTGAGAGTTGTAAGACAGAGAACAGGATAAAAGAGACATTCGTGAAGGGGGATAAAGAGAGTGTATGTTTTCTAGAGCGATGTCAGAATGAGAAGTGTGGGGTGCGGCCGCTGGAGTACGTGGCGTGCGTGCAAAATCAGCTGAGCCGGCAGTTGCGCGGTCTGCACGCGCAGTACTACGCGGGCTGGCTGGCGTGCGAGGACCCGGGCTGCGGGCACCGCTCGGCGCGCCTGCCGCAGGCCTTCGCGGCCGGCTACCCGCTGTGCCGCCAGTGCGAGAAGGGCGTCATGTTCCGCGAGTACACCGAGAAGGACCTGTATCTGCAGCTCAACTTTTTTATGTTCCTCTTCGACCTCAGCAAAGGCAATAATTCAAGTAAGTATACCTTATTCAAGTATATGTTAACTAGCTGTTCCCCGCCAGTTGTTCCGTGTGAATTTTGGTTTTATCACCCAGTCCGTCCAGACCCCCGGCTAAACCCCAGCCACTGGACCCTGGTTTTGGATGTATCTCAAGTTAGGATGTACCCGGGATCACGCTTACATGACAAAAACATCAATTTATCGTACAGTCTATCGGGGCCCACAAGCAGACCGCAGTAATGAAGCAACTCCGGTGAGGATGTGACTAGCACCACACAGAGATATCAATCGTTTTCGAATAACTAGCCCAATAATGACGTTAAACATACATATTTTTGCGAAGTTAAATTCATGCAATTATCAGACCAAACTTTTGAAAATCGAACAATTGTAATTGGTGGTTTTTTTTCCACCAATCACAATTGCTCAGGGTCTAGTCCATAAAGTACAACCTTACGATCCAAAGTTTATAAGTTTCGATGTCATAATGACCGTAAAAAATATTAAAATTTGTAATCCCAATGGGCTACTTAAATAGGTACAAGGTAAGTGAATTATAAATTCCTCATTTAAGGACAAAATTTAATTTCAGAAATGAAAGTTAGTCCCCAAGTTGCATCCTCACTACAAGTCCTAAAGGAAACGGTAGAAGATTGGCTGGCACAATCTGCGTATTCCATCATAAACCTTTCGAAGCTGTTCAGGTTCTTCTCTATGGACCCCAAGGCCGGGAACAAAGTGAAAGCAGAGCCTCTGGAGATCGATATACTGCCTGAGACAGAACAGATTGATGCCTTATTGGAAATGGGAACATACTGAAGAGCTGTGTTATGAACTGACAGTAATATTTTTATAAGTAGTTGTTAATTAGGTTTAGAATCATGTTAATTTTACTACTTAACATTAGTTTATAAATAATAAATTTTACAATAATTTATCTACTTTTATTCTCTTGAGTAGTGCCGTGTGATCCCCGGCAGAGTAGAATAGGTCCACTCCAAGTCTAACCGTGGATGTCATAGAAGGCGACTTTGAAAAAAAATCACATATCTGTTAATTTTACGCCTAGAAATCCTATAAGTGTGGACGTACTGGTTTCATCGTTGCGAAGTTTTCGCTAGGTATCTAATAAGACAATCGAGACTTTCACAATGAGAATACAGAAGTAAAAGTGGATCTTGAAAAAATTAAGACAAAGTTCTTTAGAATAGTAATTTATTTCATAATCTTAAAAACATTACATAATGTTTAAATTTTTAATACTAATTACTAACACATTGATATCGAATGCACACATTCGTATCTGTTGCAAGATAGTCTTAATAATATCCTCTACCGCGACCTCTCATTGGCCCACCAAATTGACCTCTTCCCCTTCCTCTGAAATTCATGTCGTAATTATTTCCATTCATGAAGTTGCCTCTTGGTCCTTGATTATAAGAGTCTGGAGGGCCAAAATTACCAAAGCCTTGAGGTCTCATTGGACCAGGTAGTAATGGAGCTCTGTTTTGCATGTTTGGTCTCATACCTTGTATGAAGGGTGGTCTTAAATTATCTTGCATCATTCTGTTGTCTTGCATAGGCATACCCCAATTATCTTGCATATAAGGACCACAATTATTTTGCATGGGAGGACCTCGATTGTCCTGCATAGAACCCCAGTTATCTTGCATAGCACCCCTGTTATCCTGCACAGGGCCATTATTATCCTGCATAGGACCCCTGTTATCCTGCATAGGAAACCTATTATCCTGCATAGGACCCCTGTTATCTTGCATAGGACCCCTGTTATCCTGCATAGGACCCCTGTTATCCTGCATAGGACCCCTGTTATCCTGCATAGGACCCCTGTTATCTTGGATAGGAGCCCTGTTATCCTGCATAGGACCCCTGTTATCCTGCATAGGGCCCCTGTTATCCTGCATAGGACCTCTGTTATCCTGCATAGGACCCCTATTATCCTGCATAGGACCCCTGTTATCCTGCATCGGACCTCTGTTATCCTGCATAGGATCCCTGTTATCCTGCATAGGGCCCCTGTTATCCTGCATAGGACTCCTGTTATCCTGCATAGGACTCCTGTTATCCTGCATGGGACCCCTGTTGTCCTGCATAGGACCCCTTTTGTCTTGCATAAAACCCCTGTTGGCCTGCATCGGACCCTTTTCATCCATCATGGGGCCTCTGCTATCTTGTCCAAAAGATTCTTGTTGATTATGATCCCAAGAGTCATTATTATAAGAATCGTTAGACCGATTATGGAAGGTCGGTGGTGGGCGAAGCAAGGCTCCTTGTTGCTTCCCAAAGGATTGCTGTGAAGGTTGGTTTTGTGCTGAATTGGACGAGACTGGCCGTGTTTCTCGTGCCGGTGGATTACTTGAATTTTCTGAGCGGTCACCGAAGGAACGAGGTTGGCTGCTGCTGGCGACAACATCGGAGGATTGTGTCGATGTAGTTTTGGGCTTGGCGGTGGACTGTATGGACGCTTGGACCAAGGCCAGGAGGTCGGAAGCAGAGGAGTAGTTAGTGAGATCGACTGACGCAGCGGAAAATTTCGTAAGATCGACCTTCCCTGTGGAAAAATTCGTGAGATCGACGGTTGGTATCACTTCTTTGGGTGCAGGCGCCGGTTTTTCCACAACTTCTGGTGTAGAAACAGGGGATGCTTTAGTCTCCTCCAACGATTTTTTTACAATTTCCATTTCTTGACGAATTTGGTCCTCCTTGACTTTTTCAGTGGCCGATTTGAATACCTAAAAACAGAACATACTTAAGTTTGTGGTATAAAAACTAATAATCAGCGGTGGCGTAAAACATTACGGTGCTCCGGACGGCAGATCTTTGCGTGGCTCTTGTCTAGAGGACAGGTTGCGTTTGCAAAGTCATATTGCTAAAAGGCTCGACAGCTTCTAAGACCGCCGCTGCTAATTAAATATACCTTATCGCCACATTGTACGCTCATGACAAAGACGTATCATATCACATATACGGAGTGAACGCTGATGACTTATTTTTGGATCAAAAATTATGTATTTGGTTGGCTGTGATTTTTTTTTTGTTTTTTGATGCCAATTAAAATATAAATAAATCCCGAAACTCATTTATATCCAGAAGGAGTTTTTCAGGGTGATATATAGCCTATGTCCTTCTTAGTACCCTAACCTATGTGTATACAAAATATCATGACATGATGATCGGTTCAGTAGATACGGCGTGAAAGCGTAACAAACAAACTCACTTTTGCATTTATAATATTAGTTGGGATTTAATGTTATTACTTTGTGTCTGGTTGTCCAGACACAATGTAATGACTCGTTCATCAGAGCCCGAGTCAGGACGAGTACACAAAAGGGTATGCATACTATTTTTAGACGGATGCCTTCACATGACGAACGACTTTTTCATTTTAAAATCATACGACTTCGAGCAGTCGCTCGTAAAAAATAGTAGGTACTTCAGATTTCGGGCATCGTCTAGATATTCACTATATGGTAAAAGCACTCCCGCACCTTCGCGCCCCCTCCGCACTCGCAGTCTCACCTCTTCGACCGTGTAGTCGTCGTCGTCACTGTCGATGGTGAGGGGCGGCGGCCGGCGCTCCGGGCGCGCCGGCTCGTCGTCGGCGGGGCCGGACGCGGGGCCGGACACGGGGCCGGCAGCGGGGCCCGGCGCGGCGGCGGCGCTCACATACTGGCGCAGGCGCTCCACTCGCGCCGGCGAGCGAGCCTCCAGCTTCTTGAGGTACGCGATCAGGCTGTGCTGCTCCTCCGCTGAAAGTTCGTTGAAGTTCTTCAGCAGGGTTTCCAAGTCTGAGTCGGAGAGGCCGTCCATCGCGTCCGTGGCGGCGTCGGTTTCTATCCTACAAATACCAAGTCGAGTGTTATTAGGACGGGTCCACTTGTTGGTCCACTATCAGCTAATATTACCTAACCTAGAGGTAGATAGACCGCCTGCTAGTCTATCTACCTCTATTTGCTTACTTTTACTTTTTTGCTTACGCTTACGTCAACATCCATCACGGTTTATATATCAAATAAAAATAGTCAATCATACGAAAGTCGTAATGGGTGTTAAACTGACTAGAAAAAGATTGTACACCATCAACAATAAGTAAATAGGCCTACTGATCTATCTTACAAGGTTCATTTTTAGTGTTATCTGCCCCCGATCGTACATTGTAGCCACTATGAACAGATTTCAAGTAAGGGGTGTCAAGTTTATCAGCCCCCGGTGCTGTAATATTCCTTCAACTCACGGGGCATTCTAAAGGCACTAATATATGTTAGACTGATTTATAACGTCAAGAAATGCTTGGTCAACTCAAAATTATACCACAACTCACCGCTTATCATTCTCATCATATGCCGACTGCAACATCTGCAAAGCGGAAGCGGTCCCCGTGGGCGCAGCGGGGGCAGGCTTGGGCCTCTCCACCGGTCGCTCCACTACCTTGCTCTTCTCCGCGGCCTCTCGCTTCTTAGCCTCGGCCATGCCGACCACGGCGTCGACCAACTGTGCGAGCTCTTCCGAAGACACGTCAGTCTTGCCTTGGGCGATGAGCGCAGCGGCCATTTGCTGAGCGATTTGTGCGCGATCCACTTCGCCGACCCCGGCCACTGGCAATGCGGTTGGCTTGCTGGATTCCTCTTTCTGTGAAAATATGTTTACTTATTTCCTCTTCTACACTAATTCTGCTGTGAGAAAATATGAATGTCTGTAGTATGCTAAAATAAAATTTAAGACATACCGCGGTTCAACACATAACAGGCTATAAGCGGTGATATTCGGTCAATATTCGATGTGTCAGACACGCGCTTTTATAAGATTACTAGCGGAGTTTGTAGTGGGAAGTCATGGATAGGGGTGCAGTTGGGTTTTGCCTAAGACGATTCTGCAAATTGATTTTAGTGGTCTTTATATGAAATTGGTATAGTTTGGTGTTACAAATGCTCGGGCTTATAAACAATTTGTGAAATAGTTTAGACTGTTTTATGGATTCATATAGGATTTGTCACCAGTAGCTCCCACGAGGCTATCATCATAGACATCTTTGATGCTACTGGTTAAAATGACACCGTACAATACCGATACATCAGTATCTCGTTGGTCGGAGTCGTATTTATTTCATTTGCGCAACCACTTAACATCTCGTACTTTGAACATACAATGGAGGGGAGTCCCATAATCCGACACAATAACAACCCTAAATACCTAGGTGTAACTCTAGACAGAACTCTTAGTTTCAAAAAACACTGTCACAACACCAGGCAGAAAGTTTGCGCTCGTAATAATCTGATTCACCGCCTCACAGCCTCCAAATGGGGTGCCGCTCCTGAAGTTCTTCGCATCACAAGTATCGCCTTATGCTTCTCTGCGGGTGAGTACGCAAGCCCAATATGGAGTAGGTCCGCACATACTCACTAAGTAGATGTTGCACTTAACGAAACCTGCCGGACTACAACAGGCTGCTTGAAACCGATTCCGGTAAATATGTTGTACCCACTCGCAGGTATTGCTCCTCCGAAGGTCCGTAGGGAGGTGTCAAGCGCAGCTCAACGGAGACCCCAGGAGCGGGACCCCCACCACCCCCTATTTGACTACTGTCCAGCCCTTCAGAGACTAAAAAGTCGCCATAGTTTCTTGAGAAGTGTGCATGCTCTTAATGGTGACATCAAAACGGCTAGAACGGCTAGCGGAGAAACTACTCTGTAGGTAACTTTATTAAAGCGCGAGAAGAACTTCCCCCTGGTCATGACTTGCCTTGGCCCATTTGGAAGTCCCTTAACAGGCTCCGAACACAAGTAGACCGTTGCAATGATAACCTTGCCAGATGGGGAATGATTGACTCTTCGCAAAATGTCTGCCGGTGTGGTTTCTCTCCTCAAACTATGGCGCACTACTCACATGCCCCGAGTGCCCAAACACCTGCAGGAGGGACGATCTACTTGTGGCAAACGATAGGGGTACTCAGGTAGCCCTTTATTGGAGCGACAAAATTTAATTAATAACAAACGTACCATCGGCACGCTAAGAAGAAGAAGAAGAAGTATCTCATTAAACTGGATATTGGCAGAACCACTGAAATCTTCATCATCAGGTCTTTATTAGTCTCCACTGCAGGAGCACGACCCTCTCTGTACTGCCAGAGCAGTAAGAGGATTTGGCCTACACTCTCCACGCTGGCCAGACGGGTTGGAGAGGTCTCTTTGATGTTTTAAGCTTTGTTTAGCTTTAGTTTCCTAAGTCGCCTTTTACGACATCCACGGGAAGATTTGGAGTGGTCCTATTCTTCTCTGCCGGGAACCACACTGAAATCTTAGTGCAAGCCTTTATACAAAGCAGAAGAAGTTTACAAACTGCATCAAAGTCAGAAAAATATCAAAATATCCCTAGTAATGTAACAGTATACTGGAGTCTCATTATCTTGTCAGCCGCAAGATTAGCCTGTCCTCACGTGTGTCAAAAATGCACTGATGTCGTAAGAAATACCTAAATGCAACGACGGCCAGCTGATTGACGTCATAGGTGTTCGGTTACACCGAACAAGTCATGCTGGACTGATGATTTGAAAATCATGGTTCTTGGCAGGAATTTTAGCGGACTACACGGTGTTTGTTTTAGATTATTTTGTAAATTGATTTTAGTGGACTTTATAACGATTAAAATTGGTGAAATTTGGTGTTATAAATGCACACAATTATGAACAATGTGTGGAATGTAACTAAAATAGACTGTCATGATGCGGCTGTGCTGAGATATACTTAGCGGGCTAGTGGTTGTCCACCTTGCTGCGCCGTCTATGATAAAACCCGGTGGATTTGCGAAGAATTGTCGCCATAGGCTCCATTAAACAAATCAAATGAATTACACCATCATTTCGTTTGATACACAAGAATAACTGCGAACGCCAAAAAAGCCAACTGGCGAAATAAATGAAGAAAGGCTCTAAGAGCCGCGCTGCACTGGATTGGCACGGGACAGAAGCGACGGGTCATTTCAAAACAAGCTAATATAAAGACTATAATTGTCTGAATAAATGATTGATTGATTATGTCTAGTGAAATAAGTTGTATATAACCGTTTGAACGTGGCGAGCTGCGCGACGGCTCGAGCGAAAATGCACACAAGCAAAAACACTATTCCATACATAACGAACTAAAACCAAAATTTGTAGTTAAACCTAATTTACCTTGGCCAGATTTAGTGGAAATTTCACTGAGGTGGCAACACTGCATGTACGGCGTGCGTCCGCCGCGTGACAGCGCGAGTTGGCGCGCGGCTGATCGAGGAGACGCGCGGAAACGCGAGCACAGTCGCTTCTGCTGCCATGCCATGCCATACCATACCACGCCAATTCAATGTAGCGCGGCCCTAAAGGACTCGTGTCTAGGGCCGTAAAATAATTATTAAAAAAAAGGATTTCTAATGCGTGGGCTACCTGCAGCTTCTTGACGCGCGTGTCGGCGGCGTGCAGCGTGGCGGCGGCGCGCACGACGGCGGCGCGCACGGCGCTGGCCGCGCCGCCTCCCACCAGCCCCGCCTGCACCGCTCCCTTCAGCTTCTCCTTCGCTGTCTCGATCAGCACCACCGCCGAGTCTCGAACCAGCAGGTCTTCCGATGAGTTTGCTCGCTCCTAAATATAAAACAGTACAGTTATACATTGTTCTTCGAGGGTAGGAAGTGAGATTTTTAGTGTACATTTGTGAAATGACCGGAAGGGAGTCGCAATCCATACGAGTTGGGAACCAAACCTTCTCGAGTGATAGGTTTTTATGATACCTATGAGGATTTTTTTTTTTATAAAACAGTGATGGCTGCGGTTGCAGTTTCATAAAAAAAAATTCAAATTTAGAAATCGGAACTTTACGACGTGCCGGATATTAGCAGCTCACTGCGCAGTACACGCCCCGCTGAACCTATGTGTACTGCGCATCGACTCGCGCGAAGTTCCGAGCCGCCATATAGTTTCCACCGGACTGTACATTAGGTGAATGCAGTTAAGGTTTGTCATGCAAAATCAATATACCTTCTCCATCTTGAGCGCTTCAGTGAGTAGATCCACGATCTTGGGCCCGATGCTGCCGAGGTAGTCTTCGAGCGCGACGAGTAGCCGCAGCGTGGCGACGATGTTCTCGGGCGGGCCGAGGTCCTGCGGGTCGGGCGCGCGGCTGTAGGGCGCGGGCGCGCGACGCGAGGCGCGCGACATCTCGCTGGGCGCGCGCTCGCTGCCCGCGCGCGAGCGCGGCGCCGGCGAGCGCGCCTCGGGCAGCGACCCCAGCGACTCCAGCGACCGGTCCGAGTTCCATGGGGAGAGCCCGTCGTCGCTGTGAGGAGCAAGTAACAATTGACAGTTTTAAAACAGTGCGAGTTACACAGTAAAGGTTCCATACAGTTACTAAACTCACAACCACCTTTCTTGTATTTGAATTCTGATATTATTATTAAAGGAGCCACTAAAGCATATCAGAACGTGATTAAAAGCAGTAGTTTTGGATCTTTAGTGACCGCTTCATTATTTTTATGAACATACTAAAATATCGCATTGTTCAATTAAATACTGACCACAAAATTTATTTCGTCAAGGTGGCAGACATGCCTCCATGTTACGCATCAGGGCAATGCCTAACATGGTGGAGTGAAACAGATGAGAGGTGCGACTGAATGTCAGAGTGCACTCACGGCTTGAGCTCGTCGTCGGAGACCAGCACGGTCTGCAGCGAGGGCGCGGGCGCGGGGCTGCGGTTGCGCAGCGGCGCGGCGGCGCGCGCCGACAGCGGGCTGCGGCTGCGGCGCGCGCTCTCCAGCGTGATGTGCGTGCGCGCCGGGCTGCGCCGCCTGCCACAACCGACGTTTATGTCATGACATGTATTACATACTGGATTGACATGCGATGGCATCGGAAGCAACGCGTCATTTCAAAACAAGCTTTATACAAAATGACATAAGATGCATAACTGCTTGAACGTGGCCAGCCAGCCGGCGGCCTGGCGCGCACTCGGGCGGACTAGACGATCGCGAGCGCACAGCCGCCGTTTTGCATCTTATGTCACTAGACATACAGTTTGTTTTGAAATGACGCGTCGCTTCCGATGCCATCCCATGCCAATCCAGTGTAGCGCGGCCCACTTTCGCATTGCGAAAGTGGTTTGCAATCGGATATCCTTACATCTTCTACAGGCTATATAGCGACCTTAGGAATAGGACCTGTCGTACAGCAAGAAATGAAATAATACTGTTATTTAGAACTACTCGTTTTGTTAATTCACGAACGCTTTCAAATGCTTGATGCATTACATCAGCCGCATCGCCTAAAACGTGATTAGACTTAGATCTTCGCCTCTATTCTTCATAGAATCATGGAAGAAAAGGAAAATCTTAGAATCATTTCTATGATTTTTCTTATCTCCCAATCAGCAATGGAGGAGCATACAGTTAGTCTTTATTTGTACCCACATAGTAATTTGAGCTAACTTACGGCACGGGTCGCAGGGGACTGCGGGAACGCGGGCGAGCGGGGCGAAACGCCTCATGGTGGCGCTCAGCGGGCCGCGGGAGCGGCGAGGCGCGGTGCGGGGACGGCCGGCGGGGGGACGGCCTGCGAGGGGAGAGGCGGCGCGGCGATGGCGACCTACACCACAATAAATAATACATTACAATATGTCGTACGCAGTATACTAAAAAAAAAAGTGACCACCTTTGGCGGTAATAAATAATTCTCTTACACGTAAATTATAAAAAGTAATATCAAAAATACTACAAGTAATTTACTAGGGCATTCAGCTATTAGATTTTTCAAATTTGATATGATTTAGGATTAGTATTAATTGCTGGATGGCGCTAGTGTCTGATACCACAGCGCCGGAAGTGTGAGGTGTCATTAGATTCGTATTTTACCCCGGAATATCACAGACTACCAGAGGTCAGCAAAAACAACAAGATAGCGGACGTAAACTATCATAAAAGGCAGTCGGTTTTTTTTAAATAATGCTACGCCATTACAAAACCTGTCAAGGTCATTCCGCCATCTCGTTCGTGGTCTGCCCCTACGCCGAGGTCCATCGGTTTTGTAATGGCTGGCAGCAGATTGCACCAGATAGGGACGAATGGAAGAAGGGAGGGGAGGCCTTTGCCCAGCAGTGGGACATAAATTAGCCAAATAATTAGCCCGTAAAAAACGGGGTGGAGTATGTATGCTTGTATCTCATGGGGTTCCATATAAAAATATAGATGATTTCGAGAAATTGACTCAAAAAAGTGTCTTTGAATGTTGTGCGTTGGAAATTACGTCAATGAATCTATTAATTATTTGTTTGTATAGGACTCCAGATTCCGACAAAACGTTATTTTTGGATAAATTGGAGTTGGCTCTACATATTATTTCAAAAAAATTTAATAATAAAAAAATTGTCATTACAGGTGACTTAAATATTGACATACTAAAAAAAGATAAATATTCAGATAGACTTATTGACATACTACAGAACAACAATTTACGAAACTTTATAAACGAACCAACTCGCCAAAATGCTTGTCTAGATTTGATAATAAGCAATGTAGACTATGCAACAGGCTCTGTAATTCTTACTGGTCTATCGGATCACCAAATGGCACAGATGCTGTCATTTCCAATAAGCAACACAAGTGACAAACCAAAATATCATTATATATACAAAAGGAACTACGACATAGAAAATATAATTAAATTTCGCGAACATTTAAATAGTTTAAGCTGGTCTAATGTATTTGAAGAAAAAAATCTAGATAGAGCGTTCAATGAATTCCATGACTTCTTCTGCCTGTTGTATAATCTTTGTTTTCCTTTAATTAAAACTAAGGTTGAAACACGCAGTACTCCTAAATGGATTACAAAAGGTTTGAGGATTAGTCTTAAAACTAAAAGGTTTCTAAGATTTAATTATTATAAAAGCAAAACGGAGGCAGCCAAACAACATTTTAAAAAATATTCAAAATTATTGAAAAAGGTCTATATATCCGCACAGAGGAATAATAACCATAAATATCTGTGTAATAGTAAAAATATTTGTAAGACTTCATGGAGAATCATAAAAAATGAATCTCAAAACATGAAAAGAAACAACAATCATGTCTCTGAAATAAATGGTAGTCCATATGACATTGCAGAAAATTTTAGTAATCACTTTATCAACATATCTAATCAAGGGATCCAGACACCTCCTAAAAAAAGTAATCAAAACATTCTTAGTAATACAATCTTTCTAAAACCCTTTAATATAGAAGATATTGAAAAAATAATAATGTCCCTTAATAATACTAAATCTGTGGGATACGAGATAACCACAGATATTTTAAAACTTTGCAAAGAAGAACTTGCTGAAATAATAACATATTTAGTTAATTTATCATTTGAAGCTGGTTTATTCCCTGAAAAACTTAAAAAATCTATTATAAAACCACTATTTAAAAAAGGAGATAAGTCGAAAGTGGAAAACTACAGACCTATAACGCTAATACCGGTTTTATCAAAAATTTTTGAAAAGTGTATGCATTTGAGACTCACCCAATTCTTTGAAAAACATAATGTTCTCAACTGTAATCAATACGGATTCCAAAAGAAAAAGTCGACAACCTTGGCGGCATTTAATTTAGTACATTCTATAACTAAAAATATTGATTCCAAAAGATCGACTACTGTACTATATTATGATATGACCAGGGCATTCGATTTTGTCTCACATAAATCATTGCTGTCAAAGATTGAAAACTACGGTGTTAGGGGAAATGCATACGAATGGATAAAATCTTATCTTACAAAAAGGTCACAATGTGTAGAAATCACACAAATAAATAACAATAATGAAGAAATAAAATACCATTCGCAATATAAACAAAACAACTACGGAGTGCCGCAAGGGAGTATATTAGGACCTCTTCTCTTCTTAATATATATAAATGACCTTCCTGAATCATTAGACGAAAAATGCATTTTATTTGCAGATGACATTTCGGTAATTGTGACTAGTGACAAAAAAGAACAATATGACATGCATGAAAATAAAATCAATAAATCTATTTCTGATGTATGCAATTGGTTACAAAGACACAATTTAATTCTAAATTTATCCAAGACTAATTTTATCCACTTTAATAATTTACAAAATGGCAATGAACATAACATTCATTATAATGGACAAAATCTTAGGAAGGCTGATAGTGTGACATTTTTAGGCCTAATAGTTGACAAGAATCTTAAATGGAATAATCATATTGACCAAGTTTGCTCAAAATTAAATAGGTATGTGTATGTAATAAATAGGTTGAGAAAAATTGCAACACAACAGACTGCTATAACAGCCTATTATGGATATATAGAATCTGTTCTAAGATACGGATTGGTGATTTGGGGAAATGGTATTGGTATTAACAAAGCCTTTATTGCTCAGAAAAAATGTATCAGAGCTATTTGCGGAGTCCCACCATATGTATCGTGTAAACCACTATTTTTAAAATTTAAGATATTACCATTACCTTGCATTTATATATTAGAAATATGTAAATTTGTCAAAAATAATGTAAAATTATTTAAAACAGCTTCTGAAATGTACTCCAGAAATACAAGGCAAGGAAATAGGCTCGTCCATGATCACAATCCGAGAACTCAAATGTACATGAAAAACTGTTATAGCATGTGTATTAAAATTTATAATAAGCTACCAGAACATGTAAAAGCACTTCCATTTAAAAAGTTTGAAAAATGTATACATGACATATTATTAGAAAAAAGATATTATTCGGTAAATGATTTTGTAAATGAAAAATAATGATATGTGTCTAATATTTCAAATAATTGATTTAAGAGTTGAATGTATAAATTTAATTCATTAATTTAATATTAAATGTATTGTTACCATAAAAATTTGCATGCTTTAAATGTAGCTGAATAAGTAGAGCAATCATATTTAACACCTGTACTTATTACCTTATTCATGAGCAAATAAACATTCATTCATTCAAATAAAAAAAATGCTACGCAGTTTATGTGGCAAGTCAAGGGGTTCAGTTAGGGTTTGGACTTTATAATATGTAGTTTGGTGCTTATATTTGCTCGTAAATGCTCGTGCTCATGAACAATTTGTGAAAAAGTTAAAGCAGACAGTCATCGACGGGCTCGTATAGAATAGTCACATAAGCTCCCATGAGGCAATCAAAGCACCTTCGCCATCTTTGATTGCAAACTTTACCGTACAACACTGATACTTTGTATCTCATTAAACTGGATAATTGCAGAATCACTGAAATCTCAGCGGAAGCCATGATATAAAGCAGAAGAAGAAGAAGAAGAAATAATACAAGTAGCATTATTTCTTCTTCTTCTTATTTACTTCTAAAAATATCACTCACCTACGATCCCTCCGGTAGTCGATACTGTGAGGGCGGTGTTCTGGCGACCTCCTCCTCGGCTCAGGCGAGCGCCGCTTGGGTATCGGCGACCTCCTCCTGGGCTCAGGCGTCCGCCTCCGGGGCTCAGGCGACCTCCTTCGCGGTTCAGGCGACCTCCGTCGCTCTACGCGCTCGGGGGATCGTCGCCTAAAATTTCATTTATTTATTATCAAAATAACAATATTATTAGACAATATTTGGGCCACTCCAAGACTTAACGTGGATGTCATAAAAGACGACTTAGGGAACACAAGCTAAACAAAGCTTTTAAACATTAAAGAGACCTTACCAACCCGTCTGGTCAGCGTGGAAAGTGAAGTCCAAATTCTCTGAATGCTCTAGCAAATATATGTGTCTGGTAGTCAGAGAAGGTCGTGCTCCTGCAATGGAGACTTAAAAAAGACCTGATAATGATTAGATTTGATAATGTTTACTAACCCGCACTACCTGCTTTTATTTTAAGTAATTTTTCAAACATAAGTTTCCCTGGAAGTAATTTCTATGCGATGGCACTTTATTTAAAAAGACCACATCAGCTTTTCTAGACGATTGGTTAAAGTTTAAGCCCGCAAATAGAAGGAAAGTATTTTTACCATTATTCGTAGACGCACGCGGGACATGAATGAGCGCTAGTGATCTTTAATTTCAATAAGCCCAAACTCGCACGTATAGGGAGTGTCACCGCTGTGACCAAGCATTCCGGAACGGAACATTGGCGGAACCGCGAACCGCTTTTGTATGATTCCGTTCCGGTTTCGTTCCGCTTGCAGTGTGAGTCGCACCAAACAAAATCATACTAGACAGAGTTTCGCGGTCCGCCTATGTTCCGTTCCGGAACGCTTCCGGTCCGCATTCGCGTCTGTGTGCTACAGGATATTAGGGCATAGAACACGCGTCAATCGAGTTATTCAAACTTATTTGTTTGAAATTAAATCTCTACACCGTCACTCCAATATTTGTCTACGGTCTAAATTACCTAACGGCAGTTTTTCGGCAACGATGGTTACCTGGGCTCGGGGTCGCGGCGGCGCGCGGCGTCGGCGCGGCGCGGCTCCTCGCGGCGCGGCTCGGGCTCGGCGCGGCGCGGCTCGAGCTCGGCGCGGCGCGGCGACCAGCGCGGCTCGGCGTCACGCCGCGGCGACTTACGCCGCTCGCGCTCCTCGCGCCGCGACATGTCGGGCGGCGTGAGGCACATCTTGCGGTACAGCTCCAGCACGTGCACCTTTACTTCCTCGTCGTGCAGCTCCTTCATGCGCGCCGTCCAGAACACTATCCACTCTGGCTTGAAGTCGTGCTTCGATGGATCTTTTCCCTCTGATATAGATATAAATGAAGCTATTTATACTACTGTTCGGATAGCATTTCGATATAGACCAGCCTAGTTCTCACAAGGCATAGTATTTTAGTGAAGGCGCATGACATCACTATCCGCTAAAAAGAGTACAGGACAGTGACGTCACACGTAATTTTCTTTTGTCAGTTTTTGATTGAAAAAAGAAAAAAACATATGTCAAATATTTTTTGTTATTTTAACTAACGTAGTACCTATGATGTATGTCATGTCAAGATTATGCTGATGTACATAATGTGTAACAATAGCTTATAAGTTCATTTAGTAATAAAGGAAGCTTCATCTAGTTCTGTTGTTTTGCCTTCGTATCCCGCGCCGCTCCTCATATACCAATTATGTTTTTAGGAAACTAGCCTTTGTATATGTGTGAAAACAAAGAATAAACGGTCACTCACCAGCTTGTATCTCCTTGTAGCGCCTGTTCCAGAACTTCTTCCACTCTTCTGGGTACTGTGGGTGTTTCTCAGGGTTCTTCTCGTGGTACGCCAGCATCTTCTTCGAAGACAGTTCGATCTTCTCGCGCATTTCTACCGCCAGCTTAACTTTGTAGTCACGTTTTTGCTGTAAACAAGAGGTTTTGTCTGAAATACTTACCGCTAGATGTTTACTAAAACGTCGAGTGCTTTTGTAGAGATTTGACTGTATCTCTCTAGACACCGTCATGCCTTTATTTCAATGATTAAAAGCCTGGCCAATTTTTAAATTCTTGTGTGCGTGACAGCTTTGTGTTTTCACGCGCGTCCTGTCAATTTATGCCCTCAAAATCTGTCAAATGTCCGTCAAATCCGTCCGGTAGCTGTGTGAGCGCGACCGACTATGGGTTGGACACTAGTTTTTTCTACGCTTTTAGGCTAATAGGGTCTATAGGCTTTACATAATCTAAGTTGTAGAGTTATATATGATTAAGGGTATGATGGGTCAAGCCTGAAAATTCTTATCACTAATTTCTGTATAAGTTTGTTAAATGTTAATAAGGTTCGTGTGGCACAGACAGCGCTATGTACTATGTTTTATGTCTCTATAATTGTGTTCATATTTTCTAATTATGTATTATTCTTGTGTTTTGATGCCAAATAAACGATTTTTCTTTCTTTCTTTCTTACTATATTTAATGGACATTTTATATTATAACTGGCTATTAAAAGCACTTTCCATCATTGCATACATTCTATCCTTTTTACGCTTCCGATTAGTCTAGTTGACAAGCAGTGGACCTAATGCCATCTAACGGTAACTTTTTGAAACTTGGCTTGCCAGAGCGCGTGCCTCCGAATGATACATCTATTTCTGAAGAATTATAATATCTATGATACTAACTAACTAGGAGAAACCTGCATACTAGCGGACGTGTGCCAATAGTAGAGACCGATGCAAATTGCGCAGTACGCGCCCCGCCTCCCCGCGCGCTGCTATAATATCGTGTACTGCGCATCGACTCGCGCGATGTTCCGAGCCGCCATAAAGTTTACATCGGACTGTAATCCTCACTAATATTATAAATGCGAAAGTGAGTTCCTTTGTTTGTTTGTTACGCTTTCACGCCGTATCTACTGAACATGATCGCCGATCATGAATGCCGATCATCATGAAATTTGGCATACATGTAGGTGAGGGTATCAAGAAGGACCTAGGCTATATTTTACGCGGGCCAAGCCGCGGGTAACAGCTAGTAACTTAATATTTGTAACTTACCCTTTCCTTCTCAAGCTCTCTGTCAGACTTCTCTTCGGAGCTCTTGATCGCGCGCCAATTACGGTACTTGCCAGCCGTCGATGACCGCGAGTCCGCATACGGCTCGAAGCGGTTCGACCCTTGACGAGAATTGTATTGATTCCTGCGTGAATAACAAATAACACTTTTTTTTTACCTCTATCTTGTAAACAACTAAACCGACTTCGATAAAGGAACATCGGTAGAAAATCTTCTTTCATAAAAACAACGCATCCAAGTCAGATCACCTGTTCACCAAACAAGACACACACACGTACCGGTCAAATATAACAGCCTGTAGCATGATTGATTACATACGTCACTTATAGCTACTATGCCATAGAAAACAAATAATTTTACTTTAATATTTCCGTAACCTTATAAGGTTCAATGACAAATAGCTCATTTCGGAAAAGCAATAATATATATGCTATTGCTTTTTGAAATGAGCTATTTGTCATTCACTTGTGTTTAAACCCCCTGTTAAATGTTTAACCAGTTCACAGTCCATAAATGAAACACAATGAGGGTTTCAGAATTTTCAGTTTATTTCAATACACGTACATCACAACACGTATTCTTAACTCAGCGAGCTTCCCCATATTTTACATGTACATGTTTACTTTAGTATATAAATTTATTGATCAATAAAGAAAAACTTTTCTTTCCATCATTTTACCGGTAACATTGGTTTAATTAACATACTCGCCATAATTACGTTTATGCATTGGACACATTGGACAGGTAAAAACAAGGAGCTCAGAAGGCCAATGGTGATGTAGGTACACTTCCTATAGGTATAGGAAGTGGTAAAATATGTGTATTTAAATACACGTACATCACAACACGTATTCCTAACTCGAGCTTCCCCACTATTTTGCATGTACATATTTACTTAAGTATATAAGTTTATTGATCAATAAAGAATAACCTTCCTTTCCATCATTTTACTGGTAACAGTGGTTTGATTCACATACTCGGCATAGCACCCCATGCCAATATGTATGACATGACAGCACATACCTGGTGGGCGGATCGCGGCGGTCACTAACGGGCTCGTCGAGGCTGATGTCCGACAGTGTGTCCGGGGACAGCCGCCTCGGCCGCTCGCCGCCTCGCTGCGGGGAAACAGACCGCATACAGTGTGACGTGCGACTCAACATTTTCAATTGACGAAGGTGGTTACCATTTCAGTGCTTACCCTCGTTGACCGCTTAAGCACTCAATCAGTTAGTTTTAGTATTAACATGTGCACAAATGTAAAGTTTCATTTATAGTAATACTAGCATTCGCCCGCGGCTATTGTACCCCTTCTTATTTATTTTTGATAAGCTAGAATATTACCATTTATGTTTCTATCTTCAATAATATAATAATATTAATTCGCTGGTATGAAGCGTCATAGCTGTATTATGTTATTATAGCTATAGCCAAGAGTAATATGTTATGGAAAAATTCCTTGATTATAGGTAGCAAATGTTGCGTTTACTTACAGGTTTGGTGGGAGCAGCCACGACGGGCGGAGAAGGATCCCTTTTGCCGCCTCTAAAGGAAAAATTACACATTATCACTATAGCTAGATTTACATTTTTACTTGTCGCTAGAAATCACAATATGTCAAAGGAGAACAATGAAACAAGAAAATTGCGAGCTGTAAAGAGAGACCGACCGTTCGGCAAATTTCCGCAATAAATAGTTTCGGCAAGATCCGCAACATATAGTTTCGGCAAGTATCCGCAACAGTTTCGGCGACAGTGTCGGTATAAAATCGGCCTCGCCGAAATTCTCAAGTTTCGTCTTCAGCCGGAATATGTATCGCGACACGCGCGTCAATAGTTAACCCCAGTCTAGTGTTTAAAGTGATGATTGTTTTTATATACGTCTCTGTATATGTATAATACGGGATGTTGAAATGGAAATGGATGCTTTCATCAGCGTTTCTGTCAAAAACGGCCACTTTTGGCAAAAACTCAAAGTAAAGTTTTACGTTCACACTTTAAACTGTTAGCAGCAGTTATAAATAGTTTGAAGGGTTATCTTGGGGCTCGTCGAACAAAATTGTACATGATATCTTCGTTTTTTTTTTCCCAATGGCGGCAGCTCTGGACCCCTAAAAATTCACGCTTCCCCTAAAGACCCAAACAGAAGGTTCGGTATTGGTTTCGGAAAAATAGCAGGTGTCGGTCAGTCTTTAAATCGAAAAAATAAAAAAAATAAAGCATGACAAAACTGGTTCTACTCTGAAGGTGAAAAAAGGTTTAATATCTTGCATAAAAATGATAATATGTTTAAAAACACAAACATACCTAAAGTTGGATTGTTCGGATTCCGCACCTGGAACAATAAAATTGTCATCTTTTACTTTTTTTTCTTCATTTTTACCGGTTTTTTTTTTTGGTATTTTGTTTCCATTCTGAGACTTCAATATAGCTCAAAGGTACAATAACTAATAAGTAGGATTGTCCATTCTAATATCATAGTAAGTATCATCTCTGCCGCACGAAATCCACTGCTGGACACATGCCTCCATAAATGATAGCCAAAACGACCGGTTGGCAGCGGCTATCCAGCGCCTTCCTGCGACCTTGGTCAGGTCGTATGACCACCTGGTGTGTGTTCCATGGTTGCCTGTCAAAGACATCTATATAAACTGAGGTAAACGAGCCGTATGCACCAAATTCTAAAGTGTGCAAAGGGAGCTAATTATTTTTTTTTACCCAGCGATTTTATGAGGTCGATGTCCACAACTTCTTCAAAAGTGGCGCCAGGCTTCTCAGCAAAGTGGTAGCTCTTGAACAACCACTGGTGGATGTGGTCCCTGGAACAACAAACAGTTTCAATTACTTTCTACACTCTATGACAAAAAGTTTTATTTAGTCTTTACACTCAATGGCAGACTCACTTAGTTTTCTGTGCTGGTGGATACAATACTAATCCAGTTGTTTTTTGTGAGAAAAATGTGAGAGAGACAACATGCTTACTTGTCCTTCTCGTACTCCTCCTTGTCGATGTTGACGGGCCGCAGCCGGCCGTGCTTGTCCTCGATGCGCTGCGCCAGGCGACTCATCACCAGGCCGACGGCTTCCCGACATTTGTTACTAATATCCTAGTGAGAGAGAGATAGACAGACTACATGCTTACTTGTCCTTCTCCTACTCCTCCTTGTCGATGTTGACGGGCCGCAGCCGGCCGTACTTGTCCTCGATGCGCTGCGCCAGGCGACTCATCACCAGGCCGACAGCTTCCCGACATTTGTTACTAATATCCTAGTGAGATAGAGAGAGAGAGACAGACTACATGCTTACTTGTCCTTCTCGTACTCCTCCTTGTCGATGTTGACGGGCCGCAGCCGGCCGTACTTGTCCTCGATGCGCTGCGCCAGGCGGCTCATCACTAAACCAACGGCTTCGCGACATTTATTGCTGCGGTACGGCGCTAGCAGGGCGCCGGCCTTCGGGAAGTGACGACTCTGTCACACGAAAATATATTATTAAAGACTGTTAGGATAAACCGGTACCGCATCTACTGTATTTGAGCTTCAAACCCTTTATTTTGTAGAATCCTAAGAAATCGAAAAACTACAGTATTTCTAATGTGGTGAATATAACCTAGTTGAGTTCTTAATGTAATAATAAAATATAAAAAATAATAATAATCGCAGTATTTTTGTATCATGCATGACCCTTTAAGGGTCAATTCTTACTATAATAATACTATACTATATTATTGCGCAGAGTCGAAGCGAAGCGAAACGATGTTTTTAAAAATACCCTTAGACTGAGCGTGGGAAAAAAATATCGTATATTATATATTTTTTGTAAAAAAAATACCAATGTTAACGTAAGCTTAGAGTTAGGGATAAGAACTTTTCTTTCTTCTGCTGACAAGAGGGTGGAGGGGTCTTAAAATAGCTGATTTTCTGCTTACGTAATACTTAAACGGCCCCCTACCGCCGCGTTCATGTCCACTAGGTCAGGGATGGCCAGCGACTGCGAACTCTGAACTAGGTAAGCCTTTTCAACAGAAGTATATGAAAAGACCTCCGTAATGTAGAGCCACATTGGTCTGTTACACGAGGAGCTCTGATTTACATTCCAAGCCAAGGGAAATTTTTCACTGTCACAGGTTTATCTCTGCGGGTCTGCTGATACCCAACGAGGCGTCCGTCAGACTTGCGTCAGACAGACGGCCGGCCGTAAGAACGTTGCCAAATCATTTTACAGCTATCGTAACAGATGTACGTGCAATAACGGGCACATGCAAATACAGCGTGTTAATTGACCGTCAACATTCCCTTAAATAGGTGATTCAGACTGTCAATAGGAACAACTTTTCCTATGGGACCAAATCTGAGAACTAAATTTTTTATTTCCATTCTAATTACCCGGTCGTATGAAGACTTGTATGAAAATGTCGAAAAAAAATTCGCATTTCCAGCATTGATTCCATAGAAAAAGTTGTTCATATTGATGGGCTGAGTCACCCCTTTAAGGGGGGTATTTCGTGGATTAATTTATAGTTTACGCATGTTTTTTCTCGGGTGGGTGGTCTACTAAATACTACACTTCTAACAATGGCACCCTACATCCCTGTAGGGCGTCATTGCTGGGCGTGTAATGAGTTTCAGCGAACTCACAATGTAGTTGAATCGGTGTCGCATACAGGTGTAGTGGTTGATGATGGTGCCCGGCTGCCCCTTGATGTGGCACAGAGTGCACACGTAGGTGGGCGCGTAATGGTCCTCCTCGGGCGGGTGCTCAACCAGGTACTCCACTCCTAACAGTGGCGCCCTACAGAGAGAGTTAAATCATTAGTACTCACGATGTAGCTGTAGCGATGCCAGTAGCACGTCAGGTGGCTGACGATAGTGCGCGGGTGGCCTTGCTTGGTGCAAAGGGTGCACATGTACGACGGCTCGTGGTGCGCTTCCACCGGAGGGTGCTCGATCACGTACTCCAAGCCCACCAGTGGCGTCCTTATGTACGGAAAGTAGGGTAATTAGGAACAAGGCGTTTTTTGCTTTTATTGACTTTATTTTCTTTTTATTAAAACTTTTAAAATTTGGGTAATTAGGAACAACATATCTAAAGGATCAGATTGTTTTACACGAAAAAATGCAGATTGCTGCAATTGTTGAACAAATATTTGTTTTTATTTTTAAAACTGCTCCACTGGCCGTGTTCATTACCGAGGAGCTCGTTGACCGAATGGAGTTTTCCTAACCCCACTCACCATGAGTGGTCATTACGCATGTTTGCCAATTGATATTGGTACATATATACATACAACACATATATACAAGGGGCTTTAAATATCGCCAATTCATTCGCGCTTTCGATAGCACTTAAAGCTGTTGTTCACGGATGCCATCGTTCATTAGGGAAATTGTTAAACCATGTCAGATATCTTTCGCTAACATCAAATGTGATATTAGTGCTGGCCACTTTACACACACGACAAAAATGTGAGATCAACAACTCCCATTGTTGAACATGATCACTCGAAATAGCCATAAATAGGAATATCAGCTATATTTAATATTATTAAGTCAACATTGCACACGCAATGAGACAACAGATGTTTATTTTCAGATATGATAATTGATAAATATTTCAGATGAAAAAACCGTCTTCAACCAAACCACTTCACCGATTTTGATGAAATTTACATACAAGGGCTCAATTCTATAAGTGAAGATTTGTAATTGGCAATTAGTTTTTAAGACATTGTTATTTAGTAAGAATGCTGTAAAACTTCCAAAGAAAATAAAATAATTCAGGAGTATACCAGACGATGAATTGAATCTCTTTCCTACGCAGAAGGTTGCTATTTTCTACCTGGCCTTTTTATTAATAGCTAGGTGTTCCCAATTACCCTGCTTACCTCTACACAAAGACCTTAAATTACGTCACACTGATTATATGATTTTTAGAACTAGAATACAAGATACATATTTTCGAAAGTTTAAACCTTTAGGATCTTTTATTTATACATTCGTATAAATTATACCACTACCCTCCCTCCGCGAAGTTGAGCCTCTCCCTTTAAGGGAAAGCATTATTTTTGAGGGGTCTATTGACAAACAGTCGTGAGAACTTTGCCGATGACAATCCTTCCACCTCCACCAGCGCTCGCCCAGTTTTTGGTCATCGCTTGATCGATTTATCATCGGTAAAATTAACGCAACCTTGTCGTATTAAGCGGTTGGTTCTTCTCTCTAGTACCCTGATAGAACTGTTTCAATTTTTGATATACATTCGATATTTACCCTTATTATTCTAAAATTAGAGAACATAATTCTGTGCAAAAATTTATGGTTGACCATGAGACGCAAGTATAACAGGTTGGTGTCCCGCTCGCACATACGCGATTGTCTATGATATACACGTACCTACATCTACAGGACGTAACAAAAAGTGTGTATACATCCGGAAGGACGTGAACAAGCCCACGATACTGAACAACTTTTACTTTGTTAGACCCTGTATAGTTTTAATACAATTGCATATGTGCTAGTGTCCCAGCCTGTATTATTTCCGTCTCTTTCTATGCCCCAAAGTTGCTATGGGTCCTCAGTCTTACCGATATATAAGGTCCTAGGTTGTTTGATGTAGATCTACTATAAATAACAGTAACTCACTTGACATTGTCCAGTATCTCCTGAATATGGCAGGTTGCGTCGCGGTACTTATTGTATTTGAGATTGAGCTCCGACGGCTTCTTGTTATACAGCTCCACTTCCTCCGCCATCTTCTTTAGAACTGATCCAGTGGCTGGAATATTACTTCTTATTATTGTCCTGTGGGTCTAAAATGGCCACTTTGCACGAATTATGATTTAAATATAATTTGCATTATATTTCGAGAAAGTGAGAGAATTTAATAAATTTAAGTGTTTCCAGAAAGTAAAAAATAGAATACAACGAAGATATTGACCTTTTACACACACGTACATTATGAATCAGAATATTAATTATTTGTTATTAATTGAGAGATTATATGACGATTTTACCAATATTAGGGGAAATGATCTGCCATCAATTCATAAGACGAATTGCTTAAGTGGCCATTTTAATTAAACCCCCTGCACGGTGGATAACAAACGGAAGGAAAAACTTTGGATTAGCTAACGCCAGCTCTATTTGTATACTAGCTGTTTCTCGCAAATTCAAAACGTGAAAGAATTATAAAAATCGATCCAGTAGTTTCAAGAGTTCATTCACTACAAACAAACATCACATTTTTTCCTCTTTATAATAGTCTAGATATCACCGTAAAATTGTGAACATCGACACGTAGTAAATGCTACGGCCTTTGTGTACAAACTTACGTCCACTTTTAGCGCCGGATGGTTCACACTTTTCTCCCAAAATGAATGGATGTTGCTCGAATATGCTCACAGGCCATGTCTTCTGTCCT
This sequence comes from Rhodophaea formosa, assembly GCA_963082605.1. Classification (NCBI taxonomy): domain Eukaryota; kingdom Metazoa; phylum Arthropoda; class Insecta; order Lepidoptera; family Pyralidae; genus Rhodophaea; species Rhodophaea formosa. The sequence continues at coordinate 17,141,618 of OY720207.1, forward strand.
AACTTATTCTTATGTTTCTTCCCCGATATATGAGTCTGCGAAAAAAAAAAAGTTGATGAAGCAAAGCTGCAAAAATAAAACGAAAAAATCGATGATATTTAGTTCTCGATCATTTAGATGGAGAACTAAATATATAAGCGTCAAATAATTAAACGTTCCAAGTAATCGCACCCTTTATATATCAATTGATCGCCTATTTAACTAATTGAATGTTCAAAATATCTAAGACTGAGGTGATTCATCCAACAATCGATTTTACAATGAAAAAATTAACATTTCCATTTGATGGGGAGGACGAGAGCGACAAAATTATACATTTTGTGCGCGGTGCGCTACTTTTGTATTTTCGCACTAGGCTTTTCTTCTCAATATTAATTAAACTAGTAACTCTGTGAGCTATAGAACTCGCTAGTCTTATCAAAGCTATTCAGCCACTATAATTTCTTTTTTTTTTAAAGAATCGACGAAAAAATCTGTAAAACATAGAACTTGCCAGCAAAATTTCATAAAATTGGTTTAGAAATGCGATAATGGAGGAGAATAGCCAGATAGATCGACATTTCAAAGAATTTTTGCCCAAAATGAATCAATAACGCTTTGAAATCTGTCAACTTAAGTTATATAAATTAAGTTTTCACCTGCAGTACACTTTCGCCACTACAGAAGGCGCCACATGGATAGCACAAGTAGATCCATTTGCCGGAGACGTCGCGGTTTCGCCGCTCCACCATGCAGCGCGTCGTTCCATCTTCCACATGGATCTTCAAGCTGGCGATGTGGGCCTGGAACTCCTGTTCAGCCTGCAAGCAAAACAGACTCTAATAAACACACATGCAATGAATATTTTCCCCAAACTCCCAAAAACTGTTTACAGTATCTTAACCAAAACCGTTATCAATAAAGTACACCTAGTGTTCCTTTTAAACCATGGGATACAAAACAAATGAAACAGACCATAATATCGTTTTTATTCCATTTATTTATTATTAATCATATTCTAAAACTTGTGGTTTTTAGATATACTTACCAACTCCATAAAAATGTGAAATAAAAATCTTAATCACACAGTACCCATGTAGCGTGATCGATATGTGGCACGGCACGCAGAAAGAGAGATGTCACGTATTATAGACGATACATAAAAATCGTTTGTGGCTTATGCTACGAATACCTGAACCGAAACCATTTCACTATGCGTTGCGGGACCGTTAAATATATTTAGTAACGCGTAAAATAAAGAGGTCCGATGAACAATTCATCATGTTTTTTTTTTCGACGTTTTGTTATTATGTATAACACAAAGCAGCCCTAAATCTAGAACTTTTGAGGCGGGGTAAAACGTGGAATTGGCGCCCCTGATGCAATGTAATGACGCGAATAGGTTGCAAATGGAAAACATGCAGGCCTGGCTAGAACTTAGCTAAGAGCGGCTATTCGGCTGCGCGGTGGGTTCAGCAGGGCGCCACTATCAAGAGTGACTAGACGCCTACCCTTGGCACAACGACGCGCAGAACCTTGTTTGCTAGTTTATCTCCAGATCCTTTTTGGATCCTAACTAATCCGTTAGTAAATAGTAGCGCTAAAAACTATCAAACTTTTTGTGCCTGTTAAAAATTATCAGTAACTAGAAATACTGCATTTTTACTTGGTATTGTGGCTCTATGTGACGATTACTGCAAATATGCCTCAAACATAGATACTTTATTAATATAAAAACGTTTAAAGATAAAGCACCTAGAGGAAAAATAGAAATAACATTGAATTGAACTTTATAGAATGAATATAAAATTATGAATAACATTGATCAATAGCGAGTCCGATTTGTACACATTAAGGGTTCCGTACCTACATTTGACAACAAAAGCAAACGTTTCTTGTATGGTGAAAAAGCCTAAGTTCCAAAGATAAAGCAGCTCTGTGTAACCAACTCCTATCTAATAAAATTTATAGTTAACTTTTATCAACAGCATATGATGAATGTTGTCATAATAGCGGACCCCGGGCTGCGACGCAATAGCGGTGTTCGGGTGGGTGGGGTTTCGCGGTTTGGCAACCGCCCTAGTGCGCTAGGCCTAGGGGGTGAATCAAAATTAGGTGGGGGGTAGTATGATAATTTTGTGTAATTTGGCGCACATAGATATCTTTTACCCGGGGGCGCTAGTAACGCTTGCCGCATCGCTGCTCCAACGCATCGCAACTGAGGACGCAACCGGGAAAAACGCTCGGATGAAGTAGAATGTTAAACTTTGGAAGTTGGCAGCAAAGCTAGGCGGTTTCACTTACAAAAAATAAATGCGTAATACTTGCCACAGCCGCCAATCTTCAAAGTTTGCATTTAGAAAACAAAATATATTATTATATACATAATAAACTCTGACAGTTACATCTAAAGGTAAATAACAAACGCCCTGACCAAACTTTGTTAGTTTTTTAAACAAATATATATAAAAAATATTATTTATAACATTTTAAAACAAGGTAGGAATATTGTTTGTTTTTCGTGTGTGCATTCAGCACTGGTGTCAGATTTTACAAGACGTCTAAAGGCATCTGATATAGTTTTAAGACTTTCAATAGGTAGTTGCACAAGCTTAACCCAATTATAGGTGGATTTTTATTAGTTTTGGAGGTTTTTGAGGATTTGTCACTACCTTACCTACTCCTTTTAGAATAATAAAACTATTAAAATTTAGAATATACCGGCCGAGTGCGAGTAGGATCCAAGGACAGACACACAAAGGGTAATCCCACCCACAGCACAATAATCACCTCTACAACAACCACATTGTGTAAATGTGAATAAGAATAAAGGGAACTTGCAACACACAATCAACACTTCTTCCATGCTACAATATGCTACCTCTTTTGTGAGCCAAACTCTTTCTGGCATAGACACTAAACACTATTCTTTTTAATTATCTTTGACTTTCTTCTATTTTGTTTTTTTTTATGTAGCAATAGACTTGTGCGAGGATTTGGATGAATGAGCGAGATCCACAGAATATCGCTTGCGACCTACTTGAGACGAAAATAATAATCCTGCGTGTCAACTAGTGTTGCCGATCGATAGGCCACTATCGATAGAATATCGATAGTCTATCGATACTGCGGCAATAGTGGGAATATCGATAGGGCTATCGATAGTATCGATACTATCGATATTATCGATAGTATCGATAGATCAAATAGTGGTAATACTATTGATGATTTGCAATAGTATCGATAGTATTAATCCATGATAGTCGCTATGCTATCGATACTATCGATAGTATCGATACTATTATCGCCTCTAACAACTTTACTATCGATACTATCGATAGTATCGATACTATCGATAGGTTTGAACTATCGATAGTTGTTTATTTTTCGATAGTATTGATTAAAGTTAAATAGTAATAAAACCAGAGAATCTCGTTAAACCCACATATAGTTACAAAAGTTTAGTTAGTACCATCAAATTAAAGTTTTCTGATACAATATATGTGGGTTTAACGAGATTCTTTTGTTTTTATTGCTATTTAACCTTAATCAATACTATCGAAAAGTAAACAACTATCGATAGTTCAAACCTATCGATAGTATCGATACTATCGATAGTATCGATAGTAAAGTTGTTAGAGGCGATAATAGTATCGATACTATCGATAGTATCGATAGCATAGTGACTATCAAGGATTAATACTATCGATACTATCGATACTATTGCAAATCATCAATAGTATTACCACTATTTGACCTATCGATACTGTCGATAGTATCGATACTATCGATAGTCCTATCGATATCCTAACTGATTTTCGAGGTCAACTATCGATAGTGGAACAATCGATAGTTCGGCAACACTAGTGTCAACCCGTACCCTGCCGTTTTGCGGTAGGTACTATCGATAGTCGACGAAATACACCGCATACACGCCTGTCTGTTTGTGCTCAAAAAGACGTAAAAATTTCCCCAATGTGCTTATATTCTACTCCCTATCACACTTGTTTTGTACGAAATGTGTTGAAAGGGCGTCTCTAGTAGCGCGCGAGCGATAGTCACTTTTCCTGCTCTGTGGCTATAACCCTTTCCCTTACATAAGCAGCAAAAATATCTTAACTATCTGACAGTTTACGTGTCTGTAATAAAGTAAATAAATAAAACATTAAAACAAAAACGAAAGTCTTAATAATAGCTTTTTTCCCCTTTGGGTATGAAAGTCTAAAAATTCACGATAAGAAGATATTTTTTTTGTTGAATAAACAAATAGAGAAAAAGATTAGTCAAGAACAGGAGAAGGATGATCAAAGGGAGTTTGCTGAATAGAGAGGTTGAAGCTCTTCCATGCTTATCTTCACCACTACCAATAATATTTTATTTGTTGAACTGCATGAAGATAAATTAAGTATTATATTTTGTAATATACCTGCCAAAAACTGTGTTAATCTTTCCAGGCACTATATGACTTTACATTTTGAGGAAAGTAAATAATCAAAGCTCCTCTATGAAATTTGGGTTTATTTTAATTATATTAAATGAAAAGTTATGCAATCCGATAAACAGCTCTATGTAATGAAGGGACTGATTATTTTATTTATTTCTACCCTATAAAGCGTTTTCATAAAAGGCAGGGTAAATGACACTTGACAACAATAAACTTGTTCTTCCAAATGGCAGGTGCAGTACTTAGATGGACCAAATCCAAAGCATATTGTAATATCAATTTCTTTCCTCCCTTTCCTAATGTTAAAATGCAACTAGGAATATGATAACGAAAAGCAAAAAATTAAAATAACCCAGTGACCTGTATGGCATTCTATATAATATCTATAAACATCTAAAATATTGAGGAATATGTAGGTATTATGTTTCATTAATTGAGGGTTTTTTACTTATTGTAGTGTTTCAATACTGTAATAGCATTTTTAATCAAACAAATATTAACAATCACCAAATAAAATAAATAATTAAATGCTCAGTTTAGACTTAGTGATACATATTATCATCATTACCTTGGGGACTCGTAAGCTGTTAAAAATATATATTTTTCATCTGAAAGTGTCTTATTTATTGTACGAAAAACCCCTAATAAATTCAAAATATAAATGGCTAAGGAAGAACAAAATGTTGATAAACTGGTTAAGATATTTTCATAAATTCTTATTCATTTAATTCGTAACTATAAAAATTGAATAATTTCAAAATGTATATTTACCTTAGTACAGACAGGATCATCTGGCTTCTTTGGGATTTCTACAACAGTGTCCTCGTATCCTTCTGCCCCCGGAGGGCAGTCTGGAAGGTCCATCTTGATACACTACACTTTGTTTATGACCACTAAATGGTCATAAACTCTATCACTTATCACTATCTTCACTCTTCTATATCTTCATTCTTCAACTTCTGATTGTCAACTGAAAATGAAACCAAAAAGCATCAGAAGGCACTCTAGCATTGCCCACAAACACTTAAATATTCAATTACAAATAAACAGATACTTACACTATCTGATGGAATACTTACAAACACTGCAGCATTACCTTTTCCAAAAATTTAGAAAGGCGATTTCTAAATTTACGTTGGATTGGAAGTAATTTCATACACTTTAATATTAAAGTTTAAATTGACGACTCAAATATATTTTTTTTTACAGCAGGGCACTGTCTTAGTATTAATTTTTGTCATATTTAAAAAATCCAGTTGCATTTAGTTTGCACATAAGACTGACATTTATATGTCACTAGAGCTTGGATAATCAAGATGCATATTTACCTAAAGTTCATTGTTATCTCACACATTATAGAAGTGGCCTCTTGGAATATTTTTATCATAAAAGCCAGCATTCAGATACCATTTCCTGGTCCACCTGCACACTTTCGAAACACCTAAGTTTATTACCTGAGTTTTATTAGCGATGATTTCACTCTTCTTACAATCTACTATTGGTTCTGGGGGCTAGAGATCTGGGGGCTCATAGACCTTGTGAGTCTTATGACAAATACTCAAACAATGAATCTAAAACAATTTTTAATGTAATTTTTGTGTAAAGGAGAACAGCTGGACTTGAGAAATTTTGACAATAAGGATGTTTTTGTTTCATCAAAAATTTTTGATGGTTAAAGTTGAGAAAAGAAACCCCATTACGTTGGAACAGGTTACCTGTTATATGCATCACACTGGGTTATAACCCAGTGTGATGCAAATAACAGGTAATGTAAGTGTATGGAGTGAAATGTTATAACATTTCACTCCATACACTTACATTTGGTAAACATATCATGAGGATTTTTCAAATAAAAAAATAGTTTGCATAATAGGCAACTACTGAAATTAGATAAATATGCATCAGAATATTTGATCTGTACACATCACAATTAGTAGTAAAATCAACCAATCAAGTGATGGCACAGAAATATCATCATCCCGGGAACAACCTAAATTTAAAATCTCTTTTTCAAGACATAGGAAAAATGTCTGTTTTGGAATAGAGCTGATTCATACAGACATTATACTGAATGTTCCATTGATATTTAAAAAAATTACTGAACTCAATATGATTTCCAACAACATGTCTAGTTATATATATCCGCTTAAATCTGTTACGCAAAACTTAACAAATAACTGAACACTCCCAATAAACCTGCAGAGTAAGTTGCATAAAGTGTCTCAAAAGTGAACAGTTACGAAGCAATTCTATTGCATAGTCCTCGAATTGTAGGTCTGTCTTTAGTGCAGTTCTCAGTACACCAATCTTCGTATTTTAATTTTATTACCCTTTGCAAGATAAGGTTACATCTAATTATGAATATTCACACCAAGGAACTCCTTTTATCGACGGTTGAAATATAAAGTATTGGAAGAAATTAAAATGAATCTAACCTATAAGACAAGCAGTAACAGCCGCGACGATTGTCTTAAATCCTTAAAAGATAAATGTTAGTCCAATAAATAGCCTTCATAAACAAATTTGCTAAAATAAAAAGATACTGACCTTTTGAAAGACGCAGCACTAATAATATTGGTAGCCGATGGAAGACGGTGCAATGATCCAACCAAACCTTGTCAAATCAATGGCAGCCAAAGCCAAAACTAAAGCTGTCAAAGTAGGTATAATAATGTAAAAATTATGTTTATTATGAAAACTACGATGGCAAATTACCAATAAACAACAATAGTTTTGTCCAGATAATTAAATTATTCCGTTCTTATTTAGGTAATAGTAGAAACAATTAAATATTTTTTACGAAACCGTAGCCACGAATCAACAATGCAACTTTTTTTATTGATTTGAATGAATGAATGAATCAAAGAGTATATAGGAATGAATGAATGAAATTAATCACAGTCAATTCACAAACCGGCCTGCGGGCCTATTCACTAAAATTGATAAGCACGGTGGCTATCAAAGCTCGGTTAACAACTCGAATTTGATAGTCACGGTGGCTAGCATGAAATTGGCATTCCGTAACTGTTTTCACGGTAGTGGCTATCGACATAAATGAAGTGGCTTTGAATATGTTCAAGTTGGCAGCTCTTTTTTTTTGTCGACATTATCATAGAGTAAATTGAGATGCTATTCTCAAAATTTCAACTCAGGGGTACTATTTTTGAACGTGTGACACTCGTCTTCGAAAGAAATTTGTATGGAAAATCGTTCAAAGACGTGTGCCACGCGTTCAAAAATAATACCTCTGTTTTACCACTAGCGGCGGCCACATAGAAATTTTTGCGAGTACATCAAATCATCTTTTATTTCTTTAGTTGCATAATGCATAGTGTTATGAAGATTTTTTATTTGACAGAAATATATATAGGTACTATTTTGCAGCTTGGCGCTCCATATAATTTCTACAAGTAAAATGTTCTCTCGCGACGAGAGATTGTATGAAGCTTTTGTGGATTAATTTTGTTATAGTATTATGAGAATATGATTGTATAGATTACTGTAAGTATCTAAGAAGAGAGACAATAAATTTAAATACTCTATACTATCATTCTCCAACTAAAAGGACCTCAGAATATTAGGAAAAAGAGCTGTACAGGCGAGGATCGGCTGTTTCCATCTCTACTAATTCCCAAATCAACCCTCACGACACACACCTCCTAGTCACAGGGACACAAAATCATGACGTTGACTGAACTTTTTAGGTTCGGTTTAATGATGAAGGATTTAAAATTTAAAGTGGTCATATTGTATTATTAAGTACCTATATTATAAATATAGTAGGCGAACACGGTCAGATTTACCTTTAATGCAGAAAAAGCAAAAGAATAATTGCCTCTAACCTATAACATTGAGAAAAAAAATAATTGAAAATATCTTCGTAAGAACTTACATATATACCTACACAAAAAAACCGTATGAGAGGAAGAGGAGTGTCTGACCACAAATCCCCTCGCCAATTCCAATAACTTAAGTCAAACTAACTTAAAACATTCTTAAAATACAAACTAACCTCAAAACCAAAATTTTACGAATATTTTAGCTACCATGTGTCTTGGAAGGGGTGGGTTGGTTAAGGAGACTTTAAATTTTATTTGGGAGACTTATATTTTAGAGACAATATTTGTTATTTATAAAACCGATGATAAACATACAAAAAGAAAAAGTTCCTCATTTTACGGTAACTTGTTCAGCTGTCTCGTTTTCGTAAAAAAGGATGGCTCCGTTTGGTTAACCTACTAAACGCAATAGTAGTCACTTCTCTACATTTAAACAAAGACTTGCAGCATCTTTACTTTGGCGTATAATAGTGTGTATCAATAAAACACTGCTCTTGACCCGTTGCTATGAAAAGCTGTTTGATAGATCAAGTGAAGATCGATTTGATAGCCACTTCAGTTACAGAATGCCGTCTATAGCTTATCGATACGGAAACAAATGTCAAAATGATGGTGGAGTTGCTATCATAGAGATGACGTCATTTCGGTTGGACACTGACGATAGTGAATACAAAATTTGAATTTTGACAGCCGTTTGATGTCAACTTATTAGTTTCATAGCCATCGACACTTGTCATTCGAGTTAGTAAATAGGCCCGCTGTTTACTAACTCGGATGACAGGTGTCGATGCCTATCGATCAAGAATTTAGTGTTACAATGCGGTTTTTGTATTTCAAATAAAAAGTTCGTGCAAGCAAAACCCGCATTGTAATTGTAAATTCTAGATTGATAGGCATCGACACCTGTCATCCGAGTTAGTAAATAGGGGGGCAGATCATAAACCAAAAACAATAAAGCCCCAATAAAGCCCGCTCCACACTCTCGGCAAAACTATCGAGAGTATTCGGCAAGTCTTGGCATAGAAGTATAGCCCGTAACACACGTTCCGATTTGGCAGGACGCCGACCGTCGGAACCGACCAAATCGAACCGTGTTTAGAGCAGTCGGTCCAACATAATTATTATTATTATCGGGAGTGGTTGACTATCCGACGCGGTCGGCTTCCTACCATCTGCCAGCCAAATCGGTGCGTGTGGAAGGATCAAAAGGATGTTCCGACTAGTATCTCTATATAGTTTGTGGTTCCGACGTTCGGTCCAACAAAGTGTTGCAACTATAGCCGATTTTTAGTCACATCGTTAACGACATTTTTTTTCATTTGGTAGCTTAATTTTATATCCAAGATGTTTACTTTTAGTTACTAAAATAAAATACTTTATCTTTTTTAAAACGGAACTTTTTAAATTCATTTACAACCAATTTACAACGTAATCCTTTAAAATGTGGCAAATTCTGTAAGAGGCGACATATACAGACAGTCAGATGCAGTGTTGCCAACTAACTTATCAACTTTATAGCTAGATCTGACTATTTTCCCGTGTCAGGCAGAAACAATGTAAAAGCGTTGTAGCGAAGTCCTATAGCAACCATTATTATTTTTGTCACAATAACTTACCACGTTATTATATGCATTTCATGGTTATTCAATTTTAATACAAAATGAACCATTAATATTTGCATGTATTTACAGGACCTTCATTAGTTCATTAGATTTTCCCCAGAGTAGGGGTAACTTAGATTGTAGATACTATTTGTAGCATTGGCAACACCGATCGGGTGCTCGTCGGAGTCGGACTTGTGTAGGCTTGCAGGATGGTTGGTTTCCGACGGTAGGTAGTTTGTTCGCTCCTGCCATCGGACCGTGTGTTACGGGTTTATGAATGACGAAAATTTTTTTTTTTAATTTATGAGTCTCGGCTTTATTCGTGTAGTCTCCATGGTGGCGGTATTTCGTCTTTTTTAACACTATTTTTTTCTGTGTAAAGCCCGCTCCACACTCTCGGCAAAACTATTCAGTTTCTGTTCAATTTCAGAAAATACAAAACCACGTTTTTTATTATTTACAGACTAGACAAAACCTGAACTCTTAAGATCAAAGCTATAAATAATGGTTTCTTGGCATTGCTAGCCGTGAAAACAGAGTTAATGCCATTGTTACATGTTTCATACAAAACTGTCGAAAGAGGGTCATAACGCGACCGAAAAATCTCTAATTTCTTATACCTTCTAAGGTGATTGGTGCGTGGCTTTTAATAGAAAACTTGCTAAAGGTGCTTTTGATATACATACCTATGCGAGGGTCCCTTGAACGTAAGTACCTATATCTTTTATATTACATAATGCTATATAACAAGATATCGCAAATATGAAGCACATTTACTTTCCGTCGTTATGATTGTTTTAAGTGGTGAAAAACTTAAACGCATTGAACTATTTGATACCAAATTAACTTCCCATAAATTTTATTATCTTTAGTTAAAGAATTTTCCAAATTACTGTTTACGCAATACTATAAATTTACACAATCTACATGCGTTCAATTTTATTAACACCATTATTTATTTTTATCATAATGACATATGGTTCTGTCTAGCCTGTCAAGAATAAAATAATTAGTTTCGTGTTTTCAAAACGCTAAAGAAATAAGCAAAACCAAATCATTATTACATCGCAAAACATTAGAAAATTTAGAAAATTTCCAAACTCCCGGGTAAAATTTCCCCAATCTGGCAACTCAGACGGTCAAAGTCCTGTCAATGTAATTATTTTACGTCAGATTGACAATGACAGGGAATAAGGCACAGGAGTGCTATTTTTGAACGCGTGACTCATCAAAACGCAAGTCGTGTACGACTACAAGTCACACTCGTCTTCCAAGTCACGATATGCCATTTTGCCATATTTTTGAAACCATCGCTTGAACTGTAGTGCTGCCAACCTTCAGCGAAAAATTTTTAATTTCTTCTTATTTCACGCAGTATTTTTCAAAAACATTTTAAAGGTTGTTCAGTATTTTGAAAATATTTAAGAAGTGTAGCGTCAAACGGAACGTAAAATCATGACAGATGAACTTCAAATGGTAGGAAGTGACTTTGATTGACATAAAAGCGTTCGTCACCTGCGGAAACGAGCGGTCCTAGGGTACTATTTTTGAACGCGTGCCACTCGTCTTCGAACGATTTTTCCATACAAAAATCGTTCGAAGACGAGTGGCACGCGTTCAAAAATGGCACTCCTAACCGCTCGTTGCAATCACTCGTCAACTAACGATTCAAAAATGCGGCCTTTTGGAAACACTTGCGGCAATCACTCGTTAAGTGAGTCACGCGTTCAAAAATAGCACTCCAGATATTTGTTTAGAAGTCCTACGTTTGTGTATTATTTTCAAAAATTTATAAAAATATAAATACTGATTTAAAAAATATGGAAGTATATACATGTCGTGGCCATATCGTAGAATTTATCTTTTCATGAAACGATTGACATTTTCATGAAATGGTGGCATTTCATGAAATGTTTAACTGTCTATTGGCCATATCATGATGTAGATTGGGCAGATCAATGACAATATATCGTTTAACGATATGTGCAGCCAAACGCGTGGCTCTTTCATGAAATGGTCAAATTTGTTTGATCATATCGTAAAACAGTTTCTTTAATTACCGGTAGAAGCGCTACAAACGCTTTGTTTGTTTTGTTTATGTGGAAAGATGGCGGCCGCCGGCGAAAACCGCAGTGAAAATGTGAACATTATGTTGAATTTGTTATATTTGTTTAATTTTGTGTCAGTCAGACGTAAAAAATACAAAATGTTCTCAACATATTTTGAATTATTGTTAATTAAATTTCCTGGTCATCCTATTTTACGATCCGGCCAAACGTGAATGACAATATCGTTAAACGTTGACGATTCAATGATCTGATCAAATTAAGTTGGCCACATAATAAAATGCCACCATTTCATGAAAATGTCAATCGTTTCATGAAAAGATCAATTCTACGATATGGCCACGACATACATACAAGGTAGGTACTATAGATTGCATATTATAAAAAGTACGACTTCCGGGAAAGTACATGTTGCCAATTTCGGAGATCCGGAATGGAAGCCCGGGACGGAAGTCCGGCCTAAGGCATGTACTATACTCCAAGCATGTACTGTACTGTACTACATTACAACGGGTCGGGCCGGGCCGTGGCGGAAAAAATTCCGGGCCCAGCCAGGTTCGATCCATCACTCTAACAAATGTATAAATCGTGTGTAAAGTTCACAGAACTATGTTGAGTTAGTGAAAAGCCAAGGTAGGCCAAGGTCAAGGAGAAGCCAAGTCAACAGGTGAAGAGTCCAGTTTCCATCGAATCGGTGTCCAGAAGTCAAGCCAAGCCAATGCTTGGCTTGATTGGATCTGGTTGAGATCGAGAGCAAAAAATATCCAACTAAAAAACTGCATGTCATACTATGACATGCAGTTTAATAATTAATTAATAATTAGAGGGAGACGTGTGGTTCCCGGCAGAGTAGAATAGGACCACTCCAAGTCTTACCGAGGATGTCAAAGAAGGCGACTTAGGAAACACAAGCTAAGCAAAGCTTATAAACATCAAACAGACCACTCCAATCCGTCTGGCCAGCGTGGAGAGTGTAGGCCAAATCCTTGACTGCCCTGCCGGCCTATTTACTAACTTGGATGACAGGTGTCGATGCCTATCAATCAAGAATTTGCTGTTACAATGCGGTTTTTGTATTTCAAATAAAAAGTTCGAGCAAGCAAAACCCGCATTGTAACAGTAAATTCTAGATTGATAGGCATCGACACCTGTCATCCGAGTTAGTAAATAGGGGGGCTGGAGTGCTATTTTTGAACGCGTGACTCACTAAAGCGCCAGTCGTGCACGACTACAAGTCACACTCGTCTTGAAATGCCATTTTGCCATATTTTTGAAACCATCGTTTGAACTGTAGTGCTGCCAACCTTCAACGAAAATAGAAAATATTTCATTTCTTCTTATTTCACGCAGAATTTTTTGTTAAAACTTTTTTAAGGTCCTTTTCTTTCTTTTTTAAGAAAGAAAAGGATTTTTAAAATGTTTATAAAGTGTAGCTTCAAATGGAACGTAAAATGATAACAGATGAACTTCGAATGACAGGAAGTGACTTTGGGGTTTTTGGTGGGAAGTCAAGGGGTTCAGTTGGGAGTTTTTGGTGGAAAGTCAAGGGGTTCAGTTGTCGTTTGCCTTATACAATTTTGCAAATTGATTTAAGTGGACTTTATAATATGAAATTGGTGTAGTGTGGTGTTATAAATGCTCGTGCTCGAGAACAATTTGTGAAATAGTTAAAGTAGACTGTTAAATGGACTCGTATAGATTTGTCGCCAAAATCTCCCACGAGGCTGCCAAAGATCATACGCCATCTTTGATGCCACATACCGTACAACACCGATACTTAGTATCTCATTATACTGGACATTGGCAGAATCACTGAAATCTCGGTGGAAGCCATAAATAAAAAAGAAAGAAAGAAAAGGGGCGCAGTTGTCGTTTGCGTTATACATTTTTGCAAATTGATTTAAGTAGACTTTATAATATGAAATTGGTGCGTGCTCGAGAACAATTTGTGAAATAGTTAAAGTAGACTGTTAAATGGACTCGTATAGATTTGTCGCCAAAATCTCCCACAAGGCTGCCAAGGAACATACGCCATCTTTGATGCCACATACCGTACAACACCGATACTTAGTATCTCATTATACTGGACATTGGCAGAATCACTGAAATCTCGGTGGAAGCCATAATTATTAAAAAGAAGAAAAGAAAAAAAGAAGGAAGTGACTTTTCGTCGCCTGCGGAAACGAGCGGTCTCAACCGCTCGTTGCAATCACTCGTCAACGCATGATTCAAAAATGCGGCCTTTTAGAAACACTCGCGTAAATCACTCGTTTAGTGAGTCACGCTTTCAAAAATAGCACTCCTGGCTTATAGTGGCTATGGTAGTACAAAGCACAGAACCACAAACTACGACACAGAACAATATTACTTGGTACAAAGAGGATCATGCTCCTGCAGGGGAGACAAAAAAAAGACCTGATGATGATGATGATCAAAGATACTTTATCAAAAAATTTTAATAGGTTCAGATTTTGATGACTCTATTTGGACTCCAGCCTACCTGCTTTTGTTTAGCCATACACAAAATTGCCAGTGTGGCTCTACCTATACATTCTTGTCCTCGGTGCACGCGGTATTGAAGATCTTGGTGTCAAACTTTGAATGTGCTGCCAATGATGTTGTTTTTCTAACAGAGGCGAGAAATGCATGGTCAGAGATCTGTCCAAATTTCCAAATTTCCCTGATTCTCAGAGGTAATGGGACGAGCCGTTCTGCAGAATTGTACAGAGTAACTTACTTGAATCTTCCAGGAGACGAGCGCGTTCTACAGAGTTGTCTATGTGCGAAAGCGCTAGGGCATCAACACATGTTGTGAATGGAGATGACTCCATGGTATTGCTGGCAAGGCTGCAGCTTCCGCCGAGTCCCTAAAACGGCGCAAATATATATACCTTCGCGAAGCATACAGTTTTGAGCCGTTTGGGGTCGAGACACTGGGTCCGTGGGGTCCCTCAGCTCTCAAACTTGAAAAGGCTGGTCGAGGTGTCGAACGACCAGAGGGCTGGCAACTAACTTGCCCAATCTTATCTTATCTTATCGTAATTGGGGCCGATTATAAATCGGAAGCACGTCTGACCTTTGGGTTATTTTGTACTTACCCCATGCCTTACTACCTACACGGTGATTCCTGAAGAAGGACTGCATGAGCTTCAGAATATCACCTGGTGCGTAGTGCCTGTAGTCCTCCAGATCAGGATAAGCCGATCCAAAGAGACACACACACAGAATGTGTCTCATTGTTTCCTCCGATTCCTCACAGGCCCTACATAGTGGGCTTTCGACAATTTTCATTTTGAATAGATGACTTGTTCTCAAAATGACCGGTCAGGGCTCCCATTAGAATTCTTGACTGTTTTCTGCTATATTTGCAGATCCTTTTATACCACCTAGCGTTGTCCATACCAAATGTCTCCTTCGAGTGTGTGTGTCCACTCAGGTTACTCCATTCACGTTGATGTCTGCTATCGACATGTGCATTTATTGCAGTTGTTACTGTACTGTATGAAAGGCCTAAGAAAGGTTCGGGCCCTATGTATGGTATATTCGATCCTCTCCTTGCCAGCTCACCATCAGCCCTCTCATTGCCCTTAACCCCGACGTGACCCGGCACCCAAACCAGTCTCAGACTGTTGTGCCTGCCCAGTTGATTTAAGGCATTCACACCATCCAAGACCAATCTGGATACGATTCTGTCAGAGTTTAGTGCCGTGAGAGTCGCCTGGCTGTCACTAAGAATGTAGAAATGATGATTTTTCAACCCTTTATTCAATTTCATTTTAGCACAAACAGTTTTCGCATACCTATGTTTCCGCTTGAAATACGGTAGCGAACTGACCCATGCTCTGAAACAGTTGTTTGTTCTCGGAGAAAATGCCCGCTCCTGTCCCTTCATTGGTCTTTGAGCCATCTGTGTACCAGATTGAGCATTTTCGTTCAGAAGGGAAAAATTCTCCCTTCCATTCATTCCTTGTTGGGATATATACCTTGTAGTTCCTTTTGAAGTTCTATACGGGGAGGAGTTTATCACTTCCCATGTCCAACAACCTATCGAGCTCATGCGTTGTCTCAAAAGGGCATTGGGTAAAAGTGGCCTGATTTTCAAAATTTGCGACCACCGTTCAAAGTTTACTCATTCGAAAGATCATATTAAGATGTTTATTTTCATCTATGGCCGTTTCTGTCTACAGTGTATCGGAGCCGAGATATCGGCATTCATAATTAAAAAATAAATTACAATAATGTCGTCTAGATAGACAAAACAGGATCTTTATTTTATTATTTTTTCGTGTAAATATTACTTGATTCTATGATTTATATTATTTATATATAAAATAAAAACAGTTACAGTGGGGTATGCGACATTCATAATTAATACAACAAACATTAATATATTATTTTTATTACGCAGAATTTGATGATATCCTACTTCAGGCACTCATGCATGTGTACTTATATATTTTTACGAAAAAATTGTTTCATATGGCATAAAATGACACGGAAGACATGATAAGTCTCACACACAGATTTTTTAAGCCATTCGAAGGTAACTGATATGTCAGATGTGGATTAGAGAATTTTCTATAACAAAAGACCGAGGGTGAATGTGATTCATAACTTTTAGTGCGTTAAGTAAACAAACAATGGGAAGTTCCTAGAAAGTTGAAAGGCCCGCTACCGGTCGCGTTCATCCAATCACAGCGCAGGGTTCATTTACCTGACTCGGTTAGGCTTTGAAAATCGAGCAGGGTGGAGTGGAGGGGTGAAGGAAAGAGGTGCAGGCGCAGGCAGGATTCACTTCCCGTTTAACCTTTGTGTTGAGTGTGTGCAAGTGCGTTATATACTTTTGATTACCACGACCTTTGCTTTGTTTTTGGACTCTCTCTTTATTATCTTATTTTGTGACCTGGCATTACTAACTGGACTAAGAGTTTGCTGTAGTGATTTGGACTTTAAAACAATATGGATGCAGATAGAGCATCGTGTGTTGGCTGCCATCGAAGTTTGAACCGCATTGGCGGCACTCGCAGGAGATCTATGGTGTTAACGGCTCAACTGATGGAGCAAAACCCATGTTTAATGGCATACTGCATTGAAGTTATTAACATTCTTGAGGTAAGTGATGACATTTCTTATATAATTATGAATTGTTTAACTTTCTTATTTACACTAATATTAAAAAACAGTTGGTTTGTTAAAACGTGATAAACTCAGGGACTGTTGTGTCAAACATTATTTCATGTAGGTACAATATCCCAGTGTCAATTATATTTTGTTTGAAGTACATATCTTAAAGCGATCTCACTCGTCACAAAGCCATTCCTAACTTATTGAAAACTGGCCACTGGTTATATTTTCCCCTTTACCTTGATTATCTTTTGAGTGTCAAAGAAGATTAGTACTTGTGTTTCTTCCGCTTGCTCCCAAACCGGCATAAATGCAATAAGATGCAGTACGTGCCACTTTTTTTAGTGATTACTATATGTTTGAGACTTGCTATATGTTCGTAAGTCAAGTAAAAGAGGAAATGATTTCATATTTACTAAAAAATAAATAATTAAATCAATTTACCCAGTTAGATTTATCTAGGTACTACGATGTGTTTTAATTATTTTTTACCTATATATGGAGCTAATACGTATACAAATATATTGATTAAGCCTATATTTTGTATTTTACAGTTTGGTGGCGATGAACGGATATGTCGACCATGCTTTTTTCGAGCTCAGCGCTATGTCTCAAGAGATCAACAAGCAGAAGTTGCACCAGACCTACTTGAACAACATGCAGATGATCAAGTATTAGAGCATGATTCATCGCAAGGAGGCAATACAGAGGAATCTGAATCAGATCTTATTATTAATGAAAATATGCGAGACCAACAAGTGCAAGTTAGTAGACCGCAAACGATTGAAGTTCCTGGATATTCCAGAGCACCACTTAATACACAGTTATGTATTTTTGCTGATTGCACCAACACCAATCTTCAACGAATTCATGTTGACATAAGAACCACAATTCTTCAAAATAAAGGATTTTACCTTCCACGGGGTACACGTGTATGTAGAGAGCATTCAGATTCAGGGTTTCAAGATATTGAAACAAGAACACGTCGTGTAATTGCAAGTTTCTCGTCGAAGCAAGTGAAAGACATGATGGATATTTTAAGAAATCGTAGTAATTTTTAAGTTACTATTTGCCGTTGGGTTGTAGAAACAGTAAATGGCAGATTAAAAAATCAGTTTCGCCAATTACGTCACCAATACTTTAATGTAGCTGCAAGGCATCTTTTCGACGAGATAAAAATTGCTGCGGCATTATTAAATGCTTTTGGCAAACCCCTAACCGACCACCGCTTGGTGAACGAAATCGTAAACAAAATAATTCAATGTGATGGTGACAGAAACAGGTTAAGTGAATATCTTATAGAAAATAATCTCAATCGTAGATGGGCTCGTTTTCAGTCTATTGATGCGGCTTTATTAGATTTTAATGATTTCCCAATATTAAGTATGGACGAGCTTATTATATATGCGTTGGGAACGTATCAAATTCTCCAAGCCCGCAGTTATTACGGGGAGCATGTAAAAAATGGTTCGTATATAATTGAAATATATAAGGAACCCCACATAGAAGATTTTAGAGAGCAGAATTTGGATTGTCGGAATCCATGGCTACTTAGAGGAAAAATTCAATCAAGACACGTGACAAGCAGAATTTATTATGTTTATATTTTATTAGAAAGGGAACTAGAAGGAAGCAGCGCAATATTGGGCCATTATTGCTCATGTGTTGTCGGAAAACGGACTCTAGGCTGTTGCTCGCATGTAATGTCCATTATATGGTATTTGGGATGGGGTAGATACCAAGATAATCTATCTCCCCCAGCTCAGTTTTTAGACACAATAATACGACATGATCAAGAAAATGAAGTTTACGATGAACCGGAAAATAACTAAATTGTATAAATCGGAAAATAACTAATCTTGTAAACTAATAATAATGTAATATATTCATATTGATATTGTATGTGCCTATAATAAATGATTTGTTTGTGTGTATCTGTTGCATTTTATTTATCACTAGCAGTCCGCCCCGGCTTCGCTCGTGGTACCTACATAGCCTATTTCACTCCGGGATAATGTAGCTTTCGAATGGTGAAAGAATTTTTTAAATCAGTTCAGTCGTTTCTGAGATTACCCATTACAAACAAACAAACAAATCTTTCCTCTTTATAATATTAGTCTAGATTCCTATCCATAACGACATACTATACGCTTTAATCAAATCATTTTTGTTAAAAAATATTACATCTATATAGACGACTTACTTATTATTTGTCTTATTTTGATATTTGATATTTCGGCTCCGATATAGTTTACATCAATAATGTTTTGTATATTGTTATTCTCAACTATAAGGCTAATTAAAAATACTAGTTATATTAGTGGTCGCTGAAAAAAAAAATCATGCCAAGGCTCATACAAAATTACCCAAACCCCTTTGTATGCCTTGTTCTTGGTGCATGCCTGCTCCAAAGACCAGTCGAAGACAGTCTGTATAGTGCCTTACAGGCTTCGCCTTCTATATATACCTAAGTGTAACGGTGGCAATCGAAGGATCATTTCCATTGATGCCGTTGGTGTTGTAGTGAATGCCCCAGAAATAGCACAACATGCCATTCTTTGTATTTTCCCTTCGAGCAACTACGGAGGCCGTGTTGCTCGAAGTATTTTCCTGAGGGCATTTATACACTGCCGTCCTCAAACTAAAAGGCCGCTAAATGACAAAAGCAAATTTTTGGCTAGAGCCGAAAAACGCGGGAATATTTTGAAATGCTTGACAGTTATCACTACATATTATAAAACAAAGTCCCCCGCCGCGTCTGTCTGTCTGTCTGTCTGTTCGCGATAAACTTCAAAACTACCGAATCGATTTTCATGCGGGTTTCCTCCTATAGGTCTCTCTCCTGCGGTTTTAGTATATAGTTTATTAAGAGCGTATACTAGCAGTATTTTTTCAATATGGTTTCCATACAAATGTATTTCTCTATTTTCTCGCTGAAAACTGATTCTAGAGCCACAATTCTTTTTTCATAAAATCTAGTACTAAAATAGGAATGCCCCTATTTTTTACTTTTTCCAAAAAAACTGTTTTTGTACAATTTTTTTTTCTTTTGATCAGCTTTTTAGAATAAAATAAAACATAGAGACATACCTATTTTAGTAATTGATTGTATGTAAAAAGAATTGTGCCTCTTAAAGCAGTTTTCAGCGAGAAAATAGAGAAATACATTTGTATGGAAAACGCACTGCTAGTATACCCTCTTAAGTGTTGTATACATTTTTGTATATACCAACGATATTTGTTAGAGGTGTCGTAAAAAAATGAGCCGTTTGGGAGCTTTCAACGAAAACGTTGTCTAAACCCTTTGAGATATAACAAAACAATGTATGGTGGAATTGTGTATCTTATTTAGGTCTACAGAAAAGTCCGCGGTGGCATATGTCTATATATACTATATTCATTTTAATACTTTAAAAAATGGGCAATTATCAAAGATCACGCGCAGGCCAAACCCTTAGAGCTAGAAATTTGAAAATTTGCTCACGTATTCCTCTTATGACGTAAGCATCCACTAAGAAAGGATTTTTCAAAAGTCATCCCCTAAGGGGGTGAAATAGAGGATTAAAGTTTATATGTAACTTTTTATTCCTTGGACATATTTGTATGAATTTCGTGTGAATTGAGAATGGCAAAAATAATGAGTAACATTTTTAATAGTTTCCCGAAATTAAACCTCTAAGGGGGTAAATCGGGGTATATGTTTAGTTTACCGCTTTGTAGTGTCATATTTTATAATCCCCGAATTCCAAACCTGAAGTCACCGCGGACGAAGTCGCGGGTAACTGCTAGTTTTCTATAAACCTTATATTTTACTAATATATATCAAACGATAGGTATTTTATTGAACTTTAATATGAACATAGTTGTGCTTGTATATTTTTAGGGTTCCGTAGTAAACTAGGAACCCTTATAGTTTCGCCATGTCTGTCTGTATGTCTGTCCGTCCGCGGTTTTACTCAGAGACTATAAGTACTAGAAAGCTGAAATTTGGTATGGTTATGTATATTAATCATGTCAAAAAAGAGGTAAAAGAAAATATTGAAAGAAATTTTTTTTAGTGTAGCTCCCCTCCCTTACAAGTGAAGAGGGATAATATTTTTTTTCTATACAATCGCATCGTGTTGGGTATTGTTAGATAGGTCTTTAAAAATATTGTGAGGTTGAGTTCGATTTAGGGATCCGTTTCCGAAATATTTGGTTTTAAAGTGAAAATTTTTGTTAGAGGTAAGTGTCCCCCCCCTTCTATTTACTAAACGGTTATATATGGATACGTGAAAAAAATTACAGCAGTAGTATATATACTGAGGTTGAAAGGAAAACTATCAAAGCTGAGTACTAAGTACAAATTAAAAAGTTATAGGCAACCAACTTATAAAATGTACTCGAAAAAGTAAAATTTCATTCATTTTCATTGTTAGATGTTTTTGGTCGTTAAACTGTGATGTGCGAGTGTGAACAGTGTGAACTCAAAGTTGTATTTCGCAATTACGGAACCCTACACTGCGCGTGGCCCGACACGCACTTGGCCAGTTTTTGATTTCTGTATGATTAAATTTTTTATTTTAATTTCTAAGCAAGGAAAATTTTTAGATTTTTATAACTATACTATACTAAATGGCGGTAACAGGCTCTAAACTGCTCTGTAGTTATGGAATTTCAAATAACTACACGAAATTTTTATGTCGAGTTAACAATGTTTACATATCTACAAACCAGTTTTTATTTTTAACTTCCTTTATATTAGGAACTAAAGGTGATTTTATTTATTCTTTTCATGACAATAAAGCGGCTAACTGCATATAACCGCCTATATTAGCCAAGAATGTCATACTTCGCCTTTGGACTATAACGACTTTCATAAGTAGCATGTTAATGAAAATAGCAACAAATCCAACGCCTAAAGGCGTTAAAGTGATTTTAACTGCCTTATAGGTAGTTATGTATCGCCAAATAACCGCCTTTTAATAATGTAAGACTAAAAGAAACATTTCAACGAAACCAAGATTCGTTGAAATATTTCTTTTTATAAAAAGATGCTAAAATTATTTAACCGCCCTTTAGATTATTTTTAAATGATAACAGTTTTTAAGCTAAGCATTGACCGTGAAAATTCCAATATTTTCCAAACGTTAAAGTATTGTAACAACCTTTTAGCTAGGTATTGCTACTTAACCCTCTTTAAGCTATGTAAAGTAAATATTTTTTGTAGTTAACCGCTTTTATTGTTAATTTATTTCGTAAACGAATAAAGATAGAAATACAGTTCCTATACAGATCGATAGAAAAAATTTTTTGAGTAAAAAATGACCAGCTTTCTCTTAGCCGCCTTTTAGTTTGAGTACGGCAGTACATGTCATGTCACCTGTCTTACCTTCGGCCACCAAACCAATGTTCCGTAGGTCAGAATGGGCCTTACCATCATCTCATATATATCCAACGTAGAGCTTTAGGCCCCACGTTTTGCCATAGGTATTTCGACACATGCCAAATACTCTGGTGGCCTTAGTTGTAGTGTTAGTAACATGTGTGTCCCATGTCAGTTCTTTATCTAGCGTAACTCCTAGATATTTCACCTCATTGGACAAGTTGAGCGCCATGCCATTCATTTTAAGGCCATTCAAGGCCGTCAAATTCCGGCGCCTTGTAAAAGGGACAATCGTGGTTTTGCTGGGGTTGATACTTAGATGGTTCGCAGCACACCATTCCTGTACCTCCCTCGAAGCTTTATTCATAATCCCTTTCACTGTGTCGGGAAATTTCCCATTGATAAGAATAACTATGTCATCTGCATATCCGACCGCAGTGACCGGGCCTTTATTTAAAGACACTGTTAGTGAGTCTACCACTAGACACCAGAGGGACGGGGACAAGACTCGTCTTTTTGGGACCAACCTTTAGTCGTCGCCGCTGATAATTCTTCACCTAGTAGTTCTGAATTAATTATCCTGCCCTTTAGCATATTTTCTATCCATCTGCAGAGCGTTATTGGTATTCCATGCTCGGTCGCCGCCCTGCAGATGGAATCGAAGGTAGTCCGGTCAAAAGCTCCCTCCTAGAATCTAGAAAGGCTCCCAGACATAGTTCTTTGTTTTCCAGTGCTTTCTCAGCCTGACTAACAACCCAATGCAGAGCTGTCTCTGTTGATTTACCAGGCTGGTAGGCACATTGCATTCCATGTAGCAGATGCTTCTTTAGTGGACCATCTCTTATGTATCTGTCCACCATTTTCTCCAGAGTCTTCAGCACACTTGCCCAAAGAATAAGCATTGCCATTCAACGTGGCAATGCTGCCAGACTTCTGGGCACATTACCGCAGGGCAATGACCTTGTGGGACATTTTCTATTTATAGGTAGGTTTTATTTATAGGCAATTTTATTTTATTTTATAAGCAGGTTTAAATTTTAATAGGTACTAAAGCATTAATAAAAAATATCAATAATTACTTTAACCATCATTTTTAAAATATTTTTTTTATGTATATGATAAGATCTTAAACATCAAGATCCACATCCACGGATGTGAGCCTTCAAAAATTCGCATCCTCATTCTCATCCACGGATGTGAAAAAATCGGCATCCGAAACATCCTTGGACCTACTTTCTTTTCAACAAAAAAAATTCGCTGTTTTTTACTGTGGCGGCAAATAGGTACCTATAATGAACAGGTGCAGAACAATAGTACCTAAATACTAGGTATTGACTATACTTATATACTTACTATACTTTAGTTTTTAAAATTCTCATCCTACTAACATAGTGTAAGGATTATTAACATAAATTGGATCCAAGTTATCTGAAAATAAACAATTTTATTTATTATTATTATACTACCGTAATATTACTATATTAGTTACTAAGGTGTAACTAATAGTGGGAGTAACTAATATACTTATATTAGTTATAGTTACTCCCACTAGCTCCTAGTGAACAGGCTTGGGAGACTTTGTGTATCGTCAAAAGAATCTAGAGGCGACGAACTGTGCGAATAGCAACTGCTCTATATTATAGCATTTTTTTTCTATCATAATTATAATGACTATACTGTATGCATGCAAAAAAATTGATTACATAATACCTAAGTAGGAGGTATGTAAATCGTTCAAATTCATTGAAATGTAGACTATTAAATAGGTATATTTTACACAGCATTTTCGTTAATATCCCGTAAACAAACGGACTGTGCAGTCAAGTCTCCAACACTGCATGAATCATAAAATGTATATTCGCGAATTTGTACGCATAAACTCATGGAGGGCATTCACCGAAACTCTGGGGTCTTAATGCTAATTAGACACGAAGATTAGCCCAAAGCGATCCCAGTGCCGACCGTGGGTAGCCAAGCGCGGTCGGACATCAGAAGTTCAGAACCGCGGACACCATGCGTCGAGGTGGACGCGCCACAACACCCACCGGGCTGTTTCCGCGCCTGCTCTGCCTGTGCGCACATCTCGCGATCGTCTCATCTTCCGACTATGGCATCCCAATCGAAATAAAGCTATGGGACACCGGTCGTACTCCTCTCGCTCACATGGTAGATGTGACAAATGGTTTCGGATTAAAAGTGCTTGCAGAACATAATTTTTTGAATGAAAACAACATTGCTTTCTCGCCTTATGGATTGATGGGTATTCTTGTGGCCCTATTTGAGGGCGTCGATGGGGAGTCCTCGTATCAGATCCAACGGGGGATGCAGCTGCCCTGGAATCGGAACGTCATGAGGATAGGCTTTAGAGATATTCATCGCACTTTAAAAGTAAGTGATAATTTAGTAAATCATAGCAAATTTTGTTTTTATTTTGATGCTCTAATTGTTATTTACAACAAGAATCGGTGAAGGATCGTGGACACAGGTTAATAAATAGTTTGTCATGGATTAGGTACCTACTTATAACAAACTAATTTATAAATGTGTACTCAATCTTATGCCCGGAATTAACGTCATGTTATGTTTGTTTAGGTACATAATATAGTGACCCAATTAGCCTGGGCCATTTCAAAGGACTAAAACTTGATTAGCATAATAATAGAACTTTAACGTGTGGTTAACACCATTTTATGGCTTAATTTGTGTTGTTTACTATACTACGAAAAAACATTAAACGCTGCTGAAGTTTTTAGAACTTTATATGGTCTGGTCCTGTGCCTGCTACCACAACATTGAAATCATATGTTTTATAATGATGAGTTCTAGATTGAACAAGTAAATCAAGGAAAAGAAAATAATGCAAAGCTGCGGAATTTTCTAAAATGAAGAACTAATATAAAAAACATTTCGTTAATTTTTGCTACATAAATGTAATGGCCGGATCCTTTTAAAAGGTTTAACATAGTAAGTAATTATTTAAAAAAAAGTTTGAATATTTTTGACGATGTCGAGGTTTGAAATGATGATTAAAGAGTACCTACTTCGCTACTCGATAGACTTAAGTAGAACTTTAATAAGAATGTATGTAGGTAGGTACTATTTACAATGTGCATATACGTAGGTATGCAAGTAAGTATATTCTATTCTATGTGTCAAGAGGAAAGATTTGATAGTTTGTTTGCATTGAATAGGCTCCGAAACTGGACCGATTTACGAAATTTTTTGACCAGCGGCGAAGTCGCGGGTAAATTGCTAGTAGTGGTAAGCGATACATGAAATGCATAAATATAACTTAATAAGGTTTTTTTCTTACTTAAGTATATCGTACTATTGCGTTACCTGAACCAAAGGTCCGGAGCCGCCGCAAACAAACAACAGAGCCAGGAACTACAGCTTTGTACCGTACTGTAATGATCGCATAACTTCCGTCGCTTAGTTACTTAATTACAATTTATTTACATTTACAACTGCCAAAACATGCAAATACATTGTTATTTGTTCTTCCCGCAGTCTCATGGTTTAATTAAACCATCTTTTTCATATTATATTATAATAACCAACAAGTACATTTGTTAAGAGTTAGGCCGACTTCAAACTGTCTCAATTACTGATCAGACCCAATTTTGGTGAGAATTGTTCTGTTCCCTATCTTACTATAGTCCAAATAATAAAATATTTTTGCTCTCGGACATATTGTTTTTAAAAATGCGTGGACAAAAGCAACAATCATACACATAAACATTTGGCACACGTTTTTAGAAGCTGGTAAAGTAAAGACTAAAGTATAATACGGTCAAATTGATAACCTTGTCTTTTTTGGAGTCGGTTATAAAACACAATTTATATACGAGATGACAACCTCCGTGGTGCAGCGGTCAACACGCCAGCCTGCGACACTAGTGGTCCCGGATTCAATCCCCGCTCAGGTCAAGATGAAAAAATGATATTTTTCAGATTGCCCTGGGTCTTAGATGTTTATCTAAATATATTTTTGTAATTAAATATAGTATCGAGACCGAGATATCGAATATAGATCGAGAGAGGTATCGAGAATATAGTATAGTATCGTATCGATCTCGAACGTCTCTGACGTCGCATTCCAGCGGAGTGCACAGTTGATTCGTACGGGTTGTACTTTGGGACTAGCTTAATCTGTGTGATTTGTCCGCATATATTTATTCACACGTAGGTACCTCGAATTTACCGATGTAGTATATAACTGCACTGACCAACCCATCTTCATCTCTTTATACCACCATCTGAATATAAAATACCTTGAGTATAGTATAACTTTAATTTCAGACGTATTTTGTGCCTGAAGAAGGATTTCTCGCGGGGCTAGCGCTGAACAATGAAAATGTCACGTTCAACGACAGCTACAAGAAAATACTTCGATTCTACGGTTTCGACCTTGAGGGCGATCAGTTACCAACATTCCCCCCGGCCAACAGCACCAACGAAACTACCACTGCATCTCCGATGGCGACTGATGCAACCACTGCAGCGATGAGTCCTGAAGCTGCCGCCACTGAAGCCCCTGCTACGGAAAGCGCCCCTACGCGGGAGGAAGTTTCTACGCCTCCAACAAAAGAACAGACAACCACAAATCCTAACGCAGAAACTATAAACGATATTGATATTCGGGGTCCTGACTCTACTACTGCAAGCGCACCTGCATCAAACGCTGAAAGCACGTCACCCACAAGCACTGCAGAACAGACAACTTCACAAGCCACTTCTACAGAGGCAACAACAATAGTAATGACCAGTTCGAGTGCGCCAACGGTGGCTGAAGTTTCAAGTACAACAGCTCCAGATGCAGAATCAACAGTGTTATCAACTTTTTCGTCAACTATGACAGCTATTGATGAGCCCACATCTAATAATGAAGTAGACGCGGTGACAACTCGTGAGACGGGTATGACTGAATCAGCGATGACTGAAGCTTCCACAACGACAGTATCCACAACTTTGAGCGCAAGTGAGACAACACAAAGCATGATGACGACAACAAATACAGAGACATCAACTGATGAAAGTTCCACATTGGTAACAAGTGCTGCTGATACAACAACAGCGACTGAATCTACGATCGAAACTCTGGAACGAAAGAAAAGATCAATCGTGGACTTTATATTTACGAACCCTCCGTACATTGATGACTACCTTGTTTATAAATCATACGATATTGAAGCCGAGTTGCCACCTATTAATTTTGACGACCACAAGATGTTTCTCGCCAACGGACTTAGGAATGTTCAGGTGAGGCTATTATTTACCTAAATACCAATGTTCTCAGGGCAATAATCTCAACCCTTGTTTCTAAAAATATTGCTCAGCCACAGCATGTTTCAGTGTCTTTGAGACCAATGTCTGGGATGTTTGAGGTCAAACTTTTACTTTAGTTGAAAGTACACAATGTAAATTAGACTAAATCGGGCAAAGAATTTGCATACGTTTTTTGTACCTAGATGATTGATGCGATCTATATTCAAATACCAGTTATGATTATGCAAATGCGAAGAACCAGAACAACATTGATGTGTCACAAGCTCATGGCCTATGATTAAGTTATTATCTTGATTGTAAATAATCATAGTTTTTTAAACTTTATGCAGGAAATGTTTATAAAGCTAACGGCATAAAAAGGAAGACACATTTTAAAATGAACATGGAAGTGGAATACAACATACGCGACTAGCATTTATTATTACTCGCAGCTTCGCTTGCATTTAAAATGATTATGATCAATCGAGAATATTTTTCCATATTGTTTCAAAAAAAAATGAATTGCTGTTAAAAACCCAACTTTGAAACAATGCTGAGAACTTAAATTTTATTTCCATACAAAAATGCAACAGCATTGTTTCCATAGGAAAAGTTGTTTATATTGACCGACCGAATCATCCCTTTAAGTGTCCAAAACGATCAAAATTTTACCATGTATGATACCTAAATCGAATTTGTTATATTCGTAATTTTAATCTGTTCGGAAAAAATGCACTCCTATTATGTATGAGTTACCAGTACCACAGTAAATCACAGCAATTGGTGTTAGGTTTTTCGGATTTATGTAATTAGTGTATAAATAAATCCGAAAATCCCCCACCAGACGCACAATTAATGACCTATTCATAATCTTCCAAAACAGGTGACATACATGCACTACGACACAATTTTGGAGCACGCATACCTCCCCCACCTGGAGGCGTCAGCGCTCCGCCTGCCTTTAGACAGCGACCGGTACTACCTCCTGGTAGTACTGCCGATCAGAGGCGGAGTGGCCGAGCTGGGGCGCCTCCTTTCGCGGATGGCCAGGGAGTCCGACCTGTCCGACGTCTATGAAGCCCTCAGGCCTAGACGCGTACGTGCCATAGTGCCCAGCTTTACCGTAAAAGGGCATGTCACTCTCACCACAGACTTACAAAAGGTAGGTGTTTTATTAGCAAATTAAGTAAAGCTGGCGTCAGGTAGCGGCACAATTTAAGTATACCATGTAGAGCACCTGGTGGCAAACTTCTACAATTGGGGCCCAAAATAATCGGAGTGCGTTCGACCGACTTCTAGCTGTGCTGGCTGACTGGCTGTGCGTCGCCGAAATGATGGCTACTGTAATTGATATGAAATCTTAGTAGATATCACAGAACAGAGCAAGGAATTTCAATGTAGTTAGCTACATTAAAATTCCTTTCTCTGTGGTGGATAGGTAAACTGTCAAGGTTTAAATAACATTTGTATATACAGGGTATCTTTTAAAACACCAACAACCTCACAAGAGTAGTTAGCTTACATATTTACTTCATAAACAACATTTGTTCTACGAGTATAAGTAACATGAAAAAAAATCTTGGTTAAGTCGTGGAGATAATTTTGTATGTATATAGGTAGCTTATGAAAAGTCGTAGAACAAACGTTGTTTTTGACGTTAGCTGTAGATATTATACGTCGGGCTTACTCTAATAATGATGCTGTTAGCTAGTTGGTGGCGAAGCCGGGGGCACCTCTTATTCGGGTTAGTCAGGGAGGGAAATAAACCTATTAAACAACTAAAAATATTTGTAATGCTCTTGAACAGTAGGTAACACAACATAAGCAATTAAGCATAGATAAGAATATCGATTTATGATACCAGCATTCATTTCAATAACAATTAGCTATGTAAATGGGTTATGCCCACACTTAATTAAAAGAGACCTACTTAATCTACCTACTACCTATGCAGTTTTCCTAGTAGGAATGCCAATCAACCACAATGCAGGTTTATAGGTATAATTCGAGTATGTAAAGCCATCTACTTTTTGCCTTATGAAAAAGCGATAAATCTTCTCCGGGTTCCAAAATACCAAAACTGAAGTTGCAGCCGGGAAAACGCTCAGTTGGGGAGAGAAGGAGAATATCTAAAAGGTAAACCTGACTCACAGGCTGACTTCTATTTCAACGCTCTTTCTTATTGCACCGTACCAGGTATATTTTCTTTCATTTTTTTTTTCAATTATCCGAAGGTAGCCTGGAAGAGATTGCTGTGCGATAAGGCCGCCTTTTGTACATTTTTCATCCTATACATATTGATATTTCTTGTAATCTTTTTTGTAAATGTGCAATAAAGGGTAATAAATAAATAAAAATAAATGAACGCACAACCGAAACTACAGTTCATAGAAACTTGAAATTTGGTATAGACTAATAAAGATTTTTAGAAAATCAACTCCTTTTTTAAGGGGGTTGAAATATGTGAAGACGAAAACGCGAGAAAATTGCTAGTAAACTATAAAGCTGACATCGTCATGAAACTTTCCAGTTGGGCATCCGAGACGTGTTCGAGCCTCGGCAACGGGACTTCACGCCCATGACCCACCAGCCCGGGGTCTACGTGCGCAGCATCGAGCAGGCTGTCTCCGTCGCCATCCGAAAATATCGACCCGACGACCAGAAGAAAAACCGTAAGTAAAGAATACAAACGTACACATTATCACGTCTTAATCTATTTCGGGGTAGACAGAGCCCAAGATCATTAAAACCTTAAGGATTTAACGTTTAGCGAGTGGGCGGGCGTTAAGTTGGAAAGCAAAATCAAAATAGTGATAGGTTGCTTGCTGGCCGTGATTCCTTAGATTTTCGCCCAATCCTTTGACCGGCTTTTACGGTTTCCGCGGAAAGAAAAACAGCTGGTATATCTCCCAAACCAGAATAGAAGAGTGAAGAAGTTAGTAAAGAATATATGCACCTTATCATCGCTCGTTATCTGGGTCTGACACAGAATAGGCTGAGGGTTCTGCAGCGCCGTAAGGTACTCTTCGTGTGATCGGATCCCACCTTACTGAAAATCTAGGGGGAACGTAGACCCGGAAGAAGGAAAACCTCTTGGTGGAAAAATAAGAGTCACTGGTTCAAAATGAGTACCCGATCTTTCTTTAGTGCAGCAGCTTTAAGAGTAGGTAAGGATAGCCCCTTCTTCGAGAAGATAGGCTACCATCATTTGCCTATCTTTTCGGAGAAGGGGCACTTTAAGAAGAGAAAGAGATGTAACGATGATAATATGTAAACGATGTTCGTTTACATATTATCATCGTATACACAGTAGCACGTATTTTTTTTTTACAAATTACACCATTTTAGTTAGGTATCTCTAGACTCTAGACACAGAGTTGGCTGTGGATTCTGCAGCGCCGTTAGGTATAGTCTACGAATGATCGGATAATTACAGAAGTATTTCTGTAATTCAAAACTTTAAGAAACTAAATCACGGCGGTGGTTACTGGCAAATAAGAGAGCTTTTGTGACAAAACTAGAGAAACAGAGTGCTGGAGATGTAACGATGATAGTATGTAAGGAACAAAGCTTGCAAAATTTTGTTATAGGCTGAAGATTTTAATTTTAATATAGGCAAATCTTCATTGATTTAAGAATAAAAATTAGCCAATTGCAAGTCAACCTCGCCCATGACGGATTCCGTAAAAGCAAGCTTAGCTCAACCAAAAACCTTTATAATTTTTCGCCAGCAAAGATAACTTTGTTTTTCATAGTGTTTGTATTAATGACAAAGTTATTTTTGCGGTTTATGCGAAAGTGTTCTAACTTTTTAGTTTGTACTTAGTACTCAACTCTGATAGTTTTCCTTTCAACTTCGTTATATATACCTACCTACTACTCCTGTAATTTTTTTTCAGGTATCCATTACTTCGTTCATTCAATGCCGTTTAGCAGATAGAGGAAGTGCAAATTTTGTTAGAGGCAAGTGACACTTGCCTTTAACAAAATTTGCACTTCAAAACCGCGGACGGACACACAGACAGATTGGCGAAACTATAAGGATTCCTTGTTTACTACGGATCCCTAAAAATGTACGGTTACTTACCTAATAATGTTCCACAATACCTAAGTATATGTAAACGCTACGAGAACATGTTGGTTTATTTATACCAAACGAACAAAAGATGTAAGTTGCCAAAAATGAGATAATTTAGCACGTCCATTGTTCTCGGGGCGGCTTTTAACCGAAGCGACGGAGCTTGGGCCCTGCGGTTCCGGTGCGATCCACTTAATTACATGCTTCGGCTGCCCAGCGAACGTTCAGCTAGCTACCACGCTCTTGATCATTGGTTGTTATGTCATGGAAGGGCGATTTCAAGTACTTGGCTACTTCATAATCACTACACGAAATTATATAGATATCTATTGGATTTGAATGATACTCTAATGCTTGCGGACGATTCGGTTTTTAATAGTGTAATATACTAGATAGGTACTGGTAGATAACACTATCTACTACTATCACACTACCGTATCCTATCCACCCTCTGTAGCCTACGGCTTAAATTACAATGTTTAGTGTCGGTAAATTAGACTTGAATTAATTATCTATAGCACCTACGAGTACTTAGGTCCACCAATATTTCTGGTCTTCTGGATGGTTTAGAAAGGAACTTTAAACAGAAAGTAGTATATAGGCAAAAAATGATTCCACTCCATAATCTGTCGCATTTTTTGTTTTTGTTTTGTTGAGAAAGGATTGAAATAGCGATGGTAGCAGCATTGATTTCTCGCAGCAGCAGAAGCAGCTGGTTCGTTCTACGTTTTTCTTTTTCCCAGATCACCATGTAAGAGTAATCAATCAGGTATTATTGCATGCGCAATTTCAAAGTGCATTTTTCCTACGGCGAAGAAAAAAGCAGATGCCCGCCTGCTAATTGTACCTAATGTGATACCATAGGTGCTCGTCATGGGTCGTCGCGCCCGGAAAATCCTTGAGCGTCATTGACGCGCTCCGAAAATTTACAAAATTGATTTTCCACAATTAATTCAATTGAGCACCATGAAGGACGAGCCATATAGGTAATCAAACATCTGAATGACGGAAATGCGCTTTAATTTGATGCAATATCTGTTGCAGACTTTACAGCGCTGCCCTATATGACACCACAATGTGCATTCTCGGATGGTAATTAGCCGCGAAGACAGACGAAAATGTTTTGTCCTCGTTTTCCAGTGGCGGAATTGAGATAATTGTTACCAAAAGAGTGCAAAACAGTGGTGCTAAGTGGCGAGTGCGCGCTAGGTGCCATTGTCTCGCGGTGCGGCGGGTGGCGCAACGCGGCGACACGCGCATTTGAGTCCATTGATGCGAATTTGCTCTCGCTCGCAGCGCACTCCGCACACATATACAATTATTAGGGAAATCGTCCCCTACGTATCGACATTACCGCGACCTGAATGCCTAATCGCGAGATCAAATGATGATTCGCATACAGTCTTCCGTTTCAATTACATAGATGAGTTTAACTGGAAAAATTACCGAATGATTGTTTCCTGTCGACCAGTCGCTTATTTATTTCAGCGATTATGATAAACATCGGTCGCATACAATCCGCAAGGCCGTATATTATGAAAAGGAGACAATAGCCAAAAATTGTGATTTATATTATTTATACTTAGCATTACATTAGTACAATGTACATCGATAGCAGCTGAAATCATCTCTAGTAATGAACTGTGAATACTCGAATCCAGGTTTTGTACCTTGGAACGTTTAAATGAAATTGAAATTCATAAAAATTTTAAAAATTGAAATGTTAAATAAATAAGATTTAGATAAGTACCTACCTACCTTTTCAATAATATTGTAGGAAGGGCGGTTAAAAGACATTTACAAACGCGTGACTACTAACAAGCACGGTGCGAAGCCAGTACTTTTAGTGGTCCGAGTTTGTAATGAGGACATTTATGCGGATGCAGATGATGTCGCATTTTGCTGAAAATTATAAGCCTAGCCGACAAGTGTATGGCGCGTACGGCGCGTGCTGGGCCTACGCTTGGCCAAGGCGTTAACGCATTTGATTCCTGTGGGTTAACTACACTTATAGTTTTTTTATCCGAGGCACAGAGGTTTTCCTGTAATTACTGCATGTGTTTTCTATTTGTGTATGAGCAAGTGACAGACGTGGAAAGATAGATGTGAGCCTAGGTTCAAAAACTATTACGTAGGTATAGAAATAAATATATACTTAGATAGTTCTTTCGTAAAAAAATCCAAGTTCCGCATCCGCCGAAGTGAGCGTACAGAAATCCACATCCGCAGATGAGAAAAATCTGCATCAGCAACATCCTTGGTACAGACGGTACATCGGACATCCATGTTACTTGGTACTATGACACAGTGGTTAACTGACATAGCCTGCTTCAAGACGGGTTCCGGGTTAAACGCGTGGCGCGGGCAAACACAACGGTACTTTATTTTCCCAGGCTGTCTGCGGTGCTGGTGCTACCCACCGAAATGGCATCAGGCAGCCGGCCGTAAAAACATTCACAAAACTACTGCTACTGACAGAACAGCAGACTCTTTTTAACGACCAAATAACAAAAATTCGTATCGAAAGGATGCGTTAAGAGATTTCGTCCATGATCGATCAGACACAAACTTACAAACAACACTACGCCGCTCTACCGCTTTGTTTGAACGCGGGACACTCATATTCGAACGATTTTTCCATACAAAAATCGTTGGAAGACGAGCGTCACACGTTCAAAAATAATACCCCTGCCCGCTAGCTTCGAGAAGTCACCACGTTCGCTGACTTCGTGACAGAGGCCTTTAGTGGCTGCTATGTAGCGTAAGCCATGCATACTTATTAATTATCACGTTTCGTTTATTTCTTGCGGGGTAGACGGAGCCCAAGGTCATAAAACCTAAAGGCCACGTTTAGCATAATAATGGGGGTTAAGATTTATTTATTTGCTAGCCTGTTAAATCCCACTGCTGGAAATGGAACTGGGGGTTAAGATGGAAAGAGGAATCAAAATAGTGATGGGTTGCTAGCCGCATCGCTTATTATCGAGATTCCTCAAGTTTCGCCCAATCCCTTGACCAGCTTTTAGTCTACGCGGGAAGTCTGGTATATTGTGTTTTTATTTTCTCCCAAACCAGCATGGATGATTAAAATTAGAATAGTGTCTGAAAATGTTTTTTTTTTTTAATAAATGCTATACTACCACGGAAGTATAGTCAGTACATAGTACATAATATCTCCATGAATACTACCTGCAGATACTACCCTGCTAAAAAAATAGCCTGTCACACGCGAGGTTCAAGTTGTAAGGTGCCATATGCCATACGTACATACCTTTGATTATTTAGGTACATACATAAATATAAAATCTACTCCTTTTTCAGCAGTCGTTTACATACATAATTACAATAATTGTAATTATGTATGTATTAATTAAATTATTTTCAACGTTCCCCAGGGTACGTGCATAATCGGCAGCCCGTGCGGTTCTCGGCGACGTACCCGTTCCTGTACTTCGTGATGGACAGCAGCATCCACGTGGCGCTCATGGCCGGCAAGATGGTCGACCCGCTCAATAACAGAATATTATAGTTGTACATAAAATTTGTGTTTATTATTCTATTTCTAAGCCGTGTGGCTCCCGGCAGAGTAGAATAGGGTGTGCATTTCCCCAGCGGAAAAGTGTTGAATAATAAATGTTGAATATACTAGATCGTTAGTTCAAAGCTGCCTTCGAATGTTTATCGATGAATGAAATTCGTGTATTCAGTAATTTTTGAGAAATTCGTCAAAAACATATTACGCCAGAGAAACGTTTCCCTGGCGGAATTTTGTCAGGGATCCAAAATTTAATTAGTAGAGCAATTAGTTAATCATAAGAGAGAAATGTTTATGCATAAATGGAATTTGTGTGTCATAGGCCTCCGAAGTTATTCAAAATGCCGCTGGGGAAATGTTCGGCCTTTTGCTGGATCTCATAAACGGTTTGGAATACGGTCTTGGATTTTTTTTCACACATTGCTATTAATTTGTTTATAACGCCTATAAAAACAGAATCCAAAAAAACACAGCCACTTATGATTAAAAAATATATACATAAAAGTAGGTATTTAGGTTCTAGTAGCTGAACTAAAGGACCAAATGGAAAGTTTTAAACGTCTATTTATATATTAGAACTGCCTCCAACATCTGCGAAAGTATGTTTGTAATAGAGTAAGTATAAAAAAAGATACAACAAAAATAATGTCTCACGGACATCATGATTTTGAATCCGTCTATTGTAGGAGTTTTAAATTATGTGGCAAGTTGTAACTAATTTCAATGGTTTGTTTATTTATTCATCTATACGCATTCTAATAAATAGCTTGATCCAATTAGTAAAATAAGAAAAATCGTAAAAAAACCAGTGGCACTTAGAACTTAGTTATAAACCGACCAATTTCGGATGGCTATGAAAAAGCGACCGCTCAGTACAAGTATCTTACTTCTGAAATTTGCAATATTACTGACGTTATTTGGTACAGACGCATACTCAATACATAAGCGTTTAGTTAAAATAGATGCTTAAATACATATTGCTTATTATTTAGATTTACTCTTTTAAAATAAGTATTTAGTAAATAAGTATTCGTGCGTATAGGGTAAAACAGTACTTTATTACTAAGACTCCACTGTCTTTCCATCCGTTTGCCTGTTTTTCACCAGGCTGTTTTTTATGAACCGTTATAACTAGGCTGTTGAAATTTTCACAGATGGTGTAGGCACCTATATCTGTTGCCGCAAACAACATTTACTAAAAACGGAATAACGTAATTATTTAAGGAAGGGCTCCAATGCCAGAAACCTGATTTTTGTCGCTTTTTTGCCTGATATTTTATAATAATGGTACGGAACACATCGTACGCGAGTACAACTAGCTCTTGCCGGTTTCTATCATTCGTAAGCATTCTAGTTTGTATATAAGTTCTTATGGTACCTATTTTGTTTTGTATATTTCTATTATTACTGATACCAAGCAACCGGTAAACGTGTAAAATATTATTGAGCTGTAAAAAAATAATTTTACCAGAAGGTTATTTCTCTATGGTAGACAAATCCTGCATTTATCATCTAAGTACTTATGTTTGTTTTGTTTTTCGTATGTGTAAGTACTTATAAAAGAATATATTAACCGTCTAACAGACCTTAGCTTTTCATATTAGCAAATTTCCCGGGACTTTGTGCTCGTATTTTATGGCCTTTGTGACCCGCAGCTAAATGAGCTTTATATAAGTGAAAGAACTTTGAAAATCGGTCCAGTTTTAAAGTCAATTGTATGCATACATAAAAACAATCAAATCTTTCCTCTTTATAGTATTATAGTAATAGTATACATAACAGATTGACGTTTTAAATTTGTATCATTATTGAAAGTTAAAGTGAGGTATATACAGTCTCCCATCTACTCAGAAATAACACAAATAACTACAAACCATTTATAGATTAATACTGTAAATAAGACTTGTGTCCGCGCCTGTACCTCATTTATAGTGGTATTACATAGTAATGTTTGGAATGACAGCAATTTATATGAAATGGTCGCTTTTTCATAGCCATCCGAAATTGGTCGGTTTATAATCAAGATTTAAGTGTCACTGGTTTTTTTACGATATTACTTTTATTACTAATTGGATTAAGCTAATTATTAGAATTCGTATAGATGAATAAATAAACAAACCATTGAAATTAGTTACAACTTGCCACATAATATAAAACTCCTACAATAGACGGATTCAAAATCATAATGTCCGTGAGACATTATTTTTGTTGAATCTTTTTTTATACTTACTCTATTACAAACATACTTTCGCAGATGTTGGAGGCAGTTCTAATATATAAATAGACGTTTAAACCTTTCCATTAGGTCCTTTAGTTCAGCTACTAGAACCAAAATACCTACTTTTATGTATATATTTTTTAATCATAATTGGCTGTGTTTTTTTGGATTCTGTTTTTATAGGCGTTATAAACAAATTAATAGCAATGTGTGAAAAAAAATCCAAGACCGTATTCCAAACCGTTTATGAGATCCAGCAAAAGGCCGAACATTTCCCCAGCGGCATTTTGAATAACTTCGGAGGCCTATGACACACAAATTCCATTTATGCATAAACATTTCTCTCTTATGATTAACTAATTGCTCTACGAATTGAATTTTGGATTCCTGACAAAATTCCGCCAGGGAAACGTTTCTCTGGCGTAATATGATTTTGACGAATTTCTCAAAAATTACTGAATACACGAATTTCATTCATCGATAAACATTCGAAGGCAGCTTTGAACTAACGATCTAGTATATTCAACATTTATTATTCAATACTTTTCCGCTGGGGAAATGCACACTAGAATAGGACCACACCAAGTCCTCCCGTGGATGACGTAGTAGACGACTTAGGAAACACAAGCTTAAAAAAGCTTATAAACATCAAAGAGACCTCTCCAACCAATCTGGCCAGCATGAGTGTAGGCCAAATGCTCTGACTGCTCAGGCAAATATGTAAATAAATATAGGGACATATCACACAAATTGAGCTAGCCGCTAGCCCCACAGTAAGTTGTGAACTTGTGTCGTGGGATACTAACTCAACGATAGGTACTATATTTTATAACACACACTTATATAGATAAACATCCAAGCCAATTTGAAAAAGTATATATATATATATATAAAATATGTGGCTCTGGTAGAACAGTGTCGTGCTCCTGCAGTGGAGACTAGAATGACCTGATGACGATAATTCTATTTCTCCACATCTCCCAGTCTTAGATTTGCAAGACGCTTGAATAAACTAGCTTGAAGCTCATTCCATCCTACTTGCAGGCAATAATAAAACTTATTACAGGTGCTATAGGTACCTAGTTGCCAAATGCCACATTTGGTCATTTTTCAGATTTTCGCATCTGAATTAGGTACCTACCAAATCCATCAAATAATACTCAAGACAAAATGGTGAAGACTTATTATTCTTCTCAAAGATTGCATGGAAATTCTAACATTATTTTGATGCTGACAACCTTGTTTTGTCATAAATCGATATTGCTGTACTGGTCGAATACACGCCAGCAAAGTGCAAGAATGTGATACAATGAACCATTACCTAGCGCGCGCGACCTAGGTAGTAAATCTGTTTGTTGTTCGTGTGTGTAAGTGGCAAACACTGGTGTCAAATTTTTCAAGCTGCCTATAGCTTTAGACTGCCATCAATGATGACAGCCGGGACCAACGGCTTAACGTGCCTTCCGAAGCACGAATTTTTACAGAGTTAATATATAAATAAAAGAGATTGTGAGTTTTTATGTTTATTTTACATTACAGTTTTACTTAGCCCTCTTGGATTTGATCTTCCTCAGGTAGAACTCCAACTCCTTGCCCTCCAGTACGTACCCGTCGGCGCGCCCGCACTGGCCGGGCCGACTCGACACGCACGCTGAAATAAACATATGCACATTACAAAATCGGATCATTTATCACATATTCAATACAATTAATTATAAATAATCAGAGTAACTATGACAGTAGATCATTTAACTGCTGGAATGTTCCCAAAACGGTTCCACTCCATAAGTGCAGTTTCAAAACTTCTCGATTTCATCATTTGAACATGGTAGGTGTTGCTGAGGGAATTAAATTTATACATATAAGTGAATTAAATCAATTTACTGTGTTACTGAGAAAAATTACAAAAATAAATGGGTTTATCTTTAATTTCTATGGCCACCTTAAGACTAATCTAAAGAGTTCATCAACTCCTTAATATTGTATTGCCATCTGACTCACATATGGTAATCAAAATTTTAGCTAAATCAATTGTCAGTAAGTTTATCTTCCAAGATTTGACCCACAGACTAACAATGCAAATTCTATTTCAAGCTCATTGAAATTATTTAACCATAGTAAATCAGGCCATTATGCTGTACAAGTTTGCCTATTCTGCTATTTTTCACAGTTAGACCCCCTGTTCAGGCCCATTGTGTGTAAACATAATGTGTCCATTTTCAGTGTTCTGTTGATAGGAGATCCCAAATCTCCTTCCCCATTACACCTCGCTGCAGGATACAAGAAATATTTGAATTAAATTTATATTTTACCTAATAAACGTCCCGTGTGGAATTGTTCTTCAAGAGCAGCTTCTACTTTAGAAAGGCGCTGTCTTGATACATATTTCTTTGCGGTCTTCTTGCTGCGCTTCTTGTTGATGATAGCATCCTCTGCCTCAGTCTGAAATAAGAAATGAACAAAAATCAATAAAAGGTGATCAAAAATATTTTAACTGTTTAAAAGTATGGTAAAATGTTTCAGCTCCTGCAGAATAATCACTTGTATTGGAAAACACATTCATATGACACGCAAAATGTTTCATCATAATATGATGTAAAATATGATAGCAGATGATGTTTAAATCTCATAAAAGCATTTGGTTAACGAACATAATGTAAACTACCCATAACATAAGTAACACATCCAGTTACCAGACTTTATTCAGTTCAATCCCTAGCTACTGAATTCCTGGTAAGATCTTTAGAAACCCACCTACTACTATATGCACAGCAGACCTCTGCAGTTTGACAACAGCTATGAGATATTTGGAGTCAGTTAAAGCCAAAAATTTTAGTTCAGGCCATTGTCACAAAAAAGTTTACAGCTATCACATTTTATCTTCTGGATAAAATTACCTATACCTTATATATTTTTTATGGATCCTATGTAAATAAATTATTGTTTACTAGATGTCTACAATGGTTAAATGTTTAGTTAATACAAATTAAACATACTTCACAGAAAATAAACTCACCAATTTGGCTCCCTTCTTCCTTCCAAGGGGCAGTAGGTAGTGAGACTCATACCACTGCCTGAATGGTGTGGCATCCACCACAACAATGGCGTTCTTTACCAAAGTCTTAGTACGCACCAACTCATTGTTGGAAGCGTTATAAACCACATCAATGATACGGGATTTGCGGGTGGAGCCTGAAAATCAAAATAGGGCATTTACTAAAGATTGAACTTTAAAATTCATAGCGTTTATTTGCAGTAATCCTCAATAACTGATTGAAATAAATTAAGTTAGATTTAATGGAAGTACAAATGAAAATTAATACATTCAAATATCAAAAAGAACACAAGATAGAATAACAACATTAAAAAATTACATTGATGGAAATATCTATTCAAAACAGGATAATCTTCTAAAACCACAACTAGAACTTTGTTTTGTGTTGGGTAAACACGTGATGATGTATGCTAGTTCAATACCAAACACATTGTAACTATACTGAAGAAGATTAAGGTATAGACCCACTACCGACTAGACTGAGCTGACTTAGCTCCTGTCCATTTACACCCCAAATTAAAGCACTTCAGTTTCTGCACAGCTGAAGACCGAAACTGACGCCAAAACCGAACCTTCAATCGGTCTCTACTAGATTTTGTTCTTGGTTGTAGAACATCACTACACATATTTGTTAGTTTATGTAGTTACTCACATTCTGAACCCCAAGAGAAGTTTCCAGTGTCCAATCGAAGAGCACGATACTTAATGTTGCCTCCGCGGGAACGCACCAAGTGAATGCGCTGTGAGCCAAGCTGGAAAAGAAAAAAACACTATAAAATCCTAACCTACAAACTGTGCACATGCATTGTTTTGATATTTACAAACATCAACTCAATGGTTGTACACTATTTTAACGTGTAAAATTCTATGTATACTATATTACAAATTATAGACAGATTATTCATAGGCATAAGGTAAACTCGAAGCACAACCAAAGCACAACGATTGGTTAGGTTATGATTGCTTACCTTGGTGTTGGCAGCCGGGCGACCTAACTCGTACTTCCTCTTCTTACGGATGGGAGCACGTTTGCCTCCCGTAGCCCTTCGCTTATGCCAATGATCACGGCTAATACCTGTGTAACACAATAATTCACATCAAAATAGTTTAAGCCATTTTAACCACTATCACAATTTCACTGTATCCGAATAGTCAAATAATAACAGAGTTAATGATAAAACAATACAAACGCCTTATCAATCAAGTATTTAATATTATAATTGCAATGATTAATTGATAGATTTAAATGGATTCAATATTTCGAGAAATTTTACTCACCCATCTTGGCTGAGCTGAAAAGGAAAAGATTTTGACAGTGACAGAAAGGATCTTTCAAAACTGGCTGCTCTATAGTTTATGATTTGGACTTTGGCCGAAGACATCCTGCCCCCCCTATTTACTAACTCGGATGACAGGTGTCGATGCCTATCAATCTAGAATTTACAGAAATGCGGGTTTTGCTTGCTCGAACTTTTTATTTGAAATACGAAAACCGCATTCTAACAACAAATCCTAGATTGATAGACATCGACACCTGTCATCCGAGTGAAAAATTCCAGACCCACCCGTGTTCCAGCCTGCAGGCCGATTTGCTAACTCGGTGTACAACGATTTGATTGTCACTTTAGCATCCATTACGGTTTTCATATCTTAAATAAAAATAGCCATTCATACCGAAGCCGTAATGAATATTGAAGTTACCATGAAAATGATGTACACCATAGCTGTCAAAAGTTAGCAAATAGGCCTGCTGGAGTGCCATTTTTGAACGCGTGCCACTCGTCTTCGAACGATTTTTGTATGGAAAAATCGTTCGAAGACGAGTGTGGCACGCGTTTAAAAATAGCACCCCAGCGGGCCTTTTCACTAAAATTGATAAGCACGGTGGCTATCAAAGCTCGGTTGACAACTCGAATTTGATAGTCACTTTACGGTAGTGGCTATCGACATAAATGAAGTGGCTTTGAATGTTCAAGTTGGCGGCTCATTTTTTCTGTCGACATTATCATAAAGTAAATTGAGATGCTATTCTCAAAATTTCAACTCAGGGGTACTATTTTTGATCGTGTGGCACTCGTCTTCGAAAGATTGTTGTATGGAAAAATCGATCAAAGACGAGTGCCATGCGTTCAAAAATAATACCTACCTCTGTTTTTTGGCTTTACCACTAGAGGCGTCGACACAGTTAGAAATTTTTGCGAGTAAATCAAATCATCTTTCATTTCTTGAGTTGCATTATGCATAGTGTTATGAAGATTTTTTATTTGACTGAGTTATCTATAGGTACTATTTTGCAGCTTGGCGCTGCATATTATTTCTATAAGTAACATGTTGTCTCGCGACGAGAGATTGTATGGAGCTTTTGTGGATTAATTTTGTTATAGTATTATGAGAATATGATTGTATAGATTAATGTAAGTATCTAGAAGAGAGACATCAAATTTAAATACTCTATACTATCATTTACCTACTAAAAGGACCTCAGAATATTAGGAAAAAGAGCTGTACAGGCAAGGATCGGCTGTCTCTTTCTCTACTAATTCCCAAATCAACCCTCACACACACACACCTCCTAGTCGCAGGGATACAAAATCATAATGTTGACTCAACATTTTAGGCATTAGGTTAGGTTTAATGATGAATGATTTAAAATTTAAAGTGACCACTTTAATTTTAAATCCTTCATCATATATGACCATATTGTATTATTAGGCATACTATTAATATAGTTAGCGAGCACTGTCAGAGACCTTTAATGCAGAAAAAGCAAAAAAATAATTGCCTCTAATCTGTATACACCGAGAAAAAAAAATTGAAAATATCTTCGTTTTTAATTCTACACGAAGATTTTAATCAGTTCATAAAAGGTTTATAGTGTAATAAAAAAATATTTCTAGAATAATATACCAAATCAACCGGCAACCACGGAAACACTTCAACCGGATCGGATGCAAATCGAATGTCTCTTCCCGTCTTCTCACCATTATAAAAAGTTTTATCATCAAAAAATTACATTCGGCACTGCGCGCACGGGTGACATTTGTCACGGTGACAAAAAAGTGTTTGTCACGTCTTCCTCGTGTCTCCGTAATGTCTCCCAAGCGGAGTGCGCTCACGGTAGGCGACAGTGACAAAACTATGGTAAACCATGAAAAAACTTTTTAGTTATCAAAGAGTAATTACGTGGTATTTGAATTCTCTTTGGTCATTTGTCCGCATGGATTTCGAACAGACGGTCGTTGTCTGCGAACTCATCTCTTGCCAAAGAAACGTAGAAAAGAATGCTGTGTACACATGTGTACACGTGTACACAACACACTCTTTGGAGTGACAGGTTACTTCACTAATTCGGTCAACTTTTCACTAAAAGTTCTATACTATGTTTCATAAAACTCAAGAAGATGGAAATACATTTTTCAAATATTTTCTATTGAATGTTGGAAGTTTAGAAGAATCCCTATTCCCTTTTCTACTAAACTTCCAATATAGACGTAAGGAATCAT
Source organism: Rhodophaea formosa (assembly GCA_963082605.1). Classification (NCBI taxonomy): domain Eukaryota; kingdom Metazoa; phylum Arthropoda; class Insecta; order Lepidoptera; family Pyralidae; genus Rhodophaea; species Rhodophaea formosa. Next base: position 17,185,696 of record OY720207.1, read on the forward strand.
GTCAACACGCGATGAAGCTAGCAACCCATCCATATTTTGATTCCGTTCTCTACATATTAGCTCACAAACACGCTAAACGTAGCTTTAGAATTTATAGACCTGGGCTCTGCCTACCCCGCAAGAGAAAAGACGTGATAGTATGTAAGTAATAATGTTCTGATTATTTTTGGCTTGGCAGAGACTTCAAATAGATCAGGAAATATTAGGTAGGAAACACATTAAATATATTAAATGAATAAATAAATATATTGTCTTTGATAGATAGGTTGTTTACTTAGTGAAGTTTTTGATTTAATAAAAAATCACTCATTTTTGTCCGTTGAAATAAATAAATGATTCAGTTTATTGTTTGTTTTCAAGTATAGTCGCTTTTTTAAGTCGGTCAAATTTTTTGTAATAAAGTTTTTTCCACGTAGAGTAACAATTTTGACACCCGTGCGTGCACGTCTATTACATAAAATGTCTATCTTAAAAGTTTTGTCGCCGGCAAAGAATATGGCACTGCGCGCACGGGTGACTTTTGTCACGGTGGCAAAAAAGTGTTTGTCACGTCTTCCTCGTGTCTCCGTAATGTCTCCCAAGCGGAGTGCGCGCACGGTAGGCGACAGTGACAAAACTATGGTAAACCATGAAAAAACTTTTTAGTTATCAAAGAGTCGTTACGTGGTATTTGAATACTCTTTGGTCATTTGTCGGCATGGATTTCGAACAGACAGTCGTTGTTTGCGAACTCATCTCTTGACAAAGAAACGTAAAAAAGAATGCTGGGTAACCCACTCTTTGGAGAGACAGGTTACTTCACTAAGTCGGTCAACATAGTATAGAACTTTTCACTGAAAGTTCTATACTATATTTCATACAACTCAAGAACATGGAAATAAATTTTTCAAATATTGTCTAATGAATGTTGGAAGTTTAGAAGGATATATTCCCTGTTCTTCTAAACTTCCAATATAGTCAGTACAGATTTGCTATCTTCACTATATAATGTATGTTAAGCCGCAGATGTAGTGTATTCTATTTCAGCCCGTGCCGTGCCCGTGCGTATTCAACAATAATTATACTGTCATCTGTCAAATGTCTGGAACAAACACTGTGATACTTTTTCCACTCTCAATTGCAACGTCGATCCATTCTTGCTTTGATGTCCGTGGGAAATCTGTAATCAATCAAATCCAGTCGTAAACAACAACGATTTAAAAATGAACACATAAATATAATAGAATAGAATAGAAAAATCTTTATTCAGTGATTTACAAACGGTACTACTAAACCAATTATGATGAAACTTAAATTGTTCCTTAAGTTGGACAATACCTAGTTCAAGATTTTTTGCAAACAGATTTATGATTTTTAAGATATGTGCGGAAGAACATACAATCATACAAGTATACATACTCTAATGAAATTGTGTACACATGTTTAGAAGCAGTAAAAGACTAACATATTCACAAACTGGGTAATATTACTTATTACATGCCGAATTGATGACATTCTTTTTTTTTAAGTCGGTTGAAAAATAAAGCCTAACCACAAAATACCGACAGACAAGGAAAAAAAAATTGCATACCATAGTACGTTACAACCTTAGAGTATCAATATAACTATTATGTTCACTACGGGACTTACCGCGATTATTTTTGAGTTCTGTCTGATATTTCGACAACATTGCAGCTGCCATTTTCACAGACTAACTGAAGAGTCTCTTCAGACAGAACTCAAAAATAATCGCGGTAAGTCCCGTAGTGAACATAATAGTGATTGTGACCGCGAAAGCTTAAAATCATATATCAATATAACTATAGAGCGCTCCTATCGTTTTTTCGCCGTTGTGCAGAGTGTAAGCAGATGTTCTATAGATTTGTATCTATAGATGTAGCGGTCGGTAGTGATGGGCATCGCGTCCTTGCGAAACGTTGCAAATGAGTTACATCCGAGCGAGTCTTTGGATGTAACTCACTCTTAATAAATCATGATTCGGTTTGAGACTTGATAATCGTATAGATTTGTCGATAGTTTATTAGATACGAACCTACTTTTAGCGTTATTTTCCAAATATATAGGTACCTACCACATTTTGAGATGTAGTATTGATAAATATTGAATGATTTGCGTCTCATGTGTGCCAACACAAATGTCACATTTTTCGAGCTGCCTTAAGGTATCTGACATAGCTTAACACTTGACGAGCTCCGTGGCGCAGCGGTCAACACGCCTGCCTGCGACACGGAAGGTCCCGGGTTCGACCCCGGTCAGGTCAAGATGGAAAATGATCTTTTTCAGATTGACCTGGGTCTTGGATGTTTATCTATATAAGTATCTATTACAAAATATTGTATCATTGAGTTAGTATCCCATAACACAAGTCTCGAACTTAGTTTGGGGCTAGCTCAATCTGTGTGATTTGTCCGTATATATTTATTTATTTATTTAACAACTAACAGAATACGTCTAACTAACAATTTTCTACTGTGTAGTATTAATAGTATCGGTATAAAAAAAACTGTGATATACAGACAGACAGACGGACATGATGAATCTATAACGGTTCTGTTTTTTGCCATTCGGCTACGGAACCCAATAAAGCGTCCAAATTGGTTCAACCGTTTAAAAGCCAAGGTGCTACAGACAGACGCAGATAGACACAAACACACATAGCGGTCATACATACATATACATAGCGGATATAATTTTCTTATTTTCGTATGGAGTTAAAAAAAAATGCAGCAGATTTTTTTTTGTTTTTAGTTGAAATAATTTTATTATCACTTAAAATAAATCACTATTTATCATAAAACCATAATACTAGTAAAAGTACAAAAATCCGGATCCGACGTGGTACAACACTAAATCTATTGCGGGGAGAAGTAAAGCGACGCGGAACCGCGTGCTGTGTTTACCCGCCCGCGCACCTCTCGCAACACCCTTTCTCGCCCTAGTCAATTATAGAAAAATCTATGTTTTAGAGTCAAAATAGGACTTATTAATGAAAAGTAATATCATTATTCCTTTTATTTTGCTTTCGGGAATCATATTCACAACTCGGCACTGGACTTTTCATCATAATTATTGTAAATACGAAAAATAATGGCGGGAGAAACAATCCGTACGCGTGACCTCGTGTGACTAATCGCAACGTTCGCACTGTTTTGAAGCTGTTCATACCCGCGCTTACGGTTCATATTCATAGAGGCGCGCTCTATAGTTATATTGATACTCTAAGGTTACAACGTTCTGAAGGCCTAAAACGGCAAAACCGTCCGATTGTCGGATGGAAAAATCGGACGTGTATACCCAATACGATACAAATTTCACAACACTAGTGTCAAAATTTTAATTTTTATCTTTGTACAACAATATTTCAGTTTTATTGCTTTAAAATAGCCAAAAAACATTTGATATAGACACATCCTTAGATTTTACAGTAATATAATAAAAGACATCAATGTCTATCACTGGAAAATCGTGTATAAATACATGAAACGTGACCTACCGGTGAAACCTTGTGTTTTCGGAGTTGATATCTTTACCAGCATAGCGTGATTCCCATTGCACCGTAGTCCAGGACATTGTCCATTTAATAAAGTTTCTGGTTTACACTTTCACACTGCGAAAGTATCTTTAATTCCCAGCGAAAATTTAATTTTATCACTGCACCTCCAACTCAGACGAGTCAACATTTTATACGAACTATTTAAGATGAACATAGTAATTGACAATTACCCTTTCAAAACTGTCTTTTCAAATTGGTCGCATAAAGATATCAAGATATCAAAAGTGACATTTCTCAAGTGTATCATTAGCACTTATTGATAAACCTATATTTGTCTCTTTTTGATATACTCTAAAAAGAAAGAGACGAATATATAGCTGAGAACTAGGCGGTCTCTATTCTATTTAATACTCTAAGGTCGCCGGCTTGTTCGCTGGTCGACGGACAAAAAAGTCACGTCACTGTCACGTCGCTTCGTGCGCGCACCTCCATACATCTCCATGGACAGGGTGACGGAAACAAAAAAGTCACGGTGACAAAAGTCACCGGTGCGCGCAGTCCCTTAGGTACTGCGCGCACCGGTGACTTTTGTCACGGTGACAAAAAAGTGTTCGTCACGTGTTCACTTCGTTTTTTAAAAAAGAAAAAAAAAAAAGTAAAATGTCAACCACAAAACATGTACCGATCTGAAATGGTGCCGGTAAATAAAAAGTTCGCTAAGTACTAAAGATTTTCATTCAATAAGCCTCTTGTGATCATTTTTGGTCCTTCGAGCCGGATATAATTGCGTTTTACAAAAATTAAGTGCGTAAATACACATAAATTCAGTGGTGAAAAGTAATATTGTTCTGTGGTGAAAAGTGCCGGGTGCCGTGTGCAAAATGGCGGCGGAACAGTGCAAATCTCTAAAAATGCTAGGTCAACGTATCAAAAAGCTTTATAGTAACACGAAGAAATCGAAAGCTAGGTTCACTAAGAGCTACCTGGAGACGAGGCATGAAACACTCGCGGAATATTGGGCGGCTTATCTTAAGCAGTTCGAGGAATTGGTCTTAAAACTTTCACCCCAAGAATGGGAACAAACTAAAGACAATCCTTTGGAGGAATATGATGAGGTGGAAGGAGAATACCTAGACTTCAAAACAATGTTGAAAGATGCACTGAAAGAACTGGAAAAAAGTGATCAATCGGCGTCGGAAACGTCCCAAATTCATTCTTCAGTATGTATCGAACAACCCATAAGAAAAACTCGACTTCCATATATTTCCATCAAAAGATTCACAGGTGATTATAATGAGTGGCTGTCATTCAGAGATATCTTCGTATCTTTAATCCATAAGGATGAGACTCTGTCTCAAGTTGAGAAACACCATTATTTAAGATCCAATATTTCGGGAGAACCAGAAGCGTTACTGAAACATTTCACCATCACAGCTGCTAACTACAATAAGGCATGGGAGGCCTTAGAACGAAGGTACAATAACAAAAGGATTCTTGTAAGTAACATTTTGAATAGATTTATTTCTCAAAGGAAATTAATCAGTGAATGCTCCAAAGCTTTGAAAGAAATACTAGACACTTCTCAAGAATGTTTGAACTCTTTAAACAATCTTGGCATAGAAACAAGCTCTTGGGATCCTATCATAGTTCACCTTATTGTTTCAAAGCTTGATTTGGAAACTCACAAGCTGTGGGAGCAATCACTGGGATCATTACAAGATGTACCTACCTTCCAAACACTTGCTAGCTTTTTAGAAAGTAGATTCAGAACCATGGAAATAATAAGTAACAATAGGAAAGATATACCTAGAAAAGAGATAAGCAAACAAACCCCGCATCACTTTAACAAGTCAACACCTTTGAAAACATTAGTAGCCGAAGTGAAAGCTGTATGCACTTACTGTAACCAAAATCATTACATTTGTCATTGCACTGATTTTAAAGCCTTAGATATTCCACAGCGTCATGATTTTGTTAAGAAGAACAACCTTTGCTTCAATTGTCTTGTACAGGGTCACTCTGTCACTCACTGTCGACAAACAATTAATTGTAGGAAATGTGGACGTCGACACCACACCTTATTGCACCTCACTAGCAGCCCTGTGACAAGCTCACCTGAAGAAAGCAAACCACCAGAAACTCATGAAGCAGTCAGCCTGAAAGTAGAAGCCCGGACTGGCCAAGTGATTTTACCAACTGCTCAATTAATAGTTTATGCAAAGAATGGTACTACTCACAAACTACGAGCATTGGTCGATCATGGATCCCAGGCCTGCCTGGTCACCGAAGAAGCAGCACAAATACTGAAGCTTGATCGAGTTGCTGTGAATGGAAAGATAACTGGAATATCTATGGAAAATGAGATTACTACGAAGTCTTTAGTTAACTTGAAATTTCACTCTATTTATGATGACACTCACATTATGATCACAAAGGCTTATGTACTCAAGCGATTAACCTCACTATTACCGTCACAAGAACTGGCTATGGAAGACTCATGGCCCCTTTTAAAGTCACTTAATCTTGCAGATCCTCACTTTGGAAAACCAAGCCACATAGATATTTTACTAGGTGCAGATATGCACGCACAATTGATTACTGATGGGTTACACAGACACAACTCACTTATAGCACTCAACTCACGCCTTGGGTGGCTTATCTCAGGACAAGTCACTGAAGAAACTAGAAGTACCCATCATGTTGTTGTCACTCACTTGAAACTGGAACTCGACCAGCTGCTTAGAAGGTTCTGGGAGCTGGAAGAAAACACTAGTAAACGTTCACTTACTCCACTAGAGATTCAGTGTGAAGAGAATTATAAGAATACTCACACTCGGAACACTGAAGGCCGCTACATTGTACGTCTGCCTTTCATGGATGGGTATGACTCACGCATAGGTGATTCGAAATCAATTGCTGTTCATCGCCTACTGCAAATGGAAAGAAAGTTTAAGAACAAACCTGAATTTAGAGAAGAATATTGTAAGTTTATGCGACAGTATGAAGCCCTGGGTCACATGATGTTGATACCTGAAAATGAAATAAACGTAAAGAAATGTTACTACTTACCTCATCATGCTGTCTTAAGGGAATCTAGCACTACCACTAAACTTCGAGTTGTCTTCGATGGCAGCGCCAAACCTGGAAATGGGAATGCATTGAACGACGAGATGCTGATAGGTCCACCTCTACTTCAAGACATTAGAGATTTGATTACACGCTGGAGAACTCATGAATACTGTTTAGTAGCAGACATCCAACAAATGTACCGCCAAATACTTGTGTCTCCAGAAGATACTGATTACCAACGGATCGTTTGGCGAGAAACTCCTGAAGAGAGCATCAAAGAGTACCGTTTAGTTACTGTTACTTATGGAACATCCTCTGCACCATTCTTAGCAATCAGAACCTTACATCAATTGGCAGATGATGAACTCAGTAACTTTCCCGAGGTGGCTCCTAGGTTGAAGACAGACACATTCATGGACGACTTGCTGACTTCGTACACCTCAGAGGATGATTGCCAGGCAGCTCAGCTGAAATTCACCCAGCTCTTACTTAAGGGTGGGTTCATTCTTCATAAGTGGTCATCCAACAGTGAAAAAGTGTTGAGTGGTATTCCTAGTGCATCTAAGTCTATTCAAAGTGTAGTGAACATACAAATTGATGACTCCATCAAAACTTTAGGTATTTTGTGGAACCCTCGAAGTGATAGTTTTGAACTTAAAATGACAATTGACTCTCATACTACTAGTGTTCTCACTAAAAGATCTGTGTTATCCACCATCGCTAAAACATTTGACCCACTGGGTTGGCTTGCACCTATTGTGATTTTACTAAAAATATTCATGCAAAAGTTATGGTTGGCTGGCCTTGGATGGGATGATGTTTTAGGTGATGATTTAAAGAATGAGTGGTGTACCTACTATAATAACATAGCAAATATGGAAACAATTTTACTTCCTCGGTGGCTTGAAGTAAAACCTACTCATACTAGAATAGAAGTACACGGATTTTGTGATGCCTCTTGTACAGCATATGCTTGTGTCACCTACCTCAGAGTTCTCAATGGTAATACTATCACAGTTAGATTAATTTCTGCAAAGTCACGTGTAGCGCCGGTCAAACAAGTTTCCTTGCCACGTTTGGAACTCTGTGGTGCTGTTCTCCTAGCTCACATGTTACAGGATATTAAGGTAAGCCTTAATATTGATAATTCCAATGTTTTTGCCTGGTCTGATTCTACTATAGTTTTGGCTTGGCTACGCAAGAATCCCAACACTTGGACTACATTTGTTGCTAATCGTACCTCTCAGGTTTTAAGTGTAACCAACAGCAATCAATGGCGTCATGTGAGTTCATGTGACAACCCAGCTGATATAGCTTCACGGGGTGCTAGTCCAAATGAGCTGAGGGAGTCAGAACTATGGTGGGAAGGTCCATCTTTTTTGAAGGAGAATTTTGATTTTAATTTACAGCATATCACAAGTCAATCTGTACCTGATACTTTACTTGAGGCTAAAAATTCTAAACCTAAAATTGTTACTCATATTGCTACCATTGAAGATGAGGATAACTTAATTTTCTATTTAAATAAATATTCCTCATTCACTAAACTAATAAGAGTTACTGCATATTGTTTAAGATTTATAAAAAACTGTAAAGTTAAAGCTAAGCTTGACACCACTGAACATTGCCCACAATTTCTAACTTCAAGTGAACTCTATAGAGCTGAGAATATTTGTATAAGTATGTCACAAAGTATATTTTTTAAAATTGAAATTGAACTGCTAACAAAGAACAAGCCTATTCCTAAGTCAAGTAAATTATATTCTTTGAATCCTTTCATTGATAAAGATAATGTTTTGAGAGTTGGTGGACGTCTTGCAAATGCACTTATTTCTTATGATCGTAAATCACCCATTTTGTTATCAAGTAAATGTCACTTAACTAAGTTGATTGTAATTAATACTCATGTTAAGACTTTGCATGGCGGTTTCCAACTAACTTTTAATACCATAAATGGTAAATATTTTATTATTGGTGGCAAAAATTTAATAAAAAAAATTGTTAGGCAATGTGTAGCCTGCTTTAAACAGAGAGCTAGTCCTTCTGCGCCTTTTATGGGCAATTTGCCTAGTTATAGAACAAAACCATCTAGACCGTTCAATACTAGCGGTGTCGATTTAGCAGGTCCTTTTAATCTCAAGTTATACTCGGGCAGATGCACTAGAACCTGTAAAGCCTACATAACTTTATTTATATGTACTGTTACAAAAGCCATTCACTTGGAGTTAGTCGAAAATTTGAGTACAACTGCATTTATGGCAGCTTTTAAGCGTTTTACATCACGGCGCGGTCACTGTAGTGATCTCTATAGTGATTGCGGTACTAACTTTAAAGGAGCTTCTAAGGAACTAGATGCTCAATTTAGAAACTCTCGTTCTGCCTTAGTTCAAGAAATATCTGAATTATTGGCTAATGACCATACGTCTTGGCATTTCATTCCACCTGGAGCACCACATTTTGGAGGTCTCTGGGAGTCAGGAGTTAAATCCATTAAAGGGCACTTAAAGCGTACCATTGGACAAGCTTGTTTAACCTTTGGAGAGTTCTATACTTTAATTACACAAGTGGAAGCTTGTGTTAACTCTCGTCCACTTACATTAGTTAGTTCTAGTTTAGATGAACCTCCACTGACACCAGGTCATTTTTTGATTGGAACCTCACCTGTAATTATTCCTGAACCTAATTTAGAATCTAGTCGTATTAATTACCTGGATAGATGGCAACTTGTACAGCGTATGTTACAAGCTTTATGGCGACGTTGGAAAGCCGAATACCTTACAACTTTACAACACCGCTATAAATGGAATAAACATCAGAAAGATATAGAGCTTGGTACAATTGTATTAGTTAAAGACGATAGGTTGCCACCAGGTAAATGGCTCTTAGGTCGTGTTATAGATAAGCATCCAGGAGCAGATGGTATAACTCGTGTTGTTACCTTACAATATAAGAATCACCAGTTTAAAAGACCTGTTACTAAGTTGTGCCCTCTGCCACTGGAAAAAGATACATAAGACTGTGCGCTTTAGAACTAAAAGGTATATATTGTTAACTTTACATGATTTATTTTAACAATGTTTTTGTTACTTTAGAATACAAGATTATTTCATATTTCACTTGCGTTGAACATCCTCATTGTTAACCTAATTTACATTTAATGTTTCTCTTATAAACATAATTTTGAGAATATCCTTGTTAATTTACCTTTGTGTATTGTTAAGGACCATTAGTCCTTGGCCCGCGGGATGTTCACTTCGTTTTTTAAAAAAGAAAAAAAAAAAAGTAAAATGTCAACCACAAAACATGTACCGATCTGAAATGGTGCCGGTAAATAAAAAGTTCGCTAAGTACTAAAGATTTTCATTCAATAAGCCTCTTGTGATCATCACGTCTTCGTCGTGTCTCCGTAATGTCTCCCAAGCGGAGTGCGCGCACGGTAGGCGACAGTGACAAAACTATGGTAAACCATGAAAAAACTTTTTAGTTATCAAAGAGTCATTACGTGGTATTTGAATTCTCTTTGGTCATTTGTCGGCATGGATTTCGAACAGACGGTCGATGTCTGCGAACTCATCTCTTGCCAAAGAAACGTAAAAAAGAATGCTGGGTACCCACTTTTTGGAGTGACAGGTTAGAATAGAATAGAAAAATCTTTATTCAGTGATACAATAGTTAACATAAAGTTAGTACAGGTCACCAATTTTGTAAAAATAAAAATAAAAAATCACTATGAAAGTCGGTCAACATAGTATAGAACTTTTCACTGTATGTTCTATACTATGTTTCATAAAACTCAAGAACATGGAAATAAAATTTTCAAGTATTTTCTAATGAATGTTGGAAGTTTAGTAGGATCCCTATTCCCTAATCTTCTAAACTTCCAATATAGTCGTTAGGAATCATGTCAATACGCGATGCGGCTAGCAACCCATCCCTATTTTAATTCCGTTCTCTACATATTAGCTAACCAACACGCTAAACGTGGCTTTTAGAATTTACAGACCTGGTGATAGTATGTAAATAATAATGTTCTGATTATTTTTGGCTTGGCAGAGACTTCAAATAGATCAGGAAAAATTAGGTAGGAAATACATTAAATATAATAAATAAATAAATATATTGTCTCTGGTAGATAGGTTGTTTACAGAGTAAAGTTTTTGATTTAATTAAAAATCGCTCATCCTTGTCCGTTGAAATAAATAAATGATTCAGTTTATTTTTTGGTTTCAAGTATAGTCGCTTTTTTAAGTCGGTAAAATTTTTTGTAACAAAGTTTTTTCCACGTAGAGTAACAATTTTGACACCCGTGCGTGTACGTCTATTACATAAAATGTCTATTGTAAAAGTTTTGTCGCCGGCTTGTTCGCTGGTCGACGGACAAAAAAGTCACGTCACTGTCACGTCGCTTCGTGCGCGCACCTCCATACATCTCCATAGACAGGGTGACGGAAACAAAAAAGTCACGGCGACAAAAGTCACCGGTGCGCGCAGTGCCTTATTGTCATTGTCATGTCATACCACCAACTCTATTGTACTACCATACCATAGACAAAGCTGGTGGGTGAGAGGAAAGCATTCATCCATCAATGAATGCGTGCGTTTTCGTGATTTGTTTAGCGGTATTTACTTCCCGGTAATATTTTATAGGTGAAAATTCGTGATTAATTTAATTTTTATTGATGTGAAAAAAAGATCATAATAGTCTACAATGTCTACCGACTTCTACATACGCTATTATGTAGGGCATAAAGGAAAGTTTGGACATGAATTTCTTGAGTTTGAATTTCGTCCCGATGGAAAGCTGCGTTACGCTAATAACTCAAATTATAAAAATGATACAATGATCCGTAAAGAAGCATACGTACATCCCTGTGTCATGGAAGAGCTGAAAAGGATTATTTTAGACTCTGAAATCATGCACGAGGATGATCGCTTGTGGCCTCAGCCTGATCGTGTTGGTAGACAAGTGAGTATTTTGTAACTAATATCATTACTATACTTAGATATTAGTTGAAATATGTAGTTCAAACACAGACAATTCCGTGGTGTAGACAACGAAATCAATTGACGAAAGTCATTTTAATCATTAAATAACCTCTTTTATATACCTAATAACATAATTTGTTGTTAAGCTCATGCTGTTTTTCTGTGATAAATTAGCTTGGGTAACAATTAAACGCAATATAGCTATAGTAGTGATTCAGGCGTCTACTATCGACCCAACCCATACTTCTGAGCTGCAAAATTATTACTAGATCATCTGTACCTATCGAACAAAAAAAGAATTTCTTAAAACGGTTCTGGCGTCTTCAAGAAATCAGGAGACATACATAAAAAAAAAACAACATTACTACGAATTTGTAAACCTCCTCTTTTTTTTTTTAAATCGTTTAAAAATGAGGCATTCATAGAATTTATTTATTAGCATAGAAATTAAATTTTAGAAAGAGTCAACAATTTAATCTTGCTGTAAATTTAAATGCCGACAAATACAATTCTTATAAAGAAACCAAGTCTATGTCTGCTAGAAGCGCCTTAGAGGTTTGATGATCGGTCAGTCAGTGAGTGACAAAATTAAGAAACTTTCACTGGTTATAATTCTTATTCAAGTTGCATGAAATTTGTATAAATATATACCTTGTTTATACAATTTCCGCTTGGTGACTGAAAATTTCAGACTTCTAGTTTTATACACAACAAACTTATAGAGTGTCTGAACTGCTTTGAGAAAAGAATGGTACGGCCGTGCCGCTTTGTTGCTCAACTTGGGGGGGGGGACACTGCCATTCCCCGAGAATACTATAGGTGAGGGTACCGAGAAGGATATAGGGTACCGTTCATCCCAGAAAAAAAATTTGTTTGGGATTTGCGATAAACAACGAGCTTTATACGGCACATTATACACGAGCGACGCTGTGGGAATAAGTCAGTAATAAAAGGTGCAAATTTGTAAGTGTGTATGTTTGTTACTTAAGACTCGCACTTGGCTATTTATTTTTGTTACTAGAGTATTCGTTATTGGGTACTTTTGCCATCCCATATGCTGTGCTGACAAACGTTGCAGTACTTTCAATATTTTATTTTACTTTTAAGAGTCCCACGTTAAGCCGAAATCCCATACAAACGTAGTTTGGTTTTAGTTTTACAACAGTTAAGCCAATCTCAACCAAATTTCGTACATTCGACCGGATAAGGCAATGCAAAATTACAGTGACTACAAGTTTCGTATTGAAAACTTCTACTCGCTGTAATTTTGTATAGGTATTGTTTTTATAATTAAAATCTGATTATAAACATCAATATGCCTTATCCGGTCGTATGTACGAAATTTGGTTGAGATTGGCTTAACTGTTGTAAAACTAAAACCAAACTACGTTTGTATGGGATTTCAGCTTTATGTGGGACTCTTAATACAGTCAAATTTACATTTATTGTTAATGTCTTTAGAATCTGCATTAAATAGGCTTTCAGACAGTATTTTTTATAAATCAAGTCTTTTACAAAAATATGGAAATATAAGGGTTTTTTGTAAATTTCTTTACTACCAAGATTGTATTATTTTATGGATTGCGTCTTATTTTGCTAGGGAACCCTAAAAAGCTGGTATGGGGATCATCTATTTATCATCTTTCTATTTACCTTAGAACGACACCAAACTTGACTCAAAGGTCCATACCACGGAACAGTAAAAAACTCTTTTTTAATGTTCCGTGGTCCAAACTAATCCGCCGGAAAAAAAAACCGAGTGCCGGGAACTCTGTACATTGACCCCCCCTCCCACTCCCTGTAACGGAGTTCAAACCGGCTACCGGACGTTTTGGGCTTAATTGGACGTGTGTTATACACGTGACTACACGTCCAATTGAGCCCAAAACCCCCCTTTTTTTTTTTCATATTTCATAATATTATGTGAGGAAATTTTGTAAGTAAAAATGCCTACATGGACCGAACCTACATTTGAAATTGAAGTAGTTTCAGTTTATATTTAGACTTTAAATTATACATGTGTAACATTACTTGTTACAGGAATTAGAAATTGTGATTGGTGAAGAGCATATTTCATTCACAACGTCTAAGACTGGATCATTGGTGGATGTGAATCAATCTCGTGACCCAGAAGGCCTCCGGTGCTTCTACTATTTGGTACAAGATCTGAAGTGTCTTGTCTTCTCTCTCATCGGTCTTCACTTTAAGATTAAGCCTATATAATAATTAAGTTCTAATTTGTAACAATAAGAACCGAATAAATAAAGTCATTTGCTATATTTTTAGGTTTTATTTGTGCTAATAAATTATAGGTAAGCTTAAACACAAATCCATAAACAAAAATCCATAAAAAATGCCAACCGTTCCTGCAACCAAGATAGTTGCTTTCAAATTTATCCTATTTAAGTAATCACTATCACTACATAGTATAAAACAAAGTCGCTTTTTCTTTCCCCATGTCCCTTTGTATGCTTAAATCTTTGAAACTACGCAACGGATTTTGATACGGTTTTTTTAATAGATAGAGTGATTTAAGAGGAAGGTTTATAAGTATAAATAACATCCATTAAATAGTGGAGAAATACTGTTATTTTTGTCACGCGGGCGAAGCCGCGGGTAACAGCTAGTAATATTATAAATGCGAAAGTAACCCTGTATGTTTCGCTTTCATGCCGAAACTACTGAAATGACGCTTTAAATTTTGTACCTACACAGATACTCCAGGAGCCTGGAGAAATGACATAGGCTACTTTTTTATTCGAAAAAAGATAGTGTTAAAACCGAAATCCACGCGGACGGAGTAGCGGGAAACGTATGCGTTACTCCAGCCGAAAAGTATCTCTTTTCGAAAATTGATAATGACAAATAATTAGAGCCTAACGTGGTATAAAAGTGCCTGAAAGTCTTGAATTTGTGCCGCCAGCCGTAGAGATATTCGAAAAAACAATTTCTGGCTGGCGTAACGTTACTCCAGCCGAATTTTTTTGATCCAGACTACCTAGGTCTAATTGAAGTACACACACGGATAGCTTCAATTTGTGCTCAAGAGTGCCTTATATTTTCAAATTTGTGCTCCATACGGTTTCAGAGGTATTCAATTTTAGGCTGGAGTAACGTTTGCTCAGTTGCTGTATCTCTGAAACGGCAGGCCAATCAACCGTCGTTTTTTGTATAGATATAGAACGCTATTTGTGCCATAGGTTTCATAAGTATCACTAATAAGGTTAACGAGTTATGATATTTTCTCTAAAAATCGAAAATAAGAGCCTATTTTCAACAAGCTCTTTAACAAAGGAACTTTAACAATTCAAACTGGTACCAACATGTAGTTCTTATACCACCACACATAATTATAAGAAATCATCAGCCTATCCTGCAAATTCGGTGAGTTATGACGATATTACTTGTTTCGGAAAGTCAAATCCGGTCCTGTGATTTTGAATAAAGAATTCACTATTTTCCTGTGAGCCGACTGATTTCATATTTATACATTATTTAGAGCTTTCATTTGAGAATATACCCTCAAAAATGTACAGATAGGAATTACGCTTACGCTGTTACCCGACCAAATTCAAACGTATATTAAAAAGCGGCCGTGGCATACTGCTAGGCATTTACTCCCACTTGGCGGTATTATAATAGAATTTAGTCAGTACAGGTGAGGTGAAAAATGTTAAGTCATAACAATATTTTACTAAAATAAATATTGGCTACTATGTTCTTCTGTGTTCTATGTATACCAAAGCATTGTGTGTCACAGCAAAAGGGCAGCGGTAAGATTAATAAGTTAGACTTATTAATGGTTAAAAAAAAATAGAAAGGAAATAACAAAAAAAATTGTAGGGGCAGCCTTAAATCAAGTTAGGTTTGCTTATTATGAGTCGGAAAAATAAAATACAGTGTCAAAATCTGTGACATTTATTATTGTACTTTGATTTGCTTATTTTCTAAGTTGCTAAAATTAATAGGAACTGTAACTGTGTTTGTTCTTTTGTTCGTCATTTTATTGTTTAACTAGCAGCCCTACCCGGCTGCGCCCGGGCATGTATTATACCTTAAAACCTTCCTCGTGAATCACTCTATCTATTAGTGAAAACCGTATGAAAATCCGTGTAGTAGTTTTTGAGTTTATCGCGAACAGACAGACAGACAGACGCGGCGGAGGACTTTGTTTTATAATATGTAGTGATTGTCTAGCTCATATAACCTTAACTGTCGGCAACGTATGTACCGGTTTTAAGAAATCCGTTCTTTTGTTCGTTGCAAACACTTTGTTTGTGTTTACCGTAGCTGCTATTTATTATCATGCGTTTAACTATAGGTCATTCATTACATTCTTGGTAGCTCAAAAACTTTCTAACTATGATCATGGCAAAATAACTCGTTTTCTATTATTGACACAATAAAGATGGGACAAAAGTGAGAGAGTTCATTTAATTTTCTCTTCCGCGTCATTTTATTATATAGAGAATACGAATACCGTCTT
The DNA here is from genome assembly GCA_963082605.1 of Rhodophaea formosa. Taxonomy (NCBI): domain Eukaryota; kingdom Metazoa; phylum Arthropoda; class Insecta; order Lepidoptera; family Pyralidae; genus Rhodophaea; species Rhodophaea formosa. Next base: position 17,201,730 of record OY720207.1, read on the forward strand.
TTCCCTAGTAATTCTTCTGTAACCTTTGACCTGGTCTGGTATAAGATGACCGGTTTCCGATACCCTCGAAACTGTATATTTTACGAGTAAACAAATTCCTGATGCATGTGATGTTTCACCCCCATGCATCAGGTATTTCTTTTATTTGCTTCAACTTTTTGTGTGATCTTCAATATAAATATATAATACATAAACATATGTTATAATATTTTAGCATATGTTCTAATCATCTAAAACAAAAAATGAAAAACATACCTACTTACATAAATTTAGTGTTCATAGTTCGCATGACATTGGTCCATGTTTGTAACAATCAACATCTTAATTAATTTTTGATCTTATTGTTTTTATAAACTTTTTTTCTACACGATTGTACTCCGCCATATAATATAAGAGTACATATTTATGAAGTGATGCGTTAGGTACTGCGCGGCCGCTTTTTAATATACGTTTGAATTTGGTCGGGTAATCGCGTAAAAATGGTTAAGTATAGATTTCAATTATTATTAATTTAATTCGTACGTATTTCTATCTCTATTTTTGGGGGTATATTTTTAAATGAAAGCTCTAAATAATGTATAAATATGAAATCAGTCGGCTCACAGGAAAATAGTGAATTCTTTATTCAAAATCACAGGACCGGATTTGACTTTCCGAAATAAGGAATATCGTCATAACTCACCGACTTTGTGGGATATGCTGATGATTTCTTCTAATTATGTGTGGTGGTATAAGAACTACATGTTGGTACCAGTTTGAATTGTTAAAGTTCCTTTGTTAAAGAGCTAGAGCCTATTTTCGATTTTTAGAGAAAAAATCATAACTCGTTAACCATATTAGTGATACTTATGAAACCTATGGCACAAATAGCGTTCTATATCTATACAAAAAACGACGGTTGATTGGCCTGCCGTTTCAGAGATACAGCAACTGAGCAAACGTTACTCCAGCCGAAAATTGAATACCTCTGAAACCGTATGGTGCACAAATTTGAAAATATAAGGCACTCTTGAGCACAAATTATAGCTATCCGTGTGTGTACTTCATTTAGACCTAGGTAGACTGGATCAAAAAAATTCGGCTGGAGTAACGTTACGCCAGCCAGAAATTGTTTTTTCGAATATCTCCTTAACGGCTGGCGGCACAAATTCAAGACTTTCAGGCACTTTTATACCACGTTAGGCTCTAATTATTTGTCATTATCAATTTTCGAAAAGAGATACTTTTCGGCTGGAGTAAAGCATAGGCGGGAAACAGCTAGTTTAATACCAGTTGCCTTGGACGATCGATTGGATATAGAGGGAGAGGAGTTCGGAAAGCTGACGGCCAACCTTTAGCAATGGAGTGGCACTCAATGAAGAAGAGACAAACAAGAAGACTGTCAGGGATACATCGACCAAGGCAACTGGTATTAAACTTGCTGTTTCCCGCTACTCCGTCCGCGTGGATTTCGGTTTTAACACTATCTTTGATATCCATTGCCAGGCGAAACAGTTGCTCAGCTCTGGCGATTCCGGTCCACTCCCTTATGTTCCTAAACCATGATTTTTAACGTCTTCCAAAGTTCCAACGCGTCTTGCCTCCCAATTTTGCCCATCTTGAGTTGAAGCAGCTGATACATGTACCGGTCATGTTTGTCTCGAAGCAATGGCAACATAGACGGGAAATCGGTCTGTGTTAATAGAAGGCGGCGCCGCCGCTAAAGATAGCGGCAGCGGCGATGCCGCTCATCGAGTTAGTATAAAAGGACATGGCCGCTCCGTATAACCATAAGCATCTTCAATGCGTGTCTCGCAAATTGCACCTTTCCAGCCGCCTGGAAGGAAAAACCAAACCAGGCCAGGACCTGAAAAATCCCACCTCCTATCGACCTATTAGCCTCTTGAGTGCTTTGGGGAAGATCTATGAACGGATCCTCCTCATAAGACTCAAGGACTATGTAGAGTAGAAAAGTCTCATCCCCGACCAACTGCACCGCTTCACGGAGCACATCCTAAAACTTCGCAACTGGGGCTCTTCTTCGATGTAGCGAAAGCCTTCGACAAAGTCTGGCATTCTGGCTTGATGTCCAGGCTGGCCAATATGGGCCTCCCAGACAGTCTCGTGCACATCATACGAGACTTCTTGTCGAATAGGATCTTTCGCTACAGAGTAGAAGGATGTCTCTCGAACCCCCGTCCCATCAGAGCCGGCGTTCCTCAAGACGCTGATCTCTCACCCCTCCTCTATTCGCTTTACACAAGCGACATTCCTAAGACCCCTAACGTAGAGTTGGCACTATTCGCCGACGATACGGCTCTCTATACCTCCCATCACATGAACTCGATGATTGTGAAACGGCTTCAGTCCGCCGTCGACGCACTAGGCAGGTGGTTTAAGAGGTGGCGCATCGAGGTGAATCCGGAGAAGAGAACAGCTGTGCTCTTCACGAAGGATAACCAAGGTGCGCGACGTCGAAAAATCACCATGTCTAGTGAAGTCAAATCCCTAATAGGGACAGTGTCCCTATACGACAAGCCCATTCCTTGGGCTGACAAGGCCAAGTACCTTAGAGTCGCATTCGATAGATGTATGACCTTCAGTCACCACATCACCAAAGTCCGCAACCATGGCGCCTTCGTATTAGGCCGTCTCAGTCCCATGATAGGCAATGCTAGGATGTCACTTAGAAATAAGTTGACTCTCTTTAAGCTTTGCGTCCGCCCGATCATGACCTACGCCGGCGTTGTGTTCTCCCATATCGCGCCCTCCTAGATCAAACGGCTGTAACGCGTGCAGAACCGTTTTGTCCGTAGGGCAACCGGCCATTACCGTTACGGACGTATGACAGACATACAACGTGACTTACGACTTGAGGCCATCCACGGCTTTCTCAAGAACGCCTCCAAGCGTTACTTCGAGAATGCCGCGCGACATCCCAATCCCTTAGTTGTGCAAGCCGCCAACTACTCTCCTACGCTCCATGACACTGCGACCATACGTCGCAGACGTCCAAGGGACGTCCTTGCCGATCCCGATGATCCCATAGACATCATTCTTGCCCAGTCCAGATCCTCTCCGGCTCCGAACAGCCAGAGGAATCCCACCCTCCGACCCCGTCGCACTCGCCACCGGAACAGAGTGCGTAGCTAGATTAGCTCCGATTACTGGTGACCGCCCGGCGGTCCCGGGTGATTTGCACCCAGGATAGGTCCTTCGGACACCGTAGCTTTCGGCCCATACGGCAAAACATGAGAGTTGCTGCTTTCTAAAGGCTTTGCCATTGTTTCTCAGTTCGGCCCTTCAGCGGGCCTATTCACTAAAATTGATAAGCACGGTGGCTATCAAAGCTCGGTTGACAACTCGAATTTGATAGTCACGGTGGCTAGCATGAAATTGGCATTCCGTAACTGTTTTCACGGTAGTGGCTATCGACATAAATGAAGTGGCTTTGAATATGTTCAAGTTGGCAGCTCTTTTTTTTTGTCGACATTATCATAGAGTAAATTGAGATGCTATTCTCAAAATTTCAACTCAGGGGTACTATTTTTGAACGTGTGACACTCGTCTTCGAAAGATTTTTGTATGGAAAATCGTTTAAAGACGTGTGCCACGCGTTCAAAAATAATACCTCTGTTTTACCACTAGCGGCGGCCACATAGAAATTTTTGCGAGTACATCAAATCATCTTTTATTTCTTTAGTTGCATAATGCATAGTGTTATGAAGATTTTTTATTTGACAGAAATATATATAAGTACTATTTTGCAGCTTGGCGCTCCATATAATTTCCACAAGTAAAATGTTCTCTCGCGACGAGAGATTGAATGAAGCTTTTGTGGATTAATTTTGTTATAGTATTATGAGAATATGATTACTGTAGGTATCTAAGAAGAGAGACATTAAATTTAAATACTCTATACTATCATTCTCCTACTAAAAGGACCTCAGAATATTAGGAAAAAGAGCTGTACAGGCGAGGATCGGCTGTTTCTGTCTCTACTAATTCTCAAATCAACCCTCACGACACACACCTCCTAGTCACAGGGACACAAAATCATGATGTTGACTGAACTTTTTAGGTTAGGTTTAATGATGAAGGATTTAAAATTTAAAGTGGTCATATTGTATTATTAGGTACCTATATTATAAATATAGTAGGCGAACACGGTCAGATTTACCTTTAATGCAGAAAAAGCAAAAGAATAATTGCCTCTAACCTATAACACTGAGAAAAAAAATAATTGAAAATATCTTCGTAAGGACTTACATATATACCTACACAAAAAAACCGCATGAGAGGAAGAGGAGTGTCTGACCACAAATCTCCTCGCCAATTCCAATAACTTAAGTCAAACCAACTACATTCTTAAAATACAAACTAACCTCAAAACCAAAATTTTACGAATCTTTTAGCAACCATGTGTCTTCGAAGGGGTGGGTTGGTTAAGGAGACTTTAAATTTTATTTGGGAGACTTATATTTTAGAGACAATATTTGTTATTTATAAAACCGATGATAAACATACAAAAAGAAAAAGTTCCTCATTTTACGGTAATTTGTTCAGCTGTCTGTATCGTTTTCGTAAAAAAGGATGACTCCGTTTGGTTAACCTACTAAACGCAATAGTAGTCACTTCTCTACATTTAAACAAAGACTTGCAGCATCTTTACTTTGGCGTATAATAGTGTGTATCAATAAAACACTGCTCTTGACCCGTTGCTATGAAAAGCTGTTTGATAGATCAAGTGAAGATCGATTTGATAGCCACTTCAGTTACAGAATGCCGTCTATAGCTTATCGATACGGAAACAAATGTCAAAATGATGGTGGAGTTGCTATCATGGAGATGACGTCATTTCGGTTGGACACTGACGATAGTGAATACAAAATTTGAATTCTGACAGCCGTTTGATGTCAACTTATTAGTTTCATAGCCATCGACACTTGTCATTCGAGTTAGTAAATAGGCCCGCAGGTCATGCATGCAAATCGCGGCCCATCAGGCATATTAGAGTTTGCTGTCTCTCCAAGCCTTGCGCACCCAGGCAACGCCCAAAGCCAAGGTTCGTCCCTCCTGGGAACCCTTCGGTGAAGATTGCCTTTCTGGTTGAGGGCACTCTGCCCTCACCTCAAAAAGTCCGGTGAAGTAGCGAAAGCTCATTTGGAGCTAGCTAAAGTAGTCCATTCAAAAAAAAAAAAGAATAACCATATTTTACCGGCCGCTTCAAATGCGTCGTCCGTCACTACTGAACAGATACAAAAACCGGCCAAGTGCGTGTCGGGCCACGCGCAGTGTAGGGTTCCGTAGTTGCGAATAACAACTTTGAGTTCACACTATTCACACTCGCACCTTACAGTTTAACGACCAACAACATCTAACAATGAAAATAGTATGAAATTTTACAGTTTATAAGTTGGTTGCCTATAACTTTTTAGTTTATACTTACTACTCAGCTCTGATAGTTTTCCTTTCAACTTCAGTATATATTTATATACTACTGCTGTAATTTTTTTCACGTATCTTTATATAACCGTTTAGCAGATAGAGGGGGGGGGGGGGGGACACTTACCTCTAACAAAAATTCGCACTTTAAAACCAAATATTTCGGAAACGGATCCAAGCGTTACTGTGTTCTTGTACTTAGTCGAAAAAATGGTGTTCTCAACCTCACAATATTTTTAAAAGACCTGTTTAACGATACCCCACACGATGGGTAAATAGAGAAAAAAAATTACTCCCTCACTTTACTTGTATGGGAGTTACACTAAAAAAAATTTTTTTTCAAAATTTTATTCTACCTCTTTTTTGCCATGATTAATATACATACCCATACCAAATTACAGCTTTCTAGTTCTTATAGTCTCTGCGTTAAACCGCGGACGGACAGACAGACATGGCGAAACTATAAGGGTTCCTTGTTTACTACGGAACCCTAAAAATGGCAGAGCGGCGACACGGCGCGGTGCGGCCGCTCGAGTGAGCGGCGCCGCCGTTGTCTGAATAATTCGCCTCATTTAAACTCACGTAAACTCGCATTAGGCCCGCTCCACACTCTCGTCGAGAGGTTTCGTTCCCGGTATTCGCCGAAACAAGACGAGATCGAGAACTGCTCTCTACACTCTCGCTTAGCGCAGTTGTCTGTTTGAGGACGTTGAAGATGGACGTTGAAACTGCTGCGGCCTTATAGCATTATGTCGTGTAGCGTATTATACTTCTTACAACGAGAAAAATAGTTATTAAAAAGGCGTTAAAAAAGACGAAATACCGCCACCATGGAGACTACACGAATATAGCCGAGACTTACCGAATACTCTCGTATTCGCCTCCACACTCTCGTATTCGCCTATTCTCGTGTAGTTTTGCCGAGAGTGTGGAGCGGGCTTTAGAGCGGCGCCGCCGCGCGGCTGCGCCGCCTTCTATACTCAGGCCAAAGTCACATACACTGGTTGTTCCACAGGGTTGGACAAAGTGGTGATCAGTTAGTTACTAGTGTTATTTATTGTGATTGACTCTCCATGTATTGCATGCCCCTTAACATCAAAGGTAAAATTAATAGGAGCGTGATAAGACTGATAGTTCTGAATGATTCGGAGTGTTGGCCACTAAGGTGATGGTTAAAAGTTGATTGCATGCAGCGTACATGAGTGTTATCGGTCGATGAGTGGAGCGAACTAGACTAGAATGGATAGTATATGAAATCAGTAAGTATCCATGAGGGATCGCGAAGAAGCTCCAATCCAGAAATGCTAAAAAAATATAGATCGAGATGGTAACTATGTTAAGAGAGTTTTATATACTAACTAGCTGACACCCGCGGTTTCGCCCGGGTATTATACAACCTATGTCCTTCTCGGTACCTACCCTAACTTATGTGTATGCAAAGTTTTATGATGATCGGTTTAGTAGATACGGCGTGAAAGCGTAACAAACAAACAAACTCACTTTCGCATTTATAATATTTGTTGGGATTGGGTTATTATAAAGATGAAAAATTTGATTGTTTGTTTGCACTGAATGGGCTCCAAAGCTAATGGACCGGGTTTAAAAATTCTTTCAGTAAGCTAATTTATCTGCGGGTGACAAAGGCTATAATATATGAGGACGAAGTCGCGGGAAAATTGCTACTGGGTACAGTCGGAATCAAACCTTATTACTATATTATATATATATCGAAATATAACGAGCGCTTTAAGGAAAAAAAAAAACCCAAGGAATAAATGTGCTATGTATGCGAACGACAGTAAAAAATCATTATGTGCCTATGTGCCCAGTCTATATTTTTCTGTCTACAGTCCAGCCCCCCTATTTACTAACTCGGATGGTGTCGATGCCTATCGAGCTAGAATTTACTGTTACAATGCGGGTCTTGCTTGCTCGAACTTTTTATTTGGAACACAAAAACCGCATTGTAACAGCAAATCCTAGATTGATAGGCATCGACACCTGTCATCCGAGTTAGTAAATAGGGGCGCTGGAGTGCTATTTTTGAACGCGTGACTCACTAAATGAGTGATTGACGCGAGTGTTTCCAAACGGCCGTATTTTTGAATTGTTAGTTGACGAGTGATTGCAACGAGCGGTCGAGACCGCTCGTTTCCGCAGGCGACGAACGCTTTTATGTCAAAGTCACTTCCTGTCATTTGAATTTCATCTGTCATCATTTTACGTTCCGTTTGACGCTACACTTCTTAATCATTTTAAAAATCCTTAATAACCTTAAAAATGTTTTAAAAAAATTCTGCGTGAAATAAGAAGAAATTAAATATTTTTTGCTGAAGGTTGGCAGCACTACAGTTTAAGCGATGGTTTCAAAAATAAGGGCCAAGCTACACGACCGATTTTTTGTCCAACCAAACTGTTTAGTTGAATTGGAAGTCACCACCAACTTCTATCCAACTAAACAGTTTAGTTGGCTATGTGCGCATACGATCAACTATTCTGTCGGTCGTCTGAGCTGAGAGGTGTGGACCATACTCTACTAATTTGTGGTGTGGATGGCATTATTCAAGATATCAAGAATGAAAATGTACAATAAAAAAATTATAGCCCTTGTAACAAAATGCAGAATGAAGAAAGTTTTGCTTTTATTTTCAGTATTGAGTTCGTTCTAATTTGGCAAAATTTCTAAACATATTTCCTCCCACAACTTTTTCTTGACATTGGTATCATTTTAATTTGTAAGTAGAAAACAATCTTGAAAACAATTTTTTTAGTGTATGTCCTATACAAGTAGGAGCTCTACTAACTCATTGTGGCATTGTTGAATAGGTCTTGTAAAGTTGAGAACACCGTTTTTCGATTTTAAGATCCGTTTCTGAAATATTAGGTCCACCCCCCCCCCCCCTCTATATGCTAAACGGTCATATATGGATACGTGAAAAAAAATACCGGAGTAGTATATAATTACAAAGTCGAAAGGAAAACTATCAGAGCTGAGTACAAACTAAAAAGTTATAGCACTTTTTCATAAACCGGCAAAATAACTTTGTCATTAATACAAACACTATGAAAAACAAAGTTATTTTTGCTGGCCAAAAATTATAGAGGTTTTGGCTAATCTAAGCTTGCTTCTACGGAACCCTTCGTGGGCGAGCCCGACTCGCACTTGGCCAATTATTGTTATATAAAGGCGGCCGAACTTCTACCAACTTAATTAACTTTCCAAAATCCCCTACGACTAGCTGATGAAGGCGAGGCAGACGAAAGTGAAGCTGGCGAATCTTTCATTTTTACCGCGTATTGCGCTAGCGTCCTTCCACCGATACAGTTGACGGCTGACTGAACAGTCGGTTTCCTGACTGAACGATTGGTCGTGTGCGCCCCGTCATACAAAACCGTGGAGTTTACGTCGATTGGCTAACTATTTAGTTGGTGATCGGTCTTGATTCTATTGATTAAACAGTTGAGTTGGTGCCGTGTGCGCACTCGAGTACTGGTGCATTGATTTTAGTCAACCGATCAAACTATTCGGTTGGTAAACTATCGTTCGTGTAGCCTGGCCCTAAGGCAAAATGGCATTACGTGACTTGGAAGACGAGTGTTACTTGTAGTCGTGCACGACTTGCATTTTAGTGAGTCACGCGTTCAAAAATAGCACTCCTGTACATTTAATACATAGATAAAAAATCGATGATTTAACTCTGACAATGGGGATGGCAACTCTGTTCTACTCGGACGGACGTCGAGGCGGCACCGCAACGTAGCAACCCAAGGCATAATGCATTGGGTTCCTCTATAGTGGTTTGGTGGCACTTGACGTCCTTCCGAGGGACAGATAAGAGCGGCCGCATATTATCAGAAATATCTGTTAGAAAAATTCTGACGCTCGCCGGAAGGCACTCCGTGCATACATTTTGTATTAGCTCCCGCACACTGTTAGAAAAATTCTAACGGGTCGTCCGTTTCTGATGCCCGCCGGATGGCACCTCAGCCGGACGTCAGAATTTTTTCTGATAGAAATTGCGGAAGGCGTGTTTTACATACATTTTGTACTAGGCCCCGCACACTATCAGAAATTCGCGTCAGTTTACCGTCCGCCGCCGTACGCTGCACACGTGTTTGTTGTATTTTAGGAACCTACGTTCTTGACGAAAATGAGTTGAATCAAGATTTAATTGCCGATGTGGAAAAATATCTATGTTTGTGGAACGCGATGTTGAAAATGACCAGAATAAAATACACAGAGACTTAGCTAGGGAGCGAATATGCCAAATATTAATTGAGAATTGAAATCCATATTTCAATATCAAGGTTTTTAGGGTTCCATGTCCAAAGCGTAAAAACGGGACCCTATTTACGAAATTTCGATGTCCGTGTGTCACCAGGATGTATCATAATCATAAACCGTTGTATGTTTGGTTTTTCGTATATGTAAGTGGCCAACACTGGTGTCAGATTTTTCAAGCTGCCTTAAGGCATCTGACATAGCTTAATGACTGAAATCAATGATGACAGCCGTGACCAACGGCTTAACGTGCCTTCCGAAGCACGGAGGAACTCGAGATATTTTTATGCCACTTGCGGTCACCCATCCAAGTAGGGATTGCACCAGGGGTTGCTTAACATACGTAAGCACTCATAGAGCTCACACCCACTGGACCATCGGGCGCCTCAAATACCTTTCCTCATAAACCGTGATTACTATACAATTAAAAATTTTCATAGATGATGAACTTATTTGCTTTTACCGCTTTAACAATAAATACTAGAATCAGAATAAAATAGGTAATAATTAAGGGGTGCTCCCATATAGCAAACGTGATTTTTTTGCCATCTTTTGCTCGTTATGTATAACGGCAACAGGTAGACTTCAGATATTCACAAAATATTTATTTGTATATTTATCGCTTTAAAAATAAATAATTATTAAATCAAAATTAAAAAATATTAAGGGCTGTCGTACTAAGAACATGATTTTCATTGCAGTTTTTGCCCGATAGTCTAATGTTGTATAGATAATGGTACGGGACCCTCCATGTGCGAGTCTGACTAGCACTTGGCCGATTTGTTTTATTTAAATAAAACCGGCCAAGTGCGTGTCGGGCCACGCGCAGTGTAGGGTTCCGTAGTTGCGAATGACAACTTTGAGTTCACACTGTTTACACTCACACCTCACAGTCTAACGACCAAAAACATCTAATAATGAAGATTGTATGAAATTTTACATTTTCCAGTACCTTTTATAAGTTGGTTGCCTATAACTTTTTAGTTTGCACTTAGTACCCAGCTCTGATAGTTTTCCTTTCAACTTCAGTATATATACTATTGCTGTAATTTTTTTCACGTATCCATATATAACCGTTTAGCAGATAGAGGGGGGGGACACGTACCTCTAACAAAATTTTGCACTTTAAAACCAAATATTTCGGAAACGGATCCCTAAATCGAAAAATGGTGTTCTTAACCTCACAATATTTTTGAAAGACCTTTTTAACGATACCCCACACGATGGATAAATAGAGAAAAAAAAATTACTCCCCCACTTTACTTGTATGGGAGCTACCCAAAAAAAAAATATTTTTTCAAGGTTTTTTTCTACGACTTTTTTGCCATGATTAATATACACACTCATACCAAATTACAGCTTTCTAGTACTTATAGTCTCTGAGTTAAACCGCGGACGGACAGACAGACAGACAGACAGACAGACAGACATGGCGAAACTATAAGGGTTCCTAGTTTACTACGGAACCCTAAAAAAGCGCTAAGAGCAATAACATACGTATCTTCATTAATATAGGTAGATGTGCGTAAGCATACAGATGAAACACGACTGGGCTCAAAAGCTGCCGGATCAAAATTTCTGATAGTATGCGGGGTGCTTCCGGCGAGCGTCAGAATTTTTCTAACAGGGATTTCTGATAATATGCGGCCGCTCTAAATGTAAAAGAGAAAGTTGTAAGTTTTTCTCTATTATGTAAATAGGTCTGTCCTGCTCAAACGAGTGTCAAGTGCGGCACCGCAACTTGGGAACCCAAGGCATAAGCGAACAAGACGGCGATGAAATTTTAACCAAGTTCAAAAAAGAGGAGGTACTCTATCGTAACATTTATGAAAGTCGTGGTTTTATATTTTTATCTGAAAGTTTACATTATTTTGGGAAACTTATTTTGTATTTGACCCATCAAAATTTTAGTTCATAAACTTATATAATAAATTATCCGACCAGTTTATGCGAATAAAATAAAATAGTTTATCATTTGCTTATTGTAAACATTACTTCTCTTGTGGTAATTGGGTAAATATTGATAACACAGATGTGCGGCCGCTCATTAGTGGATTGCGTATGATGGAACGTCCCAAAAAGTATTTATGTTTATAGTATAGCTTTGCGCGTTGCGCGCGCACAGCATCTGCCCGACCGACCGATTATGGCGGACAGGCAGTGAAGAATGTTTGCCGTCTTTTCTAAATCGGAGAATATCGACATTAGCCAATGGCATAAACCGGGATTTTTGTAAAAATTGTACATTGTAAATAGTTCTGTGTACATATAGTAATTATATTTGTGCTCGTTTTTGTTTAGAAATTGTGTGAATAGTGTATTATTTGAGTGTTTATTCAGTTCAGTTTTCGACGCCGACAAACCGAAACCTTGAAGATAGTTATTGGAGAACATAATTTATTAACCTTCTGAATTTGGAATTCCTGCAACTTTTAGTTTCGAGCCAGCATTAATTTCTTTCTACACCTTTGTGTTTCGATCCGTCAAGGAACCCACTGCAATACTTGCATTATTTTGGTTTTCATTAGCGGCTGTCATCGTGTTTCGATTAAACTACTAACTGCCATTTCAAAGACAAAAAGACTGCTATTGTCGCTTGATGGCTTTGATGTTAAGATCTATTCACCGTAAACAGTTGGTGTGATGATGTGAATCGATTTTACTTACATCTAGCCTTATTCACTTGAGAAGTATCGGTAAAAGCAACAAAGGCGTCGAGATTATCCTTTGTGATTGTGAAGAATTGAAGTGAAGTGGAACTGAATGCTCGAACCTCACGGTAGCCCAATGAAGTGGCCGGGCTCGGGAGCGGAAGAAGAGGCGGGCGAAGCAGGGTTGCAGAGCGCGCGCGCCTCGCAAGCCCGCACCCAAGACGATGTCGCCGTTCATTATGTATTTCAGCGCGAGCCCCAAGAGGCCGAGTTGCCCTCGCTAGCGCCCAAACAACGCTGGGCGGTCGGTGACGACTCTATAGAGGTTTGTTTATTTCTTTCAATTTTATAAACAGAAGCACAAAAACTCTACTTTATACAGTTATTGACATGATTCACATAACCTATAACTGACTGACATTATGATGTATGAAAACAATAAACAATTTTCTGATAAGAAATGACTGGTCTCAATTCTTGGATAATCATCATCAATCCCCTGTAAATGGTGACTTTTTCATAGTGTTAATGACTTTAATGTAGAAATAAAGCCTGAATATGCTAACTGGATAGTACTTTTTATTGGTATTGTTTGACTACTCTTTTATAAACCTAACCTGTGTTGTCTGTACAATTAAAGTATATATGTATTGTTTATCTGACTACTCTTTTATAACCCTAATAAACTGTTGTCAGTATATATTTTCTCAATGATTTTGAAATGAAGTTTACCAAATGCATAGGTACCTACTTACAATTTTGTGATTGCAATGAAACATATAGGTACTTAATGTGGTATGAGAAGGAACTGCTAGTGATGCCAGAAACACTTGACATTGCTATAGTGCTGCAAATCTATTTAACAATTAAATGATAATTATGAAGTAAGATAGACATAGGTGTTTATAATAACTTTGTCATACATTTTTAAGTAGGCAGAGCTAAAGACTGCAGGACCCAGGCCAGTTCTTTTACAAAAATTGAAATGTTTAAAAGTGGTTACTGGCCATTTTTCTATGCTGGACTTCTATTTATTACTTGACAAGCCATTTATTTGTAGGGTTCCTTACCCAAAGGGTTAAAACGGGACTCTACTTATGAGACTTCTCTGTCGGTTCATCTGTCACAAAGCTGAACCATAAAGGTAGAAAGTTGAAATTTTCACAGTAGGCCCTCCCGTACAACAAACATGATTTTGAGGGTTGCATATCCATGACTCAATTCACAAGACTTCAATGTCCATCATTATGCCTGCCTGTTTGTCTGGCTTTATCTCATAAACTGTGATAGCTAGGTATTTGAAACTATCACAGATGATGTGTTTTGTGGCAGCTATAACATAAAAACTAAAAACATAATAAAATAAATATTTAAATAAGGGGGGCTCCCATACAATAAACTTTCTATTTTTGCTTGACCGTAAATGCAATGGGCCCAAACAAGAGGCCTAAGTGTGGAAAACTGCCCACGGAACCAGGTGAACCAGGCTTGACCGTAAAATTTTATGCGATGGTACTCGATCATGCCACTTAGCTGATTTTTTGCTGTGGTTTGCTCTATATTAATAAGGGCAATAGGTAGACACTGAAATTTTCTTAGTTGTGTTTTCTATACACAACTAAGCAACAAATAATTAAATCAAAGTAAAGGGAGGCTTATGCCTCCCTTTACTTAATTATTTATGAAGTGGGTTATGGACAGCTGATGATGAAATATTTAAGTTAGCAAAAAGAAGTTGTTTGCTCCTTAGCTTAATGTTGTATATGTAGATAAGGGTGCTGAACCTTTGTGCACAAGTCGGACTTGTACTTGGCCAATTATTTGTTTTTCTATGATTGAATCCCAAATGTGTGACTAAAAAGATATACACCTCTTTTAAGAGATGGGTGGTTGACCTAATTCAATTTGATGACGGTTGTAGGATAGTGAAGTAGAATAGGAATATGTGGAGTCAAAGAGTGAATGATTTGAACAGTAGTGGGTCTTCAACAGTCAAAAGTCAAGTAAAAGAGAAAGTGGGTGTGATTTTGTACCAAGAAGTCTAAAGGCTAGTGGGGATATACATAGATATAGGGATATCCACTAAAAAGAGCATTGCTCATAAAATAATGAGGTTGTTACATAGATTTAAAGTTTTCAGTATGACTTAATACATAAACAATAGTACCTATAACTACCTACCATTGCGGCAGTATTAATCTGATATCAAAATTAAATTTTTGTTGTTATTTACATTTCAGAACCAAGATAAATGGAAAAATCCTACTGCAATTGCAATGAATAATATGCATCAACAAGGCCCAGCTGTACAGCTAAAGAATTCTCAGACTAACCAACAACAGTTCATCAATCAAGCCATAGCCTCATCAGTTGGCACCTTGGCAATCAATCCTTCAGTTATTGGCAGTCATCCTGCCCATTTGACTACTAATATGGTTCACACACAATTAGCACCATTGCAAAACCATACTCTGGGAAACAGTGCTATGATGCTACCGCCTTTACAAGGCATGCAGAATGCTCCGCAGTTAGGGCAGCAAGGCCTGTATGATATACACCAACACCATGGCAATCCAATGCAGGCTATGAATGGCATAGGCAAGAGCGCTGAACATCTGATGTATTTGAGCCAGCCTGGCATGCTTGCACCGGGGACGAACCAGTTCCTGCAGCAAGGGCAAAACCAGCTTGGCCTTACACCTGTTGCAGCTATAAGAAATCAGGTAAGATTTGAAATTTATTAGCACTGTAGGTATACTGCTTGATTACAATAACCTTCTGCCACCTCCACTCCACTGTGCCTTATCCCACTGTCTAGTTTCTGCACGAACCAGATTAATTGAAAATAATTATTTAAAAACATGAAAAATAAAAAAAGTCATGATATCAGGAGTATTTTGATATTGAAAATAAGAATTTTGTTGTAAATTTGTTAAATATGACGTGATATTTTTACGAAATTCTTTTTATGTTGTTTGCAAATTTTGCAACATATACCGGATGTAACAGTTCGCACGACACAGCCAAACACAGTTCAAACTCACGCAATCTCCCCATCAATATAAACATTTTCACCCAAGAAACCATGCCTGGGAAATGAGTGGTTTGCGAGTTAATGAGGAACAAACTTGAATTTTAAAAAACGACTTTAACTACCTGAAGATTTGTATTATTTATCATGCTGTCAACATTTTCTGCAAAGGAACCTCACTAAAATTTTAAGTAATTCCGCAAGAAAATCGACGTTACAGTTTAAAGCAAGCAATGGATAGCGCGAATCATTTTACTAGCAGCATGATACGCACGCACACAGACGCTCACACAGCTGTTCGTTCAGTCGGGCGGGCCGGCCGCGTCCCGCACGCCGCGCCGCCGGCGCCGCGCCGGTCATTGACGCGTATCTTCCTTCTCATTCATACGACCGTTTCACAATTTCGATCTCTCGGCTATGTCGATCCTTTTTATGTTGTCATCATAACTGGTGAACTTCGTCTGTCACTAAATACGTCTACGTTATCTACTCAGACTCTTGTCTTCCAAGTTCCAAAGTAGGTATTTTAATACCTCGCTTCGTTAGCTGGCTTTTTTAAACGCGGCGCCCAGTTCCTACGCAACAGCTGGGGCAACCGGGGAAAATTTTTAGGTGATTGTTTTTTGGTTTTCGCTTGTGTAAGTGGCCTACACTGGTGTCAGATTTTTCAAGCTGCATAAAGGCCTCGATTATCATTTTAATGACGACAGTCGGGACCAACGGCTTAACGTGTCTTCCGAAGCACGGAGGATGCGTTTTTGCGTTATTAGGGTCCACTAAAAATAGATTTTCTTATTTATCTTCCATGTTCAGACACGACCCACTTACGCTTTTATTATATGTATTGATATTCGATTAAAACTCATCCCTGCTGGACTCCTCACCTTTATTCTCTATATCATGTCGTATTAAAATATCGTCTAATAAGGTCGCGGGAGGAAAAAAGATATCTCCCCAATCCAAATACCATAATACTGGCAGAACGGTGAGTGATTTTCAGATTATTATTTTTTTGAAAGGACTGTGTATTTAGCTCCAAGTGAGCTTTCGCTACTTCACCGGACTTTTTGAGGTGAGAGCAGAGTGCCCTCAACCTAGGCAAACATCACCAAAGGGTCCCCAGGAGGGACGAACCTCGACTTTGGGAGTTGCCTGGGTGCACAAGGCTCGGAGATACAGCAAACTCTCATATGCCTGAAGGGCCGAACTGAGAAACAATTGCAAAGCATTTAGAGAGCAGCAACATGTTTTGCCATTTGCGCCAAAAGCTACGGTGTCAGAAGGACCTATCCTGGGTGCAAAACACGTCTACGCACTTTATCCCGGTGGCGAGTGCGACGGGGTCAGAGGGTGGAATTCTTCTGGCTGCTTGGAGCTCGGGAGGGATCAGACTGGGCTTGGAGGATGTCAATGGGTTCATCGGGAACGGTAAGAACGTCCCTTGGACGTTACGACGCCGACGTAAGGTCGCAGAGTCATGTAGGGTGGAGGAGTAGTTATCGGCTTGCACCACTAGGTGATTGGGACGTCGCGCAGCTTTCTCGAAGTAACGCTTGGAGGCGTTCTTGAGAAAGCCATGGGGATTCTGCTGTCATTGTGTTGGTTGACACACGTGTTTTAGAGATAATTACTTTAATTTAGGGATTTTTTCTACCCAGTATTCCTGCTTCCTATTTATTTGTTGGTGTATTACTAAGTGAGTAAAATTTACTAGTTTTTCGGCCCGGCTTGGATGATGACCCTCCGGATGGGGGCGGTTCAACTTCTTCACGCAAAAGACCCGCCGAGTCCCCGCTAGCGCAGGGACCCAAAAAGCCATGTCCACCGTCGGAGTCGATCCAATCTGTCTATCATAGACCAGGTTTTGAACCCGATGCAAAATTAAGGTTTACTGAAGATGACGAAGCGCCATACTTAGTGTACGTCACGAGGGCGGAACCAGACCCATCAGCTGGGCTTACTCTTAAACTTCTTAAATTTGCTCAAGGAGGTTGAACTCCAAAACTAAAAAACCAGATGGAACCACAACCTGGAACCCTACCACAACTGTTGTGCTTACATTTAGAGATCAATTTTAACCAGAAAGGGTGTACTGCTTCCACACATCCCTTCCAGTGTCTGTTTACCTACTCCCTACAATCCAGTGTAGAAACTGCTGCAAGTTTTGCCATATTGCTAATCAATGTAGGTCTAAGTCCCGCTGTTACAGATGTATACTGGAACATGCAGGAGACACCTGCAACAGCAACTCCCCACCATGCTGCATCTTCTGTGGAGAATCCCACCTAGCAACTGATTCCTTATGTCCGGAACATATGCGTCAAAAAGAAATTCAAATAGTTATGGCTAGTGAAAATATCAGCTATTCTGATGCCGCTGCAAGTCCCCATAGCAAAACGTAGCTACTCTAGAACGGCTGCGACTGAACCTCCTGAATATGTACAGTATTATTCTACACAGTCACCCCCACGAACACCACTCGACTATCCCAACCGCCTCTACAAACCCAGACTACTCCTACCAAATCTTATAGAAAAACAATTTACTCATCTCCAAAACCTAGACCGGAACTTGGAAAATCCTATGATAAGCAGGCTCATCAAAACATAATTTCATCTCCCAAATCCTCTCAACCCAATAGTTGTGCATACAATGCCACTGAGGAGTCAACTCCACTGTTGACCCCTAATGACAACTTAATAGAGCTACTTGTATGCTCACTCATTAACATTGTCTCCAAATTCAGTGATTCCCTACCGCCCAATGTCGTAGTACTTTTACAGCAACTACTTTCCTCAATAATATCTAAAAATTATGGATCTGGTAGTCCTTCAATGGAATGTTAGAAGTATCACCAAGAAAAAAACATGATCTTTTTTATTTTATTAATAAGTATAAACCATCCATCGTTGCCATTTCTGAGACGTGCTTAAAACCCACGTCTCAGTTACGCGTTCCTCAATTTTGTTGCTTTAGAGATGACCGTGTTGATATTGGTTGGGACGGCTGTGCCCTGCTTGTCTCTCGGTCAATAATCTTTAATCAAATACGAATTCCCCCTCATAATCCTACCTTCTATGTTGTTGCAGTTCGAGCGTTAGACATATCCTTTGTGTCCATTTACATTCCCCGTCCTCGTGCTGATATCATACTGGAACTTCAGTCTATCCTTCTATCCATCCCTCCCCCTCTTGTTGTGTTGGGTGATTTTAATATCCACAACACTTTATGGGGCTCACATGAAGATGATGCTATATCACCAGTTTTTCTTGACTTTCTTGACTCCTTGAATCTTTGTATATTAAATGATGGTACCCCTACTCGGCGGTCTCCTCCCACTCAAAATGTGAGCGCAGTAGACCTTTCTCTTGCATCTCCCTCCCTAGTCCCCTCCTTGGTCTGGTAAGTTCATTTTATTTTATTTTTTTTTTATTTTATTTATTACGAGAAACAAACAGGCTTTAATGTTACATATATGTTGAAACAATTTATAAATTTTACATTGCCAAAACGTTTCTACAGCTAGCTTATTCCTATAAAGACGATAAGAGTCTACCATATTTATTATGAACTTACATATTATTATCATAAAACCACTTAATAATATTACAATTATAACTAAAAAAAGAGATGGAAATGGCCTTGCACCAATAACATTGTAGAAATGAATGTTGTTTTTTTTACAAAATGTACTAACAATTAAAGATAAAAAGTTAAGCACTTAAGAGTTTTCTAAATCTACCCAATTTTTCATGAAATATATCAACGCGGCCATATGCCTTGTCATAATTGTCGCAAGCTCTCACTAGAAATCGATTCTGTGCATAATTAGTATTGCAAATGGGAGAAGAAAATGTTTTGGAATTTCGTATACGAGGATTAGTACATTTGAAATTAATCTTACTTAGCAGGTATGGAGAGTCAACTAGATTGTTGATAATTTCACACACAATCGGTAGACCATTTTCCAATAATATCCACCCTTGCCCAAACCATCTCTAAAATTCCTTCACTTCCTCCTCTCCTGAAATATAAACCGGCCAAGTGCGTGTCGGGTCACGCGCAGTGTAGGGTTCCGTAGTTGCGAATGACAACTTTGAGTTCACACTGTTCCCACTCGCACATTACAGTTTAACGACCAAAAACATGTGACAATGAAAATGAATGAAATTTTACATTTTCGAGTACATTTTATAAGTTGGTTGCCTATAACTTTTTAGTTTGTACTTAGTACTCAGCTCTGATAGTTTTCCTTTCAACTTCAGTACATATACTACTGCTGTAATTTTTTTCACGTATCCATATTTAACCGTTTAGCAGATAGAGGGGGGGGACACTTACCTCTAACAAAAATTCGCACTTTAAAACCAAATATTTCGGAAACGGATCCCTAAATCGGAGAATGGTGTTCTCAACCTCATAATATTTTTGAAAGACCTATTTAACGATACTCCACACGATGGGTAAATAGAGAAAAAAAAATTACTCCCCCAATTTACTTGTATGGGAGCTACCCTAAAAATTACAGCAGTAGTATATATACTGAAGTTTAAAGGAAAACTATCAGAGCTGAGTACTAAGTACAAACTAAAAAGTTATAGGCAACCAACTTATAAACTGTGAAATTTCATACTATTTTCATTGTTAGATGTTTTTGGTCGCTAAACTGTAAGGTGCGAGTGTGAATAGTGTGAACTCAAAGTTGTCATTCGCAACTACGGAACCCTACACTGCGCGTGGCCCGACACGCACTTGGCCGGTTTTGACATGATTAATATACATTCCCATACTACATTTCAGCTTTCTAGTACTTATAGTCTCTGAGTAAAACCGCGGACGGACAGACAGGCAGACATGGCGAAACTATAAAGGTTCCTAGTTTGCTACGGAACCCTAAAAACTGACAAGGCCGATTGGTCTAAGTTTTCAAGTGTCCTTGATTCCCTCATTTCATCGCTTCCAACACCTTCAGCCTATAACTTGACTTATGTATATGATGAATTTGTAAATTCCATCCTTCTTGCTGCTGACAGCGCAATTCCCTTAAAAATAGTGCCTTAAGCAGGATTCCCTCCCCCCCATGGTGGGATTCAGAATGCACAGCCAGTATTCACGCACGGAAGGAAGCAGAGAAGGAATTCAACAATGACCCATCCATAGCAAAGTTTTTGAATGTACGCAAAACCTCTGCAAAAACCAAAAGATTCCTTTCTCGCAATCGCAAGAAACATTTAGGTTGGCAAAGTTTCTGTGAATCACTCTCTCCGAAATCTTCTCCTTCCTTAGTGTGGAAGAAAATAAAAGCATTTAGAAGAGGCACCTCATCATCTGACATTCCCTCCAACGACACAAGTCCGTGGCTCAATGAATTTATCAATAGGCTCTCACCTCTTTCAGCCCCTGCTATGGAAGAACTCCCTTCACTCCCACTTGTTTCTTCACAATCAGGACTCCTGGAGGAACCTTTCTCCCTTCAGGAATTATTGAGTGCCTTGGATGGCCTCATAGACTCCTCCCCTGGAATAGATGGTATCCCCTACTCTTTCATTAAAAAATCTTCTCTTGATACTAAATCTTTCCATCTTTCGTCCTTTCTCCTCTTAATCAAGTATTTCTAACTGGTTCTGTCCCCTCATCTTGGAAAAAACAAGTTATAGTACCCATTTTAAAACCTGGCAAAAATCCCTCTGATCCCTCGAGTTTCAGACCTATAGCGCTTTCATCTGTCTTATGTAAAATCATGGAGCACTTAATTAAAAATCGACTGGAATGGTAACTTGAAACAAAAGGCCTTCTCCCCAGAAGTCAATTTGGCTTCAGACGGGGTATGGGAACCCTTGATAGTCTCAGTTTCATGTCAACATGTAGTGGCTGTATTCCTTGACATAACATCTGCATATGACAATGTTCAGCTTCCAATCCTCAGGCAGAAGATGCAAAAGCTGAGTATTCCTGTGAGGTTAACAAACCTCATATGCAACATGCTTATGGAAAGATTGATTATCGTTAGATCCCTTCTCCCTCCTCGTCTAGTCTGGAAGGGCCTTCCTCAAGGCTCCGTGTTAAGTCCCCTCTTATATAACCCTTATACTTGTGACCTCGACCTCTCAGTCAACTGCTTCTGTCACATCCTTCAGTATGCGGACGACATTGCTCTGTTTGCTCGCTCCGATTCTTTTGAAGATATCTGCGGCAGATTAAATTCTGCGCTTTATTACCTTAACGATTGGCTCGTGGAACATAGTCTCACATTGTCAGCATCGAAATCCAGCGCGGTAGCTTTTTCAAGAAAAAGAGTTATTCCTCCCCTTAATATCACAATTAACAACGAATCCATTCCGCTTAAAGGACATACAAAATTCCTATGTGTTACTTTAGACTCCAAGCTAACTAGTATTCCCCATTTACAAAACGTCATTTCAAAAGCAGATAAAGGCATCAACGTCTTAAGAGCTCTATCAGGTGTTCGTTGGGGCTCGCATCCCTATAATCAAAAACTGCTTTACAACGCACTAGTTCGCAGCCACCTCGACTGTGGCGCCTATTAAAACCATGCAGCAAATTAGCACTGGCGAAAATCGACAAAATCCAATATAGGTGCCTCCGTATCATAACAGGTGCAATGATGTCGTCGCCCGTTTATGCTCTCCAAGTAGAATGTCTGGATCCACCATTGAGTCTAAGAAGACAGTTTCTAGCAGATAGGTTTTTATACAAAGCTGCCCAAATCTTTTCACACCCTCTTCTTGAAACTTTGAACTCATTGTCTGAATCCTGTAGAGTCTCTTCTTACTGGACCCATAAAGAAATACCCCTGCAGTCAAAAGTTTCAATAATCTTCAAAATCTTCCACATTCAATATCTCAATACTCAAAAAACCCTCTTTTTGAAACAGATTATAATGCTCTTATTTTACAACCTCAGATTCTCTTAAAATTCGGCCTTTACAAAAATACCCTAGGTACGGATAAATTATTTAACCAAATCATCAGTGAGAAATGGGCAGATTGGACTCGTATCTTTACGTACGCATCTAAATTCTCAGATGACTCCAACGTTGGAGCGGCAGTATGGATCTCCAAATTTAACTTACTCCTAAGCTTCAAATGTCTTCCCCAAGCTACCATTTTCACAGGCGAATCCATTGCTATTCTAGAAGCCGCACAATTTGTAGAAACCCACAAACTTGATATTTGCCTTATACTTTCAGACTCTTTAAGCTGTCTTCAAGATATTCAAAAACGCCCTTTCCATTCAAAGTATAATTTCCCGATCACCTTAAAAATCAGGAACACCCTTTACAAATGTCATGCCTCAGGTGTAAATGTTATTATCGCTTGGATCCCTGGTCACTCAGGCATCTCAGGCAACGAAATGGTGGATTCATGGGCAAAACAAGCCGCCTCTTTGGGAGCTGACATTCATAGCCGATTTGCTCGGGACCTCCGCCTTCTCGCAAAACCTAAATTTTTTTTTTTTTTTTATATACGGACAAATCACACAGATTGAGCTAGCCCCAAAGTAAGTTCTTAAGAAAGACTTGTGTTATGGGATACTAACTCAACGATACTATATTTTATAACAAATACATATATAGATAAACATCCAAGACCCAGGTCAATCTGAAAAAGATCGTTTTCCATCATGACCTGACCGGGGATCGAACCCGGGACCCCCGTGTCGCAGGCTGGCGTGGTAACCGCTGCGCCACGGAGCTCGTTGCTTGCTAACTGGAATTCCATGTGGCAGACGATGACACAGCATAAAGACGTTTGGTATGGCAACATCCATCCTTACATCCCTAACACTCCCTGGTTCTTCCGGCATCGCGACCTTGAAAATTGGATCACTTCCGTGATAATCCGGCTCCGACTAGGACACGCCTGTACACCTGTCCACCTTCCAAAATTCCGTATTAAAGATAGCTCCCTCTACGAATGTGGTCTTGATGAAGGAACGGTAAAGCATATAATTTTTAACTGCCCCAAATTGTCCGTCCGCCTTCGTGGCGTCTTTCCCCGTAATTTATCTTACGAAAGTCTGAATATTAACTCCCTTTTAAATTTAGTCCATACCCGTTACTATTTTGTTTTGGCTAAATTTCTATCTAAAAATTCCCTGAAACTGTAAAACTTATTTTCTGGAATAGCATCAATTCATTTAAATAATTATATGAGTAGGTTCATTCATATTAACAACTCATCCTTGTACTAACTATTGTGTATGTTTAAATCCTGTGTTTGTAATAACATCTGTCTTTAACCCTTTCCTTTCAGCTTATAATCAAATACCGAGCATATTTTTTTTTCTGTGTCTCTTCTAACCATGACGTTGGCAGAATCACCGAAGCCTCGGTGGAAGCCATAATACAAAGTAGTCAAAGTAGTAAAAGAAGAGAAAGCCATGGATGGACTGGAGTCGTATGTCACGGTGTAGGTCTGTCATCTGTAGGTATCGGTACTTGCCGGTCGCACCACGGACGAATTGGTTCTACACGAGTGGCAGCCGTTTGATGTGGGAGAATACTACACCGGCATAGGTCATGATCGGACGCAAAGCTTGTTGAGAGGCAACTTATTTTTAAGTGTCATCCTGGCATTGCCTATCATGGGACTGAGACGGTCTAATACGAAGGAGGCATGGTTGCGGACTTTGGTGATGTGTTGACGGTCATACCACTATCGAATACGACTCCAAGGCCTTTTTAGCCCAGGGAATGGGCTTGTCGTATAGGGAGACTGACCCTATTGGGGGTTTGACTTCACCAGACATGGTGATTTTTAGGGTTCCGTAGTAACTAGGAACCCTTACAGTTTCGCCATGTCTGTCTGTCTGTCTGTCCGTCCGCGGTTTTACTCAGAGACTATAAGTACTAGAAAGCTGTAATTTGGTATGGATATGTAAATTAATCATGGCAAAAAAGTGGTAGAAAAAAATTCTAGAAAAAAATTTTTTTTAGGGTAGCTCCCATACAAGTAAAATGGGGGAGTAATTTTTTTTTCTCTACTTACCCATCGTGTGGGGTATCGTTAAATAGGTATTTAAAAAATATTGAGGGGTTGAGAACACCATTTTTCGATTTAGGGATCCGTTTCCGAAATATTTGGTTTTAAAGTGAAAATTTTTATTAGAGGTAAGTGTCCCCCCCCTGTATCTGCTAAACGGTTATATATGGATACGTTAAAAAAACGTTGAAAGGAAATCTATCAGAGCTGAGTACTAAGTGCAAACTAAAAAGTTATAGGCAACCAATAAAATGTACTGGAAAATGTAAAATTTCATACAATTTTCATTGTTAGATGTTTTTGGTCGTTAAACTGTGAGGTGCGAGTGTAAACAGTGTGAACTCAAAGTTGTCATTCGCAACTACGGAACCCTACACTGCGCGTGGCCCGACACGCACTTGGCCGGTTTTTAGACGTACCGCACCTAGGTTCAAATGGAATTCAATCAGCGATCATATATATTTTGCTCGTAAGCTATGATAGAGAAAGGAATATAAATCTGTGCCTGTGGAAGCGAATATTAAACATAGGGCCATACCTATTTTAGTACTAGATTTTATGAAAAAAGTATTGTGCCTCTAGAAGCAGTTTTCAGCGAGAAAATAGAGGAATACATTTGTATGGAAAACATACTGCTAGGATACGCTCTTAAAGCTATGGGC
Source organism: Rhodophaea formosa (assembly GCA_963082605.1). Lineage (NCBI taxonomy): Eukaryota > Metazoa > Arthropoda > Insecta > Lepidoptera > Pyralidae > Rhodophaea > Rhodophaea formosa. The sequence continues at coordinate 17,226,785 of OY720207.1, forward strand.
CTCAAAGAAAGCTCAAGGTCGCCCAAAGAGGTATGGAGAGGTCTGCAAGATCGAATCAGAAACGAGGAGATCCGTAGAAGAACAAAGGTCACCGACATATCTCAGCGAATTAGCTCTTTCAAATGGCAACGGGCGGGGCTCATAGCGCGAAGAACCGATGGCCGATGGGCCACAAAGCTTCTTGGGCGACCATCGAGAATATAAGTACAACGTAATCGAGAAGACACCGCAAATACTTGCTTTGTCCCGTTCAACTGCGGCGATCGTGCCGCAAGTGCCGCAACACACTCCGTTTGTTGTTAGCTCTTCCGCATGTGGTAATTTCAACGATTAACAAACATGGTGAAAATCATAAAAAATGCCTTGATGTGTATTGAGTAATTGCAGTAATAACTTATCAAACTCTGCAAAATGGAAAGGAATAACTTTTAATCAGCAATTTTTTCCTTTTTAAAAAAAAATTGACTATAAATTACCTCCCGCCATTTTACCTCCCTGTCATAGTCTATAGGGAACGTTATGGTTCTGTGGGGAACACATAGAGAAGACATGTTGCTATGGAAACCCGTAACGAAGTAATTATAGCGCTGAGTTTATTGAATTATGGACGACGGTTTGTTATAGTTGTAGCGCGGTAGCGCTAAAATTTTTATTTGCGAAAATTAGAACAATGTCAATATTTAACTCCTGAAGCTCCTCTAGTACGTAGTACTTATATCTCGATGGGCCATGTACCAGCAAGCGCAGCGTTGGACACTCTTCGACCAGGTGGTCGGACGACCTGACAAAGGTTGCAGGAAGGCGCTGGATGCAAGCCGCTTCCAACCGGTTGTATTGGAAATCCTTGGGGGAGGCCTTAGTCCAGCAGTAGACTTCTTGCGGCTGAAATGATGATATATTAATTATGAGGTGCCAACCCTGATTGTTGAACTTACACATTTACGCATAGAAGTATAAATACTCTCTAGAATGTGAATATTGCTTGATCTGTCCTACGACTTAATATACTCTTAAAACATACGCGCGGCTTTCTCGCGACCCCAGTCATCTGACGTCTGTCGAAGCGCAGATATCGGAACGACATTAATTGTTTATAGCCGTAAACATGCCTAGTTGTGCAGTAAAATCCTGCAAAAATACTGACAGAAATATTAAAATGTTATTATCCCGACCTGTTACTTTTCACATGTAAGTAAGGTAAAGTACGTTTTATTTAAAAAAATTAAATGTATTTATACGCCATTTTGAATGTCAAAATCCTTAGTAAGTAAGAGAAGATAGTACAAATAGTGATGAAATACCCCTACTTACTCTTACAATATATCGATAAACAATATACACGAATACGACATGAGTACAAAAGAGCGTACCAGAAGTATAATTGTGACCCTATTCTAACTCATGTAACAGACCATGTCTTACCTCTATATCCTGTCAGTCCTTGATTCCTAAATTATTTCTAAGGAAAGGCCTTTAATTTTTGCTAGGTTTCATTATTCTTTTTTCTTAGAAATATATATTTAATTTTTCGTATTTCTCCTTAGTTTGACAATGTCAAAAAATTAAAGTTAAAGAAATTTTATTTTTAAAATCCTAACTGGCCTTTTAGAAAACTTCTTTATAGACAGTACTTCTTCTTATTATATTGGCATGAATGCCTTAATACGCTCAGATTATGATGATATACCTATACAACATGTTACCAGTTAAACTTGTTTGTCCTTAACGTGTCAAGATAAAATAGTTTGTTTCTAATGTTTGGATGGTTTAAGGGGTGTGATTTACAAATAACTTCAATTTTGGGATCTAAGATTGCGGACCCCGCCCATGAAACTTCGATAGGGGTGTAGTTTTAGAGGTGTTTTCAGGTATAGATCGCAGATATAAAAAACTTGCGACTAATCTTTCTCAGCCTCACCTTTAATAATAAGCACAGATACTGAAAGAGTTTAGACAAAAATGAACATCGTTTCACAGTGTGAATTCTCCTTCACTTTATAACTAACGCAGTTAAAATAATGACCTCAAACTACTCAGCCTAGTGAAGTTTTGTCGTGTAGCAGACAAGCAAGAGAGGGTACCAGATTCGATGTCTGGCGCGGCTAAATATTTCAACTTAAATTTCACATGTGTAGGTCCGCCGTTCTGAACCTACCCACGGAGATACAACCCACAACATACATACATTCATATAATCACGTCTGTTTCCTTTACAAGCCGCCAGAGCTCAAGGTCGGACCCAAATGCTACGTTTAGCATGTTTATATATAGGTGGAAAACGGAATTAAAATAGTGATAAGTTGCTAGCCGCATCATCTATTGATATTGTTTAATATATTTTCGCCCTATCCCTTTGCCGGCTTTTACTTTCTTTGCACATTCTACATCTTTTTCATTTCTCCCATAACAGCCGTAAAAACTTTGCCAATTCTCATTACTGCATAATTACGGTCATAATAGCGGAATAACAAAGCTTATGATGCTATTAGGAAATAGTTCAGACAATGATGTGATGACTAATAAATTAATTTTGATGGTATTTGCACTCTTAGGTAGCTACGCAATGATAAGAAAAACATAATTTCACATTCAAAAACCTTTGTTTTCTAAATTGCAACCGCAGATCTGTATACCTACATTAAATGGTTTGTTTTGTGTTTTCGATATCGATATTACGCGGTGTTGATACATCACTTGTGATAGCAGTGTCAAAAGTCATGAGTGCTATTTTCAAACTGGCGACTAAATACGCTGGTTTGAATTTCGGTTGTTTGAAAAATGAAACGAACTATTTCTATGTCAATTTTTGTACGTCTTCATGATAACACCCGTTCAAAAACCCGGCCCCCTTTTTTTCACACCCCCCCGGCTCGACATGCTAGGTTTTCATACAAAAATGGCTTTATGCGACATCTATTCAGAGACGAAAAATTTATTTTTCGCCAGCAAAAATAACTTTGTTTTTCATAGTATTTGTATTGATGACAAAGTTATTTTTGCAGTTTATAAAAAGTGCTAAACTTTTTAGTTTATGATTATGAGGCGTGTACTTTTGGATTTTCCTTACTTTTCTTTTTATATTTTACTAGCTTTCGCCCGCGGCTCCGCTCGCGTTAGTGTCAATCCCTCGGGAACAGTACTTTTCTCCTAAATATAAGTAAGCCTATATCCTTCTCCGTACATCAGACAATGTGTATGCAAAATTTTCATGATGATCGGTTCATTAGATAGGGCGTGAAAGCGTAACAAACAAAGTCACTTTCGCACTTATAATATTATTAATTAATAAATAATAAATTATTATTAATAATTAATAAATAAATATATAAGGACAAATCACACAGATTGAGCTAGCCTCAAAGTAAGTTCGAGACTTGTGTTATGGGATACTAACTCAACGATAATATATTTTATAATAGATACTTATATAGATAAACATCCAAGACCCAGGTCAGTCTGAAAAAGATCATTTTCCATCTTGACCTGACCGGGGATCGAACTCGGGACCATCCGTGTCGCAGGCAGGCGTGTTGACCGCTGCGCCACGGAGCTCGACAATATTGCTAGCTGATACCCGCGACTTCGCCCGCGTGATATATGATAGCCTATGTCCTTCTCAGTACCCTAACCTATGTGTATTCAAAATTTCATGATGATCGGTTCAGTAGATACGGCGTGAAAGCGTAGCAAACAAATAAACAAACTCACTTTCGCATTTATAATATTAGTTAGGATTAGGGTAGGATAAGGATTAGTTATCTCTACTAGGTAGAACAGAATAGAATCGACAGGTGTGTGGCCGCGCTTATACTCTTCAATAGGCTTTAAGTACTTAATGTCTCGAAGAGGTGTTCCGTAAGCTGGCTTCAAAATGGTAGATAGAGGGAATTCATGATGCGGCAATAGGTTATCTAACCTCTGCTAAGCCCGTGATATGTACTTTTCTCCCATTTCGCATCTGGGCTTCAAAGTATTCATAAAGATCTTAGCAAGGCAAGATGGTAAGCTCTGAGGTTCGACTTGAGATGAATCGGATGCAGACTAAGGTTATGAGTTGACATGACAAACAAGCCCAAGATCGAGGTGGATCGGCAGGCATTACACTATGTCGACGAGCATGTATACCTGGGCTAGATAGCTTAGAACCTAGAGTTTTCTTCGATATTTGCAAAGTAGACAAATCGATCGCCGTATGGATAACGCCTGGAGGTAGGTGCCTCTGGTCCGTGAAGGTGCTAATGAAGGACAACCTTCCACTATGTCACAAAGCTCCTCTACATGTGTATCTTGCACATACAAGACTTACTACCTGGCCACTCACCGAGGACCTGAACTTCAAGCTCAATATTTGTCTACGAGCAATGGAGCGTAGTATACTCGGCGTACATGCGTCGCGTGGATCGTATTCGGAACGCCATGCTGCGCTCCAAAATTCAGATTAAGGATGTCCCCAGGGATGGGCATGGGCCCAGACCTTAAACGATCTTAAGCCCAGCAGACACACATTTTACCACTTTGGAAGTACAGTCCGAATCAAACTTTAGTGCGGCTCGGAACAGCGCGATCGATGCGCAGCGCAGTACAAAATATTAGGGTCAGCGGGGCGCGCGCGGGAAGGCGGGTACTGCGCAGCGCAGCTCGCAGCTAATATCCGAGCCGCCATAAAGTTTGATTCGGAATGTACCAATCTTTTAAACGATGGACTTTGAGAAAAAAAATGGTTTTAGGAACCTCAATGTCATTTATAGGGTTCCGTACCCAAAGGGTAAAAACGGGACCTTATTCATGAGACTTCGATGTCCGTCTGTCTGTCTTGTTTGCCACCAGACTGTATCACATAAACCATGATACCTAGACAGTTGAAATTTTTACAGATGATGTATTTCTGTTGCCGCTAAACAAAAAATACGAAAAACAGAATAAAATAAATATGTATTTATTGAACCCATAAAACAAACATGATTTTTTGCCGTTTATGTTGTATAGATATTGGTACGGAACCCTTATGCACGAGTGTGATTCTCACTTTGCCGATTTTTAAAGACCTATCTACAGACAGAGACCCCCGTAAGTATAGGTTTGATAAAAAAAAATAGTATGAGTTCCATGGTTGGGGAAACGGAAAAAGCTGCTCACAGAATACATCTTACCTACCAAGTTTGCACAGTGTAGTCCTTATAGGTACTTTCGCAATAAAACGGCTGAGACACGGATATGACGGATAGACATGATATCGGGTAGACATGACGAATCTATAAGTGTTCCGTTGAGCAGCGGAGTCTTAGTAATAGGTTCCCGTTTTACCCTTTTGGTACGGACGAAACCTTAAAAATAATGTGTGCCCTGTTTTGTACCTATGTTGTTTTGTATATTGTTGTTGTATGTCGCGTTCATGCATATGCAATGTATGTATCAATTTTTGTTTAAATAGGTACATATTTCATTTTCTATGCATTGCTCCACGGAAAAAATCATCCTCATTCGCAATGCCAAGACGAAAAGCAGTTCTATGCCTGCTTTTTGTGCCGCGCGCCATCTAGTAAAAGGGAGCGCTAAACTTTTGTGGTTGAGCGACGCTCCCGTGTGAGGGTTTTTGGTTTTAGCGCAGGCGCTGTGGTCGGCGTACGTCCTTTGTTCGAAACAAGTCAACATTGTATCGTTTGATTTTAGATCTTTCTAGTTTTATTTCAGTGCAAATAAACATTTTAGTGTAAGAAATGTGTTTAAATATTGTCATAAGTGGTGTATTTACGATATAGCGAGTGTTAGATGTGAACTTTGTGTTATTTCTCACGTTAAGCTTTCGCTGATTGTACATGATCGAGCTTTAGGCGGATAGTACGCATGAAACCCTTGAGTGACTTTTTTTTTGAAACTGATGTTAAGGATATGGGCCCCGACATGGTAAGTTTACGGTTTCTCAATGGAAATAATATTATCGGGGAGCTTTTTTAAGTCATGAAATGACGAAATTCTCGTTTTTTCAACGCAACAGGTCCGTTTTTGTTTTGTTTACTTGTCACCGGTGTCCGCCATTTCTGGTTCGGAATTTGTTCACCGGCCGTAGGTGTAAGTTGACTAAACCATGACTAAAATTTGGTAGATTACGATTGTTATTGTGAAGAACGAAGAACATAACCCTATTTTGGTGAATTAGCCATACATCCTTGTTATAATAACCCGATCGATAAGCTACTGACTGAATGCGTCCAATTGTTCCCCATAATAATTAAACGATTTGTTGTTGTACTGCGTACTATTAGATTAAACTTAGGCTTTTGTTATTTAATCTTATTCTAAAGCTCTAGCAATCTAGGATGCAGTTAGCTATATAATTATTTTGTATTCACACAAAATAAGTAGAACAATAAAATCAAAGTATATTTTGTTTTTATTTTTATTATAAATATAGGTACCTAATATCCTAAATAAAAACAAAAGTTTTGACGAAAAGGTTGCCACCGAATCAATTACTGAAGATCTTATATTGTACTTTGTATGCAATGAATGGTAACTGTCTCTTGCAAACCAAAATAATAGCTTTTTTGCGTACAATGCTCATTATCAAATGAAATATGAATTTAAACTGCATTAGATTTGTAAACTTAATCTTAGGACTAAGTTAAAGATGCTATATTATGATACCAATATAAAGCTTAGGGTCGCGGGACTGACAGTGCGGGAGATAGTTATTTAGATTAATTGTGTGTCAATAACTTATACTAACAATAATAATGGCTTATGTTTTTGATACATTTCACTAATGGCTCAAACTGAAACACAATTCTGATTGAAAATATATGAAAAATGTAAAAACAAATAATTTCCATTGTTGTCACATTGTAATGCAGAGTTAAGGAATGCCGGGCATAAAAGTAATTATCATATCATGGAGGGCTTATTTTAAGTAAATGATATTGTAACTTGTGATTAGGCACTAGGACTTCTCTAATATCCATAGTAGTCAATTAGAGGGAGAGAGTCATATACTCATGAAGTAAGGATTGTATGTTTTATAACAAATGTTTTCCTGTATTCCTCGTTTTACAAATATATATTAAACCTACAATACAAAAAATACTTCCAGCAAGATGACCTTGACACTGAAGACCTACTGAAACAATCTGATGCCTTCCTTTATTTGCCAGTATGCCCAATATCACCTTTTAGTCATGCTACAGTGTTGTTCCTATCAGTAGCACAACTTGCCCTATACCTTGGAAAAATATATGGAAAAACTGACTTGGAAACTTTTTGGAACTCTTCAAGTTCAACCATTTAGACCTACATAGATGTTGTTAAGTGTTGTATGCATACCCCCAGCAGTACACACAACTATCTCATAAAATAAAAGGCCAGCAACGCTATTGTCACATCCCTGGTGTTGCAGTTGTCCATGGGCAGCGGTGATCACTTACCATCAGGTGACCCGCTTATTTGTTTGACATCCCATGACATAAAAAAAAACTAACTTTAATAATGGCTAGAGATTGAAGCTGACTAACATGCAACCTATTCAGTCAAAGTTTTGCAAAAAAGACTCAAATTTAATTAGATTGAATTGATCATCTCTTAGCTACAGGTAATATAAATGTATTTTGAAGGTAGGTAATAAATGTACATTTAATTTAATTCTTTTTCATCATACCAGAAATAATGAGTACCCAAATTTTAGGACTTTCTGTTAGTGGTATGTAGCTAAAACTAATTGGGAATACTGATCCTAGTACATTGAAATCTCTGAGCTGTTGTTGTTGATGATCAAATTGAGGCAAGTAATTGGAAGAATATTGCATATGTCCTCGTACTCATAAAATTGGACTATACAAGTGCCCTAGGTGTGGAAGCCTGCCTAAACTACCAGGTGACCCAGGTGTACAATGTATGCATGCGTGGCTGCTCTTTGCTCATACTTCCCCACTTTCAGAGTTTCCAATTTTATTTAATGTTGAATAAGGGCTCACTTCACTTGTGACTGTGTCATGTGAATGGGCTACTTTATAGAAAAGTATCTATGAAGCATTAAAGCTTTCATAAGTTAATTGATTTTGATGTACATGTCGAAGGATTATCATATCAATCAGGTCATAAAATCAGTTGCATACAAACAGCCATCTATCTCGGTGACATTCAGGCCACATTCCAGTAAAATATTGAATGGTTCTCTAATTGATAACAAAAGTTGCAAGTGGTTCACTTGCATTATTAAGAACTTGAGTTAGCTTGAACCTGGCCAGACTTATACAAAATACAGATTTTGTATAAGTATTTAAATGAAAATAATAGAATTTTCAGTTAACTTACAACCACCAACAGATAATTCATACTAAAAGCCAACAGCATCAATAATATATCTTGATATGTAAGTAATTTTGGAAATATTATTTGGGGCATGATATATGATACATCAAGCCATGGTTTGTTTTGGTATACAAAACAGTAAACACAATTTTGTAAACAACTACTGACAAAAAGAAAATAAGGGAACATTACATGGTTTAACTTAGACAGCATATTGTCTATGGTTTGTAAGTTTTTAATAGAAAATCTTTCTAACTATATTGGTTATCTTTTATACCTTTAACAGTTGATCATAGCATGGTAGTTATTTGATCATTCTTTATTTACCCAATGTATTTATGGCTGTGATAGTTGTGCAAATTGTGCTTATGATTGCTTCTTTCAGTTTTAAATTCTATTCAGTTTTGTATATTTTAATACTTTGTTGACAGATTGCACCTGCTGCAAAAAAACTCTGGGATAAAGGCCCTGGCGCCGGTGGTGACAGCAAGGGGCCTCCGCACCTGCCGCCTCTGCAACTCAATCCGGAGCAAATGTGGCGTGATCCTACCTGGTCTGCACAAGGTAATTTATGACATGTAATGACTTCTGTTCTGACTGCTTGCACCTGAGGTGTTTCAGAATTTAATTAGGCTATGATGTCCTAGGTTACCTACGTTTTGCTATGTACTGTGCATCAATTAACCTTCAAGACTCTGTTTATGATATAAAATTTCCTAAAGACTCATCTTATGTTATAATGTCTTGGCGTCGCGATTTTGTACCACAACTTAGAAAAGAGCAATTATCCCATGATTTATGTTTTGGAAACTATCAACTATGATAGATAAGTGTTATATGTTAACCATTCAACCAATGAATGAGAAGTTTTGCAACCAATTTTTTTCCCCAGGTGCAACTTTCATGCTGAACTTTTCAATAATGTTATGGTTTTCTCATAATCTCACAAACTAAATTAAAACACATTTTAAAATGTGTACCTATAAAGTCTTAAGCGCCACTTTAACTAAACTTGTCCTTGAGATATATATTTCTTTAGCAGTGGAACACAATGTCGGCGTCCCGATGATGGGCACACGGCGCGGGGTCGCTTTCCCCGGAGGTGACGCCGGCTGCATTCTGTCGCCTCGTGATGCTGCAGGTCTCGGAGTCAAGATGGTCGAGTATGTGCTGGGAGGATCCCCCACCGGTCAGTATTAGAACGTTTCTAAATTTATCTATAGCATTTTGAAGTAGTTAAATCTAGGGATTAAGACTGATGGATGGAGGAATTGGACCTTGGATTTCTTTATCATTGCAAGAGATGTAGTTACCATAAGATAAAGGCGAACTCTAATTTTAATAATCGGCCAAGAGCGAGTCGGTCTTCCTCACGAAGGGTCCCATACCATGATCTATAGCTATCACGGTTTATGAGATACAGCCTGGTGGTAGACAGACGGACAGTGAACTCTCAAGAAAACGAGACCCTGCCCTTTTTTAACCTTTAGGTACGGAACCCTATAAAATATGGTGCCATTGAACAGACAAAGGATTGTAGAAGTTAGTTAAGAATAAGTCTGGGTCAAAAGTAATTCAGTATTTATGTACATACAGTTTTATAAACATTATTTATAAATTAATTTCTTAGAAGATATTTTTGTCAGAGAAAGGTAAATATAATTTATATTTGACCAAAAATTTCCGTATGTTAAACCTTTAAAAATTGTTTACATGACTTTTCTTGAATTTTGACTTTTATTGAGATTGAAATTAATAGAAACACTTGCTCAAGCATATTTAAGAACTATAATTTTAAGTTGAATATTGTTATTGCCTAATTCTTATTCCATGCGTTTTATTCATATATTCGATACATATGTATTGAAATAGAAGCAGGTGGCGTTGCTACCGGCGGCGGAGGTGAAAAGGTCGCCGGCGTGGTCGCCGGGCTGCGAGGCATGGTTCTAGAGGAGCGCGCCGAAGACAAGTCCGCTTCGCCTTTTGAGAAAGATCTGCACGAACTCCACGAACACGGCTTGCCGAACGGGCTCCACAACGGACAGGAAGACGACAAAGCATTCAAGTAAGTTTTTGTTTATATCATAGAAACGTCACACACACATATAAGTCAAAAGCAATTCAATGCTTTGCCTTACTTCTTTTTACCCGACTGCCAGGAGGGTTATGTGTTTAGCGCGTATCTTGTATGTATGTAATATTCTTTATTACCTTGTATAGCAGTTATATTCTTCTTACAACTTACAGTAATTTTGGTGGACATATCGTCATAACATTGCCATTTCGACTTTATGCTTTTCGACGAAAGAATACTGTAAGTTGTAAGAAGAATATAACTGCTCATTTTTATATATACGCCAAGAAATAAGTAATAATAATTATTGATAATCGATCATGTACCTATTTTTTTATTATTAAAATTTATTCTTCATATTTCAGTGTCTGTTCATACACTGAAATATGAAGAATTACATATATAGGTATCCTAAAAACAAATTCTTTATGAGGAAAATTAATAAGCATGAAAAAAAATCTTTAATGCGTAATTTTTTTCCTGTATTTAAAAAAAATTAAGCTTTATATAAATAATAAGGTACTAAAAAGGTAGTTAATATTTATAAAGAAAAAAATAAATAATGTTATCTGAAACTAGGAAAAAAAAGGTGGTCCAGACATCCTGACGTCAGAATCTCTGGCCATTTTCTTAATTATTTTTTTTGCAGTTAGTCGAAGTACCAAAAATTTTAAATTAGGTTTCAAATAGTAGCGTAAAGGTAGTATAATTTGGTATTTTACAAACGTCAAATTTCGCTATTGGTCCAGGGGTCCTGACGTTTACAATTTCTCTACACCAAAAACTTTATCACAAAATAATATATAGTTATTTTTGTAGTAAATTTTAGTACCATTAAAGTAACACTTAATAAAATAATCGTATCAGCGGAATAAAATAAGGAGATGAAGGTCAGGAGTGTGCAATGCTAACACACCGAGTCTTAACGGCGTGGTCGAGCGCGGCTCGCCGGGTCGCGCGGGCAATAACCGCGCGCCGTGGATCATGGCCTCTGTCAATGCCAGCCGCCCCCACCTCGCCGCGCCGACGTAGCCCAGACGCAATCTTTTATCATATCGTTATTATAAAACCATGATTCATTTGGTAAACAGGTTTCCTCGATAATGACGTTTGTTTTTAATTTTGTGTCATCGGGCGCGTAATCTGTGGATACGATAATGTTAGTAGGAAGTCTTCCAAAGATTGCATATTAGTCTGTCTTTAAGGAATCAAGTATAGTGAAGGATTAGATTTTTTTTTTCACCAGCTTTATTAAATAAATATGTATGATATTTGAGGATTACTGAGGTGGCGCAGTGGTCAACACACCAGCCTAAGACATGAGGGGTTTCGGGTTCGATTCTCGGCCAGGTCATGATTAAAAACGATCTTCAGATTGGCATGAGTTTTTAATGGTTTTTATATAAGTATCACTACATATTATAATACAAAGACCTCCGCTGCGCCGCCTGTCTGCTTGCGATAAATTCAAAAACTTCTACATGGATTTTAATGTAGTTTTCACCAAACGATGGTGAGTGATTTATGAGGAAGATTTATGGGTATAATACATGCCCGGGCGCAGCCGGGAAGGGTTGATAATAAAAAATAAATAAATGCGAAAGTGAGTTTGTTTGTTACGCTTTTACGCCCTATCTACTGAACCGATCATTATGAACTTTTGGATACACATAGATTAGGGTACTGTGAAGGACATAGGCTATATATCACGAGGGCAAAGCCGCGGGTAACAGCTAGTTATATAATATAGTATTGTTGAGTTAGTATACCACGACACAAGTTTACAACTTACTGTGGGGCTAGCTTATTTTGTGTGATTGATCCCCATGTATTAATTTTTATAATATACCTACTTATGCAATGTCGTGTGTCCCCTTAGCCGCACGCCGGGGTCGCGGCAGCCGTCGCCGGCGGAGGAGGAGGGCGCGGGCGCGCACGGCGGCGCGGGCGCGGCGCGCAACGGCGACGCGGCCGCCTTCCCGCTGCTGCCGCCGCACGCGCTGCCGCAGCCGCAGCCGCTGCACCACCTGCCGCATCTCTCGCACCCGCAGGTACTAGCTCGATCACTTTCTTACTCGTAAATACATACTATCACGTCTGTGGCGGGCGGACTGTATGTATATGAAAACTAAATAAAAATGCGAAAAAGTTGACGAGAAATGAATTATAAGCACTTCCTTGGTTATGTATGACAACAACTACACAAAAAACTAACAATGTAAAAAACAATAGCAAAATATATTTATAAAAAGGAAAATATATATACAAAGAGTTCGGTCACTGTAAAACCTTAAGGCCACGTTTAGCATGTTGGTGGGGCTGCTAGCGCATCGCCTATTGACATAATTCCTGACGCCCATTCCCTCGATCGACTTGTACATCCTGCACAGGAAGAGAAGCAGCTGGTACATTCTACATTTTTTCTTTCCTCCCAAACCAGCTTAGATGCGATCACTTTATTGTTGTCTCACCACCACAACTCCTTCCTCTTTTATGTACACGTCTTTATCACCTCTTGGCACACAAGATTAGTTAGATTAGACCTTTAATAAACATTATGTTTGCCTAGTCTGGCTATTATTTGAATAACACATACAAATAATAATTTAATCGAAAGACTTACGTCCTATTCCAGCATCATCCCGGTATGCTCGGCGTCGCTCCGCTACAAGGACTGCCTCATCCACAACATCCGCAAATTCATCCTGGTAAGTGAACAGTAATCATATTTCTATCAAAAATTTTAATTCTCCACTGAAATATAATAATCAGAGTCACTGGGTTATCCAGCTATTGATGTGTGACAAAGACTTAACAGACAGATACACAAGGATTTCGTCCAGGAACATCAATGAGATGAAGTCTTATTGTAATTGCGTTAATACATGTAAATCTTCAAAATGTACAATATGCCAATGGTCATAATGATCCTGTGACCCTAATGTGCCTACGACAAATTCGACAGTGGCAAAATGTATAATCGATGTAACGAGTAATAGTCAAATATTCTTACGGCCTAAAAATCCTATATCGGAATCAGTGGCGGCTCGTGACTCAAAGACCTGGTGGTGCACATCATAAAACATGCCTAAACAATATGGATAATTTCTATATGCAGAAATAATTCTCTCTCTTATTTAGATAGGCATTTTTTATTTACATTACTTAATGTATGATAATAAGATTAATAAGTAAAACAAAACATAAAAACAGCTGAAGTAAAACACGAACACATACAAACGTAAGACAATTTACGCGAAAACTACCTAATCAGAACATTTCCGAACGTCAGCGTTCGTCTAGCGTCGGGCCCCGTGCGGCGCACGAGATTTCGCTAAACTTCCATACTAATCTTCCGTCTCACGTTTCGTCGCCTTCTCAATAGTAGCTGTATGGGCTCGCTGCGTGCGCTAGGAGCGGGCGCACGCCAAAATATTTCGTGAAGCGAAAATAATACTTATTATGTTAAATACATGACTAATTATCATTTGACAAAAAATAATATATTTTTACGTAAAACTACTTATTAATTTTTATATCTATGCAATTTTTTTGTATATATATTTAAGCTTAAATTGGTAGTGCGCCGCACGAGTGCACTTAAGGGGGAGCCGCCACTGATCGGAATAAGTTATTGCTAAAGCCTGGTGACTTAGATATTTTGCTACGATTCATAGCAAAATATGCCTTATGCAAAATATCCTCTTAAAATTTATGTTTCGCCAAATGTCCCTTTCGCGAAAGGATTAAATAAAATTAATGAAATATTGGGAAAGGGACATGTTGCGAAAGACATATTTTGCGGAATAGAGTGGAGCATTTTCTTTAGGGGACATTATGCACAAGGGACGATGCGTCCTTTGCAAGTAAAAAAAGTTAAATCATTTTTATATCTAGAAGACATATGACGAAGGGTGTCGTCTGATAAAATGCCTAACAATGTTTTATTTATTGATTCCAGGTATGACATTGAACGACTCTATGAATCAACACATCGAACTCGTTTTACAAATGGAGCAACATCCTCAATTTGACAACAACAGTTTTGCTAGTACCCAACAGGTGAGATTTTATTAATGCGATAATTACTTTACCCTCTTACAATTCGGCTCACTAGTAATTTTAAGATTCGCGTTTCGTAAAACAAACCTAGGCAAGTACTAGAACTAGCTTTTAGCGCTAGCTATCAGCAAACCGAAATAATATACAAATATACATCTTCGTCATCTTACACCCTATTGCTTTAGTCATTTACTTGATTATACTGACTAATATCTTTATTGGCTTAGTATGGCGGCGGCGTGAGTGGCGTAGGCGGCGTGGGTGGCGTGGGCGGCGTTGGAGGCGTCGGCGGCGTGGGCGCGGGCAGCGCGGGCGTGGGCGGAGTGGGCGGCGCGGCGGGGGCGGGGATGGTCAACGGCGCCTCCGTCGTGCAGCCCGCGCCCGACTCTACACAGCACCATCAACCATTCGACGTACAGGTATGTACAACTTTTTTAAGCTATTGCATAGCTTTTACCGCGGGCTTTGAGCGCGGCGCGACCGAACCCCTCACTGCGCCTACCGTGCATCGTCTAACGTCGTTTCAGCTCGGCAGACTGCGGCACGGTGTTTGTGTGCGTGCGACTAGACGTATGCGTGAAGACTAGCTGCTAACTGTTCATAACCGATTCTATCTCTTTTAGATAGACGATGCTACACGATGCTAGGTGAGACAGCGTGCTTTTTGGCCGCGTCCACGAGTGAGTTCAAGCTCGCGACTAGTTAAACCTTAACGTGTATGTATATTGATAAAAAAATGCTATGCAATAGCTTTACCGCGGCAGTCCCCGAGTGCCACACTTTTTTTTTATTCTTTTACATCTTTGGATAAGAGTCCTTTTGAGCCTTAATTCGCCAGTTCGCGAGTTATTCTTGTTTATCAACAAAATGATGGTGTAATTAATTTGGTTGGTTTGACGGAAACCCTGACGATAATTCTTCGCGATTCCACTGGTTTCATCATAAACGACGCAACAAGGTGGACAAGCACCAGCCCGTATGTAAACTGTAACTGCACCATGACAGTCTATTTTAGTTATTTGATGCGTTGTTCATAAAAATGGACATTTATTACACAAAATTACACCGATATCGCATTATAAAGTCCACTACTGGAATCGATTTGCAAAAGAACCTAACAAACACCGTGTAGTCCGCAAAAATTCCCGACAAGAGCTCAGTACGTGCCGCTTCACCATCCGCATGCCGCATTGTGGATAGGGGCAAATACAATATTTAACGTATGGACTGCCAACCGTATACCTATAAAGGTGGCACTTCACATCGCTATTCGTGTTCGCGTATTTGTCTTATTTGCCCAAATACGACGATGTGAAGTGGGTCTATTCGTCTATATTTGCCTATTTGCACGAACAAGACGAATACGCCAAATACCCGAACACCCGTATCCGCCGGCTGTCGGTTTTTTGCAACATATCAATGGATTGCGAATATGGCGAATATGTTCGTTTACTGACCACACATCGCTTGTTCATTTGTGTGCGGTGCGCGTCAGCGGCGGACGTGTAGATTACTACGTATTTATTTACAGCTTTTTCGCGCCAAAATGGATTGGACAAATGATCTTGTTATGCGATTTCTTGAATTGTATTAAATGCATCCCTGAATATGGGACCCGCAACACGCTTCTCATAAAACAGAAGTAAAGTGAATGATGCGTGGATCAGTATTCAAGAATAGCCTGGAATATAATGGGACAATAAAAGACCTAAAAAAAAGTACATATAACATGTACTGGTAATTAGCACAATGGAAATAATAAGCCGCTGCTGCGGTCACGACGTCCATCGTCATCGAATAAAAATCAAACTATAGCAAAAATGTTTTTAAATGTTCGGCATATTTGCTGTTTGTGAACGATGTGTGGTCGGTGTATTCGTGTTATTCGGAATTCATCACGAATATAGCGAACAAAGCCGAAATAAAACGCGAACACCGAACAGCGATGTGAAGTAATAACATAATGGTGGCACTTCACATCGCTATTCGTGTTCGCTTATTTGCCCAAATACGACGATTTGAAGTGGGTCTATTCGTCTATATTTGCCTATCGCACGAACAAGACGAATACGTAAAATACCCGAACACCTGTATCCGCCGGCTGTCGGTTTTTTTTCGATTGCGAATATGTTCGTTTACCGACCACACATCGCTTGTTCATTTGTGTGCGGTGCGCGTCAGCGGCGGACGTGTAGATTACTACGTATTTATTTACAGCTTTTTCGCGCCAAAATGGATTGGATAAATGATCTTGTTATGCGATTTCTAGAATTGTATCAAATGCATCCCTGCATATGGGACCCGCAACACGCTTCTCATAAAAACAGAAGTAAAGTGAATAACGCGTGGATCAGTATCAAGAATAGCCTGAAATATAATGGGACAATAAAAGACCTAAAAAAATTACACATAACATGTACTGGTAATTAGCACAATGGAAATTATAAGCCGCTGACACTTGACAGTTACATAAATTACTATTAACTTCAGTCCGAATCAAACTTTATGGCGGCTCGAATATTAGCTGCTCAGTATTACTGCGTAGTATGCGCCCCGCCTCCCCGCGCGCGCCCCGTTCAACCTAATATTGTGTACTGCGCATCGAATTTACTCTCGCGATATTCCGAGCCGCCATAAAGTTTGAGTCGGACTGTACCTTTCTCTCCGATAAGTCTATTCCTCAAAAACAGCAAATATTTTCCGAGTCAAGTAGTCAGCCTACTGTAAAAATCACATCACAGTATAAATGCTGTCACAATAGCGGACCCAGAGTTCTGACGCATCACAGCTGCGAACGCAACTAGGAAAATGCTATCATCTAAATGTTTTTCCGATGGCGTTCGCAGCTTCGAGGAGAAATTTGATATTTCAAAGTAACATCATCATTACAGTATTCAAAATAATCTTAACTAATGATGACAGTGACAGAACGAGACTTGAGAACGATTTTAAAACATGCATCTAAAATGCCTGAGTATTCGGGCGTTAGTGACTGGTAAAACACGGCTTTTAGCCTAAATACTACAAAAAAATTTCGCCTGTAAAAATTGGTTATGATGGTATGAATGACACTTATAGTAGCGGCAAATATCGATTTCATCAGCAGAGTTGGTGAGCGCCTTGTTAAGTATACCTCTGGAAGTCTAGCTTTCTGGGCGCTTCGTAAATCTGCCGCAAAAAACTTTTGTCAGTCGTCATTGCCACCATTGAAAAATCCAAATGGCAGTCTGGACCATAGGGCAAAAGAGAAAGCCGAACTCTTTGGCTCTCTATTTGCCTCAAACTCGACCATGGACGATTGAGCTGCTACACCTCCTTCTATCCCTAATTGTAAGTACTCCATGCCGGAGATTTTCATCACACAGCGGATGGTTCGGCGGAAGTTGCTAGTTCTAAACTATGTTCTAAATTCGAGTGGGTCTGACGGCATCCCTGCAGTGGTGCTGAAGAACGCTCGCTCCACAGGCCTTCTCTGGCCTTCGACATTCTATTGTATCTCACACACCAGTAGGCGTTGGCCATCGAAAGTCGAGGCAAGGCATTAGTATTCAGCTTAGATATAGCATAGGCGTCCGATAGGGTCTGGCACCGGGGTCTTTTTTTCTCTCTGTAAACGGATTGCTAGCTTTTTGTCCGAGAGAAGCATTAGAGCAGTTGTTGGCATAAGCTGTTCTCATAGCTTAAACATTAACGCTGGTGCCCCGCAGGGCTCCGTGTTGTCCCCGAAACTGTTTCTTCTGGTACCTACTTATATTCATTCGACGAGGTGCCGACCCTGATTGTCGAACTCACACATTGACGCAGTGCACGGATATAAAGTTTTGTTTGTGTTTGTCCTAGGCATAAATATTGCGACGCTTGTATGGAGCGCCATACCTGTGACACAAGTCTAATTTTGCTCTCTTCCAGCTATGCTTGAGGGATATTCGCACGACAGGCATAATATTCATCACCTGTACTGTCGCCTGCATAGCAATGTACTCTTCTATTGTCTCGCATGTCGTTGATGTGTAGAAGAAACAGCGGAAGGTGATAAAACAGATCCTTGAGGGACGCCAGCATTAATGGATATGATATCGGAGCATAAACCACCAACAACGAACTGACGCCGTGCCTAAGCATAGTTGACTGACCCACAGGTTTAATCCCTTAGGAAGCCCGGGATAGTAATTTCGCGAGTATGGCCCTATGCCAGATTCGATCAAACGCTTTTGCGACATCAGAACTAAATGCCAGGGAGTCAATTTTTCAACCAAGAGAATCGATCCGCCACTCGTTGTCATGTTTCCGCATGGTGAATATTAATTGGCTCTATTTTTTAAATCATTATTCGAATGGGTTTTCCGAATGGTCGCCGCAGACCACTCGGAACGGACTACGCTTGCAAATTGTCAAATTTGACTTTGACCAAATTTTTTTTTTCTGAAATTCTCGTCCTTAGATCCTAGCGTTTTTGCCACAACTGTCTACAAAAAGTGGGAAGATACATCCGATTTGCTTCCGATTCGATTGCAGCGTTGCCTTTTAAAAATAAGAATTTCTTTACACCTACATGAATGAAATTAAGATTTTAAAAGAAATTGCAATAAAAACCCCCCTAGATATGCCTTAGTCTCTGTATTAAGAAAATCAGAAAACATAATTAAGAAATAAGAAGGCTTTTGTACAATTCGCAATTTTATTTTTATTACGCCATTTACTGAGAAGACTTCGTCTATAGTATACATATAGTATATCTTGTTCATATTTAACTGGTTTTCTACTAAAGAAGATTACGAAAAACAATTGCCTAAATACAATCAAATTCCCCTAGAATTAAAGACACTGTACCTAAAATGGCAACACCGCCCGATTGTAGGATTGAAAATCGGACGTGTATTCCTAGCTTAAGCTACTTACAATATTTTTTTTTGCTGGCAACTCTAAGCAATAGAACCATTCGCACGGTTCAAAAATACGTAAAACAGGCCCGCTCGTTGATTTTATTCACATGTGAATACGAACCGAGTGCTGACGTCACAACGAATGGTGGATTGATCCTATTAGTTCAAAAATTTACTTCCAGCGCTTCTCCCTTGATCACAATGGTGGTTGCCCATGTGTGCGTAAGGTACACTAAAAGACAGGTCACTTATTAGCTGATGATCTTCAAGGTAACAAATAAGCTGGATGTTTAGCTCTCGATCCATCACCTTACAGAGCAGGGAGGTTATCACATTAGGCCGATAGTTAGAAGCGTTCACCCTTTCTTACGAATAGGATGAACGTAGGCTACTTTCCTCGAGGTGTACGGAAGCGAGAATAGGCCTGTTAATACCGAAGTCGATGTTTTGAGCACAATTGCTGCAATGCCATCAGGCTCGTTGGGCTTCTTAATGTCGAGCACGTCGCACTGCACTTCAAGTGAAGCTGATTTCTTGCATTGAGTGCTTGCATCGCGTTAAAGAGTGCGGTGATTGTCCTCCGTCGTCGGTCCAGCCGTGATGTGTAAAGATGGAAGTGAAAGGCGTCAGGAATTTCCCTGGACTTTTTATCGTGTCGGTGGCTTAAAAAGTCTAAAAACTAAACTTTTCTGCCTTAGCAAGAGATCAGAGAGCTCTAGTCCCGAAAGGATTAGTCAACCAGTCTCTCAATAATGCGTATAGTGTGCGCTAACTTCACTGCAGTGATGTGCTTCATGTAGGCCCTTAAAGCTGCGTTGAAGCGCTTCTTTTGTACGGACACTATTGTTCCTAAATAATGTGCGACTTGACAAAATCGATAAAAAATGTCAAAACAAGTGAATTATTTCACAAAATATTTTTGACAATTACGTCCGCCATTGTTTTTCCCATAGCCTATGACACTCCGGGGATGAATACGAATCTAATGACACCTCACACTTCTAAATCAAAGTCAAGTCATTTAGGCTACAGGAGGCGACAATGGAACATACATATTTAACACACATACATATTTACATAGCATATTATATGTATGTATACATATTTAAGCACGATAAACATTATCCTCCTTCAGGGTGACCCACCCCGAAGGGTAATAACACGTTTCTTATATTACCGTCCTTTCGTTATAAATTTTATTTTATTTCTATTATGTATTTGTTTGTATAGCGGCAAAATATAAAAAAATGCTGTGAAAATACAGCGTCTGCCTGTTATGGTTCAAAAGACAGCCCTGACAGACGAACGGTCGGATAATGGATGTTTAGTAACTGGACCCTATTACATCATCTTTTCGGTACTAAACCCTATAAGTGACACAGGTTAGCATGGTGGCACATGGTGGTATCATCTTTAACCTTTAGACGACGTTTTATACAAAATAGCGATGCTTCTGTAACATATAATTCAGATAAAGTTATCTTTTAAATAAATGTATATGTTTATAAGGATTATCACAAATTGAGCTAACCCCACAGTAATTAATGAACTTGTGTCGTAGAATACTATATTTGATAATAGACTACATTTTACCAGTGACTTCGCTCGCGTATTATTTTGCTTTAAACTTGCTGCTGTATAGGAACCTACGTAGATTATAATCAGATTAATTGATTAAATGCTTAATTTTACTCCAAAATTATCAAATATTGCCACAATTCCCTTTTTCCGTTTGTATGGAGACATGCGCTTCCAGGCGACTCTTAACTAGCAGTGGATCTACTGCCATGTAAAGATGATTTTTGCAACTAAGCTTACCAGAGCGCGTGCCTCTGGATAAAGGTTTATCTGACCGGCTAAAGCCGATTTCGTGTCGATAAATTTAGGACCGCAATAAGCTATTCTTGCGACTCAAAAGTCAAATATTTTTATTCGAAATTTGAAACTTCTCTTTTTTAACGTCATTTACTTATGCTATCTATGTATCATTGTACATCATTATTAGGCTATAATTTATTTACTTAGAGCAGAGCGCTAGCGCTATAAATAGATTCTCATTAAGTCTCTGATGACTACTATTTAGTTAAAACTTTCTCTAATAAAAATGTATGCCGGTCCTACCGGTATAGCGTCTAATTTATGTGAATCATTCATTCATTTTACTTTTTTCCACTGCATTAGAAAGTGTAGCGTTGTAAATCCATCGATTTCTCAACAAAATGGAAATATTTACAAAATTCAGGCAGGCCGCCTTGAACGATGTCTCTTTTATCTATTGGAACCGCACTCTTGTATTTAGATGTAAGTGATCAAATTCCGGTATACGAATTGTAAATGGCAATTACCTAGGTGTAAGGGCCCGGGATACTTCGGCGTCGCGTATCACGAATTCGCCTTGAAAATGGACTCCTGATGAGTCCGAAACTATAGTCGGCAATCCCGACAAAGTAGCACGTGAGTGACCCGTTTTTAAATATAATACCTAGGTGAACTAGGAACTGAAATAAGAGCCCATGAATACTCTCACACCTTATTTTTCATTTTAAGGCGACAATTCTGTACCCCAATTAATTAACGAAATAAAGCTTCTGTATCCAAGTAATTAATTTTAAAGAAGTGCCTATGTGCGGACTCGCCCATTTAGGGTTAGTTGCTTTGTCAGGCACCTTTTTAGGGTTCCGTAGCCTAATGGCAAATAAACAACGGTCAAGTTTGTGTCGGACTCGCACGAAGGGTTCTGTACCATATCGAGCAAAAAAAACCATTTACCCTAAAAATAATTTTAGAAATCGGTCCAGTAGTTCCCGAGATTATTCAACCAAACAATCTCTTCAGCTGCTTCTCATTCATAAAAATTCAAACTCAAAGTCCAATCGATTGAAGGATAGACTCTTCTATAGTGTTAAAATGAGTGTGTCTGTCTCCTTTAACTTCATAAGTAAGAGAGTGAAAAAACTAAAATAAATTTGTGCTGGTAGAGTATTGTGATCGACTCTACAGCAGGAATATTGATTTGAGGGAGATATTATATAATGAGTAGTTTTTGAGATATATAGTACACTAGCTGATGCCCGCGACTTCGTTCGCATGGACTTTATGACTACGCCTTAATACCTTAATACGAACTAAACATACATAAGAAAATACTTGTAGCAGTGTTATAAAATTGTATGGCATTGCATTAACTGTTGCTAAATACTGGAGGGATAAAATGTAGGATTCTTTTAGACTTTCTGAGCCATCGGCACGATAAGAAGAAGACTTCATAGCTAGCTCCAAGTGAGCTTGCGCTACTTCACCAAACTTTGAGATATGGGTAGAGTGCCCTCAACCTATCGCACATCTCCAAAGGGTCTTCGCGAGGGACAGACCTAGGCAGGTGTTGCCTGTGTGTTCAAGGCTTGGAGAGACAGCAAACTCTCATGTTTTGCCGTATGGGCTGAAAACTACGTTGCCAAAAGGGGGACCGCTAGGCGGTCACCAGTAATATGAGACAATCGTACTCTACGCACTCAATCCCAGTGGAGAGTGTGACTCTGTAAAATTGTCGATGTAATATTTGGCACGGCAATGTATCAGATGTTCTAAATCTTTGATTTTTTTACCTGAACCTGAAATACTAACCAGGCTGAACAACTTTTGCTACAGCGTCATTTTTATATTTCCTATAGTTTACCTGGACCATTATGGTTCTGCGTCAGGTGTTCCAAATCTTCATATTAAATACTTCAACTAAAAATGCTCATCAGGTTGAATAAATTTTGCAAAATTTTTTTTAAAGTAGCCTCATACAAGTAAAGAGGGAGGAATATTTTTTTTCTATACAAACCCATTGTGTTGGGTATTGTTAGATAGGTCTTTAAAAAAATTGCAAAAGGTGCAAATTTTTGTTAGAGGTAAGCCCCTCTCTATGGTTACTTAAGGATACGTGAAAAAAATTACAGCAGTAGTATATATACTGAAGTTGAAAGGAAAACTATCAGAGCCGAAATTTCATACATTTTTATTGTTACATGTTTTTGGTTGTTAAAGATGCCTTTTTAATCATGGGAACAGCGGATGGAACCATGTGTTTGTAACAAGTTTACCTTTAGTCGACATAAGTCGCTGACGGTCAATTTCTCTGTAAAGTCAAGTCTTCTTAACCCTTAATTAGGCGCGCCTAAAAAGTTGCACAAGAGGTCGCGTGGGGTGTTTGGCACCCCAAATTACTAAATTAAAATAAAATATGAAATACATGCAAATATATACTTTTATTAATGAGAACATTTGAACTTGGATATAACTTAAGTACCTGTTTTCATCGATACAATTTTGGCAGACTATAATCACATGATCATTACACACATGGTTATGGTACTTAGAGCATTCAGTCTTTGTTTTCCTATCCTTAGTTCTTGGAAATATGTGACACCTTTCGGATATTGCGATCTTCCTGTATTAGACATAGATTTTGGGTCTTGAATGTCATGATGCCTTTTTAGTCGTTTTTGCAGCGGTTGTGGTAATATAGGTATGTTGGCTCTTGTTATTTGGTGAGATTTGAATAAATCGACAGCTAGGCTCTTCAAAAATACTCTTCGAGTATATTGAATCCTATTTAAGACTTTGTATTACTCATGATACCTGTGAATTACACAGACAAAAAAAAGTTGGCGAAACTTTGTAAAGGGAGCTCGTTCACACTTCTCCACTAATCAATCAATTAATTTTCGCTTTGCTACTAATGTTTGTTTGTATTTCGTGTGTGTATGTGGCCAACACTGGTGTCAAATTTTACAAGCTGCCTAAAGGCATCTGACGTAGCTTAACGACTGCCATCAAAGATGATAGCCGGGACAGACGGCTTAGCGTGCCTTCCGAAGCACGAAGGAGCTCGATATATTTTTATGCCACTTGCGGTCACCCATCTAAGTGGTTTGCTACTATTTATTGTAGTCACTCACTATGTGTTCATGATCGATAGTTTTCGATGCACTAATGAAAGCCTCTTCATCTTCACTTCACTTTCACAATTTCTCGTTCATACAGTATTTGACTGCTAAAGACAAACAACATAACGTCAAAAATATAATTCAACATCATAAAAAATTGTTATTTGTCAAATTGCAATGTCTTTAAACTAAAATAAATAAGTTGACAATTATTCACTTACACGCCATTTAGATTACGCAAACGGTCACCTGAGGTGTCGTGCACCCCAAATGCGCTCTCCGCTCAAAACCGTCTAATATAGAGTGCCGTTTGCAACTGAATTGTGTACCTTATACTTGTACACGAAGCTACCTAGACGACGAGCGCGCTAAAATCATTTATTTTAAAATTATAAGCCTGCAAACTTGCTTTGGGGTGTATGACACCCCATGCGACCAATTAAGGGTTAAATTAAGTAGTCTGAGTTCATAACTTTAGTTAGAGGAATTAGACTCGCAGAGCAGCGAAGATCGAGGATGCTGTGGGAATCTAACTTCCACTTTTTTCAATATAGTTAATTAAGCCTGTATGGGCTAGAGAATTGATTAAAGAGAATAGAAAATTTTATTACTTAGCATAGCACCAAGAGTCAGATGGAAGAACATGTGAAATTCGATCGTTCAGTGACGACTCCTTGTTTTCTAAGATGTGAGTCATGATCATGATTAATAATAGAAAAAGAAAATAAAAGTACAGGTGTACGTTATAAGTCAGCTGCTTTCTCGTGTTTAATGCTGCTGGAAATGGCGATGCAGTAGTGTTATTGATTTCATTTAACATGCATCGTATCAATCATCCATGACAATCTTTAATATCTCTTAGAATTCAATTTTTAAGGTAGAGTAATTGCAATTAAGGGTAACTGCATAATCGTATACAAATCATTGACCACAATTTATTACCAGCTATCTTCAATTTATCGTATTATGATATAACATCAAACGTTTAACTTAAATTGCATGTAAACACGTAAGTTGACACGTAGATGACACTGCTGGTTGTAAATAAATTATGATGAAATGAAAACATATAATAGACATTATTATGGTATGGTAATGTATGTCATGACATACTACTAAAATTGCTTAGTGTGTTCTAATATTGTGATGTATTTATGTATGTCACCTCCAGTGAATATTACTAAATATCACGTAATTTTAGATACTTCAACTAAACTCAGGATATGTTTTTTAAACAATTTTAGATAAATATAACGTTAAGTTTAGCATAAATTCCCTAAAGGTTATAAACGCTGCTTCATAAAATATTCGGTTCTTTGTGGTAGCGCGTAGAGGTGGCGTTACCGTTAGCGTTTGTCGAGTCGGGGTGCACGCGTGCCCCGCTAACGAGTGACTATCTCCGGCCCTGTTCCCACGGCGCGCGTCTACAAGGAAGCAATAAACCTATACCTTAACTGCACATACCATTACCGATTGTAACGGCGAACGTTGTGATAGAATCGGCAGTCAGCCATCTACCGACGTCGCGATGTGTCAATAACGTCTTATCGAATTGGCGTGACGGCGCGGCGTACAGACTCGCTAGTACGGGGGAGACCTGCTTCCGTAACCTTTTTCGAAGTGCGCTTTGATGATCGGGTTAGGTGGTATGCTGGTCCCATTGCTTTCTCATTCATGCTCTCTTTTTATTTGTAACTATTTGGATCAGTGTCAGAATGTGTCTAGGCTTAAATCACATACTTACACACTAAGTTTGTTGCTATTGGGAAACCTGATGGTCCATCTGAAACAATATCTTTAATCACATACTTACACACTAAGTTTGTTGCTATTGGGAAATCTGATGGTCCATCTGAAACAATATCTTCAAAAATAATTTATATCTACCTATTAACAGTTCATATCATATTATTTATTCTTGCTCTCGCAATTATTTCGGATCATTTAAGTGGAAGCTAACCTACACATATATGGAAACGAGGAAAAACGAGGAAATTTACCAAAAGTACTGGTATTGCTATTTTTTTAATCGATTTAGGTACCTAGTTTAAAATATGGAAAAAATAAAACAGTCTCATAACACTGGCATAAGTCAAAACTGTTTATATGTAGATAGTTGTCTACCCATAAATTTGCGTCAGTCATTTGAGCAAAATGTTATTCACAAAAACTTCAAGCTAAAGTAATTATATCTTCGCGATAAGACAACTAGAGGAAGCTGTTGTTTTAAAATCATAGTTTTTTCCGACAATTTCAAATATCTTTCTTGAATTTTATTCAATTAGGTGACGAGCAAGCAAAATAATAACGGCATACTTTCCGATTGTATGTTGCGGAAGCTGTAGGCAAGATTGCAGGGTCGTTGAACTATACAACGACAGTTCTGTTGTTACCGGCATTGTTCGATACCTGCAATTCGTGTGAAAACAGCAATCTGGGTTACAGTGCCTTGCCGGTATAGCAATTCACTATTCAAGTTCCTTAGACACGCTCTTTGTCGGTCGTGTGTAGTCAGTAGCAAGTACTTCGATACCCGATTTGTTCGTATTTTCCAAACATTAAGATATGTTTGAGATACAATTGTTTGCGCGGCCGATGTTATCTTCTTTATTCCAGTTCTGATATACATAATTAACGGACGTTCACTTGACTATTCATTACTGGCAATTAATTCCCGCGGGTTGCGCTCCGCGGCGCTGAGATCGACCTCGTGGGAAATTAAACTGTGCGCGGGCCGTCTTCTGCCGCCCGCCGCCGCCTCTCGCCCTGCCTCGCCGCCCCACCTTCACATATGAACACTTTCTCTTACAGATTTCCCGATTTTTCTAGGTGCACACTGTCTGGTTGCGACAGTCTCATAATTAAACCGAGTATCACAGCCATTTCTAAAATTTCTCGCTCTTATTGCCTTTTATATTGTATCAACGTCACACGTGTACACGATACACAGCTTATTTAAATAATAAAACGAGTATTGAAATTAGTTTGCAGCTTGTTGTGAGCCCACGTGAGTGGTTCATTAAATATGAAACCGTAATCAGTGTGGTGCTCGCAGCGTCCCTCGGTCTGGCACCACAGATTGGCCATATTCGTTTGTTCTGTGACGCGCTTATTATTTCTACCAAGTAGCAGGGGATTGTTATCTTGCTGAAATAACACCCTACATTGGTGTTCTATTGAAATTAAAACCAGATTTTTCTCCTTAATTTAAATTTGATATTGGTAATGGTCGATTTCGCTGGCTGTTTGTATTCATCGGTCCTATACTTTCACTTTGTGTATAAAATATTTTCAATATCTGTATCTGCGGATACATTTTCTGCTCACTGCAGTTTGCCGCTTTTATTTCTCAGGCAAAATATTTATAAAAAATCATCATTTATTTCGATTAAATTCATCAGCATCACCTACAATAATATAATATGTGGTCAAAATTGTTGAGGTAATATAATCAGCGTACTTGCAGGCGCTTATATATTAATTTTCAAGGAAAATTAAGTAGGTATATTGAAACATTTTTTACTCGATTCATAAAAAAATAATTTTTCTTTACCCCACTATTACATTGGTGTGATGAAAAATATATGCTTGTTAGTAGTTATTCGTTTGTTAATGTCCTCTGTACCGCCCTTCCTACACAATACCTTTATGTAATATAATAGCCCAGTCAATATCGACATCAACATTGCAAACGCACATGTATCATGTATCGGCGATTTTTTAATATATTGTAGAGACCACTTAGAATAGCCTATATCCCAGTTTGCAACTTTCTTAACCCTGTGCTACTCCTGGGGGGACGAAAATATGGGACATTTTTCAGTTTATACGGAAGAACTACCTTAAGGATGTCTTTTTCGGGTATTTTCGTGGTATGCTTTTATGAAATGCACTAAATTATCTACCGTTTGAGTATAACTTGAACTCCCTGTGAATTATAGTTATTGAGTCATACCTAGTCAAACCATACCCATTTTTTCCCAAATTTGGCACAATTTGGGGTAGTTTTGCTTTCCGGGCCCGTACGAAGGAAACTAAAGATCTTACAGGAAAGTTGAAATAAAATAAAAGAAAGACGACTATATAAGCTTTCAAATGAGTGTTATTTTATCTCTGTAAGTTTTTTAACAGTAGAGAAACTGACTCTCAAAAATTGTCCTTTCGACCGAAGTATGACAAGTGGTCAGTTTTTTGTTTTCATTTTTCGATGATCGGTTGTGTGGTTAACACAAACAAGTCAACGTACTTTAAATTGCTTTGATCCAAATGGAATCCAGCCCACATCCTTTATGATACTCTTCGGTCGAAAAGACCCATTTTTGACAGTCTGTTTCTCTTCTGTTAAAAAACTAAGAGAGATATAATTACGCTCATTTGAAAGCCTATATGGTCTTCTATCTTTGATTTTATTACAACATTCCTGTGAGATCTTTAGTTTCGTTGTTACGGGCCCGAAAAGCAAAACTACCCCAAATTGCGCCAAAATTGGGGGAAAATGGGCATGGTTTGGCAAGGTATGACTCAATAACTATAAGTCACAGAGACTTTAAATTATACTCAAACGGTAGATAATTTAGTGCATTTCATAAAAGCATACCACAAAATACCCGAAAAAGGCATCTTTAAGGTAGTTTTTTCGTATAAACTAAACAAGTCCCATACTTTCGGGCCCCCCAGGAGTAGCACAGAGTTAAGAAAGTTGCAAACTTGGGTGTAGGCTATTCTTGGTGGTCTCTACAATATATAAAAAAAATCGCCGAAACATGCGCGTTTGCCATGTTTGACACTTTTTGTGTCGATATTGACTGGCCTATCAGAGTGCTTTAATACTGCATCTTGAATGCTTAAAAGTCCCCTTTATTCTATAAGCCATTGTGGGCAGTGAGACTAAAATAATCTCTGCGTTTCTTCATATTGACTGGTTTCGGATATGAACGAAAATTTAAGAAAGATTAATTCGGGTATTCTCTTGAAGATATTTCGTGTTAAAAGCCCGTGACAAATTAATTGCATTGCAATTTTCGTGACTACGCTTTCTTTCGCCTTGGCGGAAGGGGCACCGCGGCAAATGTTGCAACTTGGTGAACGAACGGCTGCCGCGAATCGGATCGGAATCGCTCAGCCGCGCCCGATTGCGCTGCCACGCATGAACGAGCGCGGAGAAATTGAAGTGTTCGGACCGCTAGAATACCCGCACAGCGACTTGCAACTGCTTGCGAAACTTCGCGCTGCTTAATTGTCCCGCGCCTGCGAACTCCAAATTGCGGGAGTTCATCGCAACGTTAATTTCGATGCGCACGAATACACCACGGCTGGCTGTGGCAGAATAATTATATAAACCTTAAAAGTTAATGAAGAAATGTGCTATGCCGGTTACCGAGAACGATGTTTGCTCAAAGAACGATCTCTGTAAGCCTGAGGGCGCTCGGCTTAAGCTGGCCGTGTCGTCCCGGCCGCGGTTATGAGATTATTCTCGCTTTGACGGCCTGCCTCGTCCGTGTACACTACGTTGCGCTTTTAAAGTCTCTTGTTTTGCCCACATTTATTATCTTAATTGGCTTTTCATGACTTGGGGTTTGTGTGTCATTTTTTATTACCAAGACTTCATAACAAAGTGTCTGATTTTTACATCAACGATAGCATCCAGAAATATTTTTGCTGTTGTATTCATTATGTCGTTACCATTGCTATCTGGCAATAAATTATAGCAATATTGCAAATTTCAAAAATCTTTTCAAAGTGCAGGTTTTTTGCAAAAAGATACTGTTTGTTGCTGGCGTCGCTAACCAGTTTTTGGTTGTTAAGATTCTGTGGAAACTTGTAGAGGGGCAATTTGTCGGCAGAGGTTGCTCCGGAGATAGAGCCACTCGTCGGCGCCGCCAACTAACGCCTTATTAAACTTCAACTGCGCAGTGATCACTTCACTTTCTTGTTTACTTTTTAACTTAGATTAATCGCTCGCCATCCCGTTTGAGCAGCTATTTTCTTCAACTGCCTAAAAATGTCTAGAAACAATATTTTGTCTTAAAATGCCCTAATAACAGTGCATATAGTGAAGAGACAGCGAATTTTAGTGGCGACAAGAGCCGCCTTGTAGTTGCTAACTTACACCTTATTAAACTTCAAATAACCTAATTGATCACTTCACCTTTATGTTAACTGCAAACTAATATAAATAGCTCGGTCGCTTTAAATAGCTATGTTTTCATATAACTGGAAACAATTATTTATTTTTAATAGTACAGGATCCCATCGCTCGGTTCAACAGGCATTTTTTTTTTTTTAAATAAAAAATTAATTTAAAATGAATGTTGAGAGAGTATGCGATGGAGTAGCGATACTTTGTCTATAAAAAACCGGCCAAGTGCGTGTCGGGCCACGCGCAGTGTAGGGTTCCGTAGTTGCGAATGACAACTTTGAGTTCACACTCGCATCTCACAGTTTAACGACCAAAAACATCTAACAATGAAAATTGTATGAAATTTTACATTTTCCAGTACATTTAATAAGTTGGTTGCCTATAACATTTTAGTTTGCACTTAGTACTCAGCTCTGATAGTTTTCCTTTCAACTTCAGTCAGTATATATACTACTTCTGTAATTTTTTTCACGTAAAATTTGCACTTTAAAACCAAATATTTCGGAAACGGACCCCTAAATCGAAAAATGGTGTTATACACCTCACAATATTTTTAATACCTATTTAACGATACCGTACGCTACGTTGGGAAAAAATACTCCCCACATGTATGGGAGCTACCCTAAAAAAAAAAATTTTTTTTCAAGATTTTTTTCTACCACTTTTTTGCCATGATTAATATACATACCCATACCAAATTACACCTTTCTAGTACTTATAGTCTCTGAGTAAAACCGCGGACGGACAGACAGACAGACATGGCGAAACTATAAGGGTTCCTTGTTTACTACGGAACCATAAAAAATGGCCGCAATTACCTTTAATTAATTTTTGTATAGTCAATGCTGCTATAAATTTCAGTTCCTCGACTTTTTTTAAACAGTTTTAACTTCATTATCATCATCAGGTCGTTTTTGGTCTCCACTGCAGGAGCATGACCCTTTCTGCACTTCCAGAACTATATATAATGGCAGGTATGCACTTTGATTAGTGGAAGTGTTAAGTTCATACATTTGCTACTAATCGTTTAGTAGGAAATGTATGAACTTAACACTTGCACTAATCAAAGTGTATACCGGCCTAATTAGCCAGAGCAGTCAGAGGATTTGGCCTACGCTCTCCACGCTGGCTAGACAACCTATCGTTAATCCATTGCATACTCAGTCAACATTCATATAATATTATTTTCATCAAAAAAATCGAGTGATGGGATCTATGATAACGGGATACATGAATTAAACGGAGTCCAATGCTGCCCTTTTAGGGTTCCGTAGTAAACTAGGAACCCTTATAGTTTCGTTAATCATGCAAAAAAGTGGTAGAATAAAATCATGAAAAAATTTTTTTTTATGGTAGCTCCCATACACGTAAAGAGGGAGTCATATTTTTTTTCTATACAAACCCATCGTGTTGGGTATTGTTAAATAGGTCTTTAAAAAATATTGTGAGGTTGGGAACACCATTTTTCGATTTAGGGATCCGTTTCCGAAATATTTGTGTAAATGCAAATTTTTGTTAGAGGTGTCTCCCCCCTCTATCTGCTAAACGGTTATATATGGATACGTGAAAAAAATTACAGCAGTAGTATATATACTGAGGTTGAAATGAAAACTATCAGAGCTGAGTACTAAGTACTAACTAAAAAGTTATAGGCAACCAAGTTATAAAATGTACTCGAAAATTTAAAATTTTATACAACTTTTATTGTTAGATGTTTTTGGTCGTTAAAGTGTGAGGTGGTGTGAACACTGTGAACTCAAAGTTGTCATTCGAAACTACGGAACCCTACACTACGCGTGGCCCGACACGCACTTGGCCGGTTTTTTAATCATTAGAAAGTAAACAGAGATTCACTTAAAATTTTGTTTTGCGAGGCCCTAAATAACCTTCAAAGTATTTTATTACTACTACTAACTACTTACTTTACAGTAGTATAAACGTGAAGCTTTACTAGGCCGCCTTATTGCCGCCGCTAACTTACGTTTTATTAACTTCAAATCAATGTAGCTGATTACTTCTTCACCTTCTTGTCGGCTCTAATCTTATATTAATCGGTTGGTCGCTTTGGGGTATTATGGATTAAGCTTAAGAATAACATTAAGATATAAAAAAAATAGATATTCTGCATATTGGAATCCAGAGAACTCACTCCTCTCAATTAAGGCACCATTTTTAAAGCGCGGAGTCGCACCTCTTACATGGCTGTGAAAAATGTCAATTTTTGTTTTTTTTTCTAACGGAATTTGACGGAAAATAAGAGAGGTCAAAAACGTCAGGTGGTATGTCGAAGGGCGCAGCCCCAGCACCATGGGGCCTCAGAAGCGATGCCCTCGCCCCAATAAAAACAAGTTGGTCGTAGGTTGATTAGGTTCCTTAGGTTTCCTTGTGACCAAAACATAGCACACGAGCGAGCGTCCCTAACTTGGCCCAAAACCCCAAGTTTTTTGTTCCTTGTCAAAATAATGCTGTTTAAGAGCTATTTTCATCATATCGTGTTGTGGAGAAGATCAAAGCGAATTCTAATAGATCCAAACGTTAGAAATAACAAATTCGTGCTTAAATTTTCTAAGCACCCTAGCTTTGTCTTCACGTGCCTAGAAACAAATGATGTATGTTTAATAGTTCTTTGTAGCGGTGCAGATTGTGCGGAGAATTGAAGAGGGCAATTTGTCGACGGAGATAAAAGCCGCCTTATTTCCGCCGCTAACTAACGCCTTATTAAACTTTCTAAATAACGCCGCTGATCACTTCACCTACTTGTTTGCTCTTAACTTATATTAATCGCTCGGCCGCTTTGTGCTGCTCTTTGTGTTCATCTGTACGAAAATGCACAAAATAGTTTTTTTCATTGGTGTTATGGTAAAGAGAATAATCGCGTTTCAAGCTTATTAAAATCAAAGATCCTTTACTTTCATGATATGCATACAACATATTCATCATCAATTTTTGTGAACGCTTATTTCAGTATAAGATGCGATTTTAGCATAATTCTGGAAGTTATCATGGATAGTTTAATATTCATATTTCTTTTTGACAAGAAAGCAAGTATTTCCAGGTTATTCACCTCGCAATAAGATTCAGTGTACGACAAAAAGCAAACATAAGATATTTAGTGATCATTGACGCGTCTTCGTGCGTGCGTAGCCTTGTATAGCGGTTTGTTTTTTCCACAGTGGGAAATGAATGCTAATGGTTGTTTGTCTATTGTCAATGCCTTTTTATGTAACTTTCTAACCGTAACGACTTTGTCAGCTTGAGCTACTATCATCGAAGTCATGTAATTTGGACTGTATGTGTGTTCTATTTAAATATTTTATATACTAAACTACATAGGTACATGTATTACGTGCTTTGTTTATCAATTTATTTTATGTCATCGTGTAAATTTATTGTAGGTATGTTGAAAAATGCTTTATATAATAAAACATAGAATATTTTTTTAACCACAAGTATTCGCAATGGTAGATGCAATGTAAGCTATGTGGATGAACAAAGGAAGTCATTTAAACCGTCGCTTCGTTGGCGTGGCAGTCACGCGACCTACTCCCTCCGTGGACTATCTATTGTTTTATTCCAGTGCCTCTCCTAGGGTTGAATTCGTAATTCAAATGCCATTGCAAATATACCGCTTTACTTAACACTAAAATAGTAATCAAATGTACCTGCAAGGGCTGCTAAAACAGTCTGCAGTAGTCGTTTGCATCCTAGCTTATATTAATAATGTTGCGGTTTCATAGCGCGGTTTGTTGACACAGGGCTAGTCGCAAACTCCTGTGAAACATTGGCCACGTCGCCAAGGCTCCGACACGCACAATAGCCTCCGTGTTTGCTCGTCCGCCTCGACTGTGTTGTGCTGTTGTGCGCTTTGCTACAACAACAGCTATGAGCAATTGCTATGTGACGCCGTGGTCAGAAACGTGATTAAATTTCCAACCACATCACTATTTCATGCGTGCCGTGCGAGCCTTTGTCGTGTTGCATTATGCCGACGCAGTATTTCCTTATAACGCAATGTATACAGTTTCACTGTTTTTACATTGACATTGGTAATTAAAATGAGGACTACAAAACGATCATTTCTGATGCCTAGAAAGAACTGACTATAATTTTTTACGTATGGTTAAATGTGTATTAATAAATACGCAGTGCAACCCACGCCCCTCAGGCTTCTATTTGTTTGTCAACGTCTGGCATCGCAACGGTAAAAACGTTATATGAATATAAAATGTTTATATTTATTGGGGCGATAAAATATTATGTTTAAATCAATGATCACACGCGTTACCTTCACAGCGCAGCTATTATAGCTCAGGTCGCGGGCAGGTCTCTTTATATTTGTCGCAAATTTAGGGAAAGGATTTGTCGGCGCGACCCGCGGCCGTCGCAAGGATTTGCCGTGACAGCATCGGCACATCCCGGCTTATTGCTGAAACCCTGATTAATGAGATGATCCCAGTGCGGAGGCGACACCACAGACCCGCTTCAATTTGATCATTTTATGAATCACGACTCGAATAGGAGGATGCAAACAAATTTTTAGAGTTGTGCAGATTTAACATTTAGCATCTATTATTTTTTAAGTTACATTTAAAATAGACATCATATATTTATTACATTCTTTAAAAAACCCTAAGCACGTAGCTGATTATTTGCCATTGTTGTTACGAAACCCTTTTTCTAGGTGGCCCTTGAACTGGGTAAACTGTTGATTGTTAATAGAATTGGGGTCGGAAATTTACAATAGGGCACGTAGTAACATAACACGTTTCGTTTTCACGTGCCGGATTAACTTGGACACAGGGTTAAAAGATTGGGGTGGGTGGACAGAGTTCATTGATATCCTTCCAAATACGCAGGCTTTTTAAGCTCTCACTGAAAGCAAAAGTTATTTAATATATCTCTAGTTATCTTTTTTTCAATTTCTGTTTTACACAACTATCCGAATAAAAAATATTTAAGAATTTTTCTTTATACAATATTTTAAATAAAGCCCCGTCCGATACTCGCCCCTTGCGAGTCATTCCGATATGTACCTACGAAAATGTTGAAATGATTTTCGCGTTTCCAGCATATGTCACCATAGGAAAAGTAGTTCATATCGACGAGCTGAGTCGCCCCTTTATTAATCGGACAGTGTTTTATTAACAAATTGTATAGGTAATGAAAATAAACTATAACTCCAAACTCCAAAATGAAAATAAAAAAATGACACTTATTATTGTTACACTGCAGTTTCAACGCGTTGATGTCTTTGGATGACATTATGTAACCTCTAGATATTGTCAGTTAAAAACTTGTTCAGTTAAAAAGTTGATTTTTGTATGACATTATATTGTATCTATAGTATACCTTAAGTATGGATTGCGACCCGTAATTGCGATTATTTATTTCAAACTTTGAAATTTAGTAAGGCACTCCATTTTTAATACTCCGTAATCTCATTTATGGCTACGATCCATGTGCTCTGGATAGAATTTTCTCCGATTCAAATCCGGTGCAGTGCGTTCATTTTCTAGCTACAAACAATTTATTTTTAATGAAAGCTTTGAGAAATAAAGAAAATAATCAAAAATGTATGTACTGTTCACCTACATATACTTTTGTAAAGTGTTTAAATATAGGTTCAATGTGTAAAAAATATATGCGTAATAATAAATCTAAGGTATACTAGATCTTCTTCTTCCTCACCTTATCCCACTTATGTGGGGTCGGGGCAGCATGTAAGCCTTTTTCCATTTCACTCTATCACGAGCCATCTCCTTCTTTTTCCCCATATCCTCCTTCACACACTCCATCCATCTTTTCTTTGGCCTTCCTCTATTCTGGTTTCCAGTAACTTTCATTTCCAGTACCCTTCTAGTAATATGGCTCTCTTCTCTCCGCATAACATGGTATACTAGATCACTATAGTATAATGAAGAGTGGTTATTTTTCTTATCTACACTTACTTATAGTCCGAATCAAACTTTTTGGCGGCTCGGAACATCGCTCGAGTGGATGCGTAGTACACTACATACTCTTAGGTTTAGCCTAGGGGGCTACCCTACCTAATAATGTGTGCTACGCACTACGGGGGTGCGCGCGGGGAGGCGAGGCACGTACTGCGCAGCTCGTAGCTAATATCCGAGCCGCCATAAAGTTTGATTCGGACTGTACTTGACTGAAGATCCTAGGGCCCCTAGGTGGCCTCTGTCCCACCTAGGGGCCTATAAAGGTCTTTCTCCATCGCGAACGGTCTTTGGCAACGCGATTTGCTTCGGGCTAGGTTGGCCCGATTGTCTTCATCTCCACCGCAACTGTCGCCAGGTGTGCTTGAGACGGCAAACTTTTTGATTGCCCTGAGGGGTCCTCTCTAGAGCTTGCCTCGGGATGTGTTTGGGCTCTCTCCTGATTGTATGACCTATCCATGTCCATTTGCGGAGCAAAATCTGCTTGTCTATTGTCATTTCCTGGCAAGCCTCCCACAGGCGTTCGTTGGGAGATCTTCTCAGGCTAGAAAATGACAAGTATTTGCCGCAGGCCGCTTTGATGAAAACCTGGATAGGCTGCGTGATTTCTTTGCTAACCCACCACGTTTCGCACCCATATAGCAAGAGCAAGACAGACTTGACATTTGAGATTTTGAGTTTGACTCTGCGGTTCAATTTTTGGGCTCCTCCAGTATGCGTTGTCGTACTGTTATTTTAACATTATTATACTATAATGATCTAGTATAGCACGTAGTTCGTTTTATTATGCATATGTCTTTTACACGTTGTGATTATACCATACCATATGCCATGCCATACCGTGGTGTACGTATATTTAAAATTCCACATGAAAATTCCTGTTCCTTAGGAGGAGCAGGTAGGCAAGAGCCCTTACCATTTGGCGATGTCCCTGTTAATTAATATTTAATTTACTATGAAGCAGATAATGTTACTGGAGTACAGAAATCTGCTTTATTGTTATAACTATAGACGGCAAAGCCTTACTAGGTCACTGACTTATACACCCAAAAACTTGAAATTTGATATAGTTGTTCCTTACATGATGTAAGTGAGCACTAAGAAAGGATTTTTATAAATTAAAGTACTAAGGGGTGAAATAGAGGGTGAAGAAAGTCGCGGAAAACTGCTAGTTACACTAAATAATTTTACTGTAACACTCCTGTGCTACCGTAACATTATCTATTATACAGCTCTTTTCAGACAGAAAGAGGGGTTGACGACGTCGATGTCACGAATCACCGATCGTGACATTTAAAGTTCATGTTGATATTTGCTCGAGGAGGACCTCGTCGATCCGTAACGATGTTGCCTTCCTTGCATTCTATTGTTATTTTTGCAAATTTTTAGGCCTTTGATATTTCAGTAGAAAATAAATAAATTGGTCACTTGTTAGGCTTAGGTGGAGGGTAGCAGTCAGTTAAGCCACGTAGCACAATCGCCGTAATTCGGTAGCGGCTTTAGATCTGCACCGCCTAATTAGCTGAGCTTTTGCGCTGACCCAGACACCCGGTGCAGCCGGTCAAAGGATTCGCCGCTCATTACGCGCATTGGCAACATCGCTAGCCAACCCACAGCTCGTTGTGCTTTTATTTAACTAGCTCTCATCTGCACCGTTTTATCTTTCACACCCAAAATTGTTCTCTTGAAAGTTATTAGCTATACCAACTATTGAGTATTCAGTAAAATATTACTGAATACTCAATAGTTGGTATAGCTAATAACTTTCAAATCACATAGCATGTCCTGTCCATGCGGTATGATTTAAAAGCTTATTGATTGATTTTGTTGTGTAACGGGGTCTAAATTTTAATATATTCATAATGTAATAGTGAAGATAGGGCGCAGGCAGTCACGGAATAGACACCGGCGCGGGCAGTGCGATGCGATGTTCGCGGAAGGCGCGATAAGATCGCGTGAGAGGCGGCACGCGGCACGCTCCGCCGCGTGCCCGCTGCACGCCCTCGCTGACTCCGCCGGACGATTCGTCACGCTGCGTTAACAGTCACCTGGCACGCTATACGCTACAATCGGCTATCTGCATTGCTATCCATAATTTTGGACAAACTTGTGCTTTCGGGATTTAATTATTTACCAGAAACAACACAACCCCATGCTCGTTGTGATTATATATAACTTATTTACTAGAAATAAATATACATATTAACGTAACTATGTGTCTAGTAAACTAGACACAAAAACTCGAAAGTCATAAATCTCACTACCTATCAAATTATCAACAATAAATGTTATCAGATTTACAGTAATAAAAGCTTTATCAGATTATTATAGATGTATTGTACAATTTACCTGTTATAAATGGATACAAAACGGTAAAATGATGTCTGATAATAACGATAACAAGCAGTTTGTTTTTGTCGAAGAGGGGGTCCAACAACTAAACAATAGTGTTACTTCGTCCATTGCGGTGTGTTTTGGACATATACATACATGAAGAAGGGACAGTCTTTTTAGGGTTCCGTAGTAAACAAGGAACCCTTATAGTTTAGCCATGTCTGTCTGTCCGTTTGGATTGGTATGTATATTAATCATGGCAAAAAAGTGGTAGAAAAATCTTGAAAAAAAATTTTTTTTAGGGTAGCTCCCATACAAGTAAAGTGGGGGAGCAATTTTTTTTTCTCTATTTACCTAAAGTGTGGGGTATCGTTAAATAGGTCTTTAAAAAATATTGTAAGGTTGAGAACACCATTTTTCGATTTAGGGATCCGTTTCCGAAATATTTGGTTTCAAATTTGGTAAGTGTCCCCCCCTCTGTCTGCTAAACGGTTATGTATGGATACATGAAAAAAAATACAGCGGTAGTATATATACTGAAGTTTAAAGGAAAACTATCAGAGCTGAGTACTAAGTGAAAACTAAAAAGTTTAGGCAACCAACTTATAAAATGTACTGGAAAATGTAAAATTTCATACAATTTTCATTGTTGGATTTTTTTGGTCGTTAAACTGTGAGGTGCGAGTGTGAACAGTGTGAACTCAAAGTTGTCATTCGCTTCTACGGAACCCTACACTACGCGTGGCCCGACACGCACTAGGCCGGTTTTTTTTTAACTCTTAGATTCTGTTTAGCATACTGAAGTGAGATTTATTGGCAGAAATAACACCAAGCCAATAAGCATGTGCCCTGTAATTAATTATTATTGATCTATCACAATGTCGACAAAAGGTATAAGGTTTCCTTGATAAACAATTAAACGGACGTTTGGTTCGCCTGTAACTTTATATGTGGGCGTATATCGAACAGGCAGATGGTCGCCGTTTTCGCTGTGTACATCATGGCTCTGATTAAACTTAATTAACTGAAGCCATTTACACGCGGCGGGGACAGGGCGCGCCCTGAGCGTCGCAGCGGCGTGCGTGTCGCGACACCGAACATATGGCATCGGTCACCGACATCTGCAGTAAACCTATCAAGTGCTAAACCTGCAATGTTCACCGCAATGTCGAATGTCTTAAACCTATTTGATAGTGCACAACAGCAGACGTTAGCGAGCTCATTGGAAATGTATTTGGGGCGATTCGCCTGGGGAGTTAGATATCGAGTACGGTTAGTATCGTTCGTCAGGAAACCATACTGATTGGGGACGGCAGCGGGGCCGGTGGCGTGGCGGCGTCCCGGCTGCGGGCACGAGCTGCCGCGGCCCGGTGGAACCCGCGAGATTTATCGCGCGGCCGCACGCAGCTGGCGCACTGCCCATCGCCCTAACGCCCTTTTATCACTGAGTAAAACACGCCCGTCGCGTTAATTTGTTTGTTCTGACGCGGCCGAGCTAATGAATCGCCCCGGGCGGAACCCATGTCCACGAGCCCAACCGAATTAAACGTTTACACCCTTAAATTGTTACAACCTTCAAATAAAGCGTTAACACAATGTTTGACCTGTCGTTAAGCTTTAGTAAAGAGACGTGATTGGATTCCAGGATAGATTTGCGATGTGTACTTAATTTACGATAATTTGACATTGCAAGATATCTGTTGTTGCAAAAATATGTATTGCGATTCGGCAACGTAAATGTGTTATCTTACGGCAATTTAGTTGTAAAATGTGGAGCGAACTGATTTAGCACGAGTGAATCAGACTAGCTCAGGTGAGGTCACATTCCTACGCGCCCGCCCTACCTGCGCGCCCGAAATACTCATGCGGCTGCCCGCCCGCGCTCGCATTGCCCACTGATTATTTTCAGCAGACACTCAATCTTTGCATAAACATCTTCGGTTTTGATAGCTTTTGTGTTGTTTAATATAATATAAAAACCTCATAATGTTCACAGAGAAATTACACTTTCTAATCGTAAGAACATAAATTAAATTTTAAATACGCGTAGTCTATTTATTT
Source organism: Rhodophaea formosa (assembly GCA_963082605.1). Lineage (NCBI taxonomy): Eukaryota > Metazoa > Arthropoda > Insecta > Lepidoptera > Pyralidae > Rhodophaea > Rhodophaea formosa. The sequence continues at coordinate 17,267,521 of OY720207.1, forward strand.
CTACTAATTTTGAGTATAAGTGGTTTGCTCGCCTTGTTTGGTTCACCACTTAATTAGGTACCGCTCGTAAAACTGTCTTCCTCATCTTATATTTACCGCGTTTGCCCTTTTTATTATCCGATTACATGGGCGGCGGCGTGGTTTGCAAAGCGTTCTCAGCGCGAGGGGAGCAGTTTCATTTGTTTCTTCAGAATTACTTCGGACGATCTTGTAGCACCTCCAACACTCCCCTTTTACTGCGAGAGAAACAAGTTATTCCTGCGAATATATATTAACGTGTAATTAGCTAAGATTGTTGTCAAATTCTCTCGCCGTGTCAAATCTCGTAATTAATGTTCGCACCGATATGATTACGGTTGGTTACAGTTTATCAGTGCTCCTTTGGGAGGTTGGCTGCGATGTAAAGGTAAAATACACATTTACGTTGCCATTGCGGCAGGACCGTTAGTTATCCGTTTGTATGAGTGCAAACTTTGTGTTTAACACATTCAGGTGGGAGCGCGTAGAATGTGGATGTACTCGTGCATGTTTGATAATCGGCAGAGGCGCGTGGATGGTGTAGGAGGACGGCGTGGCTTTGCAATTAGCATGGCACTCGACGCGTCGCCCGCAAACCGTGGCATGGACTACACTCGTGTGTCGCCGCGCAAATTAAAACGCACCACTCGACCAGATCGCGTCCTCAAACTGAAATTCGTTCATTGACTATGAATCCTTTTAACTTATTCGTGTTGTGCTCCATACGTTTTAAGGCTTTGACATACCACAAAATCTAATGACATCTCTTACACTACACATTATTCACGAAAATACAAAACATTAGCATTATGTGCAGCATTTACAATGTATTGGGGGTACAATGTTTGTTATTATTCAGTCTTAAACATTTTATGATAGAAATGCAGCAGCTGTTGAGATAATTTCATTTTGTTGACATATTTATCAGGAGTTTTCCTCGTCTTTACGATTTGAATACATCGTAAGTTTTGGACGAGGTATTTTTTTTTGTGCACATTCTGACGGCTTCCGTCTCGCAGTGGTTGACACGCCACACAAGCCTGCTACACAAGGGGCATCGAGTTTGATTCCCTACGCGGGCAAATATTTTTTTCCATTTTGATACGTATTTTTCCGTGGTTCTGTAGTCAAGGTGTTGGTTCAGGCGGCTGCTTGCCTGCCGTAAAAACTTTCGTCAAACCATATCACAGTATGAATACTGTCATAACAGCGGACTGACGTGTCACAGCTGAGGAGGCAACCGGAATAACTCTCAGAGAGAAAGAGAATGCTTGCATCTTAAGTAATATTTAGTTTATTTTTTATTAGTATATACTAAAGAGTGACTGTCGCTTAATTTGTTGTTTGTAACAATTTCAACAGCTTAAAAAGTTCTTTTCAACACCCTTAACCATTCAAGCAAAGTGGGCTGGATGTTTGCTATTATGACCCTGGGCTATAAGAGTCCAAACAAATTTCAATTATGGCCAGGGGCTTCCAATATCGAGTATCATCTATCTACTAGATCCAAAAAGATTTCTAATCTGATTTTCAAATTTAGCATCGCTTATGAACCCGATAAAAAAAACTAGACTGCGAGATCTTTTACCTGTATTCTTGGAATTGGTAATGGTCGCGGCAGCTGGCTGTTTGTATTCATCGGTCTTCGACTTTTACATTCTGGATAAAACATTTTAATTATCTGTTGTCTGTATCTATTTATTTTTCATCAAAAGATTTATACATAAATTTAATACGTGGTCAATAATGTTGATATGAAATAGGTACATACAATCAGTCATCAGCCTGCTTGAAGGCGGTCAAATATTAGGTAAATTATTTTCAAAGTAAAATTACAATAATTTCTTATAAAAATATATTTCTTTAATCTACTATATAGTAAGTACACGGTGTGATGAAAAACATTGCGCGTTTCACGGCGGGCGGTACAGACACTACTAAAAGCACTCGGGTATCATCTTGTGCTTGTTAGTAGCCACTCGCTGTTTGGCTTCTTTACCGCCCTTTTTGCACAGTGTACAATTATGACCTAATAATAATGAAGATAAAATTAAAAAAAATATATAATATAACAGCTAATACATACAAGTCAAACATTTCGCGCAATTTACTAAAAAAAATACTTTTAAAATAACAAGTTCAATATTATTTGCGTAACAGAAACAAAAAAAAATGTTTTATTATTCTCCCCCTTTGAATCACCTCTTGCTTAGTTCCCTTCCTGAACTAATTGATATGACATGGTAGTGATGCAACTTACGTGTCGGTCTCCTATCTTCTCGCTGTAGTCTTCCGGTTAGAGTTCTGTTATAAAGTTTGCGGAACCATAAACTGACACGAAAATTAAAGCATGCAGGACTTCAGAGCAGGCTGCTGAATCAGAAGCAGTTCTTTTGTGATACTAACAGAGAGATTTTTTTTTATTAGCTTTCCTTGTCCCACTGCTGGGCAAAAGAGAGAATTGCATGAAAAAAAATCTGCCACAGTCCGCGGCTATCAAAGACCAAATAGCCTCCTTTGCTTAAGTGTAATGAATAAATCACACTGTCTAAAAGCAGATGTAATGAAATAGTACATTGTGTACCAAGGGCAGTATAGAAGACATTACGTCAAACGAGCGACTACTAACAAGCACAAGGCGAAGCCGAGTGCTTTTAGTAGTCCGAGTTTGTAATGTTTAATACCGGCCGTGATACACACAATGTTTTTCATCTCACCGAGTAAATAGAGAGTAAAAAAATTTTTTCATATTATATTGGTTAAAATTGTATATTATGAATATAGTTTACCTTGAAAATTAATATTTTTGCGTCGTCAAGCTGGCTGATTTATATATTACCTAAATCAATGACCATCTATTAATTAATCATAGGGAATGTATTTCATGCAAATTAATGAAGATTATGATTACTTATAAATATTTTGCCTAAAAATAAATAGCGGCAAAACAGAATGAGCAGAAAATGTATCCGAAGATTCCACAGATAACGAAAATGTTTTATCCAAAAAGTGGAAGTCAAAGATCGATGAATACAAACAGCCAGCCACCACGGCCATTAACAATTCCAAATTTGAATTAAGGACAAAAATCTCGCAGTATATTTTTTTGTTTTTATCGGCTTCACTAGCAATTCCAAATTTGAATATACGACTTGAAAACTTTTTGGATGTAGAAGATTTGACACGTGTGCATGGTATAGTGCCCTATTTAATTAAAAAAAATACTTAACGCGCTCTCGGGCTTTATGGAATTTGTATGAAATCTTATAGCCCGTGGTCGTAATAGCGACCATCCAGCCCACTTTGCTTGCATTTAATGACACTGTTTAAGGGTAGGTGAGATGAAAATTGATTTATGGTATTATCCGTGAATGTAAATTACATGAGACAGAAAAATAAACTATGCGCCAGGTATATTTAGTTTGTTTTCAAGTTGTTGTAAGACTGGAAGATTTGTGGTTGGGCTCGGTCGGTTCCGAGGAGAAGTCCCGCGGGCGCGCCTCTCGTAATTGAGAGCGCCCGCGGGCCGATAATTGTGCCTAGCCGCGAGCCCGCGCCGCACGTAAATCATGCCCGTTACTCTCCATTACCTCATAATACCAAATTGACTTGCGAGGATTTCCTTCTTGTTGGCGCTAGCTTTTCTCGTCTTTGTTTCGCCCCACATCTTTTATTAATGGCTCTGTCAATAAATAACTTTCACGACACCATCATTTTACCCTAAGTTTTGTCTAAGCAATAAAATTATTTAATCTATGACTCGAAGCTCGCTAAACTTGGAAAAGCTTGTTTTGTTCGTATTAGGATGTCGAGGGTGAGGGTTACGCCACTCGTCACGACAAGGACGTCAATGTAGTAAAGACATGCGAGCTTTTTAAAACAAACTTTATCTGTCTATAAAACACAGAAAAAAGGTGTGCGATAAAACGATCGCGTGACTTTACCTCGCACCGTAGCGCTAGGGAATGCCTTGATTAGTCGAGACGTTTTATTCCTGCGCCAAAACAAAGCTCTGTTAAAAAGTAGATGTAAGTGTACGGCTATAGCATTGGATTTTTGTGTGTTCGTAGACTCTCGTCCTCGTAGCAGTGTCTGTAGAGCGTTGACACGACACGAAATTGTTATTGAAAAATAATGGAAAGCCTTAATATTCAACGTCGTTTTCCAAAAATTGCATTCAATTTAGTTTTGATTTTGAGTGTATAAGCAAGTGGTACCAGTGGTTAGCTGGCACTATGAGTTTATCGGTGTGACGTCAGTCCAGGGGCGGTGCCGACGTAGAAGCATGTAGATTATCAGATGGGGCGCGGGTTCTTCGCTAGCGTTTAATACGGGCGTCCGCGGCTCGGCACGCGATGCTTTTGACAGGAGATGGGCCGCGCCCCATCGACCGAGCGGTAATTACCGCCAGCCCGTGTGCAGCGGTGACGTCGCCGGCTTCCAACTCCTCGCCGTGCAGCAATTATTACATGTCTGCCACCAGCTGGGCTTAGCACACATGCCCCAGCCACTACCCTAGCATTTTTACATAGAATAAGACTTCTGTTGACTAGAAAAATAGGCTGATAAAATAATTACAATTTTCGTCTTTGCAACGGCTATATTGCTAATTAAACTTTCTTTTAAAACAACGTTATATTGTTAAAACAATTTGCAACAATATTGGAACGGAAAACAATCAAGTGCTTTCTTTTGATCATTAGTTGAAGTGTCGATGTTGCGACATAAATTGAAAAGGTTTGTTTTAATGATTTGGGTGGGTGAGTGGCGGACTGGCGGTGCTCCCGTAATTTGATTGGCGCGGGTGGGTCGAGCGAAGACCCGCGTTGCTCCGCGCCGCGTCCGACCTGTGCTAATTGCCCCGTGCAATATAGAAACAATGACAAAACTTAGGAAAGCCCCTCGGCCGCCACCCAACCCTCGACTTCTCGCTCTTTTATTTGAAATTCACTTACCCGCCTCGCAGATTGTTATTCAGACAAGTTACGACTAACGTTATGAAACAACAAACTCGATTATATTTCTATTTACGAGTTTTTTCTTATTTTTTTTAAACTCCACAAACATTATTTAATCGCTCTATGTTCTTGTTAATTTAATGACTTTATGAGCGAGCAACCCACTGGGTGTGAGGCGGTGCCTTAGCAGTAATTGATAGTGACATTTGATGGACATACAGCAGGCGTATATTGCACCTCATGGGACCTACTTGCATGTGTGATACATTACATGTGGTGTATGTAGTGTAGAGTTGTAGACCGTTACTACCTGCAGCGACGGGCGGGCTATACGGTCTGCTGTTTGTTCTCATTAATTACGTGAGCTTCAAGTTTTATTAACTATATTGATTGCGCAATAACTAACAGTTAATTCGGGAATAATTATTGTTTGTCGATGATGGTTGAACTGTTTCGCAGCACCGAAGATGATTATTTATTCATGGCGCTAAAATTAGTAGCCACTTCTATAATACCTGTTAATAATTAATAATACGCTCGGTCTTTTACTTGTTCATGCAAAATGTTGACAGTGGCAAAACAAACTCGCTTAGCCAACCTCGAGCTTACCTCTGTAAACTGAGCCCGCCCTAAACTTTTAAGGTCCGCTTAATAACGCAAGCAATTTGGAGGACTCCCTTTATTTACTTTCTTGCTCTGTTCAGGTGTTTTGATGATTTTGACTTATTCAACCTGTTGAAATTGTGTTGGCCGCAGTTTTCCGACTCGCTCCGGAGTCACGAATTATTAACGTACATCAAGGAATTGCAGATTTCTCTGGAGTTTAAAATATTCATATTATCAGGCAACGAAATATTAAATTAAAGCTTAGTAATATTATATACGCGTAAGTTTGTAAGCTTATGAAGATGATTGTTACACTTTCACACAAAACTTGTTTTACATCAGAATAGCACATGGGCTTACACGGACAAATTCGTGGAGAAAAACTTAGTACTTATGTAAATAAAGTTTGATTTTTTTTTCTCTCTGGAAGCTTGGTAACACGGTAACTCAAACAAAATGGCATATAACATCGCGGTCTCATGGCCATGCTAAAGTTTTCACTAGCGCTCGGCCAGTGAAACCAAGAACATTTCTCTCGCGAAAGCTACTTTACCAGTCTCTATATGTATTTCACTCTTCTTATTTATATGATACTAGTCGATCTGGCCGATACTACTTTACTACTACGCGTTTCGTGAATTGCCTAAGTAACGAATTTGTAATAAGATATAAGCTATGTCATTTCATTCATTTTCAGCCCAAATCAGCCGACTGCTGGGCAAAGGCCTCTTTTTTGACGCTATTAGCTACGGTCCTGTGACATTCCTCTGCTTTCCGCTCAGGAGAACAATGTCATCTGACCAGTGGGCTGGTGGTTTCCCAACTGGTCTTCGTCCCGCTCTCGGCCACCACTCCGTTACTGCATTGCTCCTTCGACTGTCCACTCTTCTGACCAAGTGTCACGACCATTCCCACTTCTACTGACTGACTGATCTATTAACCAACACACAGCTCAGACCACTTACCGGTTTGCGTTTTAATTTGGCACGGTGATAATTGTTATGATGAGGTATTCGCTACGAAAAATAAACCAAAATTCACATCCTACGAGTTTAAAAAGGGGGTCAAGGTTAGAATTTAACGCGAGCAAAGCCGCGGGCAAAAGCTAGTAGTTGCATGAAAATCTGCACCTGCATTAAAATTTGCAGAGGAATAACAAAATTCACATACATTCCATATGCATACAAACACCGATAAAGGCATTCGCGTTCTAAAAATTAGGCTTAATAGAGTCACGGTGACCCGTTGATATATTTAATTAGGTTGATAATTAAATGTATGAGATGATGTCGATTGTGTGAATAAAAAATGCTTTTTTTTTGGTTGTTGAATTCTACGTCATGTATTACTATTTGTCCGCGACTTCTGTTCATAACTAGTGAGCTATTCCATTCTAAATGCAGATTAGTAGAATAAAATACGTCTGGTGAGTGGTGATTTTCTTTGTACATGAGTAATACCTACACGCAAATTTCACATGTATACAGATAGGTAAAACAGAGCAATCATGGTGGTGGCACTGAAGATGGCGGTTGTTAAAATAAGAATTACTTACCGTCAAACAGGTGTGTAACGTTGATTACTAATACTTTTATACCAAAAAAAAAAAATTGCCACCCCAGATCACTTAAAAAGGTTACAAGTGAACAACCCAAATACAATTATATAAACACATTGCTTTTGAACAGAAAAAAACCTTACAAAATTTTCCCGGATTTAAGAAGTATTTAAGTTTTTTTTTGTTTTGTTTATTCTTTGTTGTCTCTTGTAAATATTGATGTATATTGTGTAAAACAGTCCTGATGTTCGAATAAAATGACAAATTCGTGTCAAACAGCAGCATGGTCGTAATTTTGTAGCCCAAAACATAAAGTTGAGATAATGGCCACACATGAGAGGTCGCTGTTATTGCTAAGTGATATTGATTGGTGGAGTGTAGGTGAGGTTCGCTCGTTTCCACAGTACATGGAGGTGAGGGAGATGTTTTTATTCGCACGACACGTCCACAGTCGCCCGAGTCGGCGATGTCGTCGTCCCGCGGGACCCTGGCTGTACTTCCGAACGTAGATATTTATAGCCGGCCCAGAAGCCGCTGTTACCTAATGTAACATTTTATGGTGACCCTTATTACGGTTCCCTCACCGACCTGTCCTACCTCGCAAATGTGCTCTGAAGAAATTTTATTTATTCAATCATTCCAAATAAATTGTAGGTTTTGTACACAACGTAAAATAAGAAGCTGAAGGCAGGGGTCAGGCCGGTAGAGCCATGGTCACTGGCGAGTCGCAAAAATGCCTAGTTGAAGATATTCTTTGCGGCAGTCGTAAATTAGACACGTCCCCGGGGTGCGCTGCCGCCAGCCGAGTGTGCTGCGCCGCATACGCTAATCGCATCGCACCTTTCGCGCCTCGCTTCTCTGTGCATCCCGTAGTAATGGCCGCGAGAAAGCCTCTTTTGTTACGCTAGCTATTTGTTATATCTCGCCGCGCTTTTCCGAGATACCTGCTTTGACTCGCGTAATTGTTCTTTCAAACTGAACGTTTTGTTGTGTATGAAAGTGCTTTGTCACACAAATCTTTTAAGTCGCCCTTCTTCGGAGACCTTATAAACCGGCTTTTCATTGTTTTGATCCATATTCATTATCGCAGGGTTGAAACGCATTACATGAATGGCGAGTCGTTAAGATAAATTTAGAAGGCATTATAAGAAGCTTAGTTTATTTCTATCAATATGGCGATAACTTATCATTATCATTGTTGCCTTCACACTTCAATTTGTTCATAGACTTGTTTCTCTAGTTTAAAAATCTGTGTAAAAGACGTCTCAAATCATAACATCCGGGTTTCTTGGTGTTATCTAAGAATTTATCCAAGTTAAATGTGTGAATGAGCGTGCTGTAAGTAATACGTCGGAGGCAGCAAGCCGTATGTGCCACGCTCCGCTGGCTGTGCGGCCGTTCAACTCGCTGTCGTGCTCGGCTTGCTGTTTGCTGTTTGAGAACCATCACTTCCTACATTCCACCTCTCAACAATCATTTAAAGCATTTACCAAAATCTTTTGGCAATATGAAAATTTGTGCTGTCTTTGATAAACAAAAATCAATTTTCGAAGAATGGTAGTGTAATAATTGTTAATGGACGGGCTGGATTGATACAAAAACAGACACTTACTACCCATCACACATTTAGAACATCAAAACTTGCAGACAACATTTAAGAATAATGACAACACCCGTGACATAGTTTGCTTTGTGACAATTTTCGCCGCAAGGGGCTACTCTCGCGCCCCACGATGACTCGGCGACCGCTCGTTACTGTCTCACCTGTCCTAACGCAACGACACCTGATGTTGTCACTAATGATCCCACAGTGTCTCACGTTTCTTCAAATCATATAGGTACTAGGCGTACTGTACTCGGTTTGTTTTTCAGGCTATATGGGCTAACTCATTGCTCACGCAACATAGGTGTATACATACAGTTTTATATTGTTGTAGAAAATATGCATGGGATGTAAATAGACTTTTTACTTCGGCGGTACCATTCAACCACCCCAGTGCATTGTTCTTCGAAATTGCTCTCGGCTGAGAGTACAGCTTTCGGGTTTGGTTGGTTGTTGGGAGTATCTTTTTTGTTTACCCCCAGAACAATCTCACTAATCTAAAAATATTTTTTAAATATTTCACATTTTTATCACGAACCGTTGGTGTAATGAATAATAATAAAGAAGAGGGAATATTATTTATTGGATCGGCTAAGAGGCCTCCACGGTTTTGCTTTAGGGAAAGGGATTTCTTTTGTTTGAGTTTCTTGTGTTCATTCCAACGGTATTTCATTGCAAATTATCGCTGAATCTTATTGTATTTTTTAGTAGCAGACTGCTGTGCTCTGCATAATTGTTTGTACTAGTTTTTATGAAGCGTTGTCCGGTTTGAGCGGTTATCTGCATTGGCAAATAGATAGCCGATAGAATGATAAAGTGTGTTTAGCTGTAGTTGTTTACTCGACAACGGTAAAAGGTTTGCGAGTCCCTCGCGGCTCGGGCTCGCTTGTTTTCATTTCGTTATTTACTTTTAATTTGGCAGCAAGCGGATGATGCGGCAGTGGGGGCGTGTCATGTGAATAATTGAACCCGTACACCGTCGGCCGAGTGTCAATCCTACAACCGCGTCACGTTGTCTAATGTTGCGGTCAAATTTCAAATCGTGCTCCCAATGACCCTTAGTAATACCAAGTGTCAATTTCACTTTGAAATTTGAACTCTGTCTCGGTAATGATCTATTTTTAACTGGCGCAACACAAAAGTTTGGTATCATACTGAAGAATTGCAAAGTTCATTTAGAATGCTCCGCTTGACATTCCCGTTGAAAAGAAAGTTAATTACGTTCACTGAATGACAGGCTGCCGAGACGGATTACTTCCTAAAATCTTTTGAATTGCGAAATAATTGATGTAATCAATTCATCTACTCTAGCTTTTGTTTACTGTACACCGATATTCACCTAAATCACCACCAAGTAATTTGAAATCTGGATAGATTACTACAATTTTCAGTAGGTAGTGTCTCACTTGTGACTTGATTTTAATACCAATATCTATGTTATGATGCTTTTGTGAAGAGAGAAAATACAGAATTATTATTATTATTAATAATACAATTAATCATCATTTCGTGTAGGCGACACGGTCAGTCGACCATGCAAACCCTGGTGTCGAGAGTTCTTCTGAACCGCCTCTCGGCCTCTGATGTGGTTCCTTTAACGAATACCAGATGGCAGCCGGGACCAACGGCTTAACGTGCCTTCCAAAGCACGGAATCATCTTTCTTATCAGACAATCAGGTGATTCATACCTGCAATGTCCTATAACCAAACTGGAAACAACTGAACTAAGTATGATGTAATTAATGATATCACTGAGTTCCATCTTGCAATTGTTATTGCATTTGTTTAACGTGGTGCTGATCTAATCAAACACTTCTTTGATTTGTCTGTCGTTTTTTTGAAGCACACATATGCGTATGCAAATGAAAACTCCTTTTCGGGGTCGGAGTGCGATGACGTGCTCGCGTGCCGCAAAACATTAGGTCGCTGACTAGGAGTTCACGGGGGGTGGCTTATTGTCTCGCGTCTATTAATACCAGTGTTTATGGTAAATTAATTTCTGCGGCATAGAGTTTGGAGTTATTAGATAGTGCACCATCTGCGTGAAACTTGTAATTCACCAGTCTTTTTGCGTTTAACCGGTTTAAACCTGGACGTACATACTCTGATGAATAGCGACTTACTTAAACCCCTATGAGAACAGTTTGAGGGTTGATTTTTTTATATCCTTTAATAAAGTTAATTTTAGTATTTACCCAAGCCAAGTTTCATAGTGATGACTTAAAAAAATAAACAATTAATCAATCCCTATTTTACCCCTTTAAGGGATGAATTTTTAAGAATCTTCATTTAATTACGTTTATTTTAAAATATTAAGTAAGTAAATACGACTTGACGTGCAACCCCCTATTTTACCTCTTTAACTGATGAATTTAAAAAAATGATTTTCATCAGTCAGCACTGTCCGAAATTTCATGTTTGTACCTTGAAAACTCAGACTTTCATACCCCCTTGGGGGGATGAGTTTCTAAAATCCAACCTTAGTGCTTACTAAGTTTTTTACAATAAAGTGTTAATGTATTATGTTTATTTTTGTAAGCGTTAGCCATTTGCGCAGTTCGAATATTTTTGAAGCTTATAAAAGGCTAAAGCGTTTACATAAATCACTGCAGGGTGCAGGGGCTAAAATGATTTCGAAGTGCAAAGTCATAGTTTCCTTAAATGTACGCCCCGTGTCACAAGTCCACAGATATGGGACATCCAAAACATTTTCTATATTTGAATTACACTTTCATAAAAGTTTCTCCAAAGATGTGACGAGATCAAATTCTGAAGTTTTATCATTGTTTCGGCATATCTCTCATGGGGGCCTTCTTATAAATTGGATTCAAGTTAGAATCACGCATTTCTACTTCGTGTTTCAGTATTTTTATTTTTTTCAAAGCGGGTAGTTACTCGATTTTTTTTTTATTTTATTAAGTACACATACAGACAGTTTACAAAAGAGCATTCATATAAAAATTGTATACAAGGTAAAATCTAGTAAATGTCCAAAATTTGTGTACACAGCATGATCAATTTAACAACATGAAGTGCTCAAAGAAAAGTAAATAGAAAATTATAAAAATCAAGTTGACAATGGTAAGCAATGGTAAGTATTTCTGGGAAGGAACTGTTTTCCCAAATCTTTACTGATAATGGCTTATCTAGGATCCTTTGACTTTAGACCGTTAATTATTTAAAGTTGTTTAATTGTTTGGAAGTTGCGCTATTAAGAGAAGGTGTTTGTGTTATTTAGGGAGGAAGGCTGTCGAATAGGTCACGTGGCAAAAGGCTTGCCCCGTGCCGTATTCTATTCCAACTCCGTCGGGTTTCTAAGACTGCTTTTACTAGCCCATCTTTTGTTTTGCTTTATTTATTGTATTGTTTTCACAATAGTTATTATAAGTTTCTTCCATAAGTGCTTGATTTCATTAAATTAATAAATTATTATTGATTGTTTTCACTGCTGCTAGTAGTTTTAGAGCCTGACAGGGGATTTTGGAATTTACTCGAGTGCAATATTTAGAACTCAAATTAACATATACGAGATACTTTGCACACAGTCAAAAGTACCTCCACCACTCATGTGCCCTTTATGTTGGTAGGCTAGTTTTAAAAATTTTGTTACTTCTGCTTATTGTTGTCCGATTGTCTGAATGTTCCTGTGCTAAATAAATCGATCGCGCTCAACGATACCGTTGTCTTTTTTTGGTACTGTGACTAACTTTTCTTTACTGTAACTTTTTTGTATGCATGAACCTTTGTGACCCACCAAACTTCCCACGACACGGTCAAATCGCCAGATAAGTGTAATACTTACTTTTCAGTATGTAGTTTGCCTTCCCAACGGCCCTTCTCAGGGCCACTTCTCAAGCCTTGGCTTAAACAAAAACCAAGGCGATTAACAGTGCCTTGGTGGACAAAGAGGCAGGATGTAAGTAACCCACCCAGAAGCTGCGATTAATGAATCTGACGCTAGAATTTTCATTTGTAATTTATTTTCTTCTTTATATGATTGAAACCCCATACCTAGATTGTAGATCCATAGCTTACCAACAATGATTACTTTGCATATTATTTTTCTACAATTTTGAAAATCATCACTACAATCGAAAAAGTGATTGATAACTGATAACAGTGATAAGTAATGGAGTTTTTACATTGTCGGCGGCGTGGAGTATCATAGATTCCACTACAAACATAAATGTGAAAGTGGAAGCCAAAAAGTGCTATATAATAGTGTGCATGCGCTGTGAGGGCCCGCACTTAATAATCGTTGCAAATGATACTTAATATTTAGTAAATGTTCTAAAAGAATTGTACAACTTGGAATTAAAATTTGTAACAGCCTATTATGGGAGTTATCAGGTAAAATGTTAGGCCCTCAGACCTAACCTATAAATTTTTCAGCCTTTAATATTTAAATAACTGAGCGTGTTTCAGAAAATATCTTTATTTTACGATTTAAGTCTAGTCAAAGCAAGTTTTATGACACTAAGATATTTTACCAATACGCTTTCTTATTTCCTAAATCTGAGTTCAAAACGGGCCCTCATACGGCATACTTCCAAATTTTATTTCATCAATAAAAAAATATCTAGACCATATTGTTGTTCTGAGCTTATGTAATCTTGCTTAGTTGAATTTGTGAAAATTTGTAAAAACAAAACATCCTACACATTCTTTGTTGTTTAAAAGTTATAGCGTTATCAAAATTCGGGCTCTCAGACGGCCACTTTTTTAACGTTTTTTGACTATTACACAAAAACTACGCAATATGTAACGTGTCTGATATGTTCAGTAATTGTGAAAAAATGATTTTGATGAAGTGTTTGTATTGTATTATCTGTAAATATGATAAATCAATAGAAATTCAAAAAATAACAAAAATATTTAAGTCTACATAATTTTCTGTAGGTAGGGTGACCATATTTTTTTCTGTCTGTGGACTTTCCCTAGTAGAACGTAGTTTGATATGTAGCTATACATTTTTTTGTTAACACATATGTTATAAAACCCAATACTTAAATGAAAGAAAATAATGGTACAAAACAAAATAAATTTGAGAAAAAAATGGTAGGCCATATAAAAGTTGGTTAGCCACAAGGTTAGGGTTCCGTAGTAAACAAGGAATCCTTATAGTTTCGCCATGTCTGTCTGTCTGCCTGTCCGTCCGCGGTTTTACTCAGAGACTAAAACTAGAAAGCTGTAATTTGGTATGTGTATGTATATTAATCAGGCCAAAAAAGTAGTTGAAAAATCCTTACAAGTAAAGTGGGAGTAATTTTTATTTTTCTCTATTAACCTATCGTGTGGGGTATTGTTGAATAGGTCATTAAAAAATATTGTGAGGTTGAGAATACCATTTTTCAATTTAGGGATCCGTTTCTGAAATATTTGGTTTTAAAGAAAATTGCAAATTTTTGTTAGAGGTAAGTGTCCCCCCCTCTATCTGCTACACGGTTATACATAGATGCGTAAAACAAAAATACAGGATAACGAAGTTGAAAGGAAAACTATCAGAGCTGAGTACTGAGTACAAACTAAAAAGTTATAGCACTTTTTCATAAACCGCAAAAATAACTTTGTCATTAATACAAACATTATGAAAAACAAGTTATTTTGTTGGCGAAAAATTATAGAGGTTTTTGGCTAATCTACCCTTCATGGGCGAGCCCGACTCGCACTTGGCCAATTTTTTCCTTTTACGCTAAATGTAGAATTGTTCAATGTTGACGATAGAACCGTCTCTGTGAATACTGCTATTATGATAGTCACAGTCGCAAACCTAAAGGCATAGAAATGTACATGTTGGTGCTGTCAACCGCAGAGGTGTTCCATCATTTAGAGTCAACTTTGGTCGCAGTGGCATAGTCACGATGATCTTACAAACGGATCATCCCAGCTGAATGGACATATTAAAAAAATAATAATAAATAGACATATAAAAATAACTGGTTTATTTCAAAAAATAAATAACCCCCTACTGCAGTTAACGTCCACTGTATAGATTTTTGCTATCGTTACATACCAAATGACACTCCGAGGAAACATACGAATCTAATGACACCTTACACTTCAAATCCAGCCGTTTAAGCTACAGAGAGCAACAATGGAACAGACATACTTACATACATATATTTATATATAAAGGTATATACATACGCGCGAAAAACAATCCTTCTGGGTGCCCACCCAGAAATCACAGTCGGGTAAAATATCATTAAATGTTGGTATTGTAAACTGAGTTATCAGCGAGGATCATAGGCTATATTATATTTTTAAAAAATAGGGAACTCTTTAAAATTGCATTTTTTGACCTACCTAATTGTCACCGAAGTGCGTTCTTGGTTACATCCTCATCTAAGGCGATTCGGAACCTGGAATTGGCAGGCCGGGGGTTGACCCAGGTGCCAAGATAGACTGTGTGATAAAACTAACTTTCACGGATTTAATACCTTATGATTTTTTATTTAAATAATGGATATTTTATGCATGTGACACTTATAAATATGTAGTACTGTTTCGCTTGTAATGTTACAATTTTCCTATTTAATTCCTAAATAAGATGAGAAGGCGTGGTTACCCTACTCATAATAATTTTTTGAGAAATAAATATAAATGATTTTTATCAAAAACAAAGGAGCCTTTTATTTTATACATAGTGTTAGTTTATGACAACATTTTTTCACAATTACTGAACATATCAGACACGTTACATATTGCGTAGTTTTTGTGTAATAGTCAAAAAACGTTAAAAAAGTGGCCGTCTGAGAGCCCGAATTTTGATAACGCTATAACTTTTAAACAACAAAGCATGTGTAGGATGTTTTGTTTTTACAAATTTTCACAAATTCAACTAAGCAAGATTACATAAGCTCAGAACAACAATATGGTCTAGATATTTTTTTATTGATGAAATAAAATTTGGAAGTATGCCGTATGAGGGCCCGTTTTGAACTCAGATTTAGGAAATAAGAAAGCATATTGGTAAAATATCTTAGTGTCATAAAACTTGCTTTGACTAGACTTAAATCGTAAAATAAAGATATTTTCTGAAACACGCTCAGTTATTTAAATATTAAATGCTGAAAAATTTATAGGTTAGGTCTGAGGGCCCAACATTTTACCTGATAACTCCCATAATAGGCTGTTACAAATTCTAATTCAAAGTTGTACAATTCTTTTAGAACATTTACTAAATATTAAGTATTATTTGCAACGATTATTAAGTGCGGGCCCTCACAGCGCATGCACACATATAATATTATCGTTTAATAGTGGTATCATATGGTGAGATTGTCGCCTTCACCGTCAAAACCATTGACATCTAAATGGTTGCGAAGTTCTATGGATTTTTATAAAACCTCAAAATATGACGTGGCTAGATTTTTTACAAGCAAACTACACATTTTTTAAACGAATAGAATAAAACAATAATTATATAAAGGTGGTGAGTTGATCCTTCAAATACCATAACAGTTAGTTTAAGTCGACATCCAAACTAAATGATGTCGACCAAATAAGATTAAAGAACTTTGCTCCCATATTCACATTTATAGTTACGGTTCTATTGCATATATCATTTTTTTTAAATCATAATTATTCTTCTATATTCATTTTTACTGTATTTTATTAATAAACTTTTTTTTTTTAATTTCATTGATTCTTCCTATTGTTACACACAATTACCTAGCTACTCGTAGATGCCAAATATGAACTTTCTAGTTCATTCTTATTTGGATTTTTAACCCACTTCAACCACAATCTTCTACACTAATCAGTCGAAAAAAAATGTCGGCCAATTGAGAGTCGGAATCGCACGAAAGTGTTCAATACCATTATCTATACAACATTAGACTATTGAGAAAAATGGCAAAAGTATACATGTTTGTAGCATGGGAGCCCCCTCTTAAATATTTATTTTATTCTGTTTTTAGTATTTGTTGTTATTGCGGCAACAGAAATACATCATCTGTGAAAATTTCAATTGTCTAGCTATCACGGTTAATGAGATACAGCCTGGTGACAGACAGACAGACGGGCATCGAAGTCTCGTGAATAGGGTCCCGTTTTTATCCTGTGGGTACGGAACCCTAAAAACAGAATTAAATATTTTCTAAAAATCGGTGTTATGGTTTTATTCATCACTTTTCTCTTGTAAATAAAAATAATAGTAGATTGTTGCACTGAGCAGAAAGTAAGTTATTGCTGCACGAGTTTTTATTTGGAGCCCGAGTGAGAGCGAGGGCTCTAAAAAGCACGACTGCAATATAACTTACTTAATGCGAGGTGCATAATCTGCTTTTCTTTCAACTACTGCAATAAAAGTAAGTAAAAAATAAAACTGAAGACAAATTACAAAAGTAAAAAATTTGTTGTTTTTACATGCCCGCCTTTTTTCTTTATGGCCAGTATTTTTTTAGGCAAGGCAATACACCGTCCCTTTGTAAACTCCATACGGCCGTAAGGTTGGCCAACCTTCCTTATGACATGTGACGACTATTGCACGCGATTTAAAAAAAAAACTAAACATTGCAGTCATGGAATTGCAGTAAAAGATTTCCATGAGTTTTGGTGGGAAGTCAAGGGGTGCAGTTGGGGTCTACCTTGGGCGATTTTGCAGATTGATTTTGGTGGACTTTATAATATGACATTGCTGTAGTTTGGTGTTATAAATGCTCGTACTCATGGAACAATTTGTGAAATAGTTTTAAGTGGACTGTTATATGGACTCGTATAGACTTGTCATCATAACCTCCCGACCACGAGGCATCAAAGAACATACGCCATCTTTGATGCTACTTGTTACAACTTTACCGTACAACACCGATACTTATTATCTCAATTTACTGGATATAGGCAGAATCACTGAAATATCGGTGGAAGCCATTTTATAAAACAGAAGAAGAAGAAGGATTTCCATACATTTTTGCTTCACTAGAGCAGCAAAAATGTATGGAAATCATTTACTGCACTGTTTAGTTTTTTTTTTACTTCTAGTGCTGCAAAGTTCCGCTTAGTGCTGGATATGTAGTGCAGTTATGATAGAATTGCAGCGTAGTTGGAAGAAAAATATTCTCCCCTGACCCATTTCGATGAAACACCCTGTATAAATGTATATTATTGTTATCACTTTATTTCATTTATAAACAAGAAAACGAGCACGAAAACCGGTTGAGGACGTAAATGTCTAGTTCAGAGTTCGGAAAGTGGGACGAAAGTAGTCTGCACAGTTTTGTAGATGCAGGGCGACCGCTGCAGCAACGGTGTTTGTTGACGAGTTGGTGGGCGGCGCGAGGGGGCGCGGGCGGCGGCAAGGCAGGTGCGCGCCGCGACGGCAGTTCCGCGACTCTCGCCGCACGGTCGCCACGCACCGTCCGACAGACATGTAGCGCCAACTCGCGCGCGCCACCTTAGTGACTTGTGTGTTGTGTTCGCAACGGATAGTGACAATACTGTTAAAGATATGGTGGTGCTAGAAGGCGGTGGCGCTCTGCTGGAGCCCGCGCTGGCGCTCGACGGAGCAGCCGCTGCTTGTCTAGAGCGTGCCTATGCCCAAGCGGATGTTTCTTTAAAACTTTTACCTAAACGGTACATAAACTTACACCAGTGGTTGTCGCCGGTGACGACGTCCGTTACAGCCGCTGCTGCTGCTGGAAAAGATCTCAAACTACAAATTGTAAGATTTTTTGATTATTCATTGTTCATTGTTGTTACTTCAGTTTACAGTTTATTTATGTCAAACTTTTACTTTTTTATTAATGTATATGTATTGACTATAGTATTTTTATCGTGTAACCACAATTAAAGAAAAAAAGTAATAAATGATCGCCAGCAGACGTCAGTTCGAAAATTTGCTAGTTTAATAAGCTTTGTATTCATCTCATGTAGAGATTATTAATATCCATCATATCTGATTGAAACTTATCTGATACCTATTTCTTTTCAGAGCACATTTTTTTACAATAAAGGACCATATCTTTTTTTAAACGAGCCTTCTTACTTGCAACTATCAAAATTGGTTTGGTGATAAAACCTAACTAGAATATCGCTTTACTAAGAATAACAATCATTATAAGGAACACAACAATGGATGCAGTTAAATAAATGCAACAGCTAAATTTAATCATATCGGAAGTATAATCATAATAAGAAAGATTATCAGAAACAGTGAAAGAAAACATGCAAAGCATTCAACCATCTCATATCTCATAAACAGATTTATAATATTTTTATAGAGTTTCAAGCTATTTGCTAAAAACAGGACTGTATCGAATCAACTTTAGTCCAATACCGAACTCATTGTTTTTACTCAGGTATATTATAAAGCCATTACCATAAACTATAAACGATATATAAGTATATAATAAAGTTACCAAATAATGTTCTTAAACCAACCGTTTCAAAAGGTTTGATCGTGACATCACGAATCTTTAGGCATTTCAGCAATGCGTTTCCGAAACTTTTTTCTATATGTTTATAACTCTAAAAAGTGTTTTTGTTCAGAAATATAAGTTTTTCACTAATGTGTTTATTTTTGGAAGGTATACCATAGCAACACGGGAATATATATCAACATGCCTATTATAAACTGGTGTAGTGAACTTACGGTTACCGTGTCGTTGCAGTTTATTATATTGATTATAAGTTAAAATTTAAAGGGTATAACTATACCGCACAATTCAGTATACCTATATATAATATTTTTTTAAATATTAATCATTTTCGCTTGCACATGAAGCGAAATCACATGTGAATAATTATTAAGGAAACGTGCACTTTTTGCCTATTTTCGAAATTCTATTAATAAATAAATGAATTAACTTTATTGCACTGACACTAAAAAGTAACAAATTATAAGTGGATTACAAAAACAACCTCTTAGACAACTACAAATTTTAACAAATAGGTATTTAATTCTATCATTATTTTTCCTTTTATTCGGGTTGCGTGCGGCAACGTTAAAAAAATATGTTTAATATCCAAATTGAATTTTGAACATGTATAGTATTTAACAATGGTTTTTATATCTGAGTATTTAAATCTGTACAGTATTAAAAACTATAGAAAAATTTAGGTTTTTTTCTTTGTTTGTTCTAAATGAAGGTAATAAATTTGCTACCAATTCCTGAATAATCTATTTCAGAACTCCAAAATATCTGATATTTTGATGGAAAATATTCCCTTTCTCATTTCAACTGCCACATAGTTTCAGTTTTAGTTTCAGGTACATACATGCAGACTTAATTCACCTTGATCTTATTGTCTAGAGATAAGAGAGTCATTACTGTCTGGGAAAAGCAGAGAAAATTGGGGACCCCGCATCTTGGGAACTATTAGCCCTAGAAAATTGTATTAGTCTTAGGGCTCAATCTATCAGAAATGTGGTTTACTTTAAAAACGCAGTAGTGACCTTTCTCCGCAGAGCTGTCTGTTTATTAGCACAAAACTAAAAGAAATGGTGGCTATTGAACAGCGCGCTTACATTTTAGAACGCTGCAAATCTGGATAAATAGGTACTATCTAGGTGGACCCAAAGATGACATGATGAGAAGACAAAAAAGCAAGTTTACCGCTATTACAGTTTTTTTTATATGATATGACTGGTCTAATTATCAAACTTTCTGTGTTAGAGGACTTTATTTTATTGTAATGACAAACAGATGTGATTTGTAAAAATCGACCTGATAAGTTTATGAATACTTACACTGAAAATATATTTAGTTACTAATTAAAACATTTTTAGTTTAACGTTGGTCAGCTCAGAATCGACCATTTAAGAGAGTCGCAAGAACTTACAATTGGACCGTCAAAAAAAGATTCTAAAGTTTTACGTTTACTTTGATTAACTTGTGTATTGGGCATGTTTAGTAAATTACAACGGTTCGGTTCACGGTAGATGAAACCGCGATTGCAACTTGTCTGCCTTTTACGCGTCGTCCGTGCGGCGAGCTTTGGCAGCGGTCGCGGACGACGCCGCCCGCTGCACCGTATCATTCCACCCGATCTCGCCGTATTCATCGCTACACCCGGAAAAGCGCTAAAATGTTGAGATATTCCTTACAACCACCTCGCCTAGCTTTTTGAGAGTTTGCGAACGCCGGCTGAAAGTTACATTACTCAAATTGAATCCAGCCTTTTGTATTTCTAGTTTATTCATACTGAAATCCTAAAGCATATGGCTCGGGGCCATGGTGCATTTAATAAATGAGCAGTGCTTTTGTATTCACGACCAGGTGTTACAATAATACTGATTACTAAAAGTGGTCTAGTTCCGGTGATGGCGCTTAGATATTTAGGTCTCAGTAGTGGCTGCGTGCGTGCACCCGGCTCGCTTGCCGCAGCGCTCGTTTATTTGCGACTTCCTAGCGCTTTTGTTATGCTCTGTCGCTTGTGTCTGCTTTGAAAAATTGTAATGCAGCGGTTTTGTAACTACACAGAGTTGCCGCGATTGTGCCCGTGTTGCTGCTGATTAGTTGTATAAATACCTTTTGCATTTATAATATTAGTTGGGATTGGGATGTCCTTCTTAGTACCCTAACCTATGCGTATGCAAAATATCATGATGATCGGTTCAGTAGATACGGCGTGAAAGCGTAACAAACAAATAAACAAACAAACTCATTTTCGCATTTATAATATTAGTTAGGATTAGGATTTAACAACTTTAAATGAGAACTGGTGGAGATATAACTCACTCGGTATTTTATTTATAGGAGGCAAGCAAACTCATCATGTGATATTGTGATATCAATATACCTATAAGAAACTAAATATTGTGGAGTATTATACTCACTTATATTACAAATGTAAAAGCTTGCATTTGTGGTTTATTTGTTGTTTGTTAACGCCGAACGAAATAGGATGGAATTAAAAGCTAGCTTACAATATGAATTAAATAACTATTGAACATTACATATTTTAAGTAACGAATTTTATAAAATACGTTTGTTGTGATGTGACATCAAAAAGAGGATATCATATAATTATATGCATATTATTTGTCTTTTCTCCAAATCTGCATAATGAGTATGTTTCAAAAATAGGGAGCTGCAGATCGGAATGGTAATCCTTGTCGTATTTATAGGGGAAGTTGTTTTTTATTACCGCTTTTATATTTTAAATAGGGATTCTGAATTTTGATTTGACATTAAAATATGGCCAGGAGGCTAAGAAAAAATTGCTTTTATTGACATAGGTTCATGATCATTATTTATGCGAAAAACATCTGAACTTCTAACTAAACGAAACTAAAATTCTACGTCTGCCTCCTCGCCCAAGCGTATCACTGGTTGCATCCAACACAGCTCTGCTTGAATCCCGGAGTCAGCTATTATCACATCATGCTTATGCATACATTCATATTTCGCATGCTGTGAAATAAAAAGGCAGATTTTTTTATTGGCTACGTAACTTAACTAAATATCCTAAGAAGATTAGAAGTAGTTCTATTCTAGGTCAAACACCATACTACAGCCAAACATAAATTTTTTTGCAACGTATAAGTATGTCATTACAATGTATTTAGCTAGTCGTTTAATTACTGCGTTAATTGATTGTAGAGAATAAGTCAACAAAAAGCTTTTTGACATAATTCCCACAAAAGGTTTGCATTATACTTGCTCGTGGCGTACCGTAGCATATGCGATGTATTTAGCTGGCTTGGCAAGTGGCGCGTGTACATAAGCACAAAGACGAAGGTAAAGCGATGGCGAGGGCGGAGCGTACGAGCTGCGGAATACATTAGCCGGCACCGGCGGCGTCGGCGTCGGAACGCCGTAATATATTTCACTGGCGGTCATTTTCGACAATTAACCACATAAAATAAGTGAAATTATGCATGCGGCCGACGACGGCGTATATCACGTCCAGTTACGGGGCACGATACCTACCTAACTAGAACATTCATTATTCAAAGAAATGTTTCGCTCCACCATGCGGCGTCCGGAAGCGAGGGCTCTGTTCGTGTGATTGATGGAGACTCTTTATATTACTTGTTCTTTTTCCCATTATGCAATGTTTGCACATTCCATAATTCGTATTCTTGAAACAATTGATATCTTAATTGACATTTTTGATACTCATTTGCGCAATCCCACTGTAAGATTAAGAAATGTAGATGGTTGCGATTTTGAAAGGTATTATTGATGACTTATGCACTCTTTGACATATTTGCATATCAGCCTACGGTAACATAGTCGACAGGCAGATTGAGCCAGATTGCACCTTCGCTTTCCGTGAGCGTTAGCTCCACTCGGACCTTAAACGTCGGATTCATTTTCTCTTGCAATTTCCTACAATTTCCGGCCTGCGTTTGGTGTACTGTGATGTGTTTGAAAATAATTTTCACGTTTATCTCACTTGGGAAACGAGTTTTAACTCTTGCTTTAAAATTTTAAAACCTAATTTTAACGTAGCTGTTATTTTATGACTAAATAAAAATGAGTTCACGAAAATGTATTATTTTAAGAAACCTATAAATTTAAAGGTTCTTGCCTTTACTATGATTTTATTTTCACGTGTATTACCTAACCATTAACTATAACTTTGTCATAGTTTTAATTGTTAAAATCTGAAGTTTGTCTTATTTTTTCTTACATTGACTCTAGTTAGGTAGATGTGTAGTACAAATTGCTTTATTAGTTGAAAACTAAGAACATCAATATGAGATTTACTTTACCAATATAATGAATATAAGACGTATTCTGTATAAATTGAATTCTAAGAACGTACAGTGCTCAATATTCAAGTTCAAGCACTCGAGATCAACGTCCTGCAGGCTGCGGCTTGCCGGCCGGCGCTTACGCAACCGAGAGCTGCTCGATACGCTTGCATGCGTCTGCCGCTAGAGCCTTCGTTGCCTTGCCTTGCAAATTCATTTTATGGGAGATGCATATATTTTTCGGGGTCCAGTGCTGCCGCCATTTGAAATAAATCATGTGGAAAACTGAGATATCATTGTCATACCAATATACCAGGGTAAGCCTACTAATTCTTTTTTATTTGTTAAGGGTTATATCCCGATGGCGGTCGTATATAAATTTAGAAACAAAAAAGAATCCCTAATCGTAGGAAGGTAGGCGGGATGATTGATTTCTGTTTCGTTTTGGCGGTTTCATTTGTATGCTTAAAAGTTTTTATGTATTAAGTTTTTATGTATATAATTAACTCATCTAGTCATTGACATACTGCTATCGCTGTTAAATAAATTTTCTGCATAATTGTGAATTTGTTATTGTACATGTCTCAATGACATAAATCATATTAAAGCGCATCTGACGTTTGCTGGCTGATTGACTCGTTGCCAGGGGTGAGGATCGCTTGACCAATTATCCGATATATGCGGCCGTTCCTGCGGGCATCACCTTGAGGTGTGCGTGAATCAGCAGACTGACCGCTCACCGGCGTGACGGTGGCAGTTCGAGAATAGCGGCCGGTCTATTTAGGAGTCCTCTTCGTTTGTTTGCCAGCGAAATGTGTCATTGTTAACTAATTTAAGTAACAGCCACTGCCAGCTGTTACGACACCCGAGTGTAGCAGCGGTTCACAGGCGATCACCGATACGCTCATTAATCTAGTTGCGGCCAATCATGTCTGTCATTACTCATTATTCAATAGTATCCAGGTTTAATCAGCTACACGTTACTTTTTCAATGTCAACAATTTGAGCATCTTATACGCACTCTTCTCTTCACTAAGGGGGTGGACCCCTTGGATTACGAGCGGATTGATTCACGAGCCCTAGGAAACAGTATTTCATGTTTTTTTATGACCCTCGGAATGTCCTATACGCTGTTTATTTCTGCTTTAAATACGCACAAAGGTATTATATACCGTAAGTGGTTTAGAATAGCACTACTTCGCCCAAATATCAACTTTAATAGTATTTGACCGAAATGGGGTGTATAATCACTACACGTTTAATAATGACAATTCTTTTCCTTCTGCATGTTAATAAGCAATTTGTATGCACAGGACTTTACTAACCGTAACGAGCTCAATAATGAAACTCTTTTAATTTTTAGTGGGGTGGTGGTTTGTGTAATTATTAATTAATATGAATACGGATGGCGCTGTCATACCGATAGCCCGCGACATTATCTTTGGAGAGTTGCGTAAACACCAGAATGTAAAACACGATACCGTTTAGTCGGTTAATTAATTGCCGTGACCGGGACCCGGGAAGCCGGGAGTTCGATGCGACGCGGTGCGGCGGTCGTCGCGAGCTCGTTATGAAAATAATGAGTGCGACCGCTGCAACCACTGCACAAGTTGTTCTGGCTCCGCCGCGCCCGCTGCTGCGCCTACTTCTATTTTTATTGTTATCCCGAAAGCTTTACGAGTTTAATTAACTTGAATATCGTCTACGGTTCCCGATTATGCGTTTGGTTTTTTTTAACGTCCCACTTTATGTAACTTTTACGGCCAGTATTTACATGCCTGAAGGAGATAAATAAATTATATGTATGGTTGAGGGAGCTGTCGTAAGCCGTAAAATGTTAAATTTCACGACATACGGCGCATCCCGAAGGAATTATTTTAATGTCTAAGTATACTTGCACTTACCAGATATAGTTATTTTTTAGAGGCAAGAGTTAAACTGGTTTCAGTTATGAAATTCACTCTGGAAAATTAAATTTGAAATCTGGCCGAGATAGTACGTGGGTCCGCATAGGCAAGAGCTTAATAACGTAAACTCTCAACATGCTCTACCATCCTCCACTATGTCATTGCAAATGTAAGTCTTCCTTCCAAGTCTGAATATATATTTTTAATTTATATGTTTTATACTTAAGGCGCTCTTATAGTAACACTAGCGCCACCCAGCAATTAAATTCCTTAAATCGTAAATGGTATCGAATTTTATAAATCTAATAAGTACAAAACTACTAAATTACTTATAGTATGTTTGTATATTACAACTAATTCACTAGTGCCATATTTAAAGAGAAAAATCGGTTTTTCCTCTTATTTTATCAAACGAATATTAGTGAAAATGAATACAAAAATACTACAAGTAATTTACTAGTTATGTACTTGTTTATAATTTAAGATTAAAAGAATTAATTGCTGGGTGGCGCTAGTGTTACTATAGGAGCGCCTTAAGAAGGCAATTTAAGGGTTAAGATAGTCGGGCTGCATGTAGAAGCAATTTCGTTTTGCACACGGGTTTATTGGGGTCTTGTGATTGAGGTAACAGGCAACGAGACGTGTCACTTGATTTAATTAAGAGCCGCTTTACCGCCCGTTCCTTCGAGGTAACGCTTCGTACGTCGTACCAAGTTAATTTCGAACGAAGTCATTCCGCCAGAGATTTATTTCAATATTGAACCTGTCTTATACTACCTAACTCCACTTACGGTCCCAAAGTATTTGATATTATACCGTTTTAAATACTCGTATAGCATTATGCTTCATTTTCATTTGCTTTATTCGCTTTTTCAATCGTCTGGCAGCTGTAGTAAAAACTAAGTAGGTAGTCGCAAAGTTTCACTTTTTATAATTATCTTTAAAGGTTGTTTATGGCTAACAAGACTTCCTTTCCGTCGGAGCAAAAAGATTAAAAGGACTTAGAAGAGGTGGAAGCCTTTTAAATCCGCTAGTGATTGCGTCGTTTAGCCAAGATAGTCGTCATATTTCAGCGTGCAACCTCCAACTGGAATTTAACAAATAGACTCTCATTTGTTACTACTTTGACCGACCCCTGTTCGCACCCTTTTCACGATGCTATCTCAGATGATCCTGGTTTGTTGTCTAGTAATTGTTGTAAGTTTTGCTTTCATTTTATTCGTAACACAAAATCGGTTGTTCTTCAACAAACAACGCTATCAAATACTGCAGTCACACGCATGCCAAGGAACGCTTATTGTTAAGCAATTTAATTCAAGAGGGTGCAATCGAGTGAAAACGGAATAATAATTAATGTAAAATTTTCTTTTTATTACAATGAATACAATTATAATTCGAAAAGTAAGCACGATCACATTTAGCTTTTGCATAAACAACGACATTACTCTCTTATTCTCATCTAAGATGAATTTGATGTACTTTTTTATATAAATTCCCAAAGTAATTTTTACGGAAAAAATAACTGACGATAATTAGCCGGAGGCTTTTTTGAATTTTATAGCGACTTCTAATGCGCTACTCGTGTTGGCCGTCATCACGCGTCGCGGGAGAAGTTCGTTATTAATTCACCACCTCTCGACTTACTCGCTTTTACTCACTTAGAACCTTCACTGTTCAACATCTAAGCATCGTTTTATATGATAGCTTTATGGAATATACGCATGCATGTGACTTCCTTCTTGTCACGCTATGTCGCGCCTATATTTCTGCGTTTGTCAAGAATTTTTTGTTTTTTGGCATGTTATTCTGAGAAATCTTTTATATTATGTGATACGAAAAAACATTAAACATTCTTAGTGATTATAGTGTGACAATCGGCAATCACATAGTACCTAAAAAGCGTCCACGCGGTGTTGATTGTGACATTGTCTGGTGCGGGTGGGCGCCGCGGCGGGTGAAGGGCGAAGCGCATCGCGGCTACCACCCGCATTTGTGATGCAAATTGTTGCGCTCGCCGCATCGCGCCCCGCCGCGCCTCTATGCTTCGCGCCTTACCTGCTGCAACCACCGTAATTATTTTGAAAAATATTCATTTGTCCGCTTCCACAGCTTCATTATCATAATGTAACTTTAAAATTCAACATTCGAACTAAAAAAAAATCATCATGTTTGATACCGTTTCTTACGTGTAAACCGATATGGTGACGCCGGTAGCTGTAATAGTGGGAATTCAATAGCTTACTGCTGCAAGAAGTTCGTGTGAAGTTTCATGAGAACTTAGAATCGCTCTGCTCTAGACTGAACGTTATCATATTTCAAACGATTTCGCAAAACGAATAAATAAGAACGGAGGCAAGAAGCGTGCGGTGAAACCGAGTCAAAGCGTGGGTATTAGAAACGCTCCGATTACCACGCTGAGACGAGGAACCCGCAGCCTACAGCGGGGCGTCATTTTGTATTGTAAATTCGCACTTCTTATAGAACTGCAAGTTGCTTGCTTTCATTCAATCATTTGTCTTCATTACGTTACTGCCCTAACAAAAGGAAGAGAACCATTACTTCAAGTAATTATAAACAAAAGGTTTTTCTTTTATTTGTAATTTATCATTTCTGTAATCTTTACATTACACACCCTCAATACAAATACTTAGTATATAGAAGATATGTCTAATCATTAGAATTTGATAGTTTCGCACATTTTTTTCCTAGTACTACGAAAAATCCTTAAAAAATTAGTAATTGAAAGTGAAAAATAAAAATCTTTAGCACAAAAGCTATTTTAGCCCCAAAATAAGTTGTGGACTTGTGTCGCAGTATACCAACTCAATGAAGCTATATTTTATAAAACCTAAATAGATAAACAGTTGTTATAAAATAAACATTCCAAGGCCCAGGCCAATCTGAAAATGATCGTTTTCTATCATGATATGGCCGAGGATTGCACTCGGGGCCCCTTGTGTCGCAGGCGTGATAACCATTACTGCGCCACGGAGGCTGTCTAAAGACGTAGCTGTCTGTTTAAGATAGTCAAATCGGTCACATAACTTGACTTGCCCAAAACGCTCCCTACTAAGGTTGACTCTCTGTTTGATATATCCTCAGGACTAGCTATGTTTTGTAGTTTGTCCTTTAACGCGCCATGCTAGGCACACTAGCGACGCCAATAGTTTTATTCCTAATACTTTACAAATAGAAAGAAATTCAAGAATGTAAATCATATAAGCCTTAGTAAATAACCTGAAGTGTTTTAGCCACGACGGAACGTGCAAAGTAATGTTCCCACCTATCGTCTAAACTAATGATTCGATTTTGATGCGGTTTTCAATAACTGGTTTGTGTTCGATGAGTTCATGTTCTTAGACAGATGTCATGGCTGTAACTCACTAGGGGGCGCCACAATATTAGTGCAAAAAAATGTTGTTGTGGGTTTTTTTTTCAAAATTTTAAATTTTGCTTAATTATTGGAATCATGTTTAATATTATCAGAATCTGTGAGAATTATGAAAATCAGATTACCGCCAAAAACGGCCGTTTTTGGCGGTAATCACTATTTCTCTTAATGACTGAAAGTCACTTACTTTTCAGGCGCAAATTCGAAAAGAATAGTTTTTGTCAACTCAATTTTTCAACAAAATTATCATTTGATTGAATGGTAGTTAGTAAAAATTTTTTTAATTAATAGAATTGATTTGAAAACACAAAATATCTTTGGCATTATATGTAGGTGATCAAATTCCACTAGCGTGGGAAAAAAGAGTCGCCTTTGTTCACCCAGGTGATATCACCTAGGTGATCAAAGTGGAATAAGCACTTTAAACATATTTTAGAAAGTAAACTTAATATTGTTTATTTAAGTACCTTTATTTAATTATTACTACTTAATTATATTATTTAAGATTACCCCAGAACAAAGACAAACTTAAAATTTTACGTATTTATGCCACTTGTTTTATAAACTAAAGTAAAGAGTCTAAAAGCAGACGCTTATGCATATGATTTATACTACCTACCTACGAGTACGAGGTCAATATGCATAATTGTGCATTTACTTTTAGGGCAACTACCTCGTGTGTAAACTTATTTAAATTTCAAATTAAACGCTGACATGTCTCATGTGCATGTCATGATTGTTTATCAGCTTGCGAGAAGAGCAACTATGGAAGTCTTACACTAGCAAAAGTCTTAAATAGGAAAGTTAGAACAAAGAAATCGATATTTAATAAGATTTTATTTTTATTTATCGGCCCAGTTACTATCTGTCTTGATTTTTTATGTATCTACATTATGACTCCTTGTTTTAAATGTGGTTCTGCAACCTATAGTTTTGTCTAACCCGTGAAACACCAAGATGTGAACCTGTCCGTCTTTCAAAACATTGTCCGTCCAAAAAAATACCGTATAGATAGGTGTTAGCAATAGTTAAATTTAAATAATGGTATCAAGTTTTTAAAATTGAAAATATGTGATGAAAAAGAATTCGCCACAGGTAGGATTTGAACCCACGAGTCTTAGGTCTGCGCCCTAAGTGTGTTTCATCACATATTTTCAATTTTAATAATATACCGAGCATTGTAATGCTATTTAAAAACCATTTAAGTGAGTAAGAGCTTTCTTCAATTTAATCAATTTCTATTCATCTGATATGAATGAAGTAGAATACCACACTACTAAATAGTGGGTAGTATTGAAGAAATACGCATGCTTTGAATGTGTTATACCCTACGGGGTAATATGTGATGAGAGAATTCGACGCGGTGATTCGAAGTCACGGTGGTGTAGTTGGTAACACACTTAGGGCGCAGACCTAAGACTCGTGGGTTCAAATCCTACCTGTGGCGAATTCTTTTTCATCACATATTTTCAATTTTAGTAATATACCGAGCATTGTAATGCTATTTAAAAACCATTTAAGTGGTATCAAGTTAAGTGCATTCAGCGTTTTTAGGGTTCCGTAGTAAACAAGGAACCCTTATAGTTTCGCCATGTCTGTCTGTCTGTCTGTCTGTCAGTCCGCGGTTTTACGCAGAGACTATAAGTACTAGAAAGCTGAAATTTGGGGTATGTATATTAATCATGGCAAAAAAGTGGTAGGAAAAAATCTTGATAAAATATTTTTTTTAGGATAGCTCCCATACAAGTAAAGTGGGGGAGTATTTTATTTTTCTATTTACCCATCGTGTAGGGTATCGTTAAATAGGTCTTTCAAAAATATTGTGAGGTTGAGAACACCACTTTTCGATTTAGGGATTCGTTTCCGAAATATTTGGTTTTAAAGTGCAAATTTTTGTTAGACGTACGTGTCCCCCCTCCCCCCCTCTATCTGCTACACGGTAATATATGGATACGTGAAAAAAATTACAGCAGTAGTATATATACTGAAGTTGAAAGGAAAACTATCGAGCTGAGTACTATGTACAAACTCAAAAGTTATTGGCAACCAACTTATAAAATGTACTCGAAAATGTAAAATTTCATATAATTTTGGTTGTTTGATGTTTTTGGTCGGTAAACTGTGAGGTGTGAGTGTGAACAGTGTGAACTCAAAGTTGTCATTCGCAACTACGGAACCCTACACTGCGCGTGGCCCGACACGCACTTGGCCGGTTTTTTTATAATATGATCGGGCATGTTTTAGAAGCTGTCGCGTACTTAAAATACAAAGATGTTACACGTCATTCTAATTTATATTCTCTATTATTGCATATAATAATTTCGAGTCTTAACCAGCTTTTAGTTAAGAAAGGTGATGAGCTGGCGGCCGGCGATGTCGCAGGCTCGGTCACCGGTACCGCTGCCGGCTTGACCGCGTTCCACTAACGGTATCCACTCAGAAGTATTTCTCTGGCGCGTGGCACACTTCGTGCGTACATTCACCTCAACCATTTCTCTCTCTTCACACTCCGTGTACATCACTATCCCTCGTGAGTCCTATTCAGCACTGTCGCATACCTTGCTGTGACACACGCAGAACTAAGGAACGCAGGCGTTATTACCATAAACCGTTTCTAAGACTGTATTACAATGAAATCTGCTCTTGTCAATTACCGTTCCTTTGTGTGATACAAGTTTTTACTATGTATGTCTGAGAAAATCTATATTATTACTGTTAAGCTAAAGAAAAAGATTTCCCATAGCTTCCAAGTGCTTGCGATAAAATCTCATGCTCGTTTCTTAAGAACACTTGGGAAATGCATAGTTTCCCATAAGTTGAACTAATACTTGCGTACTAATAAGATCACGCGTGGAAATCAACAACATGTTTGTTTGAGGTGTAGTGTATTATCACGATTCGATCTATATCTTACGAAGATTTTTATTAGCATCTAGGTACTTACATTAGACATAATATCTTAGTTTCTATTTTAATGATAATTAAAAAAATATATTATTTCTATGACCAGGAATAATTTCACAATAGGTACTTGGAGGAGCCGTTTACAAGTTTGAGTCCTATCACCTCGATCAATCCCTTCATCAACATATTCATTAGAAGTATGATACGTTTCGGTTCGCTTCTATTTACATAATTCTACTGGTGTGATCTCAGTTATGATAAATTATTCTTTTATTCTATAAATAGCGTGATAGTTATGCCGATGATCTGACAAGGTTCTGAAATTTAAAGAAACTGTACTTAATGAATTCGGATCAAAACACCGTTAGAGTTCGACGCACTGTTCGCGGTTGTTGAGTAAAAGCTAACCGTTTTCACAAAAAAAGTCTTAACTTATTTGAATATACACGCGATTTCGTGTTTTCAACTTGTTATTGCGAATGATTTATTAATTAAAGTTAAAACTTTATTAGAAATCATTGTCAAACATTTCTAATGAACAAATATATGTTGTACTTATAATAATAATACATATATCTAAGATTCAGTGATCAGCTAAGTGAGGGAAGCTTAACAAATATTATTTTATTTTTTGATATTTTGAACTTACTACCGATTACTTAATCCTACCCAAGAAACCACTTTTTTTCCGACAAAAATACATAGTTTTTCACAGTAATTGTATCTCTAAAACAGCTCATTGAACTCTACAGTATATTTTTGTATTTTTTTACTTTCTTATTTTAAAAGTGGGGGAGTATACATTTTCCCACTTTGGAAGTGTCTATCTTTCAATTGATTTGACTTTGAGAAAAAATGCTTTTAGGAACCTCAATGCCAGTTTTAAAGACATCTATACAAATCTCGCACGTGTAGGATTAATAAAAAAAAGAAATGGACGAACAGACAGACAAACAACCCTAAAAAATAAAAAATATAAGAATAAACACTAAGCATTAATATACAGTCTAATTTAATGCTTAGTGTTACTGTTTCATTTAATCTGTGAAAGAGATGTAAAATATAACACACAAATAGCGTCTGTACTTTCACCATGTTGTTTTATATTTGACTAGCGGATGCCCGCGACTTCGTCCGCGTGGACTTTATGACTCCGGCATATTAATATACCTTAATACGAACTAAACATACATAAGAAAATACTTGTAGCAGTGTTATAAAATTGTGTGGCATTGCATTGGCTGTTGCTAAATACTGGAGGGATAAAATAAAGGGTTCTTTTGACTTTTTGAGCCACCGACACGATAAGAAGAAGACCAAGTGAGCTTGCGCTACTTCACCAAACTTTGAGGTATGGGCAGAGTGCCCTCAACCTATCGCACATCTCCAAAGGGCCTTCGGGTAAAAAGGGTATGCAACCTTACTAAAATATATAGGTAACTATTTCCTGGTATGCTCATATCTTTTGTAAATAGGATTTATTGACAGGCAAAGAGAAAATAATTGTGCAGGCAGTGCTGTTTAGCCACCTTATGATGCAAAAATGTACCAGTTTTATTTTTTTTTGCAAAAATAACAACCATAATGAGGTTACAGACTCTTAAATAAAAGTTCACAAAATATGATAAGAAGAATTAAGGAAGCTATTTCGCTATCCCTCTACCACGTCAAGCAGCATAATTAGATTGACTTTGCTTGTTCTCCTTTCGTTTATTTTCTGAAAATGAACTTACGATTTTAATATCGTAGCAAATTTGTTCTTATTTTTCGTTGCGACCATTATACTTTCGCTCGTGTAATACGAAATCATGACTGGGTTTAGGCTTCCTTGAATTCGCCAAATTTTTATAGATCGTGCTAATCAGATTTTATATGTCAAGATTAAAGTAACCTATTATACATTTTTTAATTTATACTGCTCTTTAATTTTATTTTTGTAACTTATATAGAGGTGAACAGTTAGTGCAAGTGCACTTAATTCCTTGTGTATTTTTATACACGACAAATCAATATATCCCATGCCAAAAAAATATGATTTTAGTATAAACTACGGAACCCTAAAAACTAACTACACTGAACATCCTGATCAAGGAAATAGGCCACCTTTTGAACAAGTTGGAGAGACTGTACTATTTGTGAAATTATAGGTCGGTTATTTAATTTTTAGATCATTTCGTGTACGTGACACGGTCAGTCGATCATGCACATCCTAGTGTCAGAGTTCTTCGGAAGCGCCTCTCGGCCTCTGACGTGGTTTCTTAACGACTACCTTAACGTGCCTTCCGAAGCACGGAATCATCTTTCTTATCAGGCAATCGGGTGATTCATGCCTGCAATGTCCTAACCAAACTAAACAACTTAACAAAGTTTGCTTCCCGTGGGAATCGAACCCACATCCCCCGGGTCAACAAGGCGAACGCCTTAACCACTGGACCACGAAGGCTGTTAAATTATTTAATTTTTAGTAAAGCTTATTTGTAAGGTTTTTAAATTAAGATGACTTTTTTCTTTTTCATAAATGAATAATCATGGCATATTATGAATATAAGTAAGAGATAGCAGTAGAATCTTGCGTTCGCTCACTGCTACCATCAGCAAACAGTGTAAGAATTATTCAGAGCACCGTTTGGGTAAATAAATTAATCATTACTTAACATGTATAGCAAGACTCAAAAACACTAAAACCAAAAGTGTAACAGATATAATGTTTTATGCTTCACACAGGTTGGTTGCCTGTTTGAAAAATCTGGAACATCGAAACGAAAAAAGTGTTTCCGAGTACGTGAGCTTTCGGATAGTTACGGCAATGAATACCTATTGTCGGTTAAAGTTATTAACACTTATGAACCGGTATTTTTGAAAACAAATTGAAAAAAGTAAATTTTCTTTCTAGTTTCCTTTTATAACAGGATAAAGAATCTTCAAAACACTATTTGGATGCTGGTAAAGTACCTGTTTCTGGCAAGAATCTTTTTATGACCTAATTATTATCTACTAGTTAATACATACTGCCTCTACCTAGCTTATACATTTTTGAAATTGCTAAATTTGTAAAATTAAATATCAATTTTACAAAAGCAACAGATTAGTTTATGATACGGTACCTAGAAGCAAAAAGGTTAAAAAAAAATAGCTACTATATGTGTATATCAATATTCAATAAAATACCTAATGACATAAAACATATGACATTTAAATCGTTCAAAAAAACCTTGTTTAGCTGGCTCTTGGACAAAGGTTTTTACACAGTTAAGGAATTTCTCGACTTACAGCAATAAATATTATACAAAATTTATTTATTAATTAGGTTTGTGCATGGTGATGTTTAAAAAAGATAATTGTAAGCTTGACAATACATAAATAATATTTTGTGACACTAACAAACATGAATTGATTGAATGAAATGCATTGTAATAATAATTTTATTATAAGTTGATGATTATAAATTTGCATGCTATCCCTAATGGCTGATTAGGAGTGAAATAACCTTGTAACACCTTTCTTTGTACCCTACTCGTATGCAAATAAACTTATTCTATTCTTCTAACATTAAACTCAAAGTACTTTTCGGAAAGTTATATATAGTTACAAAA
The DNA here is from genome assembly GCA_963082605.1 of Rhodophaea formosa. Taxonomy (NCBI): domain Eukaryota; kingdom Metazoa; phylum Arthropoda; class Insecta; order Lepidoptera; family Pyralidae; genus Rhodophaea; species Rhodophaea formosa. The sequence continues at coordinate 17,302,707 of OY720207.1, forward strand.
CTTAGTTCAAGTCAAATATTATAGTAAATTTTCATAAACAATTATTGATGATTTTGTCATAATGCCCGCAATGCCTGCGTCAATAAAAGCCTGTCATTATATAATACATTCATTCGCAGTGTTGAAGTTCATCCAAATCCGTTCAACCAATTTTGCTTGATGATAGTAATAACACACAGACTTTCACATTTATTATAAACACTTACTTAAATTATAATTAGTTTAATTTTATGTGGCTAGTGGTCGTTAATCCTATCATATCCTGAATTAGTTTAGACGTGTATGCCCACTTTGCCGAGGTAATATAAATGGCAGTAAACGCCTTAGGGTCGTTGCGTTAGGGGTCCAGTTAGCGGGAAATTGGAGCGAAGCACGGACCAGGCCCTAACGCGCCTCTTCATTACGCGACCTCGTTACCCAAGCGGCTTGTGTCGGCTAGACACCCTATCTTTACCCAGTCATATGTCATCGTACCGCTGTATACAGCACGGTTGAGTGACTTGGAAGAGTGTACCGGTTTAGCTGGAAGCGCCATTATTGGTCAACTAACACATTTTAACTTCTCACACATCCAAATAAGGTACGACAGTATTACGCGACGTGTAATATTTTAAGTAATATTTCACTTTGGGTTCAAATTGCTCGAAATTAAAACGTATAAAGGTTGAATTATTGGGTTAAGGAGAATTGCTCCCTTAGCAGTGTAAGCCACAGACGGGGTTCTAGCGTGCGTGTTATTGCTTCGTTCGTATTACCCCGTAATATATTCATATTTTCACCACCTTCGCATCCTTAATGATTTGTTTCCTTTTCTGTTTTTCGACCGACCACACAGAGCTTGTTCTTAATTTCTTTACATTGTTTATATGATTTAAATATTAGCAACCAGTTTATGTGAAAGTTAATCGTATCAGTAATCATTAAAAGTGAATCGATACAACCAGTAAGCGCTCAGCAGTGCAGCAAAATGTCTTGGCCGCTATACAGACGAGATAAGGAGCCGCTTCCGCTTTGCTGTGCTTGAGGGTTGCATTTTCACCTGCTCCGGTGTATCGCTGTACTTCATTGCCAAATGCTTATATCATTCGTGTGTCATTTACTAGTAGACTTGTTTGGCGCTTTGCCAACAAAGACGTACCTCTTTCCTCCATAATTACCGTTAAATTTTTACTTGTTATATTATAATAAATCGTGCATTAATCAAATTCATAAAGTAAATTAATGAAGAGCAATTCTTACTTTTAAAGTGATGACGATGCAGCTAGTTTACATGGTGTGATATCGGCGGTGGAGAGATCGAGCACGTGTGTTCACAGCGCATACAGATGACGCGATAATCAGCACGCAGTGTGTGCACGTCCTTACATCGGCCGCTTGGCCAACTTATTGAGTCACATTCGCATTTCGTCCATTGATTTAGGGCCATTACCATTCGGTGTTAGCTCTCCGTGTGCTCTTAAATTAGGATCAGCTGTTGTTGCAACATGAACCCAACCACTACTTCGCTTCTATCCACTAAAACTGAACCATGTGTGCAATTCGAAGTCAATGTACCTAGACTTATTACGTCAGTATAGTGGTAAGATTAAATATAAATAAATAAATATCACGAACAAATCACACAGATTGAGCTAGCCCCAAAGTAAGTTCTTATGTAAGACTTTTGTTATGGGATACTAACTCAACGATACTACATTTTATAACAAATACATATATAAATAGACGTCCAAAGATAAGTAAATACATATATAAATAGACGTCCAAAGATAAATAAAGTCCAAAGGTAAGATTGAATTGACAATGCATTATTTTGTCATATTGCGTAACGTCCCATTAGTTTAATTTGCTAAGGCGTCTTTCTGCCACCAGAGGGACCCCGATTCTCGATTTATAAATCTGTTTGGATAGACCTTGTCTATGTATTCTTTATTGCAAGTATTGAAGGGAAATAAAGTCGTCCGTGTAATGCATTTCTCTTTACAATACGGTTAATCAGTTATCTACTAGTTTAAAGCATCCTGCCGACGACGTTGTTTCGTTGTGTATGCCAGTTCACTATTCCCAAGTCATCCCTTAATCCTACATTGTGATATATTTTCCGAATTGTAGCTTGTTGCTATTCCGCGAAGTGTTTGTCATCCCCTTTTATAAACCGACCCGTCCGCGTTTATCCCTATAATGGCCGTTGTGGATTTAAAAGAGCGAAAAACCAGCTCTGTTTAGCATTGCAACTTTCCGGTTTATTTCGATGTTTGGACCCGATAGATCTACTGTAGAGCAAACAAAATATACCTAGTGGAATAAACTGGCGGGAGGGTAAACTATTAGGGAGCGACAGCTAGGTGTGGTATCGGAGCCGTCGTCGTGCGGTGATGTGGTGTTTTTACGAGTGGGGTGCGCCGTGGCGCGGGCGCGCCTGCTAATTTTGATAAAAGCATCGTCCGGCCGCACCCGCGCGCCCGCCGCCGTCGCCGCTGAGGCCAATAAATACTCATCCATAACCCTCGTATGCTCTAATTTCAGAACAAGCTACCTTGCTACATTACTTGTGTGAGCTTTAGAAAAGCTTAGCATGAATGTGTTATTTCTGAGGATTATATCTAATAGAACTCGCTGGGCTCGTCTCCACGATATGATTTTTAAACCAAAATTTTTTCGAAATTTTCATTTGAAATAAATTGTGAGGGTTTTGCCCTAAGTTGGGAACGCTCGCTCGCTCTGTTTTGGTCACAAGGAAACCTAACGAACCTACCTTCTGTCACAAATGTTGGCTTCATTTAAACGATATGACATATTATTTTTCGATAAAAATGTTATCATAACATTTTATTAGAACAATGCATACTCAGTCCTCACATCCAAGTAGGTTTATTAGGAATCGCTCATTGTAAGTTTCCAGTTTTGATGAAGATTTAAGTATTTGTAAGTTACAAAATGAGTTGGTACCGAAGTTAAACAAGGAATTGAAACCTAACTTTAGGCCGAAGAGCATCTTTGACACAAGCGATAAACCATAAATACGATTTTCCTTAGTACTTCCTGGTTTTATCGATAGACCGAATATATGCCATAACCAAAACTGTCGCCAAAACTCATTATTTTTCTGCTGAAACCTATACCGAACTATCTAAAAAAAATTGATATTCGACTAATAAATCGGTGAATTTGTATGGGAAGACTAAAATTTCTTTTTTAACGCGACTTAAAAAAAGGAGGTTATCAATTCGATCCGTATGTTTGTTATATTGTTAGAATAAAACAGTTAGTTCAGCATCACGTGTGCCAAATTTCATAAGTATATGTATGTATGTATATTTTGTTTATCCACGTGTATCTTAAAATCTGTAAGTGGATGACAATAATTCTCTTTTGAACTTGTTGCTAAAGTTCAACTTAGGAAACAATACAAGTGTCATCGAAATCGATGTAGTAAGTAGTTGTAAAGTTAAAAGCGAGTTTCAGTTATAACGGAAAATTTAAGTCAGTAATTCTTTTTCTAATTTCTACTTGTTTTACGATTTTAAGTTCTATTTGCAATCAATCAGGATTGCAAATAGAACTTAAAATCAACTCAAAATCGTAACTTTAAGCCTTTATTTTTGCTATTTTCGAGAAGATGGCGGGAGAGTTTCGATCCCTGTAATCTATTACAGCACTTCTATACCAATACAGGCAAATTTTGAACCTATGAACGATATTGTAATCTCGGTATCAGAATCCTTAATAGCTTATAATATATAATATTAATTTGCGGGTGACATAAGCTATAATTTACGCGAAAGAAGTCGTGGGAAAATTGCAAGTGATTTTAGTATTTTATGCAACGGCACTCACCTTTTAAGACCCCTATTATAACAATAGGGGTCTTAATAGGTGAGTGGCGCGGGTAGCGATATGTAGAGGCGCCACGAGCCTTTTAAGACCTAATTATAAACCGTTGCATAGGTACAATAATTTCAAAAAAATGCAAAACTACCTAGTAAAACATAAATTTTGAGTTTGACGACTAACTCGCGGATTGACAAAAGTTTGTGTCTATGGTTACCTTTTCTTATAAATTAATGTCCGCTAGACTTAAAAAAAACTATGAAATAAGTTTTTCTTAAGTTGGCAGCAACGCATTAAGTTAAAAAAAAAACTTCTTTTGCAATTACGAAATCTAGGTTTAATAGTCTGTGGCTGCTAGCTGTATCGTTATAGCTACATTATAGTACGGCTGTGCCGCACTGTTATGAAGAATAGAGTATAGACTTATTATGGATGTTCTTATGTTTGTGTTCTTGACCATATAAATGACAGACAGTACAGGAGTAGAAAAAATATTTTTTTAGTACAGTACAGCAGAGTTTAGTTGTATTCTTTGGGTTCTAAGCGCTACTAAATCTATTGCACTTAGAGATTTAAAACACACATCTCTTCATGATTTGTTTTCAATGTGTCCATCGTCTTTTTGTTATATACCTACTAATTCTATAATAATAATCATTCCTAATACGAACAAATCATTATTTTGTACAAAGTACGTAATTACTACGTCTGCCTTGGATTTCACCTTTGTTATTATCATTTCGTTGTGAATTAAAATAATATTTAGGTTTAGCTTTAAAGAATTTATTATCATAAAAGATTACAATTAATCCACTTACATGAGAACAACAGATAAATAAGTACTTAAAACTAAAATGCAGACACCGTATTGTTAAGTAACATGCAGATTATTGTACCACAAAGATATTGATGACATTTATTTACATTAATTACAAATATAATAGCACAGATTTGATTTTTAACATGTTTTTACGGCCCGGCCCATGTTAACTAATACAATGGGCATGTTGACAAAAAAGACAAGTAAAGATCTGCCAAAAATAAACAGAATAGTGAAAGAAATGCATATTTCTACATCATACATTACATCTACATATTTCTAAACAAAAAAAACTTTCATGAATAAAAGTTTTAGATACATATTTTTAGACGTGAAAAAGCACTGCTGAAATGCCTATATGCATATTTATGACGTCACAACTTTTTATTTTGTAAAGGTGGCGGTTGAACTTTGTTTTGTAGCTATACGAAATATTTCGTTTGTAGTAATGGTTTCATAATAAGAGTTGCTAATACATTTAGCGGACTACAAAACAGTATAACTGTAACTAAAGGTTTTCATACTTTTAAAAATGGTCCTATTCACCCAACAAACCTTTAAGATCACTTAACGAATCGATATCAAATTATAAGTGTTCGTTATAGTGTTTTAGATATACATTGGTATCATTGGAAACAAATAAATATAATCTTAACATCAGGCAACTAAAGTATTTGTCGTAGCGCCGTAGCAGTCGTAGCTCCGTAGCTTTATCGCAGTGTAAAGTAATAGTAAACTAAATAAATACCTACTAAATCTTAACTAATAGATGATAACCACTTATCTATTTCTTATATCAATGATTATTTATAAGATTCATTATAATTCTTTTAACATGTATTTCTTCTTGTAAACATGGGTTGACTCGGGACAACGAAATGTTGGTCATTTTAATTAATTATATGTACCTTTTATGTAATATATAAAAAGTAAGACTAAATTCTAATAGGGCGTGGGCGAAGTGGGCGTGCCTTCGCTCCGCCCAACTTGGACCCGCCCTCGCCCTTTGCCACCTTTTCGCTGAAAATCTCTGAACAATCCATCGTGTAAGTAGGTATTCAATTTAATACTTAATTGTTACCGAAATCGTTCTTTTGGTAGTGTTTTGTATTAGGATTATTTATCAAAGTTTTATCTGGTGGTGAGTACTGATAGTTATTAATATTGGACCTGTGTGCATTCGTACGAAGAGTTATTGAACGAATTGTCATTTTGAAATTGATTACATTTAGCTTATGATGGGAAAAGAGATGAGCATCGTGGCTCAGCCCGCGGGCAGATAAATTCGTTAGAACAAGATAGGCCAACGAGCGCGCGGCGGATGAGCACGCGACAGCCCGGGATATCCGCGTAATCTCGTTGTGGCTCCCGGCCCGTCGATTCCGATTCTCCCCAAATTACCTTTTGTATTCGATAGACAATCTAATTCGTTACCGTCGAAAATGCTTTCCTCGCAATTTACCAAACTCTCGACCTGTTTGTCAAACAAGCGTACTGCAAACGGTAAGGTGGCGAGTTTGCAAGAAGCACGTAGCACCTCGTCGCCACTAAAAGCTTCTTGTTGACGGAGCGTTCGATTCAAGAGGCACGACGTTCTGTTCTGTCCTTGTAATTGATTGCTTTGTCGCGTAATTTGTTTGTCGTCGGCGGGCGGGGCGTGTATCCTCACGGGAGTATCGCGCCACTCGTCCTCTCATCATCGTCTCCGTAAATAATAAATATCTTCCGCCTTCGCCACCGCAGCCGCCCGCTGCTCCGTGAGTTGGCATTTTCTTCACCTTTATTGTAGTAGACATCTAAACTAGGAATTCCATTAGTATCCATCTAAAGTTTTTAATAATAAATAAAAATCAAGAATCAAGTCGTAAGGTACGGACCAACAATGCGGCGAGAATCGGTGACCGGGTCGAGCGAAACGAGTGTTCCATCACTAATAACCTCGTAATTGGTATCGAAGCTCGCCGCCGCCGGATTACTGAGCGTCTAATTGAATGCGAGACGGTGGCTATGCCGCTGCCACCTTCCAGGCACGGGCGACTTAATTTTGTGCGGTCAAGTTGGTCTGCTTTGCGCACGTGCACGAGCCGAGTCTCACAACGCTCAATTACACCGCCTCTGGTGAATTAAATTGCCGTGGAAGCCGGGGCCTGCCACGTCAGGAGATCAAACGAGACTCCCCGACGAATGAGACTAGATTTACCCGCGCCCGCAAAGTTACGCCGTTAGATAATCATTCCGTGTCAATTAGCTAATGAAAAATAAAATAGGCCCGGGAATGTAGGAGCGATGTAATTAAAATTACGATGATGGCTTGGCATCTGTTTTATCTTGATAAGTATTTCATATCCAAGATTACAATTTCATTTTAATAAGACGTGAAATGTTGACATTATTAATTGTTTATTCCTATCTTACTTAAAGTTAGCTAGTAATATAAAATCTCTTTATTATAAATGATGCTGGTTTTGTACCGTACAGTTAAGTGTTACTTACGTATAACTGCATTCGAGCAGTTAAATAAACTTTAAACTTTTCTCCTAACGGATCAATACTTAGTAGCCAATAGAGATGAAATATTAAAATGTGTCACACACAACCGTGCCGTGTCTGTTCAACGGAAGTGAAGCTTGAGCGTCTGGATGCATCCTTATGTACTTCTGGCAATATAACTATCATTACTGTATGCTAGGACAATCCTAAGTGTATAAACAAATATCTGTCAGCTATATAATTTGGGGGTCGCTGATGAATCAGTTTTAGGAGGCCGTTGAAGGCGGCAGGTGGTAGCTATAGACGCGCCGGCACGTTTCGTGCTCCTGTGGCATATTTCACGATGTTTACAGATCTCGCGCGCGTTCACCGCCCTGGACCACAGCCAACTCATTTCAACAGGTAGATAGACTTCGCGCGCTGTTAAATGACATCACACACCATACTCTAATAATGTGAATCACCTCATTCAAAATACTCTGGACTTACGACTTAATTTATTTCGGGGAAGCGCATTACATAACTGTTTTTTGATGACCAGTTGGCTGACGTTAATGATTGACTAGGTCTTTCTGTATATCCATTTAAACATTCAAACATTGCTTCTATAAAATGCTCCAGTGAAATTGGTATTCATTTTATTACATATATTATTTTCAGTTAGGGTTAAAAAGAAAACTCTTGCTAAGTTGTTGGAGAAGCGGCATGTGCAGCGGACAGAACACGAGGCTTGTTATTAACTTTTTAAACGATTGCGTTAATTAGCGGACTGCACCAGAAGCCGAAGCCGCCCTCGAGCGACGGGTAAAAAAACAATAAACGATACATTCCGGTATTAATTAAAACGTTTACGATTCGCATCCTCCTTACTTATGAGCTTACATCACATGAAAACGAATGGTTGCTTAAAACATTGCCTATTATTCAAAACACTCGATTGCCAATATTATTTGAGGATATTTTTCAGCTAATTTTTTTTTGTTGCAGCAATTATTCCGGTCACAACAAGCGGCAGCGGCGGGCGGGCAGGCGGCGGCGGCCCAACTGCAGTTGCTTCAGCAGCAACAGCAACAACAGTTCCAATTACAACAACAGTTAGCCGCGCAGCAGGCCTTCACCCAAGCGCCGTATGTGATTAATGCCGGGCAAGAGGGTGCGCCCTACGTTAGCGCGTTGATAGCGGGTGTGCCACCTCAGGCATATTACGGCGTCGCCGCACCATGGGGCATGTACCCAAGCTTGGTGGCACAGCCCGCGCAACAGCAAGCGCAGCAGCCGAGGCGGCCGCTGACTCCCCAGCAAGGGGAGCAGCAGGTGAATGGACAGGGGCAGTACGTGATACCATACTACGATGCTGGATCTCTAGTGATGAGTGGGAGGAACGGCACGCCGCTACGGCTAGTGTCGCCGGGTGGCGTGCTGGCACAACGGCAGTACCAGCCCGCGCCCGCGCATCCTGCCGCGTCGGCCGCGCCGCCTGCGCCGGCGCAGCAGCAACCGCAGCAGCCACTGCCTGGTGAGTCACGCGCCTGCTCCTATGCACGTACACAACGTACGCCACACAGTTCTGTTCTAAATGTTATGGTTATGATTTGAAGTTTATATCGTGACGTGAAATAGTGTCAATTCTATTACCAGACAAGACACGAATTCGCCTCAATTTTTACATTAAAAAAGTGTAAGCGACGTCGCCATTTTCAGTTCCGTACGAATAATGAAAAACCCTTAAAAGATCATTCGTCACAGACGCTGTGTGTCCGTCCGTTCGTCTGCGACAGCCAATTTGCTTCGAATCTATTGACCAAATTAGTTGAAATTTGGCAGGATATGGTCATGTGTAATCTTATGTCCCAAAAACAGACGATCAAAGAATTTTTTTCCGTCGCAGCTAATAGCTTAGGGTATCCACTTAACGTACCAATTACCTAGACCTAGCCAAAAAATACCACGAACATTTTTTGTCAGCAAAACTTTGGTTTTTTTTGTCGGTTCATGCAAATATTTTATATCTCAAAAACTACGGAATATATTGTATTTCTCGCTCAAACCAATTTTTGTAGACAATGCAGTATCTGAGATCTACAGCATATATATTTTTTGGATTTTTACTCTCCTTAGAAGTTAAGAGTTGGGGGATACACATTTTTCCACTTTTGAAGTGTCTACCTATCTTTCAAACTATGAGAAAAAGAAATTGTGAACCCTAGTGTAATTTTTAAACACTTATCAACGAAAACGTCGCACGTCCAACAAGTCTACCTATCTTTCAAACTATGAGAAAAAGAAATTGTGAACCCCAGTGTAATTTTTAAAGACCTACGCACGTACAACAATGATAAAGAAAACGTCGCACATACAAATATGATATAAAAAAACAGGTTCATGTATCACCTTCATATATTATTTTTTTGGTTTTGTATCAAAACCATAAAACCGTTCACGGAATACACCAATGTACCTACCTACCAAGTTCAATAGCGTGGTTCTAACAGTTTCGGAATAAAGTAGCTGAGACACACAGACTTGACGATTCTATAAGGGTTCCGTTTTATGTTATTCGGCTACGTAACCCCAAAAACCGCTTCGAAATCAGACACAGATCTTCCCCCCACATAGAGCGGCTAAAGTTAATCACCCCTCTCTTTACGTTGAGGGTTAAAACAAAATCAAAGGTTGTATTTGATTTAAAATATTACCGCCTCAGAAAAAAGCGAGCCCTATAGGGTCCGCATTTGGTGCATGAACATCTGAAATTTATTTTTCGTCGACATCTTCCAAATCAACTCTACCACCTTTGGTTGTCAAATCTACCACCGCCCGCGCTCAATGGTCAAATCAAATAGCGCGATCTTTCTTGGCTTTCTGTTGCTCACTACCAACCCATTTTACGAAATCACTCACTCAGATTGCTGGAAAGTTAGAGGAAAAAGTGCATGCATTTTGATGTGCAACATTACATGTAATGATGCACAAATAAGTTTCGCTCTTTCTACTCTTTTTAATATTACACTCCACTACAGTAGGGATGGTATGTACGTACAATATGCGTTATAGTAAATATAACAAAACTATTATGTTTTAAAAGCTTTTTAAGCCACATTACAAAGCTATTCAAGCTATTATCAAGATTCAAAATAAGACATACGACATGAAACCAAGTACTGGTTCCTGAAACTTTTACACTTACACTAGTTACTTACAACCATGAAACAGAAGCTTTTTTTGACCATTGGAACCAGGTACCATCTTTTATATTATGTAGTTTCCAAATGGGCACATATCCATTTCGTTATGAAAAAAAAAACATGCAACCAAATTGATAAACTTCTTCTTTATTTAAAGTAGGTTAATAAGCGCTCACAATTCAATTATTTTATTTGATAAATAGTTTGCCTTATAAAGGCGTGAGAAATATCTCTCGTTGGCAATCTTAGTAGAATACAGAACCCCAAACCTTCTCTTTCGTTCTCACCTTAAAACATAGTAAAGCTCCAAAAATGGTGTGTCAGCTTAGACTTTTTTAACGTGTCCACGATATATCTTTAGTTATTAAGACATCAACTAACCAGTTGTAAAACTTTCGATAACTAATGTGTCCCGATTAATTGCTAACAATGTAAATAATTCATATTTTTTTGTCAAATCTTTAAACCTTTTTGAGTGAATTTGTAATAATGATCCTAACGTCGGTCTCAATCAGACTCATTTACTGTTTCATTGGAAATTAATAGTTTGATTTCTACTAATAATTGTTGTGTTTGCAGTAGAACTTTACATAGTATTTTCCAAAGTAAGCGTTTGTTTATACTTATAAGCCGTCGTTTCATCCAATATGTACGTAATGAGCTTTTGTAGTGGCTAATTGTATACTAAAATTTTATTTGATGCACTTCAAATTTATTTTCTATTCAGCAAGATTTGTATATAAAATGACATTATTGTTACTGTGAATATTTCAGATTTTTTACTCGTTTGTTTAAATAACATAAATATCTTGGCGGCTCTTATACGATGTCATAAAAATATTTAGTTGATTGGGAGGGAGGAATATGAAAATCTGTCAAACATTCTTATCGATATTTTCACTAAAGTTCAAAATCTATATTTACTCTTATTGAACGGTGTTTAGGAACGTAAAAATACATACTCTTTAATCTGCGCATTAGTATACTGTGGATATTCCTATTGAATCCCTATATTATTTCTTGTTATTGAAAGATTGACATCGTATATGCATCCGTCGCTACAAATCATGTCGTAACGATATCTTAGTGTAAATTGTGAGCGTACATCTATAACTTTGTACATAGACACTATCGTTTGAAGCGAGTCGTGTACAGAAAGCGTATAGAGTACTCGAGGCGGCTGTGAGCGGTGAGTGGAGGGCAGAGGTATGAATGTTGCAGGCGGTGGCACGCGGCGCGACTCTCTGGAGTTCGGCGGCGGCGGGCCGGCGGCCGCGCTGCAGGAGTACGCGCGCAAGTGGGGGCCCTCGCCACTGTCGCCCACGCTGGCGCCCGCGCTCGGGCCCGTGGGGCTGCGGCCCGTGTCGGCCGCGCCCGGCGCAGAGACCGCCAAGTACAGGTGCGACCCCGCATGCACGCCACAGACCACCCCGCCACGCTCGCACCGGCTCCTTCAAAAACAATAGAGACCGACCTTAACAGGATTTGCTGCCGAAACCGAAAACGAAGGTCTCAGTTTCGGCCGAAAGCGAAGCATTTAAATATATGAGTAATTACAATTACGATATCATTATGTTCTTAATCCCTTTCCACTATATTTGACGCATATATAGGTCAATAATATTCATAGAGAAAATCGACAAAGTCTGCACTTTCTTAAGAATAGACCACTTCTAGACGGGCTGACTATTGACGCGCGTGTCGCGACACACTCGCCGATTTTATACCGAAACCGAAAATGATACTGAAATTATCCGAAACCAAACTTTTGGTCGGTATAATCTTTCAGATACTTAACCTAATTGTTTAATTTACATTTAAATTATATACTTGGTTTGTGACAAAGACATCTATAATTTAAAATGCCCAATGGATTTTGATTAGTGAATTTAATTAATTAACTATTAACGCTTTACCGACATAGGGACCTTCTCTTGTCGAAAAGATAATCCGCCTGCCTATCAATTCGATAGAAGTGAACGATCTACAAACTTCATTAATTACTCCTCCAAAGAAGATATTTTTTTGTCTCAATAATAAACGCGTTGGTGCGAGGGTTGTGGAAATAAGAATTTTTAGTTTGTATGTATATTGTATATATTTTATATAAAACTTACATTAGGTTATTGTGACCCTTGTACAGTTGTGCTGATATTGCTATTTAGCATGCTTTTTTCGAGTTTACCTTCATCTGAATATGAGTCGTCTATTTTAAAGTGCCTATTCTTGAACAGAGCAATGTATACGTTACAGAGCTGTGAGCAGCTTAGCACAAGGTCTCACGTCAAACGGAATGTTCGGATCTTCATCTTCGTTACTCAGCAAACTCAGCGGAGTGGGAACTATTTCAGGTCAGTAAGCAACACTTGACATATTTACTATTACCACCACGATAAGGTAAACTATCGTTGTAAATATTGTATATAATTTGTAAAGTCCAATAACAATCCTGAATGCTGTGTTTGTAAATAAACTTTATTGTAAATATCATACTGTGAAATAACAAAAATTAGGGATCGATAGCCGTCGATTTAAATGATTTTTATTTCAGGTGTATCTTAATAGTATGATACAAGTACGGTAAGCTGGATATTATAGTCGAGGTGTTTATAGGCACGAGGCGAAGCCGAGTGCTTTTAATAAACCGACGACTATATTAAACAGCTACCGTACGAGTATCATACGACGTTTTTCAATACATTTGCGATTATCTTAAACTAAAACAAGATTAAAGTTTAACAAATAAGGAATTTATAAAAGTTAGGTACTAAAGCAGTTTGTAAGATTGAATACATATATAATAATCAGGTACATTTACTCAGGTTTATTTTCTCCAAAAAGTACATTGATAACCTTCTCCCTTTCGAAGTCGGTTAAAAAATAACATCTTACAAATCAGAAAAAGTTTTCATGCTGAACTTGAAACTCTTTGCTTGGACTCTATGAAAATGTTTAAATTTTGCATCTGTGGCATTGGGCTATTGAGCGGTTGTGATTGATGTAAAGTAAAAAGCACTAGTGCTGTAAAATATATCATTACGATACAGATTTCGATGTCATAAGAACCGTATTATTAGCAAATGTATTGAAAATATTGTTATGCTTGCTTCGATTTGTGAACTTCATATAAATTTGCGATACAGCCAAAAGGTTTTGCCAAAGGTATATGAAATGAGTGGTTGCCCTGATATGGTAAAATAGCGGAAATTCTCGTTAAGTTCTTAATTTTATTTCCGTTGCTCGCATACTTGGGCTCTGTCTCGTAATAATGTTTCATCTTAATAGGATCAAAATTATGACTTTTTTATATATTAAGCTATCGAACTCGTCAGTTTATGCAGAAAAGTTTAAAGCAACTTCCATTTATTACATTATTACCTTTGATAGGTCACTGTATAGTTTCAAATAATAGACCATCTATGCGAAACGCGTTTAGCTCGAAATGAAGAAGATATTTGAATATGAATGAAGATATGTAACGAAATCACTACATTGATTTTTATCCCAAAACCCCTAAAAGCAAAATTTATCTAAAACACTAAATTTTCCCGCGACTTATCCGCAGGTAAACCGAAACGTCCGCATGCTCTTTCTTAACTAGCATTCGTTTCAAAATATCCAACTTAACCTAGTTTTTTGAAGAATATACTATTTTTCACATGTTTTTTACCCGTGATTTGACATCACAACACTCAATTAATTATTTTTGCTTATAAACAATACGAAAGGATTTCTTGATCTGCATTTCGTTCATAACCAAATACAAAAAAACAAACACTAGCTGCGAACGGCGTACGCAGTCTCTGACTCCCGTGTGATGCAGCGGACGGCTTATAGTACTTTATGTAACTGTTAAGTAATGAGGGTCCTTAAAATACGAATGTGGGTTTATAAAACGAGCCGTATAGCTGCGAACGGCGTACGCAGTTTCTGACTCCCGTGTGACGCAGCGGACGGCTTATAGTACTTTATGTAACTGTTAAGTACCTTAAAATTACGAATTTTTTTTTTGCTAGCCGTATATGTCCCACTGCTGGGCAAAGGCCTCCCCTCCCTCTCTCCACTCATCTCTGTCGTCTCAAAATACGAATAGGCGAGTTTTATAATAGGATCACATGAGCATTTTAAGGACTAATTACGAACAGTTGCATACAATACTTTATCTACAAACACACTATAAAGCGTCTATAATGTTTCAGAAACTGTTCTAAAAACTTTCTCATATGTACTTCATTCTTGACTTATCTAGCCACAAATTTGATATGTTCGCTACTTTAGCGAATACCTTAGAGAATTTTTGTGTAGTGCGTCTTCCTCATCACTTTTTCGATTTACTATCATCACTTTTTCGATTCTTCATCACTGGTATTCACTTTTAGTTACAAATAAATCTACCTATTTCGCAATGGCGGCAAATCCAACTCACGTCGAGGCAGTAGATGACCTCGCCAAAGACAATATAATACTAACGTATAGACTGGACCCACCTCATACAAAAATATTGGACCAATTTAAGGTTGCGAAAAGCAGGCGAATATTTGGCGCAGGAGAGTTGCTTGCTACTCGATACTAGATTAGCCATTAACTTACTAAATATACGGTGTCATTTTAAAATATTACGTCTAAAATATTGTTTTGATTTTTAATAAGTTATATTTTGTGAATAATGTTTTTATATTCTCATAATACGGTAGATACAATGTTGTGAAGTTTCGAGTGGCGCCATCTATGCGAGTCTCTGAGAAAAAATCGTACGATTAAGGCATTGAGACCACAATATGACCTCGCTCAGCAACGTAGTTCTATTTTCAAAAATTTGACCAGGATTCCCTTTCAAACTCAGGTATTCGAAATTTGACTTTTTGCCTAATCGAAAACGATGTCGTAATGAAAATACGTACAATATTACCTACGGCCAGAGACAATATAATTGTTATTATAAATGTGATTGACGTAATGACACTTCTTAATTGTCAATTTCTGATATTGTTATAGATGTTTTATAGCGTGTGAGTAGATAAAATCTGGTATCAAACCAGCGGGGAAAACCATTGTATAACCTGTGTAATGCGACAGTAAATTTAGGTATCTGCAAAATACATTTAAAAGCCAG
Source organism: Rhodophaea formosa (assembly GCA_963082605.1). Classification (NCBI taxonomy): domain Eukaryota; kingdom Metazoa; phylum Arthropoda; class Insecta; order Lepidoptera; family Pyralidae; genus Rhodophaea; species Rhodophaea formosa. Next base: position 17,318,143 of record OY720207.1, read on the forward strand.
ACTCGCATCAAAACGGAGAAGACACGAAGTCTTGCATACCACTCTTGCGTATAATGCTAAATGCAAGAGGTAGAGAGACCGGCATCATGCGAATTATGCGTGCGTAGCGGGGAGATGTTCTGTTGAGTCTGGCGGTAATGTTGCCGTCAATCCCGCCACCAAACCAAACCTGCCTTCTGCGCCTTTTTATATAGCTATAACGGCTCTGTAATAACCTTACTTGTACTTTTCTACATGAATGCGGTAGTTTCATTCTAGATGAAAAATATTTCATCTCGTTAGTTATTTACATGGCGTTTTTTTTTTTTTGAAAAAGTTTGTTCTGAAATGAGTAGCGGCAGCCCTGAGGCACCGGAGTCAGTAAGCTGTGATTGGGCCTCAATGTGACAGTTGTTGACAGTGTGACAGTGTTGCTGCTTGTTAAATATTATCCAAAATTAGTGGCTTATCGAACCCGTCAGTGCTGCCATCTGCATTTCAGAAAGCCCTATTTGTTTAGTCCAGGTCAAATACGAACTTTATTTTTACATATAAATAAGAAGAAAATCGGGATAGCTCCTTCCTTATAATGGTAGTAAATCTGACTTGTTTTAGTTTTTGTAGACAGCAGGTGGTGCAGATCCTAACCTAGGTTATTCTGTTTGCAGAACTAGTCGGCGCCGGCGTGGGCAGCGTGAGCGGCGTGGGCGGCGTCGGGGTGGGTGGTGTGTCGGTGGGCGCGCTGGTGGCCGACAAGCCGCCCGCTGGCCGCTCGCGCCTGCTCGAGGACTTCAGAAACAACCGCTTCCCCAACCTGCAACTACGCGACCTGGCCAACCACATCGTCGAGTTCTCGCAGGATCAGCACGGTTCTAGGTACGTTTATCTTAATGGACTCATTGAGCCGATCCAACTAGCAAAAAGTCTACCGCATTTCAAATTAAATCGTCCTACTAGGTCGATTGCTATATGGATAATCCAATGCACTTGTCCGCTTTAGTGACAATATGATAACGATGATGTTTGACTACAAGCCTGTTTAGTGTATTGTATACTTCTCACATATAATTATGCTAGTTGTATGTTTCATCAATCAATCTCGGAATATAACATGACATTACAGATTTGCTTGTTCAATATCAAGTGCTGCCATCTGGTGGTTCGTTTTTTCTGAAAACTTTCATTGTCATTAGGAAATATTTAAATTTAGTTCTTAAATATATATGCTTATATTAAAGAAGCAAAACTAGCCGTGGCGCTTTATTTTATGACCTACCTACTACCACTACGCAAATATTAACTAATTGGGCATGCGTGTCGCTCAGCTATTTGCTAACTTTCTACACAAAAACATTGTGTGGTTTATATTCACAGCAAAGTACATACGTATTTATGTTGCAACTCAGTTACACCCTACATAACTGTGCGCTAACGAGGACGGTCGTCTCTATTACAGGTTTATACAACAAAAGTTAGAACGAGCTACAGTTCAAGAAAAACAAATGGTATTCAACGAAATAATCGGCGCCGCCTACAACCTCATGACGGATGTCTTCGGAAACTACGTCATACAAAAGTTTTTCGAGTTTGGAACCACTGAACAGAAAACGACATTGGCACAAAAGGTAAATATGCAAATGTTTATGTTTATTGCTGGACAAATCTGTCGCGGCGTAGTGGGATCGGTGTGCGACTGGTGAAAGCACCGATTTAAATGGAAATCGCGCTATGGACGTAGAAAGGAGGTCGGCGTATTGAGAGTGAAGATAACGGGACTCATTTTTATACAGAATAGTTTGAAAAATAAAAAATAAAGTAAACTAATTATATGAACGTTCGTACCGTTAGAATTCTCGTCCATTACTTGAATTTTATTCTACTTTTTTAGCGTGTCGTCTCAAGCGAAATAAATTTGTGTGGAAAATAAATCTGAATTTTTATACACTTAAGGCTGGTAACTACCAGTTAGCTCTTCTATCTGAGTTGAGTCTGTTTCTGGGGTATTGGAGGACTATTGGAGGATTACGCTACGGAGGGGTGACATGTGACATGTCCGAATGTCTTGCTGTTAACCCGAATGAAGTCTCGATTCATTTGTCGTACTTGTTTATGTTCGGAGCGTGTATTTACACCCTCACACCCTCCTGTGCCGCTCAAATATCGCAAGAACAGACTCGGGTAAGCGCTATAGTCAATAGTCAAAAATTTTATTCATTTTAAGATATTTTAAATATCATTTGGTGAACGTCAATTTACATTTACAATTGGTTTACAATGTTATGTTAATGTTGACTTCAATTATTTACTTACTCGTAATACAAAGTTTACGCCGCTTCCAAAGCGGCGTGCAGAAGAAGCGGCAACAAATGCACAGCGCATTTTCTCCAAACGACGTCAACTTGCAATCCACGACATACGAGTACCTACTTAGAACCATAGTTATTATAATTCTACAGGAAACTTCGAGCAACACGGAAGGGAGTGGCCATAGCGATATTTTACTATTCAAATCGTTCTGGCGTTTTTTGCGGGGGGAAAAGTGCACACAAGTACAGTTCCGCACACCTATATACAAAACTTCTCCTGTCAATTGACTGTAATGATGACACTTAGACATAAAAAATTAAACAAAACAGCAATAATGTTGTGTACAGATGGGGCAAAACTAACACATTGATATGTTTTTGACGTGTATGGGCTGTGCACTCAACTGTCGATAGTGCAATATCGATAAATTTCGAATTGTCATATTAAGTAGGGTAGGAACTAGGAGTTAGGGTAGGAAGGAATTGGAAGGAATAAAGGTAACAAAACGAATCATCATCATCATCATTTCGTGTATGTGACACGGTCAGTCGACCATGCTCACCCTGGTGTCAGAGTTCTTCGGAATCGCCTCTTGGCCACTGACGTGGTCCCTGTAACGTCTACCAGATGGCAGCCGGAAACAACGGCTTAACGTACCTTCGAAGCATGGAATCAACTTTCTTATCAGACAATCAAACGAAATATTATGATTAGGTATTAAATATAGTTTTTATTATTAATTTCTGACGCAGAACTTAAAAAAAACAAATATCTTTTGGTAAGTAACAGGTAACACAATAAGGCAAAAAGTTTTTAAATAATCCGATGACCTCTGTGACTCAGTACCGCCAAGTGCCTTTTGATTCGCAGGGTCAAGGGTTCGATTTCCAGCAAGGTCAAGATGCAAAAATGTTACATGGCCTATGACACTCGGGGAAAGCATACGGATCTAATGACACCTCACTTAATAAAAATTAGACCAACATTTCCGTTTTATACTATTCACAAAAGACAATATAATACTAACGTAATAGACTGCCCACCACAAAAATATTGGACTAAATTAAGGTTGCGAGAAGCAGGCGAATGTATGGCGCAGGATAGTTGCTTGCTACTCGATACTAGATGGCGGTAATCTGCGTTAGCCTTTAACTTACTAAATATACGGTGTGTTTTAAAAATATTATGCCTAAAATATTGTTTTGATTTTTAATAAGATATATTTTGTGAAGTATGTTTTTATATGCTCATAATACGGAAGATACAATGTTGTGTAGTTTCGACTGGCGCCATCTATGCGAGTCTCTAAGAACAAATCGTACGATTAAGGCGTTGAGACCACATGCTATTCACAAAACAAAGTGCAAGATATCTGCCTAAAATATGCGAGAGGTAAAAATTAATGAAAATCCGTATTCTCTCGCTCGGGCCCAAGATAATAAGGGTTTTCATACATTTTAAATTTCCGGTTTTACTAATACAAATACAAAATATAATATTTTGCATGATACCTAGGCACTACTAGTAATATCAAGTTTAAAGCAGAAGTAGTAGTAGTACGTAGTAGTTGATATTAGTGGCTAGTTGTAGGTTGTTGTGATGACGAGCTGTTATATAATGTTACATAATATAACGACTAGTTATATAATGGGCCGAAAGAGCGAAGCGAGCAAGGTCTTCAAGTCAAGTTAGGGTGAAAATACATTTTATGTAAGTATGTATTTAAGTACCTATGAATATACGGAGATATATTTGTTCCGCGAAATGTTGTAACTCTCGTCTCGAACCGGTGCTCCAAATACGATTAAATTTAAAATGTATATAGGTACTACTAGTACAAATTTCAAGTCATGGCATGAAAATAGGTTCAAAGAGATATTTAAATATATGTTCGCGAGGTCAAAGTTCGCGATGAACTACTTGTATAGATAATAGGCTAGTTGCCTAAATTTGATTGATAGTTAGACAATATACCTTATTATACATTACACATGAGAAAAATATTATTTTTAATAAATATATTGATTTTCAACTTGTATTTCGCATTTAAAGAAATGACATTAAATTTCTCCCGAAAACGCTCAAAACTGTCATGGCGTCTTGTGTGACGTCACCCCGTGCGAAACACAGCTGTTTGTGTATGGCGATTGTAAATGTTTTGTGATTAAAAATGAATCCTTCGTATTACAAGTACTATATGGTGCCCCAGGGGGAGAGCACAAGCATTAAAATACCAAACAAATTATTTATATTTGTCCCAAGCAACAAGAAATGCGGAAAATATGGAAAAAAACACTTGCAAGGAGGAATGATGCACATTGTTTATCAACAAATTTAGAATATATTAGTGTGAAGATCATTTTGGTTTAAGTATATTTAACAAAATGTAATTCAGCGAAAATATAATTATTACAACACACATGAATTTTGCTTGGACATATTTTACACTTCTCAGTACATAGTTTACCCTCTCGCTTAACTTGCAGATCAACAACAACATCATCTCCATAAAAATCTCGTGGTGGCCCTGAAATTGAGTTTATTCATTTAAGTACATTAATCTTTTAATAGGGAAACAAAAAGCCACGTTAGTCAATTTAAGATTGGCTAGTATTATTGCCTATAACATGATTTCTGAGATATTTATCCGTACCTAGGATTGACTTTTACAATCTGTGCGTTAAATTAAGCAGCTGGTACCTACATACATTCTATAGTTATTTTTGTTACTAGATAAGCATGAAAGTTATTAAAAATATCATTTCTGTTTTACTTTGTATTTTTAACCTCAAAATATATCAAAACTGTGGTCAAAACATAATCAATAAATTAACACATATATTAAGGTATCAAGACTGAGAAATTGGGATTTTAGCTTATTATAGTTTTCTCACATGTATACTTACATCGAAGTTTTAACATTGCGAAATTCCGATAGACAAAAGTCGCTGTTTGATGCTAAAATTTTACCAATTTTGAGCAAGTTATTGCTATTTCCTTTAATAAATCTAGATTCCATGGTGTTCTGTCACAGTATAATACTTTAAATAACTTAATAAAGGTGACGTCAAAAGATAAAACCGTAAAATAATAGCTTGTAACACACTTTTCTATGAAAATGTCAACAACAACAATTATGTTTTCCACGGGGTGACGTAACGCTTTGTGATTGGTGTTTCCGGTCACATGACCTGATGCCTTTATTTTCATAATTTGTTTTATGAAAATATCAACAATCGTAAATTATTTTGTTGAATTAATTATATTTTCGCTGAATTACATTTTGTTAAATATACTTAAACCAAAATGATCTTCACACTAATATATTCTAAATTTGTTGATAAACAATGTGCATCATTCCTCCTTGCAAGTGTTTTTTTCCATATTTTCCGCATTTCTTGTTGCTTGGGACAAATATAAATAATTTGTTTGGTATTTTAATGCTTGTGCTCTCCCCCTGGGGCACCATATAGTACTTGTAATACGAAGGATTCATTTTTAATCACAAAACATTTACAATCGCCATACACAAACAGCTGTGTTTCGCACGGGGTGACGTCACACAAGACGCCATGACAGTTTTGAGCGTTTTCGGGAGAAATTTAATGTCATTTCTTTAAATGCGAAATACAAGTTGAAAATCAATATATTTATTAAAAATAATATTTTTCTCATGTGTAATGTATAATAAGGTATATTGTCTAACTATCAATCAAATTTAGGCAACTAGCCTATTATCTATACAAGTAGTTCGTCGCGAACTTTGACCTCGCGAACATATATTTAAATATCTCTTTGAACCTATTTTCATGCCATGACTTGAAATTTGTACTAGTAGTACCTATATACATTTTAAATTTAATCGTATTTGGAGCACCGGTTCGAGACGAGAGTTACAACATTTCGCGGAACAAATATATCTCCGTATATTCATAGGTACTTAAATACATACTTACATAAAATGTATTTTCACCCTAACTTGACTTGAAGACCTTGCTCGCTTCGCTCTTTCGGCCCATTATATAACTAGTCGTTATATTATGTAATTTTCATAATTTGTTTTATGAAAATATCAACAATCGTAAATTATTTTGTTGAATAGATTGATTTTTCCTTATCTACATATCATAATTTTTTTTTACACACCTTAATCCAACCCATTTGTTCTTAGTGGATACATGCCTATTATATAAAACCATAAGATCAAATATGATTACATTACGATGCCACGCCACCCAAATTCATCGATACTTATAATGTAAAGGTAACATCACTATGAAGTTCATCGGCGAGAAACCGGATTTATCGCTCGACTGATCCGAAGTTGTACAACTTCGGATCGGTCGAGCGATAAATCATCAAATCAAGGGTGAGTGGACTAAATGTTGGTAAACAAATCCAACAATTATATCAGAGTAAAATAAACGATTTTGGTGTTTAAATATAAATAAATGAACAAAATAACATAATAATTTACTCACATGTGAAACGTAACACCATCTTTTTGTATACTGGATGTCCCAGATCCCTTCTTACAGCAGAAAACTGAACAATTCGGCATTTTTAACCCAGCACCGCTCCCTGGCACAACTCGACTCTGTCTAGTTTGACATCCGAGCGCAACTAGTTTTATTCAATGCGCAAGCAAAAATTAGGCTTGTACTTCGACAGAGGGGAACGCAACGTATGGCTACTCCCTTCCGGTACGGAAAAGCCGTGTTGCTCGAAGACAGGAATAGATGTCTTATCCGGAGGCATACGCTCTGGCAAACGCTCTCGCAAACTTAGTTTTAAGAAGCCACCGTTAGATGGCGGTAGGGTCACTACTAGTCAACTAGACTAATTAGAATGTTTTTAAGCGTAAAAAGGATAGTACGTATTTATTTGGAAGGTAAATATGTAATTCTGGTTTAATGCAATAATAGAAAATGCTTTTTTTAGTAAGTTGAAATTATTATTATCTATTAAGTATAGCACGTAGCGCCATCTATGTATAGTAAGTGTACAACTCCCGTTTGTATGGAAATTCGTGGAGACGTCCAAGATGATACCACCATGTTAGAACTAAGGCCTATAGTTCCCTGGCATAGTAGTTTATGCAAAAACCAACATAAAAACTAAGAGAGATCAGTATCTAATCTCGACTGCAGGATCACGACCCTCTAAGTACTACCAGAGCAGTCAAAGGATTTGGCCTACACTCTCCATGTTGACCAGACGGGTTGGAGGAGTCTCTTTGATAGGCCTTGTTTACCTTGTGTTTTATAAGTCTCCTTCTACGACATCCACTAGGAAGACTTAGACAATAGGACCAATTGTACTCTGCCAGGAACCACATGGTGAATTCATCATTTCATGTAGATGACACGGTCAGTTGACCATGCACATCCTGGTATCGGAGTTCTTCGGAACCGCTTCTCGGCCTCTGACGTGGTTCCTTTAACGACTACCAGATGGCAGCCGGGACCAACGGCTTAACGTGCCTTCCGAAGCACGGAATCATCTTTTCTTATCAGACAATCGGGTGATTCATGCCTGTAATGTCCTAACCAAAATGGAAACAACTTAACAAAGTAATCCGTCCCGTAGGAATCGAACCACGACCCCCGGATCTACAAGGCAAATGCCTTAACCACTGGACCACGGCGGCTTAACTGGAACTAAGTTATTATTCGTATAGTATGCATCATCATCATCATGATCAGCCTATACTTGTCCATTGCTGGACATAGGCCTCCCCAATTGCACGCCATCGGAATCTATCTTCCGCTATCGATATAATATGCGTATGATGTGTATTTCCAGGTGAGAGGGCACGTGCTGGCGCTGGCGCTGCAGATGTACGGCTGCCGGGTGATCCAGAAGGCGCTGGAGTCCATCCCGGCCGAGCAGCAGCAAGAGGTGGTGCGCGAGCTCGACGGGCACGTGCTCAAGTGCGTCAAGGACCAGAACGGAAACCATGTGGTGAGTGCACCGTCTCAGCCTAGTTAGCACACGGCTAGTATTTTAGTAGAGTAGATTAGTGAGGAATTTAGTCGAGTCGATAGAATATAATCTATTTTTTAGCGCGTAGCGCCTCTCACCACTGTTACTGACATACAAAGGGTTTACGAAACGCTAAGTAATATTATTGAATACTACTGCTTAATATTAAAAAGGAAATTGCGTTTATCAAATCTCAGTGAAATTGTAACCTACTCTCTTAGCAAAGGGACATTTGCGACTAGAGGATATTATGCGAAAAGGAACATTTTGCGACGAAGCGCAACTTTCTTCCTAGTCTTGATGTGTTCACGTATAATATTTTTTGTTTATTTATTAATTTAGTATCCCAACTCATAGATCCCTTAGTTAGTTAGTTTGTTTAAACATGTTATCATTGAATATTACTGTAGTATTTGTGATGAGATTCCAAATTTATGTTAAACATTTCCTATGCAGGTACAAAAGTGCATCGAGTGCGTGGAGCCGACGGCGTTGCAGTTTATAATCAACGCGTTCGCGGGGCAGGTGTACGCGCTGTCCACGCACCCGTACGGCTGCCGCGTCATCCAGCGCATCCTCGAGCACTGCACGCCCGACCAGACCACGCCCGTGCTCAACGAGCTGCACTCGCACACCGACCAGCTCATACAGGTGCGATACCACCACTCTCAGGGCCCTCTTCTTAATTTGGGGCGCCCTTACCCCTCTCCCCGATGAAAGTACACTCCATGTCAGAGTTACGGATCACTTACGCTTCACCGTCGAGCGTTGGCCGTGGCACGGTCTACTAATATTCATATTATTTTATATGAACACCCTCCCGCTATTTATATATGGTAGAGCCACGCTACCGGCGAAATTCTAGTGTGTTACAGTTGTCCATGGGCAGTGGTGATCACTTACCATCAGGTGACCCGCTTGCTCGTTTGCCGTCATGATGATGATGTAATGTATGATATAAAAAAAAAAAATACCGAGCTGCAACAGAATCATGGCCATGCCTACTAGACTACGCTCGGAAATAGCTCACTCCCACCTCGGCTCGGCCACGGCCCGTTGCGTGAATACAGCGCCTCCGAGCTGCGTCCGTGTGATGCTATGGTATTTTTGTCTAGCGGGGTAGACTGCATCACGGTGCCATGGTAACTGCTCGGTCGAGGTCCGTCTTTGTAAATTACACGAGCAAGCTCGGTGGCCTGGGCCCGGCACGGTGTAGCGTAAGTTTCCTTTAAGAGGACAACCGTCGAAATACGCCAAAGCCTGGAGCATAATAGGTGGCGCAGGGCACTATCGTTTTTATTTCCGCCTTCCCCGAAGTCGCACGCGTTGACAGATAAGAGTCGCCAGCAAAATGATAGGATGTGAATTGTAATATGGTAATACGGGTCTGACAGCCGTCTCGACGAGCGTCGGTCATGAAAGAGGTAGTGAGAATGGATCTGTTGCAGGACCAGTACGGCAACTACGTGGTGCAGCACGTGCTGGAGCACGGCGCGGCCGAGGACCGCTCGCGGCTGGTGGCGGCCGTGCGCGGCAAGGTGCTGCAGCTGTCGCAGCACAAGTTCGCCTCCAACGTGGTGGAGAAGTGCGTCACGCACGCCACGCGCAACGAGCGCGCGCTGCTCATCGACGAGCTGTGCGGCTTCAACGACAAGTTAGTATCCACGCCGCGCTACACTAGACTCAGCTTACTCTGTACGACCATCATGCGACGTTTTTCAATACATTTGCGATTACCATACAATACACTAACACATGATTGCAGTTCAGCAGATAAGGAATTTATTAAAATTATGAATTGGAGCAATTTGTAAAAGTACATTTATAATAATCATGTACATTTCACATTCAAATTTGTTTTTTCCAAAAAAAGTTTATACAACCACATAACCTTGTCTTTTTCTGAAGATGGTTAAAATATCGGATCACAATTTTTACTCGGATTCTATGAAAAAGGTTCAATTGTGCATCTGCGCCATTCGAGATGCCATTGGGCTATTGAGCTGTTGTGATTTTTGTAAAGTAGAAGGACCTAACCCCGTAAATACAAAATTACGATCCAATTTTCGATGTCATAAGGACTAACAGCAAATGTATTGAAAAGCATTATACACATTCACATGATTAATTTTTAGTTTGCCATCGTTATCTCAAATAGGCAAAATAATTTCGAGACTGACTTAACGATAGTCGTTCGTTCCTCAGCGCGCTACACGTGATGATGAAGGACCAGTACGCCAACTACGTGGTGCAGAAGATGATCGACGTGGCCGAGCCCACGCAGCGCAAGGTGCTGATGCACAAGATCCGGCCGCATATCGGCTCGCTGCGCAAGTACACGTACGGCAAGCACATCATCGCCAAGCTGGAGAAGTTCTTCATGAAGGCGCCGGAGCTGGGCCCCATCGGCCCGCCGCCGCCCAACCCGGTCCTCTAAAGTATTATCACGCCCGCGGCATAGGCTGATGCGACGGCGCGATCACCCCCGCCTATTATAAATTTTGTGAATATTTCCATTGTACATTTGTAACTATAGCGGCGCCCTGTACATAATAGCGGCAGACTGATGTACAGAGATACGATTACTGTAACTGTATACTGTAACTGTAACCATAGTTGTACAGCGCCGAAGCCGATGCTCGGCCGTCGCCTCACCGCGGCGTAGCGTTTACTGCGTTTCTAGCTATAAGTGTTCTAGTATTACTCGTTGTTCGTATGAATCTATGTATAAATATTTGAACGTCTCATTCTCGTGTAATTTATGAATCGAAGGAAAGCCAGCGGTCGATGAACCCGTGCGTTTCCGTAATTTAGCGCGTTGTAGATTTACTATTAGCTGGGCTAGGGGACCTTGAATCTTCTAAAGCGAGGAAGAATGCCGCAGGCAGTTCTAGACAATCGGCACTATAGTCGTGATTCTAATAATATTATTTTGTACTATTCAAGTCAGCTCTCGTTTAAGTTTAAAACCGGCTTTAAAATCGTACATAGCTTATCGAATATTGTTTAGTGCCGGAATGTATAGTTTGTCGCTTATAATTTTGTGAAAATGATATTTTTGTATATTTTTATGTAATTAAGTTATTTAGTTATGAGTCTCCGTGAGTCCGGAGCGAGCGCGTGCGCGAGCGCTTATCGAGTGAACGATGCTTATGTTAGTGTAGAGACGTTAGCGGTTAGGTTATAGTGATGATTGTAAAGTCCTGTACTGATAGTTGTAGTTCCGAGGTCTACCTTCTGCCGGTCGCACGTCACAAGCGTAGCTGCTCCTCATTCCCCGTGTAAAATTTTATAGGAAGCGTAGTTTCCTACGTCACCTCAGATTTTTTACGTCTAGATGTAATTGAAAATAAAATTATTGTATATGGCTGTACAAAAATGTTAACAAAATGATTTGTAAAACCTGTATGTGATGGAATAAGGCGAGGCGTCAGGGGTGGTGAGGTCAGACTGAGCGCCGGCCCCGTCGCCTCGCCCGTAGGTTGTACTAGATAACATTTATATGATGATCCATATATTAGACATTAATTATAATAAAGCATTTCTGTAATAATATTACAAAGAATCTGTTGTTTCATTCAATGTTTTTAATCCCCAACACTTCACTACATGTCAAAGGTACCATGTGGTCTTTCTGATAGTTGCACAAAGATTGGCACCTCTGAAGCGTAACAACTTTGTATTTACCATTTAATAAATGAAAGCATTATTGACGCATTTTAAAATCGTTAATTAGGTGATGGGCTGCTGCTGTGGGCCTTATAAAAAAACCTTATATGGTCGCGCTCAGAGTGCTATGAAGGGGGCGATAGTATAATAATAATAAGCGATGACCATAGATATCAGAATATTTACATCTCTGTGGCGATGACTCTCTGCAAGGTCTTATAACCTACCTACCTAGATTTGTAGAACTAAATTCACCTACATACCTCGGCGATTTAGCTCCTTGAAGTGTCAGTGGGCCGGGGAACTTATCGCCTGGAACGCAATAACGTTTCGTATTTAATAGGTAGGTAACTATTCTAACTGTAATCTGAATGCAGGTAGGTACATAATCGAAATCGTACACAGAACCGAATAGGGAATGCAATACCGACTCGAGATCGCAAATTCGGGATTGGAATCAATCCCGCCACTTCCGATCCCATCCCATGCCAATCCAGTGTAGCGCGGCCCTTAGTTGGGATAAAATATTGTTACCTTCTATATTTATAGAGCTTCATCCACCATTTGAGAAGATCACTTAATATATTAAGGCTAAATTCACACTGAGATGGAAGCGGCGCGCAGCGGCCGGCTTGGAAGAGAAGGCCCGCGAATGCTCGCGCCATAGATAAGAATATGTACTGACGTAGCTCGCGCCCACCAACGACTTCTCGCGCCCGCGCGCAACTCAACTATTCCTATGCCAATGGGGATGGCAACTGTCACGTTACAGTTTAGTAGGGTTACGTTAGTATTATATTGTCTTTGGTAGGGTTGTTCCGATACAACTGTCAAATGTATGGACTTATACACTAATCAATATTCTTCTTCATAATCAGACCAAATCTCGTGAAATAAACTATTAAATTGTTTATACTAGCTAGTTTCCCACAAATTGGCATGTATATTTTATTGTTACTATAACAAAAAATATTATTGTAGGTTATGTTTGCAAAATACTTAAAAATCTTTTGATAAGGGAACATATATATGCGTTTTATACATTTTTTTACGAAAGGTTTAATGTTTTGTCACTATTCTTATGCACTAATTAATTCCATCAAAATCTAAAAATAAAGATATTTATATTTTTGTTAAGGATTAACGTACGCAGCGCCATCTACAATTAGCTTTGCGCTGCCACCCCTATTCCAGCGGCCGCTCGCGCCTGCCTCCGCCCGCCCGCGCCCGCTGTCACCCACCCGCCAGAGCAGTCGTGACCAACCGACGCTGCGCGGACGCCGCTGGAGTGCTCGCGAACTCGCGAGTATTCCCGCGCCCTTTTACACTTGTTCAAGCAATTCCTTGTCTTATAGTCATCGCGATAAGGTCTAAAATTGTATGACACTGAAATTGCTCTCCGCTCCGCGCGCTTCCATCCCGGTGTGAATTGAGCTTAAACGTTCTGCTAATAAGTACAAAATAAGAATTTTGTAGGTATTATTACTAACATTTTAAGGACCCTGTCTGATATGGCTACCTGCGGCTCCTATAGAGCGATCTGGTTGACGCAGGAAATAAAACCAAAGTATACTTCCAAAATATTTATTGCAATGGTGCTGATCTTGCAAACATTGGAAATCGACAGTTACTGGTTTAACATTCTCTAGGGTCAAGTAAGAGGGTTTATTTTTCATCATCCTTTTCCTTGATCTCCTTCGACTTGGGTGGCTTGAGGCTGCGTTCGCGGTCTCGCGAGCGGTCGCGCTCCCGTTCGCGGTCACGCGAACGCTCGCGTTCTCTCGAGCGCTCGCGCGGCCGGGGCGACCGCGACCGTGATTTGTGACGGCGGGATCTTGAGCGAGACCGCTCTCTGCGGTACGATCTGAAATGTAATATAAGTTTTATATAACATGTTTAAATAAACTTAGCATTCGAGAAATCGAAAAACCCAGCTGCGATGGAAATGAACAAAGGCAAGATCGCACTAGGCGGAACGACACGACACGACACTGAGCTTCAAAATATTGTTTCTTAGTAAATGTCTTCGAGATAAAGCACTAAGTGGCAACAGACATACGCTGCGCGACATTGGGCAACCAAGCAAAACAGACGCACGGTGTCGCGACGCGTAGTTCCGTTGACGCTAGGTGCGATATATTAAGTAGTTTATTTCACACAATTTAAAATATTCTATAGTATGTATGAAATCTTTTAGAGCCTCCTCTCTTTTAAGCCTTGGCAAAAGCACCCCTTCTTCATAACGCGATTTTGGAATGTCGTGAATCCAAAGTCTCGGTTTTTTTCTTGTTTGCTTTAGACTTTGTCTTCCTCGCAAAGGAGTGATATTATGACCACGTCCACATCCATTTAATCCATCACATTTAGTGGTTGCCAACCGACTGTACAGATAGAATGTCGCGTCGAATATAGATAGAAGATCAGACACAATGTTGAATAATAATAGAAAGATTTCAAAAATTAAAGGGATAGATTTAGAAAAAATCATATTACAGTTATTGATTAATTATTAATAACTTACTTGCTTTTTCTATAAATAATTATATATGTATTAGTAAATTTTTCACTGAAAGTCTATAAAGGCCCTTATTAAAAAAATAACCTAATTTAGTAAAAAATTGTTTTGCCTTGTTCTTTCAATGTCAAACATTGGAGATGAAATTGAACAACATTTCCTATGAGACAACGAATGCTGTAAACTCGAAAAAAAAAAACGATATTATCACACAAAAGTGTTCGGCCTGGCAATTTATATGAAAAGTGTAGAATTTTTTTGAGTTCTTAACGTTGGCTCCATAGGAAAAATATTTTCATTTTGACGGGCTGATTTCACAGTTTGAGGGACAACCGAGTTTACCCTAACATCTTGTGTTGTGTGTTATATAAAAGGCTTACTTCTCTCGTATCCGGTCCGGCTTTATGGACCGCGAGCGATCGCGCTCCCTGTCTCTGTCGCGCTCTCTCTCCTCCTGTCAAACAATACGGACGAATACAAGTTAAAAATATATGACATATAAAAACTTAAGTAATGAACACACACCTTCCCACCTGCCCGGTACTGGGACTAAGGTGGGCATTCCTGCAGCCGACGCTTCTTATCGAGTCGAAGTGTCTAATTTCAATTAAATATCTTATCTATTGACCAGTATGTGGCCACGCTGAATGCCCTGTCCTTGGCCTCATTACGGTCCTATACTGTGCAAGTATTGCGGCAGTTAGGGCACGACAAAAGGTGAGGCATGGTTTGATCGGCACCGCACTCACACACATTGTTGAGACCCTCAAACGGCGCAAATATGCCTGCATTAGCACAGCGGCATCACTATTTTGATTCCGTTTTCCATCTCCACGCCCACCACCATGCTAAACGTGGCTTTAGGTCTTAAAATCTGAGCTCTGTCTACCCCGCAAGGGAGAAAGATGTGACAGTATGTATATGTCGTGGCCATATCGTAGAATCGATCAATTTATGAAGTAATTGTCAATTTTATGAAATGGTCGCATTTCATGAAATGTTTTACTGTCTATTGGCCACATCATGATGTAGATTGGGCAGATCAATGACAATATATCGTTTAACGATATGTGCAGCCAAACGCGTGGCTCTTTCATGAAATGTTCAAGTTGTTTGATCATATCGTAAAATAGTTTCTTTAATTACCGGTAGAGGCGCTACAAACGCTTTGTTTGTTTTGTTTATGTGGAAAGATGGCGGCCGCCGGCGAAAACCGCAGTGAAAAAGTGAACATTATGTTGTGTAATGATGAAGAATTTGAAAATATAAGAATAATTTACGACGAAAAAAATACAAAATGTTAACATATTCTGAATATTTATTAATTATATTTCCTGGACGATATTAATATTTTACGATCCGGCCAAACGGGAATGACAATATCGTTAAACGTTGACGATTCAATGATCTGATCAAATTAAGTTGGCCACAACATAAAATGCCACCATTTCATGAAAATGTCAATCGTTTCATGAAAAGATCAATTCTACGATATGGCCACGACATATACATGCTGACTGGTAAATCACGTATCGTACTTGAGGATATAATAAATCATGATCTTATGTAACGTTAAAAAATATAAAACCAACATTCCAATCATTTATTTTCTCGATGACAGATCAAGTTTGATAGTTATAGGGTTGTGACCAAATATGCAATCAGTAGATACGATAAGTATTACGTATGATTTTAGTAAAATTAATAAATAAAATTTTCTGTTTTTATAATTATTATATTTCACTCTCAATTACCTTTCTATACTTATATTGTAAACTGGAAAGATTTGTATGTTTGTACTGAATTAACTATAGACTAGTGGACAAACAAAAAATATTTCACTACTAGCTTTTGCCCGCGGCTTCGCTCGCCTTAAGAAGTATAGTTTTTGCGACTTTTTGATCTGTCATTAGGCGCTAAAACTATCAAGCTATTGGGTAATTGAAAACTTGCTCCAGTCATTAACTACATATCTGACAATTTCTGAACGCACCTCCATTGCTCTATCTTGTATTCCGTACATTAGAGAGAGCACGAAACAAACATGCACCGTCACCCACAATAGTGTCCCTATTGTGGGTGACGGTGCATGTTTGTTATAGTACATTCTTCAACTTCTCCATTAACGTTCAGAATTTCTTTAGCCATTTTAAAAACTCTAACCGACAAAACCTATACTTAAACCAAACGAAAATAAAACAAATGCCAAATACAAAGCAGAGTCTGTAACTAAAACTACTAAACCGATACAAAGCAAACGCAAACCAAAATATGCCAAGAAAAGAACAGCCAAAATCATCAAATATAATGCGTCGTCAAATTTTCTGGGGGGCCCGAAAAGTATGGGACTTTTTTCAGTTTTTACGAAAAAACTACCTTATGGATGCCTTTTCCGGGTATCTTTGTGGTATGCTGTTATTAAATACACTAAATTATCTATCGTTTGAGTATAATTTGAACTTTCTGTGACTTGTAGTTATTGAGTCAAACCTTGTCAAACCATGCCCATTTTTCCCAAATTTGGCATAATTTGGGGTAGTTTAGCTTTTCGGGCTTACGGGCCCGAAAAGCTAAACTACCAACTAAAGATCTTACAGGAATGTTGTGACAAATTAAAAGACCGAAGACTATATAAGCTTTCAAATGAGTGTAATTTTATTTCTCTTAAGTTTTTTAACAGTAGAGAAACAGACTGTCAAAAATGGGTCTTTTCGACCGAAGAGTAAAATTTCATGTAGGATGTGGGCTTGATAGTCTCCAATTGGCTCAAAGCAATTAATAATTTGTTCGTTACACTTGTTTGTGTTAACTACACAACCGATCATTGAAAAATTAAAATATTAAATATTAAAACTGATCACTTTTCATACTTCGGTCGAAAGAACCATTTTTGAGAGTCTGTTTCTCTACTGTTAAAAAACTTAGAGAAATAAAATTGCTCTCATTTGAAAGCTTATATAGTCTTCTCTCTTTTATTTATTTTTTCAACTTTCCTGTAAAATCTTTAGTTTCCTTGGTAGGGGCCCGAAAAGCAGAACTACCCCAAATTGTGGGGGAAAATGGTAATGGTTTGACAAGGTATTACTCAATAACTATAAGTCACTGAGAGTTCAAATTATACTCCAACGATAGATAATTTAGTGTATTTAAGCATACCATAAATCTACCCGAAAAAATCATCCTTAAGTAGTTTTTTTGTAAAAACTGAAAAAAGTCCCATACTTTCGGGCTTCCTAGGAGTAGCATAGGGTTAAGAAAATTGCAAATTTGAGTGTAGACTATTCTAAGTGGTCTCTACAATATAAAAAATATCGCCCATACATGCGCGTGTGCAATGTTAGATGTCGATATTATCTGGGTTATTAAGTATAGTACCCCATCATCTTCATCAGCTTTCCATAACCCACTGCTGGGCATAAGCCACCCTTTGTTCGTTTATAGTACCTATGTACCTACTATTAGATACGGTGGCCTTTATTTTTTCTTTTGAAAGGATTACGTTGCTAGCTCCAAATGAGCTTTCGCTACTTCACTGGACTTTTTGAGGTGAGGGCAGAGTGCCCTCAACCTGTAAGGCAAACATCACCCAGGAGGGACGAACCTCGACTTTGGGCGTTGCCTGGGTGCGCAAGGCTTGGAGAGACAGCAAACTCTCATATGCCTGATCGGCCGCGATTTGCATGCATGACCTGAGGGGCCGAACTGAGAAACAATGGCAAAGCCTTTAGAGAGCAGTAACTCTCATGTTTTGCCGTATTGGCCGAAAGCTACGGTGTCCGAATAGGACCAGTCACCTTTGAATTTTATATATTTAAAATTATTTTGTTCGTCTTAATTTATTCGTTCTATCACCTATCAATAAGTACTGATAGGTTCAAACTAATACAATTTCAGTTCAATCAGTCGAAAATCTAAGAAGATTCCTTTAAACTTTCATCACCTATTTTATCCACTTAGGGGTGGAATTTATATCTACTTAGGGGTGGAATTTATCAAACTCCGTTCTTAGAGGATGCGTACGTCATAGTAGCTTTATGCATGCAAAGTCTCAACCCGATCGGTTTAAAATTGACAGTTTCATACAAACTTTCATCCCCTATTTTATCCCCTTGGGGGTAGAATTGATCAAAATCCTTTCTTAGCGGATGCCTACGTCATAACATCTACCTGCATGCCAATTTTCAGCCTGATCCGTCCAGTGGTTTGGGCTGTGCGTTGATAGATCACTATGTCAGTCAGTCAGTTACCTTTGAATTTTATATATTTAGATTAGAATACTACATTGTTTCGGAGTTGTCATAAGATATATTTTTATCTTATGAAAAAAGTTACAATGCATCGCCAGTCGTGGGAACACATCTAGTTAAATATATGTAATGCCGATACACTATTGATACTTCAATCATAACATCACTATTTTTATTGCCATAGGATGTAACTGTTTGAAAACGTTAATTATTTTATATACGTATATAATTTGTCGCAGTTAAATATTATTTTTTATAACTCGCATTTAAAAGGTAATTTTGCGTAACCAAGCGCAGTTAGTTACGTTCTACGGGAGCTGTCATCGAGAAAATAAATGATTGGAAATACTATAATACCAAAAAAAAAAATTATCAAATTAGTGCACAAAGTCTCGGAATGTTTGGACACTGCGCGCTCGCTACGCGAATCCAGCTACACGGCCCGCGGCCGACACGCAACGGACGTACATTAGTACCTACTTATCACCGCGCGCAGTGCGAGTTTCCACACTTCTCGTTTTTATTGGATAACTAGCTGTTACCCGCGGCTTCGCCCGCGCGATTTATAGCCTATGTCCTTCTCAGTACCCTAACCTATGTGTATGCAAAATTTCAAGATGATCGTTTCAGTAGATAGGGCGTGAAAGCGTAACAAACAAACAAACAAACTCACTTTCGCATTTATACTCGTAATATTAGTTAGGAAGTTAGGATTTGGTCAACTTTTAGGCACATGTTTTTTTTATGTATTTGGAACGAGAATCGTGTACTGAGTGCCCTCTTTCAATATGATACGTGATTTACCAGTCAGTCTGTATATGAGTCGGCAGCGGCTTCATATTCGAGCCGTTTGGGGTGGAGACACTTGGACCGTGGGGCCGTAGGCACATAAACTGTTTAAGTTAATAAGCCAAAAGCTGGCTAAGGTATCGGATTCCCAGAGGGCTGGCATCTTCCTAGGACAAAGAATTGGCATTGCTATCCAACTTGGCAATGCTGTGAGTCTTCTCGGTATTTCCGCGTTACAATGACTTGCGGGACATTTTTTTATTTGTTTGATTGTCAAAATAAAAAATACGTGTCAAATGGGTTTTGATAATCTAACTAACAGCCTAATTATATTAGGTCCTTACCTATGAAATTGGCGTTTTTTTTTCCCGCTTGCCTTTTTGTTCCTAATGACAATAATTGTCAGTGGAACACATTTTTTTTGATTAAACTTGAAAGTGGCCTATTATTAGCATTCCGGATGCATTATAGTAGATTGTTGCACTGAGCAGAAAGTAAGTTATTGCTGCACGAGTGTTTATTTGGAGCCCGAGCGCTAGCGAGGGCTCTAAAAAGCACGAGTGCAATTTATACTTAATGCGAGGTGCATAATCTGCTTTTCTTTCAACTACTGCAATAAAAGTAGTTGAAAAATAAAACTGAAGACAAAATACAATAGTTAAAAATTTGTTGTTCACATTCTTTGGAAGAAATAGTAGATTGTTGCACTGAGCAGAAAGTAAGTTATTGCTGCACGAGTGTTGCACGAGTGCAATATAACTTCCTTAATGCGAGGTGCATAATCTGCTTTTCTTTCAACTACTGCAATAAAAGTAGGTGAAAAATAAAACTGAAGACAAATTACAAAAGTAAAAAATTTGTTGTTTACATTCCCGCCTTTTTTCTTTATGGCCAGTATTTTTTTAAAGGCAAGGCAATACACACTTTCCTTTGTAAACTCCATACGGCCGTTAGGTTGGCCAACGTTCTATAAGACATGTGACAACTATTGTCCCGCGATTAAAAAACAAAATTAAGCAGTGCAGTAAAGGATTTCCATACATTTTTGCTGCACTAGAGCAGCAAAAATGTATGAAAATCCTTTACTGCACTGTTTAGTTTTTTTTTTACTTTTAGTGCAGCAAAGTTCCGCTTTGTGCTGGATATGTAGTGCAGTTATGATAGAATTGCAGCGTAGTTGGAAGAAAAACATATTTTAACTAGGTTTTTTTATGAATAAGGGGGTTAATGTATTTAAAGAGCAATAAAGAATTTATTTATTATTTATTTAACTAGCGTACTATATCATGTAAAGCATACCTCGTCCCTCCTATCCCGGCGGTCGCGGTCGTCGCGCTCCCGCATGCGGCTGTCCCGGTCTCGGTCGCGGTCGCGCTCCCTCTCCCGCTCCCGTTCGCGCTCCCTCTCGCGCTCGTGCAGGTGCGGCGGTAGGTGTCTGGAAACGTTATTAAAAACCATGGATCTAAGAATAATCAGGATATGCCCTTGGAAAATGTAACAGTGACGCACATAAAAATCCCTACACTCGTGTCGCGACACTAGCGCACGCACACATCAGCACAAAAATCCCTACACTTTTCCCCGGTCGAACGAAATGTCAAATTTCCCAAATGTCAAATACATGCTGCACACATGTGACTTGATGTGACGTAGTTATGCTTCACTTTTGATGTGTCTAATGCCGGGTCCATATTATTCCTGGGTCCATGTTAAAAACAAACCTCATTCAGAAAGGCAGATCCGTTTATGTACACTAGGAATAGGGATAGCAGATCTGATAAAAAAATCAAACTGGCCATTTTGATCGCCATTTTTTTTTTGATAGGACCTCTCCCTGTCTTCCCGTGGATGATGTAAGTTGCCTTTTACTGGAACACAAGACAAACATAAGATTTGTTTTGTTTGAACATCAATTACACGGCCTTTCCAACCCGTCTGGACAGCGTGGAGAGTTTGGCCTAATCTTCTGACTGCTCTGTCTTAATGGCTATGGTAGTCTGAGACGGTCGTGCTACTGCAGTGGAGACTAAAAACACCTGATGATGATGTTCTTTTTCCGCGAGCATAAAATTTCTTCTCGGCTGCAATCGTTATTATTAAAGTTCTGATCATAGAGCATTTGCATAAACGGTTATCTGTTCAAAATACCGGTAAAGTTCGTAATATTTTGTTCACTCCGCCCACATTAAATCTAGCCGTGGTGACCCGCTAGATGAGGCATAGGTATAGTATCTTGAGTAATAACCCTACGACTCAAGTCCACTACTTACTGGCGGCTAGCTCAATCTGAATGATTTATCTTTCTGATTGATGATGATGGAATGGGTAAGTAATATAACATATAAACACAAAATATATATGTTTTAAGATCAATACCAACGAAATATATAATTTTGGTCAGTATAATTATCAATCAAGACAAAATTCGGAAGAAATAATTTTGAAAAAAATAAAATCTTTTGTTATAACAATTATTCAACATAACAAACCATTCATATACAGTTTTATCGTTATAAAATTTAACAAATCAATTTGTTGTTACATGTAATAAACGTAATATATACTTATTATTAAGCATAATAATCATTGGTAATACAAATAAAGTGATAGAAGATCCTAATCTACGTTTTGTGACTAAGTCGCTTTCGCACCCAGTCGTCGCTCGCTCGCTTCGCTCGCTCGCTCATATGGTGGTCTTTGTGTAACCATAACCTAACCTACCTTCTGTTACCAAGTCGCTTTCGCACCCAGTCGTCGCTCGCTCGCTCATGTGCTGCTCTATGTGTAACCATAACCTAACCTACCTTCTGTTACCAAGTCGCGTATCCAAACCAGTCGCTTTCGCACCAAGTCGTCGCTCGCTCATGTGCTGGTCTATGTGTAACCATAACCTAACCTACCTTCTGTTACCAGTCACTTTCGCGCCCCGTCGTTGCTCGCTCGCTCATATGGTGGTCTATGTCTAACCATAACCTAACCTACCTTTTGTTACCAAGTTGCGTATCCAAACCAGTGACTATCGCACCTAAGGTCGTCGCTCGCTCGCTTGTTATAATCAATTTGTTTGATTTAGATTTTTATTGATATATATATTTTAAATAGAATTCGTTTTGATTGTTATATTTTATAGCATGTATACTGAACGAGTTGTATGACAGGTGATGTTTAGTGTTATTAAACGTTATAATAAATGAGTTTATGGTTTTCGAATTGAATATTTTATGAATATTATAGCTTTTAAGAATATAAACATTAATAATTATATCAAGTAAACATTATATCTTTTGAACTTTATTAAAATGAAATTATATAATTTGTTATTATATCAAACAATACGCACCCCTACACGTGGCCTGTAGGTTTTATAGACCAGGGCTCTGTCTACCCCGTAAGGGAAAGAGATGTGATAATATGGTGATGATTATCCTTTCCACAAAACAGTAAACATGTCAAATTAATAAGTAAGTATATAAGGACAAATCACACAGATTGAGCTAGCCCAAAGTATGTTCGGGACTTGTGTTATGGCATTATGGGTACTAACTCAACGATATTATATTTTATAGATTCAAAGATTCAAAACGTTTATTCAGAAAATAGGCCCTTGCAGGCACTTTTTCACGTCAAATCACATTTAAAATTATCTTATTAAGTATTATGCATTTACTCATTATTGTTCAAAAGCTACAGGCTACTAGCATTTCGGAACCGACCACTGCAGAGAAGAAATGCCGAAATAACAAATACATATATAGATAAACATCGAAGACCCAGGTCAATCTGAAAAAGATCATTTTCCATCTTTACCTGACTGGGGATCGAACCTGGGACCATCCGTGTCGCAGACCGGTGTGTTGACCGCTGCGCCACGGAGCTCGTCATTATTAACATGATTATTCGTTTCACAAAAAAAATTACACAAGTTAAATTGTTACGACACATCGATTTAACCTAGTTCTTTTTTATGTTTCTTACAATGCGTCCATACCTGTAGGGCGACGCGTAGGGCGGCGCGGGCAGCATGTGCGCGGGCGGCAGGTGCGGCGCGGGCAGGCCCCCCAGCGGCGGCGGGCCCATGCTGGGCGGCGCCATGGGGCCCGGCGTCAGCTCCTTGATCTCGCTCGGCGCCCACCCGGTTTGCTCAGGATGACCTGTCATAGTCATCATCATCATTTCGTGTAGGTGACACGGTCAGTCGACCATGCACACCCTGGTGTCGGAGTTCTTCGGAACCGCCTCTTGGCTTCTGACGTGGTTGCTTTAACGACTACCAGATGGCAGCCGGGATTAACGGCTTAACATGCCTTCCGAAGCACGGAATCATCTTTTATCAGACAATCAGGTGATTCGTGCCTGAAAAGTCCTAACTAAACTGAAAACAACTTAACAATGGATGCTTCCCGTGGGAATCGAACCCACAACCCCCTGGTTATAAGGCAAACGCCTTAACCACTGGACCACAGAGGCTGTTGACCTGTCATAGTTAAATCGAACCCATTTGTAAGCCCCGACGCAAAAAGAGAGGCGTGGCGTGTAGTTTAACGTGTCTGTCCATGTATATGTCTGTGGTATCGTAGCTCCCAAACAGATGACGCGATTTTCATTTTTTTGTGTCCTTACCCATGACTTATGAATCAGTGTGATGGGGTTTTTAAAATGTTTGATTTTACTTTTATAATACCTAGACACTGATTTACACTATTGTTATAACGGTATTGGAGACCGACCGAAGGTTCGGTTTCGGTTTTGGCAGAAAAGTCGAGTTTCGACGACAGTTTTTGTTTCGGCATAGACCCTCCGGTACACGCGTTGAGTAAACAGTAAAGTATGAGGTAGAGTACTTAGTATTTTACTAATTATACTGGTGTAAACAGCATAGGTAGGGTCCGAGAAATTGGTAGACAATGGTGATGGTAGACAAGCAACTCTACCACCACTGCTTTTACTCAACTCTCGTAACTCCTGCCAATATTTGGTTATTCTACCCAAGTATATGGTTAGTACAGTGAAGATTGAGTACTAATGGGAGCCGCAGAGTTCTAACTTTAATAACCAACAAAATTTAAATTCTCGTTTCGACATCTACTTTACCAACACTGGTAGAGTTACCCAAATTGGTAGAGTAGCTGAAGGAGAGATATCCAACAGCGTCCATCATCCCGCTATCAGAGCATCTCACTCCTGGCCATGATTTACCTTGGCTGACATGGAAGTTCTTAAACAAACTCCGGACCCAAGTCGGCCGAAGTAAGGAGCATATGAACAGGTGGGGCTACAGCTCGGAAATCTCCTATCCGTGTGGTTCTACTCCTCAGACCATGGCACACCTATTGTCTTGCCCTGCATGTCCTACCACCTGTACACGCGAGGACCTTTACAATGCTACTGATAACGCTGTGTCAGTGGCAAAGTTCTGGTCGACACAAATATAATTCGCCCGAGTCGACACGCTAAGAAGAAGAACTTAGACCGTCTCGTCCCTAAGCGATTTTCCGATGTATAAAATTGGTAGTATGACTAGCAAGGTGGGCAAGCTATTCTACCACTTGCCTTCCCCACCACCGCCTTCACACTACTATGCACTCTACCGATACTTGTTTACTCTACCCATGTATACGCTTAGTAGAATAAGGATCGAGTACTACGAGTAGTAACGGTCGCGGAGATCTAACTTTACTTACAAAATTCAACGTGTAGACATCTACTTTGTCACTACTGTTAAGACTGTACCGGAAGCTTAAGGGCTGACCGAAACTAATGTGATCGGGTGAATTGGTGTTCCGACACGCGTGTCGTTATGAGTATATTATATATGTCACCGCACCGGAAAATAACAATAATCGTAACTTAATCAATTTTCGATTCAGTTAATCTACATTTGGAAAATCAAAAACGGTTTCAGTAGAAATGTATCATTAATGTATGTATTTTAGTTAATTTATTAATTTACAGCCACTAGCAGTAAAATGATTCGACGAAGGGGAAGTTTACGCTGATTGGAAATGACTCACGTGCTTTTACTACGTTCCCCGCCCTCCTCTTATAACGTAATTATTTAGCATACGTGGAGATATACATCTCTATCTCTAACTCTACTAATAAACACTTGCAACTAATGAGAAAACATTATATTACGTGTAATAGTGTACCGTTAAAATGTACACTGAGCAACAATTGGCAAAATCGTTAATGTTATTATAGAAATTACTGCCAGGCACCGTAAGTTGATCAATAAACCATAATTTATTGCGTTAAATAATAAATTTCAGCTGCCGTTTATGATTTTCCGAAAGTTGATTAACTGACTCGAAAATTGATCAACTTACGATTATTGTTATTTTCCGGTGACATATAAATACATACTATCAAGTCTATAGAAAGCTAATTTATATGCGGCTGAAGCTATAATTAACGCAAATATAGTCGCGGGAAAATTACTAATTTGAAAAAAAAATGGTAATTCGTACCCCAGGGCTCCTCGTAGGGCGCGTGCGGCGGGTAGTAGTGGTCGGCGGGCGGCGCCACGAAGTAGTCGGGCGGCGGCAGCTCGCGCCCGCGCCCGTACTCGCGCCGCTCCGCCGTCATCACCTGCACCCACCAATGTTATGTTAACGACTTGTATATGTCGCAGTCATCTGGTTGAATCTGCTATTTGATTGAATGACTAGCGCGTTTATTGAATGACTAGGCCGAACGTTGATTGAACAAGCGTCGCTCAACGTTAGCGGATTGTAACATAGCCCTTTGAACAGAGCGGACATAAAATCAATCAGGTGATTCAAATTGAGTTCACTTTTTTCCCACTGCGGCGCTAGTAGTCAACAAAACAAATATGGCGTCAAACAGCTCGCACAGATGGCACGGCGTTGATATTATTTTTGAGTAAATTTACATAAAAGTGCGTTATTTGTAATAAAATAGTATGACATCATGGATTTACCTATTATTACGCCGCCGCCGGCTACTTTAAAAACTAAGAATAATTTGCAAAAATATGAGTTTAAATAAAGCTTTGGAAATCATGCTACCACACAAATATTACAAAGTCAGCTAAAATTCAACGACTTCGCTAAATGACGTTCATTCAGTCAAGATGTTGAACGTTACATTCAACGACTTGACGAGTTGTCCTTTAGTCATTCAATTAAACGTGGTCATTCAATAAACTCGCTAGTCATTGAATCAAATGGCAGATTCAACCAGATGACTGCGACATATATAAACTGAGGTAGACACGAGCCCTACTCCAAGAAACCGACGTTTGAGGCCCCGGACACGAAGTCAGCGGCTTCGGCTAATATCGAAAAGTCCTGTTTTTAATAGTCTGTTTCTCTACTATTAAAAACTTAGATTAAATTACTGATTTTAAAGGTTATATAGTCTTCTTTTTTTTATTTTACTACAACTTTCCTGTAAGATCTTTACTTTCTTTGGTATGGGCCCGGAAAGCAATAATTGAACCAATTTGGGAAAAATTGACATGGTTTGACAAGCTATGTCTCAATAACTATAAGTTACAGAGAGTTCAAGTTATCCTCAAACGGTAGATAATTTAGTATATTTCATACCACAAAGATACCCACAAAAAGCATCCTTAAAGTAGTTTTATCTTAAAAACTGTAAAAAGTTCGATACTTTCGGGCCCCCCGGAGTAGCACAGGGTTAGTGGTCTCTACTATATATAAAAAAAATCGCCGTTACATGCGTGTTTGCAATATTTGTGTCGATATTGACTGGACTATTATAGGTTGGGACCTTGGGACGAATAAATATACTACCCATATTTTTAAATATTTTTTTTATTATTTCGCCAATTGTATGCAGATACAGGGTATAGGTATGTGGAATAAATTTTTTGTGTCGCTATGGAAATACCTCCCAAAAATAAACACAGGTATGAGAAACTATATTTCTAAAAAAAAAAACGCTTTTAGATATAAACGTTATAAAATAATATATTTTTAGACGTTACGAAAACGCTTTGAAGAAATTCCTACATATTCGTGACTTCTCAACTATGTATTTTGTAGGCGTGGCGTTGAGAACTTTATTAGGTATCTGATATTAAATATTTCATATCATAGTAAAAGTTGCTATAAATTTAGTGGACTATATTACAGTAAAATTGTATTATATGATTTTCATACAATATGATTTAAAAACGGTCTTACATGACTACCTAACTTTAAAGGATTAGGATCACTTACATAAGGAATCGATATCAAATTAAAAAAATTCTAAGCATTGTTTTTCGATAAAAATTAACATTTGACATAAATTTTGTACTACCGAATACTAACCTGTATTGTATTTTCTCGGCTCTGATAGTTATTACTAGGAGGCATATCATCATTCCTTGGTGGCCCTGAAAATTGAATTGATAATAAAAGAAGAAAAATGCTGCTATGCTTTTAAGTAAGTTTTGTAAGTTGTAGTAGTCGTCCGAGCCCAGAGTTCTCAATAAAACCGTAAACCCCTCAGCTGCGGAAGTACTGATCAGTATCAAAAATGTTTAAATAACATTGACGAAAAGTCTAAATAGCTTTGTAAAACATATATTTCACTTCAAATTTGGGAATCTTTACTAAGGCACAGGCACTAAACGCTAGCAAGAGGTGTAGCTACTCGTCATCATCATCAGGTCTTTTTTAGTCTCCACTGCAGGCACACGGCCCTCTCTGCTGTACTACCAGAGCCATGTAGTATTAGCCATAGCAGTCAGAGGATTTAGGCTACAATCTCCATGCTGGCCAGACGGGTTGGCGAGGTCTCTTTGATGTTTAAAACCTTTATTTGGAGTGATTTGGAGTGGCCCTATTCTACTCTGCCGGGAACCACACGGAATACTACTAAACTTATTATGTATGCTATTAAAATTTCTACCATGGACGGTGATAGGAGGAATCTTGGCTTAGCATAGGGGAAACATGAACGAAATAATCTACCTTATTACATACATACATATTATCACGTCTTTATCTCTTGGGGATAGACAAAGCCCTGAAATTATAAAACCCAACGGCTATGTTTAGCGTGTTAGTGGGCGTTAAGGTGGAATCTACCTTGTTGTCTCCGCAGATCCGGCGCTGGGGGCCGAGGGCCCGGGGGCCCGACGTGCAGCCCCACGCCGGCCTCGTTGACGCGCATGCGGCGCTGCCGGTCGCAGTACGCGCTCCACGTCACCTCGTTAAAGCCGTAGTTGAAATAGTCTGTATAAATTACATTCAAATTATGCTCAAATACTGATATTTAATTACACTTATTATTTTAAGCTACAATCCATGAACCTTTAGGTTGCTGAGAAATGCTCAGTAAGGAATACAATGAATGTAACGAATGTGTGTAATTTTTATGTAAGAAAAATTACATACATTCGTTAACCTACATTACCTCAAAAAAAATATGATAGTAAAAAAATTAGGACACATTAAAGTATAATTTCATTTAATGTTCACATTTATATTTTCAACACGCTTTTATTAGCTTCACTTGTATGTAAGATAATCTTGGAACCTTAATTTGACCCACTTCCCAGTCTTCGATTAGGGTGAAATTTTGCACACGCTCTGAGTTCTGATGACAATACATGACTAGCGTGCTAAAAGCGTGTCTTTTAAACTAATTATAAATTATTTTGTGGAATAGCCTCTAATAGGCAACCTGATTTCCAGTTCAATCAAAGTCAATCATTTTATTCATTGTAAGATATTCAATATCATTTAGTAATTTTATCATTCAATATTATAACCACAGCTGAGCAAAGCCCTCTCACAAGGTTTTCTAAACATACTGACAGAAATTCTACAATGATCAGAAAAGGTCTGGATCCAGTGTACTATAAACTTAAGTAGAGGAACCCAACCAGCCAAGAATAGAAATTGAGAGCAGTCAATTAATTTGGCAAATTCAACATTTTCTTACACTACAATAATCCTCAATAATTAAAATTATAGTTCAATGTGGAAGTGAATTTGCTTTGTTACGCTTTCACACTTTAACAAATGAACTGATATCATGAAGTCTTGCAGTGTTGTCTGGGATATGGAGAAGGTTGTATGCTACCTTTCATCACGAAATAAAGGTACTGTTTCCACAGGAACATTAACACAAGCACAGCCCCTGGCAAAAGCTAGTAGCAATACATATATGGATGATTAAAAACTTTGTTTGTTTGTTTTTCATGTGTGTAATCCCACGCCATTAGATATATAGCATAACGGCTGTCACCCATCCAAGTTTGGACAGCGTCCAAGGTTGCGAAAGCGCATGTGAAAGGTACATGTGAAAGCGCTTATAATTACGCATACATTCCCTCATATAAAGTTCTTACTATTGACTCACCAGATATATCTGCACCGGGCTTGTTCCATGGTTTATCCTCTATTGTGTCTATATTGAACTCTAAAGCTGGAACTCCATTGATACTGCCTGGGCCATCGAGATCTTCTAATGTGACTTTGCCTCCTGCAGTGGTGCCAGCTCGAGGCTTCTCAGCACCTCCTGAAGCTACCAAACCCACCCCACGCTGAAAATACAATGTTTCTAATCACCTATTGTTGGCCTATACGGTCAGTAAGCCAGTGGCTACTTTTCAGGGCAAAAATTGTTAGGAGCAACCACAGAAGTGAACATAACTAACAATCTTTTTTTTTTTAAATTTGCTTGAAACATGGTTATAAACTGTGATACAAGCAATTAATTGTTAATTTGATTGTCATTGAAAATTACTATATTTTTATATTCAATGTTGCAACTTGACAAATTTGCTAAACATGTGACACAAATCATTATGTCATAAATCTCTTGAATGTTTTGACTTAGAAATTTGATATTATCAAAGCTTCTTGATGATACCTACTTACATATCAAATTTTTGGGTTTGATAAAAAAATTTATATGTATCATCAATAATCATCATCAACATCTCAGCCACAGGAAGTCCACTGCTGGACATAGGCCTCCCCCAAGTTTCCAAAACTAGGCTGGAAGCGGCCTGCATCCAGGCGACCCTAATTTTTGACATGTATCTATATGCATTTGTAGTATAAGGGATTCGGTCTCTAAAGCATTTCTGCTGAGTATGCAACCAGGAAAATGCTCAAATGTGGTAGACAAATATGCAATTCTCAGAAAAATGGTCTTGACAGACAGAGTAACCATGAACTAAAACTCGCAATAGGAAACTTTTAGTACCAGTAATTTTATCAAACAAAGTTGAGGTAGAAAACTCTTATTATGGAAATTAATAACAGCATTACCTTAATATTAAGGCTGGCATAAGCCTGAGGGCCCGACTTAATCTCTCCAATGGTAACCTTCACATCGTCACTATCATCGGAGTCCGAATCGCCATTGTCCTGACTGTCAGCGTCTCCATTCTGATCCTGGCCATCCTGTCCCACATCTGCAAAGTGCTCGTCGTTCATGGAATCATCATTGTTCCCGTCATCGTTCTGCTGCTCTTTTTCTTCACCTTCCTACAAGAGAAATTCAATTTATCAACAATATGTTTGACTGCATACAGACCACTTATTTTTAGTCGGGTTCAAGCGAACGTCTTGTAAAAACCAAACTCTCAACAAGCAATAGCGTGACTTCGTATTGTTTAACATTTGTTTGTATATTTTTCCAAATTAGAGGCATAATACAAAACCTATTTACAGCGATACAAATAGGTTAGGTTAAAGAATTTACAATTACTTACGGTTGCATCTGCAGGCTGTTCCGAGGTTTGTTTATCATTTATATCTCTATTTTCTTCGTTTTGTTCTGTAGTGGAATCGCCGTACAACCAGCTATCGTCATTTTCATCTCCTGGAGCAGTTTCAACAGCAGCGTCTGCCATTTTTACAAACAAATGCAATAAATGAATGAATAATCGACAGATCAGAATGACAGGAAAAATGCCATTGACATTGACATGTCAAAACTTTTTTTTTGTTATAGTCTTTCACGCATTACGTATTTAGCCAGTATCAAGTAAGAAGGTCCCCGCGCTTTTTCGAGTTTTCTTGTTTACTCGTTTATCAACTGAATGCCCCCTGCTAAGCCCCTGTCGATAATCTATCACGAAATCCACGCAGCACGGCGTAGAACCACCAGCCCGCTATGTAATTGGTTTAGTTACTAGCGAGTAAACTAATAAAAATATTTTTTCGTCCTTGGGTTTATATAATGTATTTGGACTATATGACTACGGGTGTCATACTCAACTGCCTGTCCGGTGGTTGCACGCATGGCATCGGGTACGCGCGCCCGGCCTCCTCGAGCTGCTACTTTCTTATCCCAAACCTTCCGAGCAAGTAGCATCCTATATACCCTACCCCGCTCCCCCAGACCAACAAATTGGCAGCAGCATCAGAACCGAGATAAGCCAAACAAACTGCGCTCACCAACCCGTCTGCCAAGCGTGGCGAGTATGGCAAAATCCCCCTATGATAGAAAGTATACCAAGGCCCCCAATCCCCGGCTCCGGTAGCGGTCATGGTAATGGCGGGGCAGGGGGTGCGAAAAATCTTTGTAAGAAAGAGATCCGGCTACCACCCCCAATGAAGACTGACCCTGGTAACACACAACATCCGCACAATGAGGCTAGACGAGTAGGTCGAGAAGTGGAAGAGGAAATGAGTAGGTTACGGTGGGACATAGTGGGGTTGTCTGAAGTCCGTAGAGAGGGAGAGGGCACGACAACCCTAAAGTCTGGTAACCTACTCTATCACCGGGAGGGTGACTTTAAAAAGGCACAGCATGGTGTCGGGTTTCTCGTCCACAAGTCCCTCATCAACAACGTCATAACCATCGAGTGTTTCCAGCAGGGTAATATACCTGATAACCTGATACTCAGAGTATCTAAAAGATACTCGCTGAAGGTAATACAGGTAGAATCTCCTCCTTTTTGGTACTAGTATTAAATCTCTTATTCGCTTTTAGGCAGATCACCCATATCGACTTCAGTGTACTTCTGTCTTTAAGCGAATCTGTCCTAAAGCGAACAAACCGTATATATGCCGACCGGGAACACTCAGATGAAGAGGTGGAAGTGGTGTATGAGGACATTAGTAGGGCCATACACACTTCCGAAACCTATTTTACGATTGTTATGGGGGACTTCAACGCAATTAAATAAATAAATAAATATATAGGGACATATCACACAAATTGAGCTAGCCCCACGAGCCCCACAGTAAGTTGTGAACTTGTGTCGTGGGATACTAACTCAACGATACTATATTTTATAATATAAAGATAAACATCCAAGACCCAGGCCAATCTGAAAAAGATCGTTTTCCATCTTGACCTGGCCGGGGATCGAACCCGGGACCTCCGTGTCGCAGGCTGGCGTGTTGACCATTGCGCCACGGAGCTCGACAATTCTTGGTAAGTGGAGCGATGGAGAGTCCAGAGTGGGACAGTTTGGATATGGAGTCCGGAATGTCAGTAACAAAAATAGTACATGTACTGTCATGTAGGAAAAGAAAACTGAAGAATAAGAAATACTATTTAATTTTTAAAATCACAAAATAAATTAGCAGGATCAACAAATGTTACAATAAAAAAGCACCAAAAAATTAATTGAATAAAATGAAATTCAATCAAGCCCATTTCTCCTCCTGGGGAACATCATTTCCTCTACTTGATCAACCTTCTGAGCAACATTGGCGAGTTGTTCAGAGCCCTCAGAGGCCGCTGCGCCACAAGTCTCTGCAAGCTGCTGTACTCCTAGGGACACCTGAAAACAGATTAAGCTTTTTGACACAGTCTCAGTAAAAAATTAAAAGCACCTTCCAGTACATGAAGTGATGGTGAATAATTTTGGGTATCTTGGAAAATTTTGCGGGAACCGTATGAGCACTGGTCATTTTAGGAAATTAACCCTTTGACACTAGACTTTCTAAGCCACTCAACATTATGAGACTGGACATTATAGGACAGTGGACTCTTTAACACATTGGACACCGTAGGACATCAGACATTGTCAGCCTAAACGATTTTTAAGACAGTTTTTATTTTTTCCAAAAGTATTATAATATAAATATAATAAATTAAAGTTTGCGTTATCTGCAACTGTATTTAAAAAAACTGGCCAAGTGCGTGTCGGGCCACGCGCAGTGTAGGGTTCCGTAGTTGCGAATGACAACTTTGAGTTCACACTGCTCACACGATTTCCGACACATTCGCCAGATTCCTTTTTCGTCAGAATTAATAATGGGCTGTTTTTTTTCTGACTAAAACGGAATTCCAAAGCAAGGACACATTCGCCAGATACCTTTTTCTTCAGATTTTTATCTGACTAAAACGGAATTCCAAAAAAGGACACATTCGTCAGATTCCTTTTTCGTCAGAATAAATTATAGGCTGTTTCTTTTCTGACTAAAACGGAATTCCTTTTTGACCGGAAAAATAACTTAGGTTAATTTTGACAATATTTATTTATACTTACTAACATCTACTAAAATAATAATAATTTTTAACAAAAAAGTAAAACCGACTTCAACCCTATACAGTACGACCAAAAAGAGTAGAAATTAAATAATGAGAAACTAATGATCTGTTAGGTAATGGCAACACTTGAATAGTGTCAAAATTTGTAAACATTGATCTCACTTTTTCGTTTCGAGGTGTATTATTAATATTTACCAGCATTTCTGTAGATAACTCGTCAACTTTCATCAATATGAACAGGACAATTCATGGTAGTGATCGAAAAGTAATTTATAAAAATTTTCTGCGTTGCTTAGCGGAATATCAAACCGGCAAACTTTAGACCGAGTTAGAGGATATTTACGAAAGAACAGCGGACCTTACTGGTGAGTAAATGCTATATGTTATGAGTGATACGCTTATATCTTGTAACTGTAACGTAAAAAGCAAAACTTATACCGTTTAAGGAATGTTTTTATCATGAAACAGATTTTTTTAAGGTTTTGTTGCAGAATTCGCCGATGACAACAAATTATAGCGCGATTATGGATCTAATCCCTAGGTCCATGGTATGTTGTCTGTCATATCAAAAGTAAGGAATCTTAAAAAAGACGCGGAATGTACCAACATTCTAAACAATTGGCCTTTCTTTTTAGCCAAATGGCTACCTAATAAAGGATCTAATCTTTCCATGTTCTATAGATTCTTGGTTGTATCCTTTTAGTGCTTATTGTATTTTGATCTTGTATCTTATGCTTGTTACAGGAAAATCTTAAAAAAACAGAATGATAGATAAAGAAGGAAGTAAAACAGACGGGCAATTTGGAACACATCTCAAAAGCAGGCAAAGTTGCCTTGATTGTGATATTTGACAGAAACACTCAATATGAAGAATATTTCAATGTGAAGAATATTACTTATGTATTAGAATAAGTTTTCTTGGGAATAAGACAATAGTTTCTTTAATTACTAATGATTAAAATAATTATCTTCCCTAATATTTGTAGCTTTTTTTTATTTGCCCTCCATTCCCAGAACAGTCTCTTAAGTTTGGTTGCCGATATTCTAGAACACGTAATAGTATGTGCATACAAATATTATGTTTCTGAAAGTAACTCTAGTCTGTCTTTCTGTTATCTTTTCACGCTTAAACTAATTCTTGATTTAGATAACATTTGGTATGGAGATACTTTGAGACCCTGGCAACGATATAGTTTTTCATTAAACGAGCAATTCTTGTAAATATATGAGTATATGTTTATATAATTTCGACGAGCTCCGTGGCGCAGCGGTCAACACGCCTGCCTGCGACACGGATGGTCCCGGGTTCGATCCCCGGTCAGGTCAAGATGGAAAATGATCTTTTTCAGATAGACCTGGGTCTTGGATGTTTATCTATATAAGTATCTATTATAAACTATAGTATCATTGAGTTAGTATCCCATAACACAAGTCTCGAACTTACTTTGGGGCCAGCTCAATCTGTGTGATTTGTCCGTATATATTATTATAATAATATTAATAATCTCAAAGTATCCTTTTATAATCTATAAATTGGATAAACATCCATAAATAAAATAGGGATATCTATACATATTATAAGAGGGAAGACCCTTTTAATAAGAAATTAACGCAACAAAACCAAACAGATTGTTAGATTTTTTTACCGTTTATTTATTAGTCTGTGCCTTTTTGAACACTTATCTCAAAAACGGCTTAACAAATTTAGGTTCTGTTTTATCAATCGGTTCTTATATCATGAAGTTATCCCTTAGAAGGTACAGTGTTTATTGAAATAAAGTCATGTGGATAAAGTTGCGGGCAACAGCTGGTTTAAAATCGATCTGAGTTCCGGCTAAATAGAGTAAAGCTCGGTCGGCCAGGTAGTATCAATTAATGGAACGTAATGAATATGAAAATTATACTAAAAACCCAAGTATCAAAACAGTTTTTTCACGCTTGTTGGTGTTCCCCGCTAAACTGCAGTGGCGCCCTCATTTATTTTCTCCTCTTTTTGGTCGTACTGTACGTAAATGTACAAACTGGAACTAAAAATTAGGTTTTAGTGGGGGTGGTAGTTCAATCAAAATAGAGGAACAATGTCGTCATCTACTTGTCTTGATTCGCGAAAACAAACAGAAATAAAATTAAACCAAACGGCATACCTGTACAATTTTACGAACTATCTCTTTAAAAAAATATCATCTAAATGAGTTCAGCGGTTGAAGTGTGAAGAAGTTACAGACAGACAAATCGAGAGACAGCTACTCTCGCATTAATATATTAAGTATGGACTTATATTAGTATAGATGTTCTTCCCCGAGACTGAAACTATCTCCTTATCAAATGAAATGAAAATAGTGTACCTAGCCAAGAAATTTGGAAACTGTTAGCTGGGAAACCGGCACGCAGCGTCACGCGAGATCAGTTGCTAACGCATTGTTTTGTTTTGTTTTTCGTGTAAAAGGCCAAATCTGGTATCAGATTTTTCAAGCTGCCTAAAGGCATCTGACATTAGTTAACGCGTTACTAACCGCTTAGCAACTAATCGCGTCGTGCGCGAACCTCTATGAGATCTTGTGTAATTTGAGTTTGTAACCAGTGAACAGTTTGAACATAGTAATGGGACTACGAGAAACAGTTCTCCCTCGTGGTCCAATCCTGGGACCATGAGAAAACAGCGGTATTTTTCAGTTCCATGTGAGCTCTTCTGACGCAAAAGAATCTGACGAATGTGCCATTTTTTTTAATTCCGTTTTAGTCAGAAAAAAATCTCCGACGAAAAAGGAATCTGGCGAAAGTGTCCTTGCTTTGGAATTCCGTTTTAGTCAGAAAAAAAAAACAGCCCATAATTAATTCTGACGAAAAAAGAATCTGGCGAATGTTTCGGAAATCTTATTTTAGTAGATGTTAGTAAGTATAAATAAATAATGTCAAAATTAACCTAAGTTTTTTTCCGGTCAAAGAGGAATTCCGTTTTAGTCAGAAAAAAAACAGCCTATAATTTATTCTGACGAAAAAGGAATCTGGCGAATGTGTCGGAAACCGCTCACACTCGCACCTCACAGTTTAACGGCCAAAAACATCTAACAATGAAAATTACATAATATGTACACATAAAATGTACTAATTAAATAATATTATTACATTTTATAAGTTGGTTGCCTATAAATTTTTAGTTTGTACCTACTTAGTACTCAGCTCCGATAGTTTTTCTCTAAAGTTGAAAAAAAAAACTATCGGAGCTGAGTAAGTATATATACTGAAGTTGAAAGTTTCAACTTCAGTATATATACTACAGCTGTAATTTTTTTCACGTATCCATATATAACCGTTTAGCAGATAGAGGGGATACGTCTAACAAAAATTTGCAAAAATTTTTTTTAGACGTTTAAAAGCAAATATTTCGGAAAAGGATCCCTAAATCTAAAAATGGTGTTCTCAACCTCACAATATTTTTTAAAGACCTATTTAACAATACCCACCACGATAGGTTTGTATAGATAAAAAAATATTACTCCCTCTTTACTTGTATGGGAGATACATTAAAAAAAAATTTTCAAGATTTTTTCTACCACTCTTTTCGCATGATTAATATACATACCCATACCAAATTACAGCTTTCTAGTAGTTATAGTCTCTGAGTAAATCCGCGGACGGACGGACAGTCTGACATGGCGAAACTAAAAGGGGTTTTTAGGGTTCCGTAGGAAGTTTACTACGGAACCCTAAAAAACGCGAGTCAAAATTAATGGTTTTGGGATACAGGAATTTGTCTGTCGGGGTTCAGTG
Source organism: Rhodophaea formosa (assembly GCA_963082605.1). NCBI lineage: Eukaryota > Metazoa > Arthropoda > Insecta > Lepidoptera > Pyralidae > Rhodophaea > Rhodophaea formosa. The sequence goes on from OY720207.1 coordinate 17,355,847, forward strand.
ATTAGTCCCCTCTTCACAATAAATCATGTGAAAGAAAACAGAAATACAAATTTGCTCTGCTAGGCACTAGATAAACCCTTGAACGTCACCGAGACGCCATGGCGACGTCGCCGGCTAATTCATATTACAATGTATGACAGTTAACTCACTAGGCGACGGTTTTGCAATTTTCGTATCTTTTTAATTAACAGTAGTTATAAAATTTCTTCAAATATATTTTTGTCGCGTATTACATTTTTTATTTATGGGAAGCACTTAATCCAACATCTAAAAAAATACCTTTTTAGGGTTCCGTAGTAAACGAGGAACCCTTATAGTTTCGCCATGTCTGTCTGTCTGTCCGTCCGCGGTTTTACTCAGAGATTATAATTACTAGAAAGCTGTAATTTGGTATGGGTATGTATATTAATCATAGCAAAAAGTGGTAGAAAAAATCTTAAAAAAATATTTTTTTTAGCGTAGCTCCCATATAAAGTGGGGGAGTATTTTTTTTTCTCTACTTACCCATCGTGTGGGGTATCGTTAAAAAGGTCTTTGAAAAATATTGTGAGGTTGAGAACACCATTTTTCGATTTAGGGATCCGTTTCCGTAATATTTGGCAATTTTTTTTTAGACGTAAGTGTGTCCCCCCCCACCCTCTATCTGCTAAACGGTTATATATGGATACGTGAAAAAAATTACAGCAGTAGTATATATACTGAAGTTGAAAGGAAAACTATCAGAGATGAGTACTAAGTGCAAACTAAAAAGTTAGAGGCAACCAACTTATAAAATGTACTGGAAAATGTAAAATTTCATACAATTTTCATTGTTAGATGTTTTTCGTCGTTAAACTATGAGGTGCGAGTGTAAACAGTGTGAACTCAAAGTTGTCATTCGTAACTACGGAACCCTACACTGCGCGTGGCCCGACACGCACTTGGCCGGTTTTTTAGTATTTATTGTATTAGTGTCCTCAGAAATCACGAAATAAATCATCTGTGAAGTTTTTATAGACGGGCTCTATCTACCCCGCAAGGAAAAATGACGTGATAGTAAGTATGTGATGAAAAGACAGTTACCGCATCGGCCTCAGCTTTCACTTCAGCTGCAGCTGCATGCATATTGTCCACCATCTCTTGCATCTGAGGCACTTGCTGGATGGCCTCAGACTCCAAAACAGGAGCAGCCTTTACAAAGTTAATAAATAAACATTAGCATTGGCAAATAAAATCCTTGTAATGTGTTGCTGATTTAAACAGTTAGGTTAGGTTGAAATAAGTAGTCCGAATCAAACATTATGGCGGCTCGGAACATCGCGCGAGGCGATGCGCATCACAATATTACGTTCAGCGGGGCTCGCGCGGGGAGGTGGGGCACGTTCTGCGCAGCTCGCAACTAATATTCGAGCCGCCATAAAGTTTATTCAGACCGTATCAATTTTTAAACAACAGCAGACTCTTAAAAATGTGAATGTGCGTAAAATTTGAGGGCGTCACCATTTAGTCAAAGGTATTCGCTAAGCTGACATTACTGTTACGTCACGTCGTACTACGCTACGACTAGAACATGTTGGTAATAACGTAACGTTTATGTAGGGGACTTGTTGGATAAGCGTTTTAAATGATTGGAATTGCACATTTGATAACTAAAATTACTATAATCAATATTAATATTATAAATGCGAAAGAAACTGTCTGTCTGTGTCTCAGTTTCACGTCAAAACTACTGAATCGTTTTAAATTAAATTTGACTATAATAATACTAATTGATCTATTGATATAACACTTTTTTAGTACTGTACAAGACATGAACAAGTAGAAATGTTCTAACTAGGTTTTATCCGTGACTGTGATTGCATAATATGTATTCCAGTACTTATTTTTCAGGAGGACAGGTACTATGTATGGTTTGACTATGTCCTCCTTCACACCTCCTAAAATGCGTATAAAGTGTCAAATGACCATTTATGATAGGATTGTGATTTTAGGGATTTAAGGAGTTATGGGCCTAATTAATGACAACCAGAATCATATTACGGTCTCGAATACACATGTAAAATACGGAAAAATAGATAAGATGGTTTTTTCAAATTATGAAACAAAAATCTTCTTTTCAAAATCATGCACTAACTTTTTTGGCATCTCTTACAATTTTTCTGATGAGCTTCAAACACCACATAACAAAAAGTGGGTTACAGAAGGTAGGTTATGTTTTTTACTGTTTTGTGACCAAAACTAAGCGAGCAAGTACAGCAGCAGGCCACTAGGCCAAATTCCCAACTTTTTTTGCCTTGGTACTTTGATTAACAGTTGTTTTATTGTATGTCAATGTCTTGGTAAAATATGTAATGCTTTTTGAATTTTAGTTATGCATGTGTGTTTCTCTGTGCTTTAAAACATTCTTCTGTGGAGAACAGCTAAGAAAGTTCTATTAGATCCTGTATCTCTGGGCACGGTCCCAACTTGGATAGGGTCACACATCCAAGAAGGGACAGCACCAGTGGCGGCTCGTGACTTCAAGGAGTGGTGGTTCACCTGCTTACCTACTGTCTCTCAAAAGCAAAACGATCTATTGAAATGCCGTACGTTCGTCAATTATTTGTAGTCGACTGCCCCTATGCACCTACTTAATAATATTTGTACATACATAATCAGTTACTCTAGGTACAATTCTTGTTAATATTAATGCATGTTGTAAAACCATTTCTGTATAAAAAGTATCAGGTACTTATGTACATGCAGTGAAATATCTCATCATCTTGACTTACCATTGGTTTAGTGAGAGGAGCTGCGCGCTAATGAATATTCTAATAGGTACTTAACTAATTCAGGTTGAAAAGCACGAGAAGATGGTTTCAAAAAACAGATTAGGCGGCATACCGCCTGAATAAGCCATAGCCTATTTTCTTTTTTAGTTCTTGTTCAAATAATCCCATTAACAACACACTTTGAAGCCACTTTGAAGCACACACAAAGTAGAAAACCATAACTATAAATAATTATTGGGTAATTTCGCGCGCGTTATCTATCACACCGTGTCACAGGTGCGAAATAAAACAAACAAACTGATTTGAGTAAGGTCAAGGACACGCCTACGCAACTTCAACGAGCGAGCGAGACACCCCGGCCGATGCCGCCCGAGCGAGCCCGTTCGGGAGTATTCGGGACTCGTGCGCCGACCCGATTTTTCAATTTTTCTCATACATTGAGTACGGATCATCTTCCGTTTCACCTGCCGGAGCATTTCTGTCTCATTCCATATAGTTTCTATGGAGACGCTTCGTGCGCACTTTGAAAGCGCTCGCCCAATTTTTGGTTTAGCTAAAATGAGTCTTAAATTTTAGGTTATAAAGATCAAGCTTGTTTGATAATATTTTCTTCTTCAGTGTGTAGTTAAGTTACATACTTTTGGATAAATAATAATTGTGTCGAAAAAAAAATTGGGAAATACATAAAAATCTGGTAGTGCAGTGCACGAGTGCACTGAAGGAGCGGCCGCCACTGGACAGCACCAAGGGACAAGTGGCATAAAAAAAAAATCGAGCTCCTCCATGCTTTGCCTTTCTAAAGCTCACCCAAATCAATGCTGATAATACACAGATGTTGACGCTTATTTTCACAACAAACATGGGACACGAAAAAATAATAAAAAAAAACTTCTTATAAAAAACCTACCTGTTTACAACGATGCATACAATGACAATGATGTCTCAGGACCGGCTCGGCTGCAGCCACCTCTTGCATATGCATGTTGTTTTGCTGAATCTGAATTAAACAAAAACAAATAAAAAAAAAAGTGAAGTTAAGAAATCCCCTAACAGTCAAAATAAAAAGTAGTTCTTTTCGTATAAACCTATGCCTCAACTAAATGATTGTTTTCTTTTATCTTCTTACAAAAAAATGATTCATAAAGATTCGAAAAAAATTCACACATCTGGGTTCGTATGTTCATTTACATACAGGACCCAGTAGGGTTCAAGAAAAATTATTAATGACAGTTTAGGGCCGGGCTGTCAGTATCAATGTGACCACCTGGATGCTCTGACAGTGCTAACTATAGATGACATTTCTGCCCTCATTGTACAACAAACTTGTGTTCAATATTACAAATCTTCGAGCAACACGGCCTCCGTACCGGACGGAGGGAGTGGGCAAAGCGACAATTTACTATGACAATTTTTCTGGCGTTTTTTGCGGGGGATATGTGCACACAAGTTTAGTTCCGCACACCTACATACAAAACTTAAACTGTCACTTGATAGTAATTATGACATTGTCACAAAAAATGACATAAAAAGAAAAAATAATTTGTGTACAGATGAGGCACACACAACTAACACATAGACATGCATATGCCTAATTTTGGCTTGTACCTTGACAGAGGGGAATGCAGCGTATGGCTACTCCCTTCCGTGTTGCTCGAAGTTACAAATTGACCATCAAAGATTACATTGATACTTATTCCTCCGATAGGTATGAATTGAACAGATTCCAGGCCCGTTCCAGATAATGACACTGACAGCCTAGAGCCCGGATGGCCCTGACCCAGAAATGTATTAATTGGGTTAAGAATTAAGCTTAACCCCCGGAATTGACCCACCGACCTAACCCATTTCTCATTTTAATTTGTAATCATGTTATGTATGCCTTACATTCTCTAATAAATTTGGATCAGTGTAGTTGTTCAGCTCGGAGGCCATCGGCATAGCTTCAGATAGCTTTTCATGTCCCAATGTTGCATTGTTGATTGCTTGAGAGGTATTCAAAAGATTTATAGTAGCAGAGTCTCCCTGATGTCCATCAACAGGAATGTTAGCCAAGCCCAACTTAGCTTCGAGTTGTTCAATTCTACTTTGTAAAATCGCGATGGGATCCATTATTAAAATTCTGTAATGTCGACTGTTCACTAAAAGTAATTAAAACTGAATTTAATGTGATAAATGCTTCCTGCTGGCTTACTAAAATTCTTGTAATAATCTGGTAAACTAATCAAATACAATACAAATGAATATCGAAAATATCGAACACAGAACACGTCAAAAACTAGACTAGATTTTGTTTGTTTTGACATTTCTTTTTTTTTATTTAGTCACTTCACACTTCCATCCAAGGACCGTACACGATCAAGCGATGCTTGGTCAAACACTGTCGGAGCTCGTCAAACATACCATGATGCAAGATTGGTCTATATTTTTCTCTGTCTACGGCCAAAAAGGAAAGCAAGGAAAAAAAAAATACATTGTCTGTGGTCTTGTCTTGACATTGACAGTTGGTTGACTGTTTATCGGCCGTCAACTATCAAATCATCCGAAATTTGTAAACACGTGAGTTTCATCATCAAAACACAAAACGGAACATTTTATAAATATTATAATTACAGACACCGGTAGTTTTACTATCATTGATTGCAAATCAACGGCTGTAAGATGGATGAAGAATTAGGCGGATTAAGTGAGGATGATTTCGTACTTCCTCCCATTAAATACGAATGTAGGTACCTTTCTCTTCTAAGTTTTTTTTCTAGTTAATTTTAATCAATTGATCCAACTAAAATGACTCATCCTATACGTTCTTGTTTTCAGATTTAGATCACACTGCTGATGTTCAGTAAGTATACCTTAGCTAACGATATGAACAATATCAAATCACATAATATTGTATCTTCATTGAAAAATGGCATATGGTCAGTTTCGAAAATTGAAAAATCTCTAAATCTACAACCTTGAGCTGATTTTCCAAATTACTCTCTCATGTATAACATTTAGTCTATTAATATGTGTTACTGTGTGAAAAGAAATGCATTCAACCAAAAATAAACATTGTCAAAACCACATCTATACTAATATTATGAAGCTGAAGAGTTTGTTTGTTTGGTTGAACGCTCGAATCTTAGGAAATACTGGACCAATTTCAAAAACTCACTATTGGATAGGTATGTAATCACTGAGTGCCATAGGCTTGGTATGTACCACGAGTGAATGGTGGACTGCTAGTACATTACAATTTAGCAGATATATTAATTATCTGCTCACCAATTCACTTTGTATGCATTTACTTTAGGTACATACTTACATTTCATTTGTAAGTAAGAACTTTGGAATAATTGCCTTGAGTAGGTACAGTTGCCTGCTGAGAAATCTGATCCCCTTACAAATTAAAATCTGTGCATGGGTCAGATTTCTCTGCAGGCGACTGTTCATACTCATAGACAATACCTTCATTTTCCAAAGTCCAGTTAAAATTTAGACTAGAGACAGTCCCATTTGAAATTACTTAGTAAAGTTTTACATTGAGGTTTGTGGTGGGAAGTCAAGAGGTGTTGTGTGTGAGGTGTATTTTGCAAATTGATTTTAGTGGACTTTATAATATGAAATTGGTGTAGTTTGGTGTTATAAATGCTCATGCTCATGAACAATTTGTGAAATAGTTAAAGTAGACTGTTATATGGACTCGGATAGATTTGTCGCCAGAAGCTCCCATCATCAAAGAACATACGCCATCTTTGATGCTACTTGTTAAAACTTTACCGTACAAATACCGATACTTAGTATCTCAATTTACTGGACATTGGCAGAATCACTGAAATCTTGGTGGAAGCCATATTATAAAACAGAAGAAGAAGAAGTTTTACATTTTCCCTTTAAACTACGTACCTACTGTTTGTAGTTTAAATGGAAAATGATATTCTTGACCAGTTTTATTAGCTTCACATGACACTAACCCTATTCTTCCTAAATTATTTTATGTGAAATATGTAGATGCAGCATTGGACTTATCCTTTAACTATTCAATTTAATCTTATTGATATTACATTTTTGCATGATAAGAGATTTGGCATCATTCGACATTAATCACTAAGCCCCAGAGGCCGTCTTGGTAAATAAATAAAAAATCTCTTACAACTGGAAATTATTAAATAGCCTCTGCCTGCCATAGCCAGCTTATATTTTAATTGCCTAAGAGGCAGCTAAGTAATGAGGAAGTCTATGTCACTTAGCCGCCTTTTAGTTTGAAGACGGCAGAGATGTACAAATAATACATGAAAAAAAATTACATTTCAGGTTACATGCATGGGGTGACAGTTTGAAGGAAGCATTTGAACAATGTGGCATGGCAATGTTTGGGTACATGACTGAACTGGATTATGTACAGATACGAGAAGTGCACTCAATAGAAGCAACAGCAGATGACATGATGGGCCTGCTCTATCATTTCTTAGACGAATTGCTATTTCTGTTCTCTGTAGAACCATTTTTAATTTGTAAGAAGCTTGTAATCACAGAGTTTAATACAGAGGAGTTTCGGATAGTCTGTAAGTGTTATGGGGAAGAATTTCAGATTGGAAAACATCCACAAGGCACAGAGGTTAAAGCAATAACTTACTCTGCAATGCAGATCATTGACGAACCTAAGGATAATAAGTTTGAAGTGTTTGTTATCATTGATATTTGAATATACATATTTTTATTATGTTCGCTTGTTTATTTATTTATGAAATTATCAAAATGATAACTGCCAATATGATAAAACAAAGCACTGAATGCTGAAATGCTGGATGCGAGCTGCTTCCAACTGGTCTATTGGAATCCTTAGGAGAGGCCTATGTTCAGCAGTGGACTTCTTGAAGCTGAAATGATGATAATGATGAATCACAGCACTGCCTTGCCTGCAGTCCTTGTAGTGTAAACACGTTACACATGTTACATTTCAACCAGCTATTCATAAGTAAATAAATATATAGGGACATATCACACAAATTGAGCCAGCCCCACAGTAAGTTCTGAACTATATTTTATAATATATATTTATATAGATAAACATCCAAGACCCAGGTCAATTTGAAAAAGATCGTTTTCCATCATGACCTGACCGGGCATCGAACCCGGAGTGGCCCGTCGTAGGTGTACGTACTAGTTTTAAACAGATTTCAAAAAGGGGCGAGGATCCTAATTCCATTGTATTTTTTTGTATATTTTTTACGCGATTACTATACAAAGTTCGAATTGATTTAATTAATCTTTTTTTATTTTATAGATTTCGTTATCCTAAATATCCGAATTCATTATTCTAAATCTTTTTGAATATAAAAGTGAATAGGCTTCTTCTGGGTAAGCTCGCTCCATTTTAGGCCATATCTAGGTTAGATGATGATCCAGAGCAATTTCATATAAGAAGGAATAATGTTTCCATATTTTTTTTATGGAAAATCATCTGTAATTAAAAAAATACCAAACAAAATGAAAAATTATACACTGATTTTGGCTCAGGAAAATGAAATTTGGTGTAAATTTATGATTTTAAAAAAATAAAAAATAGTTAACTGAACGGTTGAGGCCTTCGTGGGTTAGTGGTTAAACACGGCAGCCTGCGACACGTGGGGTACCGGATTGGATTTCCGACACGGGTAAATACTTGTACTTGATTTTCACACAGGTATTTATCCGCGATTACCCCAGGGCTTTAGGTACATCTTAACCATTATGGTCGCGTTATTAAAAAGAGCCAGCGCCTCTGTTCGTTGAATTGCTATGTAGGTACCTATGTCGAATCAACTCAGGCAGGGTTACACATCATTACTATCCATAAGTAATATTATAAATGCGAAAGTAACACTGCCTGTCTTTCAGCTTTCACGCCAAAACTACTAAGCCGATTTAAATGAAATTTGGCCCACATAAATCTAAGAGCCTGATAAAGGCCATAGGCTTTTTTCTACGCTGATGAAGTCGCGGGCGCAGCTTGTAAAAAAATTACCGACTCGATAAAGGCGACTGAGTTATAGCAGCATTAGGGTAACTTGCAAACAACAAAAATATAAGTAGACCATACTTAACCGGTGGCCTAAAAGTAAATTAGTCAAAAGATCTGGTGGAAGTGGTTGTGGTGGTGGTCGGTGGAAGATATATTGACTGACAGTCTCTCTGAAGATATATTGACTGACTCATCAGAAATTGCGAAGTGGTAAGTTACAATCGACTAATTGTATTTGAACTGCAGAACAAAGTATTCAAAAGGTATTGCTTTAGTGTACAATAGTTCGCCGAGTAACACAAAACAAACAGAAACATTTTTGCAACCAGATATTTTGGACGAGCTTGAGAATTGAACAATATTTTTATTTTGCCGCCATTATCAATAAGGCCCTTTTCACATTATGATATGTCGATCGCGCGTTGCAGCGATTACTCAATCAATCTCAAGCATGCCATTCAAACAATATGCTTTGAAATGTTTTTATCATCTCATTACCCACAAAAAATTGTTTAATTTCTCTTGTATGATTCAAATTAAATTCAAATTTTATTTACATAAAACAGAAACGAGTATTTTATTGACCGTGACGTCTGAAAAAAAAAATGCGCGCGGCGCGTCTCCCAAACGGAGATTTGCCAGTGTTGTCTATGGAAAAAAATCTATATTCTATTGCTATTTCCGTATCATTTTATATATTGATTTCCGTTTCCCTTATGAAAGAACATGGATATTACATAGAAAGAAAAAATCCTATCTAAAAATTTCGATAAGATATCAGTCTTTTATTTTATTAATAAACAAATGTTTAATGAAAACCCCTTTAGTTAGGTAGTTTGTTTTGGGACATGATAGGTATTATACATAATATACATAATATTATCTACTTATTAAGGAGTTTGCTAAGGGAGTCGGATACTGTAAAATCGATGGGAAAAACTTTTGTATATTTTGTGTGTTAAGCTCATCAAAAAGAGATTTGGAAGGGCAAGGAAGAACGTAATTGCCTTGGCACATTATTATTACGATAATAAATAAATAACATTGTCGTTTCGATTCGATTTTGTCTACAAATTTGAAAAACTGAACGTTCTAAGTCGGAGACCTATCCTCGAACGAAACTGTTGAGTGAACATCTACGCTGCCCTGTATTATATTATTTCCTAGCTACGTATTACTTCAATTAGCTACCGCTTTGTTGTTATTTGTCTTAAATCTTAATAGATTCCTATCCACAGGGATAAAACGGCCTCTTATCCAGTCCAGGTCACACAGACCAGTCAGAATTATTATCCAACCAATCTATAATATACGTAACTCATTCTTTTAATTTCAAAGTTCGTATAGGTACATAAAGTTGACACACTCACTCACCACACAACACATATTTGAGCGGCACTGCGACACTGTGATGCTATAGGTGCTAAATAGTAAAGTAACAAGGTCCATCCATCAAGATGATGGGCGGAGATAGAGGGCGCACACGCAGGACGAGTAATTTGACTTGTTCCTCAAGCTGAAGAGAACACAGCATTACTGGCCCATGGAGCTACTGTGATAAAGCCCGCATAGTTGGAGCACATCACTATCCTAGTATCCCCAACAAAATAAGATTCCAATCATATTTTCTCTGTTAGTAGCTATCACTGCCGGGCTCGGCTGCCTGGTTTGTTCTTCTTCAAATCTTACGGCAAGCGTAAGACTGGCAGTCGAAGTAGTTTGCAACTGCCAGCTTGCTTGCATGAGCATCATACCCTCAGTGGGTGTCGTATAAGGCTGCGTATTTTACGAGTTATACGAACAATCGTATTCCTCTATGAAGCACCGAAAGGCCGAAAAAGTGAGTATATTATTTGTTCTAGGTGTGGAGATTAATAATATGTACCCTCATGTTATATATTTATTTATTTTATTTATTTAGGAGCATGAATGCGACTCTCTCTGCACTACCAGATCCTTGTATTACCCAGAGCAATCAGAGGATTAATTAGGCCTACACTTTCCATTTACATTATCCATTTTCTATTCTATTATAAATATAAAAAGTAATTCTATATAAAATCCTCAATCGCAATTATTCGATATAAATGGTAAACTAATTTTAATACCTGCTAACCTATTTATTTCTTTGAGTTAAATAAGAATCGGGTCCTCTAGAGAGTAATCTAAAAAGTTAATCAAGTATTGACTGCTCGAATGGCGCGCTTCTAATTTTTCACTCAGGATTTCGGTGATGACGATAGCCTGTCGAATAACAATAGCATGTTACTTGATGGGGGCAGTTCGCCCCCCTTAAGACATAAATATACGAAAACACCCGAATCCTAACTAATATTATAAATGCGAAAGTGAGTTTGTTTGTTACGCTTTCACGCCGTATCTACTGAACCGATCATCATGAAATTTTGCATATACTTAGGTTAGGGTACCGAGAAGGACATAGGCTATATATGACGCGGGCGAAGCCGCGGGTAACAGCTAGTATGTTATAATTTGAACGATTCCATGGCCTAGTTGCTGACATATATGCCACGCCATCCTGTTACGAGAAGCTCAGGGTTTGATTCTCAGTAGTGTGTCAGTATTTGCGTGCTCACTGGCACAGACGTTGAGAAAAAACCTTAGCTTCTGAAAAACCTGTGCCAATCATATACCTGCATGAGATGTCTTATTAGCGGACCTCGGGTTTTATCCGATGCTTCACAGCAAAGCTGAGGTTTGCTACCGGGAAGACTATGAATAATATAGCTACCTAAGTACTCAAATAAAGCTGTGATGGTGATCGTAGTTTAAAATATCGCAGATAAACCGATTAGGTACATAGCGGATGCTCGTTCCTCGGAAATATCTTAGAGCATTTTAAGAATACTCGTACACATGGACGTATAAAAAAAGATCTTTTTTTATACGTCCATGCTCGTACATGAAAAGAATTTTGCATCAGCAAAATTATTGCCATTTTGGACCTCTATACTAGTGTATAAGGCACTCGTAAATTACTCAAGACTTAGTCCGCGTGAATTATAGCCTATGTCACCCGTAGACTACTCGCAGATAAATTAGCTTTCTATAGGTGAAAAAAATTTTGAAAATTGGTCTTGTAGTTTCGCGACCTATTCAATACAAATTTACAATCACATCTTTCCTATTTATAATATTAGTACAGACAAGAGGACCCAACGGACACGATAAATTGCATCAAAAGTTGTTTGTGGGATCACTTTACTAGATATCATTGAGCTAGATATACTTAAAGTTTTTTGAAACTGAAACTAACATTGGCTCAGACATTATGCTTAGTGCAGAAACTTAATCCCTATGAAATAATTGGTCTACCGAGAGGAAGCATTAAACTACCTTACGGCGTTAAATACAATTTAAAATTAAGTACATACCTACCTACCTACTATAAATAAATTATTAGTAGGTAAGAATCTATGAGCAATGAGCTCCCTGGAACTCTGGAATCTGGAACTTATTAATTCGCTAATTTCACGTCACGTAGGTACATAAAATAGTTTAACATAATTTGGCACCATTATTATTGTATATCAGTTCGATAATGTATGTAAAGTAATAAAAGAAAAAAGTTAATCACATACATACCTAAATAGAGCAGCGAAAAGAAAAAAATAAGTTAAAAATTCAAAATGTTACGCGCCTCTTTTGAATGGTCTTGGGCGAGGACAATGCCGAGTTTCTTCGCTCAAACCGGTCGCCCAAGCCCAACGAAAATTTTAAAATTCGTTATATTTTTTATGGCTTCACCAACGAGGGGCGGAATTTGGATAGCGGCGTCCGCTAGGGGTTGCTTGCTAGGTCGCTTCGCGCTTGCGCACGTAGTTCGCGCCACTGCTACGTCGCTTGCAAGCCAGATGTTCTGAAAAGCTTCCTGTCGCCGTTCCAATGCTCCGCATTTTACTCAATAATTAAATATAAAATGTGCACTAGGACCTTTGTATTGTTTTTCTTAACAAGTGAAATAATCAGTGAATAAATTAAAATGTGTGTTGTATAAACTGTGTGTTGCAACTTAAAATTATCGAGCGTCTCGATGTCCACGAGTTCACTCGGGACCAACAAAGCGGCGGACATTTTATTTTGAGTACTCGATAATGTAGCGTTTGCGTCGAAAACATTAATGTCGTTTTATGGTTATAAATTCTCATATCGTTCGCTTGCACCTTTCGTAAGTATTGTGATTTCAAAATTGATATTTTCTGCACAGTTAATGTGTATACCCCACAGTTTAGGATGCGGTGATGCCACTAAATTACCGCTAGATTGTCGATATTTTTGGGGAAATGTCGTTGAATAAGTGACGTAAGCTAAACTGGACAGCTGCAGGTATCACTATAGACCCTTAGAATTATACAGAAGTCAATAAATTTGTTATCGACCCGCTTCGCTTCGGAGGCTTCTCACCTGTGATTTCCGCGCGCGCGGCGCCCCTAACCTCTTCACTAATTAAATTGTCATGATTAGGATTCCAAGCATTCAAAATACAAATGTTCGGTTGTATTTCTGATATTTGTATTGTTTAACAGCGATGCCGAGGGGGGTGAAGCGAGGGCCGGCGGAGGGCGAGGCCGAGGTGGTAGTTCGCGCCGGGGCGTCACCATCGAAGACCACGCTTTTAGACGACAGCCCTAGTCAGCCCATCAGCTACCACCTGCTAGACCACGGCTATGGCGCCACGCCGCAGCATCAGATCAGGCGCGAGGCACCCTCGGCACCGCCTAAAACATCAGAAGTAAGTTCATTTTTCTTTGCATCTAATTGACTCTCTTTTTGCAGCTATTTGCAATATTTCTGCTGTTTGTCCTTTCAATGTACCTGCTAGAATACATCAGCAGATTTTCCAAGGAAGTCTGGGACTACAATTTTTTACCTAATAGGAGCAAACCTATTAGAAGCTTAGACATCTAGCTACATACCAACAGTTTGAGATATCCGGAGGATTAAACTATGAATGAAACTCCTCCTTGGATCATATTTTTTAATAATTTATGATTCGAGAAGTCATTATAGCTTTCTAGTTATTTTATCTGTGTTTGAAATGACAAGTAGGTAGATTGTTGCAAAACTGGTACATTAGTTACTGAATTCGCAGGAAAGACAACCCAAGGGAATGGAGTAAGTATCTTTAAATTTGTGTATATCTAGTAGTCTGTGCGATCAATAGGTAAAGAAGGGAACTTGCTTTAGTTAGCTGACCCAAGTCAACAGGTAAGATAAGATGGTAAAATATATAGTTACCAATTCAATGTTGGACATTAGATTTTAAGTACGAAGGTCTTCAACAAGTTTTTATAAGAATGTTATGTAAGCCAATGACCTCAAGTCTTTCAAAAATATGAGGTGTTTCATAAAGCATTCTCAGATGATAACCATGCAATCTTTAAAAGTTATGCGAGTGTCATTCTGAAATCATTCAAGCAATTTTATGTAGGCTTGAAACTTGATCATCGAACAGGAGAGGGTGCTGTGAAGTTGAATGTCAATAATTGAGGTCAATGCACTCTAACACATTTAGTCAAGTCTTTGGTCTAAATTAGGTACCTACATCAAAAGCATTATCCATTTATAATTGAGATAGAAAAATTACAATATATAATATTTGTTACTACATGTTTATGGGACCTATCATGGAGTACATTTTTACAAATTTGCTCAATGGGATGTGATAAAGTGATTCCTTCTTCCTGACAAACATAACCTCTTATCAAAAGTAGCACAACCTCAATTCCACCTATTTTATTTGTTTAGCTATAAAGCTATAATTCAGGGAAGTATTGCATGAATTATTATTTTCTTTGTATGCTCACTTAGTAACAAGCTGATGTAGAGTAATAAAATAATCATAGAATATTCAAAAACTCCAAGTTTTTTTTAAATATGTGTAAGGCAGAACACCTTTAAGAGAACTAATTGTATAATTTAAGTGTTATTAGTAATATATTAATAATAAAAATAATATTACTAGAAGGTCATAATTATAGATGTTAGTAATGTTTTAAGGTTCTAGGTAGATACTTGTATATTCAGAGTTATTATATTACTGAAGGTGTCCTTGGCCTGTTGTTTTCATTATAATTTGACTATTAAATTATCAGTAATTATCAATTCTTTAGTAATCTGTACTTTGAGGAGAACTTGTAGTGAAAGATGTGCTTAGGTTTTCTTTTTTTTTATTATGATTCAAGTTTTGAAAATTAGCAATATAATCACAAAAATAACAGTCCATGTGTTAAAGCAAGTCATCAAGGATCTAAGTACAGTTGGCCAAGGTCTGCAAGATATAAGATGTCTTTATCATGATGTATTTTCATGATTTTCATTTCCCTGTAAATAATAACTGCTAATTGTTATGAACGGGCTAGACAGAGTCTGACGGTCTCGGTAGCGCAGTGTATAGCACGCCAGCCTGCTAAAGCTGTTGTATTGCTCGTATTTGTCCTGAACGGGCTAGACAGAGACTGACGGTCTTGGTGGCGCAATGGATAGCACGCCAGCATACTATACTTCTCGTATAGCTCCTCTTTCTCCTGAACGGGCTAGACAGAGACGAACGGTTTCCGTGGCGCATTGGATAGCACGCCAGCCTGCTATACCTCTCGTATAACTCCTCTTTGTCCTAAACGGGTTTGACAGAGTCTGACGGTCTCGGTAGCGCAATGGATAGCACGCCAGCCTGCTATACCTCTCGTATAACTCCTCTTTGTCCTAAACGGGTTAGACAGAGTCTGACGATCTCGGTAGCGCAATGGATAGCACGCCAGCCTGCTATACCTCTCGTATAACTCCTCTTTGTCCTAAACGGGTTAGACAGAGTCTGACGGTCTCGGTAGCGCAATGGATAGCACGCCAGCCTGCTATACCTCTCGTATAGCTCGTCTTTGCCCTGAACGGGCTAGACAGAGACTGACGGTCTCGGTAGCGCAGTGGATAGCACGCCCGCCTGCCTGACAGTCTTCGTGGTGCAGTGAATAACACGATAGCATGCTATACCTCTCGTATAGCTCCTCTTGTCCTGAACGGGTCATAGACATAGTCAGAGAGAGACATAGACAGAGTCTGACGGGCTCGGTAGCGCAGTGGATAAGACGCCAGCCTGTTATACTTCTCGTATAGCTCCTCTTTGTCCTAAACGGGCTCGACAGAGACTGACGGTCTCGGTGGCGCAGTGGATAGCACGCCAGCATGCTATACTTCTCGTATAGCTCCTCTTTGTCCTGAACGAGCTATACAGTCTGACGGTTTCGGTAGCGCAGTGGATAGCACGCCAGCCTGTTATACTTCTCGTATAGCTCCTCTTTGTCCTAAACGGGCTAGACAGAGACTGACGGCCTCGGTGGCGCAGTGGATAGCACGCCAGCCTGCTATAGCTCTCGTATAGCTCGTCTTTGTCCAGAACGGGCTAGACAGTGACTAACGGTCTCGGTGGTGCAGTGGATAGCACGCCAGCCTGCAGTAGTTCTCGTATAGCTCCTTTTTGTCATATCATAGACAGACTACGCGCAGTGGCTAGCACGCCAGCCTGCTATAGCTCTCGTATAGCTCGTCTTTGTTCTGAACGGGCTAGACATAGACTAACGGTCTAGGTGGCGCAGTGGATAGCACGCCAGCCGGCAATAGTTCTCGTATAGCTCCTCTTTGTCCTGAACGGGCTAGACAGAGACTGACGGTCCCGGTAGCGCAGTAGATAGCCCACCAGCCTGCTATACTTCTCGTATAGCTCCTTTTTGTCATATCATAGACAGACGATGCACAGTGGATAGCACGCCAGCCTGCTATACCCCGCGTATAGCGGGGGCTTTATAGCGTGCTATGGATAACAACACAATATACACGAGGTTACACGAGGGACACAGGATTCGATTCCCGGCGCGGGCAAATACTTGTTCTCCATTTTGATAGATATTTGTACGCATTTCTTGAGATGATACCCAGGAAGGGTTGTCAGGCGGGCAGCCGGCCGTAAATATCGCCAGATCATATCACAGAATGAATGCTGTTTAAATAGCGGACTTCTGACACCGACACATCACAGCTTAGGACGCAATCGAAAATAAAACGTTTAGATGAAGAAGAGAAAAATGAGGGTCCACACAAATCAACTTGAAAGCGATACTAGGTAGCTTGATTCACAAGTGACAGCTTCACATGTTTACTGTTTGTAAGGGCCTTATTGATACACAATTCATATCTCGTCTTTTTCCTTAACGGGTTAGATAGACATTGATGGCCCCCGTGGCGCAGTGGACATAGCGCCACCATTGATGGGTTGGCGTCAAGCAGGCGGCCAGCCGTAATGCCAAATCATAAGCAAGCCTGTTGTCATAATGGAGTACTTTAGAATAATAATAATAAATTCATTTATTTCATCTCATACAATTTTCATAAATGCTTAGGATCTAATTACAATTATTACAATTTAATTTTATGAGAAGCTGGTGCCTGAAGTAGGCTTATAAAACCTGTAGTACAGGTCACCAGGTTCCCACCTCCCGTAATTATTTACATTGCCAATTAACATTACCTATAATTTACATTTGGTTTGTATGAAATATGAAAAATATACCCAAATTGTAAACAAATTGACAAAATCATTTTAAAATTATGTTCATGCAAAATTTTTACTTTTAGCTATAAAAGTGACATGCACATTAGAAATATAATTTTATTAATGGCTACAAATAATTGAAATAAATTATTATTTTAATTAAATATATTATGGAATTTATATAATCAAATTAGATTCAAATAATAAATGAATTAAAGATTTTAAAGACTGCAAATTACTTTATGATAACAGCAATTCAGTAATACTACTACTACTAGCTACTGAATTGCTGTTATCTACTAGGAATTTTGGGATCGATAAGCTGTTGTGTGCCGTGTGGTTACCGGCAGAGTAGAATAGGGCCATTCCAAGTCTTCCCGTGGATGTCGTATAAGGCGACTTAGGAACCACAAGCTAAACTAAGCTTATAAATATCAAAGAGACCTCTCCTGTGTCTGGCTGGCGTGGAGAGTGCAAGCCAAATCCTCTGACTGCTCTGGCTAATATATGGATCTGTTATTAGAACAGAGGGTCGTGCTCTTGCAGTGGAGACCAAGAGACCTGATGATGATGTTAGGAGGAATAACCCGCCTTCATTCACGTAAGCGCAGCCGCGGATGAGAGTTTATGAATGGATTGTCATTGTCTAACAATTTATTTTAAAATGTGATGACTTGCTTTTCGGAGGACAGGCGCCACGTGAATATTCAGCTGAAAGTAGATGCACACAGCGGTTGGTGCAATAATGTGACGTAGGTGTCTACGCATTATAAATGCAATACATTCGGTTCACTGTGCCATGTTGGGTAGGACGTAGTCGTAGCCAACTTGATATTACCTATTAATTACGACCTTCTGTTCGGTATTCACTGCTGTTTGTTTTTAACTGAGTTCACTCGTGAAAAAAGTCGTGACACTTGAGTGTGTGTTGTATCGTTCAGAATACAACGTGTACACTCAAGTGTCAACAACGATTTTTCTAAATAAAAGCAAATTAATTAAGTAATTGCTAAAGAGCGCGGTCTCATATTAATCAGTTTCGAAGCATTCGTTCTGTAATTTAGGCCTCCCTGTATGTATGTATGTATGTTTGTTTTTTACCCGTCTGTCCCATCCATAAGGAGGGTAATGTTTTTCGCGCAGTTTGTATTTTTGCCAGAGCAGTCAGAAGGTAGAACAGAGAGGGTCATGCTCCTGCAGTGGAGACTAAAAAGACCTGATGATGATGTCTTTATATATATACATATATATGTAAGTATATTTGTTTCGTTGCTGCCTCCTGTAACATAAACGACTGGACCGATCTTGAAATGTGAGGTGTTATCAGATGCGTATTCTTCCCCGGAATGTCATTGGCTATGTAACGTCATCAAAAAATCAAAATTACGAACGTTAACTATCCAAAAAATGTGTCGGGGTTTTTTAAAAATAATGTATAAAGCGTTATAATGTGCATGGGTTATCTGCTGTATTTCTTACATGATTCTGTGAGAGAAATCAGCCCATTCAAGCACTAGACCGTCGAATCGAATCTAGTTGCGTGCGAAATTGATGATGCGAGCAATTCATACATTTCATTCCATTATAAAAATCTTGTAACCACATCTCTTGCAGATAACTTGCATATTTTATCAAAGGGATACATTATTTTCGGGGTCCAGTTATCCCCAGTTTAAAAATTTGAAAGGAAGCGGAGGCATACTTACCGAATTTTAAATTCGTATTGCAAGGCCCAGGATACTTCACGTATTTTATTAACTTCTGATTCCATTAAAGTGAGATCGTGAAGCTTTTCTTAGCAATTTTGCCAAATAAGGCCAGTTTTGTAACACTTCAAATGGGGGCTCAGACCCCGAAAAACTTTAGGATTATTTTCATTGGAAATTTTCTTAATTCAAATACATATCGGTCGTGATACAAGGGTCCGTTTTTAAGTCTGCGGAAAGGCGCATGACTTACTATTGGTATAAATAAATACAAAGTTTTATCTGAATTGCGTCAGTCTTTGACTTCACTATCATCAATAACGCAACTCGATCGAAAGAAGGAAACTGGAAACATGGCGAAAATCAAATACAGCGCCGTTATACATAAAGTTCCGCACTAAATAAGGAAAATCAGTTCAAACCTTGATCAAACCAGGGCGAAATGTCATTGGTTTACGGGAAATCTTGTCCTTGAAAATAATGATTTACAAGTGGCACGAGATTTTTGAACAAGACAGGGAACCACTTGAAGACTATCCACTGTTCTCTCAGACCGGGGAGGTCTACTGAAGTGACCACTACAGAAATGATTTAAAAAGTTGAAAAAAATATACGGGAAGATTCTTCTTCTTTCTTCTTCTTATTTAAGAGCTTTATAGCTCTTGTCGATGGAGTATGCGCCAAACTTCTCTATCTTCCGCTTTAGACTTTAGTTCTTGATACGACATGACACCAGCCTTCTTCTTTAGTTGGTCAACAAAACTTTTCCTTGGTCTCCCTGGACCTTTCTTTCCTTTTACCTTACCCTCCAGTATGTTTTTAAAGAAGGCATCATGTCGTATCAAGTGACCAATCATCCTACCTCTCCTATTCTCTATTTCGTTTATCAGTCTTCTTTTCTCTTCTGCAATTTCTAGCACCTCTTCATTACTTTTTCGTTCTGTCCAACTGATTTTTTCCATCCTTCTCCAGCACCACATTTCAAAGGCAGCAAGCCTTTCACTATCCTTCTGTGTGAGCGTCCACGTTTCACATCCGTATAAAGCTATGCTCCAGATATAGGTTTTTATTAGACGTTTTCTTAATTTTCTAGATATCTTTGATGTAAATAGTTGCTTTTTATTATTGTAAGCCTTTTTTGCTATTGCAATTCTAGTTTTAATCTCAGATACTGGGTTGAAAAAGAAACAAGTCGCAGAAATGGTTTATATCCAAGACGAATCCCGCATGATCATTTTGCCATGACAAAAGACAGTGCAAGATGGGTGCCAAGAATGCTGACGCCACCGCATAAACAGCAGCGGGTCGAAAATTCTCATGCGTTTTTGGACCTCTATAGGGAAGGAAAGGATGGTGTGTTGGCCCAGATTGTTTCTGCAAATGGAAGCTCCATTTGCAGAAACAATCTGGGCCAACACACAAATGGAGCTTGGGTTCATCAGTATGAAACCGCCACCCAAGAAGTTATGAATAGGAAGTAATCAAAGAAAAAGGAAGAATTGAAGAAAGGTGTATTATAGCCTGTATGATGATAATATTGATAATCCACTCCACTTCACAAGAGTCGTGTTACGTGTTGCTGCCCTGTGCAAAGTGGGATTTGAAATTATTAACCACCCACCCTGTAGTCAGACATGCATGGCCCCGCGCGACCGTTACCTATTCCCCAAAATTAAAAAGAACTTTGTGGGAAGAAAGAAATCTTCGAGCGATGACGATGATGATTTTTTTTTATGAATACCTTTTGAAATTAATAGGCAGGTCTGAAAGGAAGCTGTATTAAGGTTGTCCTCTATTCTGTGAACTTACAACGACCCTTGTACATATAAATTATTTTACCGACTTTGCTGACAATTGTGTACGTAATTGTTTAATAAGTAGTGAACAGGTATTTAGGTCATTCACGTGACTTGATTCGGTATTTCAGTATGTAACGCTGACGCGACAACTCTGTTGCTATGCAGTGCGCCGGTAAATTGAACGCGCTCACCAAATTCGGCATCGGTACTCCCTAAATAAAGGACCACCGAACCGGAAGTTCGTCGCAACTCGTATACTTGCCTCTTTATTTCACGTTTGTCGTGAGTCTGCTCCTAACATGAGGTGCTCGTCCCACACCGGCCTTTTACAAGCGGATTCCTGGTGGTTGTTTGTTCAGGACATAACTAAAGCCGGAGCCGTTATTCAACTGAATCAGTTTTTTTAATTCCAATTATAACTTCAATTATTATTGTTACAAGTCACTCTTTGAAATTTAACTCTTTAAGTTTTTATTCCGGGTATTCTTTTGGCAAAGCTTTTGTTTTTTTTTATCGTTAAGGTGAGGGATAAGCGAACGGCTTAAAAAGTCCAGCTATGCAATGGAATATGTTGTGGTTCCCGAATTTTTAAACTCTAATTACTCGGTAATGGGCCGGCACGTGTTCTCACTGTCCCTTTCGCCACCTTTCACGCATGCGTTTTATTGAGGGTATAGGACCTCACATCGGTGGTGGATGTTCGTTCGTACGAGGGGAGACTGTCTACTATTTGTTTCGTATTTCGTTTCGACCTACTTTTCACTGGTACAATACTTTAATATTTGGGTTCATTAAAGTTTAAAAAAATCCCAAAATAAATTAGAAGAGTAGGCCTCATTTTTGAGGTGATTTTAAGAAATAGTGTAGACTTAAATAATGTTATAAATTGGAAATTTCGTGGCTAAAAAATAATAATTATTGTCATTATTTCAGGTTAGTTTCGCGCCCTTTCTTTTGCTTTCGAAATGAGTGAATCTATCCCTTTGACGAACATTGACTTAGTAATAATACAAATTAACAGGAGCTCACTCTTGAAAATTTTAGGAAATGCGACGTTAATGATCTGGGTACAAGAAATCATATCAAAAAAAAAATAACCAAAAAAAAACTTGACTGTTTTTTTAAACACCTGTCTAAGAAAAAATAGTATTTTTGAGTCACATAACGACGCCTTTATTGTCGTACTCCATACAGCCGTTAGAAAAGATACGAGTACGAGTTAAAGAAATTTACTAATTTACAAGATACGCGCGAAACACTGGCAGTGGGTTTAAAAGGATAAATATTATACCGATTCACCATTACTTTGTCCTTGTTTTCTCATCTAACATACATCCTGTTAATGTGTCAGTGACGGTATTCTCCTTCCTCTCCTCTCCTCTTTGTCTGTTCATTTTCTCAGATTTCGTAATCAGAAAGGAATTCTCTGAAGGGTTTTGAAGTATGAGAAGTGCAGTAGCCTTTTTTCCTTAGCCTGGAGCTACTAAGGAAAAGTGGAAATTGCGAATGACGATAAGAATAATTGTTTTTCAGATATTTTTTGATAAAATCGAACATCTATAATTTGTCAGCTGGAGGTTAACTTGTCGTTTTGCTTAATTTATAAATAGCTAGCAGCAAGTGTGTATGAATGTGAACACATATGTTAACAGTTTGTCTTGCGAGTGGCGTTCACCCGCCGCCATGTGGTGTACCACCATGGGGGTCACGTGGCCAGGTACTTGGCGCTTCCTGTCCTCACTTGCGTTGCACATTTTCAGTCATTGTCCTTTCTATTCGCAAAAACTTGGCAGGCATTCAGTGCTCTTGAATGTAATAATACCACGCCCAAGCCGTTAAAATAGCACTGCGAGGATATCGCGCGCCGTTGCTTAATTTAATTTGCATAAGGTAAAGAAATAGAAAAGAGCTATGTTGACGTCGGTTGCAAATTATTCGCATCCCTCTAGGGTAAATTGATTATGTTAATAGTGCAAGCAGTTGCATCAGGGATGCCGCGATGACGCTGATGCTTTATTTGCTGAGGTATCAAACTAGCAGGCACATCTGCTCTGATTTAGTCGAGGCTCGGGGTTACACATGCGCACAAAGACGCGCGGGGCCCACGGCACGGCAAATTAACAATAGTCCTCAGTTCACTATTAATAATAGCACAAACTTTGAGATAAGAAATTGCCATTCTTTCGCTAGAGGTCCCTTCCGAGAGCTCGCCGGCTTTTGTGTTGATTCTAATTTATGTCATGTATTGTTGGTACCGGGTACCCTCCCCACACACTTCCTTTTTGGGGCTTTGGCCCCGCGCTCCATGTCGAAATTGAATTTGTTGCATCGGCTTATTGAAAATGCTTCGTGCATCTTTCTGTGCGCTCCCATTTTGTTCTACGCGTATTGCCAAATAATCGCTGTGTCCACAGATTGTCGCGTAATCGCAGAGTTGTTTAGTTGGTTAATTAATTTGGGGTCAATGTATCGTTTGAAATGGAGCGGTTATGACGAGTGACGTGACGAAATAAGTTGACAAGTGTGCCGCTGCATCGAGGAGTTAATGATGACTTACTTTGTGTTGAGAGTGAGTGCTATCTGTCACAAGAGTGCGCTAACGGAACTAGTTTAATTTCACCTCCCACTTCTATTTTATATAGCGTTTAGCTGTAAAGCGGGTGGTCTGAAACTGAACATGCTGCTAAGCCACAGTTTAAAGGCTAAATTTTATTTCACTTAGAAATTATTGAAGTACGACATTGTGTGGTGTACTAATTTGCTAGTGTAATGATGTTTACTGGTAATTAATTGAAGTCGGGTCTTACATAAAAACGGAATGTTTTGAAGTGTTACTTCATCTCCATAACAGCTTACCCTATGTATAAGTTAGTAAAATTTTTGGGTAAGTATTTATTTTATGTGTGATTTCGATTGTGTGACTCTCAGATTATTTGCATATATGTGGTATGTGCATGGTACTTACCGTTGTATAATACTTTAACGATTTGATTACGTACATACGTTCGTATACTTAATGCTTATGATGTTAGATTTATTCGTTCCACCCGCCAATAAAAAGTATTTAGCGCTACGCTCACGCGTTTGCAAGGGTGATATAAATTCAATATTGTTCAACCCCATATTCCGAACTTCACAGAAATGAAATGAAATTTATTTCGCATAAGTTGCCTATGACACTTAGCTGTTGTTTTGCAATGTTGTTGTGCATGCAAAATTATAGTCATGCATAGATTTTTATTACATAATATGTCAAATTTGTACATAAAATAGCAAAGTATAAAGCGACCCCAAATGGGTCGTGGTAATATTCAGTATGCCTACGTTTTTGAAAGATGTAGTACATTTTTTCCATCCCAACTCAATGGGTTCCAGTTTGGAAACAAGAGCCAGGTATCGCATACTTTAGTTGCTAGTTTAAAAGTAACCCTGCGCAGGTAGGCGCCTCGAGATGGTATAAAAAATAACTTAGCTGAGAGACAATTTACTTAGAAAGCATTAACGTAACTTTTTATCATACTAGCTATCCTCACCCCTGCTTCACACAAATATAAACCACAGTCTATGCAACACTTGCGTCATCATGCTTGCTACATAGAAATCTTATAAAGACTAAATATTTTCTTGTCATCAGTAAACTGGAGCGAATACATAATTTTATCAGTACGACCAAATTCCCACGGGATAATAAAGTTGTCTATTACACTATCTGTGTAAATTCCATGGACAGTGTAGTTTCGTTACATTGTAAGTTCTTTCGGAACATCTTTGTTTTGCCTTGGGATCTTTTTCACCTTATAAATATCTCCGCTGCTCCTTATTTCGGTTATCATTTTTTCCCCTTACCCATCGTTGCAGCTTCATTGGATTGGAACTCATTCCTAGAATATCTTCGTGTTCGTCTCGTTTCTAATTTAACTCTCAAGAGTCGGTTTTCTTATGGTGTGAGCAGGAAAAGCAGCTTCTTCTAGCCAGACCAGTATCGAAGTGATAGCATTGGCAGTGAAATCATTACAGGAATGGTTAGATTAAAAGTGGCCAATTAGACCAAATGACTGCCATGGGTTATCTGTACAAGCGGCGGGAGTAATCTTATCTACGAGGATCCAAAGACACCGTTCCCAGCAGATAAATAAACTAGTTTGAACTAATGCTATAAAGGGATATGTGATGAATGGTTTGGTTGGTTATGTTGTTTTTGGGTGTAAGTACATTTCTCTGTGACTGTCTGTATCATTGACGCCCTATTAGGTAGTTGACCTGTATCCCAGGAAAGCCAGTATTCATTATAACAGATGTATAGAGATAAATTGATGTTTTTATAAGAGGGAACTTCCTCTTGCAATCTACATCAATTATTAAAATTATTGCCTATTGATTGATATGTGTGTAAATATATTCTAAGAGTTACCTCGTAAGTTACCACTTAAAATATACATCAATTATTCCTCTCTAATTATGAGTACCAACAAAATTGTCTGCAATTAAAAAAAAAATTAGGCAAGGGTATACAAAATAGACGCATTTTTAAGAAATTAAGCTTTATAATCGCAAGTCTTTTTTTATCACTTGTTGCCGAGTTGTGCTGCGAGTGTACGTAACTTGTGCTCGAAGGTGACGATTGAGACGTCACAGTTCCCACTGACGAGTATTTACAGCAATACCCACTGAGCAACTATCAATTTTCCTAAGATTTTTTCTTGGCAATGTTTAACTGCACAACAAATTGTTAGTGGCATTGGCTGGTTATGCAATGTTTTGAATAGTACCTGTATATATTTGAATATTGTTTGCCTAATTGTAAAATCCATACAAATATTTTTAAAACCGAAAGTCGTGTTACTTTCGCATTTAAAAATATTAGTC
The DNA here is from genome assembly GCA_963082605.1 of Rhodophaea formosa. NCBI lineage: Eukaryota > Metazoa > Arthropoda > Insecta > Lepidoptera > Pyralidae > Rhodophaea > Rhodophaea formosa. Next base: position 17,381,517 of record OY720207.1, read on the forward strand.
TATCTGTCTCGCTTTCACGCCAAAACTCTGAACCGATCTAACTGAAAATAATTTAGGGTCTAAAAAAGGACATAGGCTACTTTTTATTCGAAAAACGTGTTGTAAGGGGTTGAAAAGGGGGATGAAAGGTTCTATAAAAAGCTTACTATACCACGCGGACGAAGTCGCGGGTATAGTAAGTAGTCACAACAAGTATACATTAAGGTACTGATATGTTCTTCTGAAAAATGGTTCTTGATTCTTATATCGAGGTCGCAAGCGCAATCTCAATCACAGCATACTAACGTTACATACTCATAAACGGTTACATATACTCCACCTGTGAACAGCGGACTATGATTGTCCTAGCAATTTTTGTAATTGTTCGGCATCACGATAATAATAGTAGTCAATGAAATATGCACCCACAAACAATTACTACGAAACTAAAAAAAAAATTAAGTATATCGTTATTTCTCTCTTCTCTTCTGCTTTTTATCTCTCTCATCCGAGTGTGTTTCCGGGTGCATCATCTCCTGGCGTACTTTGCAGCCTGGCCGGACTAATCACTTGGTCTCGCATCTGAAATCTATTCTAATATTTTAAAGCTGAAGAGCTTGTTTGTTTGTTTGGTTGAACGCGCTAATATCAAGAACTACTGGACCGATTTCAAAAATTCTTCCACTGTTGGAAACGTACCTTATTCCTGAGTGACATAGTGGTCGGGCGAATCCTGGGCGGACTGCTAGAGATAAATATATGTAAAGAAGTTTGCTCGGTTTTGCTGCCTGCGTGTTGACGATCTCTATCACATCAACGATGTCAGATTGTATCCTACCGACTGTGACTAACGGCGCCCCCCTGCAAAGGAAGGTTAAACAATACATTCATTTTATATTTTATTTAAAACGTCGATGTTCCAAAATAATATTACTGCTTGTAAACATCTACAATTGATAAATATTAGCTGTATTCTGATTATCGACTATAAAAAGTGAATCTCGGTGAAGCCCCCTTGTTACGTAATGATCTTCAGTATACTCTTGGTAGTATTGTTTATATACTTTACCTTTGAAATATACCTCTCTCTCTCTCTTTCTTCTGAGCGTTTTACCGATTGCTTCCTCAGCCACGGTGCTTCGGAGGCCTTCGGGCTTCGGCATCCCTATTTGTGAGAACATTGGCACGCATATTCTTGACGACATCAAGTCAGCGTTTCATGGGTTGGCCCCTTTATACCAAGGACCGGCGAAGAAGGCATGGCCAGTCATTTCTTTCTTATTGTAATTTGCCTATTTGCAATACTAGCGTATAAGCGGAGGCGGCACTTTTGCGGTTTGTCCAAGGGCATAGCCGTCAAAGCGGGGCAATTGCTCTTCTCCAAAGGTTATTTCTCTCATCTGCAATGAGACAACCATTGCAGAATAAAGGTCTATTTCAAACCTTTTCAGTGTAGCGCTTATACAACCATTGTTAAATTTACCAACTCAAAATATCACTCCTCCCGCCTGGGTTTTAGACTCCCACCTCGTTGCCAATTTTCTGCCTGCTTCTGACTCAAAGGATGGCGACGCCTTCGAGGTTTTTATGTCTATCTATGTTTGAATCTCGGCACATTCAACTTTATCTTCATGATCATAGCCCACTTTTGGGAAAGTTAAGTTCATTACATTACAAAATAAAGTCATATGACTTATGCAATTTCGCAGTGGTTATGTGGATATCTTATTTAGTTATCATCTGTCAATCTGATGACAAATGTAATTAGGTAGGCACAGCATTTATGAACATGTTGTGTGCAGGCGGTGAAAAGAAGACTGAACTTGAGTGAGAGCAGTTCAGGGAGTCAGGGGCACGTGGTGCCCATGAAGGCAGACTTCAAGACGCCCAAGCAGAAACGCGTGAAGGTTCTCACGCCCTACAGCCGCCCGTCCAGTTCTATGAAGAAATACACCGAACGTTCCAGGTACATATTTAAACAAGGTAATTTCATCATTACTAACGTTAGATTTAATGTAAAATGAAGGAAGCCTGTTGGTCTTTTCGTAGAGACAAGTAGACGCAAGGCAAACAGGAAATCAAATATGTAAACGGTGGCAAAAAATAAATAGCTATACTTGAGGGTAGTGAAGGGCAAATCTAGAATTCAAGCATATAATGTTGTATACCTAGTTCATTGGCGGAAGAAAATAAGGCTAGTTTATGTCTTTATCCCGAGGCAAGGCGGTACGGCCTGTATGAATTCTGAAATATTGCTGCAGAACTTCTTCACTAGTCGACGCTGACTTGGTGTGCAGTGTCAAATATTTCAGCGAGTCTGTTGTGAAGCTAGAAGAAGCTCGTGATTTTACATTCACAGTCTAACATTCTGAAGGTTTGCTACGGCAACCTTAGCTGATTAGCATCAATATTACACGTAAGCAAGCTGCTGATTGAAACATTGAGCTACTTAATCCTTCACGACGAGTAATTCATGTAAAAAAATTATGATCTCTACATATTGTACAGGTTGTTGCAGATAAAAAATCGTGCGATCTCTGCATATTGTATATGTTGTTCCAGGTTTGACACATCATTAGGTTTACTCACAAAAAAGTTCGTTGCGTTGCTGAAGTCGTCGCCCAACGGAGTCCTCGACTTGAACATCGCGGCGGAGCACTTATCGGTCCAAAAACGACGCATATACGACATCACTAACGTATTAGAGGGTATAGGAATTTTAGAGAAGAGATCCAAAAATAATATACAGTGGAAATATGGTATGTTGTCATTTTTCAATATTCTTTTGACTCATAACTAAATACTTTTGTACTTTTAAGAATGACGATGTTTGCATGCTTGTGATGTGGAAACACGTGATGCTTTGTAAATGTATGCAATAAATGAAATAAAGCAATATGCTTCATAACTAAAAATGGCGGTTTGGTTTGTTATATAAAAATATAAATAGTTACTTTTAGTTTTATGTTACTACTCCACACCTATTGAGAAGACCTCAAGTCTTCAGTTTCATCGGTAATAATTCGTATTTTTCTTCCACACACTAGCACCATATAATGATTTCTCTCTTTAAAATATATAATAATCCTTTACAAGAATTTTATGACTAAGTTCAAAAACAGGGACTCAGATGATTCACAAATCATTTCTGTCCAAAATTTATCGAGGGCGATATCTGATGACTGCTAGACTTGTTTAAAAGCCATCTCTACAAAAATCTCATTACTCTCTAAACATCCCTTGTAAAACCTTAATTGATTTTCATCCCAGGTGGGGTATTTGAGGGGTGCTTTTAAGCATTAATCTTGATAAAGTTTTCACATAATATTTACTCCGAGGAGCCTGCTCTTGCCATAACCCTAAACTGCGTTTTCAGACCTGTTTTGTGCCGGCCGTTACAGGTCAATTAAGATGATTGATAGATTAAATATGGATCCGAAGCTTGCGTATTTAAATATACTCAGTGGTTGCGCAAGTCCTAAGTTTGGCATGGGCAAGACACGTGACCCAGGCTTGTGGCTCTTTTACGCAAATCGTAGGTTTATCAAGAAACATGCCGGGGAGGCCTAGTGCCTCTTTTTGCCTCTTTTTCGCAAATCGTAGGCTTCTCGAGTCACGCGACCGCGAGGCCTACTGGCTCTTTTTCGCAAATCGTAGGCTTTTCGAGAGACGTACCGCGAGGCCTTGTGGCTCTTTTTCGTAAATCGTAGGCTTCTCAAGACACGTACCGCGAGGCCTTGTGGCTCTTTTTCGTAAATCGTTGGCCTCGCAAGACACGTACCGCGAGGCTCTTTTGCGCAAATCTCAAGACATAAAAAATCATATAATGCCCTCAGAAAAATCCGCTGTTCATCTCTTTTATTTTGCCCTATTTTGTTCTATGTAAACAGAATATTAGTTGACATAGAATCATTAAATTTTGCAAGAAGCAGTGTAAAAAAATTTTTAGAAAATTCTGAAACAACATAATATTTAACCGATCCCTCGTTTCTCGAGACCACTCGTTCCCCTTTTTTGAAAGTACATTACGTTCGCAGGGGTGGGCAGCGGCGGCGACAGCGGCTGCGGGGTTGAGGCGGATGAGTCGCGCGCGCGGAGACTGCGACGGGAGGTGCGCGCGCTGGCGTCGCGGGAAGCGCGCGTGTCTCGCGCCGTGGCCGTGGCCGAGCGCGCGCTCAGCTCGCTCTCCGCCGAGCACGACGGCCTGGCCTACATCACCTACGCAGACTTGCGCTCTATCAAAGACTTTAGGAATCAAACGGTCATACCGATCAAGGCGCCGCCGGATACCATTCTCAGGGTGAGATTCGTGTTTTCTTTTTATCATCACCAGGTTTTTTAGTCTCCACTGCAGGAGCATGATTCGCTCTTTATTACCAAAGCCATTAGCCAGAACAGTCAGAGGATTTGGCCTACACTTAATTTTTTTTTAATTATTTGTAAATAAATATGGGTTACTGAGTCAACAATACTAGATATTTTTTTTTTACATCCAAGACCCAAGTCAATTGAAAAAGATCATTTACCATCTTGACCTGACCGGAAACAAACTTGGGACCTCCAGTGTGATAGCCTGACTTGATGATCACTAGGTCACAGAGGTCGTCAATCATAAAGGTGGTATCTTCAGATTATCTGTGAAAAATAAACAAAAAGCTTTTATTCACTTTGTGGCTATTGTTTATCATCATCATCTCAGCTACAAGAAGTCCATTGCTGGAAATAGGTTTCCAGTAAACAACTTACTGACCTGATGCTGGCGTAAGCATTTTAGTGCTTTCGTTCTTTGATTACTTTTAACAACACCTATTTGTATACCTATGTTCATCGCCGGAAACCATATGGAAGTAGTGCACAAGAACAATTAATCACTAGCGGTTTATTTGTGTAATAATTTTTACTCTACCTTTTGTTTTCAGGTACCTCATCCAGACGAGAAAGGTTACATGTTCTATGTTAAGTCTAAGTCCGGTGAAATAGAAGTCTTCCTATGTCCAAAGGAACGGCCACCTTCACCACCACCACCCTGTAAGTTTCTTCGATTATAAAATCTTTTTCTTTCAAGAAATTTGCTTTTATAATTTTATATTAATCTGTTTGTTATATCATTGATGGTGCTGTTGGTTAGATGCCTTTAAGTAAATCTTGAAAAATCTGACACTTAGTGTACTACTTACACAAGTGAACAACAAATAGACAGATCTTAACAACTAATCGTACCAAATCTTATAATAGATTCATCTAAAATGCTGCACTTTTGAGTTATTTCTAGTTACCCATGCTATAATTTGTTATATTGACGCTGGAGGGAATCCAGAAATATTTGTTGTCATGGTCCAACTTATCTAAGTCGTATGTATTGTCAAAGACAATACAAATACTAACATATAGGCTGCCAACCTGGAACAAAAATATTGGACTAAATAATATTGCAGAGTACTGTTCCACTCGTCACAAGACTAGCGTTAGTCTTCGTTAGCCTAAATTTTTCAAATAGTATGCCAAAATTTCGTTTAATTTTTAATCGGAGATTGGGACCTCGTATTAGTACGCAAAAAATATTGACATTGACAATGATTTGGTTTCAGCATCAGTTCTGCTGCCCGATCCTCTCTTGGAGGACAACAAGGCCTTGCTGGCGCCACTCATAGCGCAACTGCAGCACATGCCTTCCAGTTCCATCACTGCGGACTACACGTAAGTTGACAGTATTTGTTGTAGTACTGGCCTGGTTTCGTCGTTGGTGGCTCCTAACCACAAATATCCAAACACATTCTGGTTTTCTAAAATCTATCCCCAAATATTGTAAAATATGTAAAACTATGAAGATGGGAATAGTTTTTGCTCACGATAACCAACGTCCACGCGGGTGAAGCCGCATGTGGAAGATAGTCACTATCACTATATATTATAAAACAAAGTCCTCCGCCGCGTCTGTCTGTTCGCGATAAACTCTAAAACTACTGCACGGATTTTCATGTGGTTTTCACAAACAGATACAGCGAATCTTGAGGGAGGTTCATGGGTATAATACAAGCCCGGGCGCAGCCGAGGAGAGCTGCTAGTTGATACCAAAAGTTAATCCATGTTGTTGCAGCACGCCCATCAAGCGCGAGCCGGCGGAGTGTGCGGCGAGCAGCAGCAGCAGCAGCAGCGGCGCGGCCGAGGCGTGGAGCGCCGAGCCCGTCGCCGACCACACGCCGCACGCGCTCACCACGCCCGACGGTCAGTTCACACCTTTATCACTCCACACTCGACAAAAAATTATTATTTCCTTTGGTGAATATCGAGGACGCCACATATCCTTTGGAGGTTATGCGACCCTAACTAAAACCCTAAAACCCTTAAGCGCTGGGTACATAGAAAAGACGTAAGATAAGGACGGGGCGCAGACATATGTCTCCTACGCGTTTTTCGTATGGAAGCGTCGCGACCTAAAACATACAGAAAAGCCAGGGCGCAGACACGACGCTTACTCGTCTGCGTCCTTGTGTATACCGGACGGACGGGCACGGGCGCGAGCGGACGGAGGACGGGCGAAACGGGGTTGCGGGCGAAGCGCGGGCGCCGGGACTCACGCGTCGCCGTCACATCACACACAACTACCGCGCGCCGAGCGTCACGTTCTGTGCCTGGTCTTTTCTATATGTTTTCAAAAGTCGCGACGGCGCCCCGTCTGCGCCCTGTCCGCGACCCTTCCTCGACTTACGCCTTTTCTAAGTGTCCTGCGCTTTAGGGATTGCCTAGAGAAACGCGACGAGTCCGCGCTTTTACCTTATACTATTATATATCTAATTCTAAAAGGGATACAATACGAAAGGGATTCGCTCGCTCTCTGTCACTCGTCGCATCGCGGTGATAACATCGCTGTGTGTAGACACATGCTAAGATAATATGGAAATAGGTGGCATGACGATAAAATCGTGTTTATCTCGCTCGTGGAGCGATGCCTTATTGATGTGTGTTGTGTGCAGCGGGCGCGGGCGGCGCGCGCGGGCGATTGCGCAACGCGCTCATCGCGGAGAGCGACGACTTCGCGCCCACCATGGGCGGCGGACGCTTCCAGCTGCAGACCGAAGACCAGGAGGCCGGTACGTATGAACTCACCTCACTGCACCCAACACACTCTCACTTGTTTCCTGAACCACTCGCTAGAAGCTACACGAACGATAATTGTCTTTCTAAACAAAATATAGCAGCTTTTACATGACGGGATATTTACGCCTGAAGCACGCAGCTGCGAATGCGGAACGGAGGCGTTCCGGAACGGAACATTGGCGAAACCGCAAAACGCTGTCTAGTATGATTTTGCTTGGTGCGTCTCACAACGCAAGCGGAACGAAGCCGAAATGGAAACATACAACCGCATTTTGCTGTTCCGCTAGTGTTACGTTCCGGATCGCTTCTGTTCCGCATTCGCGGCTGTGTGCTACAGCCGTTAGGGTCGATTTATTTGCGTCCGCGCGACTGAGCGGCCGGGCCGCTATACCGCGAATTTTTAAGCGACTGCAAGGAACGAATTATTTGAGCAGCTGCTTGAAGCGGCACGCTCGCGTGGCTCTAGAAGTTTTCAGTGTTCACATCTATTGGTGCATTTTCATGAATTTTCTTTTTTAACATTAAAATCATAGCAATATACACCCTAATATTTTTAATTCAATACACAAACTTTAAGAGGTGACTCAGCCCATCAACATGAACAACTTTTGTTACGGGATCAATGCTGAAAATTCAATATTATTTTTACCTTTTCCATACATTTGGTTTGATCAGCTGGACGCTTTTGTAAGGGCATGTAAATTTTTTTTGAGTTCCCAGCATTGGTCCCCTATCAAAAGTTGTCCATGTTGATGGGCTGAGTCACCTCTTATAGTTTGTTTGTTTGTTTGTAACTCTTTATTGTACATAAAGAAAAAAAATACAACAAAAGGCAATTCTTAAAAGTAAACACGTACAAAGGCGGACTTATCCCAGGAAGGGATACTGTTAAAGTACTGTTAAAAAAGTTGTGTACTGATTAAAAAATAAGGGTGTATAATATGTTCAGGTGAGCTCATAAGTTACATGTTAACATCAGATGAATGTGCATTCATAGTTATATCCTTGACAAGAGTCAATAAATCTAAGAACCACCTAAACAATCATAGTTTTGGATTATTGCACGTAAGTATCAAAATAAGGTAACAATAAACTAAATGAATTTCGAACAAAACATTACAACTATTAAAAAGTTTATCTTAAGCAATATATAAGATAATTTCTTGAAGAAAAAAGAAGAGCGTAAAGGAATCTGCGTTTTGCGGCTAGAACTCCCGCTGTGACTTGTGTTTCAGTTCACATCACAGTCAGAGTTCTAGTTGCACGGCGCGGACAGCGTCTTGCGAAAACGTCCAATGGCTATCACCTCTTTTGTAAGGTTATCTTGTAGAACACAAGAAATCTCTTTACTTATCTATTTTTCTCATTGTTTTGTATAATAGATGCTAGTAGGGTTGCCAGATGTCAGGATAAAGCCGGACACATCGCCTTCACAAGCGAGAGAAGCGTGCGATTTTATCGTCGTGCCACCTATTTCCATACATTCCCTTAGCATATGTCTACACAATCAATCTTATAGCCTATAAAATAGAGTATTTATTAATATAAAAAACGCGGACTCGCTCGTGGAGGCGATCTCTTAGGCTTTTTGGTTGCGTGTCTGGCCAAATTCTCCTTCTTGTCTATCCTGCTCTAAATTCGTCCATTTTTGTGAAGATTGATAGAAATCATGAAGACTTTATGGTAACAAACACGGGCCTGATTTACATAAAAAAAATCGTGTTTACTCCGAATATAATACCTTTTTACCCAAACTAACTGCTTTGTCTGGCTATTCACTTTAAAAACCTGGCAACCCTAGATGCTAAGAAGTATGTACATTGGAGATTGATCCTTATTATTGTTTTCTCTGTGAACCATGTTTATATTACATATCATTTACACAAACGTCTGTAGTCACATATCCATGGTTCGATAAATAGGAAAAGTATATAAGGATTAAAATTATGTTCTGGTGATTGAGTGAAAAAAAAAAATTGATTGATATCCAAATGCTTTTTGCACCTATATCGATTCAAACAGTATCCTGAAGACATGTCTATTGTAAAAAAATATGTATCTAAATGTGCATGCTTTTCATTTTCCATGACATCGTGTTTTATTCATAGATGCTTTCAACTAACTGTCATACTTACTCAACTGTGTGCCTTGTCATCTACTTCATGCCACACAAAGGCTTTACTAAAAGTGATAAAGCTGGGTGTTTGGTGTGAACTTAGCGTTTTTCTGTCCATCTAACTTTTAACTAATATGTTATCACTGTCGTTTACATTAAAATCTAATTATAAAAATATGTTATCCTAATCCATTTTATAATCACGCTCTAAGAAAGGGTATACACGCCGAAATGTGAACTATGTAATTCATAGATGTGTACATAGCAATTTTTAATAACGAACTAACAGTGAAGTCTTCTTCATTAAACACTTTCATGGTATTGGTGTTTTACTGTAAAGGTTGTTCATACTTTAATACTCTTTGGGCCTAATATCTCTTCATCCTTCGGTTTCGTATTCACTAGAGGCTGGAAAGCGCGGAACATATCACGTTCTCTTGCTCACCACCATTAAAGCGAGTGAGAAACATTTTCACTTTTGGCAATAAGGGCCGTGCTACACTGGATCGGCAGGGGATGGCATCGGAAGCTACGCGTCATTTTAAAACAACCTTTATACTTTGTGACACAAGTTGCATAGCTGCTTGAACGTGGCGGGCCGGCCGGCGGCCTGTCGCGCACTCGCGCGGACTAGACGCCCGCAAGCGTGCAGCCGCCGTTTTGCACCTTATGTCACTAGACTTATAGCTTGTTTTAAAATAACGCGTCGCTTTCGATGCCATCCCATGCTAATACAGTGTAGCGGCCCTAACGGTGAGCGAGATAGCGCGGTAGTTTGTACAGATTGGAAGTTTCATCAACAAGTCATTGCACATACACGAGCGGGGCGGGCGGCGTGGCGGTGCGGGCGGCGAGCGGAGCGGCGCGGGGTCGCGGCGAGCTGTATCTCGTGCCGCTGCAGTGCCGCATGTAGCACCATGGGATTCAGCTCACCGCGACGCCACTAACAACTCATCTACTAATACCACGTAACATCGCCACCATCGATAACTCATGTCTAACGCGCACTAACTGGCACCGGTTTGCTGTTGGATACTGTCGACCTTTTCCACTGTTTTTTATGTGCTTTTGTAAAGGTGAATTATATCCAAAGACTTCTATGTAAACTATGGTAGACGAGCCCTACTCCGAGAAACAGACATTTAAAGCAATCTTGTCACGTGTCGTGAACGGCGTCTTCGCAGTACAGAGTTTAGGTGAGAGCTAAGCACAACGGTGTTAATTAGCTCCCTTTGAACGCTTCAGAATGTGGAAGTTACGGCTCGTCTGCCTCAGTTTATATAGAAGTCTGATTATTTCCGCTATATGCGCAACGATATATCGCGTATCACAAAAAGATGACTTGCACTTGTATAGACTACTTTCTCCAATATCGATTAGGTATATGGAGGTATATTTATATGAATGTATAGTTTAAATTATCTCGCGCTTGTAGCGGAATGATTCAGGTTAAGGCGTAAGGTACGTGGTCGGCTCATTTGTTTTTCAAACTTGATCAGCTTGGCACCACCTTCTTTCTCTCTGCCTAAATATTTCCGTCATAGAAAGCCTTTGTAACATACATTGCTGACTTATTGTCGTATTGTTTTTGTTAATCGTCTGAAGTGAAACCTAGGCATATATTACCGAACAGAAGATTATGCGTTCATCAAGAACTAACACAAAGGTAATTTTGTAAAATGTAGTGTCTCGATAAAAAATGTTCTTCCTTATCTTCGTTCTTTCACACTTTGTAAACCTGATATTACTAATTCCACTAAAGTTTAGCTTTAAAAGCTAAACTAAGTTCGGCGGCAGCTATCGTCGGCGAGTCTGCCGCCAGGCACTACTAGCTACTATGGATTTGTATGAAAGACTTTGAAGTGCAGCTACCGTCGGCTGATACGGGTGTCCTTGTCATTCCATACCATCTATCTTCTTCTTCTTAGTACACTCATAGAATTGTTTCAATGTTTTACAAACGATATTTACCCTTTCTATTCTTAAAATGGAGAGCATAATTCTGTACAAAGGTTTTTGGCGTAGAAAGAGACGGAAATACTACAGGTTGGTTTCCCGCTCGCACATATGCAATTGTATATAAACTATATATAATTTTAGTTGTGGTAGAGCCACGCTACCGGCGAAAATCACTTTAGCTGGTAGCATGAATGGGCCGGCTCGTCCGGGGAAGTACCACACTCTCACAGAAAAACGACGTTTGAGAAGTAGCTTTACAGCTTCGTTCGGTGAGTGAGAGTGCCGGAGGCCCATCCCACCTTCCCTCTGGGGAGGAAAAACCCCTGGTGTTACATTAATCTATGGGCAGCGGTGATCACTTACCATCAGGTGACCCGCTTGCTCGTTTGCCGTCCTATGACATAAAAAAAGTAAAAAATATAGACGTTCCTACGTCTGTAATATTATAAACAATTGCATATGTGTGAGCGGGAAACCACCCTGTAGTATTTCCGTTTCTTTCTACGCCAAAAATTTTTGTAGTATTCCCGTATATGCTATGCCAAAAGTTACTATGGGTCTCTCTCTATCTATAAGGTCCTTGTTCCTTACCTACCATGACAGGTCGCGTGCGACGCTTGCTACTAACGTCGGTCTCTGCCGCTGGACTTAGATCACCTTCACATGTCACCTCAGTTTCATTTCTGGTGAAATAATAAATAGACGGTGCCAATATGTTGCATTTGCTTTTGAGAGAAAGGAAGGGCGCTAGCGTGCCGGTCGATGGAATTCATGTTACACCTTTTGCTTTTAAAAAAACTTCCACCTAACAAATGAGCTGGACTTTGTGTGTACATATTTGTTTGTATTTCCATATGTCTCATATCTTATTGTATCCTCTTCTAATGAAGTAATATAAATTGTGTGCAACAATCATTATATTATCACTGTCTTTGTATATTCGGATTTCGTTCACTAGGATTGTTACAAATACGTTTGTTTTAATTTTATTCGTGTTCCAAGTGATATAGACATGTGTTATTAATGAATTCACTTAAAGCTAATACCCATTACAAAGACTCTTGCACCGGATCAGCTCCAATTCGCAGAGAAGCATAGATGCGATCTTATTGAGGGTTTCAGAAATGCTTACCACCTGATTTCAGCACAGGCGTCGACCTGAATAATTCGCTTTCATTGGATAATATTTGATATGCAGCAGCAAATGACACATTGTGATCCAATTACAGCTTGCCGGATCCGAGGCGCCAGTGCTGCCGCTGCTTATTTTAGGACATCCTCATTTTGTCATGATACTTCTGGTGGATTTCCAAAATTTTACTGATAGAAGTGTACATAGCGTAGAGCACAAGTGGTGGAAGCTTCACGTCACATTAAAATATGAAGATACCATCCTATATGAAGCTCATATTTAAATGCTTTCCAAGTTTTTGAGCTGAAAATTGCGAGTTGATCCGGTGCAGAGTGGATTTAATGGGCTATAGACTTGAAGCTGAATTAATCAGGCTGCTTTTGATGGGTTACAGTCTAACTTTTTTTTATCACTTGATATGTTTAAGTTAAGTAATATAATTGTCAAGATTTTATAATTGTTGAATGCAATTATATAAAAATATTTAAAAATGTGTGTGTAGTTTTAAACGGCTCAGTGACTGAAAATTTTGTTTGTCATCTTTCACAACATAATTATTTAATAGAGATGCACACTAAAAGATGTAAAGGAGGCAAATGACTGGTTATGACCGGATACTGGGGTAAAACTGTCTTCTACTGCATTTCGGGGAGTGTGCACAAGAACTGGATGATTTAATTTCCCCTGCACTATTCCATCATCGGACTACGCGGCGTTGGCAGGGATTCCATCCATTTGTGGTCAATATTCTTGTTCATCTGCAGTGGAGACTAGAAAGACCTGATGATGATGATGATGATGATTCTTGTTCATCACACCTCCTTCATTATGCGAACCGTTTAAGGAATGGAATTCCCTCCCTGCGTCGCTGTTTCCCGACACATACAATTTAGGGATTTCGAAGAAAACAGTGAATAGTTTGCGTGTACCCTAGACCTTGTTGTTGCTTTCCATCGGGCAAGATAGAGGACAAAGGCACTCAAAAAATCTGTAAAAAAAATATTACGACTCGATAGGAAGAAGAAATGTCGAATATTTCTATCACAGAGGAATCTATCTTCCGCGCTGGTCTAGAAAGAAATCATGTCAATAGGCGATGCGGCTAGCGACCCATCACTATTTTGATTCCTTTTACACCTACAAGCCCACCAACATGCTAATCGTCGCCACAAGGTTTTATAGACCTTGGCTCTGTCTACCCCGCAAGGGAAAAAGACGTAAATGTGTGTTATACATTGAGGAATTCTGATATTCGTTTGAATTATTGGGCTCCCACTCATTCATCATCATTCACTATGTATCTTGGTATTTTAAAACATTGATGTAGCTACTTAGACGTATGCACTGGCTTACATCTTTATAGATACTTTTTTGTCAGACGTTTAAATTATATATTATTATATCTACTTAATCATCATCAGGTCTTTTTTAAGTCTCCACTTTAGGAGCTCGACTCCAGAGCCATATAAAGCCAGAGCAGTCAGAGGATTTTCCCTACATTCTCCACAATGGCCAGACGGGTTGAAGAGGTCTCTTTGACGTTTATAAGCTTTGTTTAGCTGTGTTCTACTCTGCCGGAAAACATTCGGCGCAGTTTGAATGATTGGGCCTATACTATTCATTCATCATCATTCACTAAGTAACTTGGTATTTTAATTTAACTAAAACATTTATGTAGCGTATTTTGAAGATCTAATGCGCTGGCTACATCTTTACAGACACTTTTGACAGATGTTTAAATAATATAGTAGAATTTACTGATAGCTTCTCTCATGTAGTATCAAGAAGTAAAGTCTAAAGTAGAGAATAGGGAAGTTTGGCGCATACTCCATCGACAAGAGCTACAAAGCTCTTAATTTTTTTTATGCCATAGGATGGCAAACGAGCAAGCGGGTCACCTGATGGTAAGTGATCACCGCTGCCCATGGACTAATGTAACATCAGGGGTATGACAAGAGCGTTGCCGGCCATTTATTTTTCTCTCCCCAGAGAGGATGGTCCTCCGGTGCTCTCACTCACCGAACGAAGCATGAATAAGAAGAATACTTAGCTTCCACTAAATATTTCAGAGCCGCTGGAGCTGCCGTTCCTAGCGCTGGAGCCGCCGATGTCGGCGACGGACTACGGCTTCTGCTTGGACCATGACGAGGGGCTGTCAGAGCTCTTCGACTTCGAGTTTTAGTGGTCGCGTGCGGACTAAACTAACAGAAAACACTTCTATATAAACTGAGGTACACGGGTCCTACTTCAAGAAACAGACATTTAATGCCACGTTTTCACTCAGCCACCGCCACTGCTCCTGCCACTGCCGGAAATATTTCCCTTAATACTTCTGCGGCAATCACGACGCGAGTGGGTATTCACAATCAGTTTGCATACTTCTTTATTTATCAAATCGTAATAATGATTGTAATCGCTCGAAGCGCCGGGCAGTGGCATTGGCAGGAGCAGTGACAGCGCGAGTAACCTATTACATACACGCGCTGCCCACTTCTCTGCCCAATAAGGCTGAGTGTTAATATGCCATAAAGGCAATTATGTCACGTGACGTGGACAGTACAGAGTTTAGGTGTGAGCGCAACGGTGTTAATTAGCTCCTTTTGAACGCTTCAGAATTTGGTACGTACGGCTCGTCTACCTCAGTTTATATCAAAGTCTTTGGCTAACAGGGCTAGCGATCATGTTCGGTACTCGTAGGCGAGCGGTTCACGCGGTTTTGTTACGACCACTCGAGTGTACATTTGTTTCAGTGTTTCTTACGGCCGTAAGATAAATGATTTTGTTATTGTTGTTGCATGGATATATTGACGTAACAGGAGACAAGAAAATAAGTACTAAGTGCAGTCTATCATATATAATTGGCTGTAGAACATCAATCACAAACATGTTTAAACCGACGAAAAATCGGAGGCTATCGAGACGACGCGTATATATTTTTTTATGTATGACCACGCACAGACTTATTACTTAGATTTACAGAGTAGTCTGATTTTCATAACTCTTTTTTATTAGAAAGGGTACACCCCTGATGTTGGTCCCATATAAATTTAGAACAAAAGTCCAACCCTAAGGGTAGAAAAACAGGGAATGATTGATTTCTTGCTTTTAATTTTTGTGTTAAAAAGTTTTAATCTCTTGTGAACAATTTCAAAATACCATTTATCTACGTGAGATTGTAACGGGATACATAGAAGGCGTGTGAGTACAGACGCCGTGAGGATATAGGGGCAAGTCGTCCTCGGCGCCCTGCCAGGTGCCTGTTTTAATGATGTTGAAGTGCCGCCGCCCCGCGTCACGTCGTCTGAATACGCTTATTTGTATTATACATATTGTTTATAATAAATTAATCTGGCACCGTGTTGAGGACGACTTGTCTTTGCAGAAGAATGCCACGGTCGTGTAGACATTGTTATTCATAACAAAAAGAATTTTAATATACACTAAAGAGATATATTAAAATTTGTTATGTTGTGAGCTTGTGTTAATCGAGAATGGAGGGTCAGTTTTTCCTCGTAAGATCTTCCTCCAATCACTACTTTCCTTCTGTTGTAAGTTAAATTATTTTTCATCATTTACTAGAGGTATATTGTTAAATCTGTAGTTATGATTTGGAATTAACGGTTAGTTAAGAGTAGATTTCAGTTGCTGTAATTCGTCCTAACATCAGCATTGTAATATGCACCAGATAAAAAAGAAAATCTAAAAAAATACTAAGCAATTTTAAGGTGCAATGACATAAAATTAGTTTTGTGTTGCATAAGTAGCCTACACGAGTAGGTAGCGAATTATTTATATTTTGATTATTGTTTTATTGAACAACTTTTAAAAATTGTAAACCGTTAGTGCCGTATTTGTGAGACCTACAACCTAAGTTTATGTTGGTTTGAGTTGTCCACGGTATCTGAATGGCTCGTAACGGGAAAGTTCCTCGTACCCTGTATGTAAGACGTACATAGACGTTGTTGCCATAAGACTTAACAAAATTAATTTAAAGGGTATTAAAAGGGTTCTAAAAGTTAACAGTTAATTTTGTTGAGACTTGTAACTCGAATGTTTAACTGTTACACCGTCTGTGGTGAAATCCTTTGCAGAAGTTATTGTATTTGCGGCTATTCCGGGATCAATCGACATTGCGGGGTTAAACATAATTCCGTATTTTTTTAGCTCGCGTTGTGATTTTTTGCTGATGTAGATCGTGATTCTAAGGGTAAAATCATTTTAGCGCAGAGTGAAAGCGAAGCGAAACGATGTTGATATGGAATAATCGCCTTTACCTTAACAGCGTAATGCTCATATTCCTTGTAAAATCGAAATTAATGACGCGTGAATACGCAAGTCTGCGCGCGAATTTCGTGCTTCTAAACCTCAGTGGAAAATGAGCATTAAGATATTGAGTTAAAGGTGGGTTTGCCATATTAGCATCGCTTCAGCTTCGACTCTAGTATGAATTGACTCTAACCTAGAGTTTTTGCGTATCATCTCTAAGTTAGCAGACGGTGTCTCAATTGAACGCAGAGGCTATCCTAGACTGTGAGCGCACTGGTAATGCGCACAGCCCCTACGACTGTCGGAGTATTGGAGAGCAGAGCGTCAACCATGAGTTTGTACATTTCATTTATGACAGTAGTATACGGTAACGTTTTAATAACCGTCACTATACTTTGTCCTCCTCATTATAGTTTTCGAATCTCTTACTCGATAACGACTCAAGGTTGGATATAGACGAATACAACACGCGGCGTATAAGTTGAACTAAGTGTGAGCGAGACACACCTATATTAATCAGTGGCAATGTATTGCGGTGTCCTACTCACACTTAGGTCAACTTATTTGCCGGGCACTGTACGAGGCTGTGTTTATAGGAACATTACCGCACCATGAGTTACACATTTGACTTTCGTTTTCTATCGAGTATGACAATGGATCGAATAGTTTACTACTCACAAGAATAAACTCATAGATAGATTTTCCTTTGTCTAAACTATTGTCATACTCTATATAACATGGAGTATGACAATAGTTTACTATTACGAGACATCGAATAGTTTACTATGGATCGAATCGTTACTACTCACGTGAACAAACTCATGGCAGAGGCTCAGGCGGCGCCGCGCCGCTGTACATAGTCGCTCAAACGCCCGGCGCGGCGCGTGTACATATTACGATGTAATGAATGGTGATATCTTAGCGGCCTTGGATTTTACTTGTAAAGCTAGCTCTAGTTCCATTATCACACTCGTGCCGTTGACGGCTATCGTTTGCATTGCCCCGTTCCGTTCCGATGACCGAGTTTGCCAAATATTTAGTTCATACCTGAATTACGAGTTTCTTTATAGTTTATTTAGTTGTCTTTGTAAATAGCCGCGGGCCGGACGGCGAGCGGCGGACGCTTGTATATTTATATCGATGATTTAAATGATTAAGTACAAAAGGCAGATACGTTGTAGTGCTTCTTAGCGGGCTTTTAATATCATTTTATATTTATAATTATAGACGCTGCATGCTAGCAAGGGAGAGTTGAATTTATCGTAAGGTCCGTTAAGAGGCGCTGCACCGCCGTAGTTTAAAACGTATTACCTCACGTCCACTATCGGCCGCGTCCGGCTCCCGTCCGCCCCGCCCATAGTGTACAGCACAAATTCATTGTAAAAACTTACTAATAAGTGCATATCAAATAATTTTAATGTTAGACTTAATTTGGAGGCGTGTGGGAGTGTTGAATGCGTTGGCGGCGAGTCGCGGGTGAATCCGGTCGCAATAATATGTATGTGTGCGGGTTTCTGTTGCTTTGTTTATTTTTTTGGCTTCTTGTTCGCGAGAAAACACCTTATAAGTTGTTATAAATAACGTCACCAATAAAATTAGTAGTAAACAAAATATTTTGAAGCGAGAAACCATAGATAATTTTGCGAGAAACCATAGCGTAGCTGTTGCCCGTCACCGTTTAGGTCGTGACTACACCGCCGAACGTTTTGATAGTATTAAATATAATTTCATATTATTTATAAATCAATGGCGTTATTTTAATATTGTTTGTTCTGTGAGATCAATCCACTTATTAGTTCGTTGTAAAGCACCTAGCTCACTTTAAGTCTTGAATTCAATGAAATATAAGTTGTGATTGTGACAAATGAATTTATAGGCGCGTTTTGTTTCAGTATCTTTAACAATGAAATTTTATTTTTGGCTTGAAGATTTTAAAATTATCGCCTCTTGTTTTAAGAATACAGTGCAAAGTAAAATTGACCCTTTCTATTATTGTGTTGTTTTAGAAAGTAGTAAGTAAATTTGGTGCAACACTGTAAAAGTCAATGTTCACGGAAATTTTATTAGTTCGGTTACATTCAAAACTTGAATCGTATTCTCGAATTTTCTACAAAGTTACCTAGCCGCAGCGGGTCTTAACGTCAGGCGACGAACTATTTTACTGGAATAAAAAAATCTTAGTTTTAAATTTGAATAATTTCTGACACAATTTCTGGGGCCAAACATGCGAGAAAGGAAGTACAAATTTAACAAGTTTTCTCGTAATTTAGTTTAAGGTTTTTACGCAAGTTCCACGCTAAAATGCGACGTTCGACAGTGTCGCAATATCGACGTTTTTCTTTGATGGGACTACAGGCACCTCTGTTGTGTGTAAAAGTACCTTGTTTTGTACAACAAGTTTGTATTTGTGCATAGTTTTTGTTACTATATGTATCTGGATATTGTCATAAGTTATTGGCTGTTGTTTTGTATAATTTCATACCATCATGTTTAGATCTTGTCAGATCAAGTAGAGACATTATACCTATTTCACTTCTCGATTTAACTTCGATTCACTTATTTACTGGTCTGACAGGATTTATTTTAACGCATTTTTAATCTTTTATCGGTAACATTACAAACGTATCGTAAAATGGCTGAAAAACTTCATAGCACACCTGGCAAAATCTAAATTTTTTTCGTAATTTCACCGACTAGGATGAAATGAATACTTGGTTGTTTTGGGGTAAATGTTTTTGTCTGCAGTAAGGTCTTTTCATCTACAAAAAGTTCATAGTTTTTATAGAGTCGTATCGGCGGCGCACAGGGTCCTAATTTAGATTCAATACAATTTTGCGACATTTATTTGGAAAATATGGAATCGCTTTCATTTAACGTTTTTCACGTACAAGAGAAACGAGACATGGTTTGTTGAGAAATTTCCGAATATAAATTAGCTGTTTAGTGTTTTAATCGTTAGTTGAAAATCCAACGCCCGAATACTCACAAATCCATTTTAGAAGCATCTTAAATCTCGCTCTGTTACTATCTAGATAACCTAGCAAGATAAAGAGAACCTGAGATTTACGAAAGTCATTAATAAAGATACATACATACATACATAGTATCACGTCACGTTTTTATCCCTTACGGGGTAGACAGAGTCTAAGGCCATAAGACCGAAAGGCCATGTTTAGCATATTAATGGGCTTGAAGATATTTAAATTAGTAAAGATTATTTTGAATATTCCCGGGCACTTATTACGAATGTGATAAACAAGATATATTTGCCTCCATGGCATCATCATCAGGTCTTTCCAGTCTCCACTGCAGGAGCACGACCCTCTCTGTACATACAATATACATACAACATATGAATTCAGTTCAGTGTTAGTAAATTTGTTAGTGCAAAGTACGATCTAGTTTGCCTGATGGTAGTTGATTTCGCTTCACCAACCTCCGAATATTCAAAATAATCTTAACCAATGACAATCTTAAATCTCAGACTATCTTTGTCTTGCTAGGTTATCTAGACAGTGACAGAACGAGACTTGGGAACGATTTTAGTTAAGATGCATCTCAGATGATTGAGTATTTAGGAGTTACAGATTGTATTTTTAGTGACGCCGCACACGGGCCATAAACCACAACCTCAAAACGCAGCCAGCGACCTATTTTCTGTTGTTTCATACATTTTATATGGACTCGCCGCACTCTGTTGACGCCGGTGGTCACCACACGCTACTTCAGATGGCTGCGTTTATGGCTGTGGCTAGTGGCCCGTGTGCGGCGACACTACCTTCTACTCTTAGCGCCCGACGTGACATTTGTTACATAAGCAGAGGTGCTGAATATCTCACAGATACTGTGTAACGTTTGTATTGTCCGACATTTCTTATGCCATCATAACGTCTTCCTGATGTCTTCAGTTGTTTACCATCTATGCATTTTTCAATAAGAATGGTATTGGGAGTTAGCAATTTTATAATGTCTGTCCTTGTCTTTATCATCAGATGGTGAGGGTAGAGAAAAATTAAAGAGACGTTCTTATTCTTGTTAAAATGTAGTATTACAAAATTACGACGTTTTCGTTGTAAAGAAAACATATTGACGGCAAACTAAAGCTAACACTAGATTCCGTCTTAAACCCATGCAGTTTTGACGATATTGAATTATTTATGGCCTCTGAAACGACTATAAATTGTGTTGAAACTGCGTTTCAGAGTATTCCCCAATCGATGCGACATGGCACGGGCTAGACTTTATGATAACTTTTTGTAATGTATGTACTTATTTTGTTGTATAGCCCACGCGTTCGCTCCCGAGCCGAAACTATGTCAATAAACGGGTTGTCATATGTATATGTTTCGACCACACACAGGAAAGTAGTGCTAAACGAAATGAGACTTTTAGACGGCATGTTTTGTGTGACTCTGGTTTTGAATGAATAAAGGTGCAATGTTAATGTATTAAGAGTGCGTGGAGACTGCGCCGCCGCAGTGTCGGTCGCCAGGCCTGTTCGGTTAGTATTCTTTGCGTTGGAAGACTGAGATTGAATATTCCAGTTTCGATGAACGAGGGAGTTATTTGTTGATTGAATTTAAATATAAAGTCATATATATAGTTAGGTTATATTTTTTAATAAATATAATATTGAGATATGTAATATAACTCTGTCTTTGATTTTTACACCTCCTGTTTTCCTTTGTTGCGCTTCAGTTTATGACTAGTTTGATCACAACATATGTATATGGCTACTGAAATATGATTCCTCATTTGTATACCGAAGATAATGCAAATAATAACATTTACACAAGTTGTATAAACATTTATAAAAAAAGAAATATATTTACAACCCCCACACGAAAATACGATGTATTATGTATTCCCGTTTGCCTCCATCTTGTTAACGGCTGAACCGATCTAAAAGCCATCGCCAAGGTCGCTATATTCGGATTCAAATTTAAAAAATGTATCAAATCGGTTCGCCCTTTTTAGAGCTGAGGCACAGACAGGTACACAGACAGCGGTCAAACTTAGCCTATCATTTTGCGTCGGGGGATTTTAATATAACAATTCAAACAAGTACCACCTTCCTACACCTGTATACGCATAAAGGCTAATTATAATTACATAATAAAATAATAATAGACTCCGCTTCTACATTGAAACGCGGTAAATTTCCACTTACATTACGATTAATTAATTGAGACTTGGAACTAGGTTATACAGTTAGGTCTGTAGGTACCTATCTAAAAAGAACTTAGTAGTGGTCTACGTTAAGTTCTTTTTTCACCGTAAGTTTTCGACCAGAGGCTAAACTAACTCGTCGGAATGCCAGCGACCCGACAATCACTTATGTACAGTTGGCGGCAAGTAAACCTGATTTAAAATTTGTTCGTTCGTAGGGGGGTCAGGTTTATATGCCGCCGACTGTACTGTGAAAGAATTTCAAACTTTCTAAATGAGTAATGACCAGTCGCAACGCATGAATCGCCTGTAGAAGACAACGATATTTTAGCGACACTGATCGTTCAAGGTTTATCATCCTGCATTTCACAACATCCTTCATTAATTTAGACAAAGCCTATGACAAAGCCCATTAATGAATCTATACAAAGTCAATATTTCATCCTAAGTTAAGCCTAATAAAGAGGTCACAGTCATTTGATGAACTTCTCCAAGGGGAAGTTCATGAAGGATTTGCTCCAGATGTCGGTGAAAGCGGTGCTGACCAGGTCGTTGATGAGCGGCCTGATGACGGCGAAGCCAGGTTTCCACGCTGCGTTGATCACACGATCCAACATATTCTCTGAAAAACACATTGTTCATGTTCAATCGTCAAATTTAGTTCTGCTGCACGACTAGGTATACCTAAGTAAAAAAAATTCTAAAACTATAATTAGCGGCGTAAGCACATTTGTTTTGACATACATTCCTTTTTTTCAAGCTGTTTAACTTTCCCTATTGTTAGATTGTCTGTGAGTGACAAATCTTGCAAGTCTTCTGCTAAAATTGTGTACTTAAGCCTGTTGGATAATCAATGACAATATGTATTAGGTAGGTATGGTACCATAGCAATGATCAAATACTGATCACACTAAACCACTTTTCCCAAGAATTATAGGTCGAAATATATAACAAAATTGGACTTTTCATACTAAATCGATCAGTTGATAAGCAATCTTCTGTGATGGGAGGAAAAAATAAAAGGCCAGCAACGCTCTTGTCACACCCCTGGTGTTGCAGTTGCCCATGGGCACGGTAATCACTTGAACACCTAGCTCCTACGAATAAGAACCTTGCTCGATTGCCGTGATATGTCATAAAAAGTTACCTAGTATGCTGTTCCCGCGAAGAATATTCCCCACGTGTATCTCCATGCCCCCGATGTGGTCCACCTCCACGAGCACGTCGACGCCGGCGCCGTTTCGTTTCACGCGCGTCGTCTGCGCGTAGTCCCGCAGCGTCAGGTTCCAGTGCCCGCTGCGGACCACGCCTAGGCCCAATACGTTGCCCTGCTCATGAACACGAGATAATATTTAAGAAGATCGACTACCTGTAAATTTTCATACAAAAAGCGATAACGCTTCCCAGCCCTTAAACATTGTCCAATTTCGATATTTTTTTTAACACATTTTTTAATACTTAAATTGTAGAAGTAGGGGTGTACGTTTTGATATTTAAGATATATTACTTCCAACAAAAGTTATGAGCATTTAAGTAAATATCCATATTTTTTACTTAAAAAATCCCCGGGGCATT
Source organism: Rhodophaea formosa (assembly GCA_963082605.1). Taxonomy (NCBI): domain Eukaryota; kingdom Metazoa; phylum Arthropoda; class Insecta; order Lepidoptera; family Pyralidae; genus Rhodophaea; species Rhodophaea formosa. The sequence continues at coordinate 17,404,811 of OY720207.1, forward strand.
TTAATTTATTTAAATTTATCTAAACCGAATCAATAAAAAAGAACGGTTAGCCCTAGATTAAGGTGTGCTAAATCGAATGACAAAAAACTTCCTCATTTCGTAAAGGTTTAGGGGTGTGGAATAGTTATCGCTTTTTGTATAAAAATTTACAGTTGATCCTCTTAAGCTTGGCATTTTATCATCAATCATCAAGTCTCCACTGCAGGAGCATGACCCTCTCTGTACTACCAGACTACCAAACCCACCGGAACATGCATACTTATGGTCGGCGGTCTTAACGGTCGACGAGCTTAGCATATAGTTAATACAGTCGTTTGAGCGACATTGTTAGATTACGCTTAATTGGCATGCTTAGTTAATATAACTTGCCCATGGCTCCCAAAGCATGTATGTACAGAACTATGTATCCACAATGTATAACAAAGCTACGTTCATAAAATACATAGTACCTATATAAATGAAAAAGGTAAGGTAATAAGGTAAAGTGAAGTTAGCCTAAACTCTAAAATTCACAACAACAAGAGTTTAGGCTAACTTCACTGTGCACTGCAGCGCTATATAGGAGACATGCTTATAGGAGGCGCTTTATTTATTTTTTATTTACACCTCATTTACATATCGGTTCTGATCTAACGCTGTTGTCCAGTGAAACCGTTTTTTAAGCGAGGAAAGAATACCTAGGTGTTTGTTAGATTGGGGGAACGGTAAAGGATGCTACTTGCTCGGACAGATTGGAGATGAGAGTAGCTAGGAAAACCGGCCGGCGTACCCGATGCCCTATTAGCCACCATATAAGCTGTTGAAGAACACATCCCTGATCAATTCGAAGTAGGTATAATCAGTGCAAATTACCTTAAATTCATAATCACCATACAGCCATTTTTCGGGGAAATATTGTGAGTAAATGATACGACCATTATCCCAGTCAGTTCTGTAAAAAGCAAAATTCAATCAATACGACAGGCCAGCATTTCTCACAAAGAGCAAAAATACAATTTTTTTTTCATACACAGTCTCTGGTTTTTCGTATCATTTGTTTTTCTGTAAGCAATGTTTAGCAGCAGGCTCTAAATAGAATACTTTGTAGGTACGTACGTAGGTAGTATAAAGAATATCTTACTTGAACTTTGTAACAGTTGACTGGGTCCACCCTCCTTCGTAAACGTCTTTAAGTGTGAGAGTGTATCCTATGCCCATCACGGAACGGACCTGGACCACTTCATCTGCATGATGGGGGTCGAAGGGTGCCACGCCCAGCTCTGGGATACCTGTGCATGAACAAATTAAAAAAATTACGACTAACTACGCCACTCACGTGACATGTGTTGCACTCCCAACGCTGGCTAGACGGGTTGGAGAGGTATTTATAAGCTTTATTTAGCATCTGTTTTCTAAGTAGCCTCCTACGATATCTACGGTAAGACTTGGGAGTGGTCCTATTCTACTCTGACGGGAACCACACGGCTGTTTATCTCTGTCGTTCTGTTTATTTAAGAGCATGTACAGTATTTTTTCAATATGGTTTCCATACAAATGTATTTCTCTATTTTCTCGCTGAAAACTGATTCTAGAGCCACGATTCTTTTTTCATGAAAACTAGTACTAAAATAGGAATGCCCCTATTTTTTATTTTTTCCAAAAAAACTGTTTTTGTACAATTTTTTTTCTTTTAAACAGGTTTTTAGAAAAAAATAAAACATAGGGACATACCTATTTTAGTAATAGATTGTATGTTAAAAGAATTGTGCCTCTAGAAGCAGTTTTCAGCGAGAAAATAGAGAAATACATTTGTATGGAAAACGCACTGCTAGTATACCCTCTTAAAAATATCTTTTAGATATTTATTTTTTACTAGCTGATGCCCGCGATTTCGTTCGCGTGGACTTTATGACTCCGGCATATTAATATACCTTAATACGAACTACACATACATAAGGAAATACTTGTAGCAGTGTAATAAAATTGTATGGCATTGCATTGGCTGTTGCTAAATACTGGAGGGATTTTTGAGCCACCGACACGATAATAAGTAGACTATATACTCGTAGATAGCTCCAAGTGAGCTTGCGCTATTTCACCAATCTTTGAGGTATGGGCAGAGTGCCCTTAACCTATCGCAAATTTTCAAAGGGCCTTCGGGAGAGACAGACCTCGGCTTTAGGTGTTGCCTGTGTGTTCAAGGCTTGGAGAGACAGCAAACTCATGTTTAAAATGGTACCTAATGTACCCAAGAGACTGGCCGCATTTCCACGTTGAATCGCTAGGCTCAGCCGTTGACCAAAATGATGACAAGTTTTGTACTATAATAACTATTAATAACACGCTTATTAGTGTAGGTACAACTATGACAATAGTGTAGGTACTTACAATTATTTTAATAAATATCTTTACTATAACTACCTACATACTGTCTCTTGCGTGTCTCTGTCGACTTGCGTTGTCTGTCTCACATCTGACCCTGGATTGACGTATATTTGATCCCAAATTCGTTCTAGCTGCCAATTTTTTTGGGTTTCGATTTGTCATCTGCTATGTCTGCAGTCTGTCTGCCTCTCAGAATAATGGTTCTGTGGTCTACCTGTATGTTCGTATGTCACAGGCTTATTCCAAAACTTTAAAGACTACGCAGTTGAAACTCAGCAGTCAGGTAGATGTATTTTATGAAAAAAAAAACTCTCGCTAATAGGGTTGCCAGGTCTTTAAAGTGAATAGCCGGACAGAGCCGCCAGTTAACCCGGACATTTGGGTTAAAAGGCCGGAGTCCCATAATATTTTAGTCGTACGCTATACTGACCTACACGACATTTTTAATATAAATTAGGCAGGGGTTTGTTGGCATACAATCTTCTTAAATTCTATCAATATTCATAAAAATGGTTAAATTTAAAAAGGCTACCGAAACCCGGACAGACTGGACTCCGATTGATTCGGCCGGACTTGCAACCAAAAAGCCTAATTGTGTCCGGCTTAATCCGGACGCCTGGCAACCTTACTCGGAAACATATGATTATTGGACGCGAAAATTTTGCAAGAAGACTATAATATTAGTCAATAGATATTTTCGTCGAGTAAACAGATAGGTATGTAATATTTACGAACATCCAACATTTTTGAGCAATATGATAAACAATATTTACTAACCAACTTTGAAATACGGCCTCACTTTGTTGAAAGCTCGTTTCATACACTGATCGAACTCAGGCGTATTCCTGTGGCACGCTGAAAATATCCTTTCTGTAAAGAAATAAGTATTATAAATATGTATGAACAATAACACTTTTTTTTTATTTTTACTTTTACAACAATGTAAGGTTCTTTTTTAAACTTTTCCCATGGGACCAATGCTGGGAATTCGAAAAAAATTACATTTTGATTGGTACCAAAGTGTTCGGGCGGCCATCGGCGATTTGTATGAAAAATGTCGAATGTTTTTTGAGTTTCCAGCGTTGGTCCCATAGGAAAAGTTGGTCATTTTGATGGGCTGATTTGATGATTTGAGGGACAATAGTGTTGACTCTAACACCCTGTAGGTATGCAAGTATTAATATCTTTGTTGGAAAGGTACTTGAGTGCGTCCCATTGGCACAAAAACAATATACCAAGGAACCTCCTAAGTATATTTTTTCAACCTTCACTTGAACTATTAACTGTTAGCTCAAAGAATATTCTTTGGACATAAAATTTGGAAAAATTTTCTTTAAACATTAAAAATTTTGAAAAACTACCTTCTTTTTCCCTTAGCCGTGAAGTGTACGTCAATGAATTAGGTCCACAGACAAACATTTCATTCAGGTACATTATCAGTGTAGCAAGCGACTGACTATTGACCCATTGCGATAATTTAATGAGGGATATTTATAGGAGACGTGATTGAGGCTATGCAGAGCAACGCCAGAGTAGCCACTCGAATGTTATCCCATATTTAGAATAAAATATTATCTACAAATTGAGTAGATATAATTACATTTCTTACAACATATTCAGGTTAAGTTTTTGAAAGACAATTTAATACTAAAGAACTTACTATCTGTCCGTCTTTCAAAATGTATCATCTTCCATGACTTTATTTTCATCTTATGTGTTTGTCATGCAATAATAATGCTATAATTATAATGGGAATAATTATAGCATTTCTTATTTCCTTGGACTTTGTTTATTTGTTGGTTTGTTTGTTTGTTTGTTACACATTCACGCCGTGACGCTGGCGCGCGCATGTGCAGCGTTGTTGACATTTATATATTTAGGTATATGAAAGTAAAATGTAACAGAAGAAGAACAAACTTTGTTGTTTATGATGTTACCTATCCACTCCTGCGAGGTGATTATTGTAAAATAGGTACGTAAAGTAAAATTTACAGGGTTACTTGAAAAACCAAATGCATAAATCAACTAATCTCATCATAATTTACGTTTGTTCTTATACAGCTTGGTAAAAATATCAATGGTTTGATAATTATAATCCTCTCAACTTTTCTATACAAATGTTGAGAGGCTTATAATTAATTATAAATTTCGCGATTGTTACACATTTATATAAAAATAATTTTAATGCGGCTTTATCGTGTTTATTACATTACCTCTATATAAACACCTAACGTTTCGAACACTTTACAGTGTTCGTGGTCGTAGGTAGACTAAGTTGACATTTGTCTAGTATTTTATAAGAATTACATGCAATAACTACCGCCAATTAATAATTTTATTGATAACGTTCCGGATGTACGCAGTATTGGCTTTAACCCAACCATTTTATGCGTTTTGATAATCCGCAAGTCCTTGCGAAAGAAAACAGATACATTCCAAGAATGCTTCGTGACGCTATTGAAATTAAAAAAAACATCCTAATTTCAGTAGAGGATGGTTGGCAGCAGTGGCGGCTCCCCCTTAAGTGCACTCGTGCGGCGCACTACCAGTTTAAGCTTAAATATATACAAAAAAATTACATTATAAGATATAAACAATAAATAAGCAGTTTTACGTAAAAATATATTAATTTTTTGTCAAATGATAATCAGTCATGTACTTAACGAAATAAGTATTATTTTCGCTTGACAAAATAATTTGCCGTGCGCTCGCTCCCAACGCACGCAGCGCGCATACAGCTACTATTGAGAAGGCGACGAAACGCCTGGCGCGTGAGACGGAAGATTAGTATGGAAGTTTAGCGAAATCTGGTGCGCCGCACGGGGTCCGACGCGGAACGAACGCTGACGTTCGGAAATGTTCGGATTAGGTAGTTTTCGCGTAAATTGTCTTACGTTTGTATTTGTTCGTGTTTTACTTTCGCTGTTTTTATGTTTTGTTTTACTTATTAATCTTATTATCATACATTAAGTAGGTATGTAAACAAAAAATGCCTATCTAAATAAGAGAGAATTATTTCTGCATATAAAAATTATCTATATTGTTTAGGCATGTCTTATGATGTGCACCACCAGGTGTTTGAGTCACGAGCCGCCACTGGTTGGCAGTTACCACCAGCTTGGGATCCTGTCATCAATTTAATTAAATCTCAAGCTAAGCAGAAGACTGCAAGACCTTCAGACACCGTGAGCCAATACTGTGTACATCCGGAACGTTATCAATAAATATTTTAGGCGGTAGTTTTTGCATATAGTTCTTATAAAATACTAGACAAATGTCATCTTAGTCCACCTGCGACCACGAAAACTGTGAAGTGTTCGGAAAGTTAGACGTATAAATAATGTAATAAACGCGATAAAATTTTATTTAAAAGGCTTATAATTCTCAAGAATTCTCAAACCATTTTCCGTTTGTATGGAGAAAGACGCGTTCAGGGCCCTCTCAAAAATGGCGTTGAAAAATGACCTAAGAGCCACTGAGGTTACTATTGGCGCTTGTAAATAACTAGGTATTGTGAGTTTGGTGACTAAAAACAAAAAAAGAAGTAGGTTTTATTTTATTTTGTCATCGTCTCGACGGATTATCCTATCGATAGAGTCATCGACAGATTAGAAAAGGTAGTTATAATCTTTATAGATTATTCTATCAGAGCGTTTTTGAAGTCTAGAGTTCGAATCTAGGTGGATGGTGTTTACTTTTTGGTTATTTTCTTTTTTTGATCGACAAAGTTTTTCAGGCTTCTCTTTTAAATTAAAAGTTTTGGACATATCCCTACTCCTCCTCATCACCCTGGGCCCCAGCAGAATGGGTAATCCAAGCATGCTGAAAACCGTGCGAAGTGGATGAGAAAAACCCGAAAAGCGGATCCCGGGATCCGAAGCACTCCAGCTGAGGATGCAACCGGGATCAGGGCTCAGATGAGACAAAGATTAGAAATGTAGGTACCTATAATAAAACCTATTACCTACATGGTTTGATGGAATGGAACACGGCAACACCGCACCTAGTTATGCAGTCATAAATGGTGATATAAATAACTACCTAGGTACATATACTGTCTGTATAATATGCACATCACAACTTCAATAAAATTTCGCTGCTATTGCCACTGCATCATAGATATCAGAATCACTGCATAAAGGTGCACGTAAAGTAACTTTACAAGCAGTTGTCTGTACATTCACTTGTTTATGTAAATTAAATACTACTAGGTATGTTTAATAGGTAATCTTAACAAACACGCGCAGAATTTGTTTAACGAGTTTCTAGCAGACACATCAAAAATACAGAAATTAATGAAATACCGAAATTTATTTGTATTTGTAACTGTAAATCGATAACGGTACTGAAAAATTGTTCGGTATTGCGATGCGATCCTTACATTCGTTATCGTGAAGTACTAAATGACGAATAGGGTGTTTTCGTCTTGTGGTCTGCATTTTGTATCGGCATAAATTATGGTCTCGGAAAAACCACAAAACGAGAAAGAGAAACAACGGTAAGAAACAATAAGACATCAAACAATAAAAATAATTTGGTCGTGTTTCCAGCTACGCTATCTAGATAGGTATTAGGTACCCCGTTTTTCCATCAGGATTAGGACACCTTCCTAGTCCTGATAGAAAAACGGAGTACCTACGAGGTGAAAAATTTAATATGAGTAGTTTGAGGTATGGAAAAGGACATAGACATCAGAGAACAGTCCAGGATGTTCCCATTGACATTAACGCGAGCGGAGCCGCGGAAGAAAGCCAGTATTACATAAAGTTCAAATTCTTTATTTCTGACAACAGGCTGACAATAACCCATCCCAGCTATTAGGTAGTGGTTGTTAAAGCTATTAAGATGCCATTGGCAGTTTAAAATATCTAACATCAAGTATAGTGTAGCCACATAACAATAAACACATGAAAACCAAACAAAAATAAATTAGCACATATAAATTCAAGTGCGTGCGTTCAAACTATTTATTTATCTTTATTTACCATGAAAGTTTGATGGTAAATAGACATTGATAGAATGAGAATTGCCATCAGTTTAAGTTTAACACTAGTTAAGTTTTAATTGAAGGCAATGTTATAATTAGCAACCGGTCGACTCGCTAATGTTAGGTACAAGTTTTCAAAGTTACTTATGATGTTAACCTTTAAAAATATTTACATTAGAAATATCGTAAGGTCTATAAATAGAAAATAAACTTTTTGGTACTACCTTGAAAGATGACCGTTTATTTTACAAAAAACTTCTTCATAGATACATGGTAAACCCAAATGTTAGTACCGACAAAGACAATATAATACTAACGTAATAGACTGCCCACCTCATACAAAAATATTGGACCAAATTAAGGTTGCGAAAAGCAGGCGAATGTATGGCGCAGGAAAGTTGTTTGATACTCGATACTAGATGACGGTAATCTGCGTCAGTCTTTAACTCACTAAATATACGGTATCATTTTAAAATATTATGCCTAAAATATTGCTTTGATTTTTAATAAGATATATTTTGTGAATCATGTTTTTATATTCTCATAATACGGTAGATACAATGTTGTGTAGTTTCGAGTGGCGTCATCTATGCGACTCTCTGAGAACAAATCGTACGATTAAGGCGTTGAGACCACATGCGTACCGATCTTCGAGCAACACGCCTAGCCGTGATGCTCAAAGGTACCGATATACTTACTAAGAATTTCCGATAACATTGCCTATGATCAATATAAGACAAAAAATAATTTTGGAGAACTTTTTCTCCTGACCCTAGACGATCGCCTTTGATTGATACCTTTTTGTCGCTCTATGAGAGAGAGCCTTATCTACGTAATTGTGTTAAAAAAAGGTTTATTGTTTCTTCTTTAAAATAAATAGTTATGCAAACTCAATTTTTCAAGTACACTGTTTCTGTGTTACATATTCAGTTCATATTAGTGTTGAGATGAAGCCGTTATGCAATGTGCGCAGCGGAGCGAGGTGGAGGGAGGCAGACTTGAATACTTGAAAGTAAATAGGGAAGTGGGTAATATATTTTGCTGCAAATTACTTAGATTACAGATGGATAGTTCGTTTAAAAGCTTACATTTGATTGTCGTTTGCACACTAAACATAATAATTTTGTCAACACTGGGGCCGAAGAAAGATTGGAAGAACCTACGTCTTGACTTCATGTTGTTAGGATGATATGTGTGCGAAGGGTTCACTATCGAAGACCATGCAAAATGGATAAGAAAAAAAAACAGAAAGCGGACCCCGGACTCACACGCTTAGATGAGAGAGACAGAGATGGGACCGAGGAATCTGGCACTGACTGCTTTCGGCCTATACGGCAAAACATGAGAGTTACTGCTCTCCAAGGCTTTGCCATTGTTTTCAGTTCGGCCCTTTAGGCTATGCATGCAAATCACGGCCCAATAAGGAATGTGACAGTTTGCTGTCTGTCCGAAGTCCGTCCCTTCTTCGAACATCACCAAAGGGTCCCCCCTTTGGTGATTTTCGCTTTACAGGTTGATGGTACTCTGCCTTTACCTCAAAAAGTCCGATGAAGTAGCAAAAGCTCACTTGGAGCTAGCTAAATAGTCTATTAAAAAAATAGGCCTATGTCCAGCAATGAACTTTTTGCTACTGAAATGATGATGATGATGAATAAGACCGGGCATTGTATAACTTACTTTAATTTATGTTTTATAAACTTTTGATTAATGGTGTACAATAAAGTGTAACTATTACCTAGGGTAAAACACGGATAGTTGCCTCACTTTTCAAAAAGTTTAAATAATTAAAAAATGGGTCGTTATTAAGAATACCTGATAATGTATACGAAAACATAGGTTCTTCGTCTTTTATAGAAGACCAATTCCGTTAACATAATTGATACTGGTTTTGAGTATATTACGTTTTATTTAACCTCCTAAAAAAGGGATAGTCGCCTACTGCAGCGGATAGTTGCCAAATGTTAAAAAGAGTTAGGAGGATACTTGCCGCATAGTCATACATATAACACTTGGTTTTCGCTTATACTTGCGAGGCATTCTGTTTACCTAGAATGGGCACGTGCAAGCGGTTAATATTGTTTTATATTTAAAACAAGTAAGTATAGCATAATTTTTACTTGAAAAAAAAAATTGAAAATATGTGATGAAAAATAATTCGCCACAGGTAGGTTTCGAATACATTCATCACATATTTTCAATTTTAATAATATACCGAGCATTTTAATGCTATTTAAAAACCGTTTAAGTGAAATAAAAATATTCGTTGATTAAGGAATAAATGGTTATGGATAATTGCACTTAGAGCAACTATCCGCCACAATAAATAAGGCAACTATCCTTTTTGATACGGATAGTTGCCTTTTCGATTTAGAAAATAAATAAAATCTTTTCAACAATAAAACGCAATTAATAGGGCAATTAAAGGTCTAATGTAAGCAATGAAACAAAATGTAGCCTGAAACCACAATCAATTATAAAGATATCCAACAAAAACTAGGTACCAATATAAGTTTGACGTCCGTTAATGTTTCGCAGCGGAAGATTTTTGCTCACACGGACGAAACGCGTGCACCCACTCCAACGGTTTACTTGGCAGTGAGGCCTGCGGGGGGAGCGCTTCTAACTATAATCAAGCAGTAATGCCACAAATGTACCTAACATAGAGAATTCGAAACCGACGCAAGTATCCCCCCGACGCAACTATCCGGGTTTTACCCTACACGTAACGCACGCCATGCGTTGGGACCGATGTTTTATTTTGCATTGATAAATGCATCTAGATATCTACGGTTACAGACCTCACATAAGGTACTTTGTCGCTTCTGTTAACTTCTTTATTTTGTGTATTTGCAAATTCGACCTCTGCTGAACTTGGCCGATATTCGGACATATCAAGATCGAACTATGAATATTTTCGTGGACTAGTACCTACCTGCTTACAATACTACAGCTTTAGGTGTAAATTGATTAGCATAATATTAATTAAAATTATATAATTTTGAGTCTCAATCCTCAATCAAACTCAACCTTGGACTTTAAAGCTGCGATAGACATTTAGCTTAGATATTATTCTGACTAATGCAAATACCTATGATAAACACAAACTTCAATTTAATCCACATAGTTAATGTTTACGTGAAAAAAGACAATGGTGGCACCGACAAAATCAAATTTAATAAAAATACATATTATGTATGTAACCACTACCTTTTAACAAGTTCAAGTCAAGTTCGAGTCTTCATGCAAGTATTCATCAATACAATATGTTTTCATATGACGAGCTCCGTGGCGCAGCGGTCAACACGCCGGCCTGTGACACGGATGGTCCCGGGTTCGATCCCCGGTCAGGTCAAGATGGAAAATGATCTTTTTCAGATTGACCTGGGTCTTGGATGTTTATCTATATATGTATTTGTTATAAAATATAGTATCGTTGAGTTAGTATCCCATAACACAAGTCTTATTTAAGAACTTACTTTGGGGCTAGCTCAATCTGTGTGATTTGTCCGTATATATTTATTTATTTATTATTTATATACAAAAGGTGTTTCGCAAATGGTGTCTCTTTGTAACATAATATAATTAGTTGATTTTTGTTAACCAAGAGTCATCGAAATAAAAGCTATAGCCTATTGGTTGTTAGGTAGATGGATCAACTTATTAACAAACTATTATTATTTTTTGGTGTTAGCGAAGTCCAGAAATTATTGTGATTTAAAGAGCAGAGCACCTGCAGAAAGAGGAAGCCCCAAGACTGTACGAAGCCGGTACACTTTGAGCTACAATCTGTCTTTCCAAGCTAAAATTTACTTAGAAAGACAGATTGTGGCTCGAAGATGAAGAACTAATCGCTAAGTACTTAGAAAATGATCTGAGGCTATGTATAATCATGAAGTACCTTATTAAATACAAATTGTAAAACCTTGGTGATGGTCAGCGTTGGACACACATGCAGCGTCATATATTTACCTTAGTTAGGACCAGTCTAAGTCCAAAAAGTTCCCGCTGTTGAATCTAAGCTTCAGCTAAGGTAACAATAGGCGTAGATGTCTAAGGTGAATTTTCTCAATCTTGAATTATGAAATGTCAAAATAGCGTGTTCAAACACATCTGACCTTATTGTTGACACATCCTCGAGATCTTCTCAGCCCATACTTACGATGTCAGTGGCCCTTGCAAAAGAGGCGCTTGCGCAATAAGGCTGTCCACGACTGCCCGTGAGCTCATACTTAAAGATTTTGGGTCAAGCATTACAAAAACTACTTATTTGGAAGTTATTTATAAGAATAGTCTTTACATGCACGCACGGGCTTGAAATTGAAATAGTACGCGTTATGAGGAGAAATTTAAAAGCACGACTGCGATGCTTCAAGAAAGGCCCGTGTTTTCCCCCAAACCATTTGTGTTAGAATAAAGATATTTCAACCCTTACCGGATTAGGTAAGTATACTTTTCTTATTTTAGATGGTTGCGTAGTCCTCTTGTAAAAATATTGACGAAGCGTATTGTAGCAGCGTAGCGGTGCAATATGGAAGGTTTCATACAATTTCAATTTTTCCCGAAAACATGTGCCATGCTCTCAAGATAGTCAAAGCCGAGTCGAAGCGAGCTTTTTAAAGAAATCAGGATCTAATTTTAGTAAATTAGATCGTGATTTCAGTCCACAGGACTAACACTTAGGATAGACTGTAGTGACTTGTTTTCCTATGCAATTAAAACAGAAAATTATGATGATAATCCATAAATAAGCATTTATTTATCTGTTCCTTCTTCCATTTTATAGTTTAGATGGATGTTACAGAAAAATGTTACACGCATTGAAGTTGGCCTGGGAACTTGATTTAATCAGCCTGTAATATAATTAAATAATCAAACTATTAACCTCAGTTAGAATATAACACTTTATTGAAGGTTCTAGTTTTTTTTGGGTTCACTGCAGTTAGAACTTAAAAAATAAACTTTTATCACGGAATTCTCGGTGCACAAGTCCAACTTGCACTTGGTCGGTTTCTTTTTATTTTAGTCCAAGTAGGCAACTTTTGATTGGATTGTTTGTTTTTTGTTTTTCGTAAGTGTAAGCGGTAGTGTCAGATTTTCAAGCTGCTTAAAGGCATCTGATATAGGTTCACGACTGCCATCAATGATGACAGCCAGAACCAACGGCTTAACGTGCCTTCCGAAGCACGGAGGAGCTCGAGATATTTTATTATGCACTTGTGGTCACCTATTCAAGTGGGGACTGCGTCTGGGGTTGCTTTAAATGCGTAACCGCTAATAATGCTCACAACCACAGGGCCATCGGGCTTCTTGATTGGGTAGTACATAAGGATCTATAAGGACAGATTTTCGGCAGTAGGACAACATATGCAGTCGGTCGTTTGATACTAGTAATAGTTAGTAAGTAGCCTCTTCGTAGTTTATTAAATTCTCTGTTGAGGACGCTCAGATAAGAGGAAATATTTCACACGTACCGATTTCAGCAACTTCATTACCACCACTCGCAATATGTAAACACAACACCAGGACACTTGCGAAATATTTAAGAGCACCCATTGTTTCATTTATTTAACACATAAATTAATTTAATAATTATTGTAAGTACCATAAAATTCTAAAATTCACAAACTGATTTTTTTTTGTTTTCCCGCTAATTTGTTTAAATTTTGTGGACCGATTACTGAGACCTTTGAGCCAATCGGTCGATTTCGAAAATGTTGTGTTCGGAAACGCGCTCGGTGGTTCAGTGATTGTTGGTTACTGCCAACAAAGTAGACGATGGCGCATGCAGAATGCCAGACTGCATAGCATACCCCCCTACCTGCCTAGGATCAGGCTATCAACAAGGTCATTAAGGTTTGGCGATAGATTGGCATTGCAAATGAGGGTATAGTTTGGGCTAATTAGGTACTTATAAAAAAGTAAAAACAGGTCACAAAATCTAGCTACTGATTTACAGTTTTCCCCACATGTGCTCGAGACCTTGCTTCATGCCAAATTTTATGATTATAGGTCAACGGGAAGTACCCATAGGTTTTGATTCCCTAGCAATGCAAATTGAACAAATTTAAAAACTTTTGATAATGCCGTTTAGGCCATATCTTCTGATTGTGATATTAATTTCGACTTAATCGTCCACGGGTTCCCGAGAAAAAAGGTCTTGACAGACACAGACTTTCTTTTTACCTCTTGAGGTCTGGAACCCTAAAAAATATTTTTTTACAGTAAAATGAAAATAGTCATCGGACTTTCCAATACAAGTCTAGTGAGCCCAAATTTGGGCCCCAAATTCGAGTTTTATCATAATGACTGAAGAGGGCGAAGCGTCTCTGTTCAGCTAGGGTAAAATATTATTATGTTGGTCTGGCTGTTCCACTCTACAAGTCGCATTTCTAAACCGATTGTCTAGAAATTTTGTGAGCAGGTGAAAATAATCATTATCACTCAACTTGCACAAGTATGCAATGTAGAGTACCTAGATCCATTAAAAGTCAGTTACAAGATTTGTTCCGAACATCATGTGCCGTTTGAACGCCCAGTTGTAGCGTCAGTTTATTTTAAGCCTTAAAAAGCTACAACAAGTAGACTAAATGCTAACAGAATCGTCTGAAAGTTGTTGAAAACTTAATCGTGGACATTATATACCTACTGATAACATAAATACAAGGCGTCGATAAACAGAAAGATCTATAAAGTGAACATGATCTCCATGCGTCTGTAAATAGCGGGTTTTGACAAAAAAAATACGCTTCCAATATCTTTTTGATTATCTAACTAACGGACAAATTTTAATGTTATTATTTTGACCACGGAAACTAGCCTATTGTTATAATTTTAATGAATTTTTTTTTGTCTGCAGTGGAGCATCAAAAGCACGTTAAGCCATCGTTCTTGATGTCATTGCGGACGGCAGTCATTACCTACTGTAAGCTTCATAAAAAATGTGATAGGTACTACAAGAAATAATTAATCCTGTGTGGTTCCCGCGCGGCAGCGTAGAATAGAACCACTTCTAGTCTGCCCGTGGATGTCGTAGAAGGCGACTTAGGAGAAAGAAATATTATAAACATCAAAAAGACCTTTCTAACTCGTATGGCCAGCAGGGAGAGTAATATGTCGGCCAAATCGTCTGATTGCTCTGGCTAATCGAAGAACAGAGAGGGTCGTGAAGACTAAAAGGACCAGATGATGATGACATAGGTACGAAAAGCATGACAATCTCTGAAATACTCTGAATTATTGTTTCGCCAGCTCAGTCATCTCCACGTCGCAACGTCTTATGTCGGTGTCTCCACTCGTGTCGAAATACCACGCATTTCATATCACAATCACAAGTGCGCCGCCATTGATTCCGCTATAATATTGTTACATAACGACGCATCGCAACACCATCTGTTTGCGACGTTGGGTAACCAGCTGACCAGTAATGACCAGGCGGTTGTTGAAATTAATGCATCTGCATTTGACCTTTACGTAATTTGTTATCACTACATATTATAAAACAAAGTCCTCCGCCGCGTCTGTCTGTCTGTCTGTCTGTTCGCGATAAAGTCAAAAACTACTCCACGGATTTTCATACGGTTTTCACCAACAGATAGAGTGATTCACGAGGAAGGTTTTAAGGTATAATACATGCTCGGGCGCAGCCGGGTAGGGCTGCTAGTTTAGAATAAATTAAATGAATTTAAAGGTATCTACGTATTATATATTGTGGGTTCGAAAATGAGTAATAGTAATATATATAAAAAAATAATAACTAAAAAACTGTTTGTAGATAGGTGTTAGGTGTACTTAATAATATTTAATTTGAAATCGAATTTAATATTCTGTTAGCATTATTTTGATACTTTTAATTAACTGACCAGGCCAATTTCGCTACTGTAAATTTTGAGGAGTCGCGAATCTCATCTACGAACTAAATAAATAAAAAATAAAACTTTACGCGTTTAAACTATTTCTCGTCAGAATGTCGGAATATCTTACTAACAAAGTAGTAGCAGAAATGTAATTAGGCCCTTCACCAGGATTTATACTTGTGAGTCGTTCAAAGGCGACCCACGACCTTGCGAGAGCCAGATTCTAGATAGAGATGGTAGGGATACGCAATCGCAGGCATTTAGTTTGCCTGCGCTATGTATTTTGTGGGCAGGTTAAATTCATTGGATTCATTGTACATAGATAGATGATGATATACATATATGATACAATGAGAACGTGGTGGTGGCAGACTAGTGGTGGTAAGTACTTATTTATTTATGTATATTTTTTATGTCATAGGACGGCAAACGAGCTAGCGGGTCACCTGATGGTAAGTGATCACCGCTGCCCATGTACAACTGCAACTCCAGGGGTGTTACAAGAGCGTTGCCGGCCTCTATTTTCCCTCCCCCAGAGGGGGTGGGGGGGGGATATTGGGCCTCCGGCTCTCTCACTCACCGAACGAAGCATAGAAGCGGTAAAGCTACTACTTCAACGTCGATTTTCTGGAGAGTGTGGTACTTCCCCGGACGAGCCGGCCCATTCATCATCATCAGGTCTTTCTAGTTTTCACTGCAGGAGCACGACCCTCTCTGTACTACCAGAGCCATATACTAGCCTGAGTAGTCAGAGGATTTGGCCTACACTCTCCACACTGGTCAGACGGGTTGGAGAGGTCTCTTTGATGTTAGCTTGTGTTTCCGTAGTCGCCTTTTACGATATCCACGGAATGACTTGGAGTGGTCCTATTCTACTCTGCTGGGAACCACACGGCCTTCGGGAACCACACGGCCCATTCATGCTACTAGCAAAAGTGAATTTTGCTCGTAGCGTGGCTCTACCACAACGAAAACTATATATTAGGTACTAATGTCTTTACATGTATCATCATCGTCATCAGATCTTGTTCAGTCTCTACTGCAGGAGCACGACCCTTTCTGATTACCAGAGCCATATATTAACCAGCAGAGCGGTCAGAGGATTTGGCCTACACTCCCCACGCTGGCCAGACGGTTGGGGAGGTGTGTGATGTTAAAAAAATTGTTTAGCTTGTGTTCCCTAAGTCCCCTTTGACGACATCCACGGGTAGATTTGGAGTGTCTCATTCTACTCCGCCGGTAACCGCACGGCATTTAAATGTATTATAAAAAATAATTAGGTACAATAAACACAATATAAAATTTCCTAATATTAGATCTATTCTCCACAATCTTACATATAAAGAAGACACTCACAGGCTCAATAATAAAAACAATTTGTGATTGGGGAGACTGGTTTGACAACCTCCGTTGCGCAGTGGTTAACCTGTCAGCTTGCTACACGTGGGTTCGATCCCCGGTCAGGACGGAATGGAAAACGATATTTTTTTAATTGGCCTGGGTCTTGGATGTTTATCTATCTATTACAAAATATAGTGTCGTCGAGTTACTATCCTACAACACATGTTCATAACTTATCTTGGGGCTACCACAATTTGTGTCATTTGTCCCTTTATTTATTTACTGGTGGTACCTACTGAACTAAACAGAAAAGACCCAGTTCTCAGCAGCCCAGCTCTTTCCCTTGGGATGAGATTTGACATACATTATCATCAGAGTCAGTAACAGTAATTGAGCATTAATAAAAAAATAAAATTTCAAGAACGATAGCTTTCTTATTTAGGGGAAGTAAAAAAAGCTGTCGTGTTTGTAATTTTTATCATATGCAATATGGGTTCAGATTATTTAAAATAACCATAAATAATATTAAATCTTTTATTTTATTTATAAGATTTTCACAATATTCTTAATCTTAATGTTTTTTTATTATCAAAATAAACTTAATTCTAAGCTCAGAGTCCCGACTTAACTCTAATAATCTAAATAAATAACTTAATTTATTAAGTCTGGAAATTGGGCACCTATACATATATAGTTTTCGAATCTTTTATGGTTCTCTCACTGGTCTTACTTGATGAATAGGTATATTAAGTTATTTTTTATTTTGTACATAATTTATACATTATATCTTAATACAATTGTATACATACTTTTCATTATAGCAAAAAAAAAATTACAACAAAAGATAAGTATACGTAATGGATGTTCCCACACACTGAGAAATCCTGTGATTTTCATTTCAATAAATGGAATACTTTCAGTTGTCAACAAAACAACAACAACAACAGCCTATCTCTTAAAATAAGAGAGTAAGAAAGGATTGCTCCTAAAAATAATAAACAAAAGATACGTATCAGTATCAGCCAAAGTTATTTTCTAATAATGAAACAAGACTGAAATATTAAATTGTATGATGATGCAGTATATGTACAATAAGATACTCGAGTATCAGCCCTAACAGTCATTATTAAATGCAAAATCGGGAATTAACGTAAACATATCGTGACCGTGGTCGGTATAACCCGGAACGTCTGGGGTACTATTTTTCAATGTGTGACCACTCGTCTTCAAACGATCTATGTATCAAAAACCGCTCGTTTAACAATGGCGAAATTTCAAAAATGGTGTTGATTCCCGATTATGCATTTCATAGATATGAAACGCGAATTCTTAAATGTAGTCCTAACAGTCATTAGTCCACGATCCAGTCGTCGTAGGGGATTTTCTCCAGGATTTGGTCCAGAAACCGTGACATCTTATCGGCGAGGTCTCTTTTCAGCTCTGGCTTCATCTCCTTCAGGAGCTCTTGGGCATTCGTGTTGATGAACAGATTCAGTGCAGCTTCTGTGGAACAAAACCTTTTTGTTTCTGACATGGTATCTAAAATTTGTTACAAAAATCGAAAATGAAAACAAATTAATTTAAAGTACTTTCAACGCTTTTTTGATATAAATAAACAGATATATAGGGATACAATACACAGCTTGAGATTACATACAAGACATAATAAGTTGTAAACTCGTGTAAGGGGATCCTAACTCAAGGACACCTACTATATTTTATGATAGTTTCTTATATAGATAAACATAAAAGAGGTAGCATCATCTGACAAAGATCATTATTCATCATGACCTGGCCGGGTATCGAACCCATCAATTCAAAGGCACTTTCGGTACCAATGAGCCAAAGAGGTCGTCAGAGGTCATATGCAAAAAACGGAATGTTTCGGATTGCCAACTGCTGGGAAGAATACGTTGAAAATAACATCAGTTCAGCTTTGAAACACTAACTTGGAGCAAACAGAACCTTTCAGGCTTAGTAGGGTACTAAGCCTAATAAGTGCTGTTAGTGTTAGTTCAGCTTCAGTTTTTACCCGACTACAGTGAAGCCAGAAGTAAAGCTATGTATGTATGAATTTTCGTTTGGTCTTCGTATCATAAACAAACTAACTATGTCGTTAAATGACATACCGTTGGATGCAGAGTGACGAAAATTTTTTTTTTAAATCTATGGTTGGATGCGTCTTGACTTTTGATCGTCTGCTGTTATATTACGTGATATGTAGGTAAACATACAAGACCCAGGCCAATCTGAAAAATATCGTTTTCCTTCATGATCTGGCCGGGGATAGAGCCTGGGACCCCTCGTGTCGCAGGCGTTTTGAATAATTTAGGTTGTTAGCTTTAGGTGCCAAGTATCTGACGAGCTTCGTGGCATAGTAGAAAGTTAACAGATCAGCCTGCAACACGTGAGGTCCTGGGTTCGATCCCCGGCCAGGTTATGATGGAAAACGATATTTTCAGCTTTGCCTGGTTCTTCGATATTTATCTATGTAAGTATACATTGATAAATATTTCTTTCGTATGTGTAAATGTCCAACACTTGTGTCAGATTTTTCAAGTTGCCTAAAGGCATCTGACATAGCTAAACGACTGCCATCAATGATGACAGCCGGGACCAACGGGACAGTTAGTATTCTACGACACAAGTTCACAACTTACTGTGGGGCTAGCCCAATATATGTGATATGTCCCTTTATATTTATTTATCTGTGGACGCATCAATGCGTTCATGCTGGCCAACTTACGTAGCACAGCGTTGCTATTGTGCAGGTTCTCGACACCCATCTGGATGTCCTTGACGGAGAAGTCGAGTTTGAGTTGCTGCAGCTTGAGGTAGGTGCGGCCGTTGCGCTGGTACGGCGTGCCGCGGAAATACACCTTCGCCTTTACGCCGTCTGTCGGTAATAACAAATATAAGGTGTTTAATATACATAACTTATTCGGGGTCCAGTGATGATCCCATAACTAAATAATAAAAACAAAGTCGCTTCCCGCTGTCTGTCTGTCCCTTTGTATGCTTAGATAATTGAAAACTACGCAACGGATTTTGATGCAGTTTTTCGTAAAAGATAAAGTAATTCAAGAGCAAGTTTTATTTGTAATACATGCCCGGGTGTAGCCAGGAAGGGCTGTTAGTTTTAAATAAATCATTTGGAAGACAATCGATAAATTATTAAAAATTTTGTCTACGAAGATAAATAATACTTCAAAATATTTTTTGAAGTACTGTTTAACAGGTTTTACGTGTAAACTTTAAACCCAATTAGCGTTTTCTCCAAAAGAGAAAAAATCGAAGAAAATCTTCACGTTCTCACTTAAAGTTGTAAACAGCAGTTCATAAAATAGTTTGAAGGGTTATCACGGCCTCGCAGAACAACATTTTAAATTATCACTCTGATTTCTTTCACATAATTTATTTCAAATGGGGCTGGCTCCATTTCAATCGGTTATTTAAAAAAAATATGTATGGCCTTAATTGGAGGATTTGGACAACAAACAGCAATTACTGAAACAATTAACGAAACAAGAAGCTTGAGAGAGAAAAAAATTGTATTTTTTTTATTTTCTGACCAAGCGGAACGATTTCTAATATAATTATTTTATTTGTTATGATCTGCTACAATGCAAATTATCAGAATGCATATAATTTTATCGATATACAGGGTTACTGCAATTTAGCATTAAAAGCTCTCAGCACTCGTAGGATTTATGGCGTTTATATTACTATCAAAACACCAAAATTAATCGCGAAAGACTTTGTCCTTTGGAAATTGGAAAACCCGTGTGTATGTTTCTGGAGATTTGTCTTTCCAGACGCTATACTCTCTCGCTCTCTAGTAATCTTATCTTGTGATAAAATTAAATTGGTACCTATTATAACACCTCTTTCAGTTAATACTAGGTTTTGTAACCTTTGTTTAAAAAGTTGGTTTGTACTCTTTCATTTTGAGCGAGATTATAAAAACGAAATAATTGAACAGAAAATTATGTTACGGTTAGAAGTGAAAACTTCTTTAGGCGCGTTATTTATTTTTGAGTTGAGAAAAAACCATTGAACTCGCGACAATTCATTCGCGTAAAATAAATAATCAATGTTACTAAATAACCGACACCTAATTGTTCAAGTATTCACTTCTATCGGCACTCTCGGAGTACCACTACCATAGTTGTGGTAGAGCCACGCTACCGGCATAAATCACTTTAGCTGGTAGCACGAATGGGCCGGCTCGTCCGGGGAAGTTCCACACTCTCACAGAAAATCGACGTTTGAGTTACTACTCAAACTACTGCTTTTAAAAGGCCGGCAACGCTCTTGTCATACCTCTGGTGTTACATTAGTCCATGAGCAGCGGTGATCACTTACCATCAGGTGACCCGCTTGCTCGTTTGCCGTCCTATGACAAAAAAAAAACCACTGTATTTTTTTGTTCGTGTATTTACCGTATTCGCCCCAGTAGTCTCCGCCGCCCGAAGCACGAACCAGCAGCAGCACGCCTGAGGAGCGGTAACGAGCGCGCGCGCTGATGTGGGGCCCGAACAAAGTCAGCTGGAACTGGTGCGTTTCTAGGTCAGACCTGCGAAGAAAAAAAAAAATGAAATGTTCATCATTATCTTTATCAGATCTTCTTTAGTCTCCACTGCAGAAAAACGGGCCTCTCTGTACTGCCAGGCACTTCACGCTGGCCAGGCCGGCTGAAGAGGTATTGTACGGTGCAGGCAATGGTGTTAGCCATACACCATACATGACGAGATGTTGACTGTAGGATATGGATGTTGTTGTTTATTTCACTTGATGTTACATATCTGTAGCTGGGTGTGACGAATCCCTTCTCGATGGCTGCACAGCAGCACTTGACGGCCGCTTGAAAGTGTCTCGGCTGCTGCTCGATAGTGTCTCAATTTGTTACTTAATTTGGTTGTAATTATATTGTTAAAACAGCTGACTCTGCCCTACATGATGTAGGGCACGGGTCGGCCAAATGTGCGTGCTATGCTCGAACAGGTATCTTTGATGTTTTGCTTTGTTTAGCTTGAGTTTCCTAGGTCGACGACATCCCCGGGAACACTTGGCTTGGCCCTATTCAACTCTGCTGGAAACCGCACGGCTAATTCCAATAACTTATATGCTTGAGAGATTTTGGGCCAAAACCTTGGGATATTGGGGCCAACATCCCGTCAGCTGTTCAGAGCCATTGTAGATATCCTGTGATCAGAGACCTATGTCAAAAGATCAACATTGTCATTCAACATGGCTCCTGGGCACACTTCCATTGAACTATCTAAGCTGCCCTTTTTTTTAATATAAGTAATGTATTTAAAATTAAATTTAATTAAACTTCAAAATGAAATTCGAATAAATTAATGAATATGGTATATGTATAGTATAAAAATGCAACCGGGAAAACTCTCCTGAGAGAGAGAGCAAAAGGAGTTGCGGCACTTAGATAAGAAAATAATAAGATAATCGGTTTAGGTGGATACCTAAACCGATTCTCTCATGATTTAAAAATACCAAAAGTATTTCAAGGTATGAGTGAGGATCTGATCTAAACAATTTTTTGGGAAGTAGAGACTCTTCGCTATTGCCTTAAATCTTATTCATTTTTCACTAAATATTTTTAGCTTATGTAATCATACGTAAAAAAAATATTGTTTGATTTTGTAGAAGTTGAAGGATTCTCAAATATTATTCCGATGACCAAACGTATTTCAAACACATAAGGAAGTGCCATCGTGATTATATTTTATTTGTTCGAAGTAAATGTTGTTCGCGGTGGATGCGTGTTGCCTTTTGTGTGTTTGTCCGTTTGTTCCTGGTCGTAACTCATAAACATTGGTATAGTATAAAGAACCCGTGTGTCATTGTCATCAGTCATACTTCCGAAACGTGTGCGGAATAAATTGAGACAAGAAAGAATTCTCCGATTCCTATCACAACGGTAATCGCGAAGTACAGCTTTGTTTTGAACCAGGCACGTGGGGTTAGGACGGTGACACATACAGAAACAGCCGAACATAACATACATAGGAGTGTATTGATTCATCCATCAAGAAAGAACTACTACTATATACCTATATGTATGGACAACACTATTGCTGTCTATACCTATATAGTATGGCAAATGAAGAGAAAAGAAGAAATGAAGAGAAAAATCTTCACCATTTTTAGCTCAAGCCATTTTATCCATAGGGATAATTCTCTTCATTTCTCTTCATTCACTCCTTTAACTTAGCTCACCTGACATTAGTGATGGTCATGTTAGAGGCGCCAGTGGCGTGGATATCCTTGAAAGTAGCTCGGTAGCCATCTGGCCCTCCGCCCAGCGCGATCGACAGCTCGTCTATTACTATCGGCTCTGACTGAAATGAAAATAGACATCATGTTAATAAATTAGTTATAATACCTACTTATATCCAAGTCTTCCCGTGGATGTCGTAGAAGGCGACATAGGAAACACAAGCTGAATAAAGCTTAGAAACATCAAAGGTGAGGTCCTTTGATGTTTCTAAGCTGCCGTGAATCATCTGGCCAGCGTGGAGAGCGTAGGCAAAATCCTCTCTGACTGCTCTGGCTAATATATGACTGGTATGAATGGTACAGAGAGGGTCGTGCTATTGCAGTGGGGACTAACAAAGACCGGCTGATGATGAGGTAGTAATAATATCTTTCATACTACCGGGTGTAAATGTTACCGTCATCATTACTACAATCAATTTTTCCTTGGAACCAATTATTGGGATCTTGAAAATAATTCTAACAACCCTGCATAGAGCGTGATTTTGAACCTCTGAGATATATTTATTTAGTATAATAAGTAGAAGGAGAGCCTTTTTCCCAACAGTGGGACCTAAATGGCTAAAAAAAATATCATGTGACATTTAATTAAAAACTATATATGGTATGTTACACCCTGTTCTTAACTTAGATGTTCTTCGCTATAAGGAGTTCTAGAATTCAACTACCCAATCATGTAACAGAATGAATATGTGAACTGACATGCCCTAATAGCGAACTTCAGGCTTCGTAGCATGCAACCCTAGCCATGGTGTTAAAGTTTTGGTTAAATAAAGTAGTAGTAGTAGGTACTAGGTACCTAGATGAAAGACTAGTATGCTAACTATTTTTTTTAAATCCTTACTCATTTTAATAAAAAAATATTAACATGTACCTATAGCTTTTAATGGTTTTTATCATCTAATAGGTATGCTGAAATTAAATAAATTAAGGAATGCGCAGTGATGTTAAGTAAGCGGACGGACAAAGCAAATATTTTAATAACTAGTGAGGTATTTGTTCTTTTTATTAAAAGGCCATATTTTCCGTATATTACGAAACTTGACCATGACAATAGGTCATAGCTATTAAGAGTGCCAATTGTTTTCCTCCAAAATTACTCTCATTGTTTTTATACTTTTATATTTTTAATACTATTTTGAATACAGGATTTCAAAAAAGACAAGACTTTAGGTACTTTGTTTTTCTTGTGTTTAAGCCACAGAATACGGAATGTCGCTCGCATGCAACCGTATTAATCCCTGTTTTGTGGTGTATAAGAAGGCAACTGATAGCCAACGGCTATCGACGTATACATATACGAGTACGTGACTTCCGAAGCATGTAAAAGCTTGATATATTTTATGTCACTTGCAGACGATAATCCATCCCAGTGGGATTCGAACTATTACAGTTACAGCAATAATCACAGCCCTGTAATAGACTGACGGACAGCGAAGCCTTAGTAAGAGGACCCTTTGGGTACGGATCCCTTAAATGATCTCCCATACAGATCAGCTGATTATATATTATAATATATTTCTGTCGTTGTTTGTGAACACGGTAAATATACGTATTTACTCGTACTTCAGAATGAGTGCGTGATGTTTATCTGAAGCGGAAAGTGTTACACTTTTACACAATACTACCTGCCTGCAGCAATTACAGTTGTTTTAATTACGTTACTCTTCCTTTAAAATATTATGCTCTTTTCCGTTACATAAGGCAGGTCAGAAAGTTATGATTCACGCATCAGATATGTATGAGTAAGAAGCAAGTAGTGTTGGTAATTTGTTTGTTTATCTCCACACACAGACATTCATCATTCGTCTATAATGCTTTCAAAAACTGGCCATGCTAATCATCATTACATCAATTAGCCATTTTACAATAATTACCTATATTGTTTTTGGCCGTAAGGTAATATCAATAATCAACAATACAGTTGCCAATAAAAGCTAGAATGAAAAAGGTTATAGTACAGTTTCTGAACCATTTTAAACGTTTATACATGTGTGTAGATGAAGTATTGTATGCAACTATTTGTAATAAGCCGTTAAAAGCAATGATGTCATAACAAAAATCGATAAATGTAAAAACTGTTGGCGCCATTGTATTTACGATCACAAGAAATATTTCTGCAAAAAGAGAGAAGTTATGCGCGAACAAGCATGAAAAAAGTAATAGACGAAATAAGAACGTCCATCTTTTAGAGGTCAGAGTAAAAAAATACCTACTATCAATGTTAAGTGTTCGACCTTTTTAAAACATGCTTCATAATTTAAAGCATGTTTTTCGGTTTAGAATACTTTTATTAAAAAAAAGGAAAGATATTGTTTGTTTGCATAGATTCCGAAACTACTGGACTGATTTTCATTTTTTTTTCTTCTATATAAAGCTAATCTACGAGTTACATAGGCTATAATTTACGCCAACGAAGTTGCGGGAAAATTGCTAAACTAGTTCGAAATATTTATAAAAATTATGCAGGTTGCCTAGTTTTTCTTACATACAGACAGGTAAAGTAAATAATCATCATCATCACCATCAGGTCTTTTTAAGTCTCCACTGCAGGAGCACAACCTTGAATCTACCAGAGCCATATATTAGCTAGATCAGTCAGAGGATTTGGCCTACACTCTTTGAGCTGGCCAAACGGGTAGGCGCGGTCTCTTCGATATTAATAAGATTTGTTCAGCTTGAGTTCACTAAGTCGCCTTCTACGATATCCACGGTAGCCCCAATCTGGAATTGGCCCTATTCTTTTCTGCCGGGAATCACACGGCTAGTCAGTGAAAGTAAATAAAAGCTTCTAAATAGTTACCTCTTCGATGCCAAGCTCGGGTGCTCCGCCCTTCAAGTATTCTAAGAGGCTGTTAAAGCTGCGGAGCAAGCACGCGTCCACGTTGGGGTCCTGTCGGGAACACCGGCCTCCGAACATATCTGAAATAAGTTGAAAAAAAAAAACCTTTAATGCCAAGCTTTTACTATGAGCATATAATCATTGTACAGTCCAGGACGATACACCTTAGATTTTAGTTATTATGTTGTTTTATAAATAATAGATGTTCGAACTTTACACACGATTTATTTCCGATTTCACAATAGTTGATTTTAATGTATAAATGGGAATGTGTTATACGTATGAATGCTGATTACGGACTAAATTGAAAATAAAGTCTTTACTTAATTGTCGCGAGTAGGCATGCTGAGTTGGCAGTGTACGTGTCTCGTACATGCTCCCGGGGGAGAAGAGAAAGATCCATAATAAGAAAGAGTTTTGACAAATAATGTTAGTAAGTATAAATGAATGAAGATGCTACATAAATGATTGAACAATTGGTTTAATTTTAAATGAAGATGTTAGTTTTTTGTATACAATTGTATATTCAAAGAAGATGGTTTTAATTACTACTTTCGTCTGTTATTATTTGTACAGATCGGAGCACTGGCGACGTGCCTCTGTCTTTTTTAACTTTGCGCGTGTGTACGTTCGGCCGTAAGTTGGAATGTCCACTTTTAACACTGTCGCACTCTTTTAAATGAGACATCACTACACTTTCACTCTGTTCACTTTGTTGATGCGGCTGTGCTGTCGCTGCTGCTCGGCGCTGCACCCTCCTCCAGGCAAAAAATAGTCCTACTGCTGCGATGATACCCACCACCACATAAATGGCTACATAGTGGTGTATGTCGTGATAAGACACAGTTTCGATTAACGGAGTGTTTTCATGTAATATATCTATTTGTTTCTGCATGTTTTCGATTTGTTTGCTCTTTGTTATTTCTTCAAACTCAGACTCCGATGCATTGTAAGTTTGATTTTCATTTGGTAATTCGATATTGAGGATGTGGTTAATAGGAGGTATCTCAATAAAAAAGGAGTCAGGTTTCGATCGTAATTCGCTGGACATCTGTCTGTGAGAATAAACGATAAAATCTTTTGTTTTGATAATACACCCGTGACTCACTATTAGCAATCCGGTGCGTGTAAGTTGCAGTGTTGTCATTTGATCTTCACATAGCAACTTAATAGAACATGCGGTGCAACAAAAGTAAAAATATTTGTTTGGTTCATTTAACTCTTCCCATATGTTAGTGCATGAAGAAATTTTAGTTTTGCAAGTTCTAGAGTTTTCAATCGTCTGACATAAGGTCTCATCGTCTTGAATGTGGTAGATTGGATGTTTTTGTTTACAAAGTTGTGTCTCAGGATTTAAATGCAAGCAAGAAGAAAAATCATTTTCTTTTAATATTAATAAAGAGTCCTTTTTGAGATTGATAGCTGCGTATTCTGTAACAGGTTGAATTGTTATCATGTTGTTGTTCGATTTTTTAGGTATGGGCAGTATTCTAAAAATATCGAAGTTATCTCGGCTAACCAATGGTATTTTAATCTCAAATATCATATACTCATCGGAAATTCGTCCATGGATTCTCAGCAGGTTATATAATATCGGTAGGTTAGCAGTATCGACTGGTAAGGACAAATCACTAGGTAGTTTCCCAGATATCATATCCAGTTCACTCCTCAACTGATTTGGTGTTAAAAGATGTGGGTCGAAGTGTCCCTGATAGAGGTTTGTCACGGTGTCCAATATCGTATTTTGTATTTCCTTGAGGTGTGTTAGGATGTTGCTGGACATCAGAATGCACATACTAAAATCACTAATGAAAGTAATTTTTTGAATCTCTGTTGCTAATTTGTTAACTGCTTTCTCCATTTGATTAATCCTGAGGTTAAGTTCTTTGTGTTGTTTCATCATGACGGATTCGATCCTCTTTAAAAAATTAAATTCTGCTTCTACTACTGATGTTTGATTCTTCCATAATTCCGCTAGATGATTTTCGTTGGTCTTAATTAGGTTGATATCTTCTTTATATTTTTCGGCAAATCTACTATCCAAAATTCCAAATAAACTGTTGGCTAAGTATCCAACTCCGTCTATTAATCCTCGTTTCTGTCTCGTCTGTTTCCTAAAATGTTGATCTAATATTATTCTGTTGTAATATTCTAATTCCGTTTCGCCGTATCGTAATTGTAATACAATACCGTTGCAAGGTGAATGTTCCTTTATCGTCAAACACATGTTTTGTAGGTATCCCAGTGATCTAGAGAACTCTCTTATTCCGTCCCAATAAGGTTTTAAATCGTAGTATACGACGAGCTTCCATTCTTCTCTTATTAAATACATGTGTGATATTTTATCATAATAAAGGCTTTGATTCGCAGGTAAGCTTGTAATATTATATTTGCAATCAGCTGATGATAACAAGGTCATGAAGAATAGTAAAACGGACGTAAATATTGTAGCCATACAAAATCTTTTTGTTTTGTTTCGGGTTCTATAAGTGTTTTCACTTGTTGTTTTTGTATCTTGTTTCGTGTTTTCGAATTCATGTATACTTTCTTCGAGCTGTTCTTCGTCTGGATTCGTCGGCAAAATTGATAATTTTATGATAGGGCGTTTTAGGAGACCATTTTTTGTTTTAAGGGTGACGACGCGAACCATGCCGTCGCTTCCCGCGTGAAGTTGTACAACCCTCCCCAGCGCCCACTTCCCCGCTGGGAGATTCGCATCGTGTATGATAACTATGTCATCGAGTTTGATGTTTGGTCGAGGGCGGGTCCACTTACTACGTGCTGTTAATTGTGATAAGTATTCGTTTCTCCATCTCTTCCAGATATCTTCAAATAGTTTTTGAGTTAAGTGCCATCTAGTTCTAAGGTCTCTTTCTGTTGCATGAATTGTTAAAGTTGGACCGTTTGTTAAGAAATGGGAGGGTGTTAAGAAGTTAAGATCATCAGGATCCTCAGACAATGGGCAGAGTGGCCTAGAATTGAGAACTGTTTCTAGCTGAGCCAACAAGGTACTATACTCTTCATAAGTTAGATGTTGTTCGCCTATAATTCTCTTCGTGTGATATTTTAGGCTCTTTACAGCCCCTTCCCATAGTCCCCCCGCTGAGGGCCACGAGGGACAGTTGTAGTGCCAAGTAATTCCTATTTCTGTTATTTCCGACATGAACTCTTTATTTTCAATTGTTAATTTGTTGAATTCCTCCTGCAGAATTCTGTTTCCCTTTATAAAATTAGTTCCTTGATCACTGTAAATGTGGCCTGGTGTACCCCGCCTGGCCGCCATTCGTCTCAAAGCAGCTAAAAATGCAGATGTTGTCATGTCTGAAACTAGTTCTAGGTGCACAGCCTTCGTAGCCATGCACACAAAGACTGTAACATAACCTTTGGATGTTTTTATACCACGACCTTTATTGCATTTTACTAAAATATATCCAGTTAAATCTACACCACTGTTAAAAAAAGGACGGGACGGATTACTACGTGAAGACGGCAAGTCGCCCATTAGTTGAGAATTTTTTGAGGGATCATGTTTTTTACAGGTAACACAACGATGAAGTTGTTTTTTAATTTCTCTATTTCCACCTACGATCCAATATTTTTGACGAATAAATGCAGCTGTTACGCGAGCCCCACCATGGAAGGTAAGTTTGTGCGCGCGCGATATGATCAATGTTGCTAAGCGACTATTTTTATTTATAATAATAGGGTTTCTCATGTCGGGATGGATGTTTGCATGTTTCAGTCTCCCACCTACTCTTAATACGCCATCAGAGTCAAGGTAAGGGTTAAGATTTAGGATTTTACTTTTGTTAGGTATATTTTTGTTAGATTTTAAGTTTATTATTTCTTCCTCATACGCTTCGCTTTGCATGTGCTTTATTACCATTATATTTGCTTGTCTTAATTCGCTTAGTGTTAGAAATTGCTTTTTGTTATCCTTTTTACTAAAAAATCGCTTTATCCATGCTAAAACTCGAATCACACGAGATAACGAGCTGTATTTTTTGAGTAATTCGTTAATGATAGATATATTTTCCTTCGTAGAATTAGTTACAATGTTAACTTGTTTAATTTTAATTTGTTGTTCATTTGTTAAATAATTTTGCATATACCTACTATCTTCTGCTTTGAATTTTGTTAGAAATGCAGGGCCATGCCAATATAAAATGCATTCTTTTAGTTGAGAAGGTAAAATTCCCCTACTTGCTGAATCAGCTGGGTTTTCGCTCGACTTTACGTACCGCCATGATTCCTTCGGAAGGACCTTTAATATTTCCCTAACTCTATTTGCTACAAATACTTTGAAGCGTCCGGGATCGCTTTGTAACCACGCCAAAACAACCATGGAGTCGCTCCAACCAAAAACTTCTAAGTTATGTTGTTTTAAACTTTCTATAACCTTTTTCATCAATTTAGATAACAATTGGGCAGCACAAAGTTCTAATTGAGGGATCGAAAATGTTTTGGATGCTGGAACTAACTTACTTTTAGCTGTAATCATATTTATGTGTTTTGTTTTTTCCAGGCGAGCGTATATAACACAAGCATAAGCGTTTTGCGACGCATCGCAAAAGCCGTGCAGTTGAATGTTATAGGTTTTATTGCACCCGATCCACCTAGGTACTTCATAGTTGTTTATGTTTATCATATCTGCTCGTAACTTGTGCCACTCATTGTTGATGTCGTCAGGTATGACGTCATCCCATGTTAAATGTAATGAGCAAACTTTTTGAAATAATATTTTCAGTTTTGTTGTAAGAGGTGTTAGCCATCCTAACGGATCAAACAATTTCGATATTTCGGACAAAATTTCTCTTTTGGTAAGTTTTCCCGATAAAGGTATAACATCGTATTTAATAATGAAATTATCTGATTTGGGGTTCCAACCAAGGCCTAAAATTTTTGACGTATATTCGGTTTTAAAGTTAAATACATGTTGTTCGTTATTGCCCTGTAAGTCTTCTAATAGTTTAGGTTCGTTACTAGACCATTTACGTAAATTGAAACCTCCAGATGACAAAAGAAGTCGAAGTTGTTTGATCATATGCTTTCCTTCGTGAATTTCTGAACAACCATGGACCAAGTCATCCATGAAAAATGACTCTTCTACGACCTTGGCTGCATCAGGGTAGGAGTTACGTTCATCAGCTGCCAGTTGTCGTAGCGTCATCATTGCTAAAAAAGGTGCCGCTTTTGTTCCATAAGTTACGGTAGTAAGCTGGTATTTTTGGAGAGGTTGATCTTCCTCGTACCTCCAGATGATCTTTTGTAGTGGCTGATGGTCAGCTGATAATAAAATTTGACGATACATCTTTTCAAGGTCACTTACATACCCGTACTTATGCTGCCTCCACTTCAAAATAAGTAATTGGAGGTCTTGTTGGAGATTCGGCCCTTTATGCATCAAATCATTTAAGCTATGACCTGACGTTGATTTAATTGATGCATTAAAAACTGCTCTATACTTTGTGGTGGTACTTTCCGGACGCTCGACGCAATGATGCGGTAATATGAACTCGGGTTTCGCGTTTCCTTTAGATAAAGTCATATGATTTAAATGTTCGTATTCTTGAAAAAATTGTTTATATTCGCGAGCTAAAATTGGTTGTTTTTTGAATTTCTTTTCCAAATTTTTAAACTGTGCAATTGCTATATGTTCGGTAGACCCTAGTTTTGTTTCGATATCCGCGTAAAGTGGAAGTTTCACTTCATAGCGTCCGCTCGAAAGTCGTTTAGTTGTTTGTTTGTAGTAATCAACACACTCTTCCTCATTACTTGTTAAAATTGTTTGTTCATTTATGTTTTCGATCTCCCAAAATTGTTTGATATCTTCAAGGTTGTTGATTACTACATTGCAATGATAATATGTTTTAACGTTTCCGCACAGCAGCCATCCCAAATGGGTTTGTTGTGCGATCGGCTGTGTGGAATTTTCACCCTTGATAATTCCGCCCATCATGATCGCGGAATAAATATCTGCTCCTAACAGCAAATCTATAGGGCTGCTTAAATAAAATTCAGGGTCTGCTAAATGAATGTTTTGAATATGAGGCCATGATGGTTTTGAAAATGTTTTGTTAGGTAGATTTTTTATTAATTCGTTCATGATTAAAACCTCAGTATCGAACTTATAATCATCATACCAAGACGAACAATTGATTTTGATGGAACCCTTACAATTTTTCTTCATATGCCCTATCCCAAATACGGTTCCACTCAAACGTTCTCTTTTAGTCTGAACAGATGAATGAAACAGATGAACAGGTCTCTTTTTAGTCTCCACTGCAGGAGTAGTATAAAAATATACTCGTAAGTCATAGCAGTCAGAGGATTCATTGGCCAGACGGGTTGGAGAGTTCTTTTTGATGTTTATAAGTTTTGTTTAGCTTGTTTCCTAGGTCGCCTTATGTATTGTAAACTATTTTCTGGAAGCAAAAGACGGTTGGACAGTTGTGTTTGTGTGAAATGCGGCAAGCATAATTCAGTACCTTTGAGCCGGGTACTATCGATAAGTCATTTTTAAACATTTTCTTTTGTGGATTAGTTTTATTTTAATAGGTCTTTTAATTTACTTCAACACTAATTTAAAGGACAATTAAATATCTATTTCAAGACATGTAACCCAAAAAAAAAACACATGTCATTAAAAAAATACACATAAAACAATTATAGCCCGCCACTGGTCGCTTCCCGTGCAAAGGTACCAGGTATTTTAATACGTTTCTTTGTCGTTTTTTTCGTGTATGTAAGTGGCCAACATTGGTATCAGATTTTCAAGCTGCCTAAAAGCACCTAACATAGCTTAACGACTGCCATCAATGATATTGATAACAGCTGGGATCAACGGGAAAGTTTTTAAAGTGACCTATATGATGCTACATATAATAATTGACATACATTACATACATACTATCACGTCTTTTTCCCTTGCGGGGTAGACAGAGCCCAGGTCTGTAAAACCTTGAGGCCACGTTTAGCATGTTGGTGGGCTTGTAGGTGAGAACGGAATCAAAATAGTGATGAGTTGCTAGCCGTATCGCCTATAGACATGATTCCTGATGCCCATTCCCTAATAATAAGTATCTATATAATAATTATATAAATGTATAATAATTATATAAATAATAATTATCATCATTGTAAATAGTACTTAGTAAGACAGGAAAGGAACTAGGAGAGGCCTTTGTCCAAAAATAGGCTGACGATGATGATAAAGATAGGAAATAGAAGTACAGGTACACACGTGTGCTAGCTGCTATGTCAAGTGTGAAGACAATTCACAAGTTTAGAGGTTCTTATGCAAGGCGTGTAATAAACTCGCGATTGTTTCTAGCATTATTTACCATACACACAATAGCTTAGAGACATATGCACAATATGCATGATTGCATGTAACGATGCATCTTCCTTTTGTCAAAATCACGTTTTGTTAAATCACAAGGCGGCATAATTAACTTAGTGAATAATTTTTATTGTTAGGTATGTGTTGTTTCACTAGTATTTTTTGTTATAATTTATTGTTATAGACGAGCTCCGTGGCGCAGCGGTCAACACGCCTGCCTGCGACACGGATGGTCCCGGGTTCGATCCCCGGTTAAGTCAAAATGGAAAATAATCCTTTTCAGATTGACCTGGGTCTTGGATGTTTATCTATATAAGTATCTATTATAAAATATAGTATCGTTGAGTTAGTATCCTATAACACAAGTCTCGAACTTACTTTGGGGCTAGCTCAATCTGTGTGATTTGTCCGTATATATATATTTATTTATTATGTTTAGGTTAGAAACCATTTTAGTGATGTTCACAAAAATATATTTGAAATCACAGTGGATAAAGAATATAGGTATTTATTTAGCTCATTGTCAACGAATCAAGAAATATTGTAATCGCAGTACCTACGTTATATTAGGTCGGGGAAAGTTCTTTAGTATTTTGTGAGGGGATTTTATCCGTTTATACAAAAGAGCTTTGACATTAACATTCAAAGACGAAAATGCTAGTGGACGTTATTGGACCAGTAGAATGGCCATCTATATATATAACAATTTTACGCATTGCCTATTTTTCTTTTTTTAAATGCGCTTTCAAAATGTATCGTTTTTTTTCTGATATCTGATATTTTTTTAACGACAATATGGCAGTTGAAAGTGGTTACAATATGCTTTACCTTTTCATATACTTCCAGAAAAATTGGAGCTTTCTAATGGTACGTACAGCATAACTGAAAATATTTAAGCTTTATACATGAAAATATAAAGAACTTTTCCCCCGACTTTACCTTATTGACCGATATTAGGATCCTTCTTACAAAGGAACCTCTCCCACCAGAAACGGTCAGAATCTTCTTTTGAAAGTTGGTGCCTAAATAGTAGTCTACTTAATTTTACACTTTAGCCAGTGGGCGAAAAACTTTACATACCAAACAATCTTTGAGCCTAATTGGCGAAAATTAATTCATAGCATGGCTAAACTCGGTTAGCCAGTATGCAGATTGTCCAGCTGTGAACATTTTAGGGTTGATACAACAGAAAACAATAACTGTATTTCAAAGCAATTTTTTAGCTTTTTGGTCGGGAAATAAAAATTTTCCTTTATCGCAGTTTGTAAAAGACCTTCGCCTCTCAAAAGTCATGTCAATATGTAGTTTGTGTTGAGTCAATGTTTATCTTTTGTTTTGCTGTTAACATGGGATGATAACCATATCATATAAATTACTATAGCTGACTTGAGGAGACCGATGGCCCAGTGGGCTTGAGCATTATTAACGCTTAAGCATGTTAAGCAACCCTGGGCGCAGTCTCCACTTCGATGGGGACCGCAAGTATCATAAATATATCTCTTGCTTGGACGTTAAGCCGATGGTCCGGCTGTCATCATTGATGGCAGTCGGATTAAGCCATGTGAGATGCCTTTAGGCAGTTTGAAATATCTGACACAAGTGTTAGCCACTTACACGAAAAAAAAAACTGCTCTAGCTGACAACAATTTACAACAGTCCCGTAGCATCGATGTGTCATCCTTGACTTAGCTTTCCTCTACGCCTATTTATTAGTATGCAAGTCGCCACCGCATAACGGTAGGTATCGTCATGGCTACTGTTGACAGTTCCAGCAGTGAAAACAATGGGACTCCGGCAATCAGGTGTCTTATAAACAAGTATTTGACCGTGACTCCGCAAGTGAAGGACAATAGCCTTGCACTTCATTTACAAACGTTATGTGTTTTTCGTTTGTATTTATGGACAGGTCGTGTGGTTCCCGGCAGAGTATAAAATGACCAGTCCAAGTCTTCCCGTGGATGCCGTAGAAGGCAATTTAGGGAAGCTAACGTAGCTTATAAACATCAAATTAGGCCAAATCCTCTGTCTGCTCAGACTAATATATGGCTGTAGTAGTAAAGAGAGGGCTGGGACATGTGGAGAGGATGGGAGAGGATCGAGCCGTACAGAAAGCGTATCACGGTCAACCTTCCGGACGCCGTCCGGTGGGGCGTCCAAGATATCACTGGAAGGATGAAGTCGCCAAAGACCCGAAAGAGCTGGAAGTGTCCGACTGGTCAGATTTGGCACAGAATAGGGAAGAATGGCGCACTTTAATGTCGGAGGCCAAGATCCACTTCGGGTCGCTGAGCCAGCGAAGTAAGTAAGTAAAGAGAGGGTCGTGTTCTTGATTGAAAAAGACCTGATGATGATGATTGCATTAATGGTGGCTAATTTTTGAACTTTTTATGGGTAATCGTATAATACGAAAAAAGCGTGCTTGGTACACTTGATTTCGTGCTTTTGGGGATTACCCCATTGTAAAAGTTGTTTGTTTTGATGAGAACATTGACCCCATCTATAAATAAATATTTAAATTCTACTACGTTGAAATCCTTTCTGATGTATATGTATTTATAGATGTGCATGCCATCTGCAAACGATTTCCACCAGTTTTGTGTCATAAAAGAACAGTTAACACTACACATATTTGATACATTTTATTTAAGTTTTTTTTTTGTAATCAAGATTATCTTTCTATGTAGATTAATATTATAAAGAGTTAAGATTTATGAATCTTTGGTTATTGAGGATGAACTCAAAACGACTAGATCGATTTCAAAATTAAAATTCTTTCATTCATTATCAAGTAGATCATATTTTTTTTCAAAATTGGAATTAATACATGCAATGCAATAATCAAACAAATGCATTACTTTAAAGGTAAGATTAAAAAAAAATTTTTGAATTAGGCATTTGTCTCCCATCTCACCTGATGGTAAGTGACGATGAAGACGAGGATGTTACATGTTAAATTTGCTTCTAAGCGTCTATTCAGAGCAAATGCTGCCATAATTATACGTATTGATACTTCTGTCTTTTGAGCGTGTTGTCAGCCGTTGTATGTGCAATGGCTGATAAAGGACAAGCTAACAAAAAGGTAAAGATGAGAATGGCAGAAGAATACCATTGCTAGTTAGATTACAACTGCCTTTTTATCACATGTCTTTACGGTTTTCTTCGCAAATGGTCTACTAAAATAAATTAAGTTTCATAAAATAATTGTACAGAAAATCCACAGCTATGATTGCACCACAGCATGTTGATTTTCAAAACCGACTTCCCAAACTCGTCAGGTCGTTTAAGCCATGCGTTCGCATGGCTTAAACGACCTGACGAGTCAAGTAGCTGTATAAAGGGTGGTCAATAAAGAACTAGTTCCCTATGACACGTCTGGATGCTGGACTTGCCACTCGCCACCTGCCACCTGTCAGGTGAACGGCCGCACGCCGGGACTAGTTCGCGAAACGACCGCATCTCGCCAAACGCTAACTGTTATTGCATGCCTCATTTACTTTTATTTTTTCTTTTGCTTATGCATTTATTGCGGCCAGTACATTCCTTAACTTTCTATTTTTAAATGAAATTTACTTCGTAAAAAAATAGGATTAGTGACGGACGTTCAATTTATGATTTCATGTTAAATAAAACGGTGCATTGTCAGTTTTCTTTACTAATAATATCAAAACGTAATTTGGTCAAACTCCACCAAATATGTCTAAGCCATCGAGATATAAGTACTACGTACTAGAGAAGACACCGCAAGTCCTTACTTTGTTCCGTTTCGCGCCGCTCTCTCAGTCGGTTGTTAGCTCTTTTGCTTGAAGGAAGTACCCACGTATAATAAACAAAAAAAAAAAACGAACAAAGACTTAAAGAATGCCTTGGTGTGTATTGAGTTGTTGCAGAAATAACTTATCAAACACTGCACAGTGCAAAGGAATAAATTTTCATCAGCAAGTGCATAAACTTATTTAACTTTTTACAAAAAAAAAATCAATATAATTACTTACTTCCCGCAATTTCGCATTATGGTGACATGTTGCAATGGGCTGTCATCATTGTTGGCAGTCGTTAAGTTATGTCTAAGGAGTATGGAGAAAAATATATATTTAGGTCACGTGGTTGGATGTACAGATTCTGTATCATGCAAATGTATATTCACTAACGTACGTTTCCTCTAAACACGAGAACAGTTTGGCCAATATCAAGTACTCCGATTTTTTCATTCAAAAGACATCAACGCACATTTTTTGTATCCTTATATTTTTTGCATCTTAGATGTACAGGGATGTTGAAGTTCTGGTTGTTTTTATTGGTAAGATAAATAATATGTATATTTTATAAAATTAATGCGACGCACAGAATACAAAAAGCTTATAATACGATCGGTAGGATAGGATTTGAACTTTGAAACCTTTAATTTATGCGTTGTGTCTTTAGACCAACTGATCACAACCAGCTTTTTCATCCCCACTGAGTATTAATTGGAATAACACTGACTGGCCCTGTGGCCGTCCATAATACAGTGTTTACTAGACATTATCCCTAATTAGGTAGGACATTGATAAGTAACCGGTGTGCTCAAGTATAAATATCTGTATAATTCACAGCTCTTGACCGCAATACTGGAATTATCATTGCGTGCTAATCTAAGCCGCCCGTGTAATTGCGACTACGTAATTGGTAACTAAAGATCCGATTTCCTCGGCATATCTTGTTAATTTTATTTAGTACTTGACAGCTTTATAAAACTTTATATAACAACGGGTCACTCACGTGCTATTTGTGCACTTGGACATTGTCCCCAGCATTGCGGCAGTTTAAATAAACAATTCTATACAGACAATCACACAGATTGAGCTAACCCTAAAATAAGTTCGTCACGTGTGTCTTGGGATGCTAACTAAGCGATACTATATTTCATAACAAACACATATATAGAGAAACATCCAAGACCCCGATTAACCTGAATAAGATAATTTTTCATCTTGACCAGACCAGGAATCGAACCCAAGACTTGCGGTGTGGCAGTCTGACATGATTACTACTAAACTACAGTTGTCATCAAAATAATACTAGTGTTGGTTGTTAAGTAATTACTCTTCATTAGTGTTGTCCACTACTACCCGTGATAAATACTATGGATTATGTACAAACGCAAGTTTAATTTAAAATCCTTTTCCTCAGTAATATTATAAATAAGAAAAAGTGTCTTCGTTCTTCACATCCAAAATTAACCTAGATTTGAAGGCACTTCCTATATGGGCTGTAATTTATCCTAATATTTAAGTTTTTTAGTGAGAATAGTCGAAAAAACCACACACGAGAAGCCGCCGTCAAAATTTAGTTTTGTATAATATCTCCTCTAAATTGCCTCCAAATTTTCAAGTCCTCATCTCTTCTACTTCATCTTCTTAGGTAGTATTTGACTTCTGCAGTTGTATTGATGTAAATTTACTACTATTATTTAATGCAAAGTTCATTCAGCAAGACATTGAAAATTAAAAGAAAAAATAAACAAATTTGTATCCTTACTAATATTATAAATGCGAAAGTGAGTTTGTTTGTTTGTTACGCTTTACGCTTTCACGCTACTACTACTATCTACTGAACCGTTCATCATGAAATTTTGCATACACATAGGTGAGGGTACCGAGAAGGACATAGGCTATAAATTACGCGGGCGAAGCCGCGGGTCACAGCTAGTAAAAAATAAATATCATTACATACATTAGCAAATGGTAAAAATAACGAGGATAACTTGTTTGTAGATTATATTGTGTTGTAAATCACAGAAATGACATTGAGCAAGAGACTGATTATATGAAAAAAATAGGAGTATAAAATTTCCTTAGAGTAAAAATAGAAAAGGAAAACTTTATGCTATAGCATTTATGAGCCCTTCAGGTATGTCAAGGTATTCACCAACAAATCTTAGCAAATAAATTAAACACGTAGACACATCTCAAGCGTACCTAAATGACAATGGGTTTGGTCATAAAAAGAACATAGAGTTTCGAAATATTCATATTTTAAGTAAGGTAAAATCCTTGTCGTAAATCATGTGAGCATTGAGTTGTGACTTTTAAGTACTGAATCGTTGTTTTAGACCATTTTACATGTTCTCATATACAATAGACAAGGATGTAGGTACTTGGGCTTAAAATATACAGAACTGTTTTGGTCAGAACTTAATAACTTTTCTACCTTAGATGTAAATATTTGTTTAAATAAAAAGAAAACATAACATGAGGCTATATTTTTTTTTCTTTCTAATTAAAGCGAAGTAGGTTCAGATGATACGACACACTAGCGCCACCCAGCAATGAATTCTATAAGACCCAAATCATATCAAATTTAAAAAATCTAATAACTGAATGCCCTAGTAAATTACTTGTAGTATTATTAGTACAAGTTTTCACTATTTTAAACTTGATGAACTCTCTTAAACTTAGATTATAATATCTATGAAAAGTAATAAAAAGAATACTACAAGTAATTAACTAGGGCAATCAGCTATTAGATTTTTTAATTTGATTTGATTTAGAAGTAAATGAATTAATTGCTGGGTGGCGCTAATGTCGCGTATCGTCTGAACTCACAGCAGTAAATTAAATATGTTACTCAAGTAGGTACATTTTTAAATATGACTTGCAATCTACGTATAAAACTTAAAGGTTAAACTTTGCAAATAGGTAAGTATTTTGCAAGAGTGTGAGTGAGGAGCAAAATTATTTTTGTTGCGTAATTCCTGATTTAGTAAAAAGTGTCATACAGCACAAATCAAAAATTATTATAAGGGTCGTTTAAAATTTCAAATGACCTGGTGCAGAGAAGAACGGAAGGAAGATATCAATGGTGTTTGTTACAAGGAAAAAAGAAATTAAGTAAGCTGCGGTTATTACTATCTTAATAGTTTCACGGAGAAAGGTGCAAGAATTCCTCAGAAGCCTAACGAAGTCCGTGTCGTAATGTTCGCGGTAACCACAATTAACTGACAGATCGCACCATCCCCGTTACAACATGCATTTCTCTTGCTTTCTCGCTCTTCCGCACTCACATTTTATGTAATAAGCACCATAGGGCTACCACTTGCATGATATTATTTCTGTTTTTTTATTTTACGGCTTCCACTGAGGTTTTGATGAATCTGCCAATGTCCAATTTAAAGAGATACAAAGTATTGATGTTTTACGTTCAACAATTAAGAAGGAGCTATCAAAAATAGCATAAATCTTTTGATTTAGGGGACGATAAGTCGATATTATTAGCTAAGTGTGGAAAAGGGCGGCTAAACATCTTTCGGAAACTTTTCGATTTTCCAAAAAAAAAAAAACTTGGCTGCGCATTTCCTCACAGTTGGTAGATATAGCCCCGCCCTCAGGGTTTAAAATTACTTTATTAAAGTTTAAAAGTATATACCTGCTCCATATGAAAAGTGGGATTAAATGTAGCTAAGTCAATCTTTAGTAAGTATGTACCGTATTTTTTAAACCATTGAATTATTTTGACGTGAAATTAAAACAAACCAGCACACTTTTAATAACTAAAAAGAAAGCAAGATTTATATTTAAAACTGTTCATCCAACCGGTTATTATTATCATTGATTTGATGCCAATATATAATCATGATTTGTATGCAAACTGTCTTTTGAGTGCAGGAAGATTTATTTGGGTCAACAGAATTGACTATATAAGAAGTTCATTATACACACCTACATCAGTTTTGAGTTCATCTCGGGTTTGATTCCAAAGATTAAAAATACCGAACCAGTACTTCAGAGGATCGTATGAAGCAGATATCTCTGAAGCTACTCGAATCTTTATTTGAAAGTCATGAGACGTTTGATATTTGATTTTGTAATGAAGTTCTTTGTGTTCCAAAATATTTCTTTGAATATAACAATAATTTCAATAATTAGACAATTTATGTTTAATTTCATCGGTACATATGCAATATGCATTTGTTAGCGGCATGCTTTGTGTAAGTTTTCTTGATATTATTTTACCCAAATCAAATCTGTTCAGCTTTTTTAAACATTAACCAAGTTTTGTAATAATTTACTCAGTATTATTTCTAACAAATTCTGTAATTGGCCTTTCATATTATATAAGTTATTATTAAAAGTATACCATTTGAAACGCTGTAGAATTCATTATTATATAAATAAAATCGCCTACTACTCAGGCTAGTATATGGCTCTGGTAGTACAGAGAGGGTCGTGCTCCTGCAGTGGAGACTAGAAAGACCTGATGATGATGATGATGAAGCGAATTTATTTATTTAATGAATTCAATCAAAAATAAAATGAGACTAAAGCCGGTTTTCCTGTTTTCCATAATAAATCAGTCTAGTAGTTTCAAAACAACAATGCACAAATCTTTCCTTTGTAATAATTAGTCTACTTAGGTTTGATTATATACTTAGGTTTATCTATAGGTATGTTAAAATCGCTAGCCCTGTTAGTGCTACATGTACTTGAAGCGAGAAATGACACGCATTTGTTGGAGCCTAGTGAATATAATAGTAATCGCGAATAAAATAATAATTTGAAATTTTATGATTGGTAATCGCATTTTATGATTGGTTATAATTTTCTTTTAAATTAAGTACCTATAATTAGCCGCAGATTTAAGTCTTAAACTTGTAAGAGAGACTAGAGTCTTGCACCTGCTTTTACCAACGGAATCAGTATCTAGGGGCACGATGTATTTATTGATAATTATAATTTTTTGTTTTGAATGGTTTCATAATAAAATTACTCTAAAATATGTAATTTTGATAATATTTTTTATATAATCTGTCTAATAATAACCAATTAACTGAACCGACGTTTATGAAATTTTGGTAAATAAGACCAATTTGAAAGTAAACCCTATTCCAAGATGAAATTTTTTTTTTACATCGGTTGATTTCAATGAGGTATA
Organism: Rhodophaea formosa; assembly: GCA_963082605.1. Lineage (NCBI taxonomy): Eukaryota > Metazoa > Arthropoda > Insecta > Lepidoptera > Pyralidae > Rhodophaea > Rhodophaea formosa. The sequence continues at coordinate 17,446,747 of OY720207.1, forward strand.
AAACTAAAAAAGTAATGGGATTTAGACCATTCTCTTTTTTTCTAAGCCGGCTTAAAAATCAAAGGTCTTGTGTTTAAATACTTCAAAAGTGATAATCGTAAAGTCGATATAATTTTGATACATAGATACATACATACTATCACGTCTTTATGCCTTGCGGGGTAAACAGAGCCCAATTTTGATTAACTTCAAAAATACCAAAATAAAAGCACGAACACGTGTGCGCACATTGTCATTTTGAAAATTAATTAAATTTAGGTTCTTTTTGAACTCCCTTAAAATTTTACCCCATAAACCCCATAAAAATTTACAGGTAGTCTATCTTCTTAAATATTGCCATTTAAGAAGATAGACTACCTGTAAATTTTTATACAAAAAACGATAACGCTTCAATATCAATATCTTTTTTACACATTATTGATAAATTGGAGAATTAGGGCTGTACATTTTGATTGCTTACAACAAAAGTTATGAGCATCAGTAAATGTCCATATTTTTTACATAAAAAAATACCCGGGGCATTTTAATTTATTTAAGGTTTAGGGGGGTGGAAGAGTTACCGCTACCGCTTTTTGTATGAAAATTACAGGAAGTCGATGCTCTTAAATCTCACGAAAACAATATTTCGTATTGTTTTCGTGAGGTTAGAAAAAATTTAAGGAAAAATATTGGAGCTACTTATTTCATTCACAAAAAAAAAAATCCTGATCAGCGAGGTCGAATTACAGCCAATTTATTTTTTAATTTTTGATACGATTCAGGGTTTAGTAATCCTGGTTTCGAGACATATTGCAAGGAGTTTACATTACCGAAACTAGCGACACCCGATTCTCGTACTCCTAAGTAAGTTCAAAGAGAACCATTAATTATTGCCGAAAGCGGTCATTTTTGGCGGTCATGAGTCCCTTCTTAATTTATCAAAAGCAAAATAATTAAAGAAAAAATCTAGGTACAAGTAATTTACTACTGAAGTTCTGACGTAGATTTTTCAATTTAATCTTATTTAGAATTGAAACAAGGGGAACGAATTTAAGTTCCCTTTAAATAAAAAGAAGTATACAAAGTGCAAAGTATTTCCATGCCTCATAAAGTACTGCCCGAGAGTGCACAAAAACCGAACAATACGAGTGAAAGTGTCACGTGAACTTTCACAATGCCGAGTTATAAAATTTATCAAAGAGTATCTATACGCAGACATACACGCGGAGAAACGGGGCTGTTTGAAAAGCACGTTAAGCCGTAGGTAAAATAGCCAGTGCCGGATTTATATGTTTTATGAGTGTAGGCCTCTAAACCATGAGAAAACGTGTGGACGTGTTAGACTTTTATCCTCTGAAATCGAGTGACCTTCCTCTGAAATCTACCGCCCATGGACGCTGCCGCCCCTAGGCCACGGCCTATACGGCCTATTTATAAATCCAGGACTGAAAATAGCTATCGTTAATTGACAGTTGTTCAGGCAGATCGAGAAATCTTTGAGAAAGAGAATTGAAAAGAAAATTAAGACTTAAACAAGAGTAAATGTTTACCTAATGTATACAATGTTATTCAAAGGAAAGATTTTATGTTTGTTCGTAATGGATAAACTCTAAAACGGTCTGAACTAATACTACTTATTCAAATATAGAAAAAAAACTATAGAAAGATACTTTACATGTATAACATCTTTATGTCAAAATCGAAGATGAAAATGGCACGGAATATATTTTATACTAACAGAAACATAGGGATCAATCGCATAACGCATCAGACAATATAAAAATCAATACAAATAGCAAAATACCAAAAATTCACGCGTATGAAGTCGTGGGCTGTTCCCACGACTTCATATGCGTGAATTTTTAATAGTAGTGTCTAATATAAATAAAGGTCGACTTAGCTTGTAGAATCAATTGACCGTGAATTACTTAAGTAGAGCAAGATTACCTAATCATACGGAGTAGTACCTTATACATTTTATAATAATAGTAAATAATAAATTTTATGTAGTTTTTTTTCAAAGAAATGTAAAAAACAGAATAATTAAATGAGGTGTTGACGATGATGAAATTTTCAAATTATTTTTTTGTTGATTAATCACCATTCAAAAATCGTTTAAACAAGAAAATCAAACTGTGTAACCTCAATTTGTTTTTTTTTAAAGCAGTGAAATAAATGACACAAATAAAGAACACCCGTTTGTCTACTTTCTTCAAAGGTTTACTTACGCGTGCTCGAAGAGCTGGGCGCGATCACAGCCGATAAAATTAAAAATGCCACTAAATAATTTTCCATTTTTAAAACAGTCTTAACAACGCGCGAAAATTTTTGAATTTAGAATTATTTATTTTTATCACCATAGACAAATAAAAAAAAAGAGCCGGTATGCGTGTGCCGCGCACTGACACGGCCCGAGCAATGGTTCCGTCTGCAGCGGATGAGCCCGCTCCTTTCTATAAGAATGGTTGTCCGCTAAGTATTGTTTTAGTAATTTTTTAAGGACTTTGTCCGAAATCTTCCACTGATTTTGATTTTAAGAGGAAAATATCAACAATAAACTTGAATACGTGCGTCATATTTATAAGGATGCCAAAATAGAAATAGGCTAAAAGTTGGAAAAAGCCATAAGGAAACAATAAAATAAATACTTATCAAAACTAAAAAAGTTTTTGAAATGAGAACAAATAAAAAAGTTTATATGCACATAGACAGCGCCGAATACGATCCGTTACTAAGTACACCGTTAGTTACCGGTTTTATTGCAGGCGGCTTTTTATATTTCCGATCGATTCCGTTGATCACAGACACTACCCGTTTGTTCGGTGTACGACCGAAAGCCCCTCTGTGGGTCAGTGCCTTCGTATCGCAGGGGGTTCTATTCCCGGCCAAGTCATAATAAAAAGGCCTTGGGTTTTGAATGTTTATCTTTATAAGAATCTATCATAAAATCGTTGAGTTAGTATCCTACGACACTAATTCACAACTAACTGTGGGACTAGTAGGTATACGGAATAATTTTGAAAAGAACAAATCCGTTTATTACTATTTTTACTATAATAAAATACCTAATAAGTATGCAATATAAAAAATAAGTTAACTACACTGTTTGCTGCACGTAGATTTCATCTACAAATACTATTTTTTAAACTCATTTTTTTTTGACGCCGCTCATCAAAAGTTGAAAAACTCATCTTCATCAAACGGTTCATCGGGCGCGTCGTCCGACTTGAGGGAGGACAGTTTGAACCCTTGCTCCGCCATTTCATCCACCTTCGGCAGTTCCTGCTTAATCATTTCCTCTACGTTTATTTTGTCCAATTCTTGTTGTATTCTCTCCTTTAGAGGACCTTCTAATGCGTCCATTATTTGGTATCTCAACAAATTTGGCAAGATGTTGACAGCTGCTTCAATCACATAGTCTAACGTTCCAGCTCCATTACAACGCACTTGGATATTCCCCACTTCCAAATCTAAATCTTTAAATTGTGGGCGTTTTCTAGTATCTAGTGGTTGCGCTATAACTAGCCTTGCACTAATGTATTCTGCTGAAAACGAAGCGGTTCCCGCTCGGGACATGACTCCACTCAATGCCGTAATTTCCCATTGAGTCATTCCTTCGAGCTTCTGAGTACCGATATCAAAGTCCGCTATCGCTGCATTATTCTCCATTCTCAGTGTAATGTTACCAACTCGCTGAAATGATGATATGCCTATCACCCACGTGTTTGATAATGTTATGGAAAATATACTGACGCTAGCGTTGTAGTCCTTGATTTTGTATGGATCTAACTGCATAGCCCTTACTTTCTTTCTAGCGTCAGCGATAATCATATCTAGTGGTGATATAGAATTAGGGAATTGCATATCCCCAGCAACCTCGTCCAGCTTTGTGTTGATTTCAGCTCTCACTTTTGTGTAGGCTTCCTTGAGAATGTATGGTTTTATTGATTCAAATACGAAGGGACCTATGGAGTTTATTACGCCTTGAAAAACACTGCCCATAAGTCCGAGATTTTGGAAATCAACCGTGATGTTGGAGAACCCGATGTCAATGTTGATATTCTGTGCTCTAAGTTTGCCGTCTCGTTCTACTCCGAGGTCGGCTTTGGCCTGGACTTTGAGGCCTCCGACGTCCACAGTGTAAGGTCCTTGAGCTTTGTTCAACCAACTTGACATTGTGTAGTTACCGCGGGCTTGTAGCTTATCGATGGTGAGAACTGCTTGCACCTGAAAACACAAAGCAATTTCTTTACTACGTGGGTACATAAATCAAGTCAATAGTTTAGAAATGATGTTTCTCTTTAGTTCTTTGCGATGGAAGTGGTTTATTGTATTTTACAATTTCACTCACTTATGAAGAGAAGAGTATGAGATGGATACCTAGTCACAAAGGAAGTTTTTGGTGAACATAGGTAACCTTTTAAGTATCACTTTAAAATAGTATTAGTATGTTGTAAAAATAATTTACCACACCTAACAAATAAGCAAAGATCTTAGATTATATAAGTACCTAGTATTTAAAAAAAATAAAATAAATGTATTTTATTAATATATCTTGCAAGATGGGAAAAAAAGAAAAATATACCTAGTATTTTTTTGAAAATAATGTATTTTATAAATTGCATTTACAATCCCAGGAGTGCCGGTCGTTTAGGGCGTCTTGCCGCCTTAAACAATATTATCCACCGCTCTCTTGCCACCATTAACATGCCGGCCGCTTTAGAACCCTGTGGTCTGGTTCGTGATGATGGCAAGAGACCGGATGGAATGACTCTGGTGCCCTGGCGATTGGGCCGGCCTATGGTATGGGATGCTACATGCGTCGATACCCTAGCGTCGTCACATCTTCAGGTCACCCAGTCAAAGGCCGGTACAGCAGCAGCCGCGGCAGAAAGCCTCAAAAGGCGAAAATATGTTAGTATTGGGAATAGCTACATATTTGAGCCTTTTGGGGTTGAAACCATGGGTCCGTGGGGTCCACCAGCCCATCGTCTCTTTGACTTTTTGTCAAAGAGGCTTATCGAGGTATCACGTGACCAAAGGGCTGGAAATTACTTGGCACAAAGGATAAGCATTGCCATCCAACGTGGCAATGCTGCCAGCCTTTTGGGCACGTTACCGCGAGGTGATGATATGCAGGGACTATATAATTTGTAAATATTTTAATTAATTTTAAGTAGTTTTAATTATTATTATTATATACGTATAAATTGTTGAGGTATCAAAATACAGGAATTTTATAAATATACATCTTCCAAGCTGGGAGTTAAAGATAAATATGGAAGATACCAGCTCTTTTGTCAAGTCTGTCTGTCAAGGGATTTCTCCATCGCTTGGAAGCTTTCCATCTTAACGCCCACTCACACGCGTTTTATGACCTTCGGCTCTGTTCACCCTCCGAGGGATAGAGACGATATAATATTTTTGTATGTAAATTACCTCCATGACTCCAATTTCTGCGTTTATGTACACAATTCGGAACTTGCTTATTCCGTAAACCGAACTGCCTTTGAAGTACAGATTTGTCCCAAAAGCAAGGGTCTGCTTCATGTCCGGCACCGGATACGGGTCCGGAATCTTCGCCCCCGGAAGCCCCACCGGGTCTGGCTGCTTGAAATGCTCTAGAATTTCCAGGATGCTGTCACTCATCCTTTTCTCACCCTCGGCAAGCCGCGGATCTGGTAGTTCGTTGTCAGGCACATCTGAAATGTTCATTATTGTTTCTGCTTGTAGTTTAATGTTCCTTCGCAGTTCAAACTACTTACTGAGATTTTAGACAGCATTTAATTAGTAACAATATTTTTATGCTACAGAATAAACTGACGTTCTTTTTGGTAAATTTTATTGACAATTAATCCATTTGTTTAGGTACTTAACGTACTTAATAAAATGAAAACAATCTTGAATACACTTTTCAAAAAATATTTACTCAATACACTATGTCAATTCAATGTGAAAGTAGGTATGTGTAATTTTATGAAATTCAAGTAAAATGTATATTTAGATTTAAAAAGTGTATATTTCAATATAAAGACATATCACGCATGGTTTTTTGTCTTTTTTTAAGTACCTAAACAAATGGACTAATAGGTAGCTAGATTGGAAAACAATCATGAGAGCTTAAACAAAGCTTCGTTACCAAAAAAAAAAATGTGAATTTTCTGACATGATAAATGTTTGTTAATATTTCCTTTGTTAACATTTCCATACAATTTTTAAGAGGCTTATAATTCTCAAAACATTGATATTTTAACGAAGATGTATAGGAACCTACGTAGTTTAAATGAGATTAATTGAATGAATGCTTAATTTTACTCCAAAATTATCAAATATTGCCACAATTCCTTATTTCCGTTTGTATGGAGTCATGCGCGTCCAGGGCCCTCTTAAAGGTATTTTTGTTGCTTTAGGCCATGTACAGTAAACACTGTTTTGGACTAGGAACTTACCTTGCAATGTAATGCTGCAATGATGTTAACAGGGATATGATAATTTTAGGACCTATTAATAGACATAGTTAATTTAAGGTTATGTTAAGCTAACTTAAAATTCAATAAATTAATCATATAGAAGAAATAACAATATCTCATCAATAATTTTTCCTGGAGACTATCCATAAATTTGTAGTATTTTTATAGAACAAAAACTTTCATACATAGTTTCTATCCATTTTCAAAGGATGGTCCTAATTTTAGAGATAATTTTGGCAGTATGTGTTGAAGTCAGTAGCTTCAAACGATTTTATTAGATGTACACATGTAAGATTAACATCATACACTTTTCTTCCCACATTCGATTTAGGAATCGACTTATCAAATATCACAGTCTGTAAACTCGAGTAAAATTCTCTCAAAACAGAAACTTCACAAAAACAACACACAGCACTTTCAAAACAAGCCGTACCTTGGCAGCGTCCAAGAGTGAGCGCGCAGACGAACAGGACGACACAATGGTACCTCATCCCGACAAATGGATGATTAGGTACAAATGGTTGTTTATGTGGGTATCGCGGGCATAGGTCGCCGCTTATCGGCCGATTGTTACGTCGCGAGCGAGATAGAAATATCCACTTGCTTTTAGAAATATTTTTATTTTACAGCGTGTAAATTAGCCACTGAATACAAACACAAAATTATTAAGGTACTTTTCCTATGGGATCAATGCTGGGAACAAGTGTTGGCGGCCCGGTAATTTGAAAATGTTTAAAAATGGTTACTAAAATCTAAGTTTCTAAGGATTCGGGCTTATATGGAAGGGGTATAAAAGGTGCACACAATATAATTAACTAATGTATAATCGAAAACCTTCAACTAATAACAAGGTGATTAAAGAGCATTTAGTAAGAAGCAAGTAACAACATTAGAAGATTAAGTCTTCTTCTAAGTTAGAAATAAAGTGATTAATTATGGAGACTATAGATAAGGAATTTAACTAATAAACAAAGTAATTAGATGTCTGAATTAACATCACATGATCCACTGGTGCTGCATAGACTAATTGCTGTGTGCCTTGTTCTAGGAATCGCATTGGATACTTAGCTAATTGATGTGGTAGACTTACGCTTTCACAATAATTTAGTATTATACATTTTTTTGTTCTTGATAAAACTGTTGAAAATGAGAACGTTGTTTGTCTCACAAAAAATGGACGCAGTATTTATTTATTTATATAATTAATGTACACAGAAAAACATGTAAAAACAATATACATACAGGAAATCAGTACTAGGGAACTACTTATTCCTAAAGAAATTTCTTCCAGTAGCCCTAGGAGAAGAGACCTTTTTAATAATATATTTATTTTAAATAAAATTAATCTACTACGGTTTTTGTCGCGTTTATTACATTATTTATACACCTAACGTTTGGAGCACTTTACAGTGTTCGTGGTTGCAGACAGACTAAGTTGACATTTGTCGATATACAAATATATATTTTTCATAATTTTTTTCAATAGTATTTTTAACCTCCACTATACAATAATCGATGATGGGCTGTAATTGCGACGATTCTTCCTACACTGCTGTTAAACACACAAAGCTTTTGAGAATTTTCTATACAACGCAGTAATGTAAAGTGAATTACGTTACGATGATAGCCGATCATTTGCGATTGTGTAGAGGAGGCATAAAACTGCATTCAGGATACACTTCCTAGTTTTAAGTATTCTCAAAAAAAATTTTATACATACATATTATCACGTCTTTCTCCATTGCGGGGTAAACAGAGCCCAGGTCTGTAAAACCTTAAGGCCACGTTTAGCATGTTGGTGGGATTATAGGTGATTATTTATCGATTTCAGTCAATTCGGTCGGATTTTTTAAGTGAATACTTCTTTAGCGGCGCTGTGCAGTTTTTGAGATGGGGAAAAAATGCTTAACTCGTGACAGATCACGTGACCATCAGATTGAACTTTGTCATTCATACAATCACTGTTAAAAACAAAGTTATCTTTGCTAATAATTATAGAGCTTTTTAGCTAATCTAAGCTTGCATTTACGGAAGCCTTCATGGGCGAGCTCAACTCGCACTTGAATAAAGGAATGTGTTTTTTGTGGTACATTTCCGCGTCCATTATTCTTTGTACTGTAGCTTGAAAATTCCTACCTTGTAAAGCTTGTGCAAATAAGTTCCAAGAAGCGGAGCGTTAAAGATTAGTCCTAGTGACCCAGGCCTTAAGAGCGTATGCTAGCAGTATATTTTCAATATGGTTTCCATACAAATGTATTTCTCTAGGTTCTCGCTGCAAACTGATTCTAGAGCCACAATTCTTTTTCCATAAAATCTAGTACTAAAATAGGAATGCCCCTTTTTAGGGTTCCGTAGTAAACTAGGAACCCTTATAGTTTCGCCATGTCTGTCTGTCTGTCTGTCTGTCTGTCTGTCTGTCTGTCCGTCCGCGGTTTTACTCAGAGACTATAAGTACTAGAAAGCTGTAATTTTGTATGAGTATGTATATTAATCATGGCAAAAAAGTCGTAGAAAAAAATCTTGAAAAAAAATTTTTTTTTGGGTAGCTCCCATACAAGTAAAGTGGGGGAGTAATTTTTTTTTCTCTACTTACCCATCGTGTGGGGTATCGTTAAAAAGGTTTTTGAAAAATATTGTGAAGTTGAGAACACCATTTTTCGATTTAGGGATCCGTTTCCGAAATATTTGGTTTTAAAGTGAAAATTTTTGTTAGAGGTACGTGTCCCCCCCCTCTATCTGCTAAACGGTTATATATGGATACGTGAAAAAAATTACAGCAGTAGTATATATACTGAAGTTGAAAGGAAAACTATCAGAGCTGGGTACTAAGTGCAAACTAAAAAGTTTTAGGCAACCAACTTATAAAATGTACTGGAAAATGTAAAATTTTATACAATCTTTATTGTTAGATGTTTTTGGTCGTTAAACTGTGAGGTGCGAGTGTAAACAGTGTGAACTCAAAGTTGTCATTCGCAACTACGGAACCCTATACTGCGCGTGGCCCGACACGCACTTGGCCGGTTTTTTTTATTTTTTCAAAAAAAACTGTTTTGTACAATTTTTTTTTTCTTTTAAGCAGGTTTTTAGAGAAAAATAAAACAGGGACATACCTATTTTAGTAATAGATTGTATGTAAAAAGAATTGTGCCTCTAGAAGCAGTTTTCAGCGAGAAAATAGAGAAATACATTTGTATGGAAAACGCACTGCTAGTATCCCTCTTAAGCATCTGATTTTGTTTATCATGCGTACTATATATATATATATATATGCGCGTCATTACTAGACTATCGTGTTTCCTCAAGGTGATTTGTCGAGGCGGATCAAGACGTATCACATTATATGTCCTAAGCTTTCAGACTGGTGGCCACAAACTCAATTTTCTGCTAGCTGAACAAAGAGGCACTCGAAATGAATCTCAATAAAATCAAAAGTCTTAGGCGGCGCGACCTGTTTTTACTTGACAGACCTACCCAGAAGGAGAGAAATGTCGGTTCCATTGTTGCTTCCTGTAGCCTAGACAGTTTGATTTCAAAGTGACATAGTGTGTCATTAGATTTAACTTTAGTTTTAAAGTCAACCTTAAGTCATAGGCAATTAAAACAATTATAACAATAAACTATAGAAGTTACGTTGTAATTTATTAATTATACTAACGGTTTAAATATAATTTACTGAGAAATTAAACACTAGTCACAGGTATGCTACTCACAATCTAAGTATCAAAAATTGAAAAACTCATCTTCGTCGACAGACTCCTTCGGCACATCGTCTGTCTTCAGAGACGATAGTTTAAACCCTTGCTCTGCCATTTCATCCACTTTAGGAAGCTCCTGTTTCAAGGCTTCATCTACGTTTATTTTATCAAACTCTTGCTGTACTATCTCTTTAAGAGGTCCTTCCAGCCCGTCCATTATTTGATACCTCAACAAATTCGGCAAGATATTGACAGCAGCTTCAATCACATAGTCTAAAGTTCCAGCTCCATTACAGCGCACTTGGATATTTCCGACTTCTAAATCTAAATCTCTAAATTCAGGTTGCTTTTTTGTATCCAGGGATTGTGCTAGAACTAGTCTTCCAATTATGTATTCTACAGAAAACGACGCAGTTCCACTACGAGACGTGACTCCATTCAGAGCAATAATTTCCCATTGGGTCATTCCTTCAAGCTTCTGAGTACCAATTTCAAAGTCAGCTATCACAGCTTTGTTTTCCAATTTGAGCGTTATATTGCCGATACGTTGGAAAGAAGATATTCCCATCACCCACGTGTTTGATAATGATGCGGAGAATATACTTACGCTAGTATTGTAGTCTTTGACCTTGTACGGATCCATTTGCATAGCCCGCACTTTCTTTCTGTAATCGGCAATTATCATATCTAGAGGTGATATCGAGTTAGGGAATTGCATATCACCGGTGATTTCGTCTAGTTTCGTATCAATCGCGACTCTTGCTTTTGTGTAAGCTTCTTTGAGAAGGAATGGTTTTACTGATTCAAATACCATCGGCCCTATAGTGTTAATGACTCCTTGGAAAATGCTGCCCATCATTCCGAGATTCTCAAAGTCAACTGCGATGGTTGAGAAGACCATATCAATGTTTATATCTTGAGCTCTAAGTTTGCCATCACGTTCCACGCCGAGGTTAGCTCTGGCGTCCAGCTTAAGGCCTGTAACCTCCACTGTGTAAGGTCCGTCGGCTCTGTTTATCCAAGTAGATAATGTGTAATTGCCACGCGCTTGTAGTTTGTCAATGGTAAAAACTCCGTAAACCTGAAAAAGCACAATAATTTGGGTTATTTTTATAAAATATACGACTTCGTTATAAGAAAAACTATGTGTGGATTTACATCATGACGGAGAGAGTAGTGCTTGATAGCAAATACAATTTCATCGTAAGTAAGTGAACTCGTGCTTTTTAGAACCCTCGCTGGCGCTCGGACTCGAAATAAACAATCGTGCAGTAATAACTTTCTTTCTGCTCAGTGCAACAATCTGCCATTGCTTAATAGCAACTACAACTACTTTATTTTAATTGTGAGTTTTTAATAGTACATGAGTTTTTTCAACAAAGCCACTTTGTTGTTTATTTTTATGAAAAATAATTTAGTTAACAGATAAATGTCATTTCATAATTTTAATAATTCTATTTTACTTAGACATATGTTTATATAATTCTAATATAACATGATATATGTATTTATAAACAAATAATAAAGACTATGAACTAAACTAAAACTATAGTAACCTAGACAAAAGATAAAAAACACTAAATTATATAAAAAATTGAGCTCAGATCGCTACGATCAGCGGGCAGGGTGCCAAGAAGGCTGGCGGCATTTCCACGCTGAATGGCCAAACTTAATCTTTGGCCAAAATGCGCACCAGCCCTTAGATCACCAGAAACGTCGATTAGGCGTGCGGAGATCTCTTTGAAAATCTTTCTGGCCTCCACACCCCAAGGCCCCAAGGTCTCCACGGCAAAAGGCACAAATATGTAAGGTTCCCCTAACGATGCATATTTGCGCCTTTTAATAACCTCCGCCGCTGCTGCAGCTGCTCCCGCTGTATAAATAGAGATAAATAGTCCATTACATAAAAATATCAATATTATATAAATATTCAAATTGAGAACTCGGTGCCAATATATAAACTGTACGTTTTTCTCCGTCGAGCTTTTTAAAATACATATTGGAGCGGCACCGATAACTTCATACAGCCTAATGTTGAATTTGAAATATACAAGTATTTTACCATATTTAAATGAATAATCCGGCATTACTTCAATAAAAATAGTACAATATTGTTACCAAATGCAAGGTATGTGTCTAATACGCAATTGCTGCGCAAAATGTTTTTAGTTCGGAATATGTTTCTAGAGTTGTTGAAACTGAGAACTCCTTGCCGAATAAAAATTACTCCACCGCATTAGTTTTGCTATAAAGCACTTGTACCACACAAAAGTGTAGTACACTTCTTTATGAGTTAAAAAATCGGTGTTTCACGAATCACTTTATGACATAGTGTGTTGAAAAAACATTTTTGATATTACCTCCATTTCTCCAATCTCCGCGGTTACAGATACGATGCGGAATTTGCTTATTCCGTACAGAAAACTGTTTTTGAAGTACATATTTGTAGCGATGTTGATGGAATGCTTTATGTCCGGCACCGGATACGGATCCGGGATATCAGCCCCCGGCAGCCCCACCGGATCCGGCTGCTTGAAATGCTCTAGGATTTGCAGGATGCTGTCGCTGAGCTTTTTCTCACCCTCCGCAAGTCGCGGGTCTGTCTGCTCTTCTTCTGAGGCATCTGAAACGTTGGAAGACGATTTTGTTATGTACAGGTTATTAACAGTATCATGTATTTATCCCTTAACGTCACGAAATTTATATGAAACTAGCTTTTGCCCACGGCTTTACTCGCGTGAAATATAAACTTGTTTATCCCCTTACATCACCCTAGGGGAATAAATCAAAACAATTGACGGTGTAGAGTATGCTACGTTCCAAGCAGCTTGCAGAGCATTTCACTTGCTTGAAGACGAAATTTAAGCGGACGAAGTTGTGGGCATCTATTTATCTATCGGCAAAAGTTCAGTGCAATCTGTTAGAGCTGTGTGTTTATAGATCAGTCAGTAACAGATGCCTTTCATATATACAGAAGATGACAGTGGCACCGGTCCAGTGCGTATCTATTCAATGCAAACATACAAACAAACAAATCTTTCCCATTTATAATAGTAGTATTATTAACACAAGCTAAACAAAACCTTTTAAACATCAAAAAGACCTCTCCAACCCGTCTGGCCAGCGTGGACAGTGTAGGCCAAATCCTCTGTCTGCTCTGGCTAATATAAGGCTCTGGTAGTACAGAGAGGTTATGCTCCTGCAGTGGAGATAAAAAAACCTGATGATGACGATGATGATTATTAAAAAGAGAAAGTTAAATATTGTCAAAATGATAATATCTAAACTGTTAATTCTGGATAACCTAATCGAATATTACAATCGTTTGATAACGTATAGTCACAGAAAACAAAATTTTAAAACCCGACAAAAACAAAACACACCTTGAGAGCTTCCAAGAGCAAGCACAAAGACAAATACGAAGATGAAAAGGTACTGCATCTCGAAAATTAAAATTACAAATGGCCCAAAAAATATGTGAATATATCAGCCGGTCACAGGTCGCGTTTTATCAACTGACGTAGTGTTCAAGCTAATAGATATTGTTACAAATCAACGATGTTAAAAAAAATATATGACTCAATAATTTTATTAGCATTATACAAATCAACAATGCTTTAATAATAATTGTGTCAAATATTTTTTTGCATTGTTTACTGTTTGCCACTTCTAAGAGTATCATCATCATTTCTTTTTTAGTCTCCACTGCAGGAGCACGACCCTCTCTGTATTACCAGAGCTATATTATTAGCTAGAGCAGTCAGAGAATTTGGCCTACACTCTGCACGCTGGCCAGACGGGTTGGAGAGGTTTCTTCGGTGTTTATAAGCTTAGTTTAGCTTGTGATTCCTAAGTCGCCTTTCTACGACGTCCACGGGTCTTCCCGTGGAGTGGTCCTTTTCTACTCTGCCAGGAATCACATGGATAAGAGTATCATCGCTCTTCAATCTAGATCATCAGCGAACTCATACTCACATAGCTTTAAGTGAGCTTTTGATAGTTCACTGAGCTTTTTGAGGTGAGGGCAGAGTGCCCTCAACCTGTGAACATTACCAAAGGGCCGGCAGGAGAGACGGACCTCGGCTTCGGACGTTGCCTGTGTGCTGTGCGCAAGGTTTAGAGAAACAGAAAACTCTCATATGCCTGATGGGCCGAGTTTTGCATGCATAGCCTGAAGGGCCGAACTAAGAAACAATGGCAAAGCCTTTTAGGGAGCAACAGTGTTCATGTTTTGCCATATGAGCGGATGGGCGCAAGTCAACCGGGACCGCCGGGCGGTTACCTGTAATCGGAGCCAATCCTATTCTACGCATTCTATTCCGGGGCGAGTGCGACGGGGTCTAAGAAGGGAATTTGAGAGGGATTATGGTAGGGTTATGGTAGGAGTTAATTATTATCCCGTTTTCCTACCTTAAGGGCTAACTAGGTTTTTTTCCAAACTTTTACGGGATTCCCAAGACACAGGGCCACCCTAGTTTGGGAACCTTTGTAAATTCATTTACTACCTTGTTTATTTGGTTTATAAATGCATTTTATTTTATTTTTTATTTTATTATCAACTTTGGGGTAAGATACCCTTTCGATTCAAAAAAGAATTAACAAAATCGGACTACTCTGTAAAAAGTAATGCGTCATGCGGCGATACAAAAAAAATACGTTGTCTTGATAACCTCCTCGGTTTTTTCATCGGTTGATATAACAGAAATTATTGATATTTGCAAATATATTATATATATATATATATAATATATATATATATATATATATATATATATATATATATATATATATATATATATATATATATATATATATATATATATATATATATATATATATATATATATATATATATATATATATATATATATATATATATATATATAATATAAATATATATAATGTATAGATATCCCTTTGCGGTAAATGTTGATCAGACGCGACTTCACGCGAGCACTTTGTTGATCCGAAAACGCATGTTGATCCGGCGCCTTTTGTTGATCCAATATGCATCTCTGGTAACAAATGTGGCTCCGACCGGATCAACATCTGCACTATCGGACTTCTTACCTAGCGTTCGCTGAAGTTGATCCGATATACAAATCCACCTTGCGATAGTTACGGATAATGTTGATCCGATTTAAATGAACCAATCAGAGCACAGGAAGCGATCTGATTGGTTGAAAGCAGCCGCGACGTTGCCGTTTTGTATCTTAAACTATTCCAAACTACACAACATTTAATCCATCGTCTTTAGGCTCGTTAGACGAGTTTGGGCTCGTTGGATTTGTCTTGACAAGAGCATTAATTTTTATTAGTGTCGAGGGTCTGATGATGCTTCTTGAAGGTGGCCATAACTCTCCTGAACTACACAACATAACCCTATCGTGTTTGGGCTTATTGAATTTGTTTTGACCAGAGCAATACAGTGCCTATACAAATGACTAAAATGTAGAAAATAAAATTACATATCGAAAAAAAAAAAAAATTAAAAAAAGCTTTTATTTAATGCTCAGTAAAAAATAAACTTCAAATATCCATCAATGTACTGGTACTTACTTTAATTTTTTTTGACGAATGCCTGGGCCGATTTAAGAAATTCTTTTTTGTTTGATGGTTATTCTTTATAGATGGTCCCATTGCATTTTTATTGAACAGTGGCGAGCGCTTTTTGAAAAAATAAACAAAAACCAAAAAATTTTTTACAGGTATGCCGTTCGGATTACACTTATTTCTATTTTTTTCTTATGCCTATTAAAAAAAATTATAGGGTTGAAGTCGGTTTTTGTTTTTTTGTTAAAAATATCTTAAATTATTTGATTGTTAGACATCAAAGCTTTTTGTTTGTATGGTGAACGTCTGGTGTTCCCCATCGTCTAGTTTGTAATAAATATAAGTACTCATAATCGTAGATTCCAGGTCCACATCTCATCCGACCAAAGCCGATGGCGATTGCAACGGAACGGCTTACCACAGGGCAGTGTTCTGGCTCCTATGTTATTTAACATGTACACTAACGACCAGCCCATCTCCCAGTCCGCTGCAAGCTTCCTTTACGCCGATGATTTGGCACTTGTAGCTCAAACCAAATCGTTTGAGGAGTCAGAACAAAACCTCACACTTGCTCTCCAAAAGCTAGATAAGTACTACGAGGTTAACTTTCTAAAGCCCAACCCATCCAAAACGGAGTCATGTTTTTTTCACCTGAGAAACCATTTTTCATCCCGTACTCTAAATATTGAGTGGAGAGGGGTTCCGATAAAACATAACAGTCACCCTAAATATCTAGGTGTGACACTTGACAGAACTCTGAGCTACAAGCAGCACTGTCACAACACCCGACAGAAAGTTTGTGCCAGAAACTCTGCCGCCTCACTACCTCAAAGTGGGGTGCTGCTCCAGGAGTTCTACGCACTACGGGGATTGCTCTTTCATTTTCGGCAGGAGAGTATGCGTGCCCTATATGGGGTAGGTCACCACACGCAAGGCAAGTGGATATAGCACTCAACGAAACCTGCCGAATAATAACAGGATGCCTAAAGCCAACTGCGCTAAACATGCTATACCCACTTGCTGGCATAGCTCCTCCAAAAGTCCGCAGAGATGTGGCTAGCGCCGCCGAACGCAAGATCCAGGAGCGAGATCCAATCCACGACACCCTTTGTTTGGCTGGTCTCCAGCCCCACAAAGACTAAAAAGCCGCCATAGTTTCCTCGCAAGCGTAGTTGCTTTGGATGGCAATATTCATACGGAGCGGATAAAGCTGTGGGGGAGAGACCACACTGCGGCTAATTTTATCACCCCACAAGAGCATCTTCCCCCTGGCCATGATTTGCCCTGGCCCATCTGGAAATCACTCAATCGATTACGAACACAGATGGGTCGATGCAAAGACAATCTGGCTAAGTGGGGAATGATTGACAAGTCGCAAAACTGGTGCGAGTGTGGTCACTCGCCTCAAACTATGGCGCACCTACTTTCATGTCCCAAATGCCCGAACACCTGCACCTTGGCTGATCTCCATACAGCTTCTGAGAAAGGCATTGCAGTGGCCCATTATTGGGCTGAAAAAATATAGTCAATCGTACCATCGACACGAAAAGAAGAAGAAGAAGAAGTACTCATTTCCATTACTTACTTACTGCAGCGTCTCTTGCTGACAGTTTTACTTGTCAGCTTGCCTCTTGCGCAAAGGCTCTAATGATGTCTTCACAGTTGCCTATCTCTTTCTTTACACGCCGCCTCCGTTATCTCATATCCCCATCTACTCTACTGTGCCCCTCTCTTTATTTTCCTATCAGATCAGATGACCTTGACTCAGTTACTCAGTTTGATGTTGAGAATACTTCTTTCAATTTTCTTTTGACCATACTTTTAGACTGTTTCTCTGTTATGAGGCTTACATCAGCGAAACTAGGTAGACTCTTAAATTCTTCATCTCCGTCATTTGATCAAATTGAAAGAAGTCTACGAGAGTACTTCGGTAGTACATTACTTGTAGTATTTTTAATATACCTTTTCATCAATTTAAATTAAGAGACCTGTTGGCAATGTGTAGTTCTCTTAAATTATCAAATACATAATAATGAAAAGTAATTCCAAAAATACTAAAAGTTATTTATTTCCGATGTACTATAGTAGATTTTTAGATGCGATGCGAATGTGAACAAGTGAACTGTCGCACGCAGAACGCGACGTTGCCGTTTTGTGCTCGAGTACCTATTGGTCAATTTTGGCTCCGGATCCACATTGTCTAAGTAAATGTCGCATATAATTTGAATATACTCTGGATCTAAAAAGTCATATCCAGTATGATTTTTTTAACCGTTGATGGATCAACATATACTGGTGAAATCACCGACGAGTATGTTGAAAACCTGCAAGTGCAGATCCACCGACGTCACACGCGCATCTAGAACGGATCAGAGTATATCAGTTTGCGCGACGCGGATCTGAGTAAACACGTAAAATAGGTGGATCAACAATTGTTCTAACTTCTCACTGGATCAACATTTACCGCAAAAAGTTCATTGTATATTCATAATTACTACTCTGTTCCCGTGAAGCCAAGTGTTCCTCAGGGAACCCTGTTATCGACTAACTGATAAATTAAGGTCAGTTTTGTTAGTTTATTATTAATAACTTAGGTATTTGTATCAATGAAAATGAGAATATTGCCCTAATTAATGAATATAAAAGTACGCATCATTGAGTGGTAAAGGAGGTTACTTAATCAATGAGGATAATAAAACAAAACACAAGATAGGAGCCGATGACCCAGCGGGCGTGAGCATTAATACCGCTTAGGCATGTTAAGCAACACCAGGCGCAGTCTCCACTTGGATGAGTGACTGTAAGGGGCATAAAAATATCACGAGCTCCTAGCTCCTAGCCCGGTTGTCATCATTGATGCTAGGCAGCTTAAATTTTATACCTGTGTAGGCAACTTACATACATGAATAACAAACAAACACAGGATTTGAGGGGCTGATTCTGAACCCACTTACTACCACCCAACTGCTACTAAAACACAAAATAATGGAAAATGAGAAAAATGTTTCTCCAATAGCTTAACTTTACCTAAAATTCTACGCGAGTTTTAATTTAATTTATTAATTTTTATATGCTGTATTCGACGAGGGATTCTCATTCTGAGATAAAGATACCTATTACCAAAGGGTTTGGAATCAGCCGGGGTATTCTTATTTATAAACGAAGAGAAGGATCCGCATATTTTATGAAGCTATCTTATGGTTTTAGCAATATGCAAGCTTTGTAATTTCAAGCAATTTACATAATGTATTTCTAAATGTACAACATAACCTGTATCATTTATTCGCTGATTTTATTCCATAGATTTAAAAAAAGAAATTTTCATACTTCTATGTTTTATTCTAATTTCTAAAGAAGAGTTTTAATCCAGTCTTATTTTAGTTTTCTTATACAGAACCATCTATAATTATATTCTAACAACGAACAGAGACATCGCATAGCATTTAATATATGCTTTACAAAGCATACTTAACAGCATCGCTGCTAACATACACTAACAATATTCTTATAGTTTCTGTTAATACCGCTAGATGTCACTATTGAATTTACCATAAAATGTATCTCCATGATGAGAATATTATTGATTTGATCAATTATAATCTTGATATTTTATTAAATACGGACAAATACGTGACTTGTGTTATGAGATACTAACTCAACGATACTACATATTATAATTAACTAGCTGTTACCCGCGGCTTCGCCTATCTCCCTCTCAGTACCCTTACCCAAAGACAATATAATATTTGTCTTTGCCCTTACCTATGTGTATGCAAAATTTCATGATGATCGGTCCAATAGATACGGCGTGAAAGCGTAACAAACAAACTCACTTTCGCATTTATAATATTAGTTAGGATATATTGATAAATATTTAAATATATTATATAATATCCAAGACCCAGGTCAAGCTGAAAACGATCGTGTTCCATCATGACCTGGCCGGGGACCCGAACCACCGGAGTCGCAGGCTGGCGTGTAAACTACTGCTCCACGGAGTCAATATTCGTTAATATCAAAATGCATATTGATGCTCACTGGAACTATTATTTCCGATTGATAGAAATAACCAGTTCCGCCATATTAATTGATGTTATAGACAAAATTAATCGTTATGGATCACGGAAGTACGACAAGACTCGTTAAAACACTTTTCTATAATGTGGGTGCTAGATAAATAGTTTTGACGTAGCTATTATAATTTTATAGCTTATATATTACATACATTATCTTTGTTTTCTTCCTTTACGGGGTAGACAGAACAAAACGTTCGCAAGGTAAAGGCCACGTTTAGCAAGAACGAAAAGACATTCTATTTTTAAAAATCTTTTGTTATACTTTGCACCTTCCAACTCCATCAGCCCAGTTTAACGACTTTTTAATATTGTATCTAATGTCATCCGAATAACTCAAGTATAAAAATTTCAGTTGAATCGGTTGAGATAGCACAGTGATAAAGGTGACATGTGGCTTGGTTGTGACCTGCATGCTTTGGATTCTTTTGGGCAGTTTTTATGATACCTGAACGATTGGAGAGAAAGATTGCTCGAGGAGAGAATTTTTAATGAGCAGACAGATTCGGAATGTAAAGTTTGAATGTTAAATTAGTAATTTAGTTAGGATAAATTTAAATCACCCAAAGTTCGTTTTTACAGAGCCTTGGGTCTCCCGGCCAGGCACCTCGCGGAACAGGCGCCTAACGGCCAGACCCTTATTGACCATGTTATGCCTTCCAAAGCAGGAGGAGATCAACATATTTTTATGCAATGTGTTGTGGTTGCCCATTCCCGTGGATTTGCTTATGCGTGAGCTCTAACAATGCCTATGCCACTGGGCCGTTGAGCTCAAAATAAATTAAGATGTTGCTTGAGAGTTGTGAGCCTATCCATCCGTCCACCCATCCATCAGGTCTTTGTTAGTCTCTACTGCAGGAGCACGACCCTCTCTGTTCTACCACAGCAATTTATTAGCCAGAGTAGTAAGAGGATTTAGCCTACACTCTCCACGTTGGCCAGACGCGTTGGAGAGGTATTTTTGATGTTTGTAAGCTTTGTTTAGCTTGTGTTTCCTAAGTCGCCTTTTACGACATCCACGGGAAGACTTGGAGTGGTCCTATTTTACTCTGCCGAGAACTATCTGATATGTATGTACCTACATATTATTAATATTGTACATGGAGGTAGTGTTAACTTGCTTGATGTGACAGTCTAATAAATGCTCCGTGATACCACACACGTCTTTTATTTAGCAGTGGCGACGAGGAAAAAGAAAGTACTAGAACATTCGGATAAAAAATGTCGGTGGGAAAAGTGCGTGAATTTGACGTGAAAAATGGCAATTGGTGCGCGTATATCGATCGTGTGGAGATGTACTTTGTGGCGAATAAAATTGCAGACGATGTTAAGTTACCTACACTTATAGCACTCATGGGTGAGCAAGCATATGAGTTGCTATCGACGTTATCAAGTCCAAAGAAGCCGTCGAGTCTTACATATAAAGAAGCTGTGGAAACATTAAAAGCACATCTGCAACCGAAACCATCTATTCTGGCTGAACGGTTTAGATTTCGTCAGAGACATCAGCTACCTGCGGAGTCAGTAGCAGCGTACGTGGCGGAGTTAAAAAAAATGTCTCGTTATTGCGAATTCGGAGCTACGTTGGAGGAAAATCTCAGAGACCAATTTGTTTGCGGGCTACGTAGTGAAGTTAGTCGGCAGAGATTGTTCGCGGAAAGTGATTTAGATTACAAAAAAGCGGTATTACTGGCTTGTACTCTAGAGGCAGCCGAGCGGGACGCCGGGGCCATAGAAAAGACACGAGAACAAGAATCGACTGAAAATGTACAGAAATTACAAGAGAACTGTACGGTGTGTGGTAGTAGCCAGCACAGGGCGGTTGAATGCAGATATAAAGATTTTGAATGCAGTTATTGTGGGAAGAAGGGCCATTTGCGAAGAATGTGCTGGAAGAAAGCAGCATATCATAGCACAGGAAACATCGCACAACGTGGTAATCGCGGCGCAAGGTCACGCGGAGGGCGCATGATCGGCCAGGGAGCGCACAGCGGACGGCGAGGCAGGGGTGCGGGCGGCGGAGAAGCGCGCGCTGCGCACACGCACTGGCTGGCGGAACCGGCCGCGCCCGGGGACAGCTCGGCGGAAAGCGCGGATGACCACGAGGAGCCCATGTATCAGATGTCATTGAATAAATATTCGCCGGTGTGTATGACTATTTTGGTTAATAATAAAACTATTGCTATGGAAATCGATACCGGTTCGGCTTTGTCGTGTATCAGTGTTAATACATATAGAGAAATGTTTAACGATTTAATATTAAAACCTTGCCGCTTAAAGTTACGATTCTATGATGGGTCGGTGGTACGTCCATTAGGATATGTAGAAACGATCGTAGAATATCAGGGAATAAAAAAGCAATTAGATTTATACATTATAGATAATGGTACTACAAATTTGTTGGGGAGGCAATGGTTATCAGAATTGAATATAGAAATTCCTAAAATTAGTGTACATCATGTCCATAAGAGTGAAAACTGTAAAATTAAGTTGTTAAATGATATTATTTACAGGCATAAGACTCTGTTTGATGGCACATTGGGCAAATACAAAGGAGGTGAAGTGGAGTTACATGTACGCGACGGAACTGAACCTATTTTTCATCGTGCGCGACCCGTTCCCTACGCACTGCGCCCTCGCATCGACGGCGAGCTCGATGCGATGTTGAGCGCCGGCGTCATCGAGCCGGTGGAACGCTCGGACTGGGCGACTCCGTTGGTGATAGTGAGGAAGGCGGATGGCGGCATTAGGTTATGTGCCGACTTTAAGGTAACACTCAACAAATCTTTATTGGTCGATAGATACCCGGTTCCAAAGGTGGATGATCTTTTTAGTGATCTTAGTGGTAACAATTATTTTACTAAATTAGATTTGTCACAAGCTTACAACCAACTGGTTCTTAGTGAAGCTTCTAGAGGTTACACAGTCATTAATACACATCGGGGACTTTTCAAATATAATCGCTTGGTATATGGGCTGTCTTCCAGTCCAGGAATCTTTCAAAAATGCATGACGAACCTCTTTAAAAACATACCTGGAGTGTTAATATTTTATGATGATATTTTAATTAAAAATAAATCATTGGATTCTCATTTAAAATGTGTAGAACAAGTTTTTGATATTTTGGAAAGAAATGGATTGAAAATTAAAAAGGAAAAATGTGATTTTATGGTCAAACAAGTGAAGTATTTAGGGTTCATTATTGATAAAAATGGTGTACACGTAGACTCAGAAAAGATTAAACCTATTTTATCCATGCCGTATCCAACAAATGTGTCGGAATTGAAATCATTTCTTGGCATGGTGAATTTTTATGGAAAATTTATAAAAAATTTAAGTACTCATATATCACCATTATACAAGTTACTGGAAAAGGGTAAGCACTGGAAGTGGACTAGTATGCATAGTAAAGTTTTTCAGCAAATTAAGAAATTATTATGTAGTACCGAAGTACTAACACATTTCGACGTGACTTTAGACAGCATAGTGACGTGTGACGCGAGTGCTAGTGGGCTGGGTGCGATTCTAGCGCAGCGCGCGCGCGACGGCAGCGAGCGAGTAGTCGCGTATGCATCGCGCACACTCACGCAGGCTGAACGCCATTACAGTCAAATACAAAAAGAAGCGCTTGCCATTATTTTCGCCGTAGATAAATTTCATCAATATCTGTACGGTAGGAAATTTAGACTACGCACTGATCATAAACCGCTTGTAGCTATTTTCGGGCCCAGTACGGGAATTCCGAATACGGCTGCCAGTCGTCTGCAACGGTGGGCAATTAAGTTGTCAGCTTACGATTTTGAAATAGAATATATTCGAACAGATAAAAATACGGCGGATGTATTGTCCCGTTTAATAAGTAAACATAAAGAGGGTGTTATAAAAGAGGAATCGAACACGCCAGAACAAACGTATTTACATTTCGCAGTCGATTCACTTTTATTAGATTATAATGTAATTAAAAAAGAATCTGAAACAGATCCGTTAGTAAGCAGGGTTATGCGATATGTAAACGAGGGCTGGCCCCTAGATTTAGATATTAAAGAATTAAAACCTTACTATAATCGGAAAAAAGAATTATATACCGAACTAGGCTGTTTAATGTGGGGTCAAAGGGTGGTCATACCCAGCTCATGTAGAAATAAAGTGTTAACCGAGCTCCACGAGGGGCACATGGGAATAGTGAAAACCAAAAGTCTGGCTCGAAGCTATGTGTGGTGGCCCGGCGTCGACGAGGCGCTGGAGGCGGTGTGCCGCGCGTGCACGGCGTGCGCTGCCGTGGCGGACGCGCCCGCGCAGGCGCCGCGCACCTGGCCGTGGCCCGAGCAGCCCTGGGCCAGACTTCATCTCGATTTCTTGGGCCCGATCGAGGGGTTAACTTACCTTATTATAATAGACGCACACTCTAAATGGATTGAGGCCATTAGGATGACAAGTACGACTGCATCGTCGGTCATAAAGGTTTTACGTGAAATATGGTCGAGATTTGGAATTCCAAAACAGGTTGTTAGTGATAATGGGCCCCCATTTTTTAGTAAAGATTTTGAACAATTTTTAAATTCGAATGGTATTCAACATATTTTTTCTTCTCCATACCATCCGGCTTCTAATGGTGCCGCAGAGAATGCTGTAAAAATTTGTAAAAAAACAATCAAAAAGGCTCTTAATTCAAACGATGATGTCCATGCGGCTTTGCATCGTTTCTTGTTAGCATATAGAAATACAGAACACTACACAACAGGTGAAAGTCCAGCCAAATTATTGCTAGGGCGTAGTGTGCGTATGCGACTGGATTGTCTCAGGCCCGACCAAGGTACGAGAGTGTCACGGGTCAGACACGCACAAGCAGAAGCGGCCGCCGGGGGCGTCGTGATGCGCAAATTCAACGCAGAGGACCCGGTTTGGTTTAGGGAGTATGGTAAGTCTAGAAAGTGGTCACCTGGGACGATCGCACAAACCTTAGGTACCACTGATTATAAAGTAAAATCTGTTAATGGAACCGAGGTACATAGACATATTGACCAACTAAGAAAGAGAGTGTTATGTGAAGCCGGCATGTCTGCGATGGATTGTTCATTACGATTAGCAAACGATCTGAATGAGCGACCCAGTGCAGTACCGCGTCGATCTCGTCCTTCGTTACTATTTCCAACGCCCATAGATAACAGTGCCGGCAGCGAGGGGACAGAACCGGAGCCCGGTGACAAGATACCTGGGTCACCACAAGAAGCGAGAGAGTCCAGCAATGCGGATGTACCGCCTAATTTGCCCAGTGTGCCTCAAAGGGATGATGATATTCAGCAAAATGATAATTCTTGTGCAAAACGTTTACGTGTTCCTAAACCTGTTAAAAGATATGGAATAGATGAGATTTATCTTTGATTGTACCTATTCAACTGTTTACTTAATACTTATTGTTTTGATATCCGACGAACTCCGTGGCGTAGCGGTCACCACGTCTGCCTACGACACGGTTGGTCCCGGGTTCGATCCCCGGTCGGGTCGGGATGGAAAGTGATCTTTTTCGGATGGACCTGGGTCTTGGATGTTTGTCTATGTAGGTATCTGATATAGAATATGGTATCGTTGAGTTAGTGTTCTATACATAACATAAGTCTCCAACTTTATTATATTATAATACTTTCCGTTTATATTTGTTTATTATTTGTTTTATTATTAAGTAGGGGTGTTAGCAAGATGCCATGGAAGAATAAGTCAGTTTGTTTTTAAATTGTCATTCCGAATGAAATTGTTAATAAATTTAGTAATAATTATATTATAATATAAGTTAGTAAATAAGGGGGAAGGTGATATGTATGTACCTACATATTATTAATATTGTACATGGAGGTAGTGTTAACTTGCTTGATGTGACAGTCTAATAAATGCTCCGTGATACCACACACGTCTTTTATTTAGCACACACGGCTAAATGCCTGCCTATGTACCTACTGAGTTTTTGTGGGAGGACATAAAGACCTTCTCGCCATTCATACCAAAACACAATCGTACAAAGAAAATTTGTAGTTAGTAAACGTATTGATTATATGCTCTTTGGCTTCTCTTTGGCCAAAGAATATAATAAGAAACAAATTCACGAAATGGCATATAATAGAAAATGATGAACTGGAATTAAAATAATGCAGAATACTGTGCCCTCTAATGACATATCAAGAAGCGAATGAAATTATGCTTAAGTATCTGATCGTGGGTAATTATTGTAATTTCACATGAATCCTATCTTTGTACGCGAGTTCCAAGGAAACGATCTAAGCATTTTACCACATATCTGCTAATGAGATGAGAAATTGTATCTTCGCTACAACAATGTATTTTTGCAAACATACTTATACCTATATACATTCCAATTAACCACGTCCTATCCTCTATTGGACCGGCAGAGTAGTAAAACGTCATCATCAACAGGTCTTTATTAGTCTCCACTGCAGGAGCAACCCTCTCTGTACTGCCAGAGTAGTCAGAGGATTTGGCCTACACTCTCCACGCTGGAAAGACGGGTTGGAGAGGTCTCTTTGATGTTTGTAAGCTTTGTTTAGCTTGAGTTTCCTAAGTCGCCTTTTACGACATTCACGGGAAGATTTGGAGTGGTCCTATTCTTCTCTGCCGGGAACCACACGGCACCATAATACACCAGAAAGAAAATCATACAAATAACGATGAAATTCACAAACGATGCATAATAGGCGGACTGGGCGGACTTAACTGAAATCTCTTCTAGGCAACCAAAGTGAACAGGAGATTATAAACGGAGGAGACGGAATCAAAATAAATTTACAATACCAGTTATCATTGCCCCGTTTAAAACGTGGTGTGCATCTGCATAGGCCCTAATTCCCATGCTGATTTGCTTAGAGGCCCGTAAAGTTTTATGAACAAAATTTTAATAACAACAACGAAAAGACACTCCAAACAACACTATTGTGACTTATAACTTACTGACTGTTAGGAAACTATTATATCTATATGTGTATATAATCTATCAAAGTTACTTTTTCAACATCAAAATATAATAAAAACATCCTATACGGAGCCTTAGTTACAAAATGTTATTTTTGTTTTGTATGATATAACAAAACTAAATTAGGTACCATTATGTATTCTAAGCAGGTTGTGACGAGGAAAATAGTATTGGGTTAACCCACTTTTTAGGCCTACACGTGGTTGGTTTTACGTACTACCGGTTATATAAATAGAACTGGCCAAGTATGAGTCGAATTCACATTCACACACTGTTTGTTTTTCATGTGTGTAAGTGGCCAACACTGGTGTCAGATATTTCAGGCTGCCTAAAGGCTCTTTATAAATCTGACATAGCTTAACGACTGCCGTCAGCGATGACAGACATATGACAAAAAAAATGTAAGTGGACAAACACACAGAACAAAACGTTTTCCCATTGAATTCTCTTGCGAGAATTACCAAATTCTTTCATGCATAGACATTATTGTTCTCAATTTATTTATATTTAATATGTGATTATTTTTATTTTACCAATACAAGAAGCGTTGGTGAAACACACAATGGCTCAACAAGGACGTATTCTTAGAATTCTTACCGAGAGATTAAGTTTTTTTGGTATAGCTTTGTTATTTTTAATTGTCTTTGAATACACACTGTTTAAACTTCGTCTTCTTCTTCTTAGCGTGTCGACTCGGGCGAATTATATTTGTGTCGACTAGAACTTTGCCACTGACACAGCGTTATCAGTAGCATTGTAATGGTCCTCGCGTGTGCAGGTGGTAGGAAACGCAGGGCAAGACAAAAGGTGTGCCATGGTCTGAGGA
Organism: Rhodophaea formosa; assembly: GCA_963082605.1. Classification (NCBI taxonomy): domain Eukaryota; kingdom Metazoa; phylum Arthropoda; class Insecta; order Lepidoptera; family Pyralidae; genus Rhodophaea; species Rhodophaea formosa. The sequence continues at coordinate 17,474,322 of OY720207.1, forward strand.
GTAGAACCACACGGACAGGAGATTTCCGAGCTGTAGCCCCATCTGTTCATATTCTCCTTACTTCGGCCGACTTGGGTCCGGCGTCTGTCTAGACTGCCAGTATAAAATCTAAATATTTTACCGCATGAAAATATACATACATACATAATTATCCCCTGCCAGGTAGAGAGAGTCCAAAATCATAAAACCCAAAGGTCACGTTTAGCGTGTTAGTGGGCGTTAAGGTGGAAACCACAATAAAAATAGTGATAGGTTGCTGGACGCATCGCCTTTATCGTGATTCCTTAGATTTTCACCTAATCCCTTGACCGGCTTTTACTGTCTGCGCGGGAAGTAAAGCAGCTGGTGTATTTTATGTTTTTTTTCTTTTCGTCCAAACCGTTTAATTATGAAGTGACATTGTCAAAGCATAAGACTATTAGTGACCTCTCCAACCCGTCTGGCCAGCGTGGAGAGTGTAGGCCAAATCCTCTGACTACTCTGGCTATACATGGCTCTGGTGGTACAGAGAGGGTCGTGCTCCTGCAGTGGAGCTAAAAAAGACCTGATGGATGGATGGATGAAACACCATTAGGCTCTAATGCTTTGACAATGTCACAAACTGTTATCCTTTGTTATGTTTCCCTCAATTAGCAGTTATCGTAAAAATATACATATAAGCCATGTAAGTGCTCGGTTCAGTAAAGGATGCAAATTAACAACTCATAAACCGACAATTTATTATTATGAGATATATTTTAAATAACACCAATAGATAATAACAGGTATAGACAGCTATATTACGATGCTTCTTCTATAAGATGATTTAAAAACACTGCTACGAAGAGGACCCTAATACACAAGACTATCCCAACTTCCCAACTAATATTATAAATGCGAAAGTGAGTTTGTTTGTTTGTTACGCTTTCACGCTGAATCTACTGAACCAATCATCATGAAATTTTGCATACACCCTATGTGTATGCAAAATTTCATGATTAGGGTACCGAGACGGTCATAGGCTATAAATTACGCGAGCGAAGCCGCGGGTAACAGCTAGTTTAAACTATGTTAGAAATATTATAAATTATTAGGAGATGGTAAAAATAACATTTTTCACGAACTGGATATTTTTCTAACTGGACATTTCTCGCATTGGACATTATAAGTTGGCCATTTTGAAACTCTGGACAAATTAATATGTAAAATACGGGTCACTCACGTATGAAGTCAGCTTCAGGCCGACATGTTTCAACCTCATCCGGAAGTCTTGAGGAATGAGGTTGAAACATGTCGGGCTGTAGCTGACTTCATACGTGAGTGACCCGTATTTTACATATTAATAAAAGTCGTGAAAATTGATTAAATTACTGCCGCAACTATTAATATTATTAATCTCAACATCAGATTCTGGTTGAATCTAAAGTGAACCTCGATAAAAGATTCAGTTTATAAAATATAAACAATAAATTACTCTAATAATTATACGTAATATTCATATACGTAGCAATAACTATATTCATAAAGAGCTTCCTCCTCGCATGGAAATTTACATGTTAGTAATCGGCCTTAAAAACAGGTTATTTCAAAACTCATTGTTTGGATCTTAACCTATTACTAGACGTCTTCCGTTTCCGTCACTTTTTTGTTTTTCAGTAAATTATGTCATTGTTGTCGGTAACACAGCGATTACTTGCCGATTTGTATGAATGTGAGCGCTTTGTCAGTTGTTTATTGTTCAATAGCTTCAATAGTCTTATTACTATAATTTAACATATTTTTAACAAAAAACAAAAACCGACTTTAACCTTTTCAATTCGTTTGAATAAGCTTAAGAATAAGTGTAAACCGAACGGCATGCGTGTAAACATTTTTTTGGTTTTTGTGTATTTTTTCAAAAACTTAACACATTTCGATAAAAATTTTATGCGACCATCTGTAAAGTATTACTTACCTATCGAACAAAAAAAGAATTTCTTAAATCGGTCGGCGTCTTCGAGAAATCGGGGCACATACAAAAAAAAAAGATTCCGACGAATTGAGAACTTCCTCCTGTTTTTGAAGTCGGTTAAAAATATACTTACTTGTACTAGGGCACTGACTTTGAAAAGCAAATAATTATTTTTATTTTTTTCGCCTATACTAAAAGTACTTATGAGGCTAGGACAACCAAAAAGGCTTGCTCATCAACTAGTGATACTGCATGGGATACAGCTGAATGTTGTTTTTGATTGTTTGACTATGATTTTGTGTATTTGTGATCCTCATTGTAATTAGTAAGTGTTATGTAGTTCAAACCAGTTTTTTTTTAATCGGAATATATACCCAAATTTGGTTGCTGTAGTGGCTAAAAGTGATCTAAGTGATTCTTATTTTCCCCTTCTTTTCATTTCGCCGTCCATCAATTGACGTTCATTGATATTAGTGGGTTTGCAAGATGATTATTTTAGGGACAGTTTAAGGTTGATTATTTAAGGAAACAAGATTACCCCTGTAATTGGTCTCCTTCACCATTTATTTTGAGAGATATTGTGAATCGTAGAATATTCCAAAAAAATATGACAAATAGTAAAAGAATCATTTCTTCGGTCCGTATTTTACTAGCGTACTGAATTATATTGTCATAAAATTATTTATACCTACTAATTCAAGTACCAATGTTTTAAATAAACCTCAAAAAATTCTTATCAAGTTGGCAAAAAGTTACAAATACGTCAAAAAAATTAAATGCGTCTATGATGTACCTTTACAAAAAATAGCATACATTTTCATCAACAAGGAAGACATAATTAGACAAAAAATAGAGGTAAAAAATGAACTGGTTTCTTTTACTTTAATTCATAATGTTGTGTTGTAGTAATTGTTTCACCAAGTGTATTGTTAATGATGATAGGTCATGTCTTTGGAAACAGACATATACTAAACCATATTATGAGCGTATTAATAAATGACGTTCCATGTATCTGTTTCATTGATAAAAGTAATTTTAGTAGATTGATTAAAAATCAACCTTTTAATTTAATATTGAATGTAAAATATCTGCAAGATTCAAGAAGCTTAAACCTCTCGAATTTTAACTTAATTTCATTGTTATTACATTCACAATAAGTCAGAATGTTTTTACAGATGTAAGTGCAATGTGCATATCGTGCTAGAAGCTAAAATCCAACAACCAACAATGGTTTTTATTTAGGCTATACCTTGATTTGAAGAAAACAATTTGATTTAATAAAATGACGTTCGCAATACATTATTATCTCATTCTTACATCAGAGAATTGATAATGGAAAATAATATTACCGCGAAGTGTCGTTTTAATGATAAAACACTTTCAAAAGTAAAGGGTATTGTAGCGTCTGGTTTCCGTTTCTTTGTAGAAGGAAATGTTGAGCTGTTATTTATAAATTAATCTTACATATGCCCAGTTTTAAATTAGACAACATCTACCAGTTGGTGTGTTTTTCACTGAGTTTTGTCCTTTGATTGCCTCATCCCTTACAAACACTATAAGAGACTAGATGGTAATATTTTAGGCCGAAATCTGCATATCTGGTTCTTGTTTGTTATTTTTCGTATGTGTAAGTGACCAACACTGGATCTGAAAACCATTTAGTTTCTTAATCTGTGTATTTAAATACTAAGAAAAAACATCCTGAGAAATCATGATTTCGTGTCTTCGGGGTCACAATCATTATAACTGACAACGCTACTTAACGGTGGCTTTGACTTTGATGACTGCAATGTCGTTGCAATATCAGGCTAAACTCAAAATTAATCGCGTGTCCTGTGTGGTCAACATGGATCTAAGAATAATGAGGACAGGCCCTCAAGAAACGTAACAGTGACGAAAATACCAATGCATTCAAATGTGTCGCGACACAAACTCATGCACATATCGATATTTTCCTAGATTTTACCGTGTTACACCAATCCGAACTCATCCAAATGATAATTTTGTAACTGCTTATGCCGCGCCGTGAATGTAATTTAAAAAAAAATACGTACAGCGCAAGTAATTTAAAAAAATTGTCGCCATTTGTGATGTCCTCAGCGCGGTCCATTTATTCCTTGGTCCATTCTTATAAGGCGAATGTTGGTTGATAAACAATGTTTTAATTTGAAGTAATTTTATAACAAGTGTTTATTTATTTTTCGAGTCAAAACGAAAGCTAAACTTAAGGGGGAACAGTAGGCACAGTAGCGACGCCAATCATTTTATTCCTAATACTTTACAAATAGAAAGGAATTCAAGAATATAAACAATACAAGCCTTAGTAAATAACCTGAAGTATTTTTTGAATCATGTTTATTACTATCGGAATCAGTGAGAATTATGAGAATCTGATTTCCGCCAAAAACGGCCGTTTTTGGCGGTTATCACTTTTTCTCTCAATGACTGATTCTCATAATATCAAAACATGATTCCAAACATACTTCAGGTTATTTACTAAGACTTGTATTGTTTATATTCTTGAATTCCTTTCTATTTGTAAAGTATTAGGAATAAAATGATTGGCGTCGCTACTGTGCCTACTGTTCCCCCTTAATCATTTCCTGGTAATATTGACCTCAAGTTTGGTATATTTGATAAAAATGTAATAGTATGGTGTCCTAGAGCTTGGGTGATGGTGGGGTTAGTCCATTTGATTTATCGTGGCAAGTATGTGTAGTATGAGTCTCTCGAAGAGCTTGTCGCAATTTTTTATATAACAACTTTAATTTGGATTAGATTTTATTTCGTGCGTGTATATGGCCGACATTTTACTTAACTAATCGACTAATATTAAATAAAGACGTCTTGACGTACCTTTCGGGACACGGAAGTTTTTGATATAGCTATATTTTGCCACAAATCCACCCGTGAAACACGCTGGCTGGGCCTAGGCCATCACAGTCTCATGAATAGTCTGGAGTCATCTAATTCAAAACAAATCCTCCATTAATATCATTTTAATTATTAATAAATAGTTTGATTGCGCACGTCACCGCTTTGTGGTTATTCGTGTTCGATTAATGCATAATAATATAGTTTCGGTAAACTCTTATCCATGTAATTAGTCCAAGAGCTAGACTACCTAATATTTGAAATAAAGGTTTTAAGATTATGTGATTTCGATTTTCTTCATAAAATCCTTTAAGAACTGTGGCGGATAGTTTTATTATTAGATATATAGCCTATGTCCTTCTTAGTACCCTAACCTATTTGTATGCAAAATTTCATGAGTAGATAGGGCGTGAAAGCGTAATAAGCAAACAAACTCACTTTCGCATTTATAATATTAGTTAGGAAGTTAGGATTAGGATGAGGATTGATTATAATATAAATGTAATGTTTTACACCCTGCCATCTGGACATTACACCGGCAGATGTCCCATATTATTTCATATCCTCGTAAACATCCCAATACAAGACCAAATACTTTAAATAAGTATATAACAAGAGAGATATATTGTTTACTTGTTTTATACTATTCTTTAATTAAGATTTTGTTATAAACTTTTAATATAACTTGCACTATTAGTTAGTTTTTGTTAGAGTGGGTTAAATTTGCCTATTTAATTCATCGCCATTCAATTTTGAAACACTCATTCTTAGCCGGTTGAGCTGAAATTTTGTGAACTTATGTTAGTTGGATTACAATGCAATATAATCTTTTCTGAAAAAAAAAGAACTGAGGCTAATACCGAATCAACCATAACCTAGATCAGCTTTTCCAAACGGTGCAGGAAGACAAGTAGCTAGATTTTCTTATTCTTGGTTTGTTTTTTTCTCCCAGACCATTTTATATATCCACCATGTAATAACATCTACTAGTATTTAAACTTATGATGCTAGCTCCTGTTCTAACTCTACCTTGATCTTCGCTGATAATAAGATGTTTCGCCGGCCAGGTATATAATAGTATAGTTGCGGCGAGCTCAGATAGTGGTGTGTGCGGCATTATCACAGACAGACAGATTACTAGTGTGATCAGGAAATAATGGCCTTCTCCATCCTCTTTGTATTGGCTCTATGTGGCATAATCGAGGTACTGCCGACTAAGGAAATACGTAAGTACTTAGTCATAGTCAGTTCTTAATTGGACCAGTTGATGTGTTAGTAAACAAAGGTTTGTTGATGTTTTTGTTTTAGGATTTCATTTTTATGTAGCGCCCTATCAGGGTGCTGTGATTTCTAATAACAAAAGATTCGGTATAAAAGCAAGTAGGACGAGGTATAACAGCACCTTCGATATATCCGGGACCAATGTTTTCTTACCATCAATAAAAACACTTTCTTCTCATAGAAATAAAAGAGAGAAAAAAAATTATGTCATTTGAGAGTACGGATGTTAGAATATTCACGCGCTTTTAATATTGCCGAGTGCGGTTGAAATATATCATTTCGTCGGAATAATAAATATCTTTATATGGTTACAAGTTTTTATTAATTTTTAATATACTTACTAGTATCCATGCTGTTTATTTATTGTGAACATATTTTATTATTTTTTAAATAATTTTGATAGGAAGTATTGTTATAATACACATAAGTACACGATTATAAAAAAAAACTTAAAAATAAAACCATATATATATATAATACTTAAAAATATACATTTACAAATAATACAGTCCCTCCGTAAGTCCTAACGTGAATTCTTGCTAAAGCTTGTTTGAATTCGCATTGCAAATTGTACTTTTTGGTCCATCCACCTATTTTCGACGTCATAGCTGCAATCATTGAGGTGGGCGACAATCGATGGGTGGGCGAATTTAATTCATTTATAAATCACTGGACTACGCGAAATGCTCGTAATTTTACTTTGTGAGAGCCCTTATTCTACTATGATATTGCTATTTTTGAATCATTAACTACTTACTTATGTGTATCCCAACGTAAAATATTATAAATGCGAAAGTGAGATTGTTTGTTTGTTTGTTACGCTTTCATGCCCTGAAATGAAATGAAATTATTTTTTTTTATTCAAATTTGGATATCATGAACGTCGTCGAACGTGGATATATGAACGTCATATTTTTTTAAAATTTCCGAAATTGAAAAACTGCTAGTCTTTTGGAATCCCTATCTAGTGAACCGATCATCATGAAATTTTATATAAGTACACATTGTCTAAGATTGAAATGGATGGCATGCATTGAGAGAGGCCTATACCCAGCAGTGGGATGCAGAAGGCTGTTGATAATGATGATGATGATGATGACACATTGTTTGGAGTACGGAAAAGGACATAGGCTACCTTTCATCCCGGAGAAAATTACGGTTCCCGAGGGATCGACAATAACGCGAGTGGACTCGCGGGCGACAGCTAGTTTTAAATAAGTGCAAAGTTGAAAACTGACATTTCTATATGTTTTTATGTCACAGGTTAACCTTTATAAAAAATCGCGTTTTGCATTTTATTTTTAAATTTATTCACTATTATTAAGGCGCTCTTATAGTAACACTAGCGCCACCCAGCAATTAAATTCATAAAATCCTAAAATATATCGAATTTCAAAAATCTAACAAGTAAAAAACTAGTAAATTACTTGTAGTATTGTTTGTTTATTACAAGTAATTTACTAGTGCCATATTGAAAGAGAAAAATCGGCTAACGACAAAAGTGGCCACTTTTGGCGTTAACCTGTTTTTCTCTTAATTTATCAAACGTATATTAGTGAAAATGAATATCAAATACTACAAGTAATTTAATAGTTATATACTTATTAGATTTTTAAAATTCGATATAATTTAGGATTAAAAGAATTAATTGCTGGGTGGCGCTAGTGTTACTATAAGAGCGCCTCTTGTTGTCCATACAGGATGTAAAGATCTAGTCGAGTGATTTAATGTTTCGTAAAAATTTACATACATTTCTTGTTTGGACTAGACTTTTAAACGATTTGTGGGTTATAAATACCAAATACTAGACACCCATTTGGTTTCACTTCATCGTAAAAGAACTGGATTGTAATGAATGAGTGGACAAAATAAATAATAAATAAATATATACGGACAAACTACACAGATTGAGCTAGCCCCAAAGTAAGTTCGAGACTTGTGTTATGCGTTACTTACCCAACGATACTATATTTACTAACAAATAATATATAGATAAACGTCCAAGACCCAGGTCAATCTGAAAAAGATAATTTTTCATCTTGGCTTTTGATGCTGGTATTCGGTCGGTTCTAACTTCCTTTCTCTCCCCATCCTGACTGCACCGCCCTACACTCCCAATCCTATCTACGTGCCCAACTGGTGTCTCGAGTAAGGATTCGTGATCCAAGGCGGAGGGTGGTAGATGCGCTAGAAGGAACCGCACAAGCTCGAATTCGTAGGCGCAGTTTAGCATACTCCGTGGTGGACCTCCTTCCTACGCTCTTGCAGCTTAATCGCTGGCTGGGCGGGCACAGAACTGAACTGAACTGAACTTGACCTGACCGAACCCGGGACCATCCGTGTCGAAGACTGGCGTGCTGACCGCTGCGCCACAGAGCTCGTCAAGGAGGCTTATTATTTACCACAGTGCGTCAGAAAAGCTGATGATGATGTTAACTTTAAACGATATATTAAATATATATTAGAACAGAATATAAGTACGAATCACACACATGGCTGGCAGCGAGCTCTAGAATAACTTGTGAACATTTGTCGTAGTATAATAACTCAACGATACTATATTTTACTATAGAGACATATATAGATAAACATCCAAGTCCCAGGGCAATCTGAGAAAGATCGTTTTCCATCATGACCTAGCCAGAGATCGAACCCGGGACCCCTAGTGTCGCAGGCTGGCATGTTAACCACTGCGCCACGGAGGATGTCAAATGTTCAGTTTACACAAAGAATATATTTTTTGATAAACTTTTTCAAATAAAATGTAGTCAGATAATATAAAGATATTTGATAACTACTAGAAGGATACTACAAAGAACCGAGAAGAATGGAAGGAAAGAGTCCCCTCTTTCCTTCCATTCTTCTCGGTTCTTTGCTTTTGCCCAGCAGTGGGACATAGAAAGCTAGCTTAATTATTTCTTTGTTTAATTCAAATACCTATATGCATCTGTTATAAAGAGGAAATGAGATTCTTCAATAAAGCTCATAGGTTTATAAATACCCTGTACTGTATACAATATTTTCATAAAATCCATACATAAGTGTTCAGCCGGCCGGCAATTTTCATGAAGAAATTGATTTTTAAGTTTGTAGCATTAATACCATAGGAAAAGTGTTTATATTGATGGCCTGAGTCGCCTTTGGAACAGACAGGGTTTTATTAAAATATTGTATAATGTAAATACAAGAATCACTACATATTATAAAACAAAGTCCTCTGCCGCGTCTGTCTGTCTGGTCGCGATTAACTAAAAAACTACAGCACCGGTTTTCATTTGGTTTTCACCAATAACTAGACTGATTCATGAGGAAGGTTTAAAAGTATAATTCATACCCAGGTGCAGCCGGGAAGGGCTGCTGTGTCTAATAAATGTTGCCAATTAAATTTGACAGATTAGATTGTTTCATTCGATTCAGCTAAGTCTTGAACAAATAAAATGTGGTGGGAAGTCAATGGCGAGACGATTTGACGAGCTCCGTGGCGCAGCGGTCAACACGCCGGCCTGTGACACGGATGGTCCCGGGTTCGATCCCCGGTCAGGTCAAGATGGAAAATGATCTTTTTCAGATTGACCTGGGTCTTGGATATTTATCTATATATGTATTTGTTATAAAATATAGTAACGTTGAGTTAGTATCCCATAATACAAGTCTTACTTAAGAACTTACTTTGGGGCTAGCTCAATCTGTGTGATTTGTCCGTATATATTTATTATTTATTTAATGGGTACCGTTGAAGTTTGCCTTCGACAATTTTGCAAATTGATTTTAGTGGACTTTATAATATGAAATTGGTGTAGTTTGGTGTTATAAATGCTCGTGCTTATGAACAATTTGTGAAATAGTTAAAGTGGACTGATAAATTGACTCGTATAGATTTGCCGCCCCAAGCTCCCACGAGGCATCAAAGAACATACACCATCTTGGAAAAACTTTACCGTACAACACCGATACTTAGTATCTCATTATACTCATAAACATTGGCAGAATCACTGAAATTTTGGTGGAAGACATAATATAAAACAGAAGAAGAAGAAGAAATAAAATGTGCACACAACATGACATTGCACTAATACAAATACAATGTTGTCAACAAGTTGATTTCATGATGAAGAAGTTCTAGACGCTAAAAGATCGGACATTATTTTTGCAGTACCAGTTGCTGACATATCTTGTTAGGGTTCCGTACTCGAATGTTGTCGACGGGACCGTATTACTAAGCCGTCTGTCCGTCTGATTGTTACTTGGCTGTATCCATTGAATCGTAATAGGCAGACACTTGGAAATTTTAAAGAATGTGTATAACTAATGTTTCCATTTCACAAATAATAATTAAAAACATAAAATAAGCAATTTTAATGGAGTCCCACATAAGAAACGTGTTCTTATGAAACACGATCTTTTTCTCATTGGCCTGGTTCTTGGACGTTATTTATTCACAAGTTACTGTGGAGCTAGCTTAATTTGAGTGATTGATTAGTCTCAACTATACAAAGCTTATAAACATCAAAGAGACTTCTCCAACCCGTCTGGCCAGCGTGGAGAGTGTAGGCCAAATCCTCTGACTGCTCAGGCTAATACTTATATATATATAAGGCTCTGATAGGGGTCGTACTCCTGCAGTGAAGACTAAAAAAGACCTGATGAAGATGAAGATTAGTCTCAACATATTTATTTATTATTTATGCAAGAAAGAGTTTGGATTTGATGAGGGTGACACGTAAGGTGCTCAATATTGTGATTTGTCTCTATTCATGCCTATTTATACCTCCCTATACAAGACACCTGTTTTTTGTTCTCAAATATTGAACAGTCCTACGGAACTCTTTGTCTGTTTGAATCCGACTCGCACTTGGCCAGATTAATTCCGTACCGTCGATTTTGAAATTCCTAGAAGCTTATCAGCCAACTAATACATGTTCCCGTCATATTATTATTTTTTAGATTACACAGTAACTCTGCAATACTCAATAATCGTGTCTAATCAATGTCTTTGGCCGTAATTGCGTTGCACAATAGTGCATTATGCAGTCGTATGCACTTTGCCAGCACGAGATGTTCACAGTTCGTTGGTCACGTGACGCACTGGATAGCTGATTTACTAAGTGGTAGGGTCAGCAATAGAATTAAGTATGCGGGCCGCTACTTTAACAAAGGTTTCTTGTGACAAAATGATCACTACATACATAGTATAAACAAAGTTGCTTCCCGATATCTGTCTGTACCTAAGTATGCTTAGATCTTTAAAACTACATAACGGATTTTGATGTTTTTTTATAGATATGATTCAAGGGAAGGTTTCTGTGTATAATACATGCCCGGATGCAGCCGGGGAGGGCTGCTAGTATTGTAATATATAACAATAAAACTTCATAAAATATTAGGTTTCAGTAATTTAAATTTTTGGATTATTGTTGAAATAATTTGTTTCGGCAAAAATATTCATAAATAATCAACTTGGGCCCTGCATACTTATAAATGTTGTTGACTGTACCATGCTATTAATTAATTGAATAGCTTTACCCACGACTTCATCTGCGTATATTTTCGCTCAGTAGTACAGTAAGGTTCCTTAGAATCGCAGTGTCCCGGTTCGATCCCCAGCCAGGATATGACGGAAAACGATCTTTTTAAGATTGGCCTGGGCAGGGGACGCTCTATCTAAGACGTGTAGTCGAGCGATATGTCGCTAGCTGCGAAACTAAATATTACTTATTGCCGTGTGGTTCCCGGCAAAGTAGAATAGGACCACTCGAAGTGTCCCCGTGGATGTCGAAGAGGAGACTTAGGAAACACAAGCTAAACAAAGCTTATAAACATCAAAGATACCTCTTCAACCAGTCTGGCCAGCGTGTTGAGTGCAAAATCCTCTGACTGCTCTGGCTAATATATGACTCTGGTAGTACAGAGAGGGTCATGCTTCTGTAGTGGAGACTAACAAAGACCTGTTGATGATGATGATGATTACTTATTCATCACAATCAGTTGTGTCGCAGGGGCATGTCGTCTGTTGTTGCTATCTGCTGTCGGCTACGAACTGTACCTCAACGCCTGTTAGTGAAATGTTATGCTTTTTATCATGATAAACAGATTGTTGTCATCTACGCTATTTTTTGCTTATCATTGAAGTGTTTCCGGTGGCATCCTGAGCAAGCCCGGAGGCCGTCGCGACTGCATGTTAAAAACTATTCATGATATCAAATGATTTGACAATTTGGTAACCATCAGTCATTAATCGCGGAATATTAACTTTAAATATACCTATTGTAATATTATATGATAGCTATTATTATTATTATTATTATAATGATACCTTTTATAAATCACGTGTATATCCTTCATACAGTGGCAATAAGAACCTACGACCAAGTTTAGCGTGAAGGCTAGGCGTTTATGTGGGAAACGGAATCTAAATAGAGATGAGTAGCTAGCCGCGTCGCCTATACAAGTTATACACCTTAGATTTTCGCCCATTTTTAGGCCAAATTTTACAGTCTACGCAGCAAGGAAACCTGACTAGCTTGGGGGTTTTATAACAGGCTTGCTTTGAGACAAACTATTTTTATGGAGTAATCAATAATGAGACGTCTAGGGCCCGTTGGGCGTAAACGTTATTAGTGCTTAGCATGTTAAGCAACCCCGGACTAGGTCTCCACTGGAGAGATAACCATAACGTGGCATAAAATAGGTTGGTGTCAGTTGTCATCTCGATCGCAGACATTGAGCTATCTCAGATTCCTAAAGGTAAATCTGACACAAGAGGCCACTTACACACGTCGCGCCTAGTGATATTAAGTATAAATGCGTAAGTGAGTTTGTTTGTTGTTTTGTTACCCTTTCACGCCCAATCTACTGAACCGATTATCATGAAATATTGCATACACGTTGTCTGGAGTACGGAGAAGGACAAAGGCAACCTTTCATCCCATAATATTCCTGAGGGATCAGCACTGACGCGAGCGGAGACGCGGGAGTAAGCTAGTTAAAGACTAGAAAAAAAAAAAACTATGATTCAACTAGAGTTGTTACTGATACCGTTCTATGTTTTCTATTCCAGCCAGCTACATCCAAGTCTGCAAGAGAGACCAGAGCACGATAGATGACTGCGTGCGTCACTCCATCGAGTCCCTTCGGCCGCGGCTGGCGCAGGGTTTGCCAGAACTAGGCGTTCCTGGTATAGACCCATTCTACATTCCTGAGGTAATTTGTTTATTTAATTCAATCTTATTTGCACACTGTCAATTTACCCGCGTCTTTTTCCGTGTGAATTATAATATGTTTCCCCCGCAGATTTTTTTAGGTGAAAGAATTTTGAAAATCGGTTCAGTAGTTTCGGAGTTATTCAATACAAACAAGAATCAAATCTTTCACAAAGTTCACAAAAGCATTAGAAAATAATACAGTCCTTCTAATAGACCCATGCGGATCAATAGAAAATTTAATTTTTTAAAGAACTTCATGGAGGTAGAGCGCAATATCTTTTAGTATTTCTTCTCAGCAGTGGCATTTCCGAACCACTCCTGGGTGGGTAAAAAAAGATAGACCAAAGAAAAATACAACTATTTCTCCACTAGTCTATAGGTATTTCTTTATATTTGAACTTTACGTTTTAAATAAGTAGGTAACTATTGTGTGTGTGAAGTGAACTTTACGTCTTAAATGAATTTTATGTTTAAAACGCTTTGATATAGGTACATTTTAAATGTAAATATCGTTTATAATTTCAGCTTGCAGCTACCAGTGGAGAGAGTCCGATTCGGGCGGTCGGCAAAGATGTAAGGGTCACCGGAGCTGGCAACTTTACCATTAAAGCTTTAAGGTAGGCAAGTCAAGAAGGCGTTACTAGAATTCTGAACCAAATGCTTAGCTGCGAAGCGCATTCTTGTCACCAGCGGTCATTACGTTTTGCATATTAAAAATTAAAAATAATAAAAAAGAAAATGTGACGTTCAAAAAGAGATACAACTAACTAATTTTGAATAAAAATCTTTGACTTTGCCCCGAATTGATCTTGACTAGCTCGTGAATCGTATCTGTAATAATATTTTTTTATATTTTTATTGTTTGTTAGCATGAATTCCGTTTGTAACTATATAATGAGCACCTACATATAATAATCAAAATCAAAACGTTTATTCAGAAAATAGGCCTTTGCAGGCACTTTTTCACGTCATATCATATTTAAAATTATCTTATTAGATAATATGTATTTATTAATTGTTCAAAAGCTACAGACTACTAGCGTTTCGGAACCGACCGACGTAATTGTTAGGGACTTGTCTTCGTCATCTTTATAATAATATGAGTATTTCTTACAGTGAAAAATATGGAATATTGCGAAGGTTTGACGTTATTTCCATACTTTTTATAAAGTTATTATTTGCAACATGCAATGAGAAGGCAATCATGAAATCATTGCTAGACAGTGGCCTCTATCGAGGGTCGATTGACTGTCCATCTGATGAATCGTGCAAGTTTTGAGAAAAATACCTTTTTGATTCAATAATAACTACGTTAAAAATATGTTATGCAACCGGACAGTATAAAAACGAATATTAGGAACCAATTTAAATCTAAACTTAAGTATATTGAGATGGAGTGATAAATTCTGTTCCAAGCAATGATTCAAAGCAATCTTTACGCACACTAGTTACTTTAACACACGCATTTAAGTAAATATGCATTTTTAGGTTTCCTACCTAAAGGTTAAAGAGTAGCATTATTACTAAGACTAATGTAAAAGTCGAATTGCTTCACGCAAATACTAGTTAATAGATTTTAATGAATTTTTACAAGTTGTAGCTTATTAATCATATTAGCCTACAGCCCGTAAATTATGCGGAATATGTCGCGGCAATACACTAGTAAGTAAGTTGATTTTGTTTTGTCGCAGTGTGGACCTGGACACGTTGACCATAAAGGGCCGGGTTCGGTTCCCCAAGCTGCACCTGGAAGGCAAGTACAAGGTGGACACCACGATACTTGGCATCCCTCTCCATGGCCAGGGCACTATGAAGACTGATGCAGGTTAGTACTAAGTACTTAACACATTTGCCTTACACATTATGTAAAGAATCCGCTATTATCTGACCATTAAATTCATTAGAGTGGCCCAACTTCTCTTTTGTTTTGCTTTATGTTTCAAAAGAAGATGTTTCGCCGTACTTTGAACTTATTCTTTACTTATATTATATTCGTTACAAATCGTGGATTAAACTTTCTAGACGTTAAGACGTTACGATAAATACTATTATACTTACTTAACTTGTCCTGTTAGTGTAGTGAAACCTTAATAAATAATTATTAATATAATTTAAATTTTTAAATTTAAATTAGATAATTAGTTCTTCCTCGAGTATTATTGAGTCGAAATTTTGGATGATATTGCTAACCTGATATATGAATCAATAAGATCTCCTAATGCCGAAGTTAGAAAATAACTGCAGGAATTTTCATCGAGCTATTAGTAAAGAGAAACCCACCCGTATTATTATAAAACAAAGACAAACTTTAGTACCAGGTTTAAACCATTATCCGACCATAATAAGTCAAGACTTATCACTTTGACGTTTTCTCAGCTGTCATTGTCAATTGGTTTTGGTCGAATAACGGTTTAAACCTGGTCCTAAAGTTAATCCTTGTTTTATAATAAGATAGGATTTTATTTGTTTCGAAAAGTTCTGTAGAATATACTGGTCATCTTATCATCTTATTTCTACTAACAAAAAATGCGTTTTCAGTGAAATGCGACGCCGAGCTGGTGATCTACACGCAGACCTTCGAGGAGGACGGTGTGGAGTTCATCAAGTTCACCAACATGGACACCAATATCAACATCAAGGACTACAGGATCAAGCTAGACGGACTTTTCAATGGAGACAAAGTTTTAGGTAAGATTGCTTGAAAATATTTAACTCGGAAGGGAATAATACTTTTGACTTGTCAAAATTGTGAATAACTTTTCTTAACTGTAAATAAATATATAAGTTGGTACCGAAGCATTGCTTAATTAAAAAGTTGTTTTTGACTTATTTTTAAAAGAAATTGTTTGAGGTAATTCAGATTTTTTGGACTAGATAGTCGGAGTATAAAAAAAGCCTTATAAAAGGTAACCCAATATTTTCTTTAGACTAGTCATCTCCAATTGTTTATAAGTTTAATATGATGAATCATTAATAGTTGTTGACTAAGTGTTTATGACATATATACACCTAGTGAAAGCAGAAAGTATTTATTTATCGAAAAGCAACTCACAGTCCAGGCTAATTCTCATCATCATTTCGTGTACTTACGTGACACGGCCAGTCGACCATGCACACCTTAATCTTAAACCGGCTACGGTAGGCTTTTTACAAGCAATAAATGCTGTAGAACCATTTGCTTAAGAAAGTAATAAGGCGAAAACTACAAGTACCAAAGTTTTAAACGTTTAGGTAATCCTTACACAAAGTTATTCAGGAAGTAATTGCAATACAACAATTTTAAAATTCTTCATTTATCAAAAACAAAAAAGGTCGGGCACGTTTATTCCTAAAATTATATTTACATAAGTACTTAAACATTCAACTGATTGAAGAAAAATTTGAAGATTCGTTGAAGTGTTTATTGCGAAACACTTGAACAAGTCTTCTTGGGATGGCAATATTCCTGGATAATTGACGACCTACGTGAATGGCGCAGTGGTTAAGACGCTAGCCTGCAACACGGGTTCGATATACAAGTCTTGAACTTACTTTGGGGCTAGCTCAATCTGCGTGATTTGTCCGTGTATAGATATTTTTTTAATTGCTATTTATTACGTCATTTACAGGTGATGCTACCAACGAAGCTCTCAACCAAAACAGAGGAGAGTTCCTTAGGGCCGCCAAGCCTATTCTCGAAAGAACAGTCACCAAACTTCTGTTGGATATTGCCAACAAGGTGGTGAGAGGAATCGCTTTGGACGATGTCTTGCCCAGACCATAAGTACCATGGGAAAGTGCAAACTGTAATATAAAAATGTTAAGAACCGAAGTAATGAAATAGACATATAGATTAAAACAAGAGGACTTTATCAGTAGCAGCGCCGTGGCATTCATTTAGAAGAAAAATTCTCTGTGATGTGTATTTGCACAACTTAAAACAGTAGGAATTAACCTTCATTGTAGAGACTGTTTTAAAATCCTTAATTCATCTTCTTGATGAGCTAATAATATTTATTCATGAAAATGGCGAAATTTGGGTTTTCTGGAATCCCTACGTTTCGGAAGGATGCATAAATAACAAGTAACTGTCTTCTAGAAAAGTCTGTAGTCTGCCTTAATTCTTCATGTAAATGCAAAAAAAAACTACAATATGTCTGTAACTGTAAAAATTTCAAGTATCTCACCTGAAGTTCTGTTGTCAATTACATTTTTCCAGTTTGCATTTTGCTTGACACCTATGTAGTTCCTTAAATAGGTTGTATGATAAATAGGAAAACACAAGTGATATAACATTGTAGAAATAAGTACAATAGTTAAAGTAAATGCTTAATAAATTGAATCACGGGCTATACTAAAATTATAGTAAAAATTAATTAAAATAAGAGTAAAAAAAAACGCAACAAAAGAATTCGGCATTTTTATGCCAAAGTGTGCAGCCGCGCGGGGTATAGCCCAAGATTCGATTTATATACACGTTGTATAGGTACCTACTCCGTTGTTATATAAAACCATTATTAGTGGCATGCTAACGCATTTTTACTAAAATATGAATTCTTTGAGGGCCAAAGAATAATAATTACTTTGTATAGTGTGTAAAATTTTATTAAATACATTTTTATAAGTAACTTTTTTTGCATGTCTTTTACATCCTTTTCCTTATTTTCATTGTCCTCTTTTTCTATCCTTCTACATTGTAATGATTTCTAGCAACCATCCTACGACGTTATCAGAAACAACAAATCTATATTAATTAAAACCTCATTATGCTTACATCACAGAGGAAATAAATATAAATACTTACAACCATGCAGATATATGTACTCTTACAACTTCTATGTTAGAAAACTTTGCTGAAAAACTAAAGAAATATCGATTCGGGCCCGAAAAGCAAAACAATCCCAAATTGTGCCAAGTTTGAGAAAAATGGACATGGTTTGACAAGCTATGACTCAATAACTATAAGTTACATAAAGTTCAAATTATACTCAAACGGTAGATAATTTAGCGTATTTCATAAAAGCATGCTAAAAAGAAACCCGAAAAAGGCATCCTTAAAGGAGGTATACTGTTCCCAAAAAAGTCCCATACTTTTAGGCCACCCAGGAGTAGCACAGGGTTTAAAAAGTTGCAAACTTGGTTGTAGACTATTCTTAGTGGTCACTACAATACATAAAAAAATTGCCGTTACATGCGCGTTTGCAATATCGACATAGACTGGTTTAGTGGTTTAAAGGGTGCTCCTTCGCATTTCGACTATGTTTAACCTCTATAAAAATGGTCAAACATAAAGCACAATACCAAAAAAAACATATATTGTAGAATGGTTTTTAATCTTTACTTGCTGAGGAGGACTTTTTTCTAAAGTTCATAGTTTTTTAGAAAAAAATAAGTACCGCGTACATCGATTTTTATTGCAAATATTCATTAACTACGTAACTCCTTGTCTTAGAGTCACGCAAGTTTTACAGATTATTCTTCTTTTTGATATTAAATTTATGTTATTTAATATTTTGAATGCGCGCGGGCGACGGGCGCCAGTCGACAGCTGACTTTCTGACGGGGAACTAAGGTTCAAAACTCGGCTTATATCCTGAAGGTCATTAGCGCATGTACCAGCCTTAAACGATAGGTACCTACTAAAGTTCGCTCTCGTCTAAGGCTGGTTTTAGAGTGACGCGTTTGACCAGCGCCGGCGACACGCGCGCGCTTGCAATAACACTTGCTTAATAGTAGTAGCGTTTCAAAGACACGCAGTTCACACGCGCCGTTCGCGAGACGCGCGCTGTCGGCCAGCGCTGGCAAGCGCGCGCGGTCCGTGTTTGTCTACTGGCAGTTAGCGTTTCAGAGTGACACCGGTCGCACGCGCTGTCGCGTACACTTAAAATGAATAACGATTTGTTCTTTGATATCGGGCATCTTCTACGATGACGTCGCCGTTGCACTGTTTTCCATAAAAATAAATAGCTAATCCTTTTGATTGATTTGGCTCCATGATGACGATTCTACGCAACTATACATTGCAACAATACTAAAACTCGTTTCAGAATGGTCCGCCGGTCAAACGCGCGCTGTTGAGACGCGCTGGCCACCGGCGCGTGCTGCCGGCGTCACTCTGAAACCAGGCTTAATATGAAACGGATAATGTCTATGGCAATACCATAGATATTATTATAAAACCAGGGTAATACTTAGTAAACTATAATAAGTTGACAATCACTACTAATATTATGTTTATTTACTACAATTATTATAGCAATACGAGTAATTTAATGCCAGATGACGTCCGTTGAGACAATTATATTAATTATACCTAGTTTGATTTAGGTGTAAGAGAGGTGCAGGTCAAGTCATTCTAAGGGGACATTCCGTGGTTTGTGGGGAATACACTCAGAAGAGAGAGTGGAATGATTCGGACAGTCTGTCCGAATAATTTAGTCCGAATCGTCAGTTACTCATGATATGCAACAACAAGTGCATTGCATGCTCAGTTCATATGCATCCTCAGGCCCTGATGAGCTGAGGATGCATCAGATGAGAGAGAGGAATGATTTTAGACGAAAAACTAATTATGTGATTGGAAAAGTGTGCGTCTTTCCGTAATCACTCTCCTCAAAAGACAGGTCCACATCGGAGACGTATACCGATCCGCTAGCGTCGTTAGGATGCTGTTCGAATTGTTCCGTACTCTGAGAATTAGCGAATTTGTTTTTTTGCGTTTATGCGCGGCAACAATTTGGGCGGCAACAACCGCATACATCGCTGATGCACTACAGAAACGAGGCAATTCCAAATCCCAACATCATCCGGAAGATGTTATTATACTTTATACAAATGCCTATTAGTTAATAAATACACGGAAAATCGTGTATTTATGTGAGGATAATAGGGTCCTTCCGACCATGCGTCCGCACCGCTTACGAAACCGTTACGATTATTGGCCTGCGTATTATCCGACAGTGAAATTAGAGGAAGTTATGTTTTGGCGCGAAACCAGGTGTGAGAATTGCTAAATGTAAACGTATTACGTCATTTAAAAGAATGTTTGTGTGTAAGTGGCTAGCAATTGTAATTCATTAAAATCCCTTTCTGCTGTAAAGCATTGTAAACATGTACGAACTGCCACTACGCAATTAGATTTTTCTAAGTGCTTTGCTGAAGGCAAGCTTGAATAACATGTGGAAGACCTTTTTCGTGCACAAAGGGCATACTGTAAATCCGGCCAGGTCAATGAGCAATTGGACAAATTAGTTATTAACCATAATAAATAATTTAAACTGTGACATATATAAATAAAAATAAAAAATAAAAAATCATTTATTTCAGACTAGAAGTCCATAATTATTAGGTGTACTACAATATTCAATAAATAGTGGAAACTGTAATGATAATAAATTTGCATTTTCCTACACACATTTAATTCTTAATTAAATGTCTGTGCATTTTCCTACACTTTCCCCTGATCGAAATTCAAACCCTTCAAATACAAATACAAATATCTTTATTGTGCTACACAGGTAGGTATAAGAGATAATAGAAATTTCAAACGTTAATTTTGTACTTATAATAGCCACGCACTTGCGACATTAAAATTTGTGTAGTATTGTTTTTAGCGATTCCATTTTATTCCTAATCATCAAGTCTTCTTGCCTCCATTGCAAAAGCACGACCCTATCTGTACTACCAGAGCCATATACCTACAATCTCTACTCTACGCTGGTCAGATGCGTTGGAGTCTCTTTGATGTTTGTAAGCTTCGTTTAGCTTGCGTTAGTAAACACAAGCTAAACGACTTAGTAAAGTCGTCTTCTACGATGTCCGCGGGAACACTTGAAATGGTCTTATTCTATTATTTGTCATGTAGAGCCACATATTGCGCCAATCCCAAGTTATTAGATTAGGTGAGGCAGGCAAATGAGGATGATTATTAAATAGTTTAAAATGAATATCGAATTTTACAAGTTACCCAAACGTTTAACATTTATTTCCTTTTTATAAATATCAATAATTCGGAAATATGAGTAAAATAATTGTAGTCGGATCAATGTCTATTTCCTACAGCGAGTGGCAGTTGGGCAACGTGTCAAGGCGATCGAGGAATATTGGCGCGCCAGCTAATGAAGATGGAACTTGCGAAATCTGGCAAAATAACTGATCTATCTATCCTCTTTTATTTATTTCATCTCTTTGTGTTATTGGCTGTATTTATATTTTTTAAACAATCCAAAGGCAAGTTAACTACAGTCATATATGTAGAAGGTGGAAGTTGCGAAATCTGGCAAAATGACTGATCTATCTATCCTCTTTTATTTCATTTCTTTGTTGTTGGCTATATTTATATTTTTTAAATTAAAAAATCCAAAGGCAAGTCAACTGCTGTAGAGAACAGTAAGTATAATTAAAAATACATCTTCGATTTTTTGGTTTTATTTTCTTTTAGTGGTAGAAATACACTGAACTATGAAACGTTGTTTTACCGGTTATAGCCCATTACAACTGCAGTCATTTATAGGCAGCAGCTGGAAATATAACCGTATAAGCAATGTGCTTTTTATACGACTAACTAAAGAGGAGTGCACTATTTTTGGAGTTCCACGATAAATTTATTGATCTTATTTTGTGATAAACTTAAGTCAACCAGCGCGAAGGTAGACTTGAACAGGCATAATGTCAATAAGAAATTATTTTAGGGGCAAAAAGCCATTCCCGTACCCAACATCTACCAAGAAGCAGAGGATCAGGTGTCAAGCATTTTTTATACAACTTAGTGGGCAAACAGGCAAAGGGTCCACCTGATGGAAAGCGGTTACCGTAGCATATGGACGCCTGCAACATCGCGCGTTTCCAACCCTGAAGAAATCTTTTCACGCCCTTTTTGAAGAACCCCATGCTGTACTCACTTTGGGAAACCAAGTCAGGGAGTTCATTCCATAACTTTGGCGTACGTGGAAGAAAGTTCCTTAAATTACCTAAACATCAAGCTTCTGACATCTAAATTATGATATACATTAAGGGGGCACACTAGGCACAGTAGCGACGCCAATCATTTTATTCCTAATACTTTACAAATAGAAAGAAATTCAATAATGTAAATCATATAAGCCTTAGTAGATAACCTGAAGTATTTTTGGAATCATGTTTTATATTATGAGAATCAGTCATCAAGAGAAATAGTGATTACCGCCAAAAACGGCCGTTAATGGCGGTAATCTGATTTTCATAATTCTCAATGAAATGATTGGCGTCGCTACTGTGCCTAGTGTGCGGCCTTAAATGAGATAGAGCACACTTTTCACAATGTAACATAAACAATATCATCGTCACATCATCAAGTAATTTTTAGTCTCTACTGCAAGAGCATGACAGTTTCTGTACTACTAAAGCCATATATTAGCTAGAGCAGTTAGAGGATTTGGCCAACACTCTCCACGCTGGCCAGACGAGTTGGCTCCCCAACGTGCTAGCGTGGAGAGTGTAGGACTTGGGATACACAAGCTAAACAAAGCTTATAAACATCAAAGGTACCTCTGTATTTTTGATGTTTATAAGCTTTATTTAGCTTGTGTTCCTCCTACGATAACCACGGAAAGACTTGGAGTGTTCCTATCCTACTCTGCAGCGAAACTATACGGTAAATCAACATAAACAAACTCACCTAATTCTTTAATCCTTTGAAGCTCGTATTATCCGACAAAAAACAGGCGGACATCCACATTACGATACCTCGTGGCAGGGCACGACCTTCCACTGGGCAGTATTTAGAGCAGCTGTGTCGGTGCTTCGCAACCGTCACGTGGGCCTGAACTTCCAGGATAGGAAGCGGGGTTTCCCTCGGAGAAAACGCCGGGACACGGTGATGGCTGATTCTCAAATTTTAATATAGATCCATAGAGTATGTATCGAAAAGTTACAAATGTACCAACTAGATCTATACATACATACATACTTTCACGTCTTTATCCCTTGCGGGGTAGACAAGGCCCAAGGTCATAAAACCTACAGGCTACGTTTAGCAACGTAGTGGGCGTGAAGGTGGAAAGCGGAATCGCCCAATCCCTTGACCAGCTTTTACGGTCTGCGCGGGAAGAAAATCAGCTGGTATGTTCTATGTTTTTTCTTTTCTCCCAAACCAGCATGGAAGCCAGCTAGATCTAAGAAGAAGCTAAATCTATGGAAATGACAAAATAAAGTATTAAAATCATAGAGACTTTAAAACTTTGTTTTGTCCAGTTCCAAATATGTGTAACAGTAATAAAAAAAATTGTGAATCTGTACACTGGATCTACATGCTATTTAATTTCCACAACAACCTTATTTTATAATTACTGGTATCCATTTCTAACCAGTTAGGTATATAATAATTTAGATTTTACAATAAGATTTTAACTGAGACATATGGGTCTCAGCCTGATCTGACTTGAAGGATTTGAATGAATTACATAAAATTCTTTATTTAAAGCGAAGTTTGGGTAAAAATGATTTCGTATATCCGGCTCTCAGTCCAGCTATTCTCCGCTTCAGGAACAGGTTTTACATTGGCACACAATAATATATCTCGCAATTTAATTAAATCAACGTGATTCTAAAATGGCGAAAAAATGCAGCAGAAGACTTGAGGTCCATGGCTCTTAGGTCCGTTGTGAGTTCGTTTGTTTTTATGTGAACTTTTGCTCCATCCTTTACGATCCTGATACATCAAAATATTTCAAATACATTAAGTAACAAGGTAAGTAACGCCACTCAAATAGTATAGTAGTTGGTGTTGTTTATGCAAATAATGGTATATGCCGAAGAGATGTAGGACACTATTTACAATACAATGCCGTAAACAATAAAGGTACTCTTGGAAGCGACACAGTTAGGACGCATAGGTTAATGACCTGGCGAGATTTGGAACTCATGCAAATAAACTCTTCGATTAGATCGGTACGTAGGCATTCTTCATATTTTTATCCTAATAATAAATGCTTTACAGTCATCTTGGATATCTTTGAATTTCATTCTAACTTCGAATCGCATCCAAAATGATGTTTGAATTATTTTTTACATACAATAAAAATAAATTCAATGACATGTTTGTGTATTATTGCAAAATTCTTTCTTATCGTATTTGTAAAAAAATACATAAATACTTTTTTAATGCGATTCAAAGTTAGAATGAAATTCAAAGTTACCCAAGATGAGGTTAATTTAGTTTCTAAATATTTCATTTTAATATGTAGATCTTTATGGAGAATGGAAAGACAGACGTTCTGACTCCTAGTATTACCACTACATAGTACATAACAAAGTCGCTTCCTAAAGTCTATCTGTCCCTATGTATGCTTAGATTTTAAATACTAACCAACGGATTTTGATGTAGTTTTTTTAATAGATAGAGTGATTCAAGAGAAAGGTATAAATGTATAATATACAGAGTGTGTTTGACAAACTGAATTATAGAATGAATATACCAATATTCCAACTTTAAGAATACCGTAGCATGAAATTACTCAAAGATTGATGGACACATGAACGTGGTACCAAGTAAAAATAAAAATAGAACTCCTACCTTACAGCGGTTCTACTATCACTTCGTTATTAATTTTTTTAAAAGTTCCAAGGAAGCTGCTATATACCATTTTTGGCATTATTCAGTACGGCATATTACAAACAGAACAGCCCAAACTTCATATTCGTTCTATTCTAACTTTTGGGTCAAAAAATAAAATATTTGTTGGTAATTGGTTGGTGTAATCTATGTTTTTAAGTCTTGTGATTGTGTTTATTTTCAACCCGCTGGTTACTAGCAACATCGCTAGAACTTGCAAATAATTGTTTGCAACATTTTAGTTTGGCTGTTTTCATTGTATTAAACTTTGGAAGTAACAGTTAAGTTAAATGACGGTTGGATGGTAAAGAATTAGGCTAAGCTACATTAATGTTTTCAGGTCTTACCTCTACCTGTTCTGGCTCGAATAGGATGGGCCTGGCATGGACGCTGAGGTGAAGATATTACTCACGTAGTAACTTATTAGTAATATGTGGTATTACCTGAATGTAAGTAGCAGAGAGGGAGGGTTCGGAGAGGCAATTTGAAGACCACAACAGATATATACCTTTTTACTGATTTTATATTTACAGAACTATTCCTACAATGGTATATTAAAAATACTTTCAACTAAAGATTTCCCAAACGTATGTTTTGGAGTAAGTAGAGAAGTAGAATGCCAGTGGGAGGTTAAATATAGAAGCAAATGATAAGGAAGGGCTGTGACGACGAATTATTAAATTAATGGTAATAATTGAGAAATGAGGCAAAAAGCAACATGCAGCATCGTTACAATGTGTCCGATTTGTGATGGGCGTAAAGTAATGGAGTTTTCAGGATACTGAGTCTTTGCGATTTGTTTAACTATTTTCTATGAACAATCCACATACAAACTGTCAGGGCACGATTTAATGTACCAAATAACAAGTTTTTGATACTGGTTTGAGAGCTATTTTAAATATTTTTCTTAATCCGTTGATCAGAGGAATGGCCTAATTAAACGATGGGCTTACGCCGTTATTTCGAATTCTAGTTCCACGGGCCTTCTTAATTAACGTGAGTTCGGGGTCTCCTAAAATTGCTGTCCTAGTTTTGTTATTTAAATCAACATATCAACACCATGAATGGCAATAGGCGATGCGGCTAGCAACCCACTATTTTGATTCCGTTCTCACCTACCAAGGCTAAACGTGGCGTTAAGGTTTATAGACCTGCTCTGTCTATCCTGCAAGGGAAGGAGACGTGATAGTATGTATGTAACGTGAGTTCGGGGTCTCCTACAATTGCTGCTCTATTTTTGCTATTGAAATCAACATAAAAAAACATTTAACTGTAGTACATAAAATAATTATGACGTTAGTCTCCAGAATAGGGCTGATGCACATTCACGTGTGTCCTTAGCCGGTTGGTGGTGGGCGCTGGGTTCTCGCTCAGTGGCGGTCCACCTCGCGAGTCGACTGGCCGGGCTACTGGTTGCCTTGCGAAACGTCCGTTGTGCAACCAAAATGTTGGCGACCACTGCTCTGCTGCTCGTGCTGCACTTTGCCGCCGCCGATCTACGTAAGTTTGGGAAAGTTGCAAGTGGAATTTTGCTCAAGTGATCTGTGGAATTTTCTTTCGCCCTTTGCGCTGTCGGTATTTGTGTTGGGAAATGGTTCATAAGAATTCATATGTTGATGCCTTGATGTGATGATGTTGATTCTTATCTGGAGATTATGTGAAGTAGATTCCATACCGGTAAAGTTTTCATGCCATTGAGTAATTTCCGTGAGCCAGTTTTATTGATCTGGTGGTATAGCTTAAATAAAACAATCACATACCCTATAGAAATACGAAGACTCTGAAAAGGAATTTGATAATATAAGATCAACAGAGAATAAAAGCGGTTTTATTTTGGTAAATTTGATATTATTGAGATAATTTTTGTGTTAAAACTGTCGTTCTTACTTTTTGCTACCTAGTTTTTGTGTGCATCGTACATCAATCACTAGTGTGCCATATTATAGAGGATATCAGATAGGTATATTAAGCAAGTTGTTTAAGTTGATAAGGTTTGTAAAACATATATCAGATATTCTGAATCAAATTGTGACAAGTGATTAATTATAGATAGGTAAGGCTTTTATAACTAATCTTTATTATTTGTTTCATATAGTTATATATTTTAAAACTCTATATTTGCAAATTAGACAATGCAATAATATACTTTGTGTCCAATGTTTACGTAAAACCGGCTTTCTTATCACGCATGAACGCATATTATGTTTAGTGGTTTAGGTTCAAGTCTTGTGTTATAACTCTCTATATTACGGATTGGCTTTATCTTCAATCATGTATATGTGATCGAAGGGCTTCATATAAAGAATGCTTTAAGTTAAGAAGTTATGATCTCAATTTTAAAAAGTTTTATTTGCTTTACCTTCTCTTCTTCTTAATTTGTTTGGTAATCTCAAAAATAATTTCGAGTTCGAAGCATTGGTCCGTTAAAAAAAAAATCATACGATCTGGGTTTGCTAACATACAATATAGAGGTATATACGTAGCTACAGAGATGAGAGTGGTGTTTGTAATAGACAAATAAAGTCACAGATTTTACCCGACTAACCCGCAGACGAAGGGTTATAAAAATCTACTTCTAGCACTATTTAGACAATTACCTAGAAAACAAGTACAGCGCGAGTCTTAACAATGTCATTAGTTAAGATCCTTTTGAGTATGCGGGGATGAGATACCTATCTAAGGATGTGTTATTTTTTCTAAATGTTTATTTTTTCGAAACAATCCGAATTCCGATTTCAATGTTCTTTCTTATTCAATTTCACAACGCTATCCTTGAAAAGTTTAGTAAGACGCAACCATACTATTATTAAAACGTTCGCAATAGCGTAGATATGCAAAATTAGTGTTTAAGCAGGGCCATAGAATGGGCATGTAAATTATGCTTTTGATGTTTAAAACGAAGTTTTTTTTCAACTAGAAGTGTACAGTGTGTAGTTAGCTAGAGCTTGATGATAGCTAGATGTTATTTTTTCATGTATAAAGAGTCCCACGTAAAGCCGAAATCCCATACAAACGTAGTTTGGTTTTAGTTTTACAACAGTTAAGCCAATCTCAACCAAATTTCGTACATACGAACGGATAAGGCATATTGAGGTTTACAGTCAGATTTAAATTTTAAAAACAATACCTATACAAAATTACTGCGAGTAGAAGTTTTCGATACAAAACTTCTACTCGCTGTAATTTTGTAATACCTTTGTTTTTAAAATTGAAATCTGATTATAAACATCAATATGCCTTATCCGGTCGTATGTACGAAATTTGGTTGAGATTGGCTTAACTGTTGTAAAACTAAAACGAAACTACGTTTGTATGGGATTGCGGCTTTACGTGGGACTCTTAACATGAAAAACTAACATCCGAGAGCTAACTAAATTCGAATGTTTTTTGATTAAAACTGACATGAGATAGGTACTATCATTATTAATATGTAAAATACGGGTCACTCACTCATGAACATATCGGCCTGTAGCTGACTTCATACGTGAGTGACCCGTATTTTACATATTAATAAATTCAAACGTTAACTATCATGGTTCACAAGCTTTGTGTGGCAAACGACATAACATCGTTAAATAGATACACTGCAAAAACGGAAACGGTAGGAAATACCGCTGGTACAGTTTTAATCCCTCGTTACCCCGTAGCATGGCACGTGCGACAACGTTTATCGACTATCGCCATCTTGTTTTTCGCAATACTGCAGAGCGAGAAGTAGATAGTTTATCGCGCGATATAAACGGCGTCGCGGGAGCCATGCTACGAGGGCTGGCTTACGTAAACGATCAAATGGGTGCGCGAAGCAATCCCTCAATATCCCACAGCCTTTGTACAAACAAACATAGAGTTTTATATTTGCGTGGTAGATCGAGCCAATAGCCATAAATCTTAGAGACTAAGTTTTGTGTGATATTTGGCAAGTAAGTGAAATACAGCACCAAAAAAATTTTTATAATGAAATTCAGGACCGTTTGGCCATAAATATTGCCATTGTTACTGATGGTGATGTGAGAAAATCAACGGCATCATACATCAAAATGTGAATATGTATTTCAAATATTCACATCATATTTTTTTGGGCAGTCGAGTAAAAGGTGATAAGTTCCTTACACATCATGATGATATATATGACCTCAACTTTAATGATAATAATTTCCAGGTACACGTTGCGAAAAAGCTGTCGTACCTTCTTCTAGCTTTAACATTCAACATAACAGAACTGTGTGCGTAAATTATAGCCTATGTCACCCGCACATAAATTAGCTTTCTTTAGGTGAAAGAATTTTGAAAAT
This sequence comes from Rhodophaea formosa, assembly GCA_963082605.1. NCBI lineage: Eukaryota > Metazoa > Arthropoda > Insecta > Lepidoptera > Pyralidae > Rhodophaea > Rhodophaea formosa. The sequence continues at coordinate 17,503,470 of OY720207.1, forward strand.
CAGTTCATTAGTGACGGAGCCTGAATAGGCTAATCAAACAAATAAACAACGAAATCTTTCCCTTTTTTTATAATACTAGCTGTTACCTGCAGCTTTGCCCACGTGATATATAGCCTATGTCCTTGTCGGTACCCTAACCTATGTGTATGCAAAATTTCGTGATGATCGGTTCAGTAGATTGGGCGTGAAAACGTAACAAACAAACAAAGAAACAAACTCACTTTCGTATTTATAATATTAGTTAGGAAGTTAGGGTTAGTATAGATAAAACTGGCCAAGTGCGAGTCAGATTTTGATTCTGATTCTAACACACATTGAGGGTTAATTCCAGCATACAATAATCAACTCATCATCATCATTTCGTGTAGGTGACACGGTCAGTCGACCATGCACACCCTGGTGTCTGATAATGATAATAGGTAATTTTTTTTAATCGGTTGTGAAATATAGTACCATAAAATCAAAAATTACACTAGTCCCAATATTGATCTTACCTGTTATTTATTAACTATGCTGATGTGTGCTATCTAGATCTAAATTAAGATACGTATAATAAAACAAAGTCCTTCGCCGCGTCGCGCCGTTGCGCCGTTGTTCGCGATAAACTCAAAAACTACAGCACGAACTTTCATGCGATTTTCATTAATAGATAGAGTGATTCATGAGGAAGGTTTATAGGTATAATACATGCCTGTTTAGTTTATGATAATAATTAGTATCGTTGAGCTAATAACCTACGACACAAGTTCACAACTAACTGTGGGGCAAGCTCAATCTGTGTGATTTGTCCATTTAAATTTAAATTCTCAATAATCGTGATCATCTTTATTTTTATGAACTCAAATGACTCCTTTTTCGATTACGTCGACAACAGAGATTACTCTGTTTTCCATTTATTATTTTCAGTATCTCTCAAACACTTGTGATCGTCAACTTCACTCTTCCAATTCTTTCACTATGTAAGCTATAAGACTTTGGAACTCATTACCAGAAGACATCAAGCAAGTCTTAAATCGGTGTGATTACAAGAATAAAGTCTTTCAAAACAACTAACTAGCAGCAGATTTATCATATTTACTATTTATACGGAATTTGTGTACATATATACTTATTTATTCCAGTCATTTAAGAAGAATTAGATCACAGGTCGTACAGAGGTATTTACTGACATTAGCACCAACTACCGGGTCGAACTGTCTTGTAAACCATCTAGGAACTCTTTTACAATATACACATCAAATTTCATTCAAATTGGTCCAGCCGCCAGGAGGCGATAGCTGACAAAGGCTCGTACAGAAAAATACATACACATACATAGTATCTCGTCTTTATCCCTTACGGGGTAGACAGAGCCCAAGGTCATAATGTCCAAAGGCCTCGTTTAGCAACTTGATGGTCGTGTAATTGGAAAACGAAATCAAAATAGTGATAGGTTGCTAGCCGCATCGCCTATTGATATGATTTCTTAGATTTCAGCCCATTCCCTCAACCGGCTTTTACGGTTTGCGCGGGAAGACAAGCAGCTGTCATATTCTACGTGTTTTGTTTTCTTCCAGTCCAGCATGGAAGTCGTTAGCAAAAAATCTACAAGGTCGCGGGAAAATTGCATTCGGAATCTGTTTTTTTTTTTGAGACATATCACACAAATTGACAGTATTGCCCCACAGTAAGTTGTGAACTTGTATCGCAGGATACTATCTCAACGATACTATAATTTATAATATATACTTGTATAGATAAACATCCAAGACCCAGGTCAATATGAAAAAGATCTTTTCCATAGTGACCTGACCGGGGATCGAACCCGGGACCCCCGTGTCGCAGGCTAGCGTGTTGACCGCTGCGCCACGGAGCTTGACTCCAATATACGTGAATTAGCTTTTTAAATCTGAAAATATATGAGATTTAGCTGTTGGGACTAGATCCCTTTGCTTTCTCAATATAAAGGGACAAATACTAAAAAAAAATCCTAGTTATCTGTGTTTTGGAATCTGCAAGACGTTAAAAGCACGCTCCTCGTATGGTTGGGTCCCATATTTTTGTGTATAGCGGCAAAATATACATTTTGTGAAAATTTCAAGTGTCTTCCTTATGCGGTTCAAAAGATACAACCCTGCTGTGACAGACGTACGGACCGACTGTTGGACATCGGAGACTGAATCATAAAATACAGTTTTTCTTCTGGGCAAGGAATCTTAAAAAGCTGACCGGGTAAAATTCCTTCTGCTATTAATTTTTAATTTGTTTCTAATTATCTCGGGATATGTTATAAAATTTAACAAACGAACATTGCTTTAATCGATCCAGCTATTAGCTAACTCGACTTTATGTAAGTATATCTTATTGGTTTAATTACATATTGGTACTTGTTTGTTTGTTTTTCGTATGTGTAAGTGGCCAACACTGGTGTCAGATTTTTCAAGCTGCCTTAAGGCATCTGACATAGCTTAACGACTATATATATATTGGTACTAATATTATAAATATGAATGTAAATCTATTATTACTTTTTCTCGCTTAACCCATTGTATCGATTAAGATAAAAATTTTGTACAGATACCTATAGTGTAAAGTATGGGTGATACTTTCCACTACCGGAACGGTATACTGCCCAGGGGATATACATAAGCAGACGAAGCAACGGGCAAAAGTTAGTATGCAAATGATAATACAATAAGCATTACTGAAGCATCATACTTACAAAGTTACAACGATCCAAAGACAATTTACTATATTCACTCGTTCACAAACAGCATCAATATCGCAATAATTTAGAATGTGCAATGCTTGCCAGTGCGCAACCGGCCGGTGACTGCGTTCGATGGATTTGCAGATAATGTTTATACAGCGTGGAAATTAACCCTCGACATAGCTAGGGGTGACTCAGCCCGTCAATATAAACTACTTTTCAATTGGGACCAATGTAGGGCACTAACACAAATTTTCAACAGTCCCATACGTAGTGTAGGACGTCCTCAGGCACGGTGGAGTGATGATTTGCGCAGGATGGCTGGCAGGAGCTGGATGCGAGCAGCCGAAGTTAGATCTCGATGGCGTGCAATTGGGGAGGCCTATGTCCAGCAGTGGACAAGTATAGGCTGATGATGATGATGATGATACAAATAAAATCTGCCAGCTGAACACAAGTGGGTAAAAAGTCGACTTCCCAGCAATTGTTGTTTCTAAGGAAAACTTGACTTCTCTTCGTATTGACGGGTTAAGTCACGCCTTTAGTTGTGTTCAAGGCTACTTTACACGCTGTATAAATATTATCTGTAAAGGCATCAAATTTTGGGGGCTAGGACTAAATTAACATTCAGTATTTTTGTTGCTATCTTCATTACGTATTTTTCCTCCAGTCAAGTATTAGATTTATTTCGTTAAAAATCTATAGTTTCAAAGGGTTTGGATAAGTGACTAAATATTTTTAGGGAACCCAGCTGATTTCCACGTCTTTGTCCGCGTGGATTTCGATTTTATTACATGGGAATTCCGTTCTTTAGCGATTCGCATAATTCATTACGAAGAGGCGAGTCCAAAGATACGCTGATTATCGACCACATATGGATGGAATCCCTGACCACACCGCGTCGTCCGATGGTGAAAAGGAGCAGGTGGAATTCAATCATAAATAAATATAAATAATAATAATAAATATATACGGACAAATCACACAGATTGAGCTAGCCCCAAAGTAAGTTCTTAAATAACACTTGTGTTATGGGATACTAACTCAACGATACTATATTTTAAAACAAATACATATATAGATAAACATCCAAGACCCAGGTCAATCTGAAAAAGATCATTTTTCATCTTGACCTGACCGGGGATCGAACCCGGGACCATCCGTGTCACAGGCCGGCGTGTTGACCGCTGCGCCACGGAGTTCGTCATCAATCATGCAACTCCTACTTCCTTAACACTTCCGGATATAGTCATAGCTCACTGTTGATTTCTGTTCTAGTTCGCTGATTGCTAACTGCACGTGTTGCGCCTACATTTTCATCCTTACAGCGTACGATGCAGGTTGCATCATGTTAAATATTTCATCGGCCATGGTACTTACCTAGGTACACAATCCCATCTTCATATTTTCAATTAGCTTCAAAATACCTAGTATATAGCAAAATGACTGCCCTGGCCAATATGTGGCTCTGGTAGTACAGAAAAGGTCATGCTCTTGCAGTGGAAACTAACAAGACCTGCCCCCGTAGCATGGCACGCGCGACAACGTTTATCGACTATCGCCATCTTGTTTTTCGCAATACTGAAGAGCGAGAAGTAGATAGTTTATCGCGCGATATAAACGGCGTCGCGGGAGCCATGCTACGGGGGCTGATGATGATAACCAATACAATCAAATCTGGTCAGAAATCTAGGATTTTTTTTGTTTCGCTATGTTTGTATTTAAATACATACATACGCGAATATTATTACAATCTAGCCTATTAGTTGGCTAATGAGTAATTTTACATTGACCTAGATTATTACGTATAGAATAAGAATGTGTCCATCGGCACTTTTCTTACTGTCTCTATTAAGGGGAAGGTACTTTGTTCATGTGTCTTTAATCGCACTTTTACAGCACTGTTTTATTGTTTTTTATCACTACACTACACTATGAATTAGTGTAGTGTAGTGATAAAAAATGGTTTAGTCCTTTTAAGTCTTCGAACTATGTCCGTATTGTCAAGGAGCTTGATCGCCTCGACGTTTAGTTTAATCTAGGATATATGGAAGAATAAAGAAATTTCCTGCACATTATTACACTACGTTTCCTTTGTGGATAACGACCATTTGCGCTTGCCCTTATACGGAACAGAGAAGGTTTTGTATTCTCTAAAAAACATTTCTAACACGGTAATATCTCTTACCATCAGATGGAATCAACTCTATCTTTCATTTGTAACAAAATCAAATTTATTGCGATAACCACAGTTACATAGTTCAAAGCAATAATACCTTCCAGTCATTGTTGGATCAATTTCGGAAAAAACTCCTTGCTAAGCGATCTGTAAAAAAAAAACAGCCAAGGGCAAGTTGAACCCGCGCATGAAGGGTTCCGTTCCTACCATAATTTATACAACTATCCTTTACTATTCATTCTATTCCCGAAGGTTTGTTTTAAAAAAATAAACTATCTTTGTAATATTGGCTGGCACCGACCCCATATAAAAACTGATTATTAATTGTAAATAGGTATGAAAGTATTAATATTTTTGTTTATTGCGCTTGATATCTAGCAATTATATTATTTTCTCAAACATGCTTGGAAATACTAGCATTATTTTGACAACCTTGTTTGGGATAAATCGATATTGCTGTACTGGCCAATACACGCCAGCAAAGTATGTATGAAAATCCATATCTGTCGTGTTTTAGCGGCCGGGAAAGTAACTATGAAAACTCCTCAGAAAACTCATATCTGTCGTGTTATTTAAAAATGGAACGACGAATCTGCTGCGAAATAATTCAACTACGGAGGTTACAAATTTGAATTTTAAATTTGACTTGGCTAGTAAGTAAAAAATAAATTAAAAAATACAAAATTTTGGTGCGATAATTTTCTACTTTCTACATATTGTTGTTTATGAACATTTAATATAATATTTATACCTACTCTTATAAGGTACGTAGGACTACAATAAAAAAAAAAACCGGACAAGTGCGTCTCGGGCCACGCGCAGTTTAGGGTTCCGTAGTTGCGAATGACAACTTTGAGTTCACCCTGTTCACACTCGCACCTCACAGTTTATCGACCAAAAACATCTAACAATGAAAATAGTATGAAATTTTACAGGTTATAAGTTGGTTGCCTATAACTTTTTAGTTTGTACTTAGTACTCAGCTCTGATAGTTTTCCTTTAAACTTCAGTATATATACTACTGCTGTAATTTTTTTTCACGTATCTATATATAACCGTTTAGCAGATAGAGGGTGGGGACACTTACTTCTAACAAAAATTTGCACTTTAAAACTGAATATTTCGGAAACGGATCCCTAAATCGGAAAATGGTGTTCTCAACCTCACAATATTTTTGAAAGACCTATTTAACGATACCCCACACGATGGGTAAATAGAGAAAAAATACTCCCCCACTTTACTTGTATGGGAGCTAGCCTAAAAAAAAATTATTTTCAAGTTTTTATTCTACCACTTTTTTGTCATGATTAATATACATATCTACCCATACCAAATTACAGCTTTCTAGTACTTATAGTCTCTGCGTAAAACCGCGGACGGACAGACGGACAGACAGACAGACAGACAGACAGACATGGCGAAACTATAAGGGTTCCTTGTTTACTACGGAACCCTAAAAATCATCCATGCACACGTCAATGTGTGAGTTAACAATCAGGGTTACCACCACTGCCATAATTCAAGTACTAACATACATACACGATTCTTATAAGTTAACTCCTACTAATGATATTGATATGTCGGTTGAAAAGTAGATTTATCGTAGATGCCAGTGTTTGCGCCGGCGTATTAGCAAACGAGTGACATAATGCACCGGCTATAGGCTCACCATACCAGTTTTTAACAGGGTAGCACTGTACTGCGCACTGACGAAAATTAAGAATAATATTGACTACAAGTGATGTTTTATCCTACTAATATATAGATATTATAAAGAGGAATAATTTGATTGTTTGTTGTCATCGAATAGGCTTAAAAATTACTGGACCGATTTTTTTTTTTTTTTTTCATCTGTAGAAAGATAATTTATCTGCGGGCTCATGCGGGTGACATAAGCTACAATAAACGGGAACAAAGATGCGGAAAGATTGCTAGTTAAAAATATGAAAGAACGTAACCTTTTAAATATATGAACATTCACTAACAGGGCCAAATAAAAATGTACTATTTACTTTTTTTTTAATATTCCTAACTCTAGGACAAGAAGAAAATAAGAGAATTTTTTATGTAGATACTCTTATTTAATTCAAAATAAGTTTATATGGTAAATAAGTTATAAAAAAAACTCGGTAAAAGCATTGGTCGTACAAAGATCAAGTCGCTGATTTGATTTCTGCACGAGTGGTGGAATAAACCGAATAAAGACTACGCCTCATAAATTAAGTGTGTGCTAGCTCAAAGAAAAATAAAAACATTACTTACTGCTCTTACAGAAAAGTTAAAGGTTAGCTCACACATCCAAAATAGTTAGTAAACATTTTGAAGTTATGATTAGATGGTAACACAAACACACTAAATTATATACCCTCTCTGTACTACCAGAGCCATATATTAGCCAGAGCAGTCAGAAGATTAAGCTCTCACTCTCCACTCTAGCCAGACGGGTTTGATAGGTCTCCTCGATGCTTATACGCTTTGTTTAGCTTGTTTCCTAAATCGCCTTCTAAAACATCCATGGGAAGACTTGGAGTGGTCCTATTCTTCTTTGGCGGGAACCACACAGCAGTTTAGGAAAATATGTCTATCGTCTGTAAATATTCCATTTACTAAAGCAGTGTGCGACCTCTAGAAAACGCGTTGTAAACGTGCGCAAGCGCCTGACGCAACGATTGCACGTGACTGCACTAATGCAGGTGCACCAATGCTAGTAAACTCTATCGAGCACCTGTTTCGATACAGTCCACTAATATTGGTGTAAAATCGTCAATTCGTGTTTATCAAACTGTCTTTACATGGAAAATGGAAATTGAAAAAATAATATTAATTACATCAAATCATTTAGAATATAAGGCTTTGAGCCAAAAGCTGGTTGAGACAGAGGTTATCCTTTGTCCAAGTATTACGTATTAATAAAGGAAGATTTATAACACCATCATTTTTTAGGGTTCCGTAGTAAACTAGGAACCCTTATAGTTTCGCCATGTCTGTCTGTCTGTCTGTCTGTCCGTCCGCGGTTTTACTCAGAGACTATAAGTACTAGAAAGCTGTAATTTTGTATGACTATGTATATTAATCATGGCAAAAAAGTCGTAGAAAAAAATCTTGAAAAAAAATTTTTTTTTGGGTAGCTCCCATACAAGTAAAGTGGGGGAGTAATTTTTTTTTCTCTACTTACCCATCGTGTGGGGTATCGTTAAAAAGGTTTTTGAAAAATATTGTGAGGTTGAGAACACTATTTTTCGATTTAGGGATCCGTTTCCGAAATATTTGGTTTTAAAGTGAAAATTTTTGTTAGAGGTACGTGTCCCCCCCTCTATCTGCTAAACGGTTATATATGGATACGTGAAAAAAATTACAGCAGTAGTATATATACTGAAGTTGAAAGGAAAACTATCAGAGCTGGGTACTAAGTGCAAACTAAAAAGTTATAGGCAACCAACTTATAAAATGTACTGGAAAATGTAAAATTTTATACAATCTTTATTGTTAGATGTTTTTGGTCGTTAAACTGTGAGGTGCGAGTGTAAACAGTGTGAACTCAAAGTTGTCATTCGCAACTACGGAACCCTATAGTGCGCGTGGCCCGACACGCACTTGGCCGGTTTTTTTATTACAGAAGCTTATAGCTTGGCTGGCATATACTGAGTCGGTACCAGCCAGACTTGTAAATTTCCTCCTATAATGCCAAACAATCACCGATGATCAGCGGTCATCACGACTATTTACTGTACATTACGGTGTAACACACTGAAACTCATTAGAGTTTTCTATCCAGCAATGTACAGTAAAAATTCGTGATGACAGCCAATTATCGGCGATGGTGTAGAGAGGGCATAACATTCGCTCCATTCGAGCACAAAATCAGCGTTCTAGCTGTAATATTTAACCTTTGAATAGGTAGGGTAGGTTAGGTAAATAATAAAAGTATTTAACTAAGTGCTTTTAATCTTTGCTGCTTTTCATACAAAGTCCTCCTTTGTTGTACAACGTAGCGATCAAAATTTTGAAGTGAAAGACGGACACGTGACCTAATCTAAAAACTGTCTGTCAACGTTAATATTCAAGTTTTCACGTCAAACCCGGAGTGCAACCCGTTGTTTTCTTTCAATCGATATTTTACCTCTTTTTTCTTTTTTTTTTCTAGCGCCGTACATCAAAGTGTGCCAGCGCAATGACCCGAACGTCGATAAATGCATCATGAACTCTGTGGATGAGCTGCGGCCAAAGATGATAGCGGTAACTATATTTATACATACAGTAAAGCAAAAGAATCCAAGGTGGATTGGCGTCAGGCAAGCCCAAATCATATAAAAACATGATTGCTGTTTTGAAAAAGTACTTCGTTTTCTAAAAATACCGGCCAAGTGCGTGTCGGGCCACGCGCAGTATAGGGTTCCGTTGCGTTGTCAATTGCGAATGACGAAAATGTCTAACAATGAAAATTGTATGAAATTTTACATTTTCGAGTACATTTTATAAGTCGGTTGCCTACAACTTTTTAGTTTGTACTTAGTACTCAGCTCTGATAGTTTTCCTTTCAACTTTATATATACTACTGCTGTAATTTTTTTCACTTATCCAAATATAACTGTTTAGCAGATAGAGCCGGTCACTTACCTCTAACAAAAATTTTGCTTCTAAACCAAATATTTCGGAAACGGATCCTTAAATCGAAAAATGGTGTTCTCAACTTCACAATATTTTAAATACCTATTTAACAATACCCAACACGATGGGTTTGTATAGAAAAAAAAAATATTACTCTCTCTTAACTTGTATGTATGCGAGCTACCCTAAAAAAATGTTTTTTTCAAGATTTTTTCCTTCCACTTTTTGACATAATTAATATACATACCCATACCAAATTTCAGCTTTCTAGTCTCTAAGAAAAACCACGGACGGACAGACAGACATGGCGAAACTATAAGGATTCCTAGTTTACTACGGAACCCTAAAAAGCTGTGTCTTGTGTATATTCGCTGTATGGTGCCCGGCAGAGTAGAATAGGATCGCTCCAAGTCTTCCCGTGGATGTCGTAGAAGGCCACTTATAAAACACAAGCTAAACAAAGCTTATAAAGATCAAAGAGACCTCTCAAACCCATCTGGCCAGCGTGGAGAGGGTAGTCCAAATCCTCTGGCTAATTTATGGCTTTGGTAGTACAGAGAGGGTTGTGCTCCCTGATGATGACAGAACAGCTTAGGGTGTAGTCAAGAAAACGCTCAGATGATGACTTGATATACCTAATTATCAGAAGTTTAGTAATAGACCTATCTTTGGTTTCTTGATTTAGTGTTATAAGTATTTTATTTTAAAAATGTGTCAACTATGTATACTGTAAGTTCTTGCCAAGACTAATCAAATGAGCCGAATTAGCGTTTATATTGTTTTATTAGGGAGTTCTTCCACGCTGGTCTGTGAGAAAAGAAAAAAATGTAGAACGTACCAGCTGATACCTCTTTCCGCGCAGGTTGTAAATGCCGATCGAGGGAATGGGCGTGAGCAATCATGTTAATAGGTGATGGGGCTAGCAATCCATTACTATTTTGATTCCGTTCTCCATCTACAAGCCCAGCAACGTGCTAAACGTGGCCTTTAAGTTTTATAGACCCTCTGTTAATCCCGCAAGGAAAAAGACGTGATTGCATGTATGAACTTCTTTTCACCACCTTCCGCCTATTAAGATTGACATTCCGCAGTACTGTTGTAATCTGACTTGCATAAGTATGTAAAATTTCGGCTTATTTGAACTTCAGGAAGCGTTCCTTCTTTAGCTTTCAAGACTTAACTTACACATACACTCAGACAAATAAGGCAAGCTAATTATAAGGTTGTAAGAATGAATATTTGACTATGTAAGGACATCTGATTAAAAAAAAAACTTTTATTACTTAAATACATTCAAACAGCTTTTTTACATTAATGTTATCTGTTTTTACTCTTACAACTAAAATTGATAAAATCACTTCAAATATCCTACTCAGATATTTACAATAATATTTGAATGTTTTAACAAAAACGTATAAATTTATGCAATAATAACAGGATTTTTCACAATTTGTCCAATTTTATGATTGGGTTGTAGTTTTTTTGGAGCTATTTTTATTGTCCATGGTGATTTCTTCCGATTTTGTGTCTGTTGGTTTTGCGCCGTCAATATCTTCACTCTCAGTGCTAATTATTTCAGTTGATACTGGTTTTGCTATTGCTTCTGCAACTGCTGTAGCATTTTTACCAACGCTTTCTGATGAAGCGCTAGCATTAGCTACACTCAAAGACTCCTGTGAAGTATTAAATGATCCTGTTTCAAAAATTGGTCCTGCCGCCTGAGATTTAGCGGAGCCTGAGGCTTTCCCAGCATTTAGGATCGAAGTTGCATTTGCACTGGATGCTGAACCGGTGATAATATCGTCTCCGGTAGATTCTTCAAAAGATTCGGTCAAGGTAGATGCATCAGCAGATGCTGCAGCAAAATTACCCGTACCATTATTATCTGTCGCATTTGATTTAAACATAAGTGCGCTAGAATTAGATGTTGTCACAGATAGGGTATCTAGGATAGAAGTTATATTTGAATTCTCTGTAATAGTAGCTGTATTAGAAGCAGCTTTAGCAACACTAGTGAGATTTTGCTTGTTTGTTGAATTATTATAAGATAAAGTGCCAGTGTTAACGGTTGTTTCTGTTAAAGAATCTTGTTGAGACTCTTCTTCCCTAGTCATAGTTATAACTGTAGCATCATCTTCAGATGCTGATATGCTTCCAGTTTCTTTTACGCCAGATCCCTTAGAAGGTAAAGTCCCATTACTAGAAATAGAGGTGTCATTTGAAAGTATTTTCGTAATAACTTCTTCAACTGTAACAATTTTTTTAGATTCATTTATATATGTTACTGATCCAGCCGTTTCAGTTAGGCTTGTTCCATTTTTAGAAGCAGCAGCAGCGCTAGAATTTGATATTGATCCATTGAGTTTTACAAATTCAGTCGTAACCATGAAGTTGATGACTTCGTCTGAAGCAGTGCCTTCAGCTGAGTTTCCAGTTATATTTGTTCCGTTGAAAATCATTCCATCAATCGATATAGATGAGGCATTTGCTGCAGATACGGAATATGTTTGAGTTGTTATGTTTTTAGTTTCAGTGAGTGTAATCGGAGTTGCAGAGCCATTGATTGCCATGGTTACTGTCGAAACTGTATAATTACTGGTTGTGTTCTGGGGAGCCGCAGTTTTATTACTTGATGGATCTGCGAAGAAAACATTCAGACTTTTGTATATTAATTATTACCATTAATTGTGGCCGTTACAATGAGCATCATTGTAACAGCCACAATTAATGTCATAACAATAGTTCATAAAGGATATTTTAAAACTAGATGGTAAATTATAGTGTCATTAAGTCATTTATTAAACCTTGGATTTTACTCGATATTTAAAGGAGTGTTCTAAGGTAAAACAAGCGTAAACGAGTGATATTAAATCGTTCAGCACGCGTGAAGTTTGTCCAAATAGTATATTCAACCAGATGACTGCGACAGATATAACAGCGGACAATAAAAACTTGGTAAATAAGGTTTATCTTATGGGTTGACTTAAGGATGACTTATATAAAGACTCATAAAACCACAGATCAGGGAATGTGACTGTCGAGCGACAGTCCGTGCTCTGTGCGTAGAAAACAAGTTTTTGTTTGTGATGCGAGCTATTTACTCCTGCATGGTAGGTCTTTAGTAATCTAGAAATAACCTAAGACTAACGTAGACAAGAACTGTAGATATTGTCAGAAATATTACAAACATCGAATTGATAACCTCTTTTTTATGAAGTCGGTTAAAAGTGGTATTTTAAAAATGTATGCACCTGGTAAATGATTTGGAGCATCCTGTTTAATAGGAATATTAGTCCTGGGTGTATTATGTACGTTTAATAACGTAGCCGATGGACTATCTGTAAAGTTATTCTCTGGTTTTTTTGTAGTATCGATACTTCCTGATATAGGAAATGTTTTTAAATTCGTTGTCTCAGTCTTATTATTATGAGTTACGCTTTCAGTTTGATTATGTTGTGTTCTTTCCACGGTTTGGTTATTAGGCTCAATGTTTTTGTAGTTAAAACTATTTATTGCATCATTTTTAGATCCATTAGCTTTTTCAATAATTATTACTGGTTCCTTGGTCGAATTCTTAAATGAAATATTTCTTGGTCTGGTCATGGTCCCGTCTAGTAGTTTCAGTAATAGTGATGAGTTACCGTTTGAAGAGTCTGTTTGATTACTTGAAAGAGTGCTTATAGATAAACCTTCTTTAATTCTTCCATTAACCATCACATTAGAATCGTTTTGTTTATAAAGGTAACTAATAATTGGTAAAGTTTTGGTTGAATTTAGTGTTGAAGGATCATTTGTGCTATTAAAAAAATTTGTTTGTAAGCTTTGTATATTTTCCACTGGATAAGTGTCACTGGTATGAGAAGAAAGTTTGTTGCCTTGAGATAATTTATTGTTTTCTTTTATTTTAGGCACCTGTCCATTACTACGGGTAATCGTATTGCCTGTTACTGGTAAAGCAGATTTGTCCTCAGTAGACGAACTTGCTCCTTGAGGGACATTAATAACCTCTTTGGGTAGGGAAAATTCATTTTGGGAATATTTTTCATTATTAACAATAATTACGTCTGCCACAGGTATTTGGGATTCATTCTGCAAAGATATTCCATTATAATGTGCCTGATTAACTACTTTAGGTGTAGCTAATGGTACATTATTTTCCGTTCTATTGTCTATCGCTCCAGGTTCAGCAAGTTTTATACCCAGTGACTTTGTAACATCTTGTGTTTTGTTATTGCCCGCTATAAAGGTGGGTGATTGTATTGTTGCAGGATGGCCACTTGCGTGAGTAACATTTCTGGTCACTTCGGAGACAGACTCTATAAGTGGTTTACTATCTGTGGTTTTATTATTGGAGATTGCTGAAATGGCACCACTGCCAACAATACTTTCACTTTCATGTGTCAATTCTTCAGTTAAAACTGGCTTTGCTACTGCTACGGCACCAGCAGTGGCATTTTGGCTGCTGTTTCCTGAAGCGGCAGTCACATTAGCTGCACTGAGAGATTCTTCGGTGGCATTGAAGAATCCCGATTCCAAAATGCGTGGAGAGGCGTTATGAGATGTATCATTTGAGTAGGAAATGGTGAAATTTCCAGCAGTCGCTTCATAAGTGTCTATGGCACTCGAAGCAGCTGCAGATGCCACAGAAAAGCCACCTGTTTCATTACTTCCTGGTGCATTTGAAATGGACGACACTGCACTAGAGTTTGAGGTGGATTCTGATATCGTATCACGTTCAGTGGACACATTTTCATGTTCTGTAATTATTCCAGCATTGCCTGTGGATTGTGTCATAGTACCTTCTTCGGTGGTATTAATACTTGTCAATGTCACAACGAGTGCAGAATCTGCAGATGATGTCAAGCCTTCAGTTATGTTGTAGCTTTTTGTGGCATCTGTGCTATTAGATGAGGGTAATGTCTCATTACATGACATGGCAGTGTCATTTGACAATGACTCTGTGATAATTTCTTTCACCGTGACAACTTTCTGAGTCTCATTGATAGACGCAGCTGATGTTTCATTTCTGTTTGTCGATGAAGATCCATTGAGTTTTTCCATTTCAGTAGTTACCACAAAGGTTTCAGTAAACACTGCGCCTGAGGCTGCACTTTCGTTCAAGTAACGGAGAGCATTAGTACCATTTGTTCCATTGAATGGCATTCCGCCAATAGACAAAGAAGTAGCGTTTGCTGCCGATTCAGATATGGAATATGTCTGAGTAGTTATATTTTTAGTTTCAGTAACCGTCATTGGGGTATCTGATCCGTTGACGGCCATGTTTATTTCAGCAACGGTATAGTTAATGGAAGTGGTATGTTGTGGGTGCAACGAAGATTGAGAAAAAGCGGAAGCTATAGCCGCTTTAGATGAATTGTTGAAAGGTGATTCTGTCTGAAGTGAAGTAACCTTTCCTTGCGTATTATTACTCCGCGCCTCGGTTTCAGGACGTGGGGTTTGAGAAGTTGTTCCGTTATCTGGTGTGTCATTATTGATTAATAGGGGCGCATCCGATGTTTTATTGTTTTTATCTCCAGATGCGGGCGTATCCATTTCAGATGATTTTCTATGGTCTTGAGTTTTATTTATGTTCGTCTTTGGTAACGATGAATTTGTAATTTGTGATGTTTTGCCGTCTAAAATATTATTATTGGCCATCATAGGTGCAGTATTTTCGGTCTGTGAAGGTGGTCTGTTATTTTGGCTATCATTTTTTACTTTTACCGGCGTAGGAAAATCATTGAGGGAAATTGTATCATTTTCCTGGATATTATTAATGTTTACAACCGGTACCGGAGATTCGATTGGTGAAGATGGTTCGGTATTATGTGCCTCATTATTAATTACTGTAGGTTTAGGTGACGGATTTATTTTTTCTGTTCCATTATCTATCGCTACGGGTTCAGAAAAATGAATGTCTAGTGGCTTTGTAACATCTTGTGCTTTTTTATTGCCCGCTATAGAGGTGGGTGATTGGATTGTTGTAGGACGGTCACTAGCGTGGGTAACATTTCTGGTTACTTCGGAGACAGACTCTATAGGTGGTTTACTATCTGTGGTTTTATTATTAGAGATTGCTGAAATGGCACCACTGCCAACAATACTTTCACTCTCATGTGTCAATTCTTCAGTCAAAACTGGCTTTGCTACTGCTACAGCACTAGCAGTGGCATTTAGGCTAGTGCTTTCTGAAGCAGCAGTCGCTTCAGCTGCACTGACTGATTCTTGGGTGGCATTGAAAGATCCTGATTCCAAAATCGGTGGAGAAGCGTCATGAGATGTATCATTTAAATAGAAAATGGTAAAATTTCCAGCAGTCGCTTCATAAGTCTCTATGGCACTCGAAGCAGCTGCAGATGCCGCAGAAAAGCCACCTGTTTCATTACTTCCTGGTGCATTTGAAATGGACGACACTGCACTAGAGTTTGAGGTGGATTCTGATATCGTATCGCGTTCAGTGGACACATTTTCATGTTCTGTAATTATTCCAGCATTACCTGAGGATTGTGTCATAGTACCTTCTTCGGTGGTATTAATACTGGTCAATGTCACAACGAGAGCAGAATCTGCAGATGATGTCGAGCCTTTAGTTATGTTGTAGCTTTTTGTGGCATCTGTGCTGTTGGACGAGGGTAATGTCTCATTATATGAGATGGCAGTGTCATTTGCTAATGACTCTGTAATAATTTCTTTCACCGTGACAACTTTCTGAGTCTCATTGATAGACGCAGCTGATGTTTCATTTCTGTTTGTCGATGAAGATCCATTGAGTTTTTCGATTTCAGTAGTTACCACAAAGGTTTCAGTAAACACTGCGCCTGAAGCTGCACTTTCGTTCAAGTAACGGAGAGCATTAGTACCATTTGTTCCATTGAATGGCATTCCGCCAATAGACAAAGAAGTAGCGTTTGCTGCCGATTCAGATATGGAATATGTCTGAGTAGTTATATTTTTAGTTTCAGTAACCGTCATTGGGGTATCTGATCCGTTGACGGCCATGTTTATTTCAGCAACGGTATAGTTAATGGAAGTGGTATGTTGTGGGTGCAACGAAGATTGAGAAAAAGCGGAAGCTATAGCCGCTTTAGATGAATTGTTGAAAGGTGATTCTGTCTGAAGTGAAGTAACCTTTCCTTGCGTATTATTACTCCGCGCCTCGGTTTCAGGACGTGGGGTTTGAGAAGTTGTTCCGTTATCTGGTGTGTCATTATTGATTAATAGGGGCGCATCCGATGTTTTATTGTTTTTATCTCCAGATGCGGGCGTATCCATTTCAGATGATTTTCTATGGTCTTGAGTTTTATTTATGTTCGTCTTTGGTAACGATGAATTTGTAATTTGTGATGTTTTGCCGTCTAAAATATTATTATTGGCCATCATAGGTGCAGTATTTTCGGTCTGTGAAGGTGGTCTGTTATTTTGGCTATCATTTTTTACTTTTACCGGCGTAGGAAAATCATTGAGGGAAATTGTATCATTTTCCTGGATATTATTAATGTTTACAACCGGTACCGGAGATTCGATTGGTGAAGATGGTTCGGTATTATGTGCCTCATTATTAATTACTGTAGGTTTAGGTGACGGATTTATTTTTTCTGTTCCATTATCTATCGCTACGGGTTCAGAAAAATGAATGTCTAGTGGCTTTGTAACATCTTGTGCTTTTTTATTGCCCGCTATAGAGGTGGGTGATTGGATTGTTGTAGGACGGTCACTAGCGTGGGTAACATTTCTGGTTACTTCGGAGACAGACTCTATAGGTGGTTTACTATCTGTGGTTTTATTATTAGAGATTGCTGAAATGGCACCACTGCCAACAATACTTTCACTCTCATGTGTCAATTCTTCAGTCAAAACTGGCTTTGCTACTGCTACAGCACTAGCAGTGGCATTTAGGCTAGTGCTTTCTGAAGCAGCAGTCGCTTCAGCTGCACTGACTGATTCTTGGGTGGCATTGAAAGATCCTGATTCCAAAATCGGTGGAGAAGCGTCATGAGATGTATCATTTAAATAGAAAATGGTAAAATTTCCAGCAGTCGCTTCATAAGTCTCTATGGCACTCGAAGCAGCTGCAGATGCCGCAGAAAAGCCACCTGTTTCATTACTTCCTGGTGCATTTGAAATGGACGACACTGCACTAGAGTTTGAGGTGGATTCTGATATCGTATCGCGTTCAGTGGACACATTTTCATGTTCTGTAATTATTCCAGCATTACCTGAGGATTGTGTCATAGTACCTTCTTCGGTGGTATTAATACTGGTCAATGTCACAACGAGAGCAGAATCTGCAGATGATGTCGAGCCTTTAGTTATGTTGTAGCTTTTTGTGGCATCTGTGCTGTTGGACGAGGGTAATGTCTCATTATATGAGATGGCAGTGTCATTTGCTAATGACTCTGTAATAATTTCTTTCACCGTGACAACTTTCTGAGTCTCATTGATAGACGCAGCTGATGTTTCATTTCTGTTTGTCGATGAAGATCCATTGAGTTTTTCGATTTCAGTAGTTACCACAAAGGTTTCAGTAAACACTGCGCCTGAAGCTGCACTTTCGTTCAAGTAACGGAGAGCATTAGTACCATTTGTTCCATTGAATGGCATTCCGCCAATAGACAAAGAAGTAGCGTTTGCTGCCGATTCAGATATGGAATATGTCTGAGTAGTTATATTTTTAGTTTCAGTAACCGTCATTGGGGTATCTGATCCGTTGACGGCCATGTTTATTTCAGCAACGGTATAGTTAATGGAAGTGGTATGTTGTGGGTGCAACGAAGATTGAGAAAAAGCGGAAGCTATAGCCGCTTTAGATGAATTGTTGAAAGGTGATTCTGTCTGAAGTGAAGTAACCTTTCCTTGCGTATTATTACTCCGCGCCTCGGTTTCAGGACGTGGGGTTTGAGAAGTTGTTCCGTTATCTGGTGTGTCATTATTGATTAATAGGGGCGCATCCGATGTTTTATTGTTTTTATCTCCAGATGCGGGCGTATCCATTTCAGATGATTTTCTATGGTCTTGAGTTTTATTTATGTTCGTCTTTGGTAACGATGAATTTGTAATTTGTGATGTTTTGCCGTCTAAAATATTATTATTGGCCATCATAGGTGCAGTATTTTCGGTCTGTGAAGGTGGTCTGTTATTTTGGCTATCATTTTTTACTTTTACCGGCGTAGGAAAATCATTGAGGGAAATTGTATCATTTTCCTGGATATTATTAATGTTTACAACCGGTACCGGAGATTCGATTGGTGAAGATGGTTCGGTATTATGTGCCTCATTATTAATTACTGTAGGTTTAGGTGACGGATTTATTTTTTCTGTTCCATTATCTATCGCTACGGGTTCAGAAAAATGAATGTCTAGTGGCTTTGTAACATCTTGTGCTTTTTTATTGCCCGCTATAGAGGTGGGTGATTGGATTGTTGTAGGACGGTCACTAGCGTGGGTAACATTTCTGGTTACTTCGGAGACAGACTCTATAGGTGGTTTACTATCTGTGGTTTTATTATTAGAGATTGCTGAAATGGCACCACTGCCAACAATACTTTCACTCTCATGTGTCAATTCTTCAGTCAAAACTGGCTTTGCTACTGCTACAGCACTAGCAGTGGCATTTAGGCTAGTGCTTTCTGAAGCAGCAGTCGCTTCAGCTGCACTGACTGATTCTTGGGTGGCATTGAAAGATCCTGATTCCAAAATCGGTGGAGAAGCGTCATGAGATGTATCATTTAAATAGAAAATGGTAAAATTTCCAGCAGTCGCTTCATAAGTCTCTATGGCACTCGAAGCAGCTGCAGATGCCGCAGAAAAGCCACCTGTTTCATTACTTCCTGGTGCATTTGAAATGGACGACACTGCACTAGAGTTTGAGGTGGATTCTGATATCGTATCGCGTTCAGTGGACACATTTTCATGTTCTGTAATTATTCCAGCATTACCTGAGGATTGTGTCATAGTACCTTCTTCGGTGGTATTAATACTGGTCAATGTCACAACGAGAGCAGAATCTGCAGATGATGTCGAGCCTTTAGTTATGTTGTAGCTTTTTGTGGCATCTGTGCTGTTGGACGAGGGTAATGTCTCATTATATGAGATGGCAGTGTCATTTGCTAATGACTCTGTAATAATTTCTTTCACCGTGACAACTTTCTGAGTCTCATTGATAGACGCAGCTGATGTTTCATTTCTGTTTGTCGATGAAGATCCATTGAGTTTTTCGATTTCAGTAGTTACCACAAAGGTTTCAGTAAACACTGCGCCTGAAGCTGCACTTTCGTTCAAGTAACGGAGAGCATTAGTACCATTTGTTCCATTGAATGGCATTCCGCCAATAGACAAAGAAGTAGCGTTTGCTGCCGATTCAGATATGGAATATGTCTGAGTAGTTATATTTTTAGTTTCAGTAACCGTCATTGGGGTATCTGATCCGTTGACGGCCATGTTTATTTCAGCAACGGTATAGTTAATGGAAGTGGTATGTTGTGGGTGCAACGAAGATTGAGAAAAAGCGGAAGCTATAGCCGCTTTAGATGAATTGTTGAAAGGTGATTCTGTCTGAAGTGAAGTAACCTTTCCTTGCGTATTATTACTCCGCGCCTCGGTTTCAGGACGTGGGGTTTGAGAAGTTGTTCCGTTATCTGGTGTGTCATTATTGATTAATAGGGGCGCATCCGATGTTTTATTGTTTTTATCTCCAGATGCGGGCGTATCCATTTCAGATGATTTTCTATGGTCTTGAGTTTTATTTATGTTCGTCTTTGGTAACGATGAATTTGTAATTTGTGATGTTTTGCCGTCTAAAATATTATTATTGGCCATCATAGGTGCAGTATTTTCGGTCTGTGAAGGTGGTCTGTTATTTTGGCTATCATTTTTTACTTTTACCGGCGTAGGAAAATCATTGAGGGAAATTGTATCATTTTCCTGGATATTATTAATGTTTACAACCGGTACCGGAGATTCGATTGGTGAAGATGGTTCGGTATTATGTGCCTCATTATTAATTACTGTAGGTTTAGGTGACGGATTTATTTTTTCTGTTCCATTATCTATCGCTACGGGTTCAGAAAAATGAATGTCTAGTGGCTTTGTAACATCTTGTGCTTTTTTATTGCCCGCTATAGAGGTGGGTGATTGGATTGTTGTAGGACGGTCACTAGCGTGGGTAACATTTCTGGTTACTTCGGAGACAGACTCTATAGGTGGTTTACTATCTGTGGTTTTATTATTAGAGATTGCTGAAATGGCACCACTGCCAACAATACTTTCACTCTCATGTGTCAATTCTTCAGTCAAAACTGGCTTTGCTACTGCTACAGCACTAGCAGTGGCATTTAGGCTAGTGCTTTCTGAAGCAGCAGTCGCTTCAGCTGCACTGACTGATTCTTGGGTGGCATTGAAAGATCCTGATTCCAAAATCGGTGGAGAAGCGTCATGAGATGTATCATTTAAATAGAAAATGGTAAAATTTCCAGCAGTCGCTTCATAAGTCTCTATGGCACTCGAAGCAGCTGCAGATGCCGCAGAAAAGCCACCTGTTTCATTACTTCCTGGTGCATTTGAAATGGACGACACTGCACTAGAGTTTGAGGTGGATTCTGATATCGTATCGCGTTCAGTGGACACATTTTCATGTTCTGTAATTATTCCAGCATTACCTGAGGATTGTGTCATAGTACCTTCTTCGGTGGTATTAATACTGGTCAATGTCACAACGAGAGCAGAATCTGCAGATGATGTCGAGCCTTTAGTTATGTTGTAGCTTTTTGTGGCATCTGTGCTGTTGGACGAGGGTAATGTCTCATTATATGAGATGGCAGTGTCATTTGCTAATGACTCTGTAATAATTTCTTTCACCGTGACAACTTTCTGAGTCTCATTGATAGACGCAGCTGATGTTTCATTTCTGTTTGTCGATGAAGATCCATTGAGTTTTTCGATTTCAGTAGTTACCACAAAGGTTTCAGTAAACACTGCGCCTGAAGCTGCACTTTCGTTCAAGTAACGGAGAGCATTAGTACCATTTGTTCCATTGAATGGCATTCCGCCAATAGACAAAGAAGTAGCGTTTGCTGCCG
The DNA here is from genome assembly GCA_963082605.1 of Rhodophaea formosa. Lineage (NCBI taxonomy): Eukaryota > Metazoa > Arthropoda > Insecta > Lepidoptera > Pyralidae > Rhodophaea > Rhodophaea formosa. The sequence goes on from OY720207.1 coordinate 17,525,020, forward strand.
ATTCAGATATGGAATATGTCTGAGTAGTTATATTTTTAGTTTCAGTAACCGTCATTGGGGTATCTGATCCGTTGACGGCCATGTTTATTTCAGCAACGGTATAGTTAATGGAAGTGGTATGTTGTGGGTGCAACGAAGATTGAGAAAAAGCGGAAGCTATAGCCGCTTTAGATGAATTGTTGAAAGGTGATTCTGTCTGAAGTGAAGTAACCTTTCCTTGCGTATTATTACTCCGCGCCTCGGTTTCAGGACGTGGGGTTTGAGAAGTTGTTCCGTTATCTGGTGTGTCATTATTGATTAATAGGGGCGCATCCGATGTTTTATTGTTTTTATCTCCAGATGCGGGCGTATCCATTTCAGATGATTTTCTATGGTCTTGAGTTTTATTTATGTTCGTCTTTGGTAACGATGAATTTGTAATTTGTGATGTTTTGCCGTCTAAAATATTATTATTGGCCATCATAGGTGCAGTATTTTCGGTCTGTGAAGGTGGTCTGTTATTTTGGCTATCATTTTTTACTTTTACCGGCGTAGGAAAATCATTGAGGGAAATTGTATCATTTTCCTGGATATTATTAATGTTTACAACCGGTACCGGAGATTCGATTGGTGAAGATGGTTCGGTATTATGTGCCTCATTATTAATTACTGTAGGTTTAGGTGACGGATTTATTTTTTCTGTTCCATTATCTATCGCTACGGGTTCAGAAAAATGAATGTCTAGTGGCTTTGTAACATCTTGTGCTTTTTTATTGCCCGCTATAGAGGTGGGTGATTGGATTGTTGTAGGACGGTCACTAGCGTGGGTAACATTTCTGGTTACTTCGGAGACAGACTCTATAGGTGGTTTACTATCTGTGGTTTTATTATTAGAGATTGCTGAAATGGCACCACTGCCAACAATACTTTCACTCTCATGTGTCAATTCTTCAGTCAAAACTGGCTTTGCTACTGCTACAGCACTAGCAGTGGCATTTAGGCTAGTGCTTTCTGAAGCAGCAGTCGCTTCAGCTGCACTGACTGATTCTTGGGTGGCATTGAAAGATCCTGATTCCAAAATCGGTGGAGAAGCGTCATGAGATGTATCATTTAAATAGAAAATGGTAAAATTTCCAGCAGTCGCTTCATAAGTCTCTATGGCACTCGAAGCAGCTGCAGATGCCGCAGAAAAGCCACCTGTTTCATTACTTCCTGGTGCATTTGAAATGGACGACACTGCACTAGAGTTTGAGGTGGATTCTGATATCGTATCGCGTTCAGTGGACACATTTTCATGTTCTGTAATTATTCCAGCATTACCTGAGGATTGTGTCATAGTACCTTCTTCGGTGGTATTAATACTGGTCAATGTCACAACGAGAGCAGAATCTGCAGATGATGTCGAGCCTTTAGTTATGTTGTAGCTTTTTGTGGCATCTGTGCTGTTGGACGAGGGTAATGTCTCATTATATGAGATGGCAGTGTCATTTGCTAATGACTCTGTAATAATTTCTTTCACCGTGACAACTTTCTGAGTCTCATTGATAGACGCAGCTGATGTTTCATTTCTGTTTGTCGATGAAGATCCATTGAGTTTTTCGATTTCAGTAGTTACCACAAAGGTTTCAGTAAACACTGCGCCTGAAGCTGCACTTTCGTTCAAGTAACGGAGAGCATTAGTACCATTTGTTCCATTGAATGGCATTCCGCCAATAGACAAAGAAGTAGCGTTTGCTGCCGATTCAGATATGGAATATGTCTGAGTAGTTATATTTTTAGTTTCAGTAACCGTCATTGGGGTATCTGATCCGTTGACGGCCATGTTTATTTCAGCAACGGTATAGTTAATGGAAGTGGTATGTTGTGGGTGCAACGAAGATTGAGAAAAAGCGGAAGCTATAGCCGCTTTAGATGAATTGTTGAAAGGTGATTCTGTCTGAAGTGAAGTAACCTTTCCTTGCGTATTATTACTCCGCGCCTCGGTTTCAGGACGTGGGGTTTGAGAAGTTGTTCCGTTATCTGGTGTGTCATTATTGATTAATAGGGGCGCATCCGATGTTTTATTGTTTTTATCTCCAGATGCGGGCGTATCCATTTCAGATGATTTTCTATGGTCTTGAGTTTTATTTATGTTCGTCTTTGGTAACGATGAATTTGTAATTTGTGATGTTTTGCCGTCTAAAATATTATTATTGGCCATCATAGGTGCAGTATTTTCGGTCTGTGAAGGTGGTCTGTTATTTTGGCTATCATTTTTTACTTTTACCGGCGTAGGAAAATCATTGAGGGAAATTGTATCATTTTCCTGGATATTATTAATGTTTACAACCGGTACCGGAGATTCGATTGGTGAAGATGGTTCGGTATTATGTGCCTCATTATTAATTACTGTAGGTTTAGGTGACGGATTTATTTTTTCTGTTCCATTATCTATCGCTACGGGTTCAGAAAAATGAATGTCTAGTGGCTTTGTAACATCTTGTGCTTTTTTATTGCCCGCTATAGAGGTGGGTGATTGGATTGTTGTAGGACGGTCACTAGCGTGGGTAACATTTCTGGTTACTTCGGAGACAGACTCTATAGGTGGTTTACTATCTGTGGTTTTATTATTAGAGATTGCTGAAATGGCACCACTGCCAACAATACTTTCACTCTCATGTGTCAATTCTTCAGTCAAAACTGGCTTTGCTACTGCTACAGCACTAGCAGTGGCATTTAGGCTAGTGCTTTCTGAAGCAGCAGTCGCTTCAGCTGCACTGACTGATTCTTGGGTGGCATTGAAAGATCCTGATTCCAAAATCGGTGGAGAGGCGTCATGAGATGTATCATTTAAATAGAAAATGGTAAAATTTCCAGCAGTCGCTTCATAAGTCTCTATGGCACTCGAAGCAGCTGCAGATGCCGCAGAAAAGCCACCTGTTTCATTACTTCCTGGTGCATTTGAAATGGACGACACTGCACTAGAGTTTGAGGTGGATTCTGATATCGTATCGCGTTCAGTGGACACATTTTCATGTTCTGTAATTATTCCAGCATTACCTGAGGATTGTGTCATAGTACCTTCTTCGGTGGTATTAATACTGGTCAATGTCACAACGAGAGCAGAATCTGCAGATGATGTCGAGCCTTTAGTTATGTTGTAGCTTTTTGTGGCATCTGTGCTGTTGGACGAGGGTAATGTCTCATTATATGAGATGGCAGTGTCATTTGCTAATGACTCTGTAATAATTTCTTTCACCGTGACAACTTTCTGAGTCTCATTGATAGACGCAGCTGATGTTTCATTTCTGTTTGTCGATGAAGATCCATTGAGTTTTTCGATTTCAGTAGTTACCACAAAGGTTTCAGTAAACACTGCGCCTGAGGCTGCACTTTCGTTCAAGTAACGGACAGCATTAGTACCATTTGTTCCATTGAATGACATTCCGCCAATAGACAAAGAAGTAGCGTTTGCTGCCGATTCAGATATGGAATATGTCTGAGTAGTTATATTTTTAGTTTCAGTAACCGTCATTGGGGTATCTGATCCGTTGACGGCCATGTTTATTTCAGCAACGGTATAGTTAATGGAAGTGGTATGTTGTGGGTGCAACGAAGATTGAGAAAAAGCGGAAGCTATAGCCGCTTTAGATGAATTGTTGAAAGGTGATTCTGTCTGAAGTGAAGTAACCTTTCCTTGCGTATTATTACTCCGCGCCTCGGTTTCAGGACGTGGGGTTTGAGAAGTTGTTCCGTTATCTGGTGTGTCATTATTGATTAATAGGGGCGCATCCGATGTTTTATTGTTTTTATCTCCAGATGCGGGCGTATCCATTTCAGATGATTTTCTATGGTCTTGAGTTTTATTTATGTTCGTCTTTGGTAACGATGAATTTGTAATTTGTGATGTTTTGCCGTCTAAAATATTATTATTGGCCATCATAGGTGCAGTATTTTCGGTCTGTGAAGGTGGTCTGTTATTTTGGCTATCATTTTTTACTTTTACCGGCGTAGGAAAATCATTGAGGGAAATTGTATCATTTTCCTGGATATTATTAATGTTTACAACCGGTACCGGAGATTCGATTGGTGAAGATGGTTCGGTATTATGTGCCTCATTATTAATTACTGTAGGTTTAGGTGACGGATTTATTTTTTCTGTTCCATTATCTATCGCTACGGGTTCAGAAAAATGAATGTCTAGTGGCTCTGTAACATCTTGTGCTTTTTTATTGCCCGCTATAGAGGTGGGTGATTGGATTGTTGCAGGACGGTCACAAGCGTGGGTAACATTTCTGGTCACTTCGGAGACAGACTCTATAGGTGGTTTACTATCTGTGGTTTTATTATTAGAGATTGCTGATATGGCACCACTGCCAACAATTCTTTCACTTTTATGTGTAAACTCTTCAGTTAAAAGTGGCTTTGCTTGCAGTTTAGCACTTGCAGTGGTATTTTGGCTAGTTCTTTCTGAAGCAGCAGTTGCATTCGCTGCACTTACTGATTCTTCGGTGGCATTGAAAGATCGCAATTCCAAAATGGAAGTAGAGGCACAGGAAATGGTGAAATTTCCAGCAGTCGCTTCATAAGTCTCTATGGCACTCGAAGCAGCTGCAGATACCGTATAACCACCCGTTTCATTACTTCCTGATGTGTTATTTTGGAATAAAAAGGACGCATCCGATAATGTTTCATTGTTTTTAGTTCCGTAAGCAGGCGTATCGATTTCAGATGATTTCCCATTGTCTTGAGTTTTATTTATGTTCGTGTTTGGTGACGATGATCTAGTGAGTTGTGATGTTTTACTATTTGCAGTATTATTACTGGCCATCACAGTTGCAGTATTTATGGTCTGTGATGGTGGTCTGTTATTTTGGCTATCATTTTTTACTTTTCCCGGCGTAGTAAAATCAGTGAGGGAAATTTTGTCATTTTGCGGGGTATTATAAATGGAAGACGCAGCTATTGTTTTATTTCCAATTGTGCTTAATTGTTCAAGATTATTTGTGTTATCAGCAGCCATGGTATGAAAAAACGTATAATAATTTTGTGTTTTGTCCGGAGAACTGTTGGGTTGATCAATTTCTTGTAAATGTTTTCGCTTTGCATTGTTTGATACAAAATCTGGGCTGTCTGTTACATAGTTTGATTTACTTGTCGTTTCTTTGTTGTTTTTGCCCGCATTTGAGTTTTTTTGAGATGCCATGACCAATACATCACTTTGTGAATTTGTTGACAATGATATGTTATTTGGAGGCTTCGATGCATGGGGAGAAGAAAACTTGTTATTTCCGTTATTGATATTGGATATCGATGAGCTGCTGTTAGTACTTCCCATGCTATTCATGCTTTTTGAGCCATCTGCTTCTATACTCACTGAATCTTTTGTTTTAGATGTATAATTCGGTAAGGTGCTATAATCTGTTGATTTCAAAATTGGTTTGTACAGTTGTGTTAGTTTAGAATTCATTTTTTTGTGTCGTGTAGTAAGATTTGAAGTATTTTTCTTACTTAATGCTTCATGTAGATAATGTGGCAGTTGTGAATATTAATCTATAGCCGTTAGAAAATATGTTTCATTTTCATTAGTTGTTGGAAATATGATTGCGAATGGTGGCGAATCGGTAGTGGACAATGTTGGTATGTTATTTGTAAGGCTGGTTAATGAGAATGGTATTGTTTTATTTGTGAAACGTTTGGGTGAAGTTTCAAAGTCACTGTTGTTTCGTTACCAGAAATGGTTTCATTTGAACAGTTATTTTCAATTATGGTTGGTTTGTTTTGATAACGTTTGCAGCAGGATTTATAATGCCCTGTTCCAACGAAATTAAAGTTAAATTGTCAGTATTTCATTTATTTGATTTGATATTAATGTTTCATTACTATTTTAGAGCATCGATATAGTTTTTGTATTTACTTTTCTAGTTCTGGCTCGGGCTACTCATGTGTAGAAACCGCCATTGGTAGATCTTGCATTATTTTTTGTCGTTTTGGAAAGCTTTGTTCTGGGTTCGTTTATTGGAAGTTGAATAGGATTTGACCGCGATTAATTGACATTCGATTCTTTAAGTTTTAGCGACCATTCGTCAGGAGTTGTTTCGCTTTGATAGGGCCATAACTTTATTATTACTTTATTAAAAACCAAAATTAAGACAGGAGTGAACAACGAAATACACCAAAAAATAAATTCATTTATTTTGATTTTAATATTGAATTGTGATTTCAGACCGGTGCACAACTAGTAATTTAGTGTTAACGCAAGAAATTTTTTATTAAGTAAAAATTTTTAAAGGATGCCAACGAATTCGATTACACTCTGTAATTTTTTTATCAATGGTTTTATATTTGATTCATCTGTCGTTAAAAATTATTCAGGGGATGTGGAGATCACTGACGAGATTATTGTTAAGTCAGGAGTATTTAAATCAGGTGTACTTACTGCCAGTGCTTGTTTTAACATGTCAATCATTAATTCATACATTTTTTATGCTACTGTTCTGATTTTTTATGCTCAATGCAAAGCCAGTTGATGTTGCAGGTGTTTGAAAACCATTATCCTTTGTACTTGCATTCACTTGTAATTTGATTGCTTCATAGGAATTTTTTGTTGGTGTATTTATTGATGTTAGAGTTTTTATTGAATCAATATCCGTTATATTTTTAATAGGCTTAGCATCAAAAGGAACGTGCAGAAAAGTTATGTGTTTACTATCGTTACTTTCCTGGCTGTTTGCTTCATCTTTATTATTCGATGGTGATATTTTCAGAGTAGAGATTGGTAGATGTGATGACAAATCGTTCTCTTCATGTGTTGAAGTGTTTAATTTAGTATTCAGTGATGTAAAAGTGTAAAAATTACTAATGTTGCTGAAATTTACAGGTAATAATAAAATGTTAGTTACATTACTGCTAAATGAGGATGATAGGATTAAATCATTACCTGTTGGGATGGTTAAGTTCAGTCCGCCAACTGTAGGCACTAAACTTTTTTCCACTGTTGCGTTCTCACTTGAAGGTATGAGTGATGTTGGAGTCCCTGTAGTACTTACTGGTATTTGAGCAGTAGTATTACTTAGTTCTTGTCTTTTTGTATCATTAACTTTAGGATTTGTTACGTTTGCTCCATCAGTGGTAATATTATAGTCAGAGTCTGGACTCACTGTAGGATTTACCGGTGGCTGAGAAGTATTATTCTTTGACATTTTCATACCATTCACTTCAGAATTCATAATGTGCGCTCCATCTATTCTAGTATTTTGCTCAGGTTTTATACTCTCTGTAGTATTTACCGCTGGCAAAGTGTTATTGTTGCTCCGTGGATTTGTTGATGTTACATTTATTATAGAATTTGTAATGTTTTTATCATCAGTGGTAATATTGTGCTCGGGTTTTGGGCTCACTGTAGTATTTTCCGGTGTATGAATAGTATAATTGCTTGATGTTTGTGTTGTTACAGGACTTTTAATGTTTGATCCATCAGTTATAAAACTCCGTTTTGGTTCGGGATTCACTGTTGTGATAGCTGGTTGCTGAATAATACCTGGACTTTTGTCATTAGTGTTTAGTTGCTGTGTTGTCTTATCATATACAATTGGATTTGTTATGTTTGATCCATCATTTGTAATATTTTGTTCGGGTTTCAGGTATTTCGGACCAACTGTTACGTTAACTGGTGGTTGAATAGGATTTGAACTTGTCTCATTGCTGAGTTTTTGTATCGTTCTAACATTTACTAAAGGATTTGTACTGTTTTGATCTGGTTCTGTCATGTTGACTAGAGTAGTGTCATTTTTAGTATTTGGTTCATTTCGACTGTTTGAAGGTTGCTGACTTTGATTGCTGGTCATTTTTGCATTAGAAGTTGTGGTTGCTTGAGGAAATTTGTCATTCGGTGTGTTTACTGCTGACAAAGCATGTATATTAGTTGCCGTCGTAGTGAGTGGCTGTGGTATTATACTATTTTCTGAAGATATTGTAGAGTTTGTTAATGTTATCGGTGACATCTCATTTTGGTTCAGTAAGTTAATGTTAGGATTAGGTTCATTAGTATTTGTTAACTGGGGCACTGTGTTACTAGGGATAGAGTTTATAGGTGTCAATTTATTGGTAGTCGGCTGCGTGTTAGTACTTAATGGTTGTGTTACATTAGTACTCACCGGGGATGTCGTCGAAACAGGCATAGACGTACTGTCCAGTGGATTTTGAGTATTTGTTGTAGATGCAGTTGAACCAGCAGCCCCTTGTGAACTACTATTATTGGTACCTGCAGCCGCCTGTGCCGTCGCAGACGATGATGGGTTGGCTGGAGTATTCACCGGTGTGGTGTTTGTAGGATCAGAACCAGGCGCAGTGCTGTATGGTGTAGCATTCGATGCATTTGCTGGACTCGTAATATTTTGCTTTTGTGGCGTAGTAGACGGAGGACTAATATTTTTATTAATTGGTTGATTCGGTTGGTTTTGAATGGCATTCCCACTGGTAGTTGCAATAGCTTGTGTAGTTGCCGAGCCCTCTGTTGTTGGACTAATTTCGTCCGTGCTGGGTGGTATTATAGAAGAAGTGATTGCGCTTGCGGCCGCAGTTGATTCAGCATTACTGTCATTTGTTTTTGCATTCGCTTGTGTTAAGGCGGATGTAGTGGTCGTTACCATCGCTGGTTTCGCAGGTGTTAAGGTTTTTGATTCTGGAGCACTTGGTGCTAGTGGTACTGTAGTATTAGCGTTGGGTATTGTTTTGTTTGCAGGGGTCGTTGTGTTTAATGGAGTAGGTGTTGTATCCTTTGCAGGAATCGTTGAGTTTGATGGAGTAGATTTTGAGGAGTTGGTCGGAGTATCACTTGGTGTAGTGGTCGTAGGATTAGAACTAGGCTGTATCACCGTGTTGCTTGGTGTAGCAATCGCTGGACTCCCATTGGTAGTTGAAATGGCTTGTGTCGTTGCCGAAGCCTGTGTTGTTGGTCCGACTTCCTCCGTGCTGGATGGTATTATAGAAGAAGCAATAGCGTTTGAGGCTCCAGCTGCTTCAGCACTAGTGCCCTTTGTACTTGCATTTGCTTCTGTTAAGACGGATGTAGTAGTAGTAGTTTCAGTCATTGATTGTACAGGTTTTATAGTATTTGTTGCTGGAGTACCTGGTGCTACTGTCGCTGTAGGGTCAGCTTTGGGTATCGTATTTTTTACAGGGGTTGTCGAGGTTGTTTGAGCAGGTATTGTATTGTTTGCAGGGGTTGTTATTGGAGTAGGTGTTGTATCTTTCGCGGGAATTGTTGAGTTTAATGGAGCAGATTTTGAGGAGTTGGTCGGAGTATTACCCGGTGTTGTGTTCGTTGGAATAGAACTAGGCTGTACCACCGTGTTGCTTGGTGTAGCAATCGATTCTTTCGCTGGATTCTCATTGGTAGTTGCAATAGCTTGTGTCGTTGCCGAAGCCTGTGTTGTTGGATTGATTTCCTCCGTGCTGGATGGTATTATAGAAGAAGCAATAGCGTTTGAGGCCCCAGCTGCTTCAGCATTAGTGCCCTTTGTACTTGCATTCGCTTGTGTTAAGGCGGATGTAGTGGTAGTTTCCGTCGGTGATTGTACAGGTATTATTGTATTTGTTGCTGGCGTACCTGGTGCTACTGGTGCTGTAGGATTAGCGTTGGGTATTGTATTGTTTGCAGGGGTTGTTGTGTTTAATGGAGCAGGTGTTGTATCCTTTGCAGGAATTGTTGAGTTTGACGGAGCAGATTTTGAGGAGTTGGTCGAAGTATTACCCGGTGTTGTGTTCGTTGGAATAGAACTAGGCTGTACCATCGTGTTGCTTGGTGTAGCAATCGATTCTTTCGCTGGATTCTCATTGGTAGTTGCAATAGCTTGTGTCGTTGCCGAAGCCTGTGTTGTTGGACTAATTTCGTCCGTGCTGGGTGGTATTATAGAAGAAGTGATTGCGCTTGCGGCCACAGTTGATTCAGCATTACTGTCATTTGTTTTTGCATTCGCTTGTGTTAAGGCGGATGTAGTGGTCGTTACCATCGCTGGTTTCGCAGGTGTTAAGGTTTTTGATTCTGGAGCACTTGGTGCTAGTGGTACTGTAGTATTAGCGTTGGGTATTGTTTTGTTTGCAGGGGTCGTTGTGTTTAATGGAGTAGGTGTTGTATCCTTTGCAGAAATCGTTGAGTTTGACGGAGCAGATTTTGAGGAGTTGGTCGGAGTATTACCCGGTGTTGTGTTCGTTGGAATAGAACTAGGCTGTACCACCGTGTTGCTTGGTGTAGCAATCGATTCTTTCGCTGGATTCTCATTGGTAGTTGCAATAGCTTGTTTCGTTGCCGAAGCCTGTGTTGTTGGACTGATTTCCTCCGTGCTGGATGGTATTATAGAAGAAGCAATAGCGTTTGAGGCCCCAGCTGCTTCAGCACTAGTGCCCTTTGTACTTGCATTCGCTTGTGTTAAGACGGATGTAGTAGTAGTTTCAGTCATTGATTGTACAGGTGTTATAGTATTTGTTGCTGGAGTACCTGGTGCTACTGTCGCTGTAGGGTCAGCGTTGGGTATCGTATTTTTTACAGGGGTTGTTGAGCTTGTTGGAGCAGGTATTGTATATTTTGCAGGGGTTGTTGTGTTTAATACAGCAGGTGTTGTATCCTTTGCAGGAATTGTTGAGTTTGACGAAGCAGATTTTGAGGAGTTGGTCGGAGTATTACCCGGTGTTGTGTTTGTTGGAATAGAACTAGGCTGTACCACCGTGTTGCTTGGTGTAGCAATCGATTCTCTCGCTGGATTCTCATTGGTAGTTGCAATAACTTGTGTCGTTGCCGAAGCCTGTGTTGTTGGACTGATTTCCTCCGTGCTGGATGGTATTATAGAAGAAGCAATAGCGTTTGAGGCCCCAGCTGCTTCAGCATTAGTGCCCTTTGTACTTGCATTCGCTTGTGTTAAGGCGGATGTAGTGGTAGTTTCCGTCGGTGATTGTACAGGTGTTATTGTGTTTGTTGCTGGAGTACTTGGTGCTACTGGTGCTGTAGGGTTAGCGTTGGGTATCGTATTTTTTACAGGGGTTGTTGAGCTTGTTGGAGCAGGTATTGTATTTTTTGCAGGGGTTGTTGTGTTTAATACAGCAGGTGTTGTATCCTTTGCAGGAATTGTTGAGTTTGACGGAGCAGATTTTGAGGAGTTGGTCGGAGTATTACCCGGTGTTGTGTTCGTTGGAATAGAACTAGGCTGTACCACCGTGTTGCTTGGTGTAGCAATCGATTCTTTCGCTGGATTCTCATTGGTAGTTGCAATAGCTTGTGTCGTTGCCGAAGCCTGTGTTGTTGGACTGATTTCCTCCGTGCTGGATGGTATTATAGAAGTAGCAATAGCGTTTGAGGCTCCAGCTGCTTCAGCACTAGTGCCCTTTGTACTTGCATTCGCTTGTGTTAAGACGGATGTAGTAGTAGTTTCAGTCATTGATTGTACAGGTGTTATAGTATTTGTTGCTGGAGTACCTGGTGCTACTGTCGCTGTAGGGTCAGCGTTGGGTATCGTATTTTTTACAGGGGTTGTTGAGCTTGTTGGAGCAGGTATTGTATCCTTTGCAGGAATTGTTGAGTTTGACGGAGCAGGTTTTGAGGAGTTGGTCGAAGTATTAACCGGTGTTGTGTTCGTTGGAATAGAACTAGGCTGTACCACCGTGTTGCTTGGTGTAGCAATCGATTCTTTCGCTGGATTCTCATTGGTAGTTGCAATAGCTTGTGTCGTTGCCGAAGCCTGTGTTGTTGGACTGATTTCCTCCGTGTTGGATGGTATTATAGAAGAAGCAATAGCGTTTGAGGCCCCAGCTGCTTCAGCACTAGTGCCCTTTGTACTTGCATTCGCTTGTGTTAAGGCGGATGTAGTGGTAGTTTCCGTCGGTGATTGTACAGGTGTTATTGTGTTTGTTGCTGGAGTACTTGGTGCTACTGGTGCTGTAGGGTTAGCGTTGGGTATCGTATTTTTTACAGGGGTTGTTGAGCTTGTTTGAGCAGGTATTGTATTTTTTGCAGGGGTGGTTGTGTTTAATGGAGTAGGTGTTGTATCCTTTGCAGGAATCGTCGAGTTTAACGGAGCAGATTTTGAAGAGTTAGTTGGAGTATTAACTGGTGTAGTTTTCGTTGGGTTAGAATTAGGCTGTATCGTCGTGTCGCTTGGTGTAGCATTCAATGCTTTCACTGGACTCGCATTGGTAGTTGCAATAGCTTGTGTCGGAGGGGACGCATTTGTTGTTGGACTAATTCCATTCGTGCTGGATGGTGTTGTAGGTGATTGTACAGGTGTTATAGTATTTGTTGCTGGAGTATTTGGTGCTATTGATGCTGTAGGGTTACCGTTGGGTGTTGTATTTTCTCCAGAATTTGTTGGGCTTATTGCATTCGTGGTTGGTGTAACTGGAGTCGTAGTATTTACAGGATTGATTGAGCTGGTTCCAGTAGGTGTTGCGGTATTTTTTTTCGGTTCCGTATTATTGTTTTTCGGGTTTGTGAAATTATGGATTATTTTTAAAACTAAAGGTGGCATCCTGCCTTGTGGGAAAATTTTGACTGTAGTTTTGAGTGTTTTCTTACGCTTTCCATTATTATTATTGCTTTCACTCGTCGCCGTCTCTGGCTTTATATCATACTGCACTGGTTTTGTGATGAAATCTCCATTGGAAATATCTGTTGGTGATGTGAGAGATCTTGTTTTTCGGATTGACGTGTCGCTTGATATTACGCGAGCATGACAGGAATTATACTGTAATTAAAAAACTATTAATTATCAATATGTAGGAATTATTATTTAAATAAATGTTAAATTCGTAGTTTCATATTATTTAACAGTTTACCTATTTATTCTTACCTATTTATAATAGTCATTATAATAGAGTGTATTCTATTTTTAGTATTCGTTGTTATAGCGGCAACAAAAATACATCACTGTGAAAATGTAACTGTCTAGCTTTCACTGTTTATGCAATGTATCTCATAAACAGCCTCGTGAAAGATAGACAGACTGATAGACAGATATCGAAGTCTCTGTAATAGGGTCCCGTTTTTAGCCTTTGGTAACGGAACTCTACAAACTATCCCCAAGAACTATCCTTTGACTACAAGTATGATTGTTTTTGCTTTAAACCTGGTAAGTTGACTCATTTATTTTCATAGAAACTGACATATTGGCTAAGTGCGAGTGTGACTCACGCACGAAGGGTTCCGCACAATTATCTCCTTACAATATTAAACTATTGAGCAAAAACGGCAAACTAATCATGTTTGTTGTATGGGGGGTCCTATACAACATACATGACTATTTTGCCGAAATATTTATTTTATTTTGATTTAATAATTTATTTTTAAAGTGACAAGATAACAATTATGTTCACAATGGGACTTACTAATATACGGGACTTAATAATATCGAGCAAAAAATATATGGGGGTTTATTATTACCAATATTTTATAAACAAATCAATGCCTCTGGATATAAATAGCAATACAATAGAGTATTTCCATCATTGCCGTTGATTTGTTTATAAAATATTGATAATATACATTTTGTGAGGCTTGTAAGCGCTCTACTGAAATATTTGTTTGCTTTTAGGGTTCCGTAGTAAACTAGGAACCCTTATAGTTTCGCCATGTCTGTCTGTCTGTCTGTCTGTCCGTCCGCGGTTTTACTCAGAGACTATAAGTACTAGAAAGCTGTAATTTGGTTTGAGCAATTGAGTATGTATGTATTGCACTTTATTGTCGAAATGCCAGACAGAACTCAAAAATAATCGCGGTAAGTCCCGTAGTGAACATAATAGTGATTGTGACCGTTAAAATCATTTTGATGCCGCTTTCCACCTTAACGCCCACTAACACGCTAAACGTGGCCATTGGATTTTATGGCCTTGGGCTCTGTCTACCCCACAAAATATAAAGACGTGATATGTTTGTATTGATATTGATGTAGAGTTGGGCTTACCTGTAAAATACACACACTGACCAATAAAACCACTTGACACCACCCCATATTTATCGAATAAAATTCCTACATACACTTGGCCTGTGTTATATAGTTTTTGGAGCCCTGATAGGGCACCTAGCGTGGTGGCATGGCCCTAGTTTAGTTTTATCGGTGGGTTTGTGAGCACGTAGGTTTGTTTGTTGTTGTTGATAAATATATGCAGCACGTGTTTTTACTTACGAGTGTACTCATTCAGTAACATGTGTGTCTTGTGATAAAGGTCATATTGTATTTTTAATAATTTTTTTTATAACCGGAGGTAAAAATTTAAATCTATCTCTCAACTTTGGGCACAATTAAATACCGGAAGGAGTATAAAATCTCTAAAACAAAATTCGTACAAGCATAGTTTGGTTATTAAAAAATTAAAATAACTTTACTTTTAATTAAAACACTCAGCTGTTTTATCACAAGAACACTTCTCCCAAACGCATACTTGTGAATGTTTAGACGTTTCGACGCCTGTAGTTCCAATGTGCGTATAAATCAGTGTAAATAGTTCCGCACTGTTCATAACCGAGTCTATCCCTTTCTCAGCGAAATAGCACGCAAATTAGCCACGTGCGCGACGAGTTGAGTTTCGAACTAGCTCATCCTTAAGGTGAGAAAATCTTGAGATAAGTGAATAGGGTCGTAGAATCAGTGAAATGGAGAAAGTTGATAAGATTGTAAGCCCCTTAATGGGAATGTTATATGAGTTAGTTTGACATATCTGTATAGACCGTTGTCCCTACGCGATTTTATTATGTAGGTATAAGATAGTGTTTGGAGACTATTATACATGGAGAGGACCTTCCTTGCTGGTGTGGGAGACAAGAAAAGGACTTAGAATGTATCAGCTGCTTCTCTTCTCTACCCACTCACACTATAGACTATTTTCATTATTTCTAACTAGCAATTTTCCCACGACTTCGTCCGCGTAAATTTTAACCTATGTCACCCGCAGATAAATTAGCTTACTATGGGTTAATAAATTCAATGCAAACAAACAAACAGACAATTAAATCTTTACTCTTAATAATATTAGTATTATAGATAAGCGATCCGGCCAGACACCGATCACTATTTTGCTACCAATTTCCACCGATATGCATTACACGCGTAACGAGGCCTTTGGGTCTTATTGTCACGTCGTCTTAGTTTTAGTCTTAGATAAACACTAGATTAGTATGCATGTATGTTCAATAATCTTTGTTCGCCTAATCTATGAAACCGAAAGAAGACGTGTGCATAATAAATACCATGACATTTAACCGACAAATCATTCGGCACTGAAAGGTCTAAGCTTAATAAGTGCTAAATACGTGAGACAAGCGTTGCGCAAGCAGGTCCTTGGGCCCTAAATTAGGGTGAACGGCCTAACCGGTCCTAGGTTGGGACATGCCTAGTCTAATGAAACTTCGTTACAGAATGTAATATCCTCACATATTATAGACACTCTTGAGTCCACGGTTAACCACTGCTCAAGTAAATTGATATCAAATAATATTCATAATAGGACATACTACAAATTAAACGGACGATCTAGTAATTCATACGCGAAAAGCACAATACCCTCCAGCAGTCGATTAAAAATAAACGTGTAATTAATTAATTGTCAGATGCCTTTAGGAATTTTGAACATCACCAGTGTTATCCTCCTACACATGAGAACAAATAAAATCATTTTACGTACGGAAAAGGAAATACTACCTTTAATTAGCGAATCCGCAAGATCTTTAGCCGCGCGTTGGGCAATGCGTTGACACTGACATACTTTCGAATCAAGCGAGTAAATATTTTCATTGCTCCTGTAATAGCCACTACATTGAAGGCCGAGATTTCGCATGCGAGCTGCCTTATGTGTTCACTATAAGATAAGTGTACTTGTATGTAATTGCTTGGCTTGTTTACAAAAATATTTACATGTTTTAGTGAGTCGAATAAATTGTACTAGTTTGCCTTTTACACCACTGTCCAAACAATAAACTTTGCAAAAATTATAAGAATAACCTGACTGCATGGAGATATATGAGCTACGTACCCAACTGCCTTTTTTGGTAGTTTACGTCTGCCATATCATCATACCATATGAATCTAGTGACACCTCACACTTCAAAATCGGTCGAGTCGTTTGGGCTACAGAAAGCAATAATACAGGAAACAACATGCAAAAGTACATATATATATATACATATACATACGCGCGAAAAACGTTACCCTCCTTCATTCGAGTAGGGTCACTTGAGTTTAAAGGAAAGTAAAATTTTCAGAGCTCATATACTCGTAGTGTAGGCTAGTATTTACTTATATATACACGTTCATAAAGATCTTTGTCGGACTGTGATCCCGAGTAACACAGGCTTGATTTTGAAGTAATGTTTTTTTATTTATTATTTATACATCTTGTTATTTTACTTATACATTTATACTTACCAATATTCTAAAGAGGAAAGTTTTGTGCGTTGTAACTGATAAACTGAAAAAAATAAGAACCGAATATAAAAACATTTACATAGGGTATATCCTTATATAATTTACGCGGAAAAAGTAGCGGGATAGCGGCATTGTACACAGGTTTCTCGAGAAACCCTCTTTAGGGCCTAACCGCTGCAGAAATATGAAAAACTGGCTGCGCCCCCGACTTCATCCGTCTTTTCTCAGGCTCTACACTATCAGTGTACCAAAGTTTATTTTAATGGGTTCAGTAGTTTTGGCACGAAGCGAGACAGACAAACAACGAAAGGAGAGTTACTTTCGCTGTCTGTCTCTCTCTGTGTCTTGGAAATCACTTTACAGTATGAATCGCTCATAACAAAAGCTTGTCACAAAAAACCGGCCAAGTGCGTGTCGGGCCACGCGCAGTGTAGGGTTCCGTAGTTGCGAATGACAACTTTGAGTTCACACTGTCTACACTCGCACCTCACAGTTTAACGACCAAAAACATCTAACAATAAAAATTGTAAGAAATTTTACATTTTCCAGTACATTTTATAAGTAGGCAGTATATATACTACTGCTGTAATTTTTTTCACGTATCCATATATAACCGTTTAGCACTCGCTATAGGGAGGGACACTTACCTCTAACAAAAATTTTCACTTTAGAACCAAATATTTCGGAAACGGATTCCTAAATCGAAAAACCACTTTACTTGTATGGGAGGAACCCTAAAAAATTTTTTTTTCAAGATTTTTTTCTACCACTTTTTTGCCATGATAATTATTATACATACTCATACCAAATCACAGCTTTCTAGTACTTATAGTCTCTGAGTAAAACCGCGGACGGACAGACAGACAGACAGACAGACAGACATGGCGAAACTATAAGGGTTCCTAGTTTACTACGGAACCCTAAAAATTATATTATTGAGAAACTTATTTCCTTTCAAGCACAGACGAAATATTATAATTGGTTCTACAATGCGTCAATAAGAATTTGTCTCGACTGAGGTTCATTGATTTGCCAACATTGATGTATATTCATCTAACTGAGAATAAATCGTAAATTATTATGGACTAATGAACTTACGTACTTTATTGTAAGCTTAAGTTTTATGGAATAAAAAAACATCGCTTGAAGACGTTCACTTACTAGATATTATAATTCTTTGACCAGTTCTGGATCCTGATGACTGATATTGTGAGATGTCCAAACTACCTAAATAGTAAAAGCTAGAGACTTATTTTTCTCTCTCTCGTTTGAGCGTGTGGGAAGGTTGCATCCTCAGCTGGAGTGCTTTGGAACCCGCTTTCCAGCTTTTTCTTCTCCACTTCGCACGATTTTTTGCATCCTTGGTTGTAAGACTATTGGCACGCATATCCTCTTTGTCGAACCCTACTACAAATAGTCACCTTTCCATAAAATGATAAGAGTTCTAAAAGTAAATATAAGAGATGGTGAAGATTATACGCATAAGGACATTGGAATCTCCTTCTTCTTTCCTCTTTTTTTATGTCATAGGACGGCAAACGAGCAAGCGGGTCACCTGATGGGAAGTGATCACCGCTGCCCATGGACAACTGCAACACCAGAGGTATCACAGGAGTGTTGCCGGCCTTTTATTTTTCCCTCCCCAGAGGGGAGAGGGAGATGGGCCTCCGGCTCTCTCACTCACCGAACGAAGCATAGTAGTGGTAAAGCTACTACTCAAACGTCGATTTTCTGTGAGAGTGTGGTACTTCCCCGGACGAGCCGGCCCATTCATGCTACCAGCAAAAGTGATTTTCGCCGGTAGCGAGGCTCTACCACAACTGAAACTTTCCTCGTTTTATTTATGGAGAAATGCTTTTTGTTGACATTTTCCTAATGACATGGAGGTCGTGGTTCAAATCTCACTGGGAAGCATTCTTTTTGAAAGTTGTTTCCAGTCCCACTTCAATGACCTAATCTGCTGACATACTATACATTCCTTACAAGAACTGGAGGTCTCGTAATCACCGAACCCTATCCACAGCTCTTTGGTAAACCTTGAGCTTTCTTATTTATTTCATCACGTATTCAATTGTTATTCTTTCTATTTCCAGGGTATTCCAGAGCTGGACGTCCCGGGTATAGAGCCGCTGAGCCTAGGTCAGATAGCTCTGGCCCGTGGACCGCAGGGGGCCAAACTCACGGCTGTTGTCAACGACGTCAAGGTGCGAGGCCCGAGCAACTTCATTATACAGGAACTTAAGTGAGTATAGCTCTATTATTTTCACTACGGGAGTTATCGCGATTATTTTTGAGTTTCCACTGATTTTGGACAATATTGCGGCTGCCATTTTCACAGGCTGACTGAGGAACTGCGGTGGTGTATGTTGATCTGTCAAGGGAAACCGTAACCGTATCGTAGATTTATAGAACTTGATTCCTCGGGGTTGGTCCAACTTTTAAAAAGACTATCCATTATATACTGAAGCTACTAGCTAGCATACCATGTACAGACCACTTATACCGTTTAATTAAAAATGAGGTTTGGGAGAAAAGAAAAAACATAGAATATACCAGCTGCTTTTCTTCCCACGCAGACCGTAAAAGCAGGTCAAGGCATTGGGTGAAAATCTAAGGAATCAGATTGATAGGCGATGCGGCTAGCAACCCATCACTATTTTGATTCTGCTTTCCACCTTTACGTGGCCTGTAGGTTTTATGACCTTGGGCTCTGTCTACCCCGCAAGGGATAAAGACGTGATGATGATGATGATGAGTTATGTATGTATGTATGAGGACTAACTGTAGTACCTAAAATCCGACTAAAACGAATTGACAAATTTGACAATGACAGCTGAGAAAACGTTGAAGTGATTAGTGTCGATTTATTTTTGTCCGAAAATGGTTTAAACCAAGTACTAGTCCTCGTTTTATAATAAGACGGAGGGTTTTATAGCGGGTGCAAGATGGTATGCTCAACTACAACAAAGGCAAGATCTGCCCGCTGGGCTAGGTGTGCGCCCAGGGAACCGTATGGCTTTGACCGATTCTATCAAAGGTTGAAGGAAGGTTACTTTGCGTTGGATCGAAAAAACTTGCTCGTTTTGGTATCGTTCAGCACCATAAGATATAGTTGTTGTAACTGATACAGGTAGATCCATCCATATTCATATTCTATATATTAGATCTTGTGGAGTTCTTCGAACGAAGAAGTCACCTCAAGACTAGTGTTAGAATCTAGATGTTTCAATTGCAACCTTTAACTTGAATATATTCAGTTCACGCTAGCACTCACGGCTACAATAAAAGATTTCAAGAAGCTTAAAAATTTCTTAACTTTTGGTAGTGGTGACGTTATCTAGAATTTAATTTTATATTAGCTTATGACGTAAGTCCATCGGGAACACTTTTTTTTTCTAAATTATTGTACCCTGTGTTTAAGTGAAATTTCATAATTATCTGTTAGAAGTTGGCTTAAAAGCGAAACATACAAGTATGAAGTCTGTCACGCTGGAGGTCCGGGTTCGAGCCCTAAGAGGCTACTTACTTAGGAGGTAGCTCAATCTGTGTGATTTGTACGTATTTATTTATCTACACAATCTCTATTTACCACCTAGGTATACATGATCCTATTTTATACCTTAACATTTTATAACTGAAGGTGAGGAAAGGGTGGAAAATGATACGTAATAACGATAAACCATTGTTTTGTTACTTAACTCTGCTGTTATTTACAGTAGAGTTGTCACAAAACAATTTTAACTGTAAGAATCCGCGACCCCTTTTTTTCAACACGAATATTTGAAAGAACACCCTAATTATAATTATTTCTATCCCTTCAGTATTGGTAATGAACGACTGATTAATTAAAAATAAGTACTGTAAAATATTTTTAGATTATAAGTAAAAGTTTTACTGTGTTATTTAAAATAACAAACTACGATTCATTGCAATTCATCATCATCTGGTATTTTTTAGTCTCCACTTCAGGAGCACGACCTCTCCGTACTACCAGAGCCAATATTATCAGGAAGAGTCAGAGGATTGGCCTACACTCTCCACGCTGGCCAGGCGGGTTGGAGAAATCTCTTAGATGTTTATAGGCTTTGTTTAGCTGATTTATCTTGTGTTCCCTAAGTCGCCTTCTACGACATCCACGGGTCCTATTCTACTCTACCGGGTACCACGTGACTTATGTATCTTTACAATACATAGGTAGAATCCGACGGATTGGCCTACACTCTCCACGCTGGCCAGGCGGGTTGGAGAAATATCTTAGATGTTTATAGGCTTTGTTTAGCTGATTTATCTTGTGTTCCATAAGTCACCTTCTACGACATCCACGGGTCCTATTCTAGTCTACCGGGAACCACGTGACTTATGTATCTTTACAATACATAGGTAGAATCCGAGGAAGCCGAATTTTCTTTGCAGAAAGGCTTTAAATTAATCTCCAATGTCATGCTTTTCAGGTCAGATCTGAACAAGAACCGGTTCGACTTCAAGCTGCTGCTGCCGAAACTGGAGTTCGCGGGCAAGTACAAGATGGACATACAAGTACTGCTGCTGAGGCTCCAAGGCCGAGGAAACATCACCGGCTCCTTCAGTTAGTATCCTCCTTAATGCTGCTTGCTGTTAGATTATCATTATCACGCCCCTTAAATATTATTTCGCCATTTCATTTTGTTTTTTGAGACGTCAGCAAATAATATAATTACACTGTTTGGTACTGACCTAGCCATAATTTAAAGTCACATTCTCAACATCAATACAAATAACTCTTTGTTCTGTGACCAAGCTTGAACTCACGCAAAATAAAATATTTTGTTCCACAGTATGAAGTAACTGAAATTTTTTTCTCGACTTCAGGCTTGGTCACAGAATTTCAAAAAGTTGTTTGTATTGATGTTGAGAATGTGAATTCAAATTATTGCTAGGTCAATACCGAATTCATTGTAAAGTATCTTATTAGATTTCTTCTCATAAAAACTTTTATTTATTTTCACCAATCCCGGTATTTCTGTAATCAAATCTTGAAAGTAAAACGGCTAGTTTATGGGTAGTTACCAATAAAAATATATTAAATGTATAAATATACAATACATAAAATGATGGGTACGTTTGATGCAGACTTTATCAATGCTGGATTGATTAGTTACCGGTTTCGGTAGTACTATTTGTCTAACACTAAAACAGGTTGCTGTTTCTCACAATTTCGTCCGTGTATGTTTTGTTTTTTATCACATAGTCTATCCGCGCCCCTATGTTCTCAACAAAGACAATATAATACTAACGTAATAGACTGCCCACCTCGTACAAAAATATTGGACCAAATTAAGGTTGCGAAAAGCAGGCGAATGTATGGCGCAGGAGAGTTGCTTGCTACTCGATATTAGATGGCGGTAATCTGCGTTAGCCCGGTAATCTGCGTTAGCCTTTAACTTACTAAATATACGGTGTCATTTTTAAATATTATGCCTTAAATATTGTTTTGATTTTTTAATAAGATATATTTTGTGAATCATGTTTTTATATTTTCATAATACGGTAGATACAATTTTGTGTAGTTTCGAGTGGCGCCATCTATGCGAGTCTCTGAGAACAAATCGTACGATTAAGGCGTTGAGACCACATGTTGTCAAGCATTCGAAGTGAGGTGAGGATGTAACCAGGAACACGTTTAGATAACAGAGACATCAATATATCACTCAGTCTTTCCGGGCCCTCGAGCCGACCCTTGGACCCCAGGCCCCGGTTCCTCAAGCATCTCGGTTGTTGATCTTACCAAGAACACGATTTTTTAAATTGATCTATCACAAACAAACACACAAAAATCTTTCCTCTTTATAATACATACTAGCTTTTGCCCGCGACCTCGTCCGCGAATAATTTACTTTGATATACTTTTGAAATGTATTGTGATTGGTCTCAAATGAATAATATTTTCATGTAAATTACAAAAATATATAATTTATATACATAATATACTAACATTACACCGATAGGCTAGGCAAAAAAAAATACTAACAGTGAAGTCCAATGAATAGGGTCCCGTTTTTATCTTTAGGTACAAAGCCCTGAAACTAAAACCCGACTACTAATACTTCTCATCAGTCCGTCTGTTTGTCACATAAACCGTCATAGCTAGACGATTAATTTTTTTACAGATCATGTATTTCTGTTGCCGCTATAGGTAACAACAAATAGTAAAAACAGAATTTAATAAATATTTAAGGGGGGATTCCATACAACAATTTATGTTAATCGCTAGTTATAATACATATTAGTCTAGGCAGATAAAGAATTTTAATATCAATTTAATATCAGCTACACTTAAATGATAAGCAATGATTTGTAAGATGGTTAAAACGTTGGAAAGTAAACTGCAAATGATAATGAGTGAGGAACACAATAATAAGTCCTTTTACGTTGCTGTTTTGTTAACTCTACAGTACATTGGAACACCAAGTTCCTCGTGGAAGAACGTTTTGTTTTTCTCAACCAATGTAGACCGTCGTCTCAATAATACGTGGATTTTCTTCAGAAATTTTCAAAATATATATATATACTTTTTCTTCTTTTCTTCTTTTTAATTATGGCTTCCACCGAGATTTCAGTGATTCTGCCAATGTCCAGTATAATGAGATACTAAGTATCGGTGTTGTACGGTATATGGCATCAAAGATGGCGTATGTTCTTTGGCAGCCTCGTGGGAGATTTTGGCGACAAATCTATACGAGTCCATTTAACAGTCTACTTTAACTATTTCACAAATTGTTCTCGAGCACGAGCATTTATAACACCAATCTACACCAATTTCATATGCAAAATTGTATTATATTTCATAAGGCAAACGAGAACTGAACCCCTTGACTTCCCACCAAAAACTCCCATATATATACTTATATATATTAACTTATATATCACTTCCTTTCCGGATGTATTAAATGGGATATTTATATTCGATAGTGAAATTTGCATCTAGGTCTGCAAACACTATCTTATACATCGGAAAATCGCGTGATGGCGGTCTAATGGTGTTACTTTCCATGATACGTCGTCAAAAAATCACTTCTCGTTTTCAGAATTCCTTACCTCAAAAGGTAAATATATTATTTTTTTAAAATCTAAAACCGACTTCATCCCTATACGTAAATGTAAAAACTAGAACTAAAAAGTAGGAAATAATATCGATACTTTCATACCTACTGTGGGTGGGGTATATATATAGTTCAATCAAGGAAACATACAGAATCATAGACTATAGATTATTATCACAATTACAACAACATCTTGAAATAATGTCATTACTTTAAACCTTAAGGCATCTTCTTAATAATTACTCATATTATACACACTAGTCCTATTTCAGCTACAAAACTTCTTCAAAGCACTTATTCAAATTTGATAGGTCAACGTCTTCCCACAAATTTCTTGACTCATATATACTGGCCCAGATTCTACTAGAAAGTAGTCAAACGATGGCCTTAATGACCTCTCTCCAGAGACCTGTTACAGACGAGTGATCCTTGTAAGGCTAGCATCCTCAAAATATTTATCCGATTACATTACATTAGTCCTAATTTGGCTAAACTTCTTCATTGTAGTTCTTCAAATTTGATAGGTCAAAATCTTCCCACAAATTTCTTCAATTATTCATACTGGCCCAGATTCAACTAGAAAAGTACTCAAACGATGGCCATAATGACCTCTCTCCAGAGACCAGTTACAGACGAGTGGGGCAGTGCGTAGCAGCATTCCAGTATTGCGTCGAGCTGTGGCATCATGCTGTCGACATTGCGGTCAATACGCGAGTTACAAACTTACTACTAAAATATTGCTTACGTAACACAAATACTACAGTTGTAATGGTCAACTTAAGGAAATTTGCACAAATAGGTTTTTGGATATACAAAACTGATCCTCTTTTTCCACAAGTCCTATTTTTGTGATGCAGTTTTCCGAAGCTGTGCTGGGAAAGAAGAAAAAGTAATTTTTTCTCTCGCAAGCTTAGAAAACAGTCGAGAGAATGGGGGAATATTGCAGGAAACATATCATAGTTCACAGCAAATTATAAATCCTTTCTTCTACTTACACGCCCTCCAATCACGCTATACGAGTTCTTCATGTATAAGGGCTCTATCCGACCCATAGGGGGAAACGAGTGATATGCATGTACAGTCAGGGAGCAGATAAACTTAACCTCTTAATTACAATTTAAAATCTGTTTGTAGGGGATCAGGTTTATCTCCCCCCGACTATACCCTTTTTAGACATCACGTCTGGGTTCTTGGATAATAGAATAAATAATGTTCAGGGTTTACCTGGAGTCAGAGTTTTAAAACCGACATAAGTGTTTTATGTGACGACCACTATCAAACACAGCGACCGATGCTGACGGCTTAAATTGCCCTCCGAAACACGGATTATCTTTCTCCTCAGACAATCTGGTGATCAGCCTGCAGTGTCCTACTCAAACTAGAACAACAACAAAGTTGTTATTCCCACCGGTAAAGCCCGCGACTTCATATTATAGTAAAAATGTACTAGTATTATTTAAATTCTCATTTAATTCTACATAGTAGGTAACTTTTGTATTAGTAGGAGGATCATTATAATACAGATAGGTATTGACTTAGCTTGTTGACAGTGAGCTTTGATATTTTAATGTGAACTTATAATTCTGCAGTATTCACTACCCAGCCTTCGATTGTCTTACATGTATCATTCATCCACTTGTTATATCTTTCTCTCATAATCGGCACTGCAAAAATTTCTCATTTGTAAAAGTCGGGTTGAGAAAGCCATTGACCTTGACCTCGATGTGCTTAACCTTGAGTAAACGCGTTTTTTTTTAAAAAAATGAGTAATACATATACAAACATCTAATTTTACTATACGAGTCACGAATGTGTCTTGTGTAATAGTCATTTATTTGCAGCACACTATTTGTATTTAGACAATACTGAATATTTATTGCACTAATAATACCTGATCAATGGTAATGATACAATTTGCACACGAGATGCGGAATTGGTTCCTACAAAATTATGTTAATCGCTAGATTTGCATAATGCGTTTGATTAGCATTTAAATGTGTTAATGCATGCATAGTTTATTAGATTATTGTTTTGAGAAACAAACGTTTTTATTATAGTTATTGATCTATGTTTCTATAGTAAACTATAGAAACTTAGTAGAGGAAGATTGAGAGAAATAAATTTTGTAGGTGGCAGCTGCATGCTTTATCGCATTCAAATTATCCACCTAATCCAGTTTTGGTTAGACCTAAACTATCTGATTTTTTCACTGATGAATATTTCATTTCGTAGTGTTAATTCCTCTCCGATGAATACTTTATTTCTTGCCTTAATATATTTTTATAATTAAATTTACAGAGGACTACGCGTGTAACGTCACAATGAGAGGACACAAAGAAAAGCGTGGCGAAGAAGAGTACCTGAAGTTCGATCCCTTCAGAGTCAAACTTCGTGTTGGTCACTCATCCATCTTCTTGACCAACTTGTTTGACGGCGATCCAGTGCTGGGACCAGCCACCAACAGGGTCATCAACGAAAACTCCAACGTATTCCTAGAGGAAATTAGACCGGTCCTAGAACGAAGCCTTGGGGAACTATTCACGGAAATGGCTAATAAAATAACATCTAAGTTCACATATAAAGAATTATTCCCTTAGCTAATGTAAGGCAAATGTATTATTATAGTTGTAAATTAGTATGTGATCATTTGGACTTGAATATTAGTAGATATTTTGTTGGTGGTTGAAGTGTCAAAAGCTGCTGCAAAATCCAATAAATGTGATAGTAATGTATGTGGACTTAGGATCCATTGAATAAGCTTAGTAGGCTTTGGTGGTAAGGTAATGCTAAGTACACGTAGAAGCGAATGTTTAGATGTTATTATTTTTCTGATAAACTGATAGATTTTTGTCAGATTGTGTTTTAATTTTGAGCTTTTTATAATTCCATGACTTTTAAATATTATAACTATAATTTATATTATATTATAACTTTTATATATTTTATATATTATAATTATTATTACAGTTGTTTTCTTATGTTTTCGCGATAGTTACACATTTAAATAAGATTATTTTAATACGGTTTTTATCGCGTTTATTACATTATTTATACACCTAACGTTTCGAGCACTTTACAGTGTTCGTGGTCGCAGGTAGACTAAGTTAACATTTGTCTACCTGCGACCACGAACACTGTAAAGTGCTCGAAACGTTAGGTGTATAAATAATGTAATAAACAGGATAAAAACCGTATTAAAATAATTTTATTTAAATTATTACAGTTCTTAATATGTTATATACTAAGCTTTTACTGGAATTGAAATTCAAATTTTTCTGTAGGTACCTTTATATTTTTTGATATATTGTTAACACGTTTTTATTAGTCTATTTATAATTAATATCTAGGACACAAAAGATTCACAAAATAATATCATATTGGACTTAAATAAATTGATTTTATGACATATCGAAATAAAGCTTTTGTAAATAGGATTTTCGAATAACCTACACATATAGACGATGAATGTATCACGAAATTTATATATTAATTTAGTTTTAAATACAGCCTATTTTAAGAAACAGATGAAAATAAACAAAAAATAAATATATGCAGTATTTTCATTTTGAGTCCGAAATTAGGATATGTTTAAAATTTTAACAATCAAAAGATATCTACTGTGGTAGTTAATGTTAACACAAAGATACTCACATTGACGAAGAAAAAATATTTATTATATGTTAGTTTGCAAAGGATATAGTTAAAAATGAATAAATTTCGTTATTGAAATTCTATTATACATGGAAATCTTAAATTATAAGCAATGAATATTTGACCGAAACCCGTAGAAAAAATGTAATCGTAAAATAACGACTTCTCAACTAGTTTATAAATCTATTCCAATATTATTTTGTCGAACTTCGTTGAGTTCAAGTGGTTACCACGCCAGCCTGCGGCACAGGGTTCCCGAGTTTGATCCCTGGTCAGGTCATGATGGAAAACGATCTTTTTCAGATTGGTCTGGGCCTTATGCTAGCCCCACAGTAAGTTGTGAGTATTTGTCGTAGGATACGAACTCAAATATACTATACTTATTGATACTAACCCAGGCCAATCTGAATAAGAAAGTTTTCTATCGTGACCTGGCTGGGGAACGATCCTGGGTTTATCCGTGTCGCAGGATGACGTAGTGGTTAACGTGCCAGCCAGGGAAACGTGTTTTTAAATCAGCCTGTATAGAACAAAAGTACCTACACAGGTGAATCTGAAATCCCTGGAAAATTTTTAATGTTGGAATCAGAATCTACCCCTTGATCAGCAAGCAACAAAGTAGGAAACGATCATTACTAAATATATCTGCTTGATAATTTTGGCCTATAACGGAAGCCCTAGCCTAGAAGAATATTTATTTTATGCAGAGTCTAATCACACAATTTAAGCTACAACTGGAGTTTCGTTTTAACTACAGTAAGTTGTGCATCTTTGTCGTAGGATTCTAGATCAACAATGCTATATTTTGCAACAGATAGGTACATAAATTGATAAACATATAACACCCAGACCAATCAGGAAGAGATCGTTTTGAATCATGACCTGACTGGGGATGGAGCGTGGGACCACTCATGTCGCAGGCTGACGTATTAACCACTGCGCCATGAAGGAAGAAGGAGAAATACGTTTTTAAATATCGACTCTATTGGTAGATGGCGTGGAGTAATTGTAAGACTAGTCATTATGCTTTCTATTACAGCACGTAGTACATATATCTCCATGATTACAGCGAATATTTCGTTCACTTTTGTGACTGCATTGCTTTTTGAAGCATGTATTTATATGTAACATTTTGACATTAATTTTATTGTGTAGTTTTTTACGTATCTAATAGATGGCGCCACGTATATTGTAACTTTGTGCTTTATACACAGGCTCTATTTCTATTGAGAGTTTATACAACCTACTTTTTTCGGTGCTATATTGATCTCGCCCAGTGCCCTTTAATGGAATTGGATTTCAATATATCTTACAATAATCGACAAAAAATTAAATACGAGTATTTAAATATTACATGTAGGTTACCTATACAACAGAACAATATTGAGTGAGCCAGCATAATGACACACATTTTTTTTCGAGTCAGTTTTTTTTAATGGCGCTATTTGGCTTTTGGCGCCACCTTAGGTCTATGACGCTAAGGGCAATAGTTAGTTTACTATCATAATATTTTGGGAGGTCTCCTCTACAGCTCAGGGCCCCTAGTTTTTAGAATATATTAATAAAACCCTTTCCGATTCTCAAAGGGGCGATTCACGTCGTCAAAATAAACAACTTTTCCTACAGGACTGAAGTTGGAAATTCGAAAAAAATTACATTTCCATACCAAAGTGTTCAGCTGGTCGGGCAAAATTTTGAAAATGTTGTTTTTTCGTTAAATTCCGGCTTTAGCCCTCGGAAAAAATGTTCATTTTGACGGCTAAGTCATATATTTTAGAATCCCACAGGGTTTTATTAACATAATGTACAGATAAATCTATACATATAATAAAACAATAAAAATATTTTGTCTGTACATTTAGTATTTTTGACTGAAATGGATAGAGGAATACTTAAAAAGAATAATAGAAAGTGACAATTTTTTTTTAGAATTTCTTGTCTGTCTGTTTGTATGTATGATCACGTTTATCTCCGGAAATATTGGACGGATTCGAATGAAACTTTTTTTGCTATATAGCTATTAAGCCGGGGTAACATATAAGGTAGAAATGATTTTGAAAAATGGTACACCTGATCATAATGATCCAGCTGAACTATACGAAATATAAATTAGTGAACCCTTTGCAAAAGTTGTTAAGTCTTATGAGCATTTTTGTTGGGGTATAAAATATCTAAGATTTGGAACACCTCATGCAGAACTATTGGTCCAGGTAAACTATAAGAAATATATAAATGACGCCTTAGCAAAAGTTATTCAACCTGATGAGCATTTTTGGTCCAGGTAAATTAACGGCTCGTTCACGAGTACGCGCGTCAGGCGCACGCGGCAGAGGCAGGCGCCTGCGTTTCTGACTAAAGTCATACAAATCTTAGAGGGTGTTCACGAACAAAACGCTTGAGCGGCACGGATGCGCGCAAACACAGCGCGGCAGCCTTGCGCCAAAGTAGAAAGAGATGGCACGATGTGCCCGACCTTGTGTTAGAACGAGTGCGGGAGTGATTAGGTGGATGTATTGGGAAAATAATTTTAAATTATAATAAAATTTATGAATGTTTTCTAATGTACTCATTTTATTAGACATTCTTAGTAATTTTCAACCGACTTAAAAAGAAAGAGGTAGTCATGGAACCACCCTTAGGTAGAGTTGCCTACGTCAACCCGTAAATCTGCCTAACTAGCATGTATGATAGAGCTGATGAAGTACTTTGGGGTTGGTGCAGACTCTCTCTAATAGGACACACTCGTTCTGGCGTGAACCTCCGTTAGACGTGTCTTAGATTTTAAATAATTAATTATTTTATAATTAAGTTTAAATTTAAATAAATTTTATTAATTTTTAAAAAGTGTTTTTAAAGCTCCCAAAACAAGTCTGGCGCAGCCGCAGTGGTAGGATCATCAGTAAACCGCGTAAATCGTTGTTTCCGCGTTTATGGACTCAAATTCGTACCAGACCGGACAATTATCTGATAAGCGGTGGTGATCTTTCGAACCTCGGAAATAAATAAATGTGACTAACGGGAGTGTGTGAATCGTGTCTTCATACATACAAGTACTGCAACGGCAAGAGATGGTGTCGAGTGAAATGTAAGTAAAACTCTTTGCTTTCCCTCATTTACCGTCCTTTCCATTTCCTTAAAACTTGTGTAATTACGAGTGGTTTTATGAATAAAACGCGCAATAGAATCTTGCATAGTTAAAATTAGTAGAGTAAGATTACATTATACTATATGAAATAAAATAAAACGTAACGAAAATAAAATTACTTACCTATATACTATACCTATAAATGTTATAAAAAATAAATACTTATATAAAGTTTATATTAATTACGCTTAACTGTACTTAATTTTATAGTTAGGTAATTGATATTTTTCTTATAGGGCTCTACTACTATTTCAATTTGTGTTTTGTAGTTTTATATATAAAATGGAGCAACCAGTTGAAAGGGTTCAAATCCAAATCATCCCTAATGAGATGATTAAAATCATCCCTATTTTTAAGGGTGATAAAAGACAGTTAGGGTTATTTTTAAGAAAATGTGAATTTGTTATAAATAAGTATCAGGGATCCGAGGCTCAAAATGTGTACATTATGCATACGATTACGAGTAGGCTAGCGGACGATGCAGCCGCGCTTATCAGTGAGCGCGAAGACATAACATGTTGGAGTGAATTCAAAGAATTACTAGAGCAGCATTTCGGGGATCCGCGCAGTGAGGAATGTATTTCAATTGAACTAGAGTCACTAAGAATAAAGTCTGGTGAAAGTTATTTGGAATTTTGTAATAGAGTACAAACAGTTAGATCTATATTAATGTCAAAAGTTAATAAAATAAACGATTTGCAATTAAAACAAAGTAAAAGAACTATTTATAATCACATGGCTTTGAACGTTTTTCTATACAACTTAAATGAAAACTTAGTCAGGATAGTAAGATTAAAGGCTCCGAGTTGCTTGGAGGAAGCATTAGGTATTGTCCTCGAAGAGATTAACTTCCATGACCAATATAGTTCGCGTAATAAGTATGCATATAACAATTCATTTAATAAACAAAATAATAACTTTGGAAATAAATTTATTTTACCTGCCCAATCAACCAATTTAATACAAAAAAATAATATATTACCTAAATTTAATTTTGGCATACCGCAAGGTCAACAGTTTAAAGCGCCACAAATGTTTGGATACAGACCTCAATTCTCTCAAGGTCAACAATTTGTGAGACCTCAGCAATTCGGGTATAGGCCCCAGTTTTCTGGTTTTCAACCCCAGCAATCTATGAGACCCCAGCAGTTCGGTTACAAGCCTAACTTCCCTAACGCTCAACCTCTGCAGTTCGGATATAGACCTCAAGGTAGTAACGCCCAACCTCAGCAGTTCGGATATAGGCCTCAAGGTGGTAATACTCAACCCCAGCAATTTGGCTATAGACCTCAGCTGTCAAATGTACAACCTAACCAATTCGGTAATAGGCCCCTTCCCAACCAACTAACGGATGTGTCTATGCGTACAGCGCCCCCCAAACCTAGATTTGGCATTAATGAAATTACCCTAAATGAGGAATACTATAATACAGACTTTCAATATCCTGAACAGATGGAACCCTGTTATTACGAACCATACTGTGACTATAACGAACATAGCGAACAACTTAACGAAGTCGTAATGTCTGAAAATATAGTTAGTACAGAAGAGCAGCCTTCAGCTGAACCCTCTGAGGTAGCTGAAAATTTTCACATAACTACAAAAAGAATAGGGAGACCATAGAATTAAATTGTACTTCAAATAGTGGTTTACCTTATATCCATATTCCAGAAATTGACGCAAAACTAATGATAGACACAGGCAGTACTCGTTCATTTATTAGTCCTGATAAAGCATATCAGTTTTTCTCAGATTTTATTTACCACGAACCCTTTGAAGTCATAAGCACACATGCTACCAGTACTCATAATCAAGCAATGCAAATACCCTTACTACCTACTTTTAATTCAACAGATTATCACAAATTTTACATATATAGCGTAGATTCACGTTACGATGGACTCATTGGTAATGACTTACTAAAACTTTTAGATGCAGTCATTGACTTAAAGAATAATATACTAAGAACTAAAACTACAAATATACCTATAGTACACTGTTGTCCAAAACTAGTAATGACTTTAGCCCCGCGAACAGAGCATCGCGTAGAATTACCTACTGATCAGTACACAGGTGAAGCTATTCTTGAATTTAAGGAATTTTGTAAAGGTGTTCGAATGCCTAGCGCGATTGTAAATTGTGTGAAAGGATTTGCTACTACAGTTATACAAAATAGTACGGAAGATGAACTTACCTTGACTATCACGAGACCATTTAATGTTATTCCATTTAATAATAATCAGTGTCAGCTTAATTATTTCAATAATAGTAAAGATATAGAAGTAGATAAATTGCTAGAAGAAAATTTAAAGCGCTTAAGGATAGACCATACAAATGACGAAGAAAGAAAGAAAATACTAGAACTTTGTAGAGAGTATAAAGATATATTTTACTGTGACCAAATTCCACTTACCTTCACTAATGAAATAAAACACCAAATCAGAACCAAAAATGAAGATCCTATATATATAAAACCCTATAGGCAGTCTCCAGCTGAAGCCGAGGAAATTAAAAATCAGGTGGACCAACTTTTAAAAAACAATATAATACAAGAGTCATACTCACCCTGGAACGCGCCTGTTCACCTTGTTCCTAAGAAGCAAGATGCTTCAAATCAGCAGAAATTTAGAATGGTAGTTGACTACAGAAGACTAAATGACTTGACAATAGATGACAAATTCCCCCTTCCGAATATGAATGACATTTTTGACAAATTAGGTAAAAGCACTTACTTTTCGACACTAGACTTAGCCAGCGGCTATCACCAAATTGAAGTTAATGAGGAAGACAGACAGAAAACCGCCTTTAGTACACAATTTTCTCATTTTGAATTTTTAAGAATGCCGTTTGGGTTAAAAACTGCCCCGGCAACGTTTCAACGTGCCATGAATAACATACTGAAAGGGCTACAGGGCATACACTGCCTTATCTACCTGGATGACATCATTATCTTCTCTGCTAGTCTAGAAGAGCACATACAAAAACTTAGAATGGTATTTGACAGACTTAGAAAAACTAATTTAAAGGTGCAACTGGACAAATCTGAATTTCTCAGAAAGGAGGTGCTATACCTAGGACATACAATAACTACTGACGGACTAAAACCTAACGACGACAAGGTAAGGACTGTTCTTAACTTCCCTTTACCAAGGACTGTTACTGAAATAAAGAGCTTTTTAGGACTTGTAGGGTATTACAGGAAGTTTGTAAAGGATTTTGCTAAGGTTACACAGCCTTTGACTAAGTGCCTTAAAAAACGTAACAAAATAGTAATCGACCAAGACTATATAAATGCTTTCAATAAATGTAAAGAACTCCTGACAACAGCCCCACTTCTACAGTACCCTGACATGACTAAACCCTTTATTCTGACTACTGACGCCTCAACAGTTGCCTTAGGTGCTGTTCTGTCCCAAGGTCCCATTGGCTCGGATAAACCAGTGGCTTATGCCAGCAGAACATTAAGTGATACAGAAGCACGTTATAGCACCATAGAGCGTGAGCTCCTTGCAATAATATGGGCTGTTAAACATTTCCGCCCATATCTCTATGGACAAAAATTTTTCATTTATACTGACCACCGTCCATTAGTTTGGCTCAACTCCTTTAAGGAACCCAACAGTAAGCTTACGCGTTGGCGGCTCCGATTACAGGAATATAATTTCGAAATTATCTATAAAAATGGCAAGCAAAATCAAAATGCAGATGCACTATCACGAATTAAAGTTAATGCCTTAGATTCTGACGATGACACGACTTCTATGAAAGTTAATATAGACGGCAAAGAACATAGACTGAGACAATACCTGGACGAAGTTACTGAACAAATAACAAAACTATCAACTAATAAACCCGACGAAGATGAAATCGTAGAGATGTCAGATTCTTCCACTATTTCTGCAGAAGAAGTCTACCCTCTTCCACCAGTTTCTAGCAGCACAGCTACTGCTCATTCAGCAGATGATATGGAGTCTCATGGAATACCAATCCTTAATGAGGCAATAGACACAAAGCCTAACCAAATTCTTGTATTCACATGGTTACGGAACGAATTACAGGTTAAGGATATCTCTCGAGATAAACAAAAGATATTAGAAGTATTTATTCCCATTAATAATTTAGAACTAATAAAATCATTTTTAAAAGAATACATCAGGCCTCACCAAAAATACTTTATATACTTTGAAAATGAGCAGCTTAGAAAAGATTTTTCCTTTATTATAATCAGTTTATTTAAGAGAGATACAGTGCACTTTTATGAATGCACAGAAAGAGTTGTTTTTGTTGAAGATGAGAAAGAACAAAAAGCTATAGTGTTACAACACCACGAAGGAAAGACCTGCCATCGAGGAATAAAGGAAACTATGCTTAGAATACGTAGGACATATTTTTGGCATAACATGCAAACTATCGTCTCAGCTGTCATAAATTCATGCGAAGCCTGCCGTAAAATGAAGTACGATAGAAAGCCAATTAAGCCTATACTGCAGTTAACACAAACCCAAGATTCTCCATTCCAAGAACTTTTCATTGACCTTTTCACTATAGATGGAGTATATTACCTTACTATAGTAGATGCATTCAGCAAATTGGCCCAAGCGATTAAAGTAGATAACCGTTCTACACCTGAGGTAATTCGAGCATTAATCCAGTATTTTTCCATGTATGGTACACCGCGCAAAATTATAAGCGACCCTGGTTTAGAATTTAATAATAGCCTAATGAGAGAGTTAATGGCCTTATACAAAATAGATTTACATATTACTACCCCCAATAATCCCAATTCGACCGGCGTTGTTGAGAGATTCCACTCTACCCTGATAGAGATATACCGTTTAGCTAAATACGAGCAGAAATGTACAGACGCAGCTTCCGTAATGACCTATTCGATCATGTCATATAATCATACTATCCACTCTACCACAGGTCTCACCCCTTTCGAGGTTGTATTCGGGCATACTTCATCCAGTAGTATATTTAATATAGATTTCGAAAAACAGTATATGAGTGAATTACTTAAGGATCATGCCAAACGCACTAAATTTTTATATAAATATATATCAAATAAAATTATTGAGACTAAAGAAAAGGAAAGAAAGAAGAGAGGAGGAGAAAATGACTTAAATATAGATGAAGAAAAATCAGTTTTTATAAAAGATATAAATATTAGAAAATCAAAAGATAAACCCCGATATAAAAAGGCAGTAGTTAAAGGAAAAATAAAACGAAATATAGTGCCAGTTATGATAGGTTCACGATTAACTAAAACCCCTATTAAAAACGTTAAACGTCCCCCACAGATTCGTTGTGATGCTGTTGACCCTGATGAGGACCAGCCAGGGCCTTCTGCTCCAAAGGATTGAAAACAACCCAGGGTTATTTGCCTTCAAGGAAGGAACAGCTGTAATAGAATATGACAAGTGGACATTAATTAAAACGCAGAATTTAAGTTTAGTATATAAGGATTTAGATGATAATGTTATAGGGTTAGAAAACATAAACAAATTAATTACGAATAAATTTCACCTGAACTTTAGCAGGGAATTCCTTAATTTAAGGGATCAAGTTAATTTCATTAAAAATATTACTATTAAGAAGTACTTACAATTAGTTCCTGTTAATAGAATTAAGAGAGGGATTTTAAATCCTATTGGTACTGTAATAAAGGCTATAACTGGGAATTTAGACAATGAAGATGCACTCAAATATGATGAGATATTAAATGATTTAACATTGGACCAAAATAATTTAAATAAAAAGATAACAGTAATTTCAGACATAATTAATACATTTGTAAATTCTTCTAAATTAGTTAATCAAAATTTTATTCAGTTAAATAAAAAACTAAAAGAAATAGAAAGCGATTTAAAGTTACTTCAAACTAAAGATAATAAGTATTTTGTACAATCTCAAATTACTGTTATATATCATATGTTCTTACATAACTTTCAAACGATATATACAAAATTAAATGAAATAGAGACAGCTCTAGCCTTTAGTAAAGTAGGTACTTTACATCAGTCTATAATAGACTCTAATGAATTGTTAAATTTCCTAGAAATAGTTAATAGAACAGATAAGTTAATATATAATCCTACTTCTTATAATCTAGTTAAGATTGAACGTTCTATTGTGGTAAAAGCGTATGTAAAGTCAGATAAGATAGTTTTTCTTTAAGAAATTCCACTCGTAAGCGCTGAACAATATATATATTATAAACTGTATCCTCTACCTATATATAATCCTGATCTCAAACTTACCCTTGTTATAATTCCCAAATATTCTTATCTCCTATCAAAGAGTTTGAAATTCAGATCACTCGCACAGCCATGCCTGGAAATAGATGAAACTTACTTTATATGCCAAGAAAGAGATACTTACCAACTGATTGAAGACACATGTATCCAGGAACTGATGACATTCACTGGCAACCCCAAAAATTGCCAGCAAACTCCCATTCAAATAGAAGACCTAAAAGCTGAAATGATAAAACCCAACCGCTATATCCTGTATACCAGATATGACACCTTAATGACTGAAACTTGTCACGAAGAAGCGTCACGAAGACATGTACGAGGCACCCACATACTAACTTTAACAGAGGGTTGTGACGTCATCGTGAATAACATACGTTTTAAATTTCATCGCAGCGAGAGCTTCAATACTTACGAACCATTACCCGTGATATCTCTACCTGATATTTCAATTCCTGATGTTCTGCAAACTCTACCTGTAAACCTGATTGGAACCGATCTAGGTGACCTGGAAAAGTTAAACCAACAGTTAAAAAATAGTGTCAGTGAAGTGAAAATAAAGGGCATTAAAGTGGAAACAGTGAGCGTTTATACCATAATGCTATATGTATGTATAATTATAAGTTTAATCGTATATGCTGTAATAAAATTTAAATCTAAGTTTTTGCATTGTTGTGTGCGAAATAATCCGAACGCTGAAAATCGCACTTCGGATAATTTCACTCTTGGTGAGGGAGGAGTCATGGAACCACCCTTAGGTAGAGTTGCCTACGTCAACCCGTAAATCTGCCTAACTAGCATGTATGATAGAGCTGATGAAGTACTTTGGGGTTGGTGCAGACTCTCTCTAATAGGACACACTCGTTCTGGCGTGAACCTCCGTTAGACGTGTCTTAGATTTTAAATAATTAATTATTTTATAATTAAGTTTAAATTTAAATAAATTTTATTAATTTTTAAAAAGTGTTTTTAAAGCTCCCAAAACAAGTCTAGGTTCTAAATTGAACTGTAAGTTTGTTTGTTTGTACTATATAAATAAAAATAATATTCATTTTGTAATGTACATAATTGAAATTTGATTTTTGATACTTTTTATATTCTTGTTATTTTGTAACCGACTTTAAAAAGGACTGGGTCTTCAATTCGTCTGTATGTTTGTTACCATTTGTTTGGTTTACTACTTTTGTTTGGATGTTAAGTAGGAGTGTTTTTCGGTAGTAGAAACATGGAAGTAGATGGTAGCCCAATGGAATTCAATGGGAAGTTGGGAACTGATGTAACAAGATTGTAGTCGAAGTCGATGGTCTACTTTACGTGCCCTATGGTATCCGATCGTGTTTATTGGTACCTGGTGGTGCCTGGTCGTACCCGGTTGTTTCCGGTGGCGCCCAGTGGTAATGTTGACGATGACGATATGACGATGACGATATGACGATATGACGATATGACGATGACGATATGACGATGACGATATGACGATGACGATATGACGATGACGATATGACGATGACGATATGACGATGACGATATGACGATGACGATATGACGATGACGATATGACGATGACGATATGACGATGACGATATGACGATGACGATATGACGATATGACGATATGACGATATGACGATATGACGATATGACGATATGACGATATGACGATATGACGATATGACGATATGACGATATGACGATATGACGATATGACGATATGACGATATGACGATATGACGATATGACGATATAACGATATGACGATGACGATGACGATGACGATGACGATGACGATGACGATGACGATGACGATGACGATGACGATGACGATGACGATGACGATGACGATGACGATGACGATGACGATGACGATGACGATGACGATGACGATGACGATGACGATGACGATGACGATGACGATGACGATGACGATGACGATGACGATGACGATGACGATGACGATGACGATGACGATGACGATGACGATGACGATGACGATGACGATGACGATGACGATGACGATGACGATGACGATGACGATGACGATGACGATGACGATGACGATGACGATGACGATGACGATGACGATGACGATGACGATGACGATGACGATATGACGATGACGATGACGATGACGATGACGATGACGATGACGATGACGATGACGATGACGATGACGATGACGATGACGATGACGATGACGATGACGATGACGATGACGATGACGATGACGATGACGATGACGATGACGATGACGATGACGATGACGATGACGATGACGATGACGATGACGATGACGATGACGATGACGATGACGATGACGATGACGATGACGATGACGATGACGATGACGATGACGATGACGATGACGATGACGATGACGATGACGATGACGATGACGATGACGATGACGATGACGATGACGATGACGATGACGATGACGATGACGATGACGATGACGATGACGATGACGATGACGATGACGATGACGATGACGATGACGATGACGATGACGATGACGATGACGATGACGATGACGATGACGATGACGATGACGATGACGATGACGATGACGATGACGATGACGATGACGATGACGATGACGATGACGATGACGATGACGATGACGATGACGATGACGATGACGATGACGATGACGATGACGATAACGATGACGATATGACGATGACGATATGACGATGACGATGACGATGACGATATGACGATGACGATAGCGGAGGGTAGGTAGTAGGGTCTCGTTATTATCTTTTGCATACGGAACCCTAAGGGCTTGCAAAGTTTAATTAAAAAACCGAAACTTAAAAAACCGAAACCGATGACGATGACGATATGACGATGACGATGACGATATGACGATGACGATAACGAAGACGATGACGATATGACGATGACGATAGCGGAGGGTAGGTAGTAGGGTCTCGTTATTATCTTTTGCATACGGAACCCTAAGGGCTTGCAAAGTTTAATTAAAAAACCGAAACCCACGCGGATGAAGTCGCGGGAACTGGTAGATAATACATCTAGACATAAATCAAAATGTTAAACCCCAAACCTAAAGGTGTGAAAGTTTCTCATTAATGTGTACCACAAAAATGCATAGATTAATATTTTTAATGCAACCCATTTTGTGTTCTGTGCAACCCAAAATAACATGACATTCTAATACAAATACAATGTCATTGCAAAATAAGAAAGTGACAACGTCATAACGTTTCTTCGTAAATATTTTTCAATAAATCATGAAAATAATATCCCAGTAACGGTTAGATCGAGTATTTCCTTTATTT
The DNA here is from genome assembly GCA_963082605.1 of Rhodophaea formosa. Lineage (NCBI taxonomy): Eukaryota > Metazoa > Arthropoda > Insecta > Lepidoptera > Pyralidae > Rhodophaea > Rhodophaea formosa. The sequence continues at coordinate 17,564,814 of OY720207.1, forward strand.
AGCTTCTGTTACCATTACATAGTGTAAATTACAGTGTTTTACCTTCATTTTACCTGTGCTTCATATCTGAAAGCAAGCTGTTTTTGTATTGTGCCCGGAAGCATGGACGCTCGGATGATTTACTTCGTATTTCTGAAGCAATAAACCTCCGCCAGAGAGTATTTTGTCACATAACATAACTACATGGCACCCCACCAGACTGGGTTTTTCGATTCCAGCCCAGAATTCTAATCATATTTATATCGTGCCCGAAAGCTTTTGCCTCAAGATTCTCAAGCAGTAAACCTAGCCAGCGAGTGTTTTGATGAACGACAACTACATTACACTCCACCAGGCTGTGTTTTTCAGTACGAATAGTGTTTTAAGCCCAGATTCTAGTAATTGAAGATAGAAGAATTATATTTCCAATTCAAAAATCCCAGCTGGATCCTCTTGGAATAAAAACAAAGGTTACAAATCTCATCTTTCAAGAGTTTGAAAATTTTCATCCAAGTTTTACTTATAAGAAGAAGAAGTGTATCCCATGTTTTTTTTTTGTTTTTAATTATTTTTATTAAATTTACCGTTTCTCTTAGAAATTTCTGATTTTTATATACAAAATTACCTGTTAGCTTAGTCATATAATTTTATTTTATTTTATCTATTTTTATTAATCCCTGTTTGATTAGGCACATAATTTTTTATTTATTTTAGTCTTAGTATTAATTATTTATGTTAGGTTTATTATATTTATCTTTAGCCATAGATGGCAACCACTAGTGGTAACGTAGGTGTCCCATGCCCGCATTGTCCCGGATCCACTCGGCTATACGTGCGTTTAAATACACACATACGCCGAATTCACAAAGATATTTACCTTGAAGAAGTTTCATCCCAACCCAGGACTATTAGCAGAAGCATTCAATCTTCACATAATTATATTAATCAGATTGATTTAGACAACCTTCCAGAATTAAAAACCTCAATACGAATACTTAAACATGTCCCTAAAGGAGCTAGGAGCTTAGCTGCTGGCAAACTTGCTGAGTTAATAGATGACAGCATAGAAAATAATACCAAAACCACTTGGTTTAGGTTGTTGTCATTCCCTTTGACTGCCCTGAGGGTTCCAATAGACAGTGGTAGTACCTCTTTAACCACCAAAGTAAAAAAAAACATAGAGTGTGAGTGCCCTGAACATCTAGAGCCTTTATGCGTCCAACCCTATAACTTTTATAAGAGAGTAGAGGCTAAAGTTAACGAAGGTGATCTAAGCGGAGCAGCGCGTCTTTTGGTCTCTGACTGCAAAATTGCACCAAACAACGAAGACACGGTTACTTCTCTTAAAGAAAAACATCCTTTTCCATCACGACCACTGTCAATTCCCACTTTTTCACCAGACAATAGTCCTAGTTCTCTCAATGTAACAGTTAATGATGTAGCTACTGCAATTCATTCATTTCACACCTCTTCTGCATCAGGTCCGGATGGACTACGTCCACAACATTTAAAGGAACTCACTTCACCATCTGCTGGTAATAATGGACCCCGATTGCTGGAAGCCTTATCACGTTTGTGCAACTTTCTACTTAAGGGTTCACTTAATCAGGAAGTTACACCTTTTTTATACGGTGCAGCACTTTGTGCCCTGAAGAAAAAAGATGGCGGGATTAGGCCCATAGCAGTCGGATGCACTATTCGCCGCCTTGTGGCCAAGCTTGCTTGTCGAGCTGTTCGAAATTCGATGGCCGTTTATTTGCAACCACACCAACTAGGCTTTGGGACTCCGCTAGGTTGTGAGGCCGCAATCCACGCTACGAGAGCTTTTGCTATAGATCCCACTAACGAAGATTGTGTGATTATCAAGCTTGACCTTAAGAATGCCTTCAACAGTGTAGAAAGAGATACTATTTTAGCAGAGGTAAAAGAGCTAGTACCTTCTTTGCATCCTTTTTTACACCAATGTTATTCAGAACCAAGTAACTTATACTATAATAACCATAAAATTCCGTCCCAAGTAGGAGCTCAGCAGGGAGATCCACTTGGTCCACTCATCTTTAGCCTGTCAATCCACCGTTTAATAACCTCATTAAAGTCACCTTTGAACATTTGGTACCTCGATGATGCAACAATTGGTGGATCCGCTGAATCCGTAGCAACGGACGTTAGGACTCTTTTAGCGGGTTTAGAACAGATAGGTTTAAAAGTTAATTATAATAAATGTGAGATTTTTCCCTGTGGGGAGAGCGCAAAAATATACTTTAGTTTGTTTGACCATCTTATCCCAAATATTAGAAAGCTTGACCAAAACACTTTTGATCTCCTCGGTGCACCTATATTTCCAGTAGCCATTCCGGCTGCTTTGGATTCAAAGCTTCAAATGCTTTTGCTGGCTCAAGATCGCCTTGGGTACCTTTCAGCCCACGTAGCTCTAGTTCTGTTTCGCACTTGTTTTTCTCTTCCTAAATTGACATATCTCATTCGGACAACTCCTACTTGGCTCTTCCCGGACGCTGTCTCGGCGCTGGATTGCAACATTAGGGCCACTTTGGAGAAAATCATAAATATTACTTTAGAAGACCGCCAATTCCAACAAGCTGCATTACCAGTCAGATACGGTGGTTTGGGCGTCAGGAGCGTTCAAACTGTGGGCCTACCCGCATTCCTCGCGTCGTCATACGGGGTTGCTGATCTTGTCACTAACATTCTTAACCTACAAGGTGCAAGACCTAGCATTCCTTTTCAGAATGACGCTTTGGAGGCGTGGACAACTATGTGTCCTAATGTCCAGCCACCAGAAAAACTCAATTCTCAGAAAGCTTGGGACGATTTATGTTCTAAGCTTTTCTTATCTGAATTGAGTGATTTATCAATAGGTTTAGATATTGCTCGATTAAAAGCTGCATCTTGCCCAGAGTCAGGTGCCTGGCTCCAAGTCTTACCCTCACCCCAACTTGGCACACATTTAGACGATGACACCTTGCGGGTGGCAGTAGCTTTAAGACTAGGGTGCAAAATTTGCGAACCACACCGTTGCCCATGCGGTGAAAATGTTGACACCAGTGGCTACCATGGTCTCAGCTGCTCGAGATGTGCTGGCCGATTTCCGAGACACCACGCTCTGAACAACATCATCCGGAGAGCTTTGGTTTCGGCCAACATACCTTGTGTTCTCGAGCCTCCAGGGCTTAGTCGAACAGACGGGAAACGCCCAGATGGCCTAACCTTGACACCCTGGGAGAGAGGCCGTTGCTTGTTGTGGGATGCCACATGCGTTAGCACATTTGCTGCATCGCATTCCGCACACACCATTCACAAGGCGGGTTCCGCAGCAGAACAAGCTGCCAAACAAAAGCATAGAAAATACGCGGAACTCTCACAGTACATTTTTGTGCCTTTCGCTGTGGAAACAGGTGGTCCCTGGTGCGACGAAGGCAAACTTTTTATCAGAAATTTAGGGCGACGCCTCCGAGACAATGGCTGCGACCCCCGCTCTGGAGCGTACCTGGTCCAACACATCTCACTGGCCATCCAGCGTGGCAACGCGGCTGGTGTGATGGGTACATTTGAGCCAGGTACTCTCAGAGGTGGTCTTTTCGACTAGTTTTCCAAATTTAAATTTTATTTATATTACTTTTTCTTTAGTTTTAAGTAGTTTAGGTATATATTTTTTCATAACTTATGTAATTTGTTTTAATTTTAATTAAGTAGTTTTTGTAAGTTTATTCTATCTCAATAAATGTATATATTAAATAAGAATGTAATTATTATTCTGTGACCTAAATACGTCTACTGTGCTCTGCCGCCCGAGCGCACCGCCCGTTTTCGTGAACACCTTGCCGCGTGCGCCTGCCTCCGCCGCATGCGCCTGCCTCCGAAGCCCGTCGCCGCCGCGCAACGCGCGTTTTCGTGGCCTTGCGGTAAAGGAAATATAAAAATGACGCTGTAGCAAAAGTTGTTTAGCCTGATTAGTATTTTTTGTTGAGGTGAAAAAATCGAAGATTTGGAACATCTGATACACTAAGTGCGATGTTAAATTTTATATCAACAATTTTACAAAGTCACACTCTTCTCGGGATAGAGTGCGTAGAGTATGACTAGCTCATATTACTGGTGACTGCCCAGCGGTCCCCCTTTTGGCAACGTAGTTTTCAGCCCAATATGACAAAACATGAGAGTTTGCTGTCTCTCCAAGCCATGAACACACAGGCAACACCTAAAGCCGAGCTCCGTCCCTCCCGAAGGCCCTTTGGAAATGTGCGATAGGTTGAAGGCGCTCTGCCCATACCTTAAAGTTTGGTGAAGTAGCGGAAGCTCACTTTAAAATGTGAAACGTGTCGGTGGCTCAAAAAGTCTAAAAGAATCCTATATATCCCTCCAGTATTTAGCAACAGCCAATGAAATGCCATTTAATTTTATAACACTGCTACAAGTATTTTCTTATTATGTTTAGTTCGTATTAAGGTATATTAATACGCCGGAGTCATATAGTCCACGCGAACGAAGTTCATCAGCTAGTCAATTATATTTCCAATTATTACCCTGGTTACAAGTACGAGTTACAAGTTAAACGCACGCAATGGCTGAAATAATACGATTTCCCAAATTGTTGGTTATTCATTAAGAGGCATTGTAATGATTTGCCAAACATTACTGACCCTTGATGGATGGTTACGATTCTATAAATATTGCCACGGGATTGATGTCATCCTTCAGAAGTGTAATTCTATTGGAATCTTTTAATAAAACTGGCCAAGTGTGAGTCGCGCTAGCACAATCTAGCTTAATTACAAAACAGTTTCTTCTATGGGGACTCACATTTAAAACATTTTTATCCGCATAGGAAAGCGGATCCTTGATCCGGATCCGCTGAGGTTGTTACCGAAGATACGCCGGAACGAGAGAAAATGTAGACTAATAAATTTAAATTAAAAATTACCCAATCACCAAACAATCACCCATATCAGAATCACAAATACCTCTAATTTTGTCTCATTACTACGGCATCGATTGCAGCGAGCTGTTTACGGCGATAATGCAGTTATACAACGCCGTAAGTACAGTACTCTACATAATTTAAATATCTTAGCTGACGTCAATCCAAAAAATATCTAAGAAAAGAAATAAATAAATATTTTAATTGGAATACTGTTTTCTCTGTCTTTTCCATACTGGTTTGGAAGAAAAGAAAAAACATAGAATATACCAGCTGCTTTTCTTCCCGCACAGTAATAGTTGGTCAAGGGATTGGGTAAAAAAAAACACGTTATAAGCAATGCAAAGCAGCATTTGAGAGAGGCCTATACCCAGCAGTGGGATGCAGAAGGCTGTTGATGATGATGATGATGATAAGCAATGCGGCTAACGAGTAACCTATCACTATTTTGATATTTCACCTTCCCTTTCCACCACGTTTTCCACCTTAATGCCCACTAACATGCTAAACGTGGCCTTTGGGTTTTTAGACCTTGGGCTCTGTCTACCCCGCAAAGGATAAAGAAGTGATAATGTGTGAGTGTAGTAGTCTGTAGCTTTTGAACAATTAATTAAATACATATTATTTAATAAGATAATTTTAAATGAGATTTCATGTGAAAAATTGCCTGAAAATGACTATTTTCTGAATAGATTTTTGCAGATTTGATTTGTTTTGATTGATGTGTTATTGTAATAATCAAGTGGTATTTGGCGACATTAATCTGATGCAAATGGAAATAAAATCACTTCCGTGCGTAACAACAAATCTTTGTCGTTTATCTCCATCGATGGTACAGTAAATTTCTTTGCCACTAATTTTAATATACCCTTGAATGAAGACAAAATGTCATTATATCCATTAATATAAATCGTAAGTATCGATCAAAGAGGAGTAGTAGCGTAGATAAGAATGAGCTATATAATAGTATGTACTAGAAAAGAACGTAATTTTTCCATTCGGCACACGGGGAAACACTATGTTTTAAAATAGTCGTCAAAAATCGAACCACATTTCAAGTAAACATTCACTATGTAGGTTTTACCACAAGATTTTACCTCCCTAAAATTTTCCATAGTGATTGTATCCACAGCATAAATCAACAATATGGTAGTGAATTGAAACCGGAATAAGTAGACCTTGCAGGTTACTGGCTAAAGTTTTCTTGCAAAAGGTAAAAAATATTAACTATTTGGCCACCACTAGGCATTCATCATCATAATCTTCATCAGGTCATTTATAGTCTCCACTGCAGGAGCATGACCCACACTGTACTTCTTCTTTTTCTTCTTCTTCCTTTACCTTATCCCACTTTTTATGTGGGGTCGGCTCAGTATGTCAGTTCTCTCCATTTTGATCTACAAGAGGCATTTATTGATTTGGCCTACACTCTCCACGCTGGCCAGACGGATTGGAGAGGTAACTTTGATGTTTATAAGCTTTGTTTAGCTAATGTTTTCTAAGTGGTCTTCTACGACATCCACGGGAAGACTTGAAGTTGTCCTATTCTACTTTGCCGGGAACCACACGGCAAAGACATTACGTTAATGTTATTTGCAGTGAACTATACAAGGTTCTTTTTATGCAACAGTGAGGAATTACCGACTCGCTTACATTGCGATGTTACGGAAATCCGTATAATGGTCGTGTTGAACTGCCTAAGGTCAATTATAATAATAATAATAATATAACGTTTATTTCCACTTCACAATATACAATACCAGGTTATATGCTTAATATTAGGTTGGATTTACAAGCAGTGTTTGTTTAGGTACCTATGTTGTTGGCGTTTAAACATAAATTTGCCATATTTGTGAAGCGGCTAGTCCCTGAAATAGGTTCTTGCGAGAACCTGAGCTACAGGTAACTAGGCCTCTCCCTCGTATAACAATTTTGTAGTTTAAGTGATTCGTTGCCATTTGGTTACCTCGATAATTAATTACTGGATGAATCAATGAAGGAATACGAGCTACGGGAATGGACCTTTGTTTTATTACTTCTGGTTTAACACTAATAACACTTACCTATTTGCTTTTGATGACGAAGCAGAATATTATTATAAAAATAGCGCAGTATGTCATGAGTCATGACGTTATCATCGAATAACGACATAACATACTGCGCTATTTTGAAAACCTTCAAAGCTTAACCATTAAAAACCATACTGTTTTTTTATGTTTTTTTCTTTTTATAAATAAATATATACGGACAAATCACACAGATTGAGCTAGCCCCAAAGTAAGCTCGAGACTTGTGTTATGGGATACTAACTCAACGATAGAATATTTTATAACAAATACACATATAGATAAACATCCAAGACCCAGGTCAATCTGAAAAAGATCGTTTTTCGTTTTGACCTGACCGGGGATCGAACCCGGGACCATCCGTGTCGCAGCCTGGCGTGTTGACCGCTGCGCAACTTTCCGATATCACAGACTGTAATAACGAAGGATTTTGAAGATTTAGATGAACTAGATCCCGCATTTTGTGATGTCATTTGTGTACGTACAGTCGGGGGTAGATAAACCTGGCCACTACAAACAGATTTTAAACTGTATCGTTCAGGTTTATCTGCAGTACGCATTTTTGATAATCTACACCGCGTACAACATACATTGTAACATATTTGGTAACTTACGTAGAATATGATTGATGTAAGAATTTGTTTCCTTGTAACGGCAGAGTAGAATAGGACCACTCCAAGTCTCTCCGTGTATGTCGTAGAAGTTGACTAAAGAAACAGTAAAGCTAAACAAAGCTATAAACATCAGAGACCTCTCCAACCCGTCTGGCCAGCAAGGCCAAATCCTCTGACAGCCCTCGCTAATATATGGCTCTGGTAGTACAGAGAGGGTCGTGCTCCTGCAGTGGAGACTAACAAAGACCTGTTGATGATGATGATGATGAATGAAAAGACATCAACGAGCGTCCTTAATGTGATCACATTCTGAAAATTTACAAATGTCTTTTATGAATGAACCTGTTTGAATTGCAGACTTCGCTAAACAATGACCATTGAAAATACTTAAGTAAAACCATTTAATTGATAGATCTTTTTAGTTATGTGCTTGATAAACAAACCCAACGCAACGATCGGCAAATCACAATTGGCAAGGTGGCGACCATTACTTATTTATAACAATTCCCAGGTTTTAGACATTCCATCTCCCTTTTAACGATCTGTTCAGGAGTGGTAGAGATATGCCTTCTTATTTAATTTATTTAACAAGTTATTGGAACCAATAATACGGTTAGTAAAAACTTAAAAAATGGGGCATAGTAACAACATGGGCTTAATATTATTTTTCAATAAGGACATTCCATCCTAGCGGCTAACATTCTTAGGATTCTGTTGGTACAGTGTCGCACTCCATTCTTTACCTGTACGGTCTTTATGGTCTCTTGCAGACCACCACGGAGCATGGAGCTTCATATTAAGAAGTTGCCGGAAACCTCACGGCTCACCATGGACATATAGTCAATGGTGAGCCGTGTGGTTTCCGGCAGCGTAGAATGGGATGTAGGAGATCACTTAGGAACGCTTGACAAGCTAAACAAAGCTTTTAAACATCAAGGAGGTTGTCTTGAGAGTGTAGGGAAAATCCTCTGATTGCTCTGGCTAATATTTGGCTTTAGTAGTACAGAGAGTCGTGTATCTACAGTGGAAACTAAAAGGTGATCTGAGGATGGAGTGAATGAGGCGCATTTTTTAAAACTACGTATATGATGTAAAGTGGATCCACTGTAAAAACAATAAGGAAGCTTTGTATAACTTTCAAAAATGATGGCCTTAAACCTTGGACCTACATGGTAAAGGATATGCAAGTTGCAGAACCTAACAAAACAATCGTGACGCACTGAGTAATATGCATCTGGTTTTCCATGTAAACTTTTAATGAAAAAAGGTTGCCATGTGCGATCGAATGCGCCTCGAGAAGGTTCCGTCCAACGAATTTGATTCTCTGATTTGGAGTACAGTTGTACCCAATCATAATTAAACCATATATTTCTAGTACGATTTTCTGTAATCTTCAAATGACAAGCTGTATTATTTTAAAAAATCCCGACTGCCGTTTTTGACAGTTTACGCCCGCCATACTGATTTTTTGCTGACGTTACATAGTTATGACACTCCGGAGAAGAAAACGAATCTATATGCCACTTGTCTCTTCAAAATCGTCATGCCATTTAAGGTACAGGAGGCAACAATAGAACAGACATACTTACACATATACTTACATACATACAAATGTGCGTAAATCAATACCGTCCTGGGTGGATCAGGCGGGTAAAACACCAGTCAAGTGCTAGACGAATTCACGTAGAGATGGATGCGTGCGATGAATTTGATTTTCTAATTTGGACCCTGATTGAACCCCCCATAATTAATCCATACATTTGTAATAGGTTTTTCTGTAATTTTTAATGAAAACAGTAATTACTTCTTTCAAAATTTTCGTGTTTGTCGCTAGTTGACTCATGTAAACTTCTTAACTGAACCGTAATATCCTTGTACGGTAATTTTATGCAACATTCACTTTAGATGCTTAGATAGGCAAAACTAGCGCTCCCACAATTTAAATCTTTTACTCCTAAATCATTACAAATTGAAAAAAAAAAAAAAATTAATTATCGGCTAGTAAATTCATCATCAGGTCTTTTTTTGTCTCCACTGCAGGAGCACGATCTTCTCTGTACTAGTAGAGCCATTTTAGCCAAAGCAGTCAGAGGATTTGGCCTTAACTCTCCACGCTGGCCAGACGGGTTGGATAGGTCTCTTTGATATTTATAAGCTTTGTTTAGCTTGTGTTTCCTAAGCCGCCTTCTACGACATCCACGGGAAGACTATTTCCTATTCTTCTCTACCAGGAACCACACGGCTAATATTATCGATATTTTTTTTTTTTATTTTGCATTTGGAAAAAAATTAATGGATGCTTACTGCCGATAGTGGCCACTTTTATAATACGGTTATATGCCAATAAAGAAATGCCAAAAATACTACAAATATTTACTTTTTTCAATTCTGATTTAATTTAGGAGTAAAATAATGAAACAACACCCGTTGTTTTATTACTTTACTCCTCCGGCGCAAGTTACGCTCATCTAAGCTTGTTCATTTAGATTGAGTTTCTGAAGGAGCCGCTTGAAATATTTTTTTCCTACTAATGACCATGGTGTTTTGTTGAGTCGATTAATCCAACACGGCTTCGAGCCTGTTCTTCGAAAACAGCTCTTTATAAAACAAAAACTTTCAATAATCACATCACATCGTGAGCACAAAGTTCTACAAATTTTGGGATGGGATTTGGGCTATTTAGCGCTGAGCAATTCAACTTTTGTATGACCAGATCATTCTTCTTCGTCTGCTTTACATTATAGCTTTCAACGAGGTGTCAGTGATTCTACTAATGTTCAGTTTAATATGATAAAGAGTATCGGTATTGTACGGATACAGTTTGACTAGTAGGTAGCAAATAAAAGATGGCATAGGTGCTTTGACTGCCTCATTCATGACACTCTGGCGACAAATCTATACGAATCCATAAGATAGTTTACTTTTACTATTTTACATAACTACGAGCATTTATAACACCACGCTACACCAATTTCATATTATAAAGTCCACTAAAATCTATAAGAAAAACTATCTAAGGCAAACCCCAACTAAACCCCTTGACTTACCATCAAAAACTCCAACCAGGTCACATAATTTTTTTAAATATTTGACGGCTTCGTGAACCAGGGGTTAACAGCAACACAAGAGGTCCCAAGTTTGCTCACCGGCCAGCTCATTATGGAAAACGATCTTGCTCAGATTGATCTGGGTCTTAGAGTATCCATTATAAAATATACCTAGCATTATTGTGTTAGAATCCTTCGACACAAGTTCATACTGGGGCTAGCTCAATCTGTCTGAATTAGCCATGTTTATTTATGTAAGATGAAGATTTGATTACAAAACATGTAGAAAGAATTTCTCTGAAAATATTGGTCCATATAAAATACTTTACGCAAAAACATTAAAGAGGAAAATCCGCTATGTGGATGGAGCCACACTGCTTGCTCAATAAATACCAACTAAGCTAAGCATTGCACTAGACACTGAATACAAAATAATTAAATATGTAACACGTAGTTTAAAAAAAAACATTGTTACATAACCATTCATTACAAGTATGTTTTGGTTAGACTGTTTTAATTCTAATTGACTTATTTTTATGTTTATTTTCGATGTGATGTAAAGATTCGAACATTATTCATTTTCATTCATCATGTCAGCTTCAAGAAGTCCACCGCTGGACATAGGCCTCCCCCAAGGATTTCTAATACGACCGGTTGGAAGCGGTCTGCATCCAGCGCCTTCCTGCGACCCTTATCAGGTCGTCCGACCTGGTCGGAGGGTTTCCGTCCAACGCTGCGCTTGCCGGTACCTGGTCGCTATTCAAGAACCTTTCTGCCCCATCGGCCATCAGTTATTCGCGCTATGTACGCGAACATTATTCCATTCATCCAAATCTATTCCGGCATTTAAGAGAGAAAACTTAATACATAAACTCTTCAAACATTACAAACCCTTGTTTGTTTGTTTTGTAATATCTTTATTGTACGAATAATATAGAACACAGAACATATAATATAGTATACACGTAAAAGCAAACATACAATGGCGGACTGATCCCATAAAGGGATCTCTTCCAGTCAACCGGCCAAATGATTGAGAGGATGTCTACTAATTGAAGGGTAGAAATACGTAGAAAATAACAAAGAAATATATAGGTAACTAGCAGCCCTACCCGGCTGCGCCCGGGCATGTATTATACCTTAAAACCTTCCTCGTGAATCACTCTATCTATTGGTGAAAACCGTATGAAAATCCGTGGAGTAGTTTTTGAGTTTATCGCGAACAGACAGACAGACGCGGCGGAGCACTTTGTTTTATAATATGTAGTGATAGTGATAAAAACTTACATAGTAAAATAAATAGATACATATTATAATATATATACACTTATATAAATATACTATACGGATATTCATATTAAATAGCTTAAAAACAACTCAGAGCTTAAATATTAGAAGAACAGACCAAAGATGATTTTAAAAGGCGAGATTTAAAGGTCACCAATGTAGGGGCAATTTTTACCTAAAGAGGAAGGGAATTCCAAAGCTGTGCTGCCATAACAGAAAACGATTTAGAGTAGGTGGCTGTAGAGTGTGGTGGTACAGATAAAATAGGATTGTTTGGACCCTGGTCAATCTGAAAAAGATCATTTTCCATCTTGACCTGACCGGGGATCGAACCCGTGACCATCCGTGTCGCAGGCAGGCGTGTTGACCACTGCGCCACGGACCTCGTCAAGGGCTCAACCGATTTTAAATGAAGATGAATTGTTAAATTAGTTAAAAATTAACAACAAAAAATAGGCTACTTAAAAATTACGGATACCTATATACTTTAAAGTGCAAACTAAAAAACGTACTTATATTTATTTTTCAAGGTACTCGAGGAGGATATAAGATATAGGCGTATTTCTTTAAATGGCAATCATCATCATGAATTATAATATTTATAAAGTAAACTTTTAATCTACAGTTTAAATATACAACATATTACTAAAGATGACGGTATAACAAATCGGTTCATTCGATGTAAGGCCACGGTGAATATACAAACACATAGCGGTTAAATTAAAATACCCTCTTTTTTCTTTGAGGGTTAAAAAGAGACGTAAGGTATTAAAAATGTACGCAAGGATCGTTCCTTGTACCTTTTCATAGGTGAGATCGAGTGTTTTCTCTGCGTCAAAAAAGATTTTTCTCAATAAGTTTATGTTATCTCTCATCAGAGTGCGGCCGGTTGCATCCTCAGATGTGATGGAGAAGAAAAAGCCGATACCGGGCCCCAGAAGGTTGGGGTCGGGTTTTTCATTTTCACTATTAACTTCGGTATCCTTCCTTTTTTCGGCATTCTTATTTTCTTTGTATTAATCCCAAATATGATGATACACAAATTGAGCTAGCCCCACAGAAGTTGTGAACTTGTGTCAACGGATTTAACGGTATTATATTTTATAATAGATAAACATCCACGACCCAGGCCAATCTGAAAAAGATTATTTTCGATCATGACCTGACCGGGGATTGAACCCGGCACCACTCGTGTTAGGCTGGCTCTTAACCACTGTGCCACGAAGGTTGACATTATGAATTTATTTTAGAGGTCATACCCATTTCACATAAAAAAAAGACGCTCCCTTAAACTGATATATTCATACACGTCTTTCTTCTTTGCGTGGTAGATTGAGCCCAGGTCTCAGGTCAGGTAAAACCTTAAGGCCACGTTTAGCATGCTAGTAGGCTTGTAAGTGAGAACGGTATAAAAATAGTGATGGGTTGCTAGCAACATCGCCTATTGACATATTCCTGACACCCACTTAAACTGATCTCTCTATATATTTATTAGTATTATTCAAGAGGAAGAATTTACAGGGCAGTCCTTGCCCAATACTAGCCAAAGCTGCGTGGCATTTTACCGGCCGCTCTCCGTACAAATATCTGAATTTCGGGCCGCCGCCACCACTTGTATTGAGACCTCGGTGCAAGACTAACTGCATAATCGATATAACTTTTAATTTTTTATAAACATAGCTATTTATATCATTGAAATTTATAGCGTAACATAGCTGTTTAGGTAAACATGAAGGTGTGGATTTGTTTAGTGTTGTGCGCCGTATGTGTGTTTGGGAAGACGCGTAAGTATTATCTTATTTTAATTACATAATTACAATATAGTAGTTTAAAAAAAATAAGGATAGCAAGAGTAGTGAACGCTTTTGGTAACAATTGAACAAAGGGATAATTGGGCTGTTGATGAATAGTAATTATTACTGTTTAGTTAGAGGGTTTACTTATTATATTATTAGAGAGATCAAGTATTTCTTTTATTTGACGAACTCTGAGGCTAAGTGGTACCGTAAATGCTGTTTTTTTAGGGTTCCGTAGTAAACTAGGAAGTCTTATAGTTTCGCCATGTCTGTCTGTCTGTTTGTCCGCGGTTTTACTCAGATACTATAAGTACTAGAAAGCTGTAATTAGCAAAAAAAATTTTTTTAAGGGTTGCTCCCATACAAATAAGGAGGGAGTAATATTTTTTTTGCTATACAAACCCATCGTGTTGGGTATTATTAAATGAAATATTTTGTTTTAACGTGCAAATTTTATTTAGAGGTAAGTTTCCCCCCCTAGAGCGAGTGCTAAACGCTTATATATGGATACGTGAAAAAAATTACAGCAGTAGTATATATACTGAGATTGAAAAGAAAACTATCAGAGCTGAGTACTAAGTACAAACTAAAAAGTTGTAGGCAACCAACTTATAAAATGTACTCGAAAATGTAAAATTGCATACAATTTTCATTGTTAGATGTTTTTGGTCGGTAAACTGTGAGGTGCGAGTGTGAGCAGTGTGAACTCAAAGTTGTCATTCGCAACTACGGAACCCTACACTGCGCGTGACCCGACACGCACTTCACCGGTTTTTTTTGTATCTCCTTACATTATAAATCTACCGACACCTACTAGGTATATATCCTAAAATCTTGCACCTGTGTGTTACTTTAAAGTTGACCTAATTTTCAAAGAATTGTTACGTTATATTTTGTAAGTATTAATGACATCGCACGAAAGTACATTTTGTTTTTTTTTCGTACAGGAATGCATTGTTTGCTATTTATGTTGTACAGTACATTTAAAAATGATTGAAATATATAAGTAAATAGTCAAAATTGGAAGGTATAATCGCGCGCTGAAGTGCTTTTAGATACATAAGACTCTACTATTGGAATTAATTGGAGTATGTAGGTAGCAGGAATATTATATAACATAGGGATGTAAATTATCCTTATTATATCATATAAAATATTTCTGCTATTTAAAAAAACAGGGCGTAAAATGATGTTTCGTATAAATACACTTTGTTCTATTTCTTCTCTTATGCACATAATAAAATGTGGCAATGAGATTTCACTTTTTATTTGCGTGCTAGCATTTACGTTCTAAGTTTCTGCGATTCCGGAAGTATTTGTCGACTACTATTTTTTTTACTCAAAGGGTAAAAACGGGACCCTAATTACGAGACTTCTCTGTCTGTCACCAGGCTATATCTCATGAACAGTGATAGCTAGACAGTTGAAATGTTCACAGATTTCTGTTGCCGCTATAACAACACATACTAAAGAGAATGAAATAAATATTTAAGGACGACTTCCATAAATTTAAACGTTTTTTGCCGTTTTTCGCTCGATAGTATAAATAATGAGATGACTCGCACTTGGCCAATTTTTTCATATTCTTCATTAATTTCATAATCAATAACACTATTAAATTATTATCTAGCTTTATATTTGATAAGTATACCTTCATTACGGTCGTTGATCTCAGTACTTTGCCGCTAGAGGGGTGTTACGTATCAGTGGTAACAGTATGAAGGCTGTATCCTCGGAGACAGTCACCAGACCTGCCATTCAAGGAAGTCGAGTATCTTGTATGTAGCACACTGCTATATATAATCAACCTGCATAAGCTACGTAATTTGTGTAATGAAACTTTATTAAATACATTCGTATCTTCTCTGCAGTGAGCATTTATAACAATTAAAGTATGTTTTGTTTAGACTGTTACTTGACTGTTACACAAAACGGCTTAATGTTTAGTTAAGAAAAATAAAAAAATATATATAAATAGACAATGAAATCATCGACAGTATCGTTATTTGTAGACAATACCCAATAAATGATAAAGCCTCTTTATCTCCAATAAATATTATACATTACAACCACAGAGCGAAACTAATCGGCGAATCCGATGAAATAAAACGTGAGCAAATCCATGAGGTTACCATATTGAATATTTACATTATAGAATACTAGCTGTTACTCGCGGCTTCGCCCGCGTGAAATATAGCCTATGTCCTTCTCAATACCCTCACCTATGTGTATGCAAAATTTCAGGACGATCGGTTCAGTAAATTCGGCGTGAAAGCGTAACAAACAAACAAATAAACAAACTCACTTTCGCATTTATAATATTAGTTAGGATAGTTAGGATTAGGATAGGATAAATTTATTTCTATACTTATCATATTAAATTTATAGGAACCCCTCTAGTTATAAGCCCGTAGGTGTAGGCGACAATATAATATACCCAATACTTAAACTATTTTCAAATATTCCCAAATTTTTAACTTCGTTTAACGCATGCGATTTGCTGTCGTATACAAACGTGCTGACTTCAATCCTTAATTAAGTCTCTACAGCATTTTAGGGATAATGTCAGCATTATCAGATGACTTTAGGCGGTACCCCCAGACCTTCAAACAAAAACCGTAAGCCACCCATTACCCAATCCTATCCTAATCCCAACTAATATTATCAATGCGAAAGCGAGTTTATTTGTTTCTTTGTATATTAGTTTGTTTATTTGATACACTTTCACGCCGTATCTACTAAACCGATCATCATGAAATTTTGCATACACATTGGTTAGGGTACTGAAAAGACATAGCCTATAAATAACGCGGCGCGCTATAAATAAATTTTATATTATAAAAAACAAAGATTAAAAAAATATATTTCGTCTAAATAATAAATAGTTTACAGAAGTATTTGACAGCTGTCAATCCATTCAAAGTGACTATGAAGTTCCAAGGACACAATAAAACACATTGTAATAATTTTCATGCATAATACATGAAAAGTTTGTCATTTGGAATTCAAAATACATTTTCATAATATCGTTACTAGGGTCACAGCGGAGTTTGAAAGCGTTGAGCAATGGCCAATGGCCAATTACACATTATCAGACCGTGTCCGTGTTACAGCAGTTGACACAGCGTTATAAAAACAGATGCCATATCCAATCTATCCATTTTGTATATTCCAGTTCCGGATCTTTATCATAACATTATAATTGAGGGATTCGATAGGCAGGAATACAATGTAGCTATCCCTCCTCAGGGTATCAGTCTTGAGATATGGGTCGGTTTATGGTGACGCCAAAAGGCGCAAGTTCGTATTTCTTAGCGAGGGCTTATTGTTGGAAGCACATGGACCATGGGGTCCTGGTGAGATAGATATCTTAAAAAGACTTTCATGGCTCATTGCCACTGCTAGTGATAAGAGGACTGGCTGTGTTTTAAGGCAACGGATAGTATTGCTATCTAACGATGAAACGCAGCCAGCGTTCTTTGCCTATCAAACTGATTAAGTTGTGGGTCGTCAGAAATTCGGAAGGAGATAGAAGTACAGGTGTTCTGCAGAAACGCCCATCATGAAAAAGATGTTGCCCCCGTCTTCAGTGCTATATGCAGCATAAGGTTATCAACTTACCTACTCTGGGGGCTAAGCACATTTATTTATCATCTTTATTTCCATTTCCGTTCTTGTGAGGCTAGTTTCTTCAAACGAGATAAATATTTCGTATCGTTAAAATTCACTGGCGCTCACCTTAAGAGTAAATGGCAGTTCAAGGTTTGAATCCTAATTTATCTAGCATACTAGTTTACTCGTGCCTTATGAAGTGCTTGGTTAAATTTTGATGAGGCAATTATCTATATGCCTAACATTAATGCCTGCGGCGATTATTTTTTTTTCAGTTCAATTTAATGAAGCAAAATAAAACTGGCCAAGTGCTAGTCGGATTCACTCAAAAACTAAGGGTTTCGTACCATAGTACAGTATTTAACTAAAAACGTGACAAAACTTACATAGAACGTCTTCCCAATGCGATTTTCTGATGTATGAGATAGTGTTTAGAGATTTTGTCAAAACAACAACTTTGTCAATGTCGAGAATAAAAATATCTTTATTGGATAAATGAAAGTTTATTTTGTTTCTATTATTTTTTGTTACAACTGCAAAAGATATATACATTTGGGGACATTTCAAATATCTACCTATTACGTTTCGAAAAATAAGATATGACCCTGTGACAGATGGACGGACATCGGAAGCTTAGTAATAAGGTATTGCATCAAAAAAATCACTTCCATTGAGAATTGTGCATCTTCTCTGAACCACAGGGCAACGCATGGTCGGAAGTCTATTGTCTAATTATTTAAATTATGAAATTAAATATTCGATAGTACGGCGAAGGCACGGCGTAGATACGGTGCGGGAGTGGGGCGTGAGATTCCAAGCCTTAATTGTCATACTCAAAACTACAATATCGCAAGAAAAGTTGACGCCTCCTATGCCCGCACGTGGCATCTTGCGGTAGCTAGCAACTAAGTTTTATTTCGCGATGCTGGTCGTTTTGAGAATCCTATCAAAGTGTTCCGCGCCTGTGCCGTATCTCTGTTTGTTTTACGCCTAGGATGAAGTCAATTCCACACCGCATTGGTATTGGTGCCATACAATCGGACCTATAATTATTCACCGCGACATACTCACGTCTCACGTAGGTACATATGTATGAGTCTATGATGTGTATGTTTATATGCAAGGGAAGTACAAGCAGGACAAGGTCCTTCCGCCGATTACACACCCTATTAGGTTATGACAAGATTTTGTAATAGGCTTTTTTGTTTGTTTTTATCTACGCACAAGTCTGGCTGTGTCTTATATAAGACTCATTTATTGCCTAAGTATGTTGCATACCTCCTAATCAGATGCTCTCGCGTTGCATCCTTCAGCTTCCTTGAACCCCAGGCCCGCTATTATGACAGCATTAATACACGGATGATGACTTTAGTTTTTTCCTTATTACATGGAAAGTCCTCCCAAAAAAGACACATTAGCATTCTTTTTAGACAGATTTTGATATACTTAATATAAAACATTTTTAAGGATCTGAAGATCCAGTCATCATGCCTAATAGATATCTCACCTAATGGCACGCGCACTAGCAAAGGCCCTGGCAAACTTATATAATTTTTAAAGTCATTGTTAGATGTCAGTACATCCACTGCTAGTGGTCTGGCCACTTACTAATTAAAATGTGATTTAGGATTAAAATAATTAATTGCTAGGTAGCTCTAGTTTCACATACCCCAGCGCCATAAGAGTAAAAATAGGTATTACGTAGTTATTTATTATTTAAGAGATATAAATTCTTTTTACTGTTGTACATGCTCTAACTTGGGGACGTGGGGACGTTGGGACGTTACAGCACGAAACGCCCTCTATGTATAGTTGCAGAGCAACTCTAGTTTTTAAAAAGTCGTATAAACAATCCTCTGACTACTCAGGCTAGTATTATGGCTCTGGTAGTACAGAGAGGGTCGTGCTCCTACAGTGGAGACTAGAAAGACCTGATGACGATGACGACGTATAAACAAAAAAAAATGTTCCACTATAAGGTGATATGGACTGGCAAGTTTTGGGGCCGGTGATCTGCATGTAGCTAAGTCTCTTTTTGAATAGCTCAAGATGTATATCGCTCCAATTTCCCTGTGAAAATTAAGTACAATTACTTGTCCGCGGGAATTGAACCTAGAGCCCTCGTGCAGCAGCTAGCGTGTTAACCGCTGCGCCACGAATGCAGTCCATTTATATTCTGCATACAATTTTCTAATATTGATTTCATAACGAGCTGTCTGGCTGGCAATTATTACAAAATTATTACTCTATGTAACATTAAAAATACATTTTACAGTTAAATAAATAAATAATAAATAAATAAATATATAGGGACATATCACACAAATTGAGCTAGCCCCACAGTAAGTTGTGAACTTGTGTCGCAGGATACTAACTCAACGATACTATATTTTATAATATATACTTATATAGATAAACATCCAAGACCCAGGTCAATATGAAAAAGATCTTTTTCCATCTTGACCTGACCGGGGATCGAACCCGGGACCCCCGTGTCGCAGGCTAGCGTGTTGACCGCTGCGCCACGGAGCTCGACTTTTTAGTTGTTTAGTATTTTCACTTCTTTAATTTAGTTTAAGTCGGCTAACTATTATTTACAACATATGGTCCTGCTACAATGCACAGTCACTACTTTGGCAGGTATAAATAATCGGGTACTTGATAAACCGTTTTTCTTTGTTGAAGTATAGTGGTGAAAATGGTAAGACCATCCACGTTATATAGTACGTTTGTTGATAAAACCCTGGCCAATCATTAAAAGGTCAACACAGCCCGCCCGATTTGGCAAATTTATTACAGCCGGACGTCTCCCGACGCCAACTCTTGGGTAGCTCCCGAACGACAGACAAACACTTGCAAAAGAAGTTTAAGTATAATATAACTTTTCATCACTAACAGCATTTCAAATAAATAGAACTAAAATTAAAGTAGTTTGGCGGTAATAAACATTTCTATTAATTCACCAAGTGTAAGATAATGATAAGACCAAAATTACTAGAATCAATTTACTACCGAAGTACTGAACTAGATTTTTTAAATTACTTAATAGTTTAGGAGTAAGAGAATAAAATGGCGGGTGTTGCTAATTGTGCTGATCTAAGCCACTCAATACATACGTCAATCACGTCCTTTTCCCTTGTGGGCAGACAGAGCCTAGGTATATAAAACCTTAATGCCTCGTATAGCATACGAGTATTAATTAAGCCTCTTCATCAACAGGTTTTATATGTCTCCACTGCAGGAGCACGACCCTCTCTGTACTACCAGAGCCATATAATAATATTTAAGCCTCTTAAATACTTATATTTATGTGTTTCCAGCTGACTTTTTCCCGAAATGCAAGAGAAGCGACCCACAGATTGAAAAATGTATCCTTGACGGCGTGGAAGCAATGAGGCCTCATCTGAAGAAAGGCATTCCTGAGGTAACCTATCCTATTGATGATATTATGCATTTGAGAATTTGATTGGACGTAATATAAACGGAAGATAATTGTTACAACCTCATGAAAACACTTCTGGATGGATTTTGATAAACTTCACAATAGCTGTAATATTAGAACACATAGGCTGTAAACATTAATAAAGAACCACTGGACTATAATGAATTCTCGAAATCAAAATCCCTAATGGAATACAGAATGGCTATGGCGGTTAACACGCCGGTTTGCGACACGGATGGTCCCGGGTTAGATCCCCGGTCAGGTCAAGATGTAAAATGATCTTTTTCAGATTGACCTGGGTCTTGGGTGTTTATCTATGTATGTATTTGTAATAAAATATAGTATCGTTGAGTTAGTATCCCATAACACAAGTTTCGAACTTACTTTGGGGCTAGTTATAAAAAAAACTGAGATTGAGATTCAGAAAATCTGGGATTGAAATTTCAAAATAGCTCAGATGTGCAAAATCACGCTGTTTAGTTTTCTTGATCAATTTTACTAGTGGGAAAGGTGCAGACTGCAGAGGTGGTGACTTCAGCTTACTTGAAGTTTTTAATACTCATTTCCGTTCTTCAAATGTGTTTGATCTTCCCGTTTCAGGTTAACATTCCCGCAGTGGATCCCTTTATAGTGCCCACGCTGAAATTGGACAGAACAGCGCCGAACCTGCGGCTGAAGGCAACCATCAGACAGGCCAAAGCAGTGGGAGGGTCAGCCTTCAAAGTTGAAAAACTAAGGTGGGTAGCCGTCGCATTAATTATTCATATATATTATTAGAAATGCACATATTTTTCACGTGTCAATGGGTGGAATAAGTTGTGAAAAATCTATAAAAAAACTAGTCGAGTCTTTGAGTCTTTATGCCTAAGACTTATCGCCTAAGGCCTTTTGTACATATGTAAAAACACTTTATTTGTTTTAAACTTTTTATTTTTTACCCCATTTTATACACGCACGAAGTCTTAAAACTGAATTGCTTTTCCTGCTAAACTTCCGCATATCCGAATTAACTATAAACAATTTAACAGACTCAACATTTGAACGAAACACTAAGAATAATTCAAAAATACTTTATCTATCAAATCTGTATTTAATCGTATTGTCCTAAATTCCAGGATAAATCTGAACAACAAATACGCGGCTGAGCTGAAAATAACCATCCCCAAGTTGATCGTGGTGGCCGACTACGACGTACACGGGTCTCGGCTGCTCACCCTTGACATCAACGGGAAGGGCAAACTGCGGGGCAACTTCAGTGAGTAGACCTTCCAATTTTATACCTTCCTAACACATCATTAATATCATCATTTCAGCCGCAAGAATGATGTAGTATTTTTTTCAAAAAAAAACTGTTTAAAAATTTTTTGGAAAAAGAAATTGGGCCCTACTCTTGGATACGCTTATAAGAGAGGGAGGGATAGGAATTTGTTGGTCTGGGGGAACAAGACAAAGGTTTTTGAGATGCTTCTTGCTCGGATAGATCGAGGATGAGAAAGTAGCAGCTCGAAAGGCCGGAAGCGCGTATCCGATGCCAACTTGCAGCTACCGAACAGGAAGTTGAGGATGACACCTCTGACCATGTAATAAATGTTCTTTTTAATTCCAGCTGGCATAGCAGTGGTTGCCAAGGGTCTGGGTAAGGTGACGCTGAAGGACGGCGTGGAGTACCTGCAAGCAGACCGTGTGGTCTCCAAAGTGCGGATCAACCACGCCCAGATTGCGGTTGATGACGCCGAGAGACCCGTGGCCGGTATGTTTATTTTTTACTAGATAAAGGACCGATTTCTCGCCTCTTTCATACATAAAATGTTCTAGCTGTTCCGACATACAAACACATTAACATATCTTTATCCCTTGCCGGGTAGAAACGGTCCAAGGTCATAAAACCTAAAGACCACGTTTAGCGTGTTAGTGGGCGTTAAGGTAGAAAGCGAATTCAAAATAGTGATGGGTTGCTAACCGCATCGCTTATTGACGTGATTCCTTAGATTTTCGGCCAATATCTAGAACGGCTTTTACGGTTTCACGGGAAGAAAAGCAACTGGTATATTCTATGTTTTTATTTTTTCTTAATCCGACATGGAAGAGGCTGTTTTTATTTTCATACAAAAGAAAATCTTAAGGATCGGGAGGGTGGGTATGCTTTGAAAGCACTTGATCTATCGCTTGCGCTAAAGCCTTGCGGAGGTTAGATGGCAGTCGCTCTGTGTAAAATCTAGTAACTCAGTTAAATCACCTAGGATAAGTAGCAGATTGAAAAATCTGACACCAGTGTTGGTCATTTACACATACGAAAAAAACAAACAACAAAGTAGTGGATCCCGAAACTCAACTCTGAAACGTTACATCTGAGTTGAAGCAACGGGGAACACATTCGTGTTTCCCACATGCAAATTTTTCCTACATTTTCCCTGTTTGAAATTCAATCGCTTTCAAATGTTTGAATAGTAGGTAATTAATTATGCTGGGCACATGTAACGTAAAAAGTTGGCGTCACTTGTGGCTTCCCCGCGCCCGTTCAATATTATTCCTAGGTCCATGCTTATGACATGATTCCTTTAATTTTCATTTGTGTAAAAACATGAACATTTTATGCATGAAAGAGGCAAGAAATCAGTCAATAAAGGCAGATTTTCGGCAGTGTATCGAATATTGAGGAACAATATTTTTTTTCCGAAATGAATGGCGCTTCTCCAGACAACTTGCAACATTTCAAAATAATCAGTTAAGACTGGAAATTATAAAAAACCGACTCAATTTCACATTAAAAAACCTATAGTTTTTAATTATCCGATTATATATCCCATAAATCTATTTATTATTTTTTTGTAAATTACTATATGGGATATAGAATTATGACTTCAACCTTCTACTTAATCTATTGAGAAATAAGTTCGTTTCATTTTCAAAAGCGTCACCTCAATGTGCATAGAAAATTAAAATATGCGATACTTAAATAGCAGCGACTGCATTTGAATGTTTTTAAATATTTCCTGTGTGTTTCGCACTTGGGGCAAAGTTGGACAAGTTAGCTGTTAAGTAATCAGGCGGGTACTCAGCTTGAGGACTCAAAAGAGCTGCTTGCTATATTGTATGCCCGCTTTTCCTACTTACTTCCTCCCTAGTTAGTAAAAGGGGAACATTTTTTATGGGTTTTGATTATTATTTTCTTTTAATTCTTTAGACTTTATGCGCTGTTATAAACCTCATTGTATTATTAGTAGTTACTTCATTTACGCTTTTTCATAAAAATAAGATAATAACCAGATCAATGCAAATAACTCAAATAACACAAATTATGCAAAGAACTAAGATATTTGTAGTGGATGATGACTAACAAATATCTTTCGCATCGCGTATACTAATACCATCATCAGCATCATAGGTCTTTTTTAGTCTCTACTGTAGATGGACGTCATGCTAATAACATCAGTAACCCACAAATAAGCGTTCCATATTTATAGAGGTGTTACGAATATATATCAGAGCCAATATCGGTAACATAACATTAGCCCTGAAGAACCTAATACAAATATAATTAAGTTATTCAATATTTTTTTGATTCCAAGTAATATGTTACCGGGTTACATCCAAAAAACCGTTGAAATATTTGATAATTTTGGTATAAAATGAAGCATTCAATCAATTAAAATATAATGCTGTGACAGCTGTGTTATTTTTCCCCAACTCTAGTGACGTCAGTATTATTTACCTGTATGAGTTGGTAGGCCAAAAAGGAGCACGCCTCTGCCAGGTGAAGTCAAGTTGCTATTTGGGCCGAGAATACTAACGCCTAGAAAAATATGCCTTTAAACGCCATTTAAGCTTAGTGTATCAATAGCAACATTATGTATGACTCAATTTTAATTGTGACCAACAGATAGGCTTACTCAAGTCTTGTGACATCAGTATATTTGACTATATGTTTGGACCAAAGGGAACATACCTCTGGCCAAGCGAAGTGAGGTAGCCGTGAATACGGCGGGCAATTAAGACAGACGCCTGGAAAAGTATGCCTGAGCTAAGCCTACTTAGTGATGATAACACCAAGGAAAAACAATAATTTATATATTATTTTTTTGTTTAACAGCACAATCAGCAGCAGCTTTCTTCAACGCAAGTCCAGGCGTGGTGCTGGACATTCTGAGTCCTCTGATCGAAGAAACCAGTGCGGCCGTAGCTAAGGCTTTCATCAATAAAGTCCTGGGTTCGATACCCATCAAAGACGTTCTGCTCGACGACTGAATATACTTAATGTTATATTTTGTGATAAGTAGTCACTCTATACCAGATACATTTCGATTTGATATTGATTGTAGACCAATGAAAAGCTTGATGATTATGTAAACAGTTTCTCAATTTTATGAAATTACTTATTATGTTAGAACTACTAAAAAATCGCGTCAACTTTGCTGAAAGCAACCCCTCCCACCTCCACAGACCGTGACCCGCGCTCGCCTACTAGATCTCCCGATGGATTTTTCATCGGGAAAGTTCACGCAACCATGTTGTAGGTTTATTTATACACTGGAAAAAATTGATGCGTTTTGTTTAGTAGGTAGGTACGTGTTTTTATTATATTTTTTTTTATTTGAGGAGCCTGATAGCCTAGTGGGTGTGAGCATTATAAGTGCTTCCGCGTGTTAAGCAACCCTGACCGCAGTCCCCACTTGGATATGTGACCGTAAGTGGCATTAAAATATCTCGAGCTCCTCCGTGCTTCAGAAGGCACGTTAAGCCGTTGGTCCCGGCTGTCATCATTGATGGCAGTTGCTAAGCTATGTCAGATGCCTTTAGGCAGCTTGTAAAATCTATCACCAGTGTTGGCCTCAAAATGTATAAGGGTATAGAGATATTGTAGTTATTTAAATGTACAATTTAGGTTAAGAACGGATTTGGAGAGAAAAATTAAGTGAGAATTGGATTAAAAGAAATATTAAGTTACCAAGTGTGCTAGTGTTTTGTTTATACTTGTAATACTTATTTCTTAAGGATATTATAAATTAAGGATAGGGTTGATTTTGTGTCATACGAATTATAATATCAAATTGAAGATACATATTGTATTGGACACCAAAGAATATAGAAGGTGATGCAATTAAATTTACGAATTTTGTAAATTGAATAACGATTTATAATAAAAATATGTTCGTTGAAAGTACCTATTTTATTTGTTTGCATTAATACATTACCTTCCCGATTATATTTAGACTAGAATTTTCCTCCTTGCGTAAATTATACGTAAATTATAGCCGGCCTATGTCACCCGCAGATAAATTTTACAGTATTTTGTTTGGGAGCTTAGTCAATGCAAACAAACAATCTAATCTTTCAAATACAAAATAATTAGTATAGATAAATTGCTCAATTTTTTGTCAGTGATACACAAATCTTAAGCTTCAAAGTTATAAATTTTCTATTTCTTATTACGTCTAAATCGAAGAATTTGGACTTTATTTTTACACTACGTCCAAAAAGGAATGTGTTGGTTTTTAAGGAAATATGTGAGTATATATGTGAGTACAGTAATATTCCACCATAACTTCTTAATTTTCTAACGGAGTTGTATGTAAGCAGTTATTTTTGGCAGGCAGATTCCTTTGGTACAACTTGTTGTAAGTGATTGATATTCTTTCGACTTAGATCGTTAATATAATAGCACATTACTGCAGAGGCCGGGAAGTAAGGGATTGCCAGACGATTAGCGAAGCCTTGACATTGACAATAGTTACGAGTCCGGCAATCCCTTTCCCGCCGAGGCAAGAATAGAGCTTTTCTTAATAATTGTAAGGAAATTTAACTTAAAGTTACACATAAACTTACATGCCTTAAATATTTCCCCTTCCCAGGTATTTGCCGGTAGTAAATTTACCACTTTCAAATTAGGCTAAGTAGGTACTGAAAATACATTGCAGTGTTACTTTCATCACTAAAACTCATTTTAAACCGTTTCATTTCGAATATATAACTAACTTTGCACAAATTTATCGAAAATAATCAATGTTTACTGCAACGCTTTGCAGTGTCGCTTTGTAATCACTATGAGTATACTGAAAACTACTGAAAATAACAGCATTCCCGCGTTTTTAATTTTTTTAATTTTCAGTTGTCATTGACAGCAAAGGAAACAATGCCCATAGAGCCCAGAGATATTTTACACAAAAAATGTAATAGATTATTGTTTATTTCTCTTTCAACGAAAATTAAGCATATTTACGTATGATTACATATCAATATTTTAATAAAATTGTAGTCAAATTCATATACTATATGCATTTTTTAAATGCAGTATTAGTAATTGGCTGTATGACAAGTGACATAATTTACGTTACATAGATAAATTAAAAAGTTTTGAGCAGCGGCCAGCCGGCCTATTTACTAACTCAGATGACAGGTGTCGATGCCTATCAATCTAGGATTTGCTGTTGCAATGCGGTTTTTGTATTTCAAATAAAAAGTTCCAGCAAGCAAAACCCGCATTGTAAATGTAAATTCTAGATTGATAGACATCGACACCTGTCATCCGAGTTTGTAAATAGGGGGGCAGGAATGAATTTTGATACTTACTTCTTGGCCTAGGATGAATAAATAATGAATGAGCCAAGAATTACAAACTTCCATGTCTTCATTTTACTACAATAATGCCTACATTTCCGAGCATGTTTGAAAAAACCTAGTAAATATTCTGATATCTATGAAGAAAATATTTTTTCCAATGGAACCTATGCTGGTAAATCATTATTTTTACATTTTCATACAAATTTGTCGAACAGACCAAACAATTCGGTTTGAAAATGTCAAATTCTTTTGTGTTCCTAGCATTAGTCCCATTAGGAAAGTTGTTCGTTTGGACGCGCTGATTCACCCCTACTATGGAATGTCAGGGGTCAATTTACATACTGTGTTCACTGAGGGTCGCGCTCCTGCAGTGGAGACTAATAAAGACCTGCTGATGATGATGATGAAGACTCACGCGTGATGTACCTACCAGTATTCTTCTGCCGGAATTGTTTGTAAATCGAAATCTATGAAAAAAAAAATACATGTGAAAGTCTTCACTTACGACTATGTGCAAAGTCGGCTCTTTGTGAAAAGCAAAATAAGAGTAAGCGTAACTGCCTATATGCATGCATATGTAGATTTATATACGTATCATTAAGCAGCACAGTATACTTATCTCACACGATTTTCTAAGGCAATTGCTTAGGGTCACTTAACATTCTACCTGTATATTCATTACCTAGACTAGTCAGACCTTCCTGCGAGGTCGGTCAGCCACATATGGACTCTACAGCCAACTGACCCATTCCTCTTATAAAGGCATATTTTTCATTTCAAATGTCAATACGTTTAGACAAACAGACAGGCAAGATGTGGAAATTATTGTTGAAGTTTATCCTGTTGGCGATTTGTGCGGGAAATGTGTTTGGGAGGAGAGTGGATAGGAATACCTCGTATACGGAGGAAGATTCCAGTGAGTGACTCTTACTTTAATCGTGTAAACAAGTGCATTAAGAGTCCCACGTAAAGGCGAAATCCCATACAAACGTAGTATATACGAAATTTGGTTGAGATTGGCTTAACTGTTGTAAAACTAAAACCAAACTACGTTTGTATGGGATTTCGGCTTTACGTGGGACTCTTAAGAATTTATAAATTAATATCAATTTTTAGCCACTACGGCCCCGTAAATCTTCACCTTTCCCCGTTTATTCCGCTCCCTTAGGTTTTTAATCTCTAAAAATCCTTTCCTAGTTTCATACATGATAAAAGGAACCCCTGAACCAAATTTTAAGTTTCTAGGTACAGTAGTTCTGTGCGTTGATATATAAGTTAGTGAGTAAGCCAGGTTTGCCTTTTATATATTTTTAGAAAATTACTTCTGTGACAATTTCTTCTCTGTAGCTATAGTTATATGAATATTTGGACTTCAGACGTCATAATTTGGGAGACGCTGTAGCGAATAAAGCTTTAGGAATTAATATAAAAGTTTTTTTTAAAGGTGTATGAAACGATAACAAACAATCAAATGTAAAAAAATAATGTGAATTTACAATATTCACAAAAATATTTAGTTATAATCAAAATTATTTACAAAAATTAAAAAAAAATCGCAATTCTCCCAAACATTAGGATAATGAATATGAGATTAAAATAACACATAATTACAGCAATAATTTTATGCCATCAAAAAGACGTAGGACTTTAGTTTTCGCATTTTACTAAGATTTTACTCCTATGATTTAAATACAAAACAATATGTAATTACCATAATTTGATTTGTTTGAAGTAAAGTCATCGGTGTGCCACTACAGCGACCCGAATGTAGCGGACTGCATCCAAAGGATGGCAGAACAAGCCAAGCATCTGTTGGCCAAGGGAGTCCCAACGTTGGGAGTACAGCCTTTGGAGCCACTGAAGGTGCCGAGTATAAGACTGAGGCAACACAATGTGCCCAAGAATGCATTTAAATATGACGCCTGGCTGACTGATGTCATGATCAGTGGACTGACTAACTTTACTTTCAATAAATTAGAGTAAGTATTATTTAGTTGTACAGGTGTTTATTTAGTTGTGCAGGTTAATAAGTTGTAATGCCGTGTGGTTCCCGGCAGAGTAGAATAGTCTTCACTCCAAGTCTTCCCGTGGATGTCGTAAAAGGCGACTTAGAAAATACAAGCTAAACAAAGCTTATGAACATCAAAGAAACCTCTCCAATCCGTCTGGCAAGCGTGGAGAGTATACACCAAATCCTCTGACTGCTCTATATAATATATGGCTCTGGTAGTATAGAGAGGGTCATACTCCTGCAGTGGAGACTAAAAAAGACCCGATGGTGATAAATATTTTACTTATACAGGTATAATACAGCTAAAGTAGGTAGGACTGGCCTGCAAAGGGGTCCCCAAGTGATTTATATACAGCTTCATTTGAACTTCTGAGCTCTACTGAAATCTCGGATCACAATCCTTAATGAAATACTGAATTGCAAGAAAAAAAAACGTCTTTGGAAGATACTTAGTAAACTTAACTTTGCTATGTTGCAATGTGATTCCCAGCATGCCTTGTGGTTCCCGACAGAGTAGAATTGGAAAACTTGTCTTCCCGTGAATGTCGTAGGATGCGACTAGAAAACACAAGCTAAACAAAGCTTATAATACATCAAAGAGACCTCTCCAACTCGTCTGGCTAGCGTTAAGTGGTAAGTGTAGGACAAATCCTCTGATTGCTCTGGCTAATATATCATCATCATCATCATCATCAGGTCTTTCTAGTCTCCACTGCAGGAGCACGACCCTCTCTGTACTACCAGAGCTATATACTCGTACTAGCCTGAGTAGTCAGAGGATTTGGCCTACACTCTTCACGCTGGCCAGACGGGTTGGAGAGGTCTCTTTGATGTTAATAAGCTTTGTTTAGCTTGTGTTTCCTAAGTTGCCTTTTACGACATCCACTGAATGACTTGGAGTGGTCCTATTCTACTCTGCCGGGAACCACACGGCTAATATATGGTACTACTGAAAGGGTCAAGCTTCTGCAGTGGAGACTAAAAAGTTTTTAGTATATTTCAATCGATGTAATTTTCAGCGTCTACCCTGAAGACTTGAAAGTGACAGCCAACATAAGTCTTCCACACCTAGTGATGACGGGAGAATATGTGATCCTCGGCGAGTTTCAGATGCTACCTGTAGAGTCTACGGGGAAAATGGCGGCTAACTTTTGTAAGTTGTACCTCTTCTGTCTCAATATTATTGATAGATAGGTTCAACTGCCTTTACAATAGTTCAGTTACGACATATATTTTTCTTAAATGTAATATATGATATTATAGGAACCTTAATTAAAATAAATAAATAGAGATAATATATACGGACAATTTACAAAGACTGAGCTGCCCGAAATTTAAGACTTGTGTTATGGGATACAAACTGAACGATACTACATTTCATTACAAATACTATCATAGATAAGTAATCATTTAATTTGAAAAAAGTCATTTGACATTTTGACCTGACCGGGGATCAAACCTGGAACCTCTAGTGGCCAACTTAGCATGATGAGTATGATAAGATCTCAGAGGATAAGATCCACTTTGTCGGGCTCGTGATGTCGAGCTCCGTGGCGCAGCGGTCAACACGCTAGCCTGCAACACGGGCGTCCCGGGTTCGATCCCCGGTCAGGTCAAGATGGAAAAAGATCTTTTTCATATTGACCTGGGTCTCGGATGTTTATCTATATAAGTATATATTATAAAATATAGTATCGTTGAGTTAGTATCCTGCGACACAAGTTCATAACTTACTGTGAGGCTAGCTCAATTTGTGTGATATGTCTCTATATATTTATTTATTTATTATTTATTACTTTAAAATCTAATGCCTTTCTTATCAACGTATTTATGTACCTGATTTTATTAATATTGTCACGTCTTTCTTCCTTGCGGGGTAGTTAAAACGTAGGTCATGAAGATCTAAAGGCCTCGTTTAGCTTTTGGTGGGCGAGTAGGTGGAAAACGGAATCAAAATAGTGATTTTGTGATTGTGTGTGAATAGTGAAGTTATTTTTGCCCATTCCCTCAATCAGCCTTTACAATCTGCACGGGAAGAAAAGCAGTCCATTCTACGTTTTTTAAATTTCTCCCAGTCCAGCATGGAAGATTCAATTAATATCTTTATTTGAATTTCGTAGCAAGGTGCACTGCGGCCTTGGTGGCGCTGGGCGCGCGCGTGCACAAGCGGATGGTGATCAGAGACGCGGACGTCCGGCTACGCTGTAGCGACACCGTGAAGGCAGACCTCAACGAAGTACACTCTACTACCAATGAGATGGGTACGTATCTGTATTATTTTGCAGACCAGCATAAAATGCCGGTGTTATGTGGTCCCCGGTAGGACCACTCCAAGTCTTCCCGTGGATGTGATGTGAAAGCTTGTAAACATTAAAGAGACTTCTCCTCTGACTGTTCTGGCTAATATATAGCTCTGGTAGTACAGAGAGGGTCGTGCTCCTGTAGTGGAGACTAAAAAAGAAGAATCATCAAACTCTACCTCTCTTTTTTCAGCGATGATAACGGACCACATAGCAAAGATGCACTCAGCAGAGATCGTGAAAGAGATCCAGCCGGCGGTGGAGACATCCCTTGCGATGGTCCTGGAGGACATCGCTAACAAGTTCCTGAAGCACATCCCTTCAGAAATGGTCTTCCCAAATTAGACTTAGTTTTATTCGGCGTATAGTTTTCAACAAATTTAGGAATAATGAACAAATATTTATTTAATCATAAAGTCATTGTTTGAGGTAAATACTCAAAGTTGAATTCACCTCATCATGGTTTCTGTACCAGATTCTTAAAATGATACTGTGCCTTTTGCCTTCGTTTGCTAAAACGCGAAAATAAATTAATCTTAAATAAATAAATAATAAATTGCGAATGTGAATCAATATTTTCTCAATCATCACAATATTCACCTAACATCAGAATTAAGTACATATATTTTTCTAGCGCATAAGAGTTGATTTTTATCAATTGTTTTTTACATCATGGTTTTTAATTTTAGTTTTTGTTACCTTCATCTATTAATAAGCTTTATTTATTTAACTTATGTGTACACTGTGCATTTTTATTTATATTTATTACCTTTGAAATAAACCCCTGTTTCAATTGACAATTATTTTTATTCTCTGCCTTCAATCAATACGTTGCACCCACTTGACTGCATGAATAATCAAGTCTGTCGTCGTCCCGTTATCGATTAGTGATCGATCGTTACTTAACGAGCAGATAATTAATCGCAGTATTGAGTGAGAATTGCTAACTCGGCATTACACTAGTGACGTAACCATAGGCCTGCGACCGCGACCGCTGAGTTACAACACTACTCGATATTGTGTACACAAACCTGTCTACTCAAATTATGACCTTAAGGTAATTACATAAGATTGTTTATAGAATGGACAAAAGTTTGTGGGTCGAAGACCTAAAATTATACAATTATGACGACACTACTAAAAGGTGCAGGATTGCATTGTCAAAGTGATTTGCTTATTGTAATGATAATATAGATATTTTAGCTCGCATTCAGCAACATAGCCTGAGGGGCCATATTAGAATACTTGCTGGTTAATGTTGGGTGTAACTTGACATAGTTACATTTGGACGGTGACATTGAATTCTTGAGCAACTTCATTGTCTAGATCATATGGTAGTGAATAATGATTAGTTATAGGATATGATTAAGAAATAGGTAACGTGTTTATAGTTCTTGCAAATGTAAAAATAACATACATAATAATAACGTTACCTATTTATATGTACACGTCTTTTTCCGTAGGTTGGAGTGGAGACACGCGGGCGCATAGGTGAAAAAACATAATAGTTATGTATGAGAGGCTTGCCTCGTTGCCTATGGACACAGAGCAATGTGACTGTTGCTCGCGAGAGTGCGAGCGATATTACGTGCTCTGTGCCTATTAACATGATTCCCAAGTTTTTGCCTATGCATTGATCGGCTTTTACGATTTTCGCGGGAAGCAGCTGGTCCACGAGGTATCCTTTTATTTCTAAACCACCTTCAAAGAAAGTATACTTACCTAAAACTTTGAAATTTTTTTATATAGCGCCAGGTTCTGTTCAATGTTTGTTTTGTAATTCCATCGTAAACTATGACCACGCAACGAGATCGATAAGAAGATCCGATGGTTATCACGCTTATCGTCACGTCCCAAATGGTATTTATATAAAAACTTACTAAAGCAACGTTCATTTGTTTTTAATTACCGAAATGTGGAAAGTGCTGTTGCTGCTCGGTTCAGTGAGCGCGGCTTACGCGGGAGTTGGGAAGAGTTTCATCAACTGTGAGTTTTTGTTTTCATTTCGTAAGCCATACATAATATTACATTGCATTGGTTACCTGCAAATGTAATACCAATAATGCTTGCGTTACTTGTGTGAATTAATCTGTAGTAATATTATGAATAGAAAATATTTGATTGTTTATATTAAATAGGCTCCGAAACTATTGGACCGATTTCAAAATTCTTTCACGTATTATTATTATCACGTAGCAGATAAATATATCTGCGAGTCGAGTGACATAGGCTTTAATTTACGTAGACGAAATCGCGGGAACAGTGCTAGTTTATGTTACTTTAGCTAGTTTAAATTATTTTATTATCTTTCGTCCGCGGTTACAAGATTTAAGATTTGATTGTTTGTTTGTATTGAATAGGCTCCGAAACTACTTGATCGATTTTCAAACTTCTAACACCTGTATATAGATAGCTAATTTATCTGCGGGTGACATCCTAACTAATATTATAAAGGCGAAAGTGAGTTTGTTTGTTTGTTTGTTACGCATTCACGCCTATCTACTGAACCGATCATCATGAAATTTTGCATACACATAGGTTAGGGTATTGAGAAGGATATAGCTATAGAGATATATAGGACTACATATCTCGCGGGCGAAGCCGCGGGCAACAGCTAGTAGGTTATATCTTATGCGGACGGATTCGTGAGTTTGCCAGTTTCTAAAATGCACGATGCTTTCTGCTGTCTTCGAACTTCAAAGTCAATCTTGTTTTTCTTTGTTTTCTTACCCACAGTCGGCGGGTTTATCTGCCCACGAGAGGACAAGGCTTTGGGACGATGTTTGCGAGACGCCCTGAATGCCTACATTCCTAAATTAGCCTCAGGTATGCTACAATTACCTTCATCAAAATTCTAGGCCGAGTACAGGCTATTTGTATGTAAATCTCACGGATAACTCTTCACCATACATGCAGTTTGACTTGAAACCTTATGCCAAGTAATCCTTACTAATATTATAAATGCGAAAGTGAGTTTGTTTGTTTATTTGTCTGTTTGTTTGTTACGCTTTCACGCCGAATCTACTGAACCGATCATCATGAAATTTGCATACACATAGGCGAGGGTACTGAGAAGGGCATAGGGCATTATTACGCGGGCAAAGCCGCGGGCAACAGGTAGTATAATATAAAAGAAAATATAATCCCCGACACAAAAAGGCTTCTGTAACGGATGAACCGATATAATCAAATATATTGCAATAAAATTAGAAAGTGCTAACACGTGCGCCCCCCGTATTTCTCACTAGTCTATAGAGTTAACCCTGTACGTATTTATTAATGTAAAGAAAATTTCTATTTAAAATAAATAGTCTAATCATTTCGGTTCTAAGGCATATTGCATAATGTTTTCAGGACTACCAGAATTAGGAATACCACCGTCCGAGCCCCTGGTGGTACCATCTTTGTCAGTTCAGCAGTCAACCGGCCCGGTATCGGTGTGGTCCTCTTACACCGATGTCACAGTACGAGGCCCTTCTACAATGAAGATCAAAGATGTCAAGTACGTATTTATTAATTTATACTACTTATAGCTCACTACAAGCTTGGACTTCTCAAACTTTTATTAAAATATCTCTTAGACTATACTGAGATTAAGGCCAATTTGAACGTTTTGTACTTACCTACGTAATACTACCTACCTAAGTTCTGAATTTCATCGTAATAGGTTCAAGAGTTATCACGAAACATTTTACATAAAAAAAATTGTTTTTGCCCCGACTCGATTTGAAACATATGTATTTTTTAAGAGGTTTGTTTGATTTGATGGAGATGGGTGTTTTCACTAATATACCCTGTATAGACAGTCGGTAAAATTGATTTGAAAGCTTTTAAGTAGTTTAATTAAAAAAGCTTTTAAATAATCTAGCAAATCAAATTTTACCGACAGCCCGGTGCTTGAGCTGAAATTGTGCATCAAGTGTAAATCACATGATAATGAAATAAGTGCAAATATAATAATGTCTATAAGATCATTCGATGAGTAACTCTCTGATAAACTTTATGACAATATTTTATTGTATCTACATAAGAATATTTGCTCAGAATAAAAGCCCCACCTAAACATTGAAAACTGTTTCAGAATTCACTCAGATCAACATAAAGTGATCGCCAAAATTTATATACCGGAGTTGCGAATGAAAGGAAACTATGAACTGTCAGGAAACCTACTGATGCTACCCATCAAAGGAGACGGGAAATTTTCTGCCAAATACGGTGAGTAGAGCTGGCAAAATATAATTCTTACAAGAAAGAAATCTCTTATCTGTTTTTTCCTTAACCCTTCAGGTTATAGAGCCACGATATACCTATAGTTAACATTATATTAATTAAGACATTGATTGCGATTGATAAACCAAAAAGTATCGAATATTAACTTTATATTTGTTGGATTTTCACAAGCTTACATTTAACTTGCCTTGTCTGATTCTGATTGACTTGACCAAACTAAGTGAACACTTATTACTATGACGATTGGTTCATGTAACTTTCAATTATTTTTGGATGGATAATGATTGAAATCAGTTCCTAAAGTTAGTCTTCGCTTTATTAACCGACTTCAATCAACTCAAATTATTGATTATTGTATGTATCTTTTTTCTGTTATGTATGTTAACCGATTTTAATAAGACGTTTTGTTGTATCAGCATTGTATTTTTTATTTGTAGGCGACATCGATGCGCTAGTTACAATAAATTTGGGCAGAGCCCCACGACATAATGACTTGGACGCTCTCACGTGCGAGGACCTTCACGTCAAGTTCCACCTTGGGTACGCTTCGATGCAACTCCAGAATCTTTTCGGAGGCGATAATGACTTGGGTAAGGCTCTGTTTTCCTTTCTCATAGAAATTATTTTCTAAAGCTTTTTGATACGAGTTCATTAGCGTTAATTAGAACTGCTCATGTATTTCTAATGGTGATTTTTTTTAAAAATAGGTTCAGTAATATTTGAGTTTACTCATTACAAAAAGAAAGCCATCGTTTTTCTCTCTTCTTTCATTAGCAAAGATCTTCTGTGACATGGAAATTAAAATTAATATATAAAATTATATTCTTGGTTAAAATAGTGGAAACCTAAACACAAGTGGCTGCCTAAGTGAGTACTTATTTGATTTCAGGCAATACGATGAACGCGTTTTTGAACGAAAATTGGCAAAAGTTGGCAGAAGAACTGAAGGCATCAATGGAAGAAGCTCTCCGGGACTTTTTGAAGCCGCTGGCTGACCACGCATTTGCCACTTTGAACGCAGATGACATTCTCTTATAGAGAAAAAAAATCAGCTCCTAGAAGTTAAACCAACTTTAGGAAATGGTTGCAAAATATCAAAATTTTTTAATGGACTATGTAGCTAGCTTGACGTGAGCTTTTACTACTTCACCGAACTTTTTGAGGTGAGGGTAAAGTGCCCTCAACCTGTAAGGCAAACATCACCAAATTGCCCCACGGAGGGACGGACGTTCGGTGGTAAGCTTATGACTTGCGTATGAGGCCGTATTATCCGACATAAATTGTAGTTTCATCCCTACCACTTGGATAACTGGCAACCTGGTAAAACACGCTACTTCAAACAAACTTCCTGCCTCGTACTACAGAACTGTATAATTAACTTCCTGCGGCGGTATTCCCGAATCGATATAACATTGGAACCTCAAAAAACGAGATTATGTTTTTACAAAAGGCGGGCAACGCTCTTGTCACACTCCTGGTATTGCAGTTGTCCATGGGCAGCAGTGATTACTTAACATCAGGTGACCCGCTTGCTCGTTTACCGTCCTATACCATAAAAAAGAGGAGGTACTCGTATAGGCTTGTTAATATGTGATACCACTAATGAAATTAATTACATGTGGTATAACTGGAATTCTCTTCCCATTATTTTCTTGCTCTATTACCGAAAAAAAGAACTTTATGTTAAAAGTCCTAGTCAATACAATTATATACAAAATAATAGTTTTCCTGACTCTCTTTAAACTTCCGAAGGAGGTTGATAGTTCATTCATTGGAGGTTCTCCATTAGTAAAATGATCTTTAGTTAGGTTAAATATTTATTTTTTAATTTATTTCCACATTTACTTATTTTATAAACTAATGTTGTTTTCGTTAATAAAAATCTATTTGTGCAAATGTTTTATTTACTTTAATTCGAACTTAATATTAACTACTTTATCATCACATTTGTTTAATTTTAGTGCAAAACACTGAGATTAAGTTAAGTACTTACAAACTTAAAGCTATTTTGGTTACTACTTAAATAAATAAAGCTTAACTACTGGTATACATGTCCATATTTTCCAACCAATCATAACCGTAAAAGTCAACAACCACTCCAATCAAACTAATTGCCATGCATGAATTGTCAACTATTTGAATGCCCAAAATACATGACCGAATTAATAAAATACCGCAGCATAATTTTTGTTACGTATATGGTAAAACAGGTCATTTTGTCGGTTAAAGTCCCGTGAATTGGCTCCGATTACATCAGAATCAAATGGTTTCACCACTTCATCTGAGCGTCTTCGCGGTTAAAAATCCTCAGATTGAATGCGTCAGAGCATTTGATATTGTTATTATTTCCTTTTCTTTTTTTTATCTCGAAATATAATTTAGGTGTATGACTAATACCACGGGTTTTCATTTACACCAAGCAAGTATCAGCTTTAGCAGAAATACAATTATGATTATTATTATCTAGAACCCGCAGACAACTATGTGAAAATAAAGTACATGTATTTGCTCGCATCAAAAATCACACCCAATGCCCCTAAAGGTCGTAGGTTGAACTAGGTTGGCGTATTAACCAATTCGCCACGGTGGTCGCCGAAATCTACAAATAGTTAACCCAACAAAATAGCACATGAGTGACCCGTTTTATAATATACTCTAGTTTAATATACCTAATAATTATCGTCATTATCATGTTCAAATTCTTATGGCATACCTCACAATGAAAGGTTCGCTTTTGTTCTTCTTATCAATGGATACAAATGATTTGAATTTAAAATGATTAATGTTTAGTGCAGGTACTACACCGCTGCCAGAGCTCGCCTAGTTACTATGCGATCTGTTACGCAATTTGTCAATATTGATAAAGTCGACGATAGAGTAGTAGAATGATTTCTGCGTTTGTATAATATTGCGTTATTTGAATCCGAAATCTTACAATCACACAATAAAGAGACAAAGTTCTAGTACTACAATATCTCCCTCTCTCTCTGATACTACTCATATCACTAGCATCTTCACAATACTTATAAAGCTCAGTCACTCCATGGCAAACATATCAGTCACTAAAATATGTTTACGTATCATAATAATACAGGTCTTTATCCATT
This sequence comes from Rhodophaea formosa, assembly GCA_963082605.1. Classification (NCBI taxonomy): domain Eukaryota; kingdom Metazoa; phylum Arthropoda; class Insecta; order Lepidoptera; family Pyralidae; genus Rhodophaea; species Rhodophaea formosa. The sequence continues at coordinate 17,603,799 of OY720207.1, forward strand.
CGAGAAGAATTCCAAACGTAAAATAATGACAAAACTAGCATCACGTGGAATCCGAAATGAAATTGAACCTACCCTATTGATACGGTTTCTATTTGGAATAATTCCAAACGCTTATGATTACATAAATGCAATAGATTCGTAAGTAACCCAAACTTCAATAAGTAATTCAATATTGTAACTATGTCACCTCGGCCTATACCCAGCAGTGGGATGCAGAAAGCTGTTGATGATGATGATGAACTATCTCACAGTCTTATGTATGAAGCTGACATAAGAATTCTGAATTCTTTTTTCCGCTATTTATGTGTCTTATATCAGATGAAGGCCTCGAGTTTAGGTTCCTTGTAACGTGAGCTATGAAATTGTCAGCAAATTGATCTTCTTTTGAAGCCGAGATATATTCTGCATATTGAAACGCAGCCGTTACTGACATTTATAAACACACAGCTCAAACCACTCAACGGATTGGGCTAAAATTTGGCAAACAGAAATTTATTATAACGTTCCCTGAGAAAGTATTTTTCAAAATTCGCTCTCTAAGGGTGAAACGGGTTTCAAAGTTTGTATTTGATGAGAGCGATGTTGTGAGCAAATGCAAGTTATTTAAAAACTTTAAAATGTCATAAGTGGATGCTTTGTTTGATATCATTTATATAGTAATTTTGTATTTTAATACCACTGGCTAGTCTCTCCATCATTCATAAATGGAATTCTCCAAGAACGTCAAGATCTCAAGTCTTTGAGCCTAGGGCTTGAGCCACACATCCATGGGGACTTTGGTGAAGGCCGCGTTGAGGAAAGACTGGAAGTGCTTGGCGATGGACAGCGAGGCCGCAGGTCTCATCTCCTCGATGATCTCCGCCGCGTTGTTGTTCAGGAACTGGTTCATCGCTTCACCTGGAATTTTAAAGACATTTGGATTTAGATATTGTTGTATTTAATTGGAATTAAAGCTTTTGGAAATATTGGTGCCTATTTTTAGGGACAATAAAAAATAAAAAACTCTACTGCCATTTTTGTTGAAACTACATAGCCTTTGATACTTCGGGGAAAAATGCGAATCTAATTACATCTCAGACTTTTAAATCAGTCAAGCCGCTTAGGCTACAGGAGGCAACAATGGCACAGACATCCTTACATACAAAACATTAACCTTACCAAAGAAACTTAAAACATTACCTTTCTTCTGGGTAGGTCCGTTGGGTAAAAATAACAAATCAACTACTGGAACGAAGTCGTTAGAAGTGCACGAGAGAGGCATTAAAATGACAATGTCACAGAAAATGAAGATAAGAGTCTGTTCAAGACAAGAACAACATTTTTCCCAGCATCCAGCGAGCATGATTTTCACTAATTCTCATTTTCACCATTAATTATACCTGATAAGACTTTCAATTGGATGTAAACTTTAAAGTTTTTAATAACATTTTGCATTTCTTAGAAAGTAAGATAATTTTATGATCAGACTCACTCCGGCTCTCACACTCTCCGAACGAAGCATAGTCGTAAAGGTACTACTCAAACGTAAATTTTCTGCGAAAGTGTGGTAGTTCCCCGATCGAGCCGGCCCATTAATGCTCTAGCAAAAGTTGTAGCGTGGCTCTACTACAACGTAGTGTAAATACTAGGGTTGGTTTCTCATCAAACTCACCGATAACGCTTCCATAGTTGACGGTGTCCCGCACCCTGAACCTGGAGTTCCTGAGTTTGAAGTCCACCAGAAGCCGCTCGGCGCTCATGTACTTCAGGTTGTCCTTCTCGATCTCAGTGCCAAAGATCTTGGCGATAGCAGCCACGTCGACTGGAAAAGGTTTTAAAGGTTTAGCATTAATATTTGGAAGATATTAGGTTAGTAGGCTAGATGGTTTAACATGTCAGACAGTTAGAAAAATCTGGACAGCCCCTAAATTACATGAAAAGAAATGTGAGGTCAAAATACATCAACCTTTTCATGAACTATGGTCATCTGAGAAAAAAACTTACTAATAGGTTTAATATAACTGGTTTAGCCAGTGTTCCCTAAGTCGCCTTCTACGACATCCACGGCAAATCTCGGAATCGTCCTAATCTACTCTGCCGGGAACCACACGGCATCAGAATATGTATAGAACTTACTAAAAGCGGCCCAGAAGTCTCCTTGCGAGCGCACTGGAAACAGCAGGACTTGACCCGACACCTCATAGCGACCAGTGATCTCGATACGCGGGAGGATCAGCCCCATGTCGATGCGCAGCTTTCTCAGGTCGGACCTGAAATACGAGAAAAATGTAGAAGACACATAAGTCTTGTCTGTATCCCTTACAGACTAGGCAAAGTAGGAGCAGAGGTAACCATTGAAGATGATGAAACACATTTCGGACAGATTATTTTTTATAAAGGTAAAGAAGATTTCTTATTGAATTTTGAGAATATCTCCATCGTCAGACCAGCCTGAAGATATAATTTTATTACATTGGCATCGAATTGACAATGTCAATAAATTTCAACTCCATTAAACGTCGGAAAGCTAGTCAAATTAAAATAATTGCTAAATAAAAGTTTGTACTTAAATAAAGCGCATTTTCCAGCTTGTTCTAAATCCAGGCTATTATAAAAGCGGTTCGGGCTCAACCAGTGATTTTAAGTACATTTTCATTCGTAAAGTTACTACAGTGAGACAGTCGACCAATTTGGTCACCACGGACTCTCCTGTCCCAGAAGTGCTGGGCGCATAGCACGCCATGCTACCATTAATAACATCCTTCGCGCTCTTGTCACCATCCAGCTGCCAGCTATTTTGGAACCTACAAGTTTGGCTCGGGATGAGGGCAAAGGACCGGACGGAATGACACTGGTGCCTTGGAGATTGGGGAAGCCGCTGGTGTGGGACGCAACATGTGTTGACACCCTAGCGCTTTCGCGTCTCTATGGAGGACGAGCTTCCATAGAGTCTCTAAAACGGCACAAATATAGGCCTATGCAAAGAATATACTTTGAGCCATTTGGGGTCGAGACACTGGGTTCGTGGGGTCCTAAAAAGTGCCGGATTTTTATGAGTGTAGGCCACTTTATTTCCGCCGCCCCATGTACATACCTTTCTAAAATAATAATTTTTAATTTGTAGTAAAGGGGCCTCCTTTACTACAAATGGAAAATTATTATTTAAATAAACAAATGAAAGTTAAATAAACGAATGAATTAGTCATTAAAAGAGAGAGCGTAAAAAAGAAACAAAATATACATTTTTTTTACTTTTATGCTCTGAAATCAAGTGACCGCCCTCTGAAATCTACCGCCCCTAGGACGCTTCCGCCCCTAGGCCGCGGCCTATACGGCCTATTTATAAATCCAGGACTGGTCCTAAAGCTCACAAACTATTCAAGTTTGAGGTGACGAATGACCAGGGAGCTGGTAACTATCTTATCTTGCCACATTCAACGTGGCAATGCTGCCAGCCTTCTGAACACATTACCACACGGCAATGACCTGCGGGACATTTTTTATTTATATGTTTTATTTATGCATAGGCAATTTTATTTTATAGGTAGGTTTAATTGTTAGTTTTTAGTTTATATACCTAAGTTAGTTTAATAGAGTACCCAGAGGTAATTTAACTAGGTACCATAATAAATGCGCTGCGAGTAAAAAGCAACTGTATAATAAATGAACAAAATGTGCTCGTTCATTTTCGTGTCATGACAGACAAGTCATACCGTTGCACTGTTGCAATTGTTTGTCGCCGATCTGTGTCGCAAGATACGTTCCCCGGTTGGCCAACGAACCACAAACTCCTAAAGATCACTCGCAATCTTTATTAATACGTAGTTCACGTTGGTCGAGTGGAAGGGCCTTTATATTACATATTATTCACAGAGCACAAGATCACAGGGAATATCGCTTGCTACTGCAAATGAGAGTAATAATAATACCGCACATAATAATTCCAAAATTTCTACTTCATAACTGGAAGACTCTCCGTTTAATGATAAGTGAGTTTATCTGATGACATCTACTATCGGCTTAGAAGTCGTAGTTTGTGGTCAACATCAAGCACTGTCCAATATGCTAATTGATTATGGTATTTTTGAAAAAAGAGGTGAAATTAGACATGAAATAAAAATATTACTTACATATGACAAAATTAAGACCAATCTACCCCATAAATGGTTTGCAGGAGGGTTTAAACGAAAGGAACCTTTCGGAGCTTAAGGACTAAGGTGCTAAAATGAAAATAATGCTACAATTAACGCTCCTGTTTATTTAACTCGACTAATATAAACAAGCCCCAACCGTACTTCTCATCCTCTTATTATCCAAAGATTCAAATATAAAAAGTTAGGCAATCTCTCCGTCACTCCATTGCGAAAATGAGACTTTAGCCAGCATGAAATAAGGAAAAGAATGAGTTCTATGGCAGTTTTAGTGTTTCGAAATATCCCAACACTTTTATGACGACGCGAATAATGTGAATTGTCAACGAAGTAATAAACAAAATGCAGTGATGTGTTACAAAATTATGAATAAATTATTGTCAGTTTCTTTTAGTTTAACTCTGACACCAGGGTGTGCATGGTCGACTGACCGTGTCACCTACATGAAATGATGATGATGATGATGATTTTAGTTGTTTGAGCGTGCATGAATTCCTATATTGTAATGTATTTTTTAGATGTAAAAATAAATAAGTACCTATTATATTTAATACTCAGAACCCAGTCTATTATATATTATAGTTTAACATAATTTCTAGTGTCCATTTGGAAAATGGACTACTACCACACCACTAGAAAATTATGTTAAACTCCGACCACTAATATAAACGTGAAAGAAATATGTTTATTGTAAATCATTTATATTTCAAGTTTTAATTCTGAGCGAACAAGTACTTACCTATAAGATTTGTTGCCAAAATAGGGGTGAGATCTTCAGATCAATTTTATAGTAATGTTATCATTGCTTTCAATTTACAAGAGCATAAAATATGCCTTACCATTAACTGTTAAATAGATTCCGCATCGAAAATAAATTCTCAATGTACAATTAGATTTTGTTGATCGTAATAAAACAACGTTTTTAGGAAGACAAGAGAAAAGTTCTAACAAAGAATAGCAAGAAAAACAAAAGCATGCAAGTAAAAAAATACCAAAAACTGCACGTTTTTACCACCGGCATTTTTAAAATAGGCACCTGATCTTAGTAACAGTATAGTTGCTGACGCCAACAACGGTAATGTTGCTGAATATCGCTGTGACTCTCACTGGCCCGGCGTCATTCTCCATCACCAGTCTGTCGATCTTCAGAGGCTCCATCGGAGGCAGGCCAATGTCTGTCAGACCCCTCGCCAGGTATGGACGCAGGTGGTTGAAGGAGTTCTTCACGCAGATGTCCAGTTGGGGATCGCTACGACTGCATGGCTGGATGTACTCGGCTGGAATAGAGATAGTAGGATAATAAGTTTTATTTTGAAATGGAACTACGGAAAACATTAGAGAATCATGGTGGTATAAAATATTTATGTACTGCCAGAGGCAGATGTACCTGACCGCTACAAACATACTTTTAATTGTTTACTTTGGGGTGTGTTTTACTTTGGAGTCAGGTTTATTTGCCCCGACTGTACATTGTACTATTCACACAAACAGTGATAGCCTTCGTGGCGTAGTAGTTAACACCAGCGACACGAGGGAGGGGTCCTGTGTTCGATCCCCAGCCACGCCATGATAAAAAACTATCTTTTTCAGATTTGCCTGAGTCTTGGATGTTTATGTATTTGAATATCCATTATAAAATAAAGTATTGTTTAGTTAATATCCTGCGATACAAGTTCACAAGTAATTTTGGGGCTAGCACCATCTGAGTGGTTTGTCCCTATAAGTATATTTATTTATATTATTATAATTTAAAAAAAAATATAATTTAAAGCATAAAAAGAATCTGGAAATCAATTTGCCTTCAACTCGAAAGATTGAACGCAGCAAACAGGATGACAAAAGCGAAGAAAACTGTTTAAAATTAATATAGCAAAATAAACAATAACGAAGAAATGGTGAAGACCTTGACATTAATAACGAAATGGTTTGTTAGGATTATGACAATCTATGGACAATTGAAGATCATTGTGCCGAGGTAAACCGGCTATTGAAATTTTTGGAATGGGCTACTTAGCATAGGATAGTTGTCTGGTTTTCTGCCAAGAATAGGACCACTCCTTTAGGAATGCCACACAAGGCTAAACGTCACAATAAAATGTTTTCAGCGTGTTACGAGTAATTCGTACCAGAAGGAGAACGGATTGATAGTGGAAATGCATTTTTTAGCGTTTAAACTAAAATGCTGACAATAACCGAGATCACACTCAGATGAGTGCACGGATTAAGGTATTACTAAACTAATGAACAGATGCTCTCGATGAGCCTGAAACATCTCGCACAAAACAGCTTGATATTTCGCAAGTTGACATTTAAGTACAAACAACGTGCATTGCGTTATGTAACATTACAGTGCATTACTTGGCAGTACTGTGGCGCAAACGCGGTCAGCGGTGGCAAGGTGGCGCAAAGAGCGATGACCGGTGAAATTGGGCTGGCATGCGGCCTTGGGTGACACAGTGAAAGTATCAAGTCTCGAGCTAGCGAGGAAAGTGGGGACACAGTTGGGGAAAGATTAATTGAATGTATAATATTCATCTAAGGATGAATCTCTTATTGTTTATTTAAATAAAAAGAAATTTAATACAGTTTTATCGCGTTTATTACATTATTTATACACCTAACGTTTCGAAAACATTACAGTGTTCGTGGTCGTAGGTAGACTAAGTTGACATTTGTGTATAGTATTTTATGAGAACTGCTAAAACTGCCACCAAAATATTTATTGATAACGTTCCGGATGTACGCAGTATTGGCTCACGGTGTCTGAAGGTCTTGCAGTCTTCTGCTTAGCTTGAGATTTAATTAAACTGATGACTGGATCCCAAGCTGGCGGTAACTGCCAACCATTCTCTCTATTGAAATTAGCTTTTTTTTATTTCAATGTTTTTTAAATGTGTTGCAGTCGCGAAAACATTAGAAAACTCTCATTGCTTAGTTTTGATTATAGGAACGTTCGCTGCGTGAGCGGACAATAAAATGCTCCCAAAGTTATTACCTATATCCGTATTTTTGGTCAAATTGATCCCACTACTTTAATCCTATTACACGCGTAAATTTAAACGGAAATATATGTTTATTCATATTTTAACTCGACTGTTGTTTATTTTTGTACCTACCAAAATTAGAAACCCTACTGTCCATATCATTTAAAAAAATGTTGGTAAATAAAATTGACAATAAAAGGATGATCGAAAATATATTTCCTTTTTAAGACATAAGCAGAAGGAAAAATAAAACCAAGGAGAGCAAGAACAAGCTTTGTTAACTAACAAAATTTTGGAGTCATGTCATATCAAAAATAAACAAATTGGTTAATAAAGCAAAAAACAGAATTGTGGCGCATAGTCCATAATAACGCTATAAAATAAAAATCAAAAATAAATCCATCGACAAAATTACAAAGCTCTTAAAAATAATAAGAAGAAGAATTATATCAAATCATTCAACTAGAAAGTATACGCGCCGGTAAACTCTAACGATAACTTACTCAATATTGACACACAGTCTCTCAGTCCTCAGTCTTCACACATTTGAGCCAAGAAGTGGTTAATATTTAAGGATACGGTATAGTTCTAGCCATTTTCTTTTTCAGGGCTCTAGCTTCTAAAGACTACCGCATTTCACGAATAATTCCTGTTATCTGTAGAAAAAATGTAGACATAGCTTAGCCTAAACGCTTATCCACATCTTTTTCATGTTTCATCTTGAATCGTCGATTGACGTTACAATACATACAGTCCCGTATTTTTCCCTTGCAGGATCGACAGAACCCTAAACGCCACTTTTGACATATTGGTGGTGGGTGGTAATTGGAGAACGGAATACAAAAAAGTTAGTCACATCGCCTGTTGACATGATTCCTCAGATATTTGTCCATCCCCTCAACCGGCTTTTATGATCCGCACGGGAAGAAAAACAGCTGATACAATCTACTATTCTTTTTTTCTCCCAGCCCAGATTTTTATAAAATAAAATCAAATTACCACTGATGAGATTTTCTCGAAATAACCAGTTCTCTTTTTGAGTATTCAGTTTTTACCTTAATTTCCACAATCCACACCCCTTACCTAAATTCGTATCTCTTTGTCATACATGACTTGATTACTGTTTAATTAATCATTTTTTGATCAATAATTATCCTATGTTAATATAGACACGGCTAGCGTCGGCCACTAAACTAATATTGGTCAAGTCGGTTCCTTGAGGTATGTGGTAATCAAATATGAAGTTATATAACATTCAAAGGTTAATCTTGAAGGACTAATCTATTACAATTTTCGCAGATTTCTTATTGGCACTTATGTGTGCGTCATAGTAACAGAAATTTGACACATAGAGTCAAATCGCATTTATGAATTTGTCAATCAATCAATCATTTATTTAAAAGGTGTTATGCTACAGCAGTTAATTATCATTAATGCACTCACTAATAACTTAGAAAAATTAATTCGATGGTTGTGTATAAAGTATATGGTTCTTGTAATCAAATAATAAACAAGGTTCTTAGGGTAAAGGAAACGAGATGGAACATGTTATTTACTTATTAAATTAGTGTATTTTATAATTGTGACTTAAATATGCGTAAGTTTATGCGAAGTTTTTTCCTTTGTAGTTTTATTAATGTGCTTCCATAAATAAAGTTTTAAAAAAATTATGAGCTATCTCCAATATCTCAAAATATACTAAAACTATAAACGTCATCTCAAACTATTTAAAAATTTCATGATTTGAACGTTTACTTAATATAGGTTTCTTTAAACATTAAAAATTAACAATCGCTTATTAAACCTATTTTAGTTAAAATATGTTTTGTCTTTATCCCACGCTCTAATGTTTGATATTTAATGGACGATACAAAACATATTTTAACTAAAATAGGTTTAATAAGCGATTGTTAATTTTTATGAATAAGGGGGTTCGAAATCTATCTTAGTATTAATTCTCAGTCTTTATTAACAAAAATAAGTAATAAAAAGATCTTGATCTTAATTTGCATGATAAATAAATCTGACTCGCATAATTTAAGAAACTCATGAGAACGTTGAACTTGAACGAGTGGTAAAATCGAGTTCTTGCACAAGGTCACGGTGATGTAACAGATTATACAACGTGCAACAGCCAAAGGCTTGACACACAAACCCACTTTAAACTTACACACTTTGATCGGAGTGTGTGGGTTGAGTGCTTTTCCGTTTCTTCCCGTTCACTCCTGATTGTTTCAGCAATGTAACAGATTAAACAACATATAACAGCCAACGGCTTGACACATAAACACACTTTGGACTTACACTCGTTGCCTGGAGATGTGTGTGTGTGTATAGTCTATGTGCTTTTCTCTATCCTTCTGATTATTCCTGACTGTTCCAGCAACTGCCGTTAGCTGTTACATGTTATATAACCTGTAACAGCTAACGGCGTGATACACAAACTCGTTTTGAACTTTGGAAGCACATATCTTGAAGTTTATGGATGGTTTGCAAAGCGGTTACTCCCGATTATTCAAAATCATCAAACAAATGCCTACTTACAAAGATATCTAACGTAGCTCACTGTGTATCAGTGTTAGCTTACAATCACCTTCGTCATTCTTTTTTGTGTAATTCCAACATGATACCTATTTGTGATTATTATGAGATAATTGAAAAAACATGTCGGCCTGCAGCTGACTTCATATGTGAGTGACCCGTATTTTACATATTAATAATGTTAACATCTCACGTTAGTTTTAATCAAAAAAAAATCTATTTTTCAATGAACATGCAGACAAATGACTTGACATATTTATTTGAATATTCAATAAAGAGAGACAAATTGACAAAATGTTTTACTGAAATTTTAACTGCGTAAATGAATAAAAAATGCAAATATTATGATGCAAATATTTAATATTTTTTTCTATGCATGGAATTGAAAATTATGGCAAGTTAATTGCCTAATGACTGTCAATGACATTATTTAATAAGGTCCTTGTACTACGAATGACCTAAGTCTTAAACCAAAAACACCGTTTAGAATCAAATTAATTATTTATAATTAATTCAGCTGCTTGATTTAGATAAAAAGTTGGAACAAATGAAAAAGCATTTTTTAGGGTTCCGTAGTAAACAAGGAACCCTTATAATTTCGCCATGTCTGTCTGTCTGTCTGTCTGTCCGTCCGCGGTTTTACTCAGAGACTATAAGTACTAGTAAGCTGTAATTTGGTATGGGTATGTATATTAATCATGGCAATAAAGTGGTAGAAAAAAACTTGAAAAAAAGGTTTTTTATGGTAGCTTCCATACACAAGTATCTTGTGTATAAGTGTACAAGTAAAGTGGGGGAGTAATTTTTTTTCTCTATTCACCCATCGTGTGGGGTATCGTTAAATAGGTCTTTAAAAAATATTGTGAGGTTGAGAACACCATTCTTCGATTTAGGGATCCGTTTCCGAAATATTTGGTTTTAAAGTGCAACTTTTTGTTAGAGGTAAGTGTCCCCCCCTCTATCTGCTAAATGATTTTATATGGATACGTGAAAAAAATTACAGCAGTAGTATATATACTGAAGTTGAAAGGAAAACTATCAGAGCTGAGTAGACAAGTTGTATTATCAAAAGAAAAAATTAAACCACTACAATCGTAACAAAAAATATCATTAATGCCATTATATTACTCGGGGTGATGTAAGGATTCTACGGATACATATATCCAAATTTTTTAACAAGCATACATATTTACTTACATAAATGAACTCTAAAACAATACAGCCTGTGACATGGGGCAAAGGGTTTGATTTCCGGTACTGGCAAATACTTGTACCTACGTACTTCAGCAAAAATACACAAGGATAGTTGGTGTCAGGCAGCCAGCATATTACAGAATGAATGCTGTTATATTACCAAACCCCGGTCTTCGACGCATCACAGCTGTAGACGAAACCAGGAAAAGCTTTTGGTTGATGATGGTCCGTGAACTCAAACATTACATTCTCTTGTGCAGTCGTGTAAGAAGTAGCATCCGATCGATCGATAAGGTATTATTAAAAGATAAATATATATTATTGCATGAAATGCTGTAACTATAGCTGTTCACACGACCCGCATCGAAACCGTATCAATTTCACACATATAGAGAAACGGGAACTAACATTGTGAAACTGTTTAACTAAGAAGCGTGTGTCAATTTCATTACAGAAGGGAATTTCCCATCAAGACAAAGGAAAATGGAGCAATGCGCATGAAAATGTGATTAACGTTTTGATTATCTTGCATAATATCAATTCTCAGGGCGGTGACAAAACAATTTAGCCGTTGGGCACAGAATTTCCCTACTTTTTTGTGAAACGCACCATCTATGGGAAAATTTTATATCTTACCTCAGTTTACGTTTTCGAAATACATGCAGTTTATGTGCGAACCTGTCTTTTATAATTTTAGATTTAGAATTACTAGTAAATTATGACTTCAGAATGAAATAAATTATTCTCTGCGTTTTTAAAAGCTACACATTAAAAGGCTTAAATCAGCAAAACTAACGCAACCCGTTATTTTATTCTTTTACTCCTAAATCACCAAAAGTAGCTTCTTTTAGCGGTAATGAGTAGTTCTCGTAATTAAAATGATGAAAAGTAATACAAAACATACTTCAATTTTTTAACTACCAAAGTACAGAATTAGAATTTTTTATTTTGATCTGTATATTAGTAAAATGAAGACAATTATGGTTGGCGCTTAATGGCTCATCTTATAACTGTACTTTTCTATCATACTACTTTACCTGTACTTCAAAATGAGTTTTTTCTTTTCTTCTTCTATCTTTAGATCGCATAATAAAAATTTGAATGTGGTTTTGGCAAAAATAGTGGCACGTTATTCTACCACCCTCGAAACTAAGGGTGATGGAAGATTATTGCCTGTTTCTAACGTGAATGAACAAATAGGTATCAATTTATGTTTATTTTGAACTAAATTTATCGGTTACTCTCTTAGCTCTGATGTAAAGTAGTCCAAGTAGCCAAGATTAAGTTAATAATATTATCATCAAATTAAAGAGCTGGCCTCTTGTCGGTGGATCTTTTACTGCTCTATAAGAAGTAACTATATATTTTTTTCTTTGTTTCATAAAAGCGTGCCTCAGCCTTCCCAGTCCTTTTCCTCCTATTTTTCATTTTAGATTTCAAGACTCATGTCGTACCATCTTTCCACTCATATTCTCAATAATTTTCATAATGTGCCTTCTACTCTTTCCTAAACCTCTTCGTTAGAACTCTTTCTACCCAGGTTATCCTTTCCATTCTCCGCCAACACCACATTTCGAATGCATCAAGCCTTTTCTTACCGTTTTTGTTAGATTCCAAGTCTCACAGTAATATAGTGCAGTGCAATGCTCCTAACATAAATTTATAGGAATGTTTTTCTTGAAAACGGAGTTATTATCATATGGAAATTATATATATTTTCTATGGACAAGGCAAATACATAACATATTTAATTTAATTTATATGCAACACATCAAGTTGGGGATAACAGTTGGGTTTCTGACAACCTAAAACTTGCAGCAGGGCGTATTACCTCATATTCAACATCTAGGCATATAAGATTGGCATCACATGAATCTCATACTTCACAATTTACGCATTTGCTTAATTCTGTTATAGAGACGCGTACCACTTTCTAGTTTACGAAACGTACTGTTAGGGAAACCCGGCTAAATTGACGGATCTCTAGTGTTTCGTAAAACTCATTTATATTTCTCAAGAGCTATGAGGCTGAAGCCTGGAATGTTATCTTTAGTTAATGATTAATCGGTTCACTGTAGGTACTTTATTTGCAACATGTAAGTAGCACAGTATTTATCAAGTTGATGAGTATCTAAGTACATGTTTATGAATAGCTTATCGCTTAAATCTTAACGAAACATCTTTATAATTAGTTATGTATGCTTATCGTCTTTGTGATTTCACCACAATATGATATCGTAAGTGCCTTTTGATTGCAGCCCAGGTTTGATGGGATTCGAAGTAAAGATGGCCTAGGTATTGGATCTTTATAAAGGAACATTAATTTAATTTAACAATTAACAAAAATATTTCTATATAACTAAAACATTAAACCTAGCCGAGCTGAAATTTGGTATGGGTATGTATATTAATCATGGCAAAAAAGTGGTAGAAGAAAATCTTGACAAAAAATTTTTTTAGGGTAGCTCCCATACAAGTAAAGAGGGAGTAATATTTTTTTTTCTATACAAACTCATCGTGTTGGGTATTGTTAGATAGGTCTTTAAAAAATATTGTGAGATTGAGGACACCATTTTTCGATTTAGGGATCCGTTTCCGAAATATTTGGTTTTAATAAGTGCAAAATTTTGTTAGAGGTAAGTCCCCCCCCCCCCTCTATCTACTAAACGGTTATATATGGATACGTGAAAAAAATTACAGCAGTAGTATATATACTGAAGTTGAAAGGAAAACTATCAGAGCTGAGTACCAAGTACAAACTAAAAAGTTATAGGCAACCAACTTATAAAATGTACTCAAAAATGCTAAAAAAAAATTCATACATTTTCATTGTTACATGATTTTGGTCGTTAAACTGTGAGGTGCGAGTGTGAACAGTGTGAACTCAAAGTTGTCATTCGCAACTACGGAACCCTACACTGCGCGTGGCTCGACACGCACTTGGCCGGTTTTCACTATGTAAAAGCGCAAAGGACTCCGTAGGACTCGCGCGTAGGATGAATCCGTCGTGGAAACCGTACTGATAAATATCGATGTCAGTCTAATTTGACTTCTTATCATCATCTTATATGAAGGACAAAATAATCAACCATGCCTATGATAGATGTTCTATGGGATTCTATGCTAAAATGACTTCATAAATATGTATATAGTATATTGTAGATGATAGCAAATAATCAAAAATACAATTCTCACGAGCACACAAGCTCACACACAAGCGATGAAGCGCATATCGGCCATTCCTCCGAGTAAATATCTAGCTTTACTGGTTTTCATATATTCCGTAATATTAAATTAACAAAAACTTCGGAACTAGCAAACTAAAGCCAAATTCGTGAATGCAGAATTGCAAATCGAATCGCTCGCATAATGCCAACGCAATCCGCGCGCAGACGCCGTGTACTTCCGCGCCAGCGCCAGCCGGCTCCGAGAAGACGGCAGATTAATCAATTAATCTGAGTAAATAAATAGCTTTACTCGTATTAATTTTCAATATCGATAATTCATGATCCTGGACATTGACTATATACCGTAAAGAATCTAAGTTCCCGGTATATTTCGTAATAATTAACTAACTAAAACTTCATAATAGCCAGCTACAGCCGAATTGGTGAATGCAGAATAGCCAATAAAAACGCTCGCATAATTCCAACGCAATCCGCGCGCAGCGGCCGTGTACTTCCACACCAGCGCCAGCCGGCTTCGAAACGACGGCAGCTGTTGTGACCAAGAGGTTTGCGAATATCAGAAACGCAATCATTGCTGGCCCAATGCCTCGTGGGCAGTGCCTATCAATCTTTTTCTCTGTTTCTTTTTGCCTAGCCTTATCCCATGTGATTTGGGGTCGGCTCCATCAATCAATCAATAATTTAAACCATGTTTGGTGCCGCATCACACTTTAAGGTCTGGAGCCCCATCCTGTCTGTCTAGTCATAGCATACACTGAGTCACGAACTCACGACTATGGTGCCCCTTTAATAGTGCCGGGAAGACCTGGCTGGTAAATATATTTCGGTGCTGTTTCGGATGCCCCTCAAGACGTGATGCCCTAAACAGTTGTTTAACTTTGCTTTGGAACTAATCCAGCAATGCTCGTGCGTAATTTTAGCGATAAGGAAAACAACCCCGGGCTTGTTGCCCAGGCCAAGTTTACCACATGGATCGGAAAGAAAATAGGGCATGAGGAAATATTGATCTCCGTGCTTAGGAAGTCACGTTTAGTCAACCTAAATGTCAGTGCTCGAAACGTTAGGTGTATAAATAATGTAATAAATGGGATTAAAACCGTATTAAAATAATGTTTTCTTATGTTTTCGCGATTGTTACACATTTAAATAAAATTATTTTAATACGGTTTTTTCTTTCTTTCTTCTTTTTAATTATGGCTTCCACCGAGATTTCAGTGATTCTGCCAATGTCCAGTATAATGAGATACTAAGTATCGGTGTTGTACGGTATGTGGCATCAAAGATGGCGTATGTTCTTTGGCAGCCTCGTGGGTGCTTTTGGCGACAAATCTATACGAGTCCATTTAACAGTCTACTTTAACTATTTCACAAATTGTTCTCGAGCACGAGCATTTATAACACCAAACTACACCAATTTCATATTATAAAGTCCACTTAAATCAATTTGCAAAATTGTAGAAGGCAAACGACAACTGAACCCCTTGACTTCCCACCAAAAGACGGTTTTTATCGCGTTAGACTAAGTTGACATTTGTCTAGTATTAGTAGAATACTAGACAAATGTCAACTTAGTCTACCTGCGACCACGAACACTGTAAAGTGCTCGAAACGTTAGGTGTATAAATAACAATAAACGCGATAAAAACCGTATTAAAATAATTTTATTTAAATGTGTAACAATCGTGAAAGCATAAGAAAACATTATTTTAATACGGTTTTTACGGCCTAATATGAGAAACTTTTAACCTAGCAGCGCTCATGAGTTCAGCGTTGAGGAATATTCTAGTAATATAGATATTATTTGCAAAATTTCATCTTTAGCTAAATTGGTCAATCTACCTTCCCCGTTCCGCATAGTCCGGAACTCATAACCATACTTGTAAATAGGGGTAAGGAACGCCGGCCATCTGCGTCGATTTACATCCAGTATGTTCCATTTTTACTGTCGATGTATGCGTGGGGCTATATCACCCGTTTGCATGCTTTATTATTTGCGTCTAAGTTACGTTCAATCAGTCGATCAATAATTATTTGTTAAATAAAGGTGCGGTAGTAGAGATTATATAAAGGATACAAAGCACGTTCCGAGGCCTATCGTGATTATTCTTAGATCCGAACAGCTAGACCACTGTTGAAATTGTCCCTAGATCCGCACAAAACTAAGAGATTTTTATCTAGCTGCGGTGATTCATTCACAACAAATTACCCAAAAGATCTGCACCGCCTTCATAGCTGTTGTGCAAGGAACATCCGTCACGGTGTTGCTTGCACGCCGCCTTGAACGTTACAAGCCCAACCTCGCGCCGGTCAAAGGATTATTTACTTTTATTATTTTTGAAAAAATTAACAACATTATATAACTTTAAGTTTTATTTTGTTTATTTCATACGTAATTGTAAATTATTAATGGCGCTCCCTGTATCTTTTATTTTTATTTAATATGACTTTTTTTGTTTTTAAGCGGCATTAGAAAAACGTGTGCATTTTCTAGGAAAATTTCAAGTCTCTGTCTATTACGGTTACAAGATTATAGATCTACAAAAAATAACCCGGCTAAGTGCGTGTCAGGCCACGCGCAGTGATGGGTTCCGTAGTTGCAAATGACAACTTAGAGTTCACATTGTTCACACTCGCACCTCACAGTTTAACGACCAAAAACATCCAACAATGAAAATTGTATGAAATTTTACATTTTCGAGTACATTTTATAAGTTCTTAACTTCAGTATATATACTACTACTGTAATTTTTTTCACGTAACCATAAATAACCGTTAGCAGACAGAGGGGGGAGACACCTCTAACAAAAAATTTCACTTTAAAACCAAATATTTTGGAAACGGATCCTTAAATCGAAAAATGGTGTTCTCAACCTCACAATATTTTTTAAAGACCTATTTAACAACAACCAACACGATGGGTTTGTATAGAAAAAAAATACTCCCTCTTTACTTGTATGGGAGCAACCCTGAAAAAATTTTTTTTATATGTGTTTTTTCTACCACTTTTTTGCCATGTTTAATATACATTACAGCTTTCTAGTACTTATAGTTATTATAAAATATAGTATCGTTGAGTTAGTATCCCATAACACAAGTCTCGAACTTACTTTGGGGCTAGCTCAATCTGTGTGATTTGTCCGTATATATTTATTTATAGTCTCTGAGTAAAACCGCGGACGGACAGACAGATAGACCGACAAACATGGCGAAACTATAAGGGTTCCTTGTTTACTACGGAACCCTAAAAAACCAGAACAACAGCGGAAGCCAGACATAGGCACCCTTTTCTATTATTATTAAGATATTTTCAGGGGAAAAGAATTAAAATAAATAAAAAAGTTGTGACCCGTGTAAAATTAGATATGCTTAGGATGAAGAATAAAATGAAGACAATAAAGACAAGAAAAGAATATTATAGCAAACAAGGACTACTATGCCTGCTTCTCACCATTATTTCTCTAATGCCTGTGGTCATTAAACACCCCAACCTTCGCATCTATTATTATCAACTACGACCTCAAAACTGTATGGTACTAAGTGGTCCATCCAGACAATTTCAGGGCCCGCCGAGGTGACTGCAGAGTGTCGCAAACGTTATGCAAGCGACGACGCGGTGTCAAGGTGCCGTCGGCTGAACCACGCTTCAGGGCTTGCATTCTTTCGTTACACTATTTTCATGTACTTAGTATAATAATTTAAGATATTTTTAACAAAAAACATAAACCGACTTCAACCCTATCAATTTGTTTAAATAAGCGTAAGAATAAAATTGAAAAAAGTGTAAACCGAACGGCATACTTGTAAAAATTTTTTGGGATTTTGTGTATTTTTTTAAAAAGCGCTCGACATATTTTGTTAAAAATTTAATGAGACCATCTGTGAAGTATTATTACCTATCGAAAAAAAAAAGAATTTCTTAAATCGATCCAGGAATCTTAGAGACATCGGGGAACATACATAAAAAAATAAAGATTATGACGAATTGAGAACCTCCTCCTTTTTTGAAGTCGGTTAAAAATGTTATGTAAAAGAGTAGTATTTTATTACCACATATTTATTTTTGGAACAAAATATAGAAAATAATCCTAAAGCAATTGGTTCCCGGCAGAGTAGCATAGGATCGCTCCAAGTCTTGCCGTGGATGTTATCAAAAGCGACTCAGAAACACAAGCTAAACAAAGCTTACAAAACATCAAATAGCCCGTCTGGCCAGCGTAGAGAGTGTAGGCTCCGGCTAGTATATGGCTCTGGTAGTACAGAGAGGGTAGTGCTCCTGCAGTGAAGACTAAAAAGACCTTACAATGATTTTAAGATGCAAAAATTAATTTACCCGCACAAAAAATTTACAGTGACAAAAATTTATAACCTGAAGTTCTACTTAGGTACAATTAAAAAAAAACTGGACAACAAAAATATTTTCTGAAGTAGTTTAGGCATTTTTAGCTCTGCGAACTATACTTATTGACTCACCTCACAAATCGTCAAATGTTTTCAAGGATTGACTACGTGAGTCTCAGTTTCCTGTCAACCGTAAAAGCACTGACACAATCACTCATTGTGTGTGGTACAAACAGACGTTAAAATAAACGCCTCCTTGTTTACTTTACGTCCAAACTTAGCCAGCCATTCGGAAAAGCGTCAAATACTGTCAATGTTGATGCCTTAAATATTATAAGTTCTATAAAAAAAAAGGCAAAGTTTACAAATACATGTAATTTTCAATAATATTTTTAATTTTGGAGGTTATATATACTTAAATCCTTTACGTGTTTTAACATGAAGGAGTACTTTTTAAATATCCTTCTTCACATACATAAAAACTCTTTCACATTTATAATATTACCAGCGTATTTATTGATTGACCCAGGACAGTTCCCAGGTTTGATCCTCTAGGAAAAATTGATCATATCACCCCTTTAAGGAATATCGGGGGTGAATAAAGACGTCGTATTTAGTATTTAAACATACTCAAAAACTTAACTAAAATTTGCAATAACGAATTATCGCTTATCAATTTTTCTCTGAAACTTGACTTCTAACAAAGAGACAAGGTATTAAAAACGTGGTCTTCTATTTCCTGTTTTTCTAGACCCAAGATGTATGTGCGCATGTTGTTTAATTAGTGGGAAACTTGCTGATTGCAGATTTGTCTTAACTTAGAATAGTAGTTTCACACGTCTGTTCCGAAAATTCTAAAATGTGCTGTTATCCATGAAGTAAAATATTATGAAAGATAACCTGTACAATCTTCCGCCATCAAATACGGGCTATGCACCGGTATAGCACAGCAACCGGGCATAGAATGGTGCAAGTTTTGCATACCTACTCGTAGTAACAAGGCGCTACTAAAACTAAACTTACAGATTCAACTTTTAGTATATCGCTTAGCTGACCGGTAGTTATTACCTATATATTAAAAGCTGTAAATAGATTTTACCAATTTATAATTAAATTTTAGTAATACATAAAGGAAGATAATCAGCGATAGATTAGTCAGAAAAGAGAGACTTCTGCTTACCAATGAGATCTGAATATTGAGTCAAAAATTTAATGATTAAATGTAACATAATTAAGTAAATAATATGATTTCAACTTCGAAAATTACAACTACGCATTTGTTACGATTCAATGTGTCTGATTTTGGCTGCACAATAGTCTAGTTTGTCCTTCTCAGAAACCATTGGTTCCAAGAATAATATACAATACATATTGTACCCTCTAATTCTTAAAACAATTAACTAATCAAACGAATCATCGATCCTTAGAATATTATAATGTTCTGCTCCAATCGGAAAGCGGTAAGCATTTTCCTCCAACCTCCCTGAGCGATGACGAGTCAAGTAGTCTAAAAGTGTCCCAATCTCGCCCACTCCCATTCAGCGCACGTAGGCCCATTACAATGCGGACTATACAAAAGGCCCGGCAAGGCTGAAAAAGTCATTCTGTATGAGCGACTGTGTATTCATATCAGGTTGTCAAAGTGAGAAGATGACCCCAGTTATCTTAGATCGTAAATCTATTTTTGTTTAGAAAAAACACTGGTTTTATCGCGTGAAACGTGACTGGAGAACCAAATATTTACATGTATTTATTAAAAAGTTAAATTGAGAAGTTTGAGGCAGAATTATCAAACGGCATATATCTAAAAGAAACTTTACAGACCGTATCAAATGAGATTAATTGAAATAACTAATAATCTGTTTTGACCATAATGCTTTAAAATTGCATTTTAACAAAACTTATAACGTACATTTTATTAATCGTTTCTTTTAATTTCAGTGGAGTCACCTCCATCACAGCCTCGTTGCGACTCGGTGCGATTGGTACATAATTATAAATATTAATAATATCACAGAGGAAATAAAATACCGCATACGTATGACTAATAATAAGAAAATGTTCTTGTTTTTCGTTCATCAGTCAAAACAAAGAAACGAATTGACAGGCAATACAAGTGTATATTATTAACATTTGCTACTTTTTATCCCTGATGACCAAAAACATAAAACCTAACATAAAGAAAGAAATTAAATGTAACTATTAAGAAAATACCAAAGTTAATAGATTCCCAAAGATATACACAAATAAATTCACGCACTCTAGTTGCGTAAAATGCGTGCAAATTGATGAACCTCTAATATAAGCAACGTTTCGAACACTACGAAATCAAGCCTACCAGTGAGAACGCGTATTGCCAAAGTCTCGTCAACATTGTATAACTTGATATAATTAATTACATAAGGCATAATTTAGTTGTTTTGCAATTCATCGAAACGTAGCAGCAATGAACTTCACCTCGCAGAATAACATATTACTCATCTACGAGTCGACGACCCAAGTTGCTACAAGATTTGGCTTAGGTAACTGTAGCTAAATGCTGTTATTTCCGATGCAGTTTTGTATATTATGGCGTATTTTGTATCCGTTTGAGTTATTGTAATGTTCATTGAAAATAAAAATAATTAAACTACTCTGCTTTTGAGGCGTCTTGCTCGCAATTTTTTATACAATTTAATGTGTCTTTTCTTTTTTTAAGTTTTATATTAATTTTGTTTATACATATAGTATTCGTTTTATTTATTGATCCCCGGATCATTATAGAAAACAATCGTTTTCAGATTGGCCTGGGCGTTGGATGTTTATCTATACGGGTATTTATTATGAAATATAGAGGTAGTATAGTTGAGTTACTATCTTATGACACAAGTTCAAAACTTACTGTGCGGCTGGCTTAATTTGTGAGATTTGTCCCTATATATTTATTTATTTATCAATTCTATAGGCCCAATGTTAGGAATTCGAAGTACATTTTACATTTGCATTCAAACTATCTGGCTAGCTGAACCCATGTGGGGGTGTATGGGGATATCACAAAAATATGTTCTTTTTAACATTGGTCCCTATAAGAAAAGTTATTTATATATACGAACTGAGTAACCATTTTAAGTAAAATTTGAGGGTAAATTTACACTCGTAAAATACTTCCGTGTTGTGCTCAAGGACTAAAACTCAATAAATAAAGAAACTAGAAACAAAAGCTTGATGATTTGAATAAATTCTGAAAACAAGTACTGAAAACAATGTCGCCGGCATAATGTACAGTTTTAATCATATATTGGTGTCGTTGGGATATTTCATTTTTATGTTAAACCGAAGCCTTGAATGTCTGTATTTCCTTAAGCTCATTATGAAATTAAGACCCAAAGTCCTCACTAAAGATAAACGCGCGTACGTCGGCTTCGACAAACGGTTGCATGGTCGTAAGGGACGCTGGGAAAAGATTCAGGAAATCACTAGTTTGTGCGCGGCTCGGTAGCAAGATAATTTGCAGTCTTGGAATTTACTGGGCCTAACATGTAGATGATGTTTTATATGAGTTGCTTAAGAGTTACAATATAAAAATAAATATTATATTGTTTATTATAAATAAATATTTTGATGAAGCAGATTTCATGATGTTTTATTTATGTATTGTGAATAATCCTTATCATATAGAAAAAAATGTAAGAATGTAATATTTGTGATGTGTTTTCTGACAAATAAAAGATTCTTTATTCTCTTCAGCCTTTTTGATAAGATTTTTGCCTTTTTGATAACATGTTTTCTGTTAAATAGTGTTTTTGAATATATATATATATATATATATATATATATATATTCAAGCTATTTAGTTCCTATTTCTCATTGCACATTTTCGCTTATTTTCCAGCTATTCAAAAGGTCGGTAGTCTGAAAAAATTTGGTGTGCGATAAAAAATGTCTTCTTTAAACTATTGTTTAAATGTGCAAAAAAGTTTTATTAATAAAAAATAAAATTAACAGTAAAAGAGACATACATATAACCAGTCACGTGATTATACGCAATACATTTCAACAAATAAACCTTGTCCATAAACATACATACATAACGTGTTTGCAATATGGGTTCGACTATTTCGACAGACAGCGGAACAAACTTAAAACTCAAGGTGCCTTGGCACAAATGATGGGTAATAATTTTTAAATAATTGTCGTCAACAATAAGATATTAAAGGCCATTATGGCATATCCAGTAAAAATAAGTGAGCATTAAAGACAGTAACAGGCAGGAGGAAGCGTGACCCACTGGCCCTAAATGTGGACAATTATGACTATTACTGCAGAGATTTAAATTATTTTTCTGACATGCTGCCTAAAGTTACCTTTAAAAATATAAACTTTAAAACTACAAAATTTAAATAATCTTTCTTCATTATCATCATGTCAGCCGCAGGAAGTCCACTGATGGACATAGGCCTCTCCTAAAGAATTCTAAAATGACCGGTTGGAAGCGGCCTGCATCCAGTGTTTCCCTATGACCTTGGTCAGGTCGTTCGACCTTTTTCTTCCATTGGCCATCGGTTCTGCGCGCTACGTGCCCCGCCCACTGCCACTTTAAGAAGCTAAACCTCTGAGCTATGTCGTAGACTTTAGTTCTTCTACGGATTTCTCATACGTTCTTGTAGAGAAATACCGAGCATAGTTCTCTCCATAGCTCTTTGAGCGACCTTGAGCTTTTTTATGAGGCCCATAATAAGTGACCACGTTTCGGACCTGTAAGTCATCACTGATAACACACATTATTAGCGTAGTAAGAAAGATTACTCGCTGAGAATGTACCTTTACATTAATGGAAAATTTGTAAATATTATTAAGTTTATCAATTACAAACAAACATACATTTTCTTTAAGCAGCTTTGTAATATTACTCTAGATATTCTAAATTGAGCTTGGTAAGAAAAGCAAAGATCTAGTCACAGTGTGAATGCTTAGTTTTGAAATCTGTATTATTATCACGTACGTCGCGACCATGAATTTATGAAATAGTAATTATACAAGGATTTTCTTTCAGTCTTTATACATATTCGTTTACACGTACTCGTATTTACCTAAATTAAAATATGGCACAAAATAGTATTTGTTTTAAAAGCCTTATCTACAAATAGGTACGCATCAAAAGGTTTAAGATAGAAGTGGACGTCATCAAGGCATCTTCTTTTTTCACGAGGATAGTTCCAAGTTTGTTGATGATGAGGAGGAAGGTTCAAAGGCCCTCCTCCTCACCAAAGCATGTTCTCAGTAATATACCCTTCCTGTATACTATTCATAACTTATCACGATTTTGTAACGTGTTGCGATCGGCAGTCTAAAGACAACCTTTTGTAAGAACGCCAAATTACTATAACTCTACTACCTAAACTTCCTACTTTATCATCATCATTTCAGCCGCAAGAAGTCCACAGCTGGACGTAGGCCTCCCCCAAGGATTTCCAATACGACCGGTTGGAAGCGGCCTGAATCCAGCCTCTTCCTTCCCTTATCAGGTCGTCCATACCGGCAAGCGTACCTACTTTATAATCCAAATCCTAACTTCCTAACTAATATTATAAATACGAAAGTGAGTTTGCTTTTTTATTTGTCTGTTTGTTTGTTTGTTACGCTTTCACGCCATATCTACTAAACTTATCATCATAAAATTTTGCATACACATAAGTTAAGGTACTGAGAAGGACATAGGCTATATATCACGCGGGCGGAGCTGCGGGTAACAGCTAGTCAATAATATTTTAGTCTACCTACTTCATTACCAATATAATATGTACGGATTCTTTTATACAGTAGTTTATTAAATAGATTGCAAGAGGTATATTATCGAGAGACCTCAGATTAAATACATTATTTCCACACAAGTATTCTTAATAATCATAGAAGTAGGAATACGATTTTTTTTTAAATCTATGTTAATAATTAATGAAGATATGCCAAGACGTATGCCAGGACGTTTTTTAATACATTTTACATTGCGTTAAACAATTAACTTTAAATGACAATTTATTGCAAATCACTAGTGTTTATGAAGTATGACATGACATTCAAATATTCAAATGTTAATATATTCAATCAAAATGTATTTATGGAATTGCACCTACTTTTTGCACAACTGACAAATTTAGTGAAATCGGAAAGTTGTGGCATAATATTTCGATGACATAAAATATTAAAAAAAAAATATTTTTTTAATGGCTGAGCTGACTGTATCAAATTCAAGTTTTGATATTGTTATTGACATAAAATTAAATAATTTTAAGAGAGGTATTTGTTCGGAATAGAAAATAATTAAAATTTTAAAGCAATACCAGCCCGTAGCTGACTTTATTCGTGAGTGACCCGTATTTTACATATTAATAAAATGCCAGTGGTATTTGTTTGTGGTATTGGATTGGAATAAATCCATAAAAGTAGTGTATTATTTTCGAGTTCATATATTCATCAATTTTAAGTAAGTATGGTGTGTTTATGTATTCCACCAAAACTTCAAAATAAACAACGGATTCGGATTGGATATCATTCGAATCCTTACTTTCTCCCTAGTGACAAAGGCCATAATTTGATTGCTAAGACATTCTTTTAATTTAATTTTTTACTTTTCTTTGACAGTATACACAAACACATACATATACCTATAGTAGGTATATGTATGTGTTTGTATACTGTCAAAATTTATCTTTAAATTAGAGGTGAGTGTCACTTTATATAAAGATCAAACACATATCTCACAGATTGACGCTTAGAGTTTTGAAAATGTCTTCTATATGAAAGAGATGGAGTTCGAAACTTTGCTTAATAAAAGAGGACAAATTTGATAGCTTGTTAAATTTGTCCGATTTTCAAAATTCTTGCAAGCTTATGACGAAGTCGCAGGAAAATTAATTCCCAATCTCAACTAATATTATAAATGCGAGAGTAAGTTTGTTTGTTACGCTTTCACGTTCTATCTACCGAACCGATAATCATGAAATTAGGCATACACATAGCTTAGGGTACTGAGAAGGACATAGGCTATATATCACGCGGGGAAAGCCACGGGTAACAGCTAGTATTGTATAAATTACTTTGTCTCTCTTGCTTTATAATCCCGGAATCAGCTTGATAGAGCCAACAAAGACACGTTAATAGAAAATACGTGAGTAGTTTAACAAGTACTCCGCATATATTTGTGTCTTAGTCAGTATTACCAGACAAAGCTCAGGGCTGTACGTCATTTATATCTACCTAACTAGATTGTGAAGAATATGACAATAAATTGTGACTTCATTAAAGAATCAAAAAAAACAATAAAAATGTAACTATAAAAAAATTACTAGCCCTGACACGAAAAATCCCTCTATCTTGTAATTGGCTGAACCGATATAAACGTGTGTTTGAGACCAATTGCTAGAAACCTTACTTAAAAATAAAAAGTCTCATCCAATTTAGATAACCCTTTTAAGATCTACAGTGCGACAGACAAACACAAAGACAGACACGAACACTTATAAAAAAATGGTTTATTGGGAAAACTAGTTTATTTTACAGTTAAGTGCTCACACTAGGCACACTAGCGACGCCAATTGTTTTATTCCTAATACTTTACAAATAGAATAAAATTCAAGAATGTAAATCATATAAGCATTAGTAAATAACCTGAAGTATTTTTGGAATCATGTTTAATATTATCAGAGTCAGTGAGAATTATGAGAATCAGATTATAGTCATAGATAGATATTGAATTTCAATAGATATTGAAAAACGGCCGTTTTTGGCGGTAATCACTATTTCTCTTAATGACTGATTCTCATAATATTAAAACATGATTCCAAAAATACATCAGGTTATTTACTAAGGCTTATAATTATGATTTACATTCTTGAATTTCTTTCGTTTTGTAAAGTATTAAAAATAAAATTATTGGCGTCGCTAGTGTGCCTAGTGTGCGGCCTTAATATTTATTATTGGGGCCTCCTTTTAAGCAAATATTTGCTTGTGCCAGGAGACTCCGTTCTTTCTCATCTCTATGTTTTAAATTTCATATTTTTGCGGTGAGGTGAGGGATAAAAAAAATTAATTTCTATGCCTACGAGTGTCTATAGTAAGAAATGGAAGTTGCCCACTAATACTTAAATTTAAGCTCTTCGAAAGCAGATTTGCGAAACCAACTGAATTCTGTTAGTAATTTTTTTAAAGGACTACGTAGCTAGCTTTAAATGAGCTTTCGCTACTTCACCGGACTTTTTGAGGTGAGAGCAGAGTGCCCTCAACATGTAAGGCAAACATCACCAAAGGGTCCTCCGGGAGGGACGAACCTCGGCTTTGGGCGTTGCTTGGGTGCGGTGCGCAAGGCTTGGAGGCAGCAAACTTTCATATGCTTGATGGGTCGCGTCTGCTAGTAATACGGTAATACGATGAATTCATGTACGGGATTATATGCCGAAAAAGGTATCTTTGTCATTATTTGGTTAACTCTTAAAACTAATAGTCCTTAGGCGATGTTGATAATAAATAAATATATACGGACAAATCACACAGATTGAGCCAGCCCCAAAGTAAGTTCTTAAGTAAGACTTGTGTTATGGGACACTACCTCAACGATACTATATTTTTAATAGTAACTTATTATATAGATAAACATCCAAGACCCAGGTCAACCTGACAAAAATCTTTTTCCATCTTGACCTGACCGGTGATCGAACCCGAGACCTCCGTGTCGCAGGCAGGCGTGTTGACCGCTGCGCCACGGAGCTCATCGATCATAATTCTAAGCACCAATATACGATAACTTTCCAAATTTACTCTGGGTAGTAGGTATCGGTATAGGTATACATATATGACATTACCATCTGTACGTAGACCTTTCATATTATTATATTATTACCACTTTTCATTTCAATTGTTTATTTAAATACTTAAAGGGCCATGGCCAAGTGGGCTTGTGCATCATTAGCGCTTACACATGTTAAGCAACCTCTGACGCAGTCCCGCAAGGATGACCGCAAGTGTCATAAAAATATCTTAGCTCCTCCATGCTTCGGAAGGCACGTCAAGCAACGGCTTGACGTGCCTTCCGAAGCATGGAGGAGCATGATGACTACCAGGACCAACGGGTCCCGGTAGTCATCATGGATGGTAGTCGTTCAGCTATGTCAAGATGCTTTTCGGCAGTTTGAAAAGCTGACGCCAGTATCGGCCACTTACACCCACGAAAAATAAAATAGCATATAACATACTTGCGCGGACTATCTATCCATCTAGGCTCTGCCTAGTATGGATACGCAAGAAATTGTGATACGGATTATATAATTATAATGTTAACATGTGTTTTAAACACAGCTGTATCAAAAGACTTAATGTGAGAGTTGAAGAAGATAGCGTAAAGTTGAATTGCAAGAGTTAGATTTTTAGAAGATATTTCCTTTTCTATACTATTAAGTACGTAAATTTATATTATCAAGATTAAACAAAAAGCTTTATATAAACTTACGTGCTGTGAGAATGTCGTTTTCAGCAGCTTCCCCGTTGTGGCAGATCACCGCCAAGCAAAGGACCAGGAGGGAAATGATGCAGCTGTCAGCCATTTTCATTTTAATTATGAACAATTGTTTAATTACTTTTCGCTTGGAAAAATACAAAACTTTTCTTATTATTTCTTAACAACAATCCATAACTTCTTAAAGTCACCAAATTTTTTCACCAGGTCTTTTTAAAATAAGAACATTACATAGAATTAAAAATAAAAATTAAATTCTTTGTTTTGACTGTTCGAAATTTGAATTCAGCCGCGTCCGTAGGCTGGCGGATTCAGTTGGCAATAGGCGCGAGGTTGGGCCGCGAGACGGGCGCGCGTTTCATTTTGTTTGAAGTGAAAGCATGAGGCGATGAGTTTTATTCGAGTGCCATTTTCGTCATCCCTCTGCGGCTCCCCACTTCTTCAGCCAGCACCACGTGTGGACCAGAGAATCGTAGGACATAATTTGGTCAATCAGATTTCATGGTACTGCGCCTGTTAATCTTTGCTGACTATTATGTTATGTCATGTCACGCAAGTCCCCGACGAACATTGAGGACATCTTAGCTAACACCATTCTGCCCCCTTTATGCTGTAATTGTGCGTTAATTGCAAGAATGCTTATACCATTGCTGTATTGTCAACATTTTATGTGGTCTCGGCATTTCAGTTTTTTACTCAATCTATCTAATATAAATTGATGGAGTATTTTTCACAAGGTCGCGATGTGGTACCCATATTTGCACATTTATGTACCTTCTTAATTATTTTATGTCATATGTCATCAAGGCAAAACCATTGACTATTTCATTGACGACTTAATAATAAATAAGGACAAATCATACACATTGAGTTAGCCCCGCACTTAGTTAAGAACTTGTATTGTCTGATACTCAACGATACGACATTTCATAATAGACTCTTTTATTGATAAACAAGTAAGACCCAGGCTGAAAAAGGCTGAAAACCATTGTTTTCAGCCTTTTTTAGCCTGACCATCATGGCCTGGCCGGGGATCGAACCCGGGTACATGGCGTGTAAACCATTGTGCTGGCTGTTATGCCAATAAAACTACTTAGATTAAATGTTGTCTAAATTGTGTGGACATTTGAAGGCTTCAAACCAAAGTACCTACATGATTTTAGATATATTTCTATACATCTAGCTCGGGTGTCTCTTAGTTCAGATTTACAGACCCCTAAAGTTATTTGTGTCGTGTATTTATTTCAGGTGAATGGAACCAGGGTTGTTCTGTGACGGCACGTTTGGATGTCAAAGACATCAGTAGTTTTCGCAACATTTACCAATAAAGACGTTTATAGACATCATGTCGTTTATATATTTTCAAATTACTTATCCAGCGATACCAGAGCAAGAGGTTGACGAGAAAAATACTGTTTATTCCCACCCCACTTTATATGTATAGGAGGAACCATAAAATAGTGTTTTTTTGTAGCTTTTTCAAGGCAGTAAGTGATAAATATATAGCCACCAAATATTTAACTTATGCTCCGGAGTTAAGGTCCAAAAACAACTTTTGAATATACCTACTGCCTTGTAAAGGGTAAAATTTTATTATGGACAAATGGATATATCGAAACGATAAGGGTTACTACGGAACTCTAAAAAGTATGTATATATTACATAAAAGTATGTTTAGATATTAGTTTAGCGTGTTTTATGAGTCAAAAGTGTGGGCCTTATCTATAACCATATTTTAGTATAAACAAGGTGAAAAATATGTAGCACGGTGAAACATTGTATCCCCATATATATAATTTCAGTTTACATGTTATAAGACGATTTGTGTGATTGACGAGCTCCGTGGCGCAGCGGTCAACACGCCTGCCTTCGACACGGGCGACGGGTTCGATCCTCGGTCAGGTCAAGATGTAAAATGATCTTTTCCAGATTGACCTGGGTCTTGGATGTTTATCTATATATGTATTTGTTATAAAATATAGTATTGTTGAGTTAGTATCCCATAACACAAGTCTTACTGTCTGATTGTGTGATTTGTACTGTATATATTTATATTTATTTATATCATATTATATTTTCAAGAAGTAATTTAAAAAAAAACTTTTTAATTTCATATTACTTATATGTATAATAACTATATCAAATTACTTTGGTTAATTAAGCAAAAGCATTTTACTTCAACAAATCTTATACAAGCTACGCTCGCACATGTCAATCAAATCTCTATCATCTATGACTATCAGCCTTCCGATGATCCGAGAACATTCTACATCATAAACATAAAGCACGTGATTGTTTACGTATTTTCAGTTAATCTTTCAATTACTTAGTCAAAGTTCACTCTAATGCTATCTATTTATTATGCTTACGCCTCCTTTATGATGTCTCGTGATGTAATGATAGTTATTTAACTCAATTAATTACCTTGCACCTGTTCTGTAAATCGAGTTGGGTTGAAGACACATTTTTTGTATGTTTTTGTATAGCTATTTTTTTTACGGGATAGCTCTGGAACGGATGTAAGTAATAAGGTGATACCTATTAGTAGAACCTTAAATTGAACCTTAAAATTCTTTGGCATCAAAATTGTTTTATTGATTAATAATCAATGACCGCGGGGAACCAGGCTGGATTGCCGCACTCTTGTACTTTATTTTCACAGGTATCTATATAATTGTCTTTGGTCCTGGAGTCCGTAATAACTTTCGTTAAATCATATTTCAGCATGAGTGTTGTCATAATAGCGAACCCCCGTGCTCCAAAGCTTCACATCTGAAGACGCAACCGAGAAAAACGTTCGGATGAATAAGAAGAAGAGATACGAGGTAAAAGTACGCGGCAGACTTATTTGTTTAAATCTGGAAATTGAATTAGGACTTTATCGACCTTTACTTTCTTTCTGCAAATGTCAACCATGTGCTGTAGCTCTCAATTATAGGATCAGAATTTCTTCTGGTGAAAATAAACGTAGGTAGGTTAAGCCTGACATGAATTTAGACCAATTACACACTTTTTAGAGGAAATCGGAATTTGGCCAAATCCTCTGACTACTAAGGCTAGTACGAGTATATGGCTCTGGTAGTACAGAGAGGGTCGTGCTCCTGCAGTGGAGACTAGAAAGGCCTGATGATGATGATGATGATGATGACACACTTTTTATTTTTCTGCCTTTATCTGTCTATTTATAAGGCTGACTTATATATCAACGCACAGCCAAGAATAGTGTACCTGGAAACTTGAAATTCAGTACAGGGCTTCCTTTAATGTTTAATTTTATGTACATGAATGAGCACTAAGATTTAACGAAATGAAAACAACTAAGAAGGTGAAATAGGGGGAGAAATTTTGCGCGGACGAAGTCGTGGGAAAATTGCTAGTAATTTTAAAAAAATCTTCAAGGCTTTATACTAAAACAGATATGTCAGCCTTATTCTTGCCTCATTATACACACACGTTGATTAAAACTCCCCCAGGCCAGTCCAAAGAATCAGAGCTACGCTACGTGCGACATCGGTGGAAATCACCCCCATGCCTACTCATAACCTGGCAGATTTCAAGGTGTAGATATATGTTCTCAACATTTGTACCTACGTAAATTCGAGATCTGTTAATAAGATGATATCACTGTTGTCAAATATTAATTAAGCAAACATGTTGAAATAAAAATAACCTTTCACTCGCGGTACATACGTTATTAGCCAAATATAAAGTATGAGTCATGTACAAAATAATATTCATGTAAACAAATTATAAGTACATATCCGTCTTAACGCATATAAATAGTAATACTTATTTATGATTAAAAATAACGTGAGATATACTTAGTCATTATTAAAGTACGTAACGTAGTGCGGATTGGGACAACATCGTGCGCGAATCTCAATTTACATTCGCCCAGAGGATGACCTCTGGATGAGGTCGAAACATGTCGGCCAGTAGCTGACTATGTACGTGAGGAACCCGTTGTTACGTATTTTAATAATAGTTATAATCTCTATCTTATATCACATTAAGTATATTTCTTTTTATTTTAGCTTAAAATACAGGGTTTTAAATACCTGGAACCCATTCGGCATTTAATCGCACTACCTGATTTACGTACCTCTCTCTTTATGTCAAAGGTTTGTCTGGGTGAAGAATGCCCTTTATGCTACGAATAAGAATATGATTAAGTCCACATTTAGTACATTTCAATTTTATACCTGTGCAATAAAGTTTCAAAAAATGTAAAGTATGAAATATTAATCCTAGAAAATTTTAAATCTCAAACGAAGACGAGGTTTGACGCAGAATAAAGTCTCTGCGTAGTAAGGCGCGGTTACTCTAAGATAAGAAGACGTCTGTGCAAGATAAAATCGTGTGTCAACGTAAAGACGATAATTCACAGTAGTAGTTTTAGACTCCGACCTGGTGTTCGGAGATGTCGAAAAAACAGGGTCAGGTAAGGTGGGGTTTCTCTACCAACAATTTGTATCCATGCCTCACCTTCTACCGTGCCCTGACTGTCCCATTACTTGCACAGTTCAAAACCTTAAGAAGATAGACTACCTGTAAATTTTCATACAAAAAGTGATAATGCTTCCCACCCCTTAAACATAGTCCAATTTCAATATTTTTTTTTACACATTATTGATAAATTGGAGGAGTAGGGCTGTACGTTTTGATATTTCAGATATTATATTGCTTACAACAAAAGCTATGAGCATCTAAGTAAATGTCCATATTTTTTACAATAAAAATTCCTAGTGCATTTTAATTTATTTAAATTAATCGAAACCGAATCAATAAAAAAGAAACGGTTAGCCCTAGATTAAGGTGTGCTAAATCAAATGACACTAAAATTTCCTCATTTCGTAAAGGTTTAAGGGGGTGGAAGAGTTATCGCTTTTTGTATGAAAATTACAGGTAGTCAATCCTCTTAATGTGAGAAGATTGTCTTTTTATTAAAAATCACTCATATTTATAAAATAAGTTAATTAGAGTCTTACTTGCATTATGATCCCGAAAACACAAAAATAAACGGAAAATCGAGTCTTAAAATAATTCTGTTAGTAATGTGGACACGAAATTCACGCAAACCTCAACATTTTAATAAAGATCAAGGAGAGTCCTTAAAAGATTCATGCGCGTCACACTAATCCATAAAAACCTCGAGTGTAAAACTCTTATAATACATATTTATGTACTTAACAAATACCTATATCGTCAGATCAAAACCTCTTTACAGCTATTTACCTACTGAAAGACACAAGTTAAAGTATTATAATGGATTTTATCGCTAGCAGAAACAAATATCATATTCATATAAGTATAATAGAAGTTTCCCTAGGTAATTTTCTTATTTGGTTTTCCCCAGGCCTTGGCCACAGAATATATACAGTACCTTGCCAACGAATTAGGACCAAGTGCATTTTATAATAGCAATGACAATTCATGCCAAGATCGTGAAAAAATCTCATAGAAAATATTATATTTTAATCGTTTAGTCAATTTGCAACCCTGAAGAAGGCCATCACAAATTGCGTTGAAATTGTCATGTTTCCCAATCGTATTGTCTGTGATATAATGTGAACAAGTAGATTACATAAAGTACGTAGACGATTAAGGTCATAGGTCGGCTAGCCGGCGCCTCAGAGACATGGAAATGTGGTCCAATATCACTTTAGGGTATGCTCACACAGGAGCTCAATTTTTGAACTGGTAGTAGAATTGTTCCGCCACTCGTGACGGCGCTCTGTACGTACTCACATTTAAATAATATCAACGAGAGGTCTTGTTATTACGTATTTTTTATTATTTTTAAATGTGCGAGCATGAGTTTTTGCAATCTAGCAGTTCTAATCTGTTCGGTTCTGAGATATGGCTCCAGTCGGGATCTGTAGGACCAGATGGTATAAATAATATAAATTAAAGCAGCCTGCATCCAGCCCTTTCCAGCGATCTATATCAGATCATCTAAGCACAGAGTAACAAACGTTGAGCATGCCGGTGAATAGTCGATATTCGAGCACCATTTCCCCTAAAGTTCATTTCAAAATCTCCAAACTATGTATAAAGACAAATCTTATGCTCCAATCTTTGTGAAGGGATCTTAATGGTGCTTTATCAGTTTTTTTTAATAAAACATGTGAAGAAACGTGTACAGATAATATTTTATCGTTACAAGTGTAAATATCTATTTACGCATATGCAAATTGGCGAAAAATTGGTAATTGCAATGTTGATAAATAGGTTCTGAAAATACACAGTGTTAAAGGGGCTATCAAGATAGAGATAACAATGTGCATTCAAATTAAAAGTGCAACTTAATATTTGAACCAAAAAACACATATGATCAAATTACTTCTAAGTACTATTGTATCAATCAAATTTATATTCTACCAGTCCAATAATTGTTTTATAGTTTTAAGGTTGAGGCAATCATTTAAAGTTAATATTATTTTAGTCATGTTGCAAACAACAAACAGTCATAAATCATTTAGCAAAGCTCATAACGAACGGCGGTCTGCCTGACACAAACCCTCCTAAGATACATAGGAGTATAATTCGTTTCTAACCTTCCTGTCCTTTATTATTTTTTTCTATTTTTTTTTTTACCATTTTGGTTGCCCTGTCATTTGCCTCTTCGAGATCTCTGTCCGTAAAATGGGATTTTTACGTCCGCTATTGTTTTTACTACCACACAGTATTTCTAGGGGTTTTCCGGTTCCATCCCAGTTTTGTAAAATTCCGCTTTCATACCAAAACCTTTTCCGCTTTCAACCCAAGTTTTAAAATATGCTCACCGCCTTTTAAATTTTGCCGGTTATCAAGATGAGAATTAAACATATCTATAATATGTTTGTTCACTAACATTATTAGCTGGTCTACAAATGGTCACCGTCACAGGTGGTAGCTCTGCAATACCAGAAGCGTCACGTACTATTACCATAACTACACAGTACCATGGTTAGCGGGAAGTCATACAATGCGTAATTGTACATAATCCTTTCACCTTCATGAAGAACCATTTGATTACAGGATAGGTACAGGTAATTTGATACAATATCACTCCAAACGCGATCTTATATTCGACTCCAGACATATTTTTAACCGACTTCAAAAAAAGGAGGAGGTTCTGAATTCGTCATAATCTTTATTTTTTTTATGTATGTTCCTCGATTTCTCGAAGACGCCTGGACCGATTTAAGAAATTCTTTTTTTGTTCGATAGGTAATACTTTACAGATGGTCCCATTAAATTTTTACCGAAATATGACGAGCGCTTTTTGAAAAAATACACAAATACCAAAAAAAAAATTACAAGTATGCCGTTCGGTTTACACTTTTTAAAATTTTATTAGGTTTGAAGTCGATTTTTGTTTTTTGTAAAAAATATCTTAAATTAATATTATCACTCTTATAATTGAACATGTCACATTTCTCTTCCAACAAATCTGTATCCAGCACAGCCACAGATTATTAAATAGTTACTACGTGCACAACATAGTGTTGTTCTACTAATGCTCGTCTCTTCTTCTGGATTATTCTGCGCTCCAGCACGTTCGATATCTTTATGCATTAAGTCTACCTTTACTAACTTCAACTAAGTAAAGCGATGAATAAAAAGAACGTGCTAAGTCCCGTTCTTATTCATTACTAGCCTTTGCCCGCGGCTTCGCTCGCGTTAAGAAGTATAGTTTTGGGGTAGAATTGATCAAAATCCTTTCTGAACGGATGCCTACGTCATAACATCTACCTGCATGCCAAATTTCAGCCCGATCCGTCCAGTGGTTTGGGCTGTGCGTTGATAGATCACTATGTCAGTCAGTCAGTCACCTTTGAGTTATATATATTTATATAAGAAAGAAAGATTAATTAAAGCGAGTATATAACAACGTTTCTTAACACGTAACGAACGAACGAATGCAAAGCATTCTAAGTTCTATGATGGATTTTAAGTCTAATATATCAATTATTGATTAAAAACAACCATAACTATTCATAATAATTTTTTTTACTTGTGTGATGGTAGGGCGCATCTCGTATCATAATACGAGTAGGCTATAGTACTATATTCCTCTATCAACAGAAGCGCCCGGTAATTAGATCACTCGATAATGATTTTTCTCGATCCCCTCGTTCTAGAACGCATGTTATCGGGAACGCTTTCTGGAACAACACTCTCAGGTCAAGGTTGTTATCTCGAAGCTGTTATTATTTACTCAGATGCATTATAATTGGTTATTTTAATCTTATCCACATGTTTTTGGATAGGCAACTAGGCCTCGCTTCGAGTTATGTGCTATTGATGGACTTACTCCTGTGGCGGGCGGTGCGGTAGTAGAAAGGACATGGTGCCACCAATTCCAGGATTCTTCAGAACACTTTCCGTAGTACAGACGGTAAAACACACACAGTGAGCCAACGTCTCTCCGGAGACTGAGGGAGTCTACATCGTCTGTGAGTGTGGGATCGTCGATAATACAAACTAACCAAAGTTGGATGGCGTGAAGAGGAAGGTCGGAAGAAAGTAGGAAGTCTAGACTGGTGCACCTCAATACCAACTGTATTGAGGTGCACCAGTCTAGATATGAGATCAGTGGTGGTCCTGTCCTGTCTTTAGCCTGAGTTTAAAATATAGATCTATATTCGAACCTAAAACCTGACGTCTATTGCCGTCTTTCATTTGAAGTATTCAAGTATGACAATGGGAGTGTCCCCATTATATACAAAAAAGTTACATGTAAAAGTTGTTCATATTGACGGGCCGAGTCACCTTATTATGAGTATGTCGAGGGTCATGTTACACTATATATTTACGTAATTAGGTGCTTAAATATGGGACAAAATAAGCGGAACCTACGAGTCAGATATTGCTTTAAAAGATAACAATAAATAATAGATACTTTAGAATATTTTGCAATGTAACATTACCGTCATTACGAAATGAGTGCTTAATCCAGCAATAGCTGCTGTCAAGAAATCTCATCTTCCAATTTGTGATCAATTGTATTCTGATGGCTGGCTGTAATTCTGAATATATGCAATGGTGTAATTGCAATAAGCTTTGTATTTCATGTATAAATAAATATAATATATAAGGATATACCACGCACATTTAGCTAGCACAGTATAAGATGTTAACTTCGGTCGTAGGATAATAACTCAACGATACTATATTATATAATAGATACTTATATAGATAAATATTCAAGACCCCAGGTCAATCAGAAAAAGATTGTTCACCATCATGACCTGACTGGGAATCGCACCCGGGACCCCTCGTGCCGCAGGCTGGTGTGTTAACCACTGCGCCACGGAGCTCGTCTATCTCGTTTAAATCGCAGAATTTCATGTCTTTGACTGATATGTGAATGTTTCTACAAAGCTGGTGCGTGACATGATGGTGACATTTACGTTGACGTTTAAACCAACACCACTATTCCTTTATACTTGTTTTTTATACTTTGTCTGGTCCGTCTGTGTCCAAATTCTACCACCATCGCGCAATAAATTTAAAAACTTGGCTGCGATTCGTGCAGTGAAGTGAAAAAAAGAATTTTCATCGCTGACTGGTATAAATTTTACCTTGCTAAAGGAAAATACGCAATACATTTTATATCAACCCATTTGTTCATATACACAAATAAAGAATTTTAATTCATTAAAAAAGTGAGAGATTTTGTTAAACTTAGGTATATCTTAGGAGAGTAGAGTTTGTAGCAAATGTCTCTTAGACCATCCTTGCATTCAAACAAAATCATCATCATCAGGTCTTTGTTAATCTCCACTCCAGGAGCTCGACCCTCTCTGTACTGCCAGAGCCATATATTAGCTAGAGCAGTCAGAGGACTTGACGTACACTCTCGACGCTGGCCAGACGGGTTCGAGAGGTCTATTTGATATTTATAAGCTTTGTTTAGCTTGTGTTTCCTAAGTCGCCTTCTACGACATCCACGAGAAGACTTGGAGTGGTCCTATTCTACTCTGCCGGGAACCACACGGCTTCAAACAAAATACTCATAGGTATTTTGTTTGGGCGTACTATCATTAAAGAAAACCCTATGTTCTTTACTTGGCATACGCCTTTTTTAATAACAATAGGTAAAAGCGGAACCAGGTTCTTGTTGATTTTCGTACTAATAATTTTTAACACAATGAAACGAATTACATTATCTCCTGTTGGTATAACAATCTGTTGTTTATAATTCTAGCGGTCATTACTTCTTCTCCATTACAATATCACATTATAGTATTCAGAAGATTTGTTTTGGTACCTCATACATTGCCGGATTTCTTATAATGTAACGACGATCACGCAAAGACACGGGTCAATGGAACACTATTTATTCAACACAGTTTAAAGTTCATTTGATAATAAGTTTGACAGATTTATCTTTATTATAATGAAATAATTCACGCGTTATCCAGAACGTGGTACCATTACCAGTGTTCTCATTGACTTCAAGAAATATACTCGTATTTATTAAGATATTTTCTACACCAAATTGCGGCTGTGACATTTTACATTACATTCTATACCGTGAATAAAAAAAATATTGAGCATAAGTGAAGAAATAAATTTCCTTATTCATATTTTTTTTTAAATGATACATAATATTTAAATATCTAGTCATATGATTTAAGAGACTGAGATAAGAGATAGTGTTATTGAACTTTCAAAATGGGTTTCGATTTCTCTAGGAGACAGTGGCTGACCATAATAGTTATTTCGATCGCTGATTTTTGTAACGCCATCTGTGTTGCGCTGCAGGCTCCCTTCTATCCTTTAGAGGTAAGTTTTCAAGAAATATTTTGTTTCAACGACCTGTTCTTTCTGACTGACGCTAGTAGTCTGTAGCTTTTGAACAAATTAATAAATACATATTATCTAATAAGATAATTTTAAATATGATATGACGTGAAAAAGTGCCTGCAAAGGCCTATATTCTAAAAAAAAAAAAAAAAAAGACTAATTCTCTTACTGCTCTGGCTAATATGTGGCTCCGGTAGTACAGAGAGAGAGAGCTCCTGTAGTGGAGACTAAGGAAGACCTGACGATTATGATGAAGATTTCTGACTTTACTACCGAACAGCTGCCACACCTTTACCAAAAAATTAAAATATTTACGTTTCAAACGAATCTATACATCTTCACATAAACTTTTATATTGCTAATATCACACAGAAAAAATATTTACTGAAATTCCCTGTATTTTTTTTTTATTAAAGTCTATGCTTTTTTTAGTTAGTTTTAATGGTTAAAAAAAACTATCAGGTCAGGGTTCAAAAATAAAGTTTTCGTAAAAAAAAAGATAATAGAAGTAATACTCAACAAAACATGCAAATTGACATTCATGCAATTAATATGAACAAAGATTTTTTTAAATTAAATTATGTTTTTCAGGTATATAATATGGGTATAATATATTTGATTCGTTCCTTTAGTTGCGGTAGCGACACGTTTTACGTGCTTTCGCAGTTGGCCTTATACTAGCAATTTTCCTGCCACTTTGTCCGCATAAATACTACTATGTGACTATGTAAATACGCTTAGGTCACCCGCAGATAAATTATCCTTCTTTAGGTGAATGAATTTTGTTAATAGGTTCGGTAGTTTCGAAGTTCACTATATAAAATACGAGGGCTCTGTCTTGTTTCTCTGCTCTGTAAAAGTATACATATACATTGCCTCAATGTGTCATGGTTTCCTTTTACTAAGGCTGCGGCAGTTGGCTATCAACTATATCAAAGCAAGTAAGTACGTAAAGAACAAATAAATTATTTCAAAAAATAAAAAACTTGACTGCCTTTTTGTTTGTTTATGATTACCACATTAAGTTTTTGCTGTCGTCACGTAGCCTATGACACTCCGGGGAATAATATGGATCTAATGACACATCATACTTCAAAATTGGTCAAGCTGTTTAGGCAACAGGATGCAACAATGGAACAGACATACTTATAAACGAATAACCATACGTACATACCCGCGAAAAACATTACCCTTCGTCTAGGTGGCTCAGTCGAGTAATCCCTAAACCAAGATATGCAACAAAATCTAACTGAGATAGACTTTCTTGACCTCATTATGAGAGTTCAAGAAACAATTAAAACAAACTTCAAATGATTATCACTAACTGGCAAGCTTTGCAATACCGACAGTCAGTGGCATCAGTATCATTGAAAATGAACGTGTTAGATGTGTATTCTACTGTCCTACCTAATCTCATACCTAACCGACTTCAGTATATTAGGTATATATACGATCCAATTCATCATCATCATCAGGTCTTTTTAATCTTAACTGCAGGAGTATGACCTGCATGAGCAATATTTCCTGACATAGCTCATTTTGCGTTCTCATGTTGTGGCACAAAAAGTACTTCTCTACGAAACATTAGGTTTAATTGAAAAGCACTTTGAGAAGCATACAACTAAAATTACACTCGCTTTTACTGCAAGTTTAGCCCCGATTGAGCGACCAACTTCATTCTTCACCCTGCCGCTGTCATGTCCATCCGTAAGGACATGGTCGCTCTTTATCGCCGGATGTCATTGACCTGTTATGATACAACGATAGTGTCACCAATTCAAGTAATGGTCGTAGTATCGTAGTAGAACGGAACCAGCTTCTTCCGCGATAAAAACTTTAACATTGAGCTCTGACTTTGTAGTATACTCTCTTGTACGATAGCGGACGATTTTATTGTGATTTTTTAACACAAAATGCATAGGTAATTATTTTCAAGCATCCAAGCATTTAAACTTTCATTAACCACAAAGCTAGTCTTAATATTTAGTTGTTTTATGACGTTTTAGTTGTTCAGTGTTAATGTTGAAGTAATCATTTTGAATACACTTTCCTTTTTTCAGGCAGAAAAAAAGGGCTGTACAGCCACCGAATATGGTCTGGTGTTTGGTGTATTTGAATTGGTGGTCTTCCTGGTCAGTCCGATATATGGAGCCCACCTCAATAGGTTAGGACCGAAAGTCCTGTTCAACGGAGGCATTCTCACTACGGGCACGTGTGCCATTCTTTTTGGGTAAGTCTTCATAATATCTACATACAACTAAGTATTTGCTAATGGAATCAGCATTTTGCTGTTTATAAAATCAGACATTTGTAAGTGGAGTATTACATATTACATAAAAAGACACACCACAGAAACCTTTCATAAAAAACCGGCCAAGTGCGTGTCCAGCCACGCGCAGTGTAGGGTTCCGTAGTTGCGAATGACAACTTTGAGTTCACACTATTCACACTCGCACCTTACAGTTTAACGACCCAAAACATCTAACAATGAAAATAGTATGAAATTTTACAGTTTATAAGTTGGTTGCCTATAACTTTTTAGTTTGTACTTAGAACTCAGCTCTGATAGTTTTCCTTTAAATTTCAGTATATATACTACTGTTGTAATTTTTTTTACGTATCTATATATAACCGTTTAGCAGATAGAGGGGGGGGACACTTACCTCTAACAAAAATTCGCACTTTAAAACCAAATATTTCGGAAACGGATCCCTAAATCGAAAAATGGTGTTCTCAACCTCACAATATTTTTGAAAGACCTATTTAACGATACCACACACGATGGGTAAATAGAGAAAAAAACTTTTTATTCTACCACTTTTTTGCCATGATTAATATACATACCCATACCAAATTACAGCTTTCTAGTACTTATAGTCTCTGCGTAAAACCGCGGACGGACAGACAGACAGACAGACAGACATGGCGAAACTATAAGGGTTCCTTGTTTACTACGGAACCCTAAAAATGAGATAATCATTGCCAGTGATTAAGAAATGTTTACGTTGCATCAAATTTAAATATGACATTTTTGTTTTTTTTTTTTTGCTGTGATAAACACTAATATGTAAATTTAAAAGTAATGTTGCGATAATTTAATACTTCTTGTCTAAGAAATATAGATAAAATTGCATTGCATTGGTGCAGGTTGCACTTGTTTTGAAACTTTGTATTAAATGATATTGTATTTTAATCAAGAGTTTATTAACTCTTCCCTTGTTTCAATGAATTATGGATTGCATCTTAAGTTAATAATAATTCCATTACATTACGAGGCGAACAATTAAAGAATATTATTTGCTCTCTACTCTGATTTTATACCACTTTATAAAAACTGACCCCCTAAAACAGATTTTAAATTGTAGGGGGTTAGGTTTATCTACCCCTGACTGTACACTCTGCTAAAAATCGTATTATTCTCTATAGGAAAATTACTTAAACGATTTAAAAAGAGATTATTTCAAATGGAAGGTGTATTGGACATATGTCAACCTCTATGGCCTAGTGGTCATCCAGGTCAGGTCAAAATGGAAGGATCTTTTTCAGATTGATCTGGGTCTTGGATGTTTATCTATATAGGTATTTGTTATAAAAAATTGTATCGTTGAGTTAGTATCTCATAACACAAGTCTTGAACTTTATTTCGAGCAAGCTCAATTTGTGTGATTTGTTCGTATGAATGCATTTATTTGTATACATATTCATCATCATCATCATCAGGTCTTTGTTAGTCTCCACTGCTGGAGCACGACCCTTTGTGCAATACCAGAACCATATATTAGCCAGAGCAAACAGAGGATGTGACCTACACTCTCTACGCTGCCCAGATGGGTCTCTTTGCTGTTATAAGCTTGGTTTAGCTTGTGTTTT
Source organism: Rhodophaea formosa (assembly GCA_963082605.1). Lineage (NCBI taxonomy): Eukaryota > Metazoa > Arthropoda > Insecta > Lepidoptera > Pyralidae > Rhodophaea > Rhodophaea formosa. The sequence goes on from OY720207.1 coordinate 17,646,325, forward strand.
CTAAGTCGCCTTCTTCGCCATCCACGGGAAGACTTGGAGTGGTCCTATTCTACTCTGCCGGGAATCACATGGCTGGCATACATGTTCATTGTTTATTAATTATTACTGACGAATATCAGTGGCAGACCTATGGCCTTTGTTTACTGCTGTCATACGTCTTCTTATCCGTAAACTGTCTTCCACAGGCTTCTAGATAAGGTCGAGGGTCACGTCCCGTTCATCACGCTGAGTTTCCTGATTAGGATCGTGGAAGCTATGGGCAACGCCGCATTCCTTACGGCTTCCTTTGCCATCATTGCGAAGGAGTTCCCTAATAATGTCGCCAGTATGTTTGTAAGTATTCTTTCTTCCATTTTTATCCTTTTTTACCCCTTTATAAATGGGTATACTTACGGAGTATAAAATACTCAATACTCAATGAAGAAGAGTTGCGGCCCCCTCAGCTTTCGACCTTTATTAAACAACTGTCTCATTATTGATACTGTTTGTTGAAATTCATTGCTATTGCGCCTGCCTTAGTTAATAAGCATAAGCGTTGAATAAAAAAATACCCAAAGATTAGATAAGGCACCGCTTTTACTTAGTCACAAAAAGTATACAACTAAAACGAATGGTAAATCCCACTTTATTAATTGTTTAGTGATTGTTACATTATTATATGTGATGAGTAAAAGTATAAAATTGTATATTTTCTTCTGCTTATAGGCATCGCTAGAAACTTTCTTCGGGTTGGGCCTAATCGTAGGCCCTATGTTGGGTGGCACTCTCTATTCGATCGGTGGCTACACTCTGCCATTTGCAGTGCTGGGCTCTGCGCTGTTCTGTGCTGCTGTCATGAGTTGCGTCGTGCTACCAAAGTCACATGACGATGAGGACGTGAGGCCTACTGGACGTAAGTGGCTAATGCCTTAAACTAATTTCAGTTTCAAACAGCCAAATTTACATGAGGAGCCTATGAAATTATATGTCCTTATTTTGGGTTGGTTTGAATCTTGGTCCCGATGGTAGGTAAGGTAACTAGTAATCTTTTACAATATGTTAATGAAAACCTGTCCGATCATTAAAGGGGCGACTCAGTTGCTGAGTCGCCCCTTTAATGATCGGACAGGTTGGACACTTTTCCAATGGGACTAATGTTGGAAATTCAATTTCAACATTTTCATCCAAATTGCCCGGGCGACTGAACATTTCTGATGAGAATGTATTTTTCTTTCCATTTTCCAGCGTTAGTCCCATGGAAAAAGTTCCGCCCTTCGGATTGGTCAGGGTTTTATTAACATATTGTATATAGGGAATAAAGGGTAAAGTGGCCACTTTTCAGTTGTAAAGCTAAAGTAACAGGATGAAAAGGAAAAGAAGATCCATGTAACGGTTTTTATAATCATATTTGTTATTTGCAGCAACAATGATGACATTGCTGAAGATCCCTGGCGTACTACTCTCAGCATTCAGTATCATGGCCACGAGTTTGAGCATCAGTTTCCTGCAGGCGACGCTAGAGCCGCATTTACGGCAGGTAATAAATATCGCATTTATCTTCTGTATACACCTTAGGAGGTATATGATGTGTATTCGTCAGACCAGAAATTCTAATATTTTTAAAGGTTTTCTGTCGTCCGAGGCCATACGCCTGGGAAAAAATCGTTCCGCTTTCGACTTCTGAAGTTTTTGCTAGTATTACGTGACTTTATAGGGAAAAATTTATTTGCGAGAAATATAAACTTAGCTCACCTTTGTTACTACAATGGTTTTATACGTCACGTCCCATATAAAGTTAGCTACTTTACAGAACGTGCTGAAAGTGGATCGAGACATCGGCACGGCATATAACAATATCAATAGCTAGTTGGTTAGCATAAGCGGCCCTTTAAATCGATGAGGGTTTTCTGAACTGCTTACCACGAGAAGGTAGCACTGGCTTGTAGTTTTCGGAGTTCCTGTTATTAGATAATATGCTAGTCATTTTCCTGCCACTTCGTCCGCGTAAATGATGAGTCTATGTCACCCACAGATCTGTTCTGCCGAAGAATTTTGTAAATCGATCGGGGTATTCTATGCCAAAAAAAAAACGAACAAAAAATCATTTCTTTCCTCTTTATAACATTAGTATAGATGACAGCCAACAACTGGCCTATGGTTGCTCAATAAAGGCCTGTAACGATGCGCATGATAACCTTCATGCTGCATCTTGCTTTTCACCTCATTTCCCAATCATCATCATCTTGTCCACTTTTATTTCGAAATTCATTTTAAATTCCAAATTCCATTTTCAAATCTTCTTCGCAGTCCTTCCTCATCACTCAATTATTCCATTGAATTCCTTTCCTAAGTTTGGTCGTGATCTCTCGACCCTAGCTTACAGGCACTCGCCTACAATATTATTTTACTAATTGTATTCTAAAACAGTGTAACGCATGTGTGAAACTTATTTAAATCAGTTATCTGTATTGTGTTGTGTTCTTGAACTCTCTCTCTCTCCGCTGAGCATTTAATACCTTCCTTCATATTCATGTTGGGCCTACTCTAACTAGCTGGATGAGTAGGACCCAACAGGCTTACTGGACCCGGCGCCTCAGTCCTAAAAAACCCTTATCAACAATTAACTTCAACTGCCTGCGCTTATCGATTAAATGATGAGGGCGGTTTTGCATTTGTTCATTTATCCTAGTTTCAATTATCGCCTATAATCCTGGGGCAGATGTTCGTCAACAATCGTCGATCGCCGCTGCCCATGGACAACTACAACACCACAAGAACGTTGCCGGCCTTTATTTTTCCCTCTCCAGAGAGGAAGGGGGATAGGCCTCCGGCTCTTTCACTCACCGACCAAAGTAAAGCGGTTAGGTAAAGCTGCTACTCAAACGTCCATTTTCTGCGAGTGTGTAGTATTAACTTTCCCAGACGAGCCGAGCCATTTAAGCTTTAGCAAAAATTAATTTGCCGGTAGCGTGACTCTATCACAGTTCACAACTAAATAATATATAAGGATGCGCCTGTATAGCTGCCGGCTTCTTGATTATAGGCCCGGCTCCCTTCTTAATTATTACTTTTTCACATTAGTTCCTTTATTCCACAGTTTCAATTATCACCTATAATCCTGGGGCTGATGTTCGTCATCAACGGCGGGGTGTACGCAGCCTCGGCCCCTGCTTGGGGCTGGCTGTGCGATCGGCCCGCCATGAAGCAGAAATATGTCACCGTGATCGGATGCGCCTGTATAGCTGCTGGCTTCCTGCTCATTGGGCCGGCTCCCTTCTTAAATATTCCTTCGTAAGTATTTCTTTATTTTTTAACCCTGATGCAAAAGAGGTGTGTTTTGAGTTTCACCACTATTGTGTGTCTGTCTGAGGCACCGTAACTACAAACAGAAATACTTCATCGTGATTGGATGCGCCTGTATCGCTGCCGGCTTCCTACTTATAGGGCCGGCTCCCTTCTTAAATATTCTTTGGTAAGTATTTATTTAGGTATATTTTTTAACCCAGACGCAAAAGAGGGGTGTTTTAAGTTTCACTAATAGCGGAGACACTGTCTGAGGCACCATGACCGTCAAGCAGAAATATGTCACCGTGATTGGATGCGCCTGTATAGCTGCTGGCTTCCTGCTTATAGGGCCGGCTCCCTTCTTAAATATTCCATCGTAAGTATTACTTTATTTTTTAACCCTGATGCAAAAGAGGAGTGTTGTAAGTTTGACCGCTCTGAGCTGATGGATCGGCAGACCTAGCATTATCAATACCCGTTGACAGATTAAACATTTCACTGTTAGTAATGAAAAGTAATCCTACGCGGAAGTCTTTGTAATGCGACGAACACTTAATAAATTGTCTTGAGCTATGCATACACAACATTAAATATTATAACCAAATCACTACAAAGAAACTTTGCCGAGTTTATAGGTAAGGCGTAGGTAACGAGAATTATTTATTTATTATACGTTCAATAAGTAGGTACTATGAGTTGGCAAAAAAAGAATCATTGTCACCTACTCAACTAAGAACAGTAGGTATAGTCTTTCAGCAGAACTATCAATTTAATCAAAGTTTTAAGTCGCTGGATGGTGGCCGCTTCCAACCCGTTTGTATTGATTGGAAATCCTTATAGACCGTATTATATGCCTCCCTTGTCCAGCAGTAGACTTCTTGTGGCTGAGGTAATAATACTCATATCATATACAAAAATTAGCAACTATCAGCTGTTGATGATGCGACTGGTGTGAATCTGACAGTAGGTACCTATATTAGGTATCAACGTCAGTATTTTAACCAACATTAACTGATAACATGCATTTTATTTCAGTCTGAAGTGGGTGATCATCACTGGCCTAGTGCTGCATGGTCTTGGAATGGGAAGCCAACTTGTCGCCTCGTTCTCTGATGCTTTGAACACGGCAATGTAAGTATTATTATCCAATCATTTTCATTTCAAGTTGATCAGTTCATCCCAGAAGTATCCGAAACTAGAGCCACCCAGCAAATTATTCTTTTAATCATAAATCGTAACAAATTTAAAAAAAATTGTAGTGTAATTCTCTATTACCGGCTACCACCAAAAGCGGCCACTTTTAGCTTTAGCCGGTGCTTCTCTTCATTTTACAAGTAAATTACTAGATTTTTTAATTTTATGTTATTTAAGATTAAAAGATAATTGCTGAGTGGCACAGTTCGCATACCACTGCACCTTAATAACCGTGTGGTTCCCGGCAGAGTAGAATAGGACCATTCCAAGTCTTCCCGTGGATGTCGTAAAAGGCGACTTAGGAAACACAAGCTAAACAAAGCTTATAAACATCAAAAAGACCTCTCCAACCCGTCTGGCCAGCGTGGAGAGTGTAGGCCAAATCCTCTGACTGCTCTGGCTAGTATATTGCTGTGGTAGTACAGAGAGGGTCGAGCTCCTGCAGTGGAGACTAAAAAAGACCTGATGGATGGATGGATGGATGCACCTTATTAACAACTTCTAAGCTAAGGCTATATAGTATACATCATTATGATAGCATTTTTTATTAAAATGTAATAAATCAAGTACATCGATACCCAAACAAACATTCATGGCGGGACATTGCTTCATGCAAATCCTACATTACTGAAAATTACAGAGATACAACAGAAAATGCACCACGAATCATAATCACGTATGCAGCTCTCCAGCCGGCCTAATCGAATTATAATGAGTTTTTTGCCAAATACCCGGTCTTTCTCCACAGCAGTCGAGTTTCGGCAAATTGCGCGTGGCATTTTATATGATTACGGTAAAGTGAATGTTATATGCAGTTTTAAAAAATATAACCAATAATTTCGGCAATATCAGTTGTTACAAAATTACCAATTCAAAGCGGAGGAAGTTTTTAATTCGACTACATGTTTACCACATTCCGAATTACAATTTGTATATTTGGATGAATATTTTTCTGAATTTGACCCATTCGAATTTTATCAGAAAGGTTCAGGTTACGTAGTCAGGTTATAGTCGCTATATTCACTAAAATACTAACAAACGTTTGCATCTTAATCGTAGTTTAGTCACAGTTGATTGAAAATTAAGTTTGAGCTGCGGTCTTTTTACTGCTATTGCTTTCTTATACATTCTCGTAACCTGGGTTTCGTTAAAAAAATAACAAGAGAATATTTATATTGCTAAATTTAATTCGCTCATCATCATTTCGTGTAGGTGACACGGTGAGTCGACCATGCACAAACTGGTGTCAGAGTTCTTCGGAACCGCCTCTCGGCCTCTGACGTGGTTCCTTTAACGACTACCAGATGGCAGCCGGGACCACCAGCTTTACGTGCCTTCCGAAGCACGGAATCATCTTTCTTATCAGACAATCAGGTGATTCATGCCTGCAATGTCCTAACCAAACCGGAAACAACTTAACAAAGTATGCTTCCCGCGGGAATCGAACCCACGACCCCCGGGTCAACAAGGCAAACGCCTTAACCACTGGACCACGGAGGCTGACTTGAAGCCACGGCAGCTCAGTGGTTGAGGGCGTGGACGAGCCTGATATCAAAGGTTTGTGGGTTAGAATCCTACTTGTGGCGAAATATTTAACATCACATACATATTTTCAATGTAAATAATATCCCGAGTATGGTAAAACTTTGTAAAATATATCACACGCGATTAGATTAAGTTTGTTTTTACATGTTTGGTGATATGATGTAGCATGGGTTTGATCTCCGCAGTGCCAACGGTCTCCCCAACTCTATCGAAACCTACGGCCTGGTGTCCGCGATGTGGACATCCACCTTTGCTCTCGGAGCCTTCATCGGGCCCACTGTATCAGGAGTGCTGTTTGACTCCATCGGGTTTCCCAATTCGACGGTGTTTATAGTCCTGCTACATATTATAGTGGTAAGTGCTACGTATTATACAGCAAGTAGACTTGCTAGACAGAAAATTTAATTAGAATAGTACATTCTGATGCAAGTACGGTAAGCTGGATACTATAGTTGTAGTTTATAGGCATAAGGTTAAACCATAGATATCAGAATATTTACTAGGTGGTTAAACCGAGTACTTATAAAAAACCGACGAATATAGTAGACAGTTTTGTTGAGTACGAGCATCATACGGCGTTTTTCAATATATTTGCGGTTACTAAAACAAGTATAAAGTTTAGTAGACAATAAATTAATTAAAGTTTTAAATTAAAGCAGTTTGTCAAACTACAGTTATAGTAATCAGGTACATAAATTTAGTTTTTTTTTTACATAAATTAACAACTTACACATCAGCAAAAAGTTCTCATGCTGTATGTGATAAAAGTTTCTATTGGGCTATCGAGCAGTTGTAATAAGTGTAAAATAGTAGGGACTGGTCCGTAAAATACAACAATTCTATCCAAGTTATAAGGACCGTATTATTAAATAATTAATAAATATATTGAAAAGAATAATTAAGGAATCAGCCTTCAGATACCAACCGTCTTTGACACATTTCTTACGGCATATAGAATTTAGATTTGGAAAAAACCGCATAATATAGAGTTATAGTGTAGTAGTATATAGTGTATAGTATATAGGTATAAACTCGAAATATTTGTTTATAGATGCTAGTGGTCCTAATCTTCCTATGGTCGTGCGAGCGCTCGTCTAAGATGGACGTGTCAGTTTCGGCCGGAGACCTGCTGCAACTCGACGGGACCTTGGATGAAAGTGTCCTTATTGGGGACAAGTACAACCCGCCCACGAGGGTCAAGAGGTAAGAAAGAGTTTATACACTTCAGCTAAATATCGTGATCCTTTAAAATAGATAAACCAGTAACAGCGTATAACCTGCTGCAAATTGACGGGACCCTAGATGTAAACGTGCTTATTAGAATAAGTACAACTCCACGAGAAAAATAAATAATCCACCCAAAAGGGTTAAGAGGTAAGAAGTCATAACATAAAAGGTCAAATTACACAAATTGAGTTATCCCCACAGTAAGTTGTGAACTTGTGTTACAGGGTTCTAACTCAACGATACTATATTTTATAATAGATACTTATAAAGATTATAAACATCCAAAACCCAGGCCAATCTAAAAAAGATCGATTTACATCATGACCTGGCCGGGGATCGAACCCTGGTCCATCCGTGTCGCAGACTGACGTATTAACCAGTGCGCCACGGAAGCCGTCCATTACAAGAGCATTATAGTTTCCAACATCGGAATCGAGGTAATTGGTAATTACCGTGTTTAAACTGTTAACAGGGCAGCACTTTTTAGGCGTTATTGCTCCGATTACTATGGATACGTTCGAATTATTTATAGGCGTTAAGCAACGCAAGTGTTCTTGTATCGGTAACCCTTGTCGGTAATTAGTGAATGTTATAGTACAAATTGATTAAAGTGCAGATCTAGCACCATAACCAACTTAGAAACAGATTTCATATTTCTTTCTTAGCTTAACATAAAGTTTCAAAGACAATCCAGTATTCTTAGCGTGTGAGAGTGATAAAAACAAACAGAGCAATTTTCGATTGCCAATCAACTAAGAATCAGTGAACGAAACTCAAAATATGGTCCATGCCTCAATACTGTGTGTCATAAGTCTATGTTTACTTTGACCATTATTTGGACTTATGTCATACATATCATTTCGTTTCATCATCTTAGAGTGATGTTATGATCTATTCCTAGCAAATGTCACAGAAAACGGATCATTACTACTGCCATTATCTAGTCAGATCTTCGAAGTCTCAAGGTCATGACTTTATCAGAAACTATAATAAGTATGGCTCCAGTACTAGTACTTACTCGTGCTTCAGCGTTACTATATCAGAAAAAGTAATGCCGGTTCTACTTATGTACCGCCGTGTGGTTCCTGCCTGCTACAGTAGAAAAGGACCACTCTAAGTTTTATTGTGGGCGACGTAGGAGGCGACTTAGGAAACACAAGCTTAACAAAACTTACGGGTGGATTGAAAAGTAGTCGGCCTAACCAAGAAAATAAATACATACTAAATGAGTAATATTTTTATTTTTCTACATACTTAATCACCATCAAGTTCAATGCACTTTTGCCACCTCCCCTTCAAAGCATTCACACCGTTGAAAAAAAACTTATTCTTCCTTAGAGTCAAAATATGCGTCTTCTGCTGCCTTGACCTTGTCGTTTCTTGAAAATCTTTGACCTTTTTTAGGTTCCGAAACGCTAGTAGTCTGTAGCTTTTGAACAATTAATAAATACATATTATCTAATAAGATAATTTTAAATATGATATGACGTGAAAAAGTGCCTGCAAAGGCCTATTTTCTGAATAAATGTTTTGATTTTGATTTTGGTTAGGGAACAGAAAAAAGTCTGATGGTGCCAGATCAGGTGAATAAGGTGGATGCAGTAACAGTTCAAAGCCACAGTTGTGGATTTCAGCCATTGATTGCATAGACGTGTGAACACGGGCGTTATCTTAATGAAACAGGACTTTTTTCTGAGCATTCCTGTACGTTTTGACCTACGTTTACGGGAGAGGTGACATCTCAAACTCAACTCTCCCGTCTAGCCAGCGTGGAGAGGCCAACTCGTCTGACTGCTCTGGCTAATATATGGATCTGGTAATACAAACACGGTTGTGCTCCTGCAGTTGAGACAAAAAAGACCTAATGAATATGACTTCATCATCATCATCAGGTGTTTTTTGGTCTCCACTGTAGGGGCACGACCCTCACTGTCCTACCATAACCGTATTAGCCAGGGCAGTGTGCGGATTTAGCCTACACTCTCCACGCTGGCCAGACGGGTTGGAGAGGTCTCTTTGATGTTTATAAGCTTTGTTTAGCTTGTGCCCTAAGTCGCCTTATATGACATCCACGGGAAGACTTGGAGTAGTACTATTCTACTCTGCCGGGAACCATACGGCATACAGACCGATCCAAACTGGAATATGACTTATGTAACTATAAAAAATTAAGCTAAATTTTAATGTAACACATGTAAGTTCGATTTCTGCTCTTTCCGTATTTTCTCGTTATAGCATGTCAGCGGTTGCCAAACGTTATGTAAGGTAGGCTTAGCTATGATGCGCAATTCAGCACACTTTCGAAGTCGCGAGAGTGCGATATTGAAGATTATATGACAGACTATAATTTATTACACTCAAATTGAATATCTAAATCGTTTTCTCTTCAATAAAGTGACGTTATAAAGCACTATAAATTGACTTTTTTAATTTTAACTAAAAAGAAGACACCAATTTTTTTTCATAAGTTTGGCACGATTCAAATAAGAGTGCTATGTCAAAACAAAACTTAAAAAGACATAATACTACTTTTTATATCGTCAATTCTTCTTGTCGATTGTTATTTGATGAAATTTTCTTTCTTTTCTGTCGGTACAAAGGTTGAATCGGAAGTCGGGAAAAGACACATTGCAACCAATGAGTACTTTAATCCAGTGTGTCTTTCTAATGCTTTATTTTTACTAGATCTAAACAAAAACCGGCCAAGTGCGAGTTGAATTTGCGTGGAAAAAGTTCTGTAGAATGCCAAATTCAGATGTTTTTATTTAATTGACTAGCACCATGTAGTGGTAAACTTAACTATTTTCTGTAAGTGCACGTTTTATATTGAGTTAATTTGAATTTAGTTTGATGATTTGCTGTTGTTAAATTGTCAAGTTCGTGTTCGTGTTGGTCTTCCTTCGTTTTTTATTGCACAAGTTTATTTACGTTTGGTTAAAAGTTTTCTATTGTAAATACATTTAAGCTGTGTATCAACTGAGTTTCATTTTTTGCTTTTTATTTACTTTGCGCTGTTAGGTTGTCTGTGAGGGTCAAATCTTGAAATTATGAATAGTTATGTAAGTTGGATTGCAATGCAATACTATGGCACCATAGACTTGATCTGATGATAGCTACACTTCTAAACTAAAATAGATAAACCAATCGTGTTTAGACTCATTTAATTTGTGTTGGAAACAAACCATTGACATTCCCTTAAAGGTATGACCGAGACCGTCAATATAATTTTTTTTCCAATGGGGTCGATGCTAGAAACTTGAATAATTTTGTGACGTTACCATACTGTTTGTTCGAGCGGTTAAACCCTTTTGTATTAAAATGTCGAATTTTTTAAAGTTCCCATATGTTACATATTTATCCCATTGATTACATATGAAATGTTGTTCACATTGACAGGCTGAGTCTCCCCTTTAAATGTATGTCAATTTACACGCGGTATGTACTATAAGCTATAAAAATATAATTTATTAAAAAAAATTTCAGTCACCGTTGCGGCATCAGCGTGGGCCAGGCGCGGCCGCCAGCCATGAACAGCCTGATCGCGTGCTCCAGCTACAAGAACCGCCGCAGCCCGTGGAGCCAGCGCACGCCCAAGTACCGCCCCACATACGGCAGCCTGGACAACAGGTTCAGAGGGGTTTATGGCACGTAATAGATAGGGTAGGTTTAGCTTTTGTAATTATTAGACTCGTTGTTAACTTGGCGGTTGTGAAGTTGGATGTTACTAGCAGCTCAATAATTTTTAACAAACTTTTTTAGTTTCATATAAAAATTATTATTATCATCTATCAAATCTATTTCTCTGTTCCGATAGAAAATGACTTTTAGTATTTTTGGTGTTAATTTTAATTAATCATTTCTAATTAATCTTAATTTACAAAATGCAATAATGAAAAGTAATACCAGAAATACTACAAGTAATTTACTACCGAAGTACTGAAATAGATTTTTTAAATTTAATCTGATTTAATAGTAAAAGAATAGAACGAGGCAATACAGTATTTCAATCAAAAACATGTTTTTTTTTTCTTTTTGGTTCAACCTACCATTTGCGTTGAGCGCCAAAAAAAATATTTCCCTATACTACTGACAGTTGGCGGCAATTCCCAAAATTGAAATTTGGAATAAAATTTAATACAAACCATTCTAGACGTTTTTCAACGTTTTATATAGGCGATTTTGGTGAGCACTGATTATCAGTGCTTACACAGTCAACCAACTGGTAAGAGCACTGATCAGTGCTTCCGCAACTATGTAAGGGGTTCAGTTATTTCCCTAGGAACTGAATAAAGTCTAGATATCACTTGAAAATGTCATTGTTTGTTATTGCAGCAATTCGCAATGATGCCTATTCCCTAAAAAAATATATTTAACTGATTTATTTGACTAACATATTAATGGATTTGTATTTTAAATGCCTACCTTACTCCCAAAGCCTTGAATTGTAATCTGTAATTATTTTTTGTATTTAAAGACTCGGGATAGCACATTTCTTTATTTACAAGATTGACATTTGGAACTTAAGGCGCTCTTATAGTAACACTAGCGCCACCCAGCAATTAAATTCCTTAAATCATAAATGGTATTGAATTTTAAAAATCTAACAAGTACGAAACTACTAAATTACTTAAAGTATTTTTTTTATTACAAGTAATTTACTAGTGCCATATTTAAAGAGAAAAGTCGATTAACGCCAAAAGTGGCCACTTTTGGCGTTAACCTGTTTTTCTCTTGTTTATCAAACGAATATTAGTGAAAATTAATACAAAAATACTACAAGTAATTTACTCGTTATGTACTTGTTAAATTTTTAAAATTCGATTTATTTTAGGATTAAAAGAATTAATTGCTGGGTGGCGCTAGTGTTACCATAAGAGCGCCTTAAGGGTTATTTATCATATATCTGTGATTTAAAGCTAACTTATCACCCGCCTTGTAGTTACATCGATCTACGATTGTTTTTATTGTGTAAAAAGTTAAGGTTCAATTTTATTACATTTGCATTTGCAGATACTACTGTAAATCTTTTATATTAAGAGGCCCTTACTGTATGTATTTATTACCCTGTAAGTAGTAACTTTTAATTTAGGGTCGTTTTTTATATTATAATAAAATAAATAATGCGGCCTTATAATTGTGTGACTCTCTATATTTAAATAGAGAGACACACAATTATAAGGTGTTTATGGTGTAATTTAGTTATGAGATCGATAGAAAAAAATGTTTTCGTATAAAGTGAAACGATACTTTTATATTTATTTCCTAAAATGTGTTTGTTCTGCTATGAGTGAATATAAAAATGTCATATATGTTTGTAAGTAATGTAGAGTATAAGTTAAGTTTTTATTACATTGTATTTTTATTTCTTCACCCCTATTACAAAAGACGACCTATGTGGATGAGTAGTATATAGGTACTCACGCGCATCTTCACGGGTTCGATCCCCGGCTAGGTCATGATGGAAAATAATGTTATTCAGATTGACCTGAGTCTACTGAATGACGGCCTCGACTGCCACTTTCCCACTCGTCACTAGATGGCGTTAGCTTAAACTTGTAAATTCTGCAAAATAATTTTTAGCCGAAAATATAATTTTCATTTTAAATAAGATAGAAGTATTTCAGAGAGTGGAAGGAGATAACGCAAGACCGGACTGAATGGAAAAAGTGGAGGGAGGCCTTTGCCCAGCAGTGGGACACGTGATGGCTCGAAATGAGAAGTATTTCATAAATATTGCTTTTATTTCCTTTTCATAATATGGTGGATACAAAGTTATGACAACATTCAAAAGTTGCGTTATTTGTTGTAGATTACCGAACTTAAGTAGCCTACGTACCCACTTAAGTAGCCTTCAAGTTCATATCGTCTTGTCTAATTTATTTACATTTTTCCCACTATATTTCTTTATTTTATTTATAGCAGCACCCTAAGTTATCATTTGCAGGCAACAATAGAATGTTTTTAGTCAGTAATTGGATTTGATCGCACTTGCAAAATTCATGTTTTGACATAATTTTGTTACATTTTCTACTTCTACGGTGAGGCAGTTCGTCTCAATTCTATTAAGGGTTTTTTTTTTTTTTTTTTTATTTACTTCTAATCAATGTAATCTTCTTCAAGCAAATTAAACTTTAGTGCTGTAAATACACTGCGAGAGTTGCTCTTTTCTGTTTCTCTGGCCTTTAATATTTTGCGAAATGCAAGTTGTCGTACATGGTCGCTATTGTGAAAGTATATTTAACTGTTATATTATATTTGTACAGTTGCATTAATACATCTGCTGGTCTGCTTTTTATTTATTTTTTCTTGTCAGTAACAAGACAATAATCTTTGAAAGAGACCAATTCTACGTAAGCAAAGACCGCCAATAAGCGACCGCTCCTGCAGATGGCGTTGATCACAGCGTTGGAAGATCATATCGATCACATTACACACATTAGCTACTATTGGCTGCGCTGAAGTGTTGCAATTCAATGAAATAGCTATGAAAATCATTTATAAGCTTGCTTGTCACTATCCGAAGAAAGCTTTGCTGTAGGCGACTGCGGTCGAGGCAGCAACTCGCGCACTGGTCCAAGATTGGTTTCTTTGATAACATGTGAGCTCTATCCATGTATTTTTTTTTTGTCATTGATCTGTCTTTGAAATTCTTGTCATTTTTTGTATCTATATCACATTCTGCCAATTTCCTATCACTTTCTTTGTTTAGTAAAACGACTGTTTCAGAATAGGCATTTCTTATGTTTTATGCAGGGACAAATATAAAATGAAGTGCACTTACAAGTAGCAATATTGAAAAGCTTGTTTGTTTGAGGATTCCAAAAAGCACTTTGCTTTCGTAGTCGTCATTTTTTTTATTTCGTATCAATTATAATATATAAACAGGTATGTCTAAATAATATGATTTCAGCAACTGGGTAACTTGTAGATAAACAATGGAAATCGAAGCTTTGGGCCAAATCGTGTCAAGTTATCTAGAAATGGTAGAAAAAAACATTTTTGTTGGAAGGAAATTTGCCATTCTTCTGTAGTTTTAATTTATTTTCATCAAAATGATTTTGATAAGTCTCTTAAATCTGGTAAATAGCGATCGCCAAATTTTTAACATGATCCCAACACAAGTAACTCCTTTTTTCTTGAATCCATTATTGTATGTTGCCTACTTAGTTGTATAAAAATTAAAAATGTAACAATCACTTATTTTATTACAAGGAAGTGCATAGTGACATCATATAGCAAATAAAACCATAATAGAAGTGAGACAAACTGCCTTACCGTAGAAGCAGAAAATGTAACAAAAATATGTCGAAACATGAATTTTGCAAGTTCGATCACATCCAATTACTGACTGAAAACATTCTATTATTGCCTGCAAATGATAACTTAGGGTGCTGCTATCAATAAAAAAAAGTGGGAATAATGTAAAAAAAATTAGACAAGACGACATGAAGTGGAAGGCCAATTAAGTGATTTTTGTAAAAATAAAATTGCTGGTAGAGCCCTCAAGATATATTTATATATTTTTTTTATTATTTTTACGGTAATCTACAACAAATAACGCAACTTTTGAATGGTCTGGAGTAGCGAAAATAAAAATAAAAATTTTTTCGGGACACCCTAATCAATAGTCTAACAATGAATAGACTTTCACAAATTTTATAACCATTATAAACTCAAAATGGCAAATAAAACACGAAGGGATAATTTATTATACTTTGTACAAGACTTACTGCAAAAAAATGGCAATCTCAAAACTATAAAAAGCAAATCTGATTCACTAACTTTATTAACGCACAACTGAAAATACTGTACCAAGAAACTTGAAATATGATGTACGAGTAAGTGAGCACTAAGAAAGGATTTTTAGAAATTTAACCCTAAGAGGGTAAAATAGGGGGTTGAAGTTATTATTAGTTATAAGCGGGAATATAGATAGTCCGTAACATATGTCTTGCAATATGATGCACTTTGTAGGCCTCAAAAAATCCCACTGAGGGTGAGAATGGGAATAATAAGCGTATCGAAGGGGCCTGTAGATCCATGGCAAAATGTTATTATATTGCAAGCCTATAAGTTAACAACCGTAAAACCTTCATTCGAACTCACTTAAATTTAGAATAAAAAACAGTCCATACAAAAGACATCAACGCGACCAAATGAACTTAATAATGTTTTTCAGGACTACCTACCACGAATGGAAATTACATAAAAAGATTTTTATTAGTAAATACTGCATCGAAATCGATTTAATAGATTTATATACTGTTTAAATTAACAGTTTCTAATTAATTTATTTATAAAGTTAATTCATCTTTATAAGATATCTAGTTTTATATAGCTTATTAATTAGTTTCATTTTTGAGTAGTAGAAGGTTATGATAAAGCTAGTTTTATTTATTTCCTGAAGGTTAATCTGAAAAAGGTACCCAGACAACCAGTAAAGGACTAAATTAAAAGGAAACAACATGTTTACCCCGTATGTGATTAAGATGTGATAATGTGTACAATTATGTTTATAAAAAGTTTCATAAATTTTGCAGTTACATAATTGTTCCTTTGTTATAGTTTGTTAAAGATAAGATGTAAAGAAATAAACTCGCTCAGTCTATTACTTGTCAATGACTGCCGGCACTCTCTAGATATCGGTAATGAAATGAAACGGAGCTTGCGCAACCGTTTATCAATAATGCAGTTTACAGTTGCATTCTTGGCAGTGTTGCAAAAACTGAATGTCGTCGATTTAACTGCAGTTTTGCTTCTGAAGTTAAATGATCATTTATTGGCATAGTTATTTTAACAACGGAATAAAATTGAGGTATTATTATTTGTTATAATTTCTTGAATTAAAATAAATACAAAGCATCAGTTTTTGAGAGTTTTACATCCGCCATATTGTTTTTTTGCTGGCTGGCTGAAGAATACGAATCTAATGACACCTCACACTTTAAATGGATCAAGCCGTTTAGGCTACAGGAAGTAACAATGTAACAAACATACTTGTACATAGAAAAGTATAAATGTAAAATGGGATACAATGCTATGTAGTCATTTTTCCTTTATTCACACGTTACAAAAAAAGGCGTGCAAAAATGTACCAATTTCTTCTCTCTTCACGAAGACAATAAAAGCTAAAGAATTATGTTTATAGGCGATGCGGTCTCTCTCTCTCTATTTTGAATTCGATTACCCATTACACGTCCACCAACTGCTATTAGACACTTTACGACTTATAGTCGTTGGCTCTGTCTACTCCGTAAGACATAACAAACTCATTAGTATGTAAAGTATATAAATGGCAAAAATACGTAAAATTTTAAGGAATATCCGATGATAGATAGATTAGTAGTTGTATCACGTAATGTGGTCGCTCCCTTCTCTCTATGCTCAGATGGCAATTAGTCATAAACCGCATTCTAGCTCCCAATAGTTCGAACTGTTAGTAAATGTAATTTTAAACATTTCAGATAATTATTTAGAACCTAAAGATATGTGGCACAAGGGACAAGAAAACTGAATCTACTAACTAGTTATGTGGTAAATATATACCAACCTAATATCTTAGACGAGCTCTGCAGCGCAGCGGTCGCCACGCCTGCCTACGACACAAATGGTCCCGGGTTTGATCCCCGGTCAGATCAAGATGGAAAATGATCTTTTTCAGAGTGACCTGGGTCTATATAAGAATCTGTCTATAAGATAGTCTATAAGAATCTATGTAAGAATATGTATCGTTGAGTTAATATCCCATAACACAAGTCTCGAACTTACTTTGGGGCTAGTTCAATCCGTATAAATTTATTTATTTTGAAGTCTATAGGTAAATTGTATACACAGTACCTTACTTAATCGTGACCTTTGATGACCCAAAATCATACCAACCCTGAAGGGATAAAGTAATTTTGGTACTCATCACATAGATACTCTGAATTTTTTTTATTATTGCTTCGTTTTATAAGAAACATAGGTACGTAAGTATGTAAATGCGCGTTGAATACAAAATAACTTTATAACCTTCTGATTATTCAAGCATATCAACTGCAAAAGTTAGACGTATAGAAAAAGATACTACTCATAGGCTAGTTAATTTTACAGCGACACACTGGCCCCACTAAAAGTTTCAATCATGCCTATCCGTAACTACAGTAACGGTTTCAAACGTCAGTTAATTTAAATTGACTTCCTCATTTAATCTAGCTTGCGATAAGATTATTCCTCTGCAGTTACCGTTACCACTTGTTTGAGAGAAACCGCCCTAAGTGGACCGCCTGCTTACAAACGGCCTTGCTTTCCAGACAAATCTGCATTCTATGTACCACTAAACAGATTTTGTCAACACAATCAATATCGAGCACTTACATTGACAATTTTACTTTAAAACCAAGTTAAAAAGCGCCTTTGAGACCGCAATGAATGTTGATTGCCATTAAAATTGCGTCAGAATAGAGACAGGCGTTGTAGTGTATATTTTATGAGCTAAGTGATTCGATTTCAATTTCGCAAGGGCCATTCAATTACTATTATGTTGACAAATGCAGCGGAACAATGTTTTGATGTCAACTGTGGTAAACATTTGGTATGAACATTATGCAAGCGGTATAAAAAAGAGAGCAGTAGTGGCCTAACCGTTGCGACGCTCATCTTTGGTGCGAGGCCCCTGACCAGGATAACATGCGTTTACGATGCCCCACTCTTAGCTTGTTGCGCTTGGGGCATGCTACTGGCACCATATATTGTTTATAAGGTACCTGAAAGAGCAGGGGCCTAGCGGGGTGTCCAGTTCACCACTGAGTGGGTAAGAATAACTTGAATTTTCGCTCAAAACGGTGATAATCATTAGCGTGAAACATCAAAGTTGTGGCGTGATGGCATCTGAAAAACGTCATGTCTTTTGTTGTCATTACTTATGCATATGAATATTTTCTAAGGGCAGGGCTTTTTTTCACGTAAAACATAATATAACAACAATCATGTTACGGGTAACAAGGCGAAGAAAAAGATTTTATTAATTACTTATTGCCAAAAAATTTAATGTTTTAGGTTCCACGTATATGATTGTTTTCGTAGTGAGGTTCTTTTTTTCAACCATAACTTTTAAATAACTGATTCTCTTAAAAATAATCGTGAGGATATGATTTTTTGGGCATGCGAGTTGTGTAATAATTTTAATAATTGAATAGCTTACGCAGGAAGCAAGTAGCAGTATTTGCATACTATCAAAACTGCCTTCTTACGATAAGTTCAATATGGGGCATATTTACGCAGTTACGTAACGTATTGAAGAAGGACACAGATATTGTCAGGCAAAGGTTGCATTCCGAAAGCGCTAAAAGGTCAAAGGCTCAATTCTCGTGAACATCCGATTATACGAGCAATACATGGGGTTAGACAAATGTTGTGGGATTGATTTCGTTACAATCAAGTTAATGTTTAGCTAACTGATTATACCCTTATTATGTAATAATTATTTAGCAGTACATTATTATATCATTTTAGGTACATCTGAACAAAACCAAATTTATCTGATATTGCAAATTAACGGATTTCGATTGTAAATAAGGAATTAGATTTTTAATTTCAGTTGATTTCGGAGTAAAAGAATAAATTGCTGCACTAGTTTTACATATCTTAGCGCCTTAATAGAAGCGATGGAAAAGGTGAACTAAAAATCGTAAGTAACATACTTACGATTTTTAGTTAGTTAGTTAGATTAATACCACTACAAATTACTAATTCGTATAGTTATTTATTTTTTAATATACTTAACTTCCTCATTCTAGCGTCTATGAGCGGTGATGATAAAACATAGGCCTAAAGGTACTAACTACCTTGTACTAATATAAGACTGGGTATCCTATTTGTAAGTTATAAACAGATACCTTTTCTTAGACTTGTTTTATTTTCTATTATTTGATAAGGTTTTTTTTAATAATTTAAGCTTTTAAATAATGTAAAACCTTCTTCATCATCCCATATGCGGATGAACATAACTTCTAGTTACCGTCTCGATGATATTCGTTAAATTAATCTTGAACCGTTAAAACTGCAAAAAGCACAAAAGCCGCTGGGGCGCCGAGCTTCGCATCGAGATGACATCACAAAAGCCGAGCTTAGAAGCTTAGTCATCCAGATTGTTATCCTTCCGCTTGAAGCTTGAGTCATCAAGAATAAACTGATAGTGATGTCTAATAAAAAATAATAAGAAAATTGAAATGTCAGTTTTGTTGTTTTGTATATTTTATACGATGACAACGCATAGGGAAATCTAATCAGTATTAAAAGTCTAATATTCCAAAATGTTATCTGGGTAATAAAATTGGACAAAATGCAAGTCACATGCAGGGTTTCAATCTAGAAACTCAAAGAGAGTGTACTACCGCAAGCTTTCAAAGATAGTTTGATGAATTTATTAATTTTCGATTTCATTTATATGAATAAATATATGGTGACAAATCACACAATTTGCCATGCGTAAGTTGTAAACTTGTGTCGTAGGATACTAACTCACGTTAGTATATTTTATAATAGATACTTATGTAGATAAACGTCATATATAACAAACATTTGATGGTGATATATTATTTAGCACTCTCAAAGTTTCGATGTTAAGCTAGCTAGTGTATATATACTTTAGTTCTTATTGTTATGTAGAACATTACATAGCAAAATCGTGACTACTCATTTAGATATCTATTCCTCATAATAACAAACCAATCCTTGTTTAACCTCAATATGGATAACCACAATCTACAACATTTTATCTTGTAATTATTCATGTATGGAGAGGGAAATAACGATACCTAAATCATATTTTCCGTTTATATTAACAATAAATATGACACAGAAAGATTTCCAACAATTCGCTGGTGATGTGTTGACTCTAGTATTTACTTTGACCTTCTCTGTTTATCTGGATGCTTACGAATACCTGCAGACTTCGTTGGCAGATACATTTTACATTTATATTTATTACAGACATAGTAACTCTTTTAAAATTATATTATCATCGTTTTACTAACTATTGAATTAATATATAATGTTATTTTCCTTATATATTGTTCTTTATCTAAGGAATCACGTTATAGGCGATGCGCGGCCAGCAACCTGTCACTATTTTGTTTCCGCTTTCCTCCTTAACGCTTACTAACACGCTAAACATGACCTTTTATGGCCTTGGGCTCAGTCTATCCCGCAAAGGATAAAGACGTGATAATATGTATAGTATGTATTGTTAAGAAAATGCTTTAAGAGATAGAGTTAGAGCAGGCGGTTGGTTAAATTCTTGGGGGAAGCTTATGACCAACAGGGAATTTCTTACGGCTGAGATGGTTACACCTTTTACAATGTATCATAAAAGTATATATGGGAAAATAGACAAACGGTGCCTCAGCTAGGATGAAAAACATCCTGTATTTCAGGCTTTACAGGTCTTACTTACTATTAGCTATAAATCAAATAACAATTACACTTGGTATTAAATTATACTTAGAAAATAAATAAATAACATATCATGGTGATTATAATATAACGATGTACCTACATAATTTTTTGAATAGCACATATTTTTGTGAACAAAACAATTCCTAAGAAAGACTGGGTTTACAAAAGCTGCAGAGAGCCGGGCAACAGTAAGCTTCAGATATCATCTACGAAGCCGCTACGCGAGGTGAATGCTCCTGTTGCGGACCCACAACTAAAATTATTTGCTGTTTCTACATCTTCATTTACAATTAAAGTCTAAGTCTTTTTAGGAGAACTGTGATACAGACCCTGCCTTCATCAGGCTCCAGTTTTTATGTTTTATGTAAGATTGCTGGAGCTAATAAATGACTTTTTTACTTTTTTTTCTTCATATAAAATTTAAAAATTTAGGATTTCAGCAGGTGATGCAAAGTTACTTTATTATAGTAGTGTGTAGTCTGATTCAGTTATAATATGTCAGATTACAGCTTAATAAATGTGAGTAAAGCCGTGATTCTACAATAAATACATTGTTAAATGCCTTTGGGCAGCTTTAAAAATCTGACACAAACATCGTTAAAACTGCCATTTAACATAAATGTACATTTTGTATATGTGTGTATACAATACTCATATCTCACAGTCAACTCAAATTTCTCGCAACTGCCAACATTGGTACCACTCACCCTATACCTAGCTATATTAACCGACTTAGCGGCAACGGGTATGTATTTCGCTAAACCTGTTGCTCAAGTCGGGCCAATCGGGGCTGAGTCACGACTCTGGGTTCAAATTTCGTTCACTCAGGTCCTGAGACTAAATAAGATTCAATACGCAAAGAGAAAAACAACTTGCGTGTGTTTGCGTGGATTTTATGATTCATAGGTGATTTGTAAGGTACCTAATAATTTCTCTGAGTAAGTATTATTACTGTGTTAAACATTTAATTGCAAATGGTGATATTATTTTCCTGTTTTCCTATGCCATACAGTTATTGCTTATGCACTGATCAGTACTCTATGAAATCGCCTAATTGTCAGGTGGGCGGATTTTAAAAGATTACTTTATAATAATGAAATGAGGTTTATAATTTTAATTTTTGTATTTTACCGCAAATTCGAAATTTTCATCAATTCATATAGCCTATGAGTCCTATGACACACAGGGAAACAATATGAATCTTACAAAACACACATTCACACATTCTCGATCAAGCCGTTTAGGCTACAGGAGACGACAATAGAACAGACTTACATATACGCGTGAAAAACATAACCCTCTATTATAAATACCTATACTTTCAGAACAACGTGCTATGAAGATTTAGCAATAACAATCAGAATAAGCAAATATAACAAAAATATCTACAAATTATCGATTTACCCAAGTCATAATCACCTTGTGTCACCTTGAGTTCCATTTGAGTCGATACCTGCTCAAACGAATTCACTGGCGGGTCAACAGTGATCATGCCACATCACAGCACTTGCGTGTGTATGAGAATTGAAAGTACCAACTGAGAAATGTTTCACGTTAACTCGCATTAAAATGGAGGGATAAATAACTCCCCGGCTGCGCCCGGGCATGTATCATACCTATAAACCTTCCTCATAAATCACTCTATCTATTGGTGAAAACCACAAGAAAATCCGCTAAGTAGTTTTTGAGTTTATCGCGAATAGACAGTCAGACGCGGCGAAGGACTTTGTTTTACGAGTATAATATGTAGTGATAGTGATATTGAAATACATACTCGTATGTACCTAGTGATGATGATTTATTGGTTAAATCTTCTTTTTCTTTTATTATATTTACTCAAATTAATTAAAAATATAAGCTTTAAGTATACCCAATAAATCATTAATATTGGTTTAAGAAATCCGGTGCTGAATATACTTATTTTATATTTAAGGCAAAACTTTAAGAAACTGTCCATATTGGTATACAATTTTATAATTAAACTTAATAAGTATGAGTATAAAGAAAATACATCTATTCTTCTAACACTATTTCAACTATACTCTATTATATTTATAAAACAAGCCTATTAATCTTAAGTCCCGCTATTAATTTCAATCATAGATAATATAACTCAACAGATTTCAACTAATAAGTTAGGCTATAAAATATTCTTTCCACATCCTGGACACAAGTCTTTTCAGAACTTCTGTTCTGAAAACTATTAATACCTATGATTTGATGACGTGAACCAGCTTAACGGAATAAGATCTATCGACCTTGACATATACACTAACCCTGTTACCTTATTATTTATGAATGAAAATGTACTACTTCATAAATATGAAAACTGATTCAAAGTAATTCTTAATAATCTTCTATATATTATTGTTTAAAAATTTCAAAATGACTATTTACATTTTAAAATATCTACTAATTACGAGTATGAAGTGCCATGCGGTATAAATAAAAAATGCATTTTCCCAGGCTTAGATAATAACAAACCTCAACTTTTTGCAATTTTGTAAAATCTACCAATAGCAAATTTCTTTGGACTCGTTTGGGACAATTTTGAGGAACTGGGCGCGTTTCGTGCGTCTTTGACTTTTTGTAAACAAGTAAATTAGTCGCGATTCGGGCGTTCAACAAAATTTTAAAATAATGCCTCCGCCATCTACTCGCGTTTCGTGCGCTCAATATTTTGTAAATAAGTAATTTAGTCGCGATTCGGGCGTTCATCAAAATCAATAAAAAAATAACCCACCGTCTACTCGCGTTTCGATACCAAATTTGTTTTATTTATAGTAAAGAGTACAAAATAAGAAAAACAATACAAAGAATCCATTAATCCTAAGTTTCAATATTGACGGTCATGTTCAACCTACAGAAACCCTTGAAATGGGTCAATGGCATCAGGGGTTCAAGGGCTACACTCTACGTGACACTTTCATGCGCATTAAATAATCTTGTTTGTGAATGTATTAGGCCTTGGAAAGTAAATCATTTTATGTACCAAAATACTTCACTATAACTAATATTAAAACAATAATTGATTTATAGAAATAAACATACCTTTTATTAAATAAATAATAAAATCTAAAGCGCTGCGGTCAGCGGGTTCACTATTGTTTTAGTGTCATCTCGAATTAGAAATAGGTATATTACTGGGACCTACATTATTTCATCAGCTCATCCACATAAAATGATGATTACAGGGTGAAAATGTCACAATTACTTTAGAGAATATAAAAAAACACGTAAGACGTGCCTATAAATTTGCGAGTTGCCATCACTTCCCTGGGATTCCATCATCAGACCCTGTTCTAGTGACAATGGAACGATCAGGAGTATACGCTTCAAAACAAAAAAATAATTTATCAAATCGGTAATAATGTTGTAAGTTACTAGCTTGCCGTGTGGTTCCCGGCAGAGTAGAATAGGACCACTCCAAGTCTTCCCGTGGATGTCGTAAAAGGCGACTTAGGAAACACAAGATAAACAGACCTTACAAAAATAAAAAAGACCTCTCCAACCCGTCTGGCTAGCGTGGAGAGTGTAGGCCACATCCTCTGACTACTCTGGCTAATATATTGCTGTGGTAGTACAGAGAGGATCGTGCTCCTGCAGTGGAGACTAAAAAAGACCTGATGGTTACTAGCTTTCGCCTGCGGTTCCGATCGCGTTAGTGTCGATACCTAGAGAACAGTACTTTTCTCCGGATTGAAAGGTAGCCTATGTCATTCTCCATCTCCAGATAAGGTGTATGAAAAATTTCATGATGATCAGTTCAATAGATAGGGTGTTAAAGCGTAACAAAAAAACTCACTTTCGCATTTATAGCAATAGTTGGAATTGGAATAAGTGACGTCGATTAAAAATAACAAATTGTTATATCAAACAAGGTTACAGTTCATCCCCAAAAGTGGGCTAGGCTCACTTTCCTGCAACGGTACCTGCTTTAATGCGAATCGACCTGCGGCCTGACCCCTGGGAACATTGAGACCATCCAATAGAAACTATCAACAAAGACCAATGGAATGGAAACCAGACGGAAATTTATAGGATTGGCGTGAAATAGAAAAGATGATATAAAAATGCCAGTACACAGTTATGATCTTTGATAAATGCACGATCGATCGAGCATTCTTACTTATATTCGAACGATACGTATTTTGTCTTTTCTGTTAAATTTAACTTGCTCTTTGTAAACTTGTCATAGAGTAAGTATTGTACTCGTATGCCAAACCAATTAGTCCGTTCGATTTCACAGTGATATACCCCAGAAAATAATCTTAAAAGTTTCTTCTGTTGCAATTCCCCTGTGATTCTCCCGTATTTTTAAATAAGAGAAATTCTAACAAATTATTTCGAGTTTTCGACCCGTTTTCTCCGTTCACCAAAATAAGGACTATGGCACACCATCATCATATATTGATGAAAATCCTTAAACATTGCTTTTGTAGATGGCTGATTGGTACTAAAATGGTAGGGATTAAGATTAAGAATATTTTAAAAGATAATATGTAAACAAGGCATAAGTTCTGAGAAATAAGTGTTGTCCTAATTACTGGCAAAAACAGACAACATGAAGGATACCATCCTCGAGGAGTTTGCGGTACAGAAATTAAGAGATAACGAGCGGCAGGCAATTGGTTGGCTGAGAATTTTTCTCACGAGAATCTTTTGTTACACATGAATCACAGGGAATTACTAAACTGATATGATTCTTATACTGACGTCATGTATACTACCTTAGATTGTTTTTTTCCAATAATTCATTTTGAAGATTTCATGTTACCTTATTTATAAGTTATTGATTACACAAATCATTTACTTCTTTTCACTATTAAGAAAAATTTTACCTGAAGGTACAGGTAGGACAGTTGCTTCTGCGCTAATGTTCGTGTACGGTTACGTTTCAACCCAAAGAGATTAAGAATGTAATTAATTCTTAACAATACTTTAGAATCAATAGGTCAAGCAACTGTCCTTGGGATATACTAATTTATATATTTCCTAAAAAAGCATGCAGAATCTTTGAAATGGGGTTTAGAACACATATATAAGTATATCCGCAAAAGTTTTATTTTTGTTTGTGAACTACCCCTTCGGGTCGGGTTACATTGCTCTTGGAAACCACATTCTCGCCTACAGTGCAATGGTTTATCTGACATATTAAATACCGCTAAGCGCGGGATATAAACGATTTTAATATTTTTTTTTTGTTTTCACATATTTACGGGAGAGGGAGAAATGACGTACTTTCTCCAGCAAAATTGAACAAGAAAGGTGTGATAAAATATCCTGTCTGCCTGCTTTCAATATAATTTTTGCAAAGACATCAATAATTTGTCATATAAATACCAAAAATCTAATATGATAAGCTCACAAAAATTATCATTTTATCACTTACTTTCTCCCCTCATGAACAATGTACTATTATAGCTCTAACTCATGAAATGGACTGGAAGTAAACTAGGCTTTCAAAAAATCTAATCCTGACGTCACTAACCGTCATGGCAACACCTTGGCAGGCATCATTTTATTGCCTCGCAAAAAGAGACGGAACTGTACAACAGAAAAGGATGTAGTATACTTACAGACTTAAAATAAGTTCGATGGAAGACACGAATCCCTTCTGACCCAAACTTATAATATGAACCTTTGATTACTATAAATATGTGTTAAATTTGAATGGCACTGGGCATCCCATGATGAGTCATGCTTGACCGTGAACATCGTCGGTTGGGATTCACGGCGACGCGGTTTGTGCTTTTTTTTATTCCATGAATGTAATAATATTCTGCCCTGTGTTTGCTCATGTAGACAAACATGTACCAGACAAAACCAAAACAAGAAAAGAATCAGCTGAACAGAAAATGGAGGCGACATTTTTTTATAATTTTTTAATAGAAAAGAACTCAAGAGTAAAGGTCTTTTTCTTCTATCAAAGTTGCTCTTTCTTCGATCTTTTAGGCGCATTCTTTGCTTTCAGAGAGATAATGTCCTAGTCAGCCTTGAGCTCAAATTCCACTAGGAAGGTTTTTTAAAAAGTATTTCAGTATCATACAGTTTTCTTAATTTTATTGTATCTTCATTATAAAAATCGAGTATGTTTTTATCATAAACAGGAAGTAATTTTGGTTGATCCTAATCAAAAGATGTTTTCTTTATCAAGTTTTTGTCTATCCAGTCGATCATTTTTTGTTGCAGATACCTAAATGTGTACTTAATCTCAGTAATTCCCCGTAGCGATTATGAAATAATAACTAATTTTTAATATCTGCCTACATCACAGATATGTGAGATAAAAGAATTTTTTTGTTTTAAGAAGGGCCGGGGTTCGATCCCCGGCCAGGTAATGATAGAAAAACGATATTTCAGATCGACCCGCGTCTTGGATGTTATTTTTAGGGTTCCGTACAAAAATCTAAAAACGGAACCCTTATAGGATCACTCGTGCGTCTGTCTGTCCGTCCGTCCGTCTGTCACAACCGATTTTCTCCGAATCTACTGAACCAAATTAGGTGAAATTTGGTAAGATGGTGTAATCCTATGACCCAAACACGGATGTACAAAGTAAATAAAGTTTTTTTTTAAATAAGGGTCTTTTTCAGGGGCTCAATTACAAAATAAAAAAAAAAGTTTTGCAAAAAATCGACCATAAGTATTTATCTTTTTATTATAAACTAGCTGTTACCAACAACTTCGCGTTAATACCACTGAAGGCGGCCAATCGCGGCGCATTTCGCAAGTAGTCTTAACCCTAGAACCACAACATGGGGTCGTGGGTGACCCCACGTCTTGATTTTTCTATTTATTTTTGCGAGAGGTAGACATAAAAACTTGTGCATCTGAGTACCTTCCGTTTTTAGCTATCAGTAGCCCGTGCCGCTTTGCGAAGTGCGCACGTTCATTAGTTCTTGAGTAATCACCTGTTGGGGTCACCCGCAACCCGTGTTGTGATTAGTGCAACAAAGTTTTTTTGACGGACCTACATTAGGTTTTTTGTTTATTTATCAAGTACTGTAAACAATATGGCGTCAACGTCCCGTCAATTAAGAAGTGACGAAATAGAGGACATTTTAGAACAATATGACGGTAGCCAATCCAGTTAGTCGGACTCCGAAGCATCGGATATTGCGGATGCGGAGCATATATTTGAAGCGAAGATGGCCGATGAGATTTTTCTATGGTATCCTGGATGCTGGAGGTATAAACGCATACGTCATATTCAGGGCTAACCTTAACAATAAAAACTTAAACGACGAACATTTCTGAAAAATCTAAGCTATCAACTAGTACAACCATGTATGAAGCGTCGCTTGGATACGGCAAAAAATTTACCTCAATCTTTAAGAGTTATAATGTTCAATGTTTTGGGGGAAGAAGAAAGTAATACCGTCCAGGTACCGCCCAGTCATCCGATTTCAAGTGCTCGCTGCTATTTATGTCCTAGGTCTAAAGACAGGAAGGGCAGAGAGCGTTGTGTGAAGTGTTCGAAAAATCTATGTGCACAGCATAGGTTACCGATTTGTTCCCAGTGTGTTTAGTATATAGGGTTTTTTGTCATATTTTTTGTTACTAAAAGTTCCTTAAATATCCAAAGACATGTATTTTGTTTGTTTAAGTCAATTAAAGTTTATAGTTTTCTAGAAAAACGTATTTTTATTTGGGGTCACCGGCAACCCATGTTGTATTTTGTGAAACAAAATAACATGTTGTGGTTCTAGGGTTAAAGCTAGGCGGCACAAACAGATCAGAACGAGCGATTAAAATCCAGCAAGAGGGCGCAAACGCAGTGTCAGTCGATTTGCACAAACTCAACCTCTCCGTGACTGTTGAGTTTACAGCAATGGAGAGTTTGGGTGGTCCTCGACAATAGCATAGGCAGGTGGAAGGCGTATCGTTCTACAGTACCTCCGTGGCGCAGTGGTTAACACGCCAGCGGCGACACCAGTGGTCCCGAGTTCGATACCCGATCAGGTCATGGTGGAGAATGATCTTTTTAGATTGCCCTAGTAAGTATTTATTATAAAATATAGAATCTTTGCATTAGTGTCCTACGTCTACGATACAAGTTCACAACAGACTGTGGGGCTAGCTCAATTTGTCCCTGTATTTATTAGTACCTACCTACGGCGGCACTGTTTAATAAACGAAGGGTGTACAAAATACAGTCAGACGCATCTTTAGTCACTGTCAATTATAAGCTGATTTTGTATTAAGTTATTTATGAATATTTGTGTGCATACCCACTGCATACCAATAGGATATAATCATTGAATTCCCTCCCCCGTATGCAAGTTCTCTCACCTTTTGATTCATTAGCAGTGATTCATAAATCTATACACGGCTTATCAGAATCTGCATAGTCTCTATTCAAAATTGGAATTGCGCACACTAAAGACAAAATAGTTACAACCCTTTAAGATATTTCCAGGAAAGGTTTGAATTCCTGATAGATAACCTAATTTGATAACAGAAGTGAGTCAAAAAAACTTTTTTTTTATAAGTGTTGAGACTGATGACTTGAGAATTTCACGCAAGTAAAGACTACTACCCCCTTATTCATAAAAATCATCAATCGCTTATTAAACCTATTTTAGCTACAATACGTATTGTCTCGTTCTTTCAATGTTGAATATTAGAGCGTGAGATAAAGACAAAACATATTTTAACTAAAATGGGTTTAATAAGCGTTTGATATTTTTTATGAATAAGGGGGCTAGTCTTTACTTGCGTGAAATTCTCAAGTTACCCCTTTGAACTACTTTGACGTTGATTTAATTAACAACAAATGTGTAATTTCTATTGCACAGATTTAATATGCACAGTTTATGTCTTTTTATTGTGGTTACAACAACAAATACTAAAATAATTAAGGGGGGCTCACATACAACTGAGTAGTTGTTGCGTTTTTTGCTGTATCTCATGTGTAATTTACTTTCTTTCAATCGTTTTGTACCAGCAGTGGTGTCATGACAAGTGACAGCAATATGAGAAAATTTATTCGTCGTCTTTGATCGTAAACGTAAGAATAAGCCATTCCAATATGCGCTCGGTCAAACAAGTTCTGATCATTGATATCATGGGAAATTCGGTCCTCTTCACATCTGTTCATCATTTATCAAAAAAACGTATGAAAAACGTGAGAAATTTCCAAAAAAAGTCTTCAACGTACGCTCAGAGCATTGTGCAAACAAGTTCGGAATGCCCCAACGGTGATCTCATGGAGATCCGCTCCTCTTCACATCCTTTCATTGAGAAGCAGGTAGGCAGATAATACGTCGGAAATTGTACGTCGTGGGTATTGTTATGTTAGGCCGACACACACGAATGCGCTAGTGAGTGCTTTTCTTAGGTTTTAAAGTTTCCCGTTCACACTTCAAATTTTAATCAGTAGTTACAATTTAAAGACGTACGTACGTTACGTACAACTTTAAATTGTAATTTATAAATTGTAACCTGGCGTTTTTGCCCATAAAAACGTCCACTTTTGGGGTCCAACGTCCACATCTAGGGCATGAATTGAATTGAATTTATAATGATATCTTCATTTTCTTTGAAATTATTTATTTTAAAGAGGGGCAGTATTAGACCCGTAGAATTCATGTATCCTCTTCAGTCTTTTTCAGCTAGTTGCTTATAAAATCAGAAACATTTGGAAAATCAACTCTTTAAGCAAGTTACAGTTTACCAAGCTTGACGTCTCAAGGTCGCTTATTTAAGAAATTCCTCATTTGACGATATTTTATTTGATCTTAATGCACCATCATTTCTCCATTTAGTTAACCTTTTATTTGTCACCCTTGACATTTTATCTAAGACAAAGGGCGGCCTGTCCCTGCCTTAAAAACTAAAGGCCAATCTTCGTGATACAAAATGTTATCTTTGTATCTTATGTTTATGTTAACAATGCTAATGTATGCTTATTATGCGTCTTTCATTGAGTCTTAGAGACTTGTAAATTGTAAAATGAGACTAAAATCGTTTTGAGGGTTTTGTAAATGGCAAAGAACAAATAAACAGACCTTAAAGATTTGTCATGTCTGTCTATCTGCCCCTTTTAATAGTGCTGGAATAAAATGGCTGTAACAGCTATTTTCTTATATTTTTATTCGGACACTATTAGGATTAAATAGTTGAAACTTGGTAGGTACATGAAGTGTGTGAACAGATTTACAGTTTTTATGCAAAAATATAAAAAAGACATTTGGGAGAAATTTTTTTTAGAATAAACCAGTTGCTTTTCTTCCCGTGCATACCGTAAAAGCCTGTTAAGTGATTGGGAATAAAACTAAGGAATCACATCAATGGGCGATGATGCACTAAACTAAACTCAATCAAAGATGCTTAAATGTGACCAAAGAATAATCTATATATATAAAACAAAGACGGGTTTGTTACAACACTTATAACTCGAGATCTGCCTAACCAATTTTCATGATTATTGAATTGTTGGATTTGTCTCCGCCCCGAATAGCAGAATACATCTTAAAAACAATGAAAACTCGTTATGTGTAATGAATACTTAATCATTGACTGTTAGGCGGTACGAAGTTCGCCGGGTCAGCTAGTAATAAATAAAAATGACTAAACAAATCTTTGGTTGCGTTTAGTAATTGCGATTGATTTTAGGATTAGATTGTAATTTCCATTATAAATGTGCCGTGTGGTTCCCGGCAGAGTAGAATAAGACCACTTCAAGTCTTCCCGTGGACGTAGTAGAAGGCCTTAGAAAACACCAGCTAAACAAAGTTTATAACATCAAAGAGACCTCTCCAACCCGTCTGGCCAAATTCTCTGACTGCTCTGGCTAATATATGGCTCTGGTAGTACAAAGAGGGTCGTGCTCCTGCAGTGGAGACTAACAAACATCTGATGATGATGATTATAAATAGATTCTTCAATTAGAGGTGGGAAAATCTTGCATTTACTTACGAGTTCCCTTTAACCAGATCCCAGTATCGGATGGCGGCCGAGTGCGCCCGATCGAGGGGTCAGCGGTCGCGCTCCAGTGCCGGAGCCCTACTTGTTACCCTCTGCTTCCTGTCCTATGGCATTGCGATGTCTTCACCTCAAAGTCTTGGGTGTTCGATTTCTTAAGAAAACTTTTAAGTAAGTATACGTATTAGTCACTTGATACAATTAAACACAACTTCCCCCATTCTACTGTCATGACGGAAGTTGTGATAAACAATATATGAATGCTTCTTCTCTTTGATATCTAATATCATAATTTATTCATTAATACATACATACTATCACATCTTTTCCGTTGCGGAGTGGACAGAGGCCAAGTCTATAAAACCTAAGGCCGCGTTTAGCATATTGATGGGCTTTTAGGTGGAGAACGGAATCAAAATAGTGATGGGTTGCTAGCCACATCGCCTATTGACATGATTCCTCCGATATCTAAGTTTATTTCCAGCTTTATCCTCAGTTGCGGTTTTATGTCGCCTGCCTAAATGTTTTTGTTCAAAAGATCACGAGTTTTTGATTGTTATTTTATCCATTTCTTCCTACGTATAGTCGTAGTTACTAGGTTCTTACCTAGACGGAGTGAGTGGTTATAAACTAGGTCATTTGGCCTAGATTATGACCAGTTACTCCGTAACTAAGTATAAATTGTAATCGAATTATAAAACTAAGAGACTTTTCCTAATTTCTTCGTATGATGCATGGACAGTGTGAGATGCTTTCGCCTGCGGCTCCGCTCGCGTCAATGTGGATCCCTCGAGAACAGTGTGTTTTTTCCGGGATGAGAGAGAGCCTCGTCCTTGTCCGTAGTCCAGAAAACGTGATCGAGGGGTCAGCGGTCGCGCTCCAGTGCCGGAGTCCTACTTGTTACCCTCTGCTTCCTGTCTGTGGCATTGTGATGTCTTCACCTCAAACAGTCTTGAATGTTCGATTTCTTTAAAAACTTTTAAGTAAGTATACCTTATACTCATCAACAGGTCTTTGTTAGTCTCTACTACAGGAGCACGACCCTCTCTGTATTACCAGAGCCATATATTAGCCAGGGCAGTCAGAAGATTTGGCCTACACTCTCCAAGCTGGCCAGACGGGTTGGAGAGGTTTCTTTGATGTTTATAGCTTTGTTTTGCTTTTATTTCCTTAGTCGACTTCTACGACATCCACGGGGAGATTTGGAGTGGTCCTATTCTACTCTGCCGGAAACCACACAGCATAATAAACCTTATAGTCATTTAATAAAATAATGTTTGTTTTATTGTATCAAATGACTATTCAGTCTCAGCATTTCCATTGTACTATCATGATGGAACTTGTGGTAAACATAACATTAATACTCCTTTTATTTGGTAGACCTTAGCATGTTTCCAGTTTTAAGCCTTGTGGTTCCTGGCAGAGTAGAACAGAACCACTACAAGTGTTCCCGTGGATGTCTTAAAAGGCGACTTAGGAAACACAGGCTAAACAAAGCTTTTAAACATAAAAGAGACCGCTTTCCAATCATCAAAACTTTTAAACATCAAAGAGACCTCTCCTATCTGGCCAGCGTGGAGAGCGTAGGCCAAATCCTCTGACTGCTCTAGCTTATATATGGCTCTGGTAGTACAAAGAGGGTCATGCACTTGCAGTGGAGACTAGAAGAAGACCTGCTGATGATTATAATGAATTGAATTAAATTAAGAGAAATCGCCTATTTTGTTCATGTGATGCATGGTCTGTGTAATATATTTTTTTAAACAATCTTATACTATAACCATTTCTATAATTTATCTCTTTCGATATACCACTGAAAAAAATTAAGTTTCAAATTAAATTACAAAATATTAAGAAAATGATCTTATACACTGTGTACTAGTCGTGTACCAATTCAACTCAATATTAACATGTTCCCATTCGTGTTCTCTGAACAAAATTAAATGCCAAGTAGACTAAACATATTCCTTGTAATTATGTCACTGGCTGTGGGCTTACAGATTAACCAGTAGCCAATACAAATATGTTAAGCTGCGATCACCTTGACCAAAATAGCAGTCTAGTTCGAAACAGGTTTCACGGCGTCGTTACATCAACTGATGTGATGACAAATCAGTAGGAAAGCTTTCCATCATTTGAACCGTAACTTGGGAATGTCTTATCTTATCTTTGATATGTGTTTGTGGACAACATGTGGGCTTAATCATACTACCACATTTTTTTTTTTGTTGTGACGTTATTCAAAATTCAAAAAATTCAAAAATTCTTTATTCTTTAACAAAAGTCTCAATTTCAAAGGTTGCTGGGGCTCACCAATTAAGTTAGAAAAACCTGTATCTGATGAGTCCCGCTCTTTCGATACAGTGACATTGCACTTAAAGAATAAAAGTAAACATGAAAAGAATAACAATTCTTATATAGTATGGTGTAAATTAAATGTAATTTAGTCCCTTTCTTGTGTACAATATTACATAGTACGTATGTAGTTGTTTTACTTTAGTTTTATGTTACTGTGATAAGTAGTGCCTCAGTTTCGTCATAAGTGAGCTTTTGTAACCAGGACATTAATTCTTGTTTACAGTTATAGTAGGTTTTTGAATATATTTTTATCTTATTATTTATTGTTTTATATAGATAATCTGATAAGTTATGGTTTTGTTTAAATGCAAACGTAGTTTTAGAATGTTTTAAAGTTATAACGTTCATTCTTCTCTTAGCTAAAATGCTTTTGTCATATTTTAATGTTTTATGTTTTT
Organism: Rhodophaea formosa; assembly: GCA_963082605.1. Classification (NCBI taxonomy): domain Eukaryota; kingdom Metazoa; phylum Arthropoda; class Insecta; order Lepidoptera; family Pyralidae; genus Rhodophaea; species Rhodophaea formosa. The sequence continues at coordinate 17,680,677 of OY720207.1, forward strand.
TGAGTACAGAGTTTAAGATGTATAGCTGTCTTACCGTTAGAACTTTTGTTTCGGAATATAACATATGAGTAGGGTACAGATAAGGCCTAAAATACATAAGTTTCAAGAGAGAGCGTTGTGCCCGTTCAAGTTCTACTAGTTTTGATTTTGCTACACAACCCCAGACTGAAATGCAGTAAGTGAGAATTGACTGTATAAGAGCTATATAGACGTTATGAAGAAGTTTAGAATCCACAACGTGTCTAAGTTTTACAAATATCCAGGAAAGCTTTCTTATTCTCGATGCAACCATATCAACATGAGAAAACCAGTTCAAGTTTTGATCTATAACAACCCCCAAGTACTTAGTATACGTCACTTTAGTTATAGCAGAGCAATTGCATTGCACATAGGAACACTGGCACGTGTGGATTTTTAACATTAAATTTTGAGGAGGTTGCGAGGAATTTCTAATAGAGAATGCAATGAAATTTGTTTTAGTATGATTGAGAGTAAGTAGATTGCAGTTTAACCAGTCTTGTGCTACTTTAAGTCCTTGATCAGCTAGATCATACACATTCTCCCAAGTGTTACTGGTGAAGACAATGGCAGTATCGTCCGCATAACAGAAGATCTGACCTCCCTCTAGATTTAATTCACACAAACTGTTTATATAGATTAGGAAGAGAGTCGGGCCAAGCACACTGCCTTGAGGAACACCATAGGTTATATTTGCATCTTTACTTGTAAAATCTCCCACCTTAACTCTTTGTTTACGCTCACTTAGGTAGTCAGTCAAGAGCTTCAACGGTGTACCTCGTATACCAATCATTTCGAGCTTTTGTACAAGAGCTAAAACAGAGACAGTATCGAATGCGTTCTTTAAATCTAGAAACAAAGTTAAGCACTTTTTACCAGAGTCAAGTTGTGAAACTATTAAGTTCGTTAAATCAGTTACAGCATCTTCGGTACTTCTGCCAGACCTGAAACCATATTGATGTGCAGATAGTAAGTTAAATTTATTGAGATATTTCATTATTCTGAAGTTTATTAATTTTTCAATCATTTTGGTAATAACAGAGAGTACCGAAATAGGCCTAAAGTTATTAACATCATCTCTGTTTCCGCTCTTGTGCACTGGATGTATAATTGAACATTTTAAAGCTCGTGGAAAAATACCAAGATTAAAGCACTGGTTGAACAAGTGAGTGAGTATTGGAGTTATAACATGACTACATGATTTAAGGAATTTAGTACTGATCTTGTCCCAGCCAGGGGCACTAGTTGTTTTTAGTCCCATCAGCACTTCATGGACTTCCTGACAGTCTGTCTCAAATAGTGCAAACGAGTAAGGTTGATACTCAGAGCCGGGGTTAATCGAATTCTTATCATCTGTACTGTTGATTTTCTCAGCAAGTTTCCTACCTACGTTTGCAAAATGATTATTTATAATTTCTACAGACTCAGAGGGGGTCTGACATAAATTCAAGAGTGTGGTATTATTTAAATTATCTTTTTTTAGATTTGTAACTGTTTTTATAGTATTCCATAAAGTTTTCGGGTTTTTCGAAGCAGTATTAAGTTGATTTCTTTCATAATTACGCTTAAGTTTTTTTAATAGATTGTTTAGAAAATTACGGTATCTGCAATAAGTAACCTTTAATGTCTCATTATGAGGATTATTTCTAGATTTTAGTTGCAATTTATTTCGGTTTCTAATACATTTGACTAAACCGTGAGTGATCCACGTTATACATATATCGTCACACCTTAAGGGCAGCAGTATTTTTTCAGTATGTTTTCCATACAACAGCGAGAAAATAGAGGAATACATTTGTATGGAAAACATACTGCTAGGATACGCTCTTAAGCTGATAATCCTATGGGCTTAAGGTGCCTTCCAAAGTACAGAGGGGCTCATTGAAGGATCTACCTACAAAACCACCTAAGTAAAACCCGCCCTCCATTTCTTATTAATGAACTCCTATCTTAGTTTCACGTTTTGTATCGTTACATAAACTATAATTAAATGTGGTGACAAATCAAAAACGTTCCATAATCACTTACGTTGCTTCAAATTTCTGATAGTGGTCAACATTTGTGTCCAATTTATAAGTTTCTGCTTACGTGGTATTAAAAACGAACTTTCATATAAGCTTGCGTTGCTGTACGTCTCTCTTTCTCTGTGTTTCCAGTAGAAAATGCATTTAACTTAGATTACAGTGATTTTATAAAGAGTAAAGATTAGTGTCTTTGTTTGTACTGGATAAACTCAAAAACAATTTGACCGATTTCAAAAATTCTATCACTACTACGTTTTAAAAATAAAGGGATCCTTACGGAAATTATTTTCCGTATTACGTTAATATTGGGTGAGTGCTGTGGAAACTAGTTATATATCCTCCTTCTAAACGTGTCCAAGTTACATACGTATCCCAAGCTGAGATCCTTCAGATCCCGGGGTCCGGGGACAAACTGAGTCTTCCCGTTGACATTTGACTACCTATGCCGTAAATAAAATTGTCACATATTAAGGTGAATTACCTACCTGTGCTGTGCCGGCCCTATATAATATTTGTAAGAGGTAAAAAGATAGAAAAGCTACCTAAAGATCCGAAATAATGGTCAAATAATCAATTCATATACGTATTTACTTTGACTATACAAGTATAAAAAATATCCTATGGAACCAATTTTAATATTCGAAGCGCATGTACGCATCGCTAGTCTACCGAACTCACATATCATTAAATTAAGTACCTAATGGCGAAGACGAATCAGCAGAAAAGCTTTCCATCATTTAAGCCATGACTTGCGGTAACGACCAATTACCGGATTGAACTCATAAGTTAAGGTAAGCGGTAAATAGTTTATTTTTCGTAAGGGTGATAAAAACAATTTTGATTATTGGAGCAAATCGTTGACTGGTATTTATTTTATTCTAAATTATTGGTTTAACTGTTTCAATCCATTTGCGAAACCTTATTTCAGACTAGAGTAATGGACAACATTTACTAATTTTTTTTTTGTTTTACGAATAAAGCTTTTGAAAACCGAAATATCAGTAACAAAATAACCTAACACAGTCACAATTTTCACTTTGTCACAATTTTTTCTTTTAGTGTAAACTTTGCTAACAAGAAACAAATGTCGTAAGGGATAAAGGTATGATTAACTACCTATGTGCGTATGTAATAATAATATATAAATAAATAAATATATACGGACAAATCACACAGATTGAGCTAGCCCCAAAGTAAGTTCTTAGTAAGACTTGTATTATGGGATACTAACTCAACGATACTATATTTTATAACAAATACATATATATAAACATCCAAGACCCAGGTCAATCTGAAAAAGATCATTTTCCATCTTGACCTGACCGGGGATCGAACCCGGGACCTCCGTGTCGCAGGCAGGCGTGTTGACCGCTGCGCCACGGAGCTCGACAATAATAATTTTTAATTACTTCTAAAATATTACCTTTATGATCAAGGTGACATAATAATCAAGAATTTAAATCTGTTAACGGATAGAGATAAGTTTGCCAAACGTGTCGAATAATCTCAATGCCAATATTAACATAAGTAGGTGATGTTAGGCAGGATGTGTCAAGGCCGCGATACGTGCGTAGCTGGTTGACTTTTAAACTTGATTAGAAACAAATTATGAATTGATTTGAGGCTGATCGTTTTTGGCAAGAGTTTAAAATAATATATTAGACAGATAACATTTTTGCATTACAACAATTATCAATCCTCCTCTTCCGAGCGTTTCCTCCATTCCTCCACTTACATCCTCAGGACTTTTTCGGGATTTTTGAGTTCCGAGCTGCCGGCTGCATGCTTGTCGCCAATGTTCTTGTTTCACTTTGTGCAGCATCCATAGGAAGAGAGAGACGAAATCATGTATGTTAGTGCAGAAACAGAAAAAGAAAAAAAAATAACTTATTTGGAGCAACACACAAAAAATAAATAAAATTGTTTATATCTTATATAAACAATTATGTATTTGTTTCATTCACCTTACTCGTATAAGTGAGTGATGCAACTGACACTGGTCCTAGAGCGTTGCTGGGCGGTAATGATTGCACCTGTGGTAGAAAATTTTGAAATCATTTACAATATGTATAATCGCCCAAGTTTATAGTTTAAGCTTAAATGATATCTTAATTTATATGTACAAAAATAATGCAGAAACTAATTTCGAATTAGTACCTGAATATAAGTTACTTTGGTTGATGTATGCTGCAACCATATAGAAGTAGGAACGCATCTTTTATTAAGTTTATTTTGCTGTTTTTTTAAGAGCTATATTTTTTTGGTAGTCCGATAGTTAATACATCATTTGTGGTTGCTACTTGATATGATTTAATCATATATCGGGTGAATTTTAGATCCCACAATTGATAGACATGATAAATTTAATTTTAAGCAATAAGGTAAGCTTGCGTTTAACACTTTGTTAACCCGTATCTTACTTATAAATTAATTATGTACATACATCTCATGATATCATTATTTAATGTGTTATTTAAGCACAAAAAATAGTTGTGGTGTTTCACAAAAAATATTGTGTGTTGAGTTAGTATCCTGCGACACATGTTCACAACTTACTGTGGGGTTAGCTCAATTTGTGTGATATGTCCCTCTATATTTATTTATTTATATTTATTTATTTATTCTCAAGGCACCGGAACAACCAAGGAAAATCAACTACGATAATTTGTTATCCAAAAATGCAAATTGCATTCCATAATCACCACGTTGCAAATAGTATTTACCTTAATCTACACATCAATCGACCCATATTTCCTACAGAATTAAGATCGATCTCATTTTATTGTGCGCAGTATGTTTTTTGTTTTAACTTCTATGAACAAAAGCTTCAGTAATCTTCTTTGTTTCGTTCTGGGCTTTAGTGAAACTATGAATCTTTCCCTTCAAATAATAAGATCATACTTTACGAATACCCAATATTACTCATCATTACTCATTGTCAATTACATGAAACAAAAGAAATTCGCCTTTTGTTTAGAATTTTAAAATGTCTCCGCCGCTAAATTTGCGTCTCTTTCCTTTAAAGGGAGATGGTAGAGAAAGCAATATACGTGCAATGGCCCATTTGGCTTCAGAAATGCAGGCTTTATTTCCAGAGGTCGTAATCAGGGGCAATTCCGAGTATTACCGCGGGCGATAACAGCTTACCTGCCTTCGCCAGCTAGACATAATGCTGACAAGTTGGAGAGGCCGGCCGTTAGGTGCATCGACTATATCCAAAAGCAGTCATAATAACATGTTTTAGTCGGTTTGCCTTGAAATACATCTGTCAAAAGTCTAGCAATCGTTCAATTATGTTTCGACCAAATCAATTCACGCCGATTATAAAATAGAACAGTGCTTTTGAATCTTCAAAAATTATAATAAATTCTGATCATTTTCTGATCGACAAACAAACTTTAGGTTACAGAGATAAGAAAAGTTTTAAATTCATAAAGGAATAAACCTATATTATTATTTTTCTTCAAATTTAATATGTATTTATTATTTAGATATATACTTCTATTTCGCCTATTATGATTTGATAAGTGTACGTGGGAAAGATTGTTAATAATATTAGGTTCACATTTATAGATTAAGAGTCTATTATTATTATTTCTTGTATCTGATAAGATATAGTAAAAAGTAGGTATGTAAAAAAAAGCCGGCCAAGTGCTTGTCACGCCACGCGCAGTGTAGGGTTGCTTAATTGCGAATGACAACTTTGAGTTCACACTGTTCTCACTCGCACCTCACAGTTTAACGACCAAAAACATCAAAGAATGAAAACTGTATGAAATTTTACATTTTCGAGTACATTTTATAAGTTGGCTGCCTATAACTTTTTAGTTAGCACTTAGTACTCAGCTCTGATAGTTTTCTTTTCAATTTCAGTATATATACTACTGCTGTAATTTTTTTCACCGTTTCATATACCCGTTTAGCAGATAGAGGGGGGGGGGGGCACTTACCTCTAACAAAAATAGTGTTCTCAACCTCACAATATTTTTAAAGACCTATTTAACGACACCCCACACTATCGATTAGTAGAGAAAAAAAATTACTCCCCAACTTTACTTGTATGTGAGCTACCCTAAAATGAATTTTTTTTTTCAAGATTTTTATCTACCACTTTTTCGGCATGATTAATATACATACCCATACCAAATTACAGCTTCCTAGTACTTATAGTCTCTGAGTAAAACCGCGGACGGACAGACAGACAGACAGACATGGCGAAACTATAAGGGTTCCTAGTTTACTACGGAACCCTAAAAAGGAGAGCTAAGCCAGCCACCTAGCATTAATTGCAAATTAATTGATGATTTTAGACCAAACATATAATCGACCGAATCAGTTTCAATTAGGACCTATTGAATAAAAATAATATTCATATATTGATATCTCCTATGAGAAAGTAGAATCGTAATTCAGAATTTCGACTATTGATAATCAACTGCATTCAATTTTGTTAGATCATTGTTAGAAATCAAATCCAAGAATACTTGGACAGACTTTTTCATTGCGTTTATCAATCAATAGTGCGTAAATAGAGACAAAAAATCAGCCGTTCGTCTGTATCATTACAAGGTAACATGACACTCGACCGTAAATAGATACAGCGGCAAAAACTGCAATTGATATTCATTATCAAACTTTAAAAAAAGCCGGCCAAGTGCGTGTCGGGCCACGCGCAGTATAGGGTTCCGTAGTTGCGAATGAGAACTTTGATTTCACACTGTTTACACTCGCACCTCACAGTTTAACGAACAAAAACATCTAACAATAAAGATTGTATGAAATTTTACATTTTCCAGTACATTTTATAAGTTGGTTGCCTATAACTTTTTAGTTTGCACTTAGTATCCAGCTCTGATAGTTTTCTTTTCAACTTTAGTATATATACTACTGCTGTAATTTTTTTCACGTATCCATATATAACCGTTTAGCAGATAGAGGGGGGGGACACGTACCTCTAACAAAAATTTGCACTTTAAAACCAAATATTTCGGAAACGGATCCCTAAATCGAAAAATGGTGTTCTCAACCTCACAATATTTTTTAAAGACCTTTTTAACGATACCCCACACGATGGGTAAGTAGAGAAAAAAAAATTACTCCCCCACTTTACTTGTATCAGAGCTACCCAAAAAAAAATTTTTTTTCAAGATTTTTTTCTACGACTTTTTTGCCATGATTAATATACATACTCATACCAAATTACAGCTTTCTAGTACTTATAGTCTCTGAGTAAAACCGCGGACGGACAGACAGACAGACAGACAGACAGACAGACATGGCGAAACTATAAGGGTTCCTAGTTTACTACGGAACCCTAAAAAAGGTTCCCAAAGTGTGATTAGAACTCGCTCATGAAATGTTCCGTACTCGGGAAAACTATCAACAAGAACAACTTTTTCACATCGCATCTTCGATTTCATTTGCCAATAATTGTTAGTTGAGTTGACTAATACCTTTTTAAAAGTGTGTCATGTACTTTTACACCCGATGTAGGCCATAGAAATGCGCAAACTGTGAATGTCCAGTGTCTCATCCCAATCCCAACTAATATTATAAATGCGAAAGTGAGTTTATTTGTTTGTTTGTCCGCTTTCACGCCAATCATTATGAAATTTTGCATACACATAGGTTAGGGTACTAAGAAGGACATGAGCTATAGATCACGCGGGCAAAGCCGCGGGTAACAGCTAGACTACTATAACGATAACATATACCCTACGATAGACGGATGATCAGAGAGTCCGATTGTATAGAACAGAATTACAGTAGGACTCCTTGTCCAAACGTTATCACTGGCGGACCTTAACCGATGATGCCATTTGGACAAGGAACCCTAAAAATCTACACATTCTCTTGTCCTTGCAGTGGCACGTAAAACAAACCAATCCAACTGAAAGGGTTGTGATTTAAAACAACTCTTTCAATTAGTCTTTTGTTCCGTGATGTTTAAAATAGAATGGAGTAAAAGTAAAATAAGTATATACTTACATATATAAAAAAAACAAACCCATATGGTTTCCAGCAGAGTAGAAAAGTTCCACTCCAAGTCTTCCCGTGGATGTTATAGAAGGTGATAGGAAACACAGGCTGAACAAAGCTTATAAACATCATAGAGACCTCTAACCTATCTGACTAGCGTGGAGAGTGTAGGCCAAATCCTCTGACTACTCTGGCTAAAATAATATATGGCTTTGGTAGTACAGATGAATAATGTGAGTGGTGAATAAAAAACGACCTGATGATGATGATGAAAAAAAACAAAGAGCTGTGATAAAGATAGCCAAATGTAACTTTCGAGTAAAATGTAGTTATCATATGGAGGCAAAAAATATCACAGCTTTTATGCCATTATTCTATTTTCTCCGTAAATCACATTGTGTAATGGTGGCTCTACACACGGCTATTTGTATTCGCATATTTGTTATATTTGTCAAATAACTTTCATGTGTGGAGAGTATATTTGCCAAAATTATTGCCATATTTGCCTATTTGACAAATACAGCCAATAACAAATACGGTTTACCGAACGTCTGTCGGTTTTTTGAGACACATCAAAGGAGACAAATAGGCAAACAAGCAAATATACTGGCCACACGTGGTCGGCTTCATCAGCGCGCGAATTGTCGATCAGTACCTATAATGTATATAGTAACATGCATTCATATAATAAAATCCAGCTGCCAGTGCAACGTCCATTTTGTACGGCTTATTTACTTTCTGGTGGCAAATATCTTTTTTTTTGTATTTGGCTCCATGTGTAGCCGGTGATATCGCCTATTTGTCAATAGGTAAAAAATTGTGGCAAATACGCGAACATCTAATCACAAATCCAAATAGCCATGTGTGGAGCCACCATAATGGCTTTTACCATTGCTATTATATATTGACAAGCAAATAAAGATATTTTTCTTTATTCAAACTTTTTGTTAAGAAATGATTAAAAAGAAATATCTTTCAATAATTAAAAAGGTTTTCATGTAGTTTATTACCCTCTATAGTATAGTATCATATAACGCTCTAGTCTTGGCTCGGACAGATTTCAAAGCATTTTTTCTTTATTCATTTTTAAAAATGCCCCAGTCTATGATATGAAACCTTGACTTTAAAAATAAACTTTTAAGTAATTACATGATTCATAACAATAATGACTAATTGACCTCATAATATAACTTGCCATACCTCAAGGTGTCACAGGAAAGGGATGGATAAGAACCGGAAAAGGGAAAAAACGCTACCCTAAGCACCTACCTTTTTAATTTGGTAAGGTAACAGGTGCTCGGCCGGCGGGCGCACGTGACGTGACCGGAGCGCCACTCGCGCGCGCACCGCGGACCAAGCCGCTTCGAATTTTGAATCCGGAACGTTAACCGCTCCATTTTCAAATATTTATTTCTTTGTTTATTTTCTTTTTCGAAATAAGTGTCAGTGAAACAAACTTTTTAAGGATTTTGTGCCTGTATTTTTAGTGATTGTCCTTTTGGGCAGGTTAGTATAATTTTGTTTTTATTCATTTCAAAAATAAATATTACAAATTAATTGATAAATTTAAAAAACATCGCATCGTATGTATTTCATTTTCATATTTCAAAATAGAACTTTTTTAAAGTGTCTTACTTATTATCCCACGTGCTTTTATTATTTTTTTACTTAGTTACTTTTGTTTTATGTAGTTCTAATATATTATATTATGATGTTCTTCATAATGAGTAATTTATTTTATATATCTTTAAATTAATTTTTAATATAATGGGTATTGCTGTGGCCATAAATTGATATTGGCAAGCGGTGGCTAAGAACAATTTCCTCTCGTAGAAAAGACTTCAACGATACATATAAGATGACTGGTTGATCTCTACCATTTAACAGATTTTAGTAATGAATACGACTACAATTTTTGAATAAAAAAGCCTACTTTTACTTATTTATAAAACGGTTTTAAATTACAAGTTTGATAAATATATTAGTGATGTGTGTTATGCTATTCGTGTATTGTTCTTTCGAAAGCTCACTGTTACACAGCTCATGCGCCATGTATTGGACTATTTTGTTAGGATTGGATTTCTTGTAATTGAATTAAATAATTAATTAAACTTTATCTGCAGGCTTATGTCCTTGGAGTTATAAAATTTGAAAGGATCAACCTAGCGGACTAGTGGTTCAACGAATAATTTAAAATTTTTAAACAAAAGAAAACGCCACCAAAAGGAACGATTCAAGATTGAACTTTTGATAAAGTTGTGTGCGTCTCAAATTGGTAAATAAGAAAATAAGAATCATTATTTTCTGTGATTCAGTTTTATCATAATGGCCATCTTGAATTCTTTACTTTAAATTTTTAAGTTGTAATTAAATTTAGTTACCCACATTAGTAAGACAAGATTTCCGAAGACTAGAGTTAAACCGTCAGTCCGGCGTCGTGTCATAATTGATGGAAGTAATTTAACTACCTCAGATGCCTTTAGGTAGCTTTAAAAATCTGACACCTATATTGGTCACTTACACACGCAGGAAAAACAGAACAAACTATTAAATAGAACGGAGAAAAATAATTAACGCTACATGGCTCAATTTTTGCAGTATGAGAACCAAAGTTAGTAGTGTTATTTTTTAAATTAGTCTATTTAGAACATTTTCCACTCAAAATTCAAGACCAAAATGTGAGCAAGCTTTGACCAGTGTCAAACTAACTTGAAGGTCAATTCACAGATCACCTACAGACCCTGAGGTCACGATTGTATTAATAGGGCTGTCAAGCGCACAGATTGCAACAGAAACTAGTTTAAGTTATTTTTAGTTTAAATAATAAAACGTGAATACCAATAATAACTAAAAAAAAAATAAAGCAACAGACACCCTCTGTATGACTATTTTATTATTCCAGATGATTTCTCTTTCATATATAGTTAAATGTAAATAAAAGAATATAAGGGAACAAGTCACACAAATTGATCTAGGCCCACGGTAAATTGTGAACGTATGACGTAGGAAAGTCAGCAATACATACTTTTATAATAAATACTCATATAGAAAAACATACAAGACCCAAGTCAATGAGAAAAAGATCATTATCCATCATGACCTGGCCCAAGTTAAGTCGTGTCTCAAGCTGGCATTTTAACTACTGCGCCACGGAGGTCGTTAAAATTGTACAGGTCTACATTATGGTCATCGTCATCATCACTTATTTTTCAGTCTCCTCTGCAGGAGCACTACCGTCTCTGTAATAACAGAGTCGTATATTAGCCAGAGCAGTCAGAAGATTTTGGCTATACTCTCCACGCTGGTCAGACGGGTTGGAGAGGTCTCTTTGATGATATACTTATATTGATTAGAAATTAAGACTTTTAAAATTATAACTTTATATTTTTTAGCTTACCGACTTTTACGGTCACTGACTTCAAAATACAACACCCATCTTTCGCGTCAGGCTATTAAAAGCATGCAAAACATGTCGTTTTTTTTGGTAAATAATGCAAATGCAGCATTACCAAAGTAACTGTTCGTGGCCGTTACAAAAATATTGCAGCCAAACTAGTTTTCATTGCAACACATGGTTTATCGATTTGTAATTTCTATATCGGCATTATCTACATCGTTAAAATCATGTTTTATGTCATCATTTCTAATTATATCATTATATCTATTTGCTGTTGCATAAAATTGAAAGTTATGGATTTGTCGCATTTTTAACAAGACCTTCTTACTATTTTGTGGGTCGAATAATTAATGCTTATCATCATGGAAGCATATTTTTTACAATCCAGACACACAATTTTTTGAGAGTTTCAAACATTAAAGAATTACAGATAATTTTTTGATAAAAACATACATGAAATACTGACATTATTAAATTATGTAACAATGGGTTCCTCCCGTAAATAGTGGCCGACATGTTTTGACCTCATCCAGAGGCGCGCACGATATCGTTCCAATCCGCACTCTTTGTGAGAATTGGACGACATCGTGCACACGTCTCGTTCGTTCTGAAAAAGACCTCCGTATAAGGTCGAAACTTATCGACCAGTAGCTCACTTTTTCCGAGAGTCATTTCATATCGCATAGAGATTGAAGTCTATTCTATCACTTAAACATCGCCAATATTAATTCTAATAGTTACATTTCTTTTCAAATCAATAAATATATATCTTCCTATTTTATAAGAAGATAATTTCCGTAAAAAAGCTATGAATTGTATGCTGTCTTGTTATGAAATACGAACATAATGCGTCAGCGACGGAGCTTCATTTTTTGCGGTAACTTTCCTACAAACATTCAACAGGTTTCCATCCAATCCAAACTCCTGACCTTGAGCAGTATAATATAACTTGGGAATGAATACAAGTCTCAACAATAAATACAAAGGTACATATTTCCTTACGGAGTAGACAAAGCCTGCGAACAGTTGATCCATGTTAACGTTGGATATAGATGGAAAACAACAGTGGGAATCAGAGACGAAGTTGTGATGCGTTGCTAGCCGTCTTGTCTAATATGATCCTAGATTTTCTCCCATTCCCCCGTACGGCTCAAGAAGAAACGCTGGTAAAATTTATGTTTTCCCCCAGACCAGCATGGAAGGTATTAAACACAACAATTAAGTATTTCAAAATATTAAGCCTATTGTTAAAAATCTATCGTGCAAGAGTTTGGTTGCTAATTCTGTCGAAATTTCAGATTTCGTGGTTTTGGACACACGTTTACCATTTTAGTTACGTGATTGTTTTGAAAAATAAGCGTTATAATATTCATGAAAAAACTATTTTGCAATTCTTCTTAGACAGGTGTATACTACAACAAAATAATATGTTGGTAAGTAACTTGGAATGAGCTGTAAGAAAAAAAGATTGACGCGAGTTTTTTGTATGCATGTGCTGTATTTTACTATTTTACTTTGATTTACCGAAGCGTAGCATTATAGTTATTAATGAGTAATAGTCTATTAAGTAAGAATACATGCTTGAGCAAAATATACATATATATATATATGATTATTACTTAATCTTGGGGAACGAAATTCAAAAGACTACCAATTATTGCGCAAACAATAATTTACCCCAACTTGTCGTCCCCTCTGTATCGTCTTCCGGTATGTATCGACTTAATAAAAAGGAATACTTGTTACTATGGTTAAATTAAAACAATGAGTACATGTGACCTTTTAGTTTGTGTCAAAATAATTAATTAAGAAACATATATGTAGGTGAGTACATAGAATATAAAACCGGTAGTATCTTTTATGCAATACCTAAATTTGTACAGTCTCTTTTAGGGTTACGTTTACAAAGGGTAAAAACTGATTCCTATTACTAAGGCTCTAATGACCGTCCGTCTTTTATAGGTATGATTATAGGTAGAAATTTAAAATTTTCACAAACTGGCATTGTTTAGTTAAAATTAAGTGTAATTGTTTTCAGAACCTTTTTTTTAAGGACTGTACGAAATCCTTCGTGCGTGATTCCGACTCGCACTTAGCCGGTTTTTTATTTATTACGTGCTAGAAACTCCAATACGTATGTTGCAAAAATACACATTAAAAAGAAGACAAGAAGTTTTTATGCAAGTTCGAAAATTTTGTACCATATTATTTATTCATATTATGCAATAAAAAACAAATATTATTGACATAACTCTTGCAACAACAAAAAAAACCACGAGTGTACTCATTTGAATATTATTTTGATGGCGACAGGTTTTTATTCATAATTAGATCATTGAAAGTGCATCAAATTAATATCAAAATGGTCACCTTTATTTACTAATACAAAAAACTCGTTGCGGACTTTCGTCATGGGTCCACATCGAGGGAAAGAGACGGCGAGATTCTAGTGTACAAAGAGTGAGCGAGAGAATCGATTTTGTTAGTAGGAGTGGTGCAGTATGCGTTTTTGCTGTTGCATTTCTGCATTCTCGGCTGTGGTTTAAGTCATAAGATGTTATTTGCAAAGTTATGTTAACCTCTACATGAATGTACTAAAGCTGTATAAAACTGGCACAGGACCGTAAAATGTGACGCGAAAAAGAGAAGCCTATGCTCTGCAGTTGTCTAACAATGATGAAGGCTAGCTCGTTAAAAACACGTCGCCCCGTGTCAACTCAAGCCTATTTTGTATTTATTGCATTTTAATGGAAAATAGGCAATTTTGATGTTGACAAGCTATTACTTACTGTGATTCTATCCTAAATATTATGAAAATCCGAAAAATATATTATTAAGACTATTTACGGCAACACTCGTGTGGGATAAAATCCGCTAACTGGAATCTATGCAGTAGATTGTTTTCGTTTTAAATACGCTTGTATCGGGGTTACATAGTTTCGCCTGGCTTATATCCACCTACCTGATAATGTATATGTAATAATAAATCTCATAAGTATTTAATATTATTATATTTAACACGGTAATTGATTCAATTTAAATTTTTCAGCGTATGTATGTTGATCTAATGATTACGTAACACAAGTATTTTATATTATTATATTTGATACGGTATTCGATTTAAAATTTTGCAGTATAGGTATGTTGATCTAATGATAATGTAAGATAATAGTGCCAAAGAGCTCTTTTAATTATTTGGCACCAGTCACACTTTATTTTCTGATTGGTCTCATGATTGACTGTTAGAGGATGTTTTATAGTATTACGTCCGCCAATTGTACTACAATTTAACTTTACAGTAAAGTTTAAATAAATAAGATCTGAAGATAGATAACTCAGATGATTCCTTGTGGCTTCTTGTTAAATTTCAACCGCTATCTCGACCGCTCCCGCTGCCGCCTGTGCCTTGCGCGCGGTGTTAGACAAAAGCGCTGGCCCGTCGGCCTTCGGCGACCGGTCGTCGCGCCGCTTACTTTCGCGCCGTCACAATCCACATTATTTGGTACCCCGATTAATCCCACTTGACACGCTGTGTGCACATTCCTGCCCAACGTTTTTATGTCAGCTGTCTTTAGATCAACTCTTTGCTTGCACTTATAATTGAGAGTATTTACATTATATTCCAGATCAAAAAAAATCGGTATCAAAAAACCAAGATCAAATTACCACCCAAGTAGCTTTGCGTAGGTCTATATTGGTTTTTACATAGAGTGGAGTGAGTGAGAAGTTTTAAACGCTAGCTTAGAAAGCGTTCAGGACCCATAGTTTAAAGTGCCTACCAAAGCACGGAATCATCATTTGTTTCGGATAATAATATCGCATATCCTAACAAGATTGAGAACAACTTCCACAAAGTATACTTCCCAATGGGATTTGAACCCACGACCTCCAAATCATTAGGTAATAGTCTTGAACACTGAGCCTCATACTATAATGACCATTGCAATAAAAATACCCAACACAGATCTCATTGAGACACCAATTATCCTAGTTATTTCAAGCGATTACAGCTCTTGTAGTTCCATGGAACTCAACGATCCGAAATCATTTCGGGGCGTTATTAAGTTTCATCCTGACAGTGTTAAAATTATAGATTAAAAAAAAACCGTCTCCTACTTATATTGTTACAAGCCAGTATTCAACTTTATTAATCTAGGCAGCTGTCAAAATAATTTATGGTGTGCAGTCTGTTGAACTATCTGTATAAACAATATGTTCCGACTGAGTTGAGCCGAGCGCAGCAGTTATTAAGTTTACTTACAAATTGGAAAAAAACCTCGCATGTATTGATTTATTCTTCTTCGTCTATTTAATCATAGAGTATGCCTGCATTTTATGAAAGTACTAAATCTCGCTCGCGGCTTCACCCTCAGATAGTTTAATTGATAAGTTTCGAAAGAAGGGAAAGGATGAAAAACTAAAAAGCAAACGTGAAAAAATGTACCTGACTTACGTCCTCGGCCATCCTACAGGTACATTGTTTTAATCTCGTTTAAATACTAAGTGTCATTTTATCCAAACCCGTTCAATCTAGTAATAGTATCTTCTTCGTAGTTTATGTTTTCAGTGGTTGAGGTGTGATTGTGTAAAAAATTGTTATACATTAAGAATATTGATAGGATTATACCTATACCCAATTCTTAGATAAATCTTTGGTCTTGAAAAATCTTGTGCAGTTTAACACGACACGTGGTTGAAAAACATTATATCGTTACTATGAATATTTTATTATTCAATAATAACGATATTTGATTTATGATGAAAGTTGACTATTGAGCAAAGACAACAAACGTTATTGACCTTGGGTAATAGTCTATTGGTAATGATAATAGAATCAAATCTTATATACAAGTAAGTTATGAATACGAAAATTAATTTTCATCTTCAACATTAGCAGGCTGGCTAGAAGTTGCCATAATATGCGTCATAGTCGTAAATCAATAAAAAAACCATATTAGCCGTAAATACTAATAAAACGTCTCAAACTCAGGAATAAAATTATTGATCGTTTATATTCATGTAAAGCATGTTATTAAAATTATTATATTTACTTTTAATGCTTTAAATACAATTTTATTGACCTCCGAGATTTTAATTGGACGTTTTTTGCTAGTTTATGCACTGGATGGAAAGGCGTCATAATTAAGTGCGATGACTGCTTTGATTGATGATTTATTCGTCATGTTTTTACATTATATCGTGCAGAGCGTGCTAAGGGGATTATCGAACGATAGAAAAAACCATGTGCAAGTTACACAAAATAAGTTAATTTTATGTATACATAAACAAGATGATTCTCTAATTTTTTAAACCGTCTGACCCACCGAGATGGAGGGTAATATTTACGCGCGTATGTATGTATTTAAATATATATGTTAATATTTCTATTCCACTGTTGCCCCCTGTTGTTTAATCGGCTAGACCGATTTTAAAGTGTGTGGCGTTATTTGATTTGTATTCCTTCCCGGAGTGTCATAGGCTATGTAACGTCAGCAAAAATCCGTACGGCGGACGTAAAATGTTAAAAAGGCAGTCAGGGTCTATTTTTATTTTTTTGATATTTCATCAACCAGATAGAGTGCAAGTCGAATCTTCCCGTTCAACTTTCAATGAAAAGTCTTCTACACCGTCGAAAATCAATATTTTGTTTGATATTCTCCAGTCGATGATGAGTATTTTGTCACTAAGTAAAAATATTGACTCTACTTTAACATTATTCAGACTCTACTTAGTGCGGCAACAAACATAAACATCTTTAAAATGATGAGGTAGGTACGAAAAGTTGTACATTCAATCATAAACTTCAACAACCAAATTCAACTACGACATTTATAATGGGCATGTTGACTAAATTTTTTTTCATGTTGCTATGTAAAGACCTGCCAAAAATAAACACAATAGTGACAGAAATACATTTCTAAACAAAAAACTCTTTCAGTTATAAAAGTTTTAAAGACTCATGTTTTTAGACGTAAATTTTTAGACGTGAAAACGCGCCGCTATAATGCCTATATATTTGTGACGTCACAAGCTTGTATTTTGTATGGGTGGCGTGAGAACTTTGTTTGGTAGCGAAATATTTCGTTTATGGTAATGGTTTCATAATAAAAGTTGCTATAAATTTTGCAGACTAAAATACAGTATAATTGTAATTAAAGATTTTCATACTTTAAAAAATGGTCCTATTCACCCAACTTTAAAGAAGCTTTAAGATCACTTAACGAATCCATATCAAATTAAAAGTGTTCTTTATAGTGTTTTCAGATAGAAATTAGTCTCATTAGAAACAAATTTTATATAATCTTAACATTAGGCAACTACCGTATTATAGTAGTAGTAATTTATTATCAATTGTAATATAAAGTTTCTATTGTCGCTTTCTCGACAACTATACCTACGGTTTTCCGAGACATCTGATGCGTCTTAAATGTCAACGTCGTGATCACTTAACCCTTGACAGACTAACCACACACAGTCGTGCCTTTATAAGGTACTCCATTAGTCTATTAGTAAAATGATCATAATAATCCCAAATAGAGTTTTCCTAAATCCCTTTACTCGAATTAGTGACAACTAGCAGCCCACCCCAGCAGCGTCCGACTGTGACTCAGACATTACTCGTACAACCTCTTATTCTACTTACATACATACATAATGTCACGTCTTTTTTCCTTGCGGAGTAGACGTAGCCCAGGTCTATAAAACCTTAAGGCCACGTTTAGCATGTTGGTAGGCTTGTAGACGGAAAACGAAATCAAAATAGTGATGGGTAGCTATCGGACAAATAAACTGCTTCAAAAATATTGGTTCAAAATATTGAGCGTAAATGCAAAATAAAATAATAATGTTGAAAAAATAAAACCTGCAAAAGTTAAAATCTTGACGATAATTGTTATTATTTTTGTGCATGTTTTTTATTGAATGACGCGATGATTTTGAAGCGACGTGAATTTTAACATAAATACCTAACTAAATAAGTGTTTAATAATAAATAAACGAATATTATCTTCAATTCTTGCAGTATAAACATCAAAGATGAAGTTTAAAAAATGTTAATGGCACCCCCAACCTGACCTTGTTTTTCATCCGACGTACTAAATATGAAATTTTCTTGACTAAGTTTTCTATGATGAATTTTAGTTATGGTAGAGCCACGCTACCGGTGAAAATCACTTTTGCTAGTAGCATTAATGGGCCAGCTCGTCCGGGGATGTACCACACTCTCACAAAAAATCGACGTTTGAGTAGTAACTTTACCGCTGCTATGCTTCGTTCGGAGCTCTGAGGAGGGAAAAATAAAAGACCGGCTCCGGACAACCTTTTCATACCCCTGGTGTTGCATTAGTCCATGGATAGAGGTGATCACTTGCCATCAGGTGACCCGCTTGCTCGTTTGCCGTCCTATGTTGAATTGTAAATGGCCTAACACCTTAAATGTTTGTATTTAGCAAACGTAAAAAAGTTAATTTTTATTGCAAACAACGTTAGAATCTCGGTTCCCAGTAATTTATGTCCTACGTGCACGTATATACTTATGCATATATCAATAAACATGTAAGGCTTTAATTGATTGTTGTGTCGGCATTGGCCTGGACTTAAGGGTCACGCCAATATTCTAAGCAATAAAATAAAAGCATTATTTTATTACGTAGGTATTAAAATATAACAGTCCACTTTTTTATATCGTTAAGTTGGCGTGCCTATAATTTATTACTTACTTCTAACATATGACAAATGCTGAGCATAAGAAAAAGCTCTTTCATACTTTATAAAAAAAGATAAAAAGTAGATATCTTATGCTTTACCCACGTAGAATGTTAAAACTTTATAGGAACTACTTAAAATCTAAGGAAACGTTATAAGTACGCTGATTTTCTGCGTTTTTCACCTATACGCCTACTGAAACGCTACCCGTAACCTTTGGCTCTTATGGCCTTGTCTACCCCGTGAGGGGTAAACACGTGATAATATAAAAATAAGAAAAATTCAAGAAAGGTTGTGTCATTTGATACGCAGAAATATATCACACTTATGCAATAAAAGACATTAAAATGTTTAATTACATAGGCTTTGTATAAAGATTAAATTCTTCGCCCAGTTATATCCATGATAACCAATGCCCTGTTATAACTATTTACTTGCATATATCTAGCAAAAGCAAACCTGCAGGCCTAATATATTACACAACAACATCAAATGACCTCCTCGAATGTATGACAATCGAGCGCATTTCTGATTAATCGGTGGTTTCCACTGTGTCACCGCTAGGCTGAAGGTGGACTACCTTCGCCCACTCGTGGCCACCTCCGCGTCAAAGAGTGCCAAAGTTTCACAATATTGACTTAATGGTGCTTAGAAAACTGATTCTTGTAGGAGGCAAGTGAAATTAAGGTAGATTTTTTATAAAAATACTTATACTACACTGGTTTAAAGCAATTCAAACTGTGCGATCAAAAATTTTGTATAAAGTCAAATTAACATAAGCGGCAATACCGAGCAATATAGGCCATAGAAATATTATATCACCGAGTCATTATTTCTGCTTTAAGGGTTCTATTTGTATTAAGTTCAATATTTTGCTAAAATAAAGGCTTTGGTTTTGTGACTTATATAGATAGATTTACGTCTCAGAGATTTGAAAAACCCTATTTAAACTCCTCCCTACAATTCCAGCCCGTACCAAATTGTATCCTGGCTGCTGTGTTTCAGAGCCTGAACTCATGATACCTGAACACGTGATAACCACATTAAGTTTATTACATTTTTGCTGTACAGTGGTTTAACAAAGTTTTAGCTAGCTTTCTTCCTGAAACCACGGCGAATAAAACTCTAGTCAGCTCCAACGAAATGGAAGCAGACGAAGTGGTCCTTTGACCGTTAGGACAGAACCATAGACCAGACCAAATAACCTGATTTAACATCTCTGTTAAAGATGTAAACACCGCAATCAGCTCTTTGATAGCAACAGCTTGCTTGATTAATGCTGTGTTAAATGCCAGGGCGGTCCTAGCGAGTTCGAGCACCATAAACGATTGAGTTAATTACTGACTGCTCTCGTACTCCAGTTATTAACGATAACGATATTACCAGAGTTAGCTGCGTTTGTGAAACGGACAACCTGTTATTGGCAGCTTGAGTGCTTGCGCAGTTTAGCACAGTTACGCAAAAGAACTGAAAATTTCAATAACTTGAACTTTTAGAGAACGAGAGTTCTCTAAAAGACGTTCGAAGTTCGAAAAAAACCACAGATGATTATACCCCTAAACATGAGAATGTATAATCATCTGTGGTTTTTACCACAAATAGCACGTGAGTGACCCGTTTATATATATACAATATATATGTATAATAAACAAACTCACTTTCGCATTTATAATATTAGTTAGGATTAGGATTTGCACCGAAGGAGAAATGAAACGTAGACTTTTATATATTTTTTCACAACTAAGCGTGTTTTTGGTGGCTTTCTCAGCTAAGTCGTGCATTATTGGCATGAAATCAGGAGATCCCATGAAAATAAGATTGTTCTCGATTTTATTATACATGCGAGAAATTCTTACATAGTTTACATGATAAATATCTGGAAAACAGCAAGAATAATTTAAATTAAATTTGAGGTTAAGAGTCGATTTAGATTTAGGTTGAGACCCAGCTAGTTCGCTTATCAATGGTAAAGCGAAGCTCGATCACCCAGGCACTATTATGCGTCGTTGTACCTATTTCTGTTTTATGGTTTGAAGTCTTTACAAATGTATTATGCATGGCTCTATGCTCTATGAGCATACGCATAAACGTGTATTTAAATATCGCATTGGCTAGTTCCGCGTAATCATAAATTGTTTATTCTAATAGCATGTGCTGAATAATGCGATATGTAAACGGATTAACTTCAATATAGTTATATCTCATTAAAAATCCCACGCACACAAGAGCTAACTAGAATGATGCTCGTATTCCTTTTTTTAAGGGTTATGAAGCAAGCTCTATGTGAGCTTTTCCTAATTTGCCAGACTTTTAACGTGAGGGTAAAGTAGCCTCAACCTGTAAGGTGAACATCATGAAAGGCCCCCAGGTGGGGAGACCTCAGCTTTGAGCTGTTGCCTATATGCACAAGGTTTGGAGAGACAGAAAACTCACATATGTCTGATGGCCCGCGATTTGCATGCATAGCCTGACGCTGAAGGGCCAAACTAAGAAACAATGGCAATAAACCTTTGGAGAGCAGCAACTCTCTTGTTTTGTCGTATGGGCCGAAAGCTATGTTGCCAGAAGGGCCTATCCTGGGGCACCGGGCGTCACCAGTAACATGTTTCATAGACATACATTTTTCACATGTCGTGCATGTACGTTACATGACAAGTAAATAAATAATCATTTTCGCTACCAATGCGCCGGGATTATAAAAATGAATAGCTTCTAAATATTAAAACTATTCCAGGTAACTATAGAAAACTTATATTAAATGTAAGTACATAAACGGTAGAGGTAAGTAGGTTTCGAGATTCATGCCGTAACGCAAATAGAATGAATAGGTAATGTAGACGATTGTAAACCTTTATGTTAGTATTAGTACTATAATAGTATTGTTTATGTGCACGAGAAATTCGTCTGCACATTTTATCAAATGACGAATCGTTTTATCAGATTATAGTCTGACCACACAGGTGTAACGTCACGCACGTGTAGTCAAAACTTATTTAAAAACAACTTTGTTTTACATCCCTGCATCCCTGGCGATATAGAAAACTAAAATCAGAATCACTTATAAACTGCAAAATCATAACGAAGGGTTGGAAAACGATATAAAGCTTTAGACCTCCCAGAGAAATTCGATCGGTGATTATTATGGTACTTACCAGTTTTCTTTTCGTTGTTGATCTATTTCTGACCATTTTAATTTAGGAGTCGAGCTGATTCAAGGATTTAAAAATAGTTAATAGGTCCAAAATAAGCTCTATTCATTATTTTAGTCATCCCTAATATCAAGAACAATCATCTATAGTCAGGTAGATAGTCACTTAATCTGATCTGATCCAACACATAGGTGAGTATCGAACAAAGCCCAAAGATGACTTTGAAATCATAAGATTAGGCAAAACCCACAAGGTTTTGACATAGATAACACTGAAACTCCTAGAAAAACAAATAATCGTATGTAACGTAACATAATATGCGTTAACTACCGCCCAACGCAAGAGATAAAGCACGGCTAGACTCCAGTGATCAAACATTGCACGTTTCTTAGCTTAGGTCAGCTAAATGTCGTTTTTACACGTAACGAGTACAATGTCAAAGTAGGCAAATCATGACGCTCGGCCGACCACTCGCCCGTTTTTTTTTTCCAATGATTCTATAATTTATATAAGATTGTCTTATTCCAAGATTCAAATGAGGTTCAGAATCATCCCGTCAAAAGCTGTTAAATCATCCTGTCTGTCATCATCATAATCATTAGGTCTTTTTAGTCTGCGCTGCAGGAGCATGACCATCTCTGTACTACCACAAACAGGAAGACTTGGATTGGTAGTATTCTGCTCTGCCGGGAACCACTCGGCACGGCACCTTGTCTGTGATAAATATTAATTAAAAATGCGACAATTCTTAAGCTACCATGGAACAGTAGTAAGAAAATTCGACCACTAAACTTACTAACGCCCCAGTGTACTCGCCTCTTGTGATCAAAGTATTACATAAAACGTGTTTTTTCGGTTACTGAGGACTGAAGCGGGTCAAGTGCCGTCTGCTGGCGTGACATTTTGCTGTTTGGATAACCTATAGACTTATTTTATAAAACATTTTCCTGCCTATGTGAAACAATAAAGAATTATGAATCTATAATAAAATGTTGAATTTTAGACTTCAACTTGTTGGCTTGTGCGTATAAACTTGCAGTTATTTCACCTGATCTAAATTACTCAACATATTGCATTTTTATGATAGTTAAATATTTTAGGACGCGACAATAAATAGTAAAGAAAAATACAATGACTTATATACTACAAACAAACTTGAATTAAAGACAGAATAAGAATTATTTATTGGAAACGGGTTTTCGTCGTAATCTAGAGCTCAATTGGTTTACACAGCTGTATACAAATCCAATTATATCCAGCTTCAATCTCATTTGTTGCTTCAAATTATACTACACGTTTTATGTCTTAATAGTTTTGGGAACCCTGTCTTGTTAGAGGTTTCTTTGAATTCTATTTATATAACTTATGGTAATGATATTTTACGTCAATTAAAAAAGAGACGAAAGAAGCCAAATTTAGGTTTTCTTTTTAATTTTGACTTACATTATAGTAGACTAGGCGCCCAGATTTATTACATCTACAATATATTAAATCACGTTTTGAAGTTTGATAACTTATTTTACGCAAATATAATTGAAATAAATTGACAATAAAAAAATGTATGTCAAGATCAAATCCTACATGCATCGAATCGGTAAATGTGGACGCATCGGCGAATATGCATCTAGCACAGTGCAACTGATTTTGCCTAATATGCACATTGCCAAGAGTTACCCAGTTGGTCACGCCGCTTTGGGGCGAATAAATTACTATTGCTACACAGTTGGCAAAGCTATAATGGGTGGATCGATTGACTGCATTCTGATGCCAAAAAACTGTTAAGTTTTTAAGTGGTGATATATCAATTTGTTAATCGACTCCCGGAATTTAACTACCGGCATTATTTTTGCACGGTGAAATCGTCACCGTTTCAGACTCTTAAGGCCCCACACCGCCAAAAACGGCCGTTTTAGGCGGTGATCAGTATTTCTCTAAATGACTGATTCTCATAAGATTAAAACATGATTCCAAAAATACTTCAGGTTATTTACTAAGGCTTATATGAGTTACATTCTTAAATTTCATTCTATTTGTAAAGTATTAGGAATATAACTATTGGCGTCGCAAGTGTGCCTAGTGTGGGCCCTTAAAGCCCGGCTATAAAAACTATGTAGGCATAAAATTTCTATACAAAAATATTTAGCCACCCGGTCAATTTTTATGGGAATGAAAAAAAGGAGTTCCCATTTTTCCATTCCCATAAAAAAGCATTGGTTCCATAGGAAAAGTTGTTCAAAGTGACTGATTGCATCACCCTCTTTTTACTTTGATAGATTTACTGAGTTTCATAAATAAAAATGCAACGAAAAATATAGGAAAAGGATTTGTTGCCGCTTCTTCTGCACTACGCTTTGTTGGGCTATCATCTGAATATGTGTATAAAAGGTATCCGTTACTGATTGATCTATCAACACACAGCTCAAGCCACATAAAGGATGGCGCTGAAATTTGGCACACAGATAGTTATGATGTCGTGGGCATCCGCTAAAAAAGAATTTTCCAAAAATGTTTAATGCGAGTGAAACCCCGGGCTAAAGCTAGTAAACTAATAAAAAGGTATCATAAATAAAAATTTATTTCGTTCACTAATCCTTTTATTCGTATTATTTTATTATTTACACATAAATTAGAAACCATGTTCGAAATCCTCAGAGCTGTAAGCGATATTGACAAAAACTTAGGCACTAATAGATCAATATCGAGCCAATAAATGCGATATTCACGATCGCACCACCAAGGTGAGGCCGAGTTGCCCAATGGCAGCTCTGAAACCGCACCGAAGGTGCCGAAAAAGATATTAAAAAGTAGGTTGTATTGTAACATTTTAACCCGTTGAAAAAATGGCGTTAGAGTGGGTGCATTGAAATCTAAATTGAATTATTCGTTTTAATTTTCGTATAATTGGTAGATTTCATTATTTGGATTAACCTCGCTTTAAATTACAATTAATTTGTATTTAGATGGCTGATTAAACTAAATAAGATGCAAACTCTTAAGCCTAGTCCTGATTTAAATGTATTTCAATACATTTACAGGTAAATAAATGATTATTTATTATAATGTCAATGATATATTTAATTTTTTATTTGTTCGTGGTAATAATATTGAATTCAAGTTAATATATTATGATCATAAATTAATTCATAATTCAAATAAAATTTATACGAGTAGTAATTTGCTAATATATTAAAAACTTTATTTATTTATTTACTAGCCTGTTTAATCCCACTTCTGGGCAAACACTCTGCTTTCCGTTCATCTCTGCTTTGGGATTCGGTTGGCCAGTCTTTGGAGTACGCATCTAAGTCGTCTCGCCATCTCCGTCGGGGTCTACCAGAAAATTATTGAAAACTTTAAAAGATAATTTATACGAGCTTGGAATTTCTAAGTTCTAATCTATGAAAAGTGACCTCTACCATAGTTCGCCCCATAGGCAAAACATATTCAAAAGCCAAAAAATGGCAGGCTGGGTCCAAAATAAAGTGCCAGTCATCAAGGTACGCCGATGACGTCTACCACTCGTCACAACTCCGACTAAGCGTGGTCTTCCCCGCCACAATCGCTTGAACTTGGCTGTTTCAGTTCGATTCAAACCGCTTTGATTGACACAGACAGACGCGGTGTCTGGCTTTCCACAAATGAATAGTAGCTACTATTCATTTACAGGTACGAAAAAAACTATGCTTTTTTGCCAATTTTATTTTTACATTTTATACTTAATTGCGCTATTATTGTAGTGAATTATTTTCCCTTTTTTGGATCCCCTCTTTTCTTATGAAAATAGTTTGGTAGTTTATTCATAATCGCCTATCAATAAACTTTTAACATTTAATATCAAAAAAAGATAATGTTTTAACTGTGATAAATATAAAGTTACGTATACAATGTAAAAGTAATAAAAAGAAAGGTATGCACTTTTATATGCGTTATAAAAAGTCACGTAACAATTTTAACACTTACATTCTTCTTGTTTCAGATCCTGGTGCTATCGCTGACGTAATCGTAAAATGTAAGACGAACAAACCGACTGAATTTCTGTGTTTTTATTAATAATCGCGCGTAAAAGTGTTCTAACTGTCTTGTGATTGTGGTTCGCGGCGATAAGACAACTTAAAAGTTTTGTGAAGTGTACTGGAGCTATTCTTTGGGATAAAGAAGAAGATTACTTATTTTGGCTGTATAGCCTTGGTAAGTTTGTATGGATTTAACTTTATAAATTATTCGTTATTTAATTACAGTTGCCTTAAAACACACTGATTAAGATGTGTTTATATTAGTTACAAAATTGGTTGATATGATGTATCACCTTATAAAATAAACTAATGAATAAAGTTAAATTATTAGATTTTGTTATATATTAATGTCTGTTGTTAATTTCGCATTGTTCTGCTCATTTTAATTTAGAGATAGAGTCGTACGTACTAAACTTATAACACAATTTATAATAACTTATTGTTTTTTTAAAAAAATAGTACACATTATGGTGGGTGCAGATTTTGTCTACATTTCAATTCATATTTCATATTATCATATGGTTTGGAACACGAAATTCCCCAGCTCCATCTTCTTTATTTAAAGAAGACGGCACATTGGCTACCTTTTGTAACGCAACATTCGTTCTAATAGTCAACGCGACCGGCTAGTAGGCGAATAGCACATACTCGAACTGTCAGTTCATGCTCAAAAAGACGTGCCCCAACGTTCTGTGATATAGCATCACAATTATAGTTAAAAGGTTAATAGGTAAAGGTCTCTGCTCTGTGTTGCCTTTGGAATCTAGGCGGAGAAACACACCATTAGTTCATTACAAAACAAACAGCAATAGACAAGTGTATGTAGCAATCGCGAGACTTTGCTGGCGTTCTACTAATCGCTGAAGCTGCTTAAAAAATGTTTGACATCAAGAAAAAAAATATTTGCCATTTACAAAAAAGAATATTTATATTAAATTACAAATAAAATACAAATTGCTTTTAAAATATGACAGGAAGTTCTTAGATATGAATATATTACATAGTAAAAAAATATCGTTAATATATGACAGGAAATATTTGAAATATAAGTAAAGTAATAAAAATTAACGTAAAAATATATAACAGGAAGTCATTTCATAAAAAAAAATGTTTTATTAGCTACTTAGCTACTACAAGTATCTGAATTAAGCCCTTTGAGCAGGAATTCTAGTGACTATTTATAAGCACTAAAATTCCCTAAATTACTTTCTTGGTTATCAGCTCGTAATTTCACATAGCTTTGGTTTTATTTCGCAAAGTGCTTAGTTAGTTATACTGTTATCTAAATACTAAATGAGTATTTTTGTAGCGCAAATAATATACCTACGATCGGTCTCGCAAAACTAAAATCTTCTTCCTGCAGAACAGGTTATTCAAACTTTTCGTAACATTATCGCCAGACAATTCTGATTAACATCCTTGAGATTATGCATAATAAATTATAAATAACGTATCGCCATCTTCATTTCTTTACATTACGAGGTCGCAGATTTGCATATTAGTATCACATATGTTTTTGTACAATATCGATGCATAAATTACTAGAAAAATATCGGGTTACATCAATTTTTCAATCGATTGGAGTCTTAAATCGAAGTTTACCATCACGATTCTCTTTCCAACCGTGTATTAGACCATAGTGGAGTAAATTGAATTATATGGCACATTTAAGTTCACTTAGGTCAGATCACAGAAAGTTAAAAGTTGTATGAACTAAAGTTGTTGTAGAAAATAAAATGGGACACAGAGATTTTAAGTGACTAAGCGTACGTCTATTTCGTGATCATGGTGAATCCTTATCGTGATCAAGCAAAAAAGGCATATGATCCGAAACGAATCTGAGTGAACTAACCCCACAAAACAATTCGATTTGTCAGACAATCGAATAGATTGAACTTCCCTAATTTCGATCATATATTACGGCTACGCTTTCTACTCCATTTAATTGTCTTGAAGATAATATGGCATTAAGTCCTATTGAGGCTTTCGTTTCGTCGCGTTAAGATCGGGATAATCTCAATAGTATCTTTATAGTAAGGCTTCTTCACGGGTCAACGTACAATGAAACATTAGCCAACATTGCCTGGATTAGCAATACGCGTCTCTTTGCTAAATATAAATCCTTAGTTCTATTCTAGACGTATGGCTTAGCGAGGTTAGGTCGTTCACATCGTCTATTTTTCAGCTGATCTCTTCAAAATATACCAAGCAAATAAAATTCTAACCATACTTTGAGTTTAACTTGGATCACTAGCAGATGATGCTTCAAAGCAGGCTCCCAATTAATATTCATTGTAATCTACTAGATTTCCCAATAAACAATTTTAGTTTTTATTTCATTCTTAATTAATAGGGCCTTGTTTTAACTCTAAAAATGCCGTCGCTCAACCAGTGCGATTTGTCTTACCGCACATTATTCTTTTCATCGTAATAAACGTCATGTCACGTCAAATGGTCAACCATACCTGTAAAAGCTCTTGAGTGTCAACCTCCAGACGTCGAAGTTGCTTAGTCATTTCAACATAATTTCTTGATCATCAGCGGAATATTTAATGCAATATTGATGAGCCCGTGCCTAAATGACCGCCCACTAAGTAGTCAAGTTTAATTACGTCGACCTTGCGGCGTATGTTGACATCGCCGATCATTTCCAACAGAACCCACATAATAACCGAATGAATCATGTATAGATCGTTAAATCATTATTTCGGAAAATTTAACTACATTGTAAAGTACGAACGAAACTACATTTTTTTCCTAATTACACTTGATAGCAAAAACTACGGAACTGAAAATCTGTTCCAAGATTGTTTGTATTTTAAGGGTAATTATTGCTTATTTCGTAAACATCATTGTTTAAACCTTGAACCCAAAAACGTTTTGCTGCAATATCTATTTTTGATATATTTTTAATAACATGCGTGTCCTTCCGTTCTAATTCTATTTAGCTCGAAAGATGGTAAGATTATGGTGTTCTTGCGGTCTAAGATATTTCTTTATTCATTCTTCAAATATTTTTTCTTCCAACTACGCTGTAATTCTATTATAACTGCACTACATATCCAGCACAAAGCGCAACTTTGCTGCACTAGGAGTAAAAAAAACTAAACAGTGCAGTAAAGGATTTCCATACATTTTTGCTGCTCTAGTGCAGCAAAAATGTATGGAAATCCTTTACTGCACTGTTTAGTTCTTTTTTTAAATTGCGGGACAATAGTTTTCACATGTCATAAATAAGGTTGGCCAATCTAACGGCCGTATGGAGTTTACAAAGGGACGTGTGTATTGCCTAAAAAAAAAATACTGGCCATAAAGAAAAAAGGTGGGAATGTAAACAACAAATTTTTAACTTTTGTAATTTGTCTTCAGTTTTATTTTTCACTAACTTTTATTGCAGTAGTTGAAAGAAAAGCAGATTATGCACCTCGCATTAAGTAAGTTATATTGCACTCGTGCTTTTTAGAGCCCTCGCTGGCGCTCGGGCTCCAAATAATCACTCGTGCAGCAATAACTTACTTTCTGCTCAGTGCAACAATCTACTATTATTACAATAGGTGAAATTCTCCCCAGTAATAACGATAATATTATATCGTTACAGGTATTTATATATTCATCCATCGATTTTCAAAAGTATAGAAAGTAATTAATGAGGATTCATTAATAAATTGTCGACAAATAACTATGACTTAATAACAAGTGTTTTCAATGAAACTGAAAGATAACATAAAAAAACCGGCCAACTGCGTGTCGGGCCACGCGCAGTGTAGGGTTCCGTAGTTGCGAATGACAACTTTGAGTTCACACTATTCACACTCGCACCTTACAGTTTAACGACCAAAAACATCTAACAATGAAAATAGTATGAAATTTTACAGTTTATAAGTTGGTTGCCTATAACTTTTTAGTTTGTACTTAGTACACAGCTTTGATAGTTTTTCTTTCAACTTCAGTATATATACTACTGCTGTAATTCTTTTCACGTATCTATATATAACCGTTTAGCAGATAGAGGGGGGGACACTTACCTCTAACAAAAATTCGCATTTTAAAACCAAATATTTCGGAAACGGATCCCTAAATCGAAAAATGGTGTTCTCAACCTTACAATATTTTTGAAAGACCTATTTAATGATACCCCACACGATGGGTAAATAGAGAAAAAAAAATTACTCCCCCACTTTACTTGTATGCGAGCTACCCTAAAAAAAAATTGTTTTCAAGATTTTATTCTTCCACTTTTTGCCATGATTAATATACATACCCATACCAAATTACAGCTTTCTAGTACTTATAGTCTCTGCGTAAAACCGCGGACGGACAGACAGACAGACAGACAGACAGACAGACATGGCGAAACTATAAGGGTTCCTTGTTTACTACGGAACCCTAAAAACACAACTGCCTGCCTCATCTGTCACTTTGATTATCAAAGATCTGCCAGTACGTGTTTTTCTTTTTAATTAAAAAGTTGGGATTCTTTTTATTTAGTTGAAACAGAATGTAACGATACCTTGTAAATCCTGATGTGTCTTAATCTGTTCAGATATTTAGCATATATAATATTTACCGTTCATTAATGAACCCTAGAAACAAAACAAGGCAATCGTGAAAAATACAGTTTGCTTGAGAACATGGACATCGTAATAAAAATTATTCGCTAAATTAACGTGAGTGACATAGCTATTATGAGGATTTTGGCTTTGTACCTTCAATGCCTTTAATATTACGCACCAATGCTTGGGCCTTCGGAGTCACCACCGAATCGTGAGCAGATTGGCTACGGTGGGATAATATTTGGAAAAAACACAATCACTGATGGCAGCGTTTAAAATTGCAATTAAGACAATTATAAATGGTATTATTTCTTTAATATTTGTTGAAATAACTATCATTCATTGAAACAATATTTTTTTGTGAAATAAATATTAAACGGCAATAGCTATATTAAGAAAGTTATTGCAATATATTTTCACACTTTAGCAGGTATTCTTTTGTGTACACGCAATCTTGAAAAGGTGAAACGAATGCCCATTTCTTGACTTTTCCACATCGAGAATATTTTTATAATTTGCCGTTTATTACTGCTCTGAAAGATGCCTTCAAGCTCCTGGAATGGATGTGATTTGGCATCAACGTCAATGGCGAGTATTCAATCACCTTCGATTTGCCAAAAAAATCCATCGGAAGAGATAAAGATGTGTAATAGGCATTTGATTTGCCGATGATATCGTTGTCATGGCGAAATGGCTGCAGGACGTAAGTACTAGCTAGCTAGTACTAGTGACCTCAATAAAATTAATTTCTTTAGGCCGCGGATCTTTCCTTATACATTGCCTGACTTTGAGGACCTACTTACAATCATTACAGCTGGAAGACCATAAATCCATATCCTAGGACATGGTTTAAAACTATAAGCTAAAATTGATAATTATCCCCTCGATTAGTGTTTCGTATAATCGAAACATTCAAAGTTTGGCTTCTAAATCTATAAGCAGTATGATATTTTCAAAAATAAGAAAATTATAACTTTATTACGTTACTACTCGATCTGTATAAATCAAAACTTTATTGTACAGAAACAAAAGATTATAATTAAAGTTAAGTAAAGCTATCTAATCTCACAACATATGTCATGTAAGAGTCGTTTTTCATCCCAATTTTCCGTCAGACTTGCTTTACGCGCAATCGCTCCAAAATTGTTACGATGATGAGACAGTTCCGGGGCGGACCGGACACAGCTGCCCTTGTTCATGGTCTCACAATTACAGCACAATAGTCAAGGCCGGCCTTCGTGACACGCTGACTGTTCTACGCTGAAATGCGAAGAATGCGTTCCCATGTGACGCTTCCATGGGTAGAAATAAGTGGAAGAGTGATTAATTTATAATGGCAACTGACGGTGAGGTCGGAATTAGCTTTAACACTTTCTTGACTTGAGAAATGGAACGTTTGTCAGAAAGTCTACTTACGATAAACTGAAAAGGGGCATTATACTCATCAAAACGTACGCCTTTAACTCTTAAACGATCCCTGAGTCGTAAAAAATAAATTTCATCTGTGTACTATAATTGAAGTAATGTTGTTTAAAATAGTTTATCTACTAATGTATCTTTCATAGAATTCAAATTAAAACTTAGATATAAACTAGGGTTTTCCTAAGAAATCATAGGACAAAAGCCGAGTCTCGAGGGCATGGACCATCGACAGACTACGAACGACTTGATATACATAAAACCTGTTTTATGAAATCCAGACGCGAGAAATAGAAAGATATTCATTGATTATTACTCGAGAATCAAGCACTTCTTATCTTCTCTTATTGTACCTCATCTAACGTTTTATGTGTCGACAATTATTCGTGTCGCTCTTACTCAAAAAAATCTGCTTAACACTTTTTTAAAGTGTTCAATCAAATAAATCTATGTCCTTACATAGTCTACTAAAAACATTTAAAAAATCGCCATGTCTAATCAAACAACATCCATTTTATATGCAAAACTTAAGGGTAGCATGACCCTTTTCCGTCTTCACATGCATTAAGTATAGTATGACTATTTACCTTTTTGTTCGAATTTTGAAATTCTTGTCTTACATATGAGGGTTAACATATTTTGCAAACGTGCTGATATCAAAATAGGCATGGTACTGAGTACCCAGTAGATATCAATTCAGTATATGTGAAGAGAGAGGGTTCTACCTCTTACGCTTTAATTTTTAGTCTAATACTTCCCAAAATGACCATAAACGCTTTTCGCATAATTATGAGATGAAAAACGAAGCTTGTGTTTTGTCCGATTTTGTACACCTCTTTAAAAATTTACACTTTTAGTTTCGGAAATTTTGAGTATCATGCTGGAAAGCTTCACTAAAAGTCTGTCAATAAACAAAATTCCCAGCATACCATTCTCACTTATCAACGATACCGTGGGCCGCGGGGGCACGGACCAGCAGTGGAAAGCATCGACCCACTTACGGTAGAACCTGTTCACTTTACATAACCCCTGCTCTCACCCGCTGAAATGCAGTCAATGTGCAGTTTCCCCAAACATAGCGTTGCGCAATTGTGAAAGGATATCGGAAAAGATCGAGACACCCATTGGCGCGTGTCATAATTTTTGTCAAAGTATTTTTGATTATACCGAATCTTATGTCATTCGAGCTTCGAGATAATGATGTGTGGTCTCAATTAACTGAGCACGTGAGTTTTTTTAATGATATTACTTTCAGAAATCACTGGCAATGCCTCGGTAGAGCGATAGCCTAGTAGTTTCCTTATAATTTTCACACACAACAAATGCACACCACTTTCGCAGTCATCTGAGCTATTCATAACCTTAGGTGGATAGAACATCTTTAATGGCTGTTTCATAATATTTTAAAAAAATGAAGTGAATTTCGCAATAGCAATGGTTACTTAGTTGTGGATTCCTCGAGATCTGAAAGTCCTCACAAAAACTGACCACGCCAAATAAGGAAAACCGCTTTCCCGTCCCGACAGCCCGGCCCAAGATGCCGGTACCGTATTATACAACAAGTGTGAAGTAATGTAGTTTTCTTTACTTTTCGTGTACGTTAATGGCCAGCCGTGGTAATTGATCGATTTTCGCGTGTGGAAGTGGCCAACATTGGTGTCAGATTTTTCAAGCTGCTTATTGGTATCTGATATAGCCTTATAACTGATCAATAATAACAGCCGGGGACCAACGGCTTAACGTGCTTTCTGAAGTAAGGAGCTCGAGATATATTTTTATGCTACTTGCGGTAACCCATCAGTGGGGATTGCGCCCTGGGTTGCTTAATATGCGTAAGCGCTAATAATGGTTACGCCCACTGGGCCATCGGGCTTCTCAACAGGGGTGCCTTAAAGTGACGTCAGTCTAAAGCTGTCTGATATTGTTTAACGACTGGCTAATCTAATGGTGACAGGGGGAATATGTGAAATGTGACTAAGCTGGAGGAGATGCATGAATAACTATTTGGCAAAAATATAGCGTAATTAACAAACATTTGAGAACTCCTCCTTTTTTAAAGTTGGCTCTAAAGTGCTAATAATGTTCGCTCACTGGGCCGTCGCGCGCCTTATAATGTAGTGGACAAACATTTTTCAGGCTTCAGTCTTCCTATTATTAGTGACCAAATTGGAAACAGGATATAATGATATTTTTTTATTTACAGAAAAATGAATTACGTATATGAATATTTATTTATAATTACATGAGTTATTATCATATATATTCAAATCATTGACTTAATTTTAAATCAAGAAAATTATTGATAAATATCTTCCTTCCTGTTAATAATTATTGTAAGTATAAATAAATTTCAAGTGTATTTATCGTTATAAAATTTATTTTAGTTTAATATTTATATGAATTATTTATGTACCTCTATTTAGGTACGCATCTGTACTAATTAGTTCAAAAATTATTTATGCCTTCTCGTTTCTCGTCAACATGCAGCAAAGACATGACGTTTGGCCTGCAGACAAGTATTTAGATAGAACACTACCAAGTTTCTGCCTTTTGGTGTCTCAGAGTGATTATACGTTCCCCAAGAACTTCTAGAGACAGGGACTTAAAAACAGTGGAGATACACTTAATTAAACGTCATTGAAAAAGGAGTAATGCATTAGTAGTCTATCGTTCAAAGTTAGATGCACATTTTGCGCTGCATACGATGCTTGCATATGATTTTTAAGACAAATGAGCACAATTTTAAATTAAAAGAGTATATATGTATTCCTTTAATGCTAATCACACGTTCCACACAGTGCATCCAATTGCGTCCTTACATAATCCCTTTTAGTAAAGACAGGACTGAAGATAGCAGGACAATGTTAGGCAAGTAATAAAAAAATAAAAAAGCCATTAATTACCATAATTTAGGAACACTTCCATTAAGTACTGTAGGCAAAGGAACGCCTCACCTTTTGATTAAAGAATGTTCACGTAGTTTAATTCTACTTAATCGTTTTAAGATATGTAATAGCCCTACCGAACGAGTAAAATGCAATTGGAGCAATAAGAATAAATTTGACCTGAGGGCACTTCGTTATCTCTGTGATTGGATCAAGTTACGTAGTGAAGGGTTACTCATTTACTAATAAAGCAGATTTGGTAACTTTCTTCTTCTTCTTCTGTTTTATATCCCGGCTTTCACCGAGATTTCAGTGATTCTGCCAATGTCCAGTATTATGAGATACTAAGTATCGGTGTTGTACGGTAAAGTTTTTTTAAGTAGCATCAAAGATGGCGTATCCTCTTAGATGCCTCGTGGGAGCTTCTGGTGGCAAATCTATACGAGTACATTTATCAATCCACTTTAACTATTTCACAAATTGTTCATGAGCACGGTCATTTAAAAAACCAAAGTACACCAATTTCATATTATAAAGTCCACTAAAATCAATTTTCAAAATTGTCTAAGGCAAACTTCAACTGCACCCTTTGATTTCCCACCACAAACTTCGGTAACTTTCTTATTAAAAAGTGACATAACTAGAGTCACTGGTCAGTGTCAGTTGTTTTAGTCAACTAGATTTAATTTAAGGAGTAAGTTTATTAAGGGTAAGGGTAAGATAAAAGGAAAAAAAGGTCCAGGGAGACCAAGGAAAAGTTTTGTTGACCAATTAAGAAGAAGGCTGGTGTTATGTCGTATCAAGAACTAAAGTCTAAAGCAGAGGATATTATAGTTAAGCGCATACTTCATCGACAAGAGTCACAAAGCTCTTAAATAAGGAGAAGAACACTGTATGATTGGATTACATATTCAATTCTATTCATAATCATAATAATCATAATCATTATCATTTATTCATATATTCCCAATGAAGCGCGAGCCGCCTCTGCTTTGCACGAATAAACCGAGATAATAAATAATCTTCATTCGAGTTCACGTACTTTTATCTGCGGCGGTCCCCATTAAAAAGGAAAAAATTGAAGGTAATGTACATTGCGAGAATCATCTGCAGTGTAAATAACCGCTGCCAAGCAACTTACTAATATTGTCGCCTGGGGTGGCCTAGCATCTCGGACGAAAAATATTATAACTATTTCTTTTTTTCACGGAGCTCACTTTGAAAATGATTGCTCTACACTATAGTTAAAATCGCATTAAAACCCGCTGTGCAGTATAAAAAATCTTAAATATGGACGGACAGGTGACAAGAAGCGAATTTGTTTTATACTGTACTAGCTGTTACCCGCGGCTTCGCCCGCGTGATATATATACTTTGTCCTTCTCAGTACCCTAACCTATGTGTATGCAAAATTTCATGCCGATCGGCTCAGTAGAAAGGGTGTGAAAGCGTAACAAACAAACAATCTCACTTTCACGTTTATAAAATTAGTTGGGATGGGATTGGGATGGGATGGGATTGGGATAGGTAGAGATAACCTTTTACACTATTCTGTATTCTGCTGTGTTCCTACTCTCCTTGATTTTAAGCAATGCGAAGACTTCTTTGTTTTATCCAACCGTTGCAAAAACCAGACTCTCGTTACAGATGTGCTATGATACATTATTCATTGGTGGCAGGTGAACGGACAGATGACATGGTCGGTCATGGTATTTTATTTTTAATGTTTCGTATAAAATATTATTTTATTGCCCTTCCGTTTTTTTGTTAGATTTTTCCTATCATCCCTTTCAAGTGCAATATTTTGCCAGTATGTAACACATATCTGCGTCCAAGTCGTCATTTAATGAAAACAATCTTTGTGAGACGCCTTTGCCCAGCAGCGTGTCACCTTATT
Source organism: Rhodophaea formosa (assembly GCA_963082605.1). NCBI lineage: Eukaryota > Metazoa > Arthropoda > Insecta > Lepidoptera > Pyralidae > Rhodophaea > Rhodophaea formosa. The sequence continues at coordinate 17,717,715 of OY720207.1, forward strand.
AGGCTTACTTAAAATAACTTTAATTAAGAGCTAATTCAAACTTAAATTATATAACTTGGGTTGGTTATTGACGGAGAGTTATACGTTATCATATCGGCTCCATGGTACCATAATATTGCATTGACGTACATATACAGAAGCACAATCGAATTTCAGGAAGTGATTGTAATTTACGAGTATAGCTTCCGAGTTATGATCCACATAATCACATACGCACGGGAATGAACAAACACTTGTCATAAAAAAAATCTAAGAACTAGTTCAGCTGGATGTTATGTTATACGTATGATGGCTTTTACATCAAACATATTTCACCTCATCTACATAAATAAATCACGGCCACATCCTGTGTAATAAATAACGGATAAAACGAGCGTTCATTGGTGAATAATCACCACAATTATATAACTTGAATATCAGATAATGAGACGCATTACACGCCGCCACCGGTTCATGCAAATTGAATGCAGCACTCGTAATTGCATCTATCTTATACGTCTTCGGACATGTTAGGGTTCCTAAGCTAAATTATTATTATTTTCTCATGACATGTGATTTTATCTGGTAACGAGTTAGTTTTTACGCCTCGAATGCCGTATAAGAAACTATATAATATGAGTTTTAGATGGTTAGGGGTGTAATTCTCAACTGCCAATCTTTTGTTTTCAAGTATAGCATCGGATACGCGCACTCAGCCTCCCGAACTATAACTTTCTGTTTCTGATCCCCAATCCATCTGAGCAAATAGCATTCCAAGTACCTCTCTCCTGTTCCCCCAGTCCAAGAATAAGAAACTCAAACGATTTTACCAAACACAACTGCTCACATACCCGTGGGCAAAGCTTCATCTTTTAATAGGCAAATAGATATTTTCTTAAATGTGGCTGTAATTACCGATGACTCGAAGTATCAAGCCTAGAGATAATTTTCGAAAAATCCCCCAATATAAGTAGTTCCTTGGCTACGGAACCCCCATCGAGCAAAGTGCAATAACCTCCTGATAAGTTGTTTCGTACGACGTAACATCGATACTCGGTGAACAGTTGTTTTCAGAAAAACTTGCTGATGACCACTTTCGCCCGGCAACTTAGTCTGGCCATATTCGCTTTACGTGGCCATAAATTGCTGCAAGTCTACGACCTTGATGGATGCCAGGAGAAACTTCTAGAGAGCCTAAATGACAATTAATGTTTAGAAAATTGGCTGGAGATTATGACAAACGTAATTACTTTGCATACAATTCTCGGAGGCTGAAAAACAATATTTTCATAGACAGGTGCTTTGGATGCACCTGCTGTGTGTGTTGTAAAATAATCTCGTCTTTTATTTTTATGCCTTCGGTATTTATAGCCGAAGATCATATAACTTCTTGTTATGTGTTGGAGAAAAGGAATGAACCAGCTGCTTTTAGAGTCGTAAAAGCTAAGTGTGACTATTGAGGAATGGTTTGTCTCTAAGTCTGTTGACCTATGTATGATTTCTAATGCTACCTCTCAAAATGTCTAAGTATACGTACGTAAATCTATATAATATTCTTCTAAAGCCATCAATCTCTACTATCAATGCTGTAAGTGAAGGTCAGGGTGTGCATCATGAGGCTTTTACACGAGGCCAGTAGCGGAGCTAGGCTGTAAGCCAATAAATTGGTTCTTAGCCTGGCTTAATTTTACCGTTACCCCGAAACCAATTACCGTAACCGAATGATTGGTTATTGCCACTTGCGTCTAACTGACCTAGCATAGCTATTGGGCTCATGTAAATGGATTAAAGGTAAAATGACTATTAGAGAGCATAAAATAAAGGACTAGAGACTGACCTCACCGGAGAAATCTCGTGTCCCGTCCATAATGCTACCTACTGATGATTATTTCAATGATTATTTATCGTCAGGTCCTTTCCAGTCTTCACCCCAGGATCACATTTCGCTCTGCACCACCAAAGCCATACACTATCCAGAGCAGTCAGAGGATTTGGACAACACTCTCCATGCTGGCCAGACAATAATATATATCAATACTTGATCATTAAGATAAATAATCATATTTATATATAAACTGCTATTAAAGGCGTTAATTACTAGAAGCACTCAATACGTACAAGTTTTACATAATGGCAGATGAGGCGATCACGACGCGCCGCCACGACTCGGCTTGTTTGCGATTTCACTGACGTTTTGCATCACATCTCCGTACGATAGTGAAACTTGCTAAATGCTAGCACACGGTTATTGCTGCTTACGTCAGCTCGCGTGATTTCAGACCTCTAAGTTTTCAAGTGGTGGCAATGTCAAAAATATACTTAGATTTTATTGATCATTCAAAAAAGACGTCAATCTACAGAACCAATTGGGTCTTTGATAAATTAATGGTTTCGTACGCTGCTTTTTCTAATTTATTTTTTATATTTAAGCCTAGAAACTTTATGGAAAGTTAAGTTTGACAAATAAAAAACATGGAAACTAAAACGAAGTTATCGCTCCTTTTTATAAGCTCAGTTGATTGGTGAGAAGAATTAGTTTTTTTGTGATGGCAATGTCAAAAAAATACTTAAGCTGACCACATACTAAGGATTTGATGCCAATTTGCCTTTTGTAAATAAAATTAATATCATCTGTGATAAGATTATCCATTTAGACACAAATTCTTCAATTTTTTTCTCCATTCGTGATATGGAGAAAAAAATTAACATGGTGGATTTTACGAGTAAATTTCATAACCTGTGCTTTCCCATCGACCGATGAAACACTGGGCTATTTGATTACTTCGAGAAAACCAAAAGTATGGTAGAAACTGGAACATGATAAATATATGTAAAGGTACAAGCAATTACTGCAATTTGCGTCTGCTTCGTGTGATTGATGACTAAAGATTTCACTCGAAGGCAATGTCAAAACAGTAACTATTACTTTTGCCGTGTCAAAACTAAGTACTCTTGGTCACAGACATAAATTAATTTCATAGTAAAGACGAAGCTAATTTCGATCATCTACACCATATTAAATTCCATTAATTTCTATCTTGTGTCTCCAAAAGAGCAATCCTGTAAAAAGAACAAGCATGTATTTGCCGTGTTCTGACGCAAACCCCCCATGTAGTTCCCGTCAGAGTAGAATAGGAACACTCCAAGTCTTCCCTTGGATGTCGTATAAGGCGACTTAGAAAACACAAGGTAAACAAAGCTTATAAACATCAAAGAGACATCTCCCACCCGTCTGGCCAGCGTGGAGAGTGTAGGCTAATACCTCTAACTGCTCTGGCTGTATGGCTCTGGTAGTAAAGAGAGGGTCGTGCTCGTGCAGTGAGACTAAAAAAACCTCATGAAGAATCAAACCTAGAATCCCTTATGTAGCAGGCGTGTTAACCACTTCACCACAGGTCGTCAATCTTCATTAACAATAGATGTTCCGCCAAATTGATACTCTTCCTCAAAGCTCCGCGGCGCTTTGTAAATGCATATAGAAAGTCGGTTACGTCACGACGCGAATGCACAAACGACATTATACAATCAATTTGTTTGATTGATTGTCCGTGCTTGTTCGACTACTTGTTTGTTTTGTTGCAAATTGCTGGCACTAATGTGCTTGATGCTTTGTTTTTTTTTTCTAAGATAAGCATAGATAATTGCGTAATTAAAAGAAACTGAGACGATATAAAATATTAATGTCATGTGTAACCATCTATTCAATTTTATTTAATTTCTAACGAAATTGAAATGGAAATATATATCTTTAGAGCTGTGATCTATGAGTGATCAATAAAAACTTTTGTGAAATATAAATTTGGGGATTGAAGGGAGACAAATTGATTCGAGTATTTTGATTTCTGGATAACAATATTTCTTCTCGAAAATAAGGGAGAATTGAACTCGGCTAACTCATTTTTCTTATAAGAGACAAAAAATAGTACAGGAACTATATGTATATATTGACTTACGTATTTTTTACCGTTTCTGTCTTTTCTCTAAAAAGCTTAAATGGATTGATTTCAATTTACGCAGAAAGAAACAATACTCAATTTATATAGCAACGGCATACAATCATTAATATTCATTTTGGTATGTATGGTATTAAACAATCTTTAAACGATTTTCAATAGAAATCAAGTTTCTTTCAATATACGAACAAATAACTTTCCTATCCATTACTTAACGATGTCTAATCGGGTGATTCTCTGTAGCTGATGTACGAGCCCAAGTAGCTCATATTGGGTAAGTGAAATAGCAAGTGAAGTTGAGAATTTGATAAAAAATAGCATGTATTTATTAAATACTTAGCTTCTTTCATCATAACTTATGCATCAATATCACATCTAAATGTGACGTTTTGAACCATCGACATGATAAAAAGAAGAAGACCTAAATAATTTGCACTACCAGGTTTATATTCGAACAAGTTTTTGCTTGCAGCTTCGCTTGCGTTAAATACAATCTTTGAAAAAGGGGGTGAATTTCCAAAAATCCTTAGCGTATGCCTACGTTATTATAACTATCTTCATGCCAAACAGCGCAATCCGTTAATTTGTTTAAGTTGTGTGTTGATAGATCAGTCAGTAACGGCTGCCTTTTATATGTACAAAAAACAGAAGAAGACTATTAAGAATACGACATTTTTTTATCACACTCTGTCAGTTGTAAAGAACTTCTTTCTTAAACTAATTTCTTTAACTTCGTTAATCAATCTTTGCAAAATTAATGTATTTTACCAACTTCATTCACTACTACACTATCAAACGAACAAACACGTCTTACCTTTAGAACATGCTTTGTATTACAAACTTAGAATTCATAGTAAGAACTCTTTAACCACTCGCTACATGATTGTTTTAGAACAAGGCATATAGCTACTGGTTTAAGAACCCTTCGAACTTGACTAATGTAAGAATATCGTAGAAAGGCTGGGTGAATGGTCTTCCATGTATGGCAGATAAATGGAGGTCTGTTGGATAAACAGTGATCCAATTACATGGCTATAGATCCGTTCGGTTACGACGGTTATTTAATTGAATGGTTTGTGTTGATTGATGTAAGAGAATGCCGTTGTTTTAATGATATGTACGTGCTTACACAAAAGGAGGAGGTTCTCAAATTTACAGAGATTAGTGCGAGCTACAGTGCGTAATTTCATGAACTTTTGGTTGGGGTAAAATTAACATGATGTTAGTTTTAGCAGCAAATGGAAAAATCAACCTTGTCCAAAAATATATGCGGTCTATTCACAGCGTCTAAATTGACTCTTGTCATGCCCTTATGGTGACTCAGGCCATAAATATGAATTCGAAAAAAATTCAGCATGTTCATACCAAAGTGTTCAGCCGTCCAGGCAATTAGTATGGAAAAGCCAAGTCCTGAGTCACATCAACGCACAAGAAAAAAATTCCTCCTCAGCAAGTAAAGATTAAAAACCATTCTACAATATATGTTTTTTTTTTTTGGTATTGTGCTTTATGTTTGACCATTTTTATAGAGGTTAAATGTAGTCGAAATAGCCAAGGTGCACCCTTAACAACAAAACATTAAACCTTATTGCTTTTATGTTGTAACTAACGGTCACGAAACAAAACGCAACAGTGACTATTTCAGACGATCACCATTCAATTACGATTCTAGTAAAAGCGGCAGATGATGGATTACGACTTTTAGGTAATTTCGTGGCCAAGTAGCAAAACAAACTCTATTGTGAACAATCTGCATTGTTTTAAGTTACTTAATCTGTTCGAAGACAAGGCTTTTCAAAACAATTGTAAATCTTATTTCATGAACAAAACGGGAGACAAAGATTCTCACTACTGCATATTTTTTGTTTTTGAGATAGCTTTATTAATGTCTTAAAAACATATTATGTACGAGTATAATGGTTCGCATTACTTGTGTGATGTGTATGAGTTATTCTTTATAACATGCTACCATAAATAAATAAGTGTCCAGTAAAGAAGTGTCTCTTCCATGCTGGTTTGGGAGAAAAGGAAAAACATAGAATATACCAGCTGCTTTTCTTCCCGCGCAGAACGTAAAAGCCGGTCGAGAGAGTGGGCTAAGGAATCACGATAATAGGCGATGCGGCTAACAACCCATAACTATTTTGATACACTAACACGCTAAACGTAGCCTTTGGGTTTTATGATCTTGGGCTCAATCTACCCCGCAAGGGAAAAAGACGTAATAATATGCATGTATGTATGCTCACTGCCGAGCATCATTGACGTCTAAAAATAACATAATACAAATAATGGTTCGTATTGCGTAAGTGTTATGAGTTATTCTCAATAACATGCTACCGTAAATAAATAAGTGTCCAGTAAGAACATCTTTGTGTTTTTGAAATAAGCGTGCAAAGAGGCTTACGGCAACAAGTTCATTGAACCGGAGTTAAGTTGTATTGGAAGATGAAGTCTCGCTCAGTCGAGATTAGGAGATTTGGTGATAAGAGAACAATCGCCATTTGTATTTGTTAATTTTAAAATAGATTGAATTACTCGTCAAACTTTATGTACTTTTCTTAGTTCATATTTTTTTGTAATTTACTTATACTGTCCCGGTGCTAGGCTAAGGTCTCTCCCATTCTTTAAACGAAACTTTTTCAAAGTAGAAAATTATTTATTGAATATGTTTTCTCTTATTATTTATCTAAGTAAAATCGGATTTTGTATTGCAGGCAGTAAAACATATCTTCTCAAAACCAAACTGTTATTATTCTTACACATAAAAATCAAGCCACAATAATTAATTTGTAACCACCAACTTAAATAGTATTTGCAAGTGTATAAATAATTCAAACAATACTAAATAATTAAAAAAAAATATAACAGATGAATTAATATGATTTTCTCAGAGCATAATAATATGAGTAAGGAGTTAATGTTCATAACATAGATATGAAGTGGTTTGCATGCAAATTTTATTGCCAAAATTTTGTAAATGCTTATAGCATTGTTTTGTGACCGTGTTATTATGCATTGTTTTTTTTTTATACGCTTTAAAACATATCATCTTGTTTACCAAAATAAAATTGCAATATTTAACTTAAACGATATTTATATTATCGGCGAGAATGGCTAGGGAAAAATAAATTCAATGAAAATTTTCCACGTTCAAGTAATTGTTAGTCGTATGTATACAATACATACGACTATCAAACTTTTTTCATACTAATAGGTGCTACCTGCTAGTAATAGAAACTGAGCGATACAAAAGACTTCAACGATCCGCTTACAACCATCATTTGTATGTTTTTCTTATACATGGTTCTTTACATTAAATACAAGTCAATTAGGCTCTTACAAATAAGGAAGTACGCATCGGCCTTTAGCTAGCCTCTTATTTTTATAATGGTAATCTAATTATGTAAAAGGAAGCGCCGTGTGATTAATTCTGATTCGTGAATCGTGAATCATGGTCCAAATGTTATCAAGGCTTCATCTTTATCTCTTTAAAGGGTACTTTAATGTTATGTTCAAGAACTTTACACACAGCCATTTAGAAACACGTTTCTATACAGACAACAAGTGGTAGACATCAACTTTTACTTAACTATAAAGTTTTAATAAAATAAATTTATAGGAAAAAAAATGACAATAGAGCTGACTAAATCTTCCTCAGACTTTTAACATATTTTTACAGTTAAATAGTATGTCGGAAAAATAAATATCACTTGACAAAATGACGTCTTCAGGTACACTTACATATCATTGATCCCAGTAAAATAGTGTCAGCACCGGTACACCTTTTACAAGTATGTTCTTAGTCATCAAACTTTTTTTTTAAATCTATGTCTATCATAATATTCTTACGTCATTCAACGTATTTTCATACGAAAATTCTGTACAAACGAGTACAATTATATCGCAAAATAATACTAGTCTAGAAACCGAAATTGAGTAACAGTTAAAAAACAGGTGTCTCAATATTTCGACAAGCTGAAAGTGCCCCGCGGTACAAATTTCTCTATTCAGCTTCTACGCCGCTATTTCAAGCAGTTAATTTGACGAATTATACTGTAAGCTTTCAAATAACAGCTATAATGATAGCCTATTGCTCTCAAGAGCGGATAAACTATGTCATTACGAGCGGCATTGAAGGCTGAGAGGCACAAGGCTGCTAAATTACTGGTGTCAGAGATTGGGACAGGAAAGCGAAAAAATAATTTAGTGTTAATTCTTATGGTGGTTACACTTCCTTACGGTTATGGTTCACGAAGCGAAATAAATGTCAAGACAACTTAGAGTAAGACAGCCATATATGGACCAGAGCAAGTAACATTTCAGTGACTTTTGTACTCAAAAATAACATCACAAATTGTAACGACAATAAGGACGTCATGAATATATTTAAACTTGATATTACACATATTTTTTTGAATTTTAATAAAAACAGTATCTTATTTTATTCTAAGTATTTTTTAATATTATAAAAATAAATATTTTTATCTTATGCGGGTTAGTTATGATAATTACAAAATTACTTATTTTACCTTTTTGTTTTCAGGTAAGCCATCAAATACAATTATGCTTGCCTGCAAATGTGCTATTGCTTGGTTAACCGTAAGTACCTACACTACGATCGTCTTCTTTTGTTGCTTTAAAGCTTCAATAACATCGGAACTAATAACGACCATGACAAACAGTAAATATCGGCTGTATAAAATCTGTACAGCGTACAAATAAATTTCTATGTCTTAAATCCGTATACTTCAACTGCACTACTTCGTGGCGCAGCGGTCAACACGCTAGCCTGCGACACGGGGGTCCGGGGTTCGATCCCCGGTCAGGTCAAGATGGAAAAAGATCTTTTTCATATTGACCTGGGTCAGTATCGTTGAGTTAGTATCCTGCGACACAAGTTCACAACTTACTGTGGGGCTAGCTCAATTTGTGTGATATGTCCCTATATATTTATTTATTTATTTTTTAAACAAGTAGCACTTAGCGTTAGCGAAACGCCTCTGCTTTAGTTTTGACAAAAAATTTTTCGTATGCCTGTTTAACTGTCCTTCTCAATAGGTCGCATTCTTCACCAATTCTCAAGAAATTATCTAGCAAGTTTGATAATTGCCTTATTTTTTCCATAAATCAGTATTTGAAGATTTTTTAATAATGGCGGAATAGGCACAAAGCACCTAAACGCCTTTGAAGTCTATGGCGCTTATATAAGGACCTCTGTAAATTCTCTGTGATACGACTCATGAGGACTTCAGCTTACAGTACTACTAGCAATTTTAAAGATTTCCTGTAATGTAACTATTAATCATTTACTTAGTCAAAAACTAACACAGCTGTGCCAACAAAGTTAATGCAATTGAGTCACCGTAGACTTAAGAAAAAAATATGTCAGTCAATCTTATTCGTAGCGTTCAATTTAGTATCATTGCATTCAAAGTCTTATCATGCCTACTGTTAGAATATCAATATAAACGTACTATCACGTACTTTTCCCTTGCGGGAAAGACAGAGCCCAGTTCTTTAAAACCTAAAGACCACGTTTAGCATATTGGTGGGCTTGTAGGTGGAGAACGGAATCAAAATAGTGATGGGTTGCTGGCCGCATCGCCTATTAACATGATTCCTCGCACACATTCCCTTGATTGGCTTTTACGATCTATATGAGAATATCAATGTTGATATATTTTATTTTATCATACTTAACATACCGTCGTAACATATGTACGTATTAACAACTTTATCTTTGGGAACAATACTGTTTGGAAATAAAAATTCCCAATTCCCATACAAATTGTCCAGTCGCAAAAATTTTTTTGCTAGTTTCCCGTTTTATCCCCAAAAAAACAATGTTTATTTTGACGGGCTGCTGGATTTAGACCGGATAGAGTTTTTGTAACAGTGTATGGACATCACAACCAATGCCAAATCTTTCTTTCTTTCTCAAAGTTAAGGGATATAGATTAGAAGTCATCATCATCATCATTTCGTGTAGGTGACACGGTTCATCGACATGCACACCCTGGTGTCAGAGTTCTTCGGAACCGCCTCTCGGCCTCTGACGTGGCTCCTTTAACGAATACCGGATGGCAGCCGGGACCAACGGCTTAACGTGCCTTCCGAAGCACGGAATCATCTTTCTTATCAGACAATCAGGTGATTCATACCTTCAATGTCCTAACCAAACTGGAAACAACTTAACAAAGTATGCTTCCCGTGGGAATCGAACCCACGATTAGAAGTTACAGTGTGAAAGAAACGAATAAGGAAGCATTACTGCCTTACCCACAAGCTCTTGTAGTTTTAATATGCATATTTTACTTATTAAACTTATTACTTACTTATATTACGCTATCGTTACGTTTTGCATATAAACTATTTAAGGAGATTGTACATTCTTAACAGTTATGATATGTAGAGATGGAGAGTGATCGTGGGCGGCAGACGGCCGTGAGACGACGCCCAAGGCGGTCCGGATTTCTTGGAGCGGGCGCGGTTAGCAAGCTAGTAGACTCGTCAACACGTTGAGCAAGTATCTTATTATAATATACTTTTATACTACTTATAGCAATTTTAACGGGTCCCCTACATAACACCCCCTTAGGGATCAAATTTCTAAAAATCCTTTCTCAGTGCTCATTTAATTCATAACAGGAACCCAAATTTCAAGTTTCTAGGTACTGCAGTTTCGAATGTGGGTTGATAAGCGTGATTGATATGTCTGAGTCAGGTTTCCTTTTTATATACATATATAGATATGGTGTAAAAATTCGACGCGAACACTTACTTAAAAATAACACCGCGACTTAAGTCTATATCCAAGTTACGCCCTGCCATCTGACCTACCGCACCACGTTGCATTACACGTCGAATATCTCCACCATATCCCATTCCTCCATATCCTAAAGCTACTTTCCAAAATTGGTGCATAAAAAATCGTCGTTCTCATGTTGTTTTCTAATAACCAATCTTTACTCAATGGCTTACAGCGACGAAGCAGAAGACATTTTACTTATATATACATGACCGCCATTGCCAGGGCGTGGTAAGCGGCTAGTGGTAGGTGCGTCAAGAGAAATCACTTATCTTAATGCTTTCTAAGTGACTTATTGGGGGCCTCGTATCTACAAATTTCTTGCCTTTCCTCGAAATATTGGACTTCATTGATCAAGAAGCAGCAAACAAATAAAGTTAATAAAATACACCTCCGTATCTCTGACTGGTCGCAATCCAAAGCTACACTCAGCTGTTACTAAGTTACCATCATCGCCGATATTTTATAACTATTATAACCTCGCAAAATTAGACATCAGTATTACACATTCAAAAAATTTGTCCGTCAATACAATTGCAGCATTGCCCCTCCCCCTTCCTCAGACAGCAAATCATGCCTATAGCTCTATTTAGCCACCTTCAGTCTGACTTATAATAATAGTATAAGAATGATTGATGGCATGGTTTTGCCACTCGTCAAATTCACGAGTGTGCCGGGTAAGTCTAAGCTGAAGTGAGGACGCACGTTCAAGTTTCCGGCGAGGGGCACGGGAAGTAACGGTGCGTCGCGCACGTGCAGCGAGGTACACCTATTTGGCGAGCTGAAGACTTTATGAATGCGCAATATACAGTTTTGCAAAACACCTTGCCTAAAACTACTACGTTGTCCACGTAGATAATTGTAATGTAGTAATTTGCAAGAGTCAAAACATTTTTGCATGAATTACAAAAATGTAAGTCTGATGTTTGTGCTTTGAGTACCCGTTTCGAAATTGCAACAATCATTTACTAAGTATTAAAAATCAATGTAGTAGGTACTCGAAATTTTTACAGGTCTTAGATTACTAAAGGGATAAGATTTCATAGTTCAATTTAATGAGAATTTAGTAACTCATATGTAAATTTGATACGACGGAATATTGTAAATCAAATATGTAATTAACTTAAACAAAAGTAATTTAAAACTTGATTAAGACAAACTGTTCGATAAAATTAAAATAAGAAAAGTTTTAAATTGAATCTGCAATTAATCTATCAAAACTTGAACTATTTTAATGGTGCAGTGGTCATTCATTAGTTATTTTATTATAAGATAACGATCAGTTAACACTATTTACTAGAGCCCTTCCAGAAAGGTCACACCACAACTGACTGCAGAGGACGGAAGTAGATCGCGTGCTCCCGATCGATAACCATTGACTCGAGGCTAGATTTGATTAATTGTCGTACGTACGATGTGTTATTTCCTTATGCAACTCGATCGTGATGCGATTAATTGCAGTTTTCTTTATAACTGCTCGGTAATGGCGCTTTGGGGAACCGTTTGAGCGTAACGGGTCTGGCTATGGTTTAAACTGGTCGTACATTACAAAAAGAGGCAAAAAATTATCTCATATTTGTAAAGTGGTTGAAGAGATAAAAATCTATGGAACTTAATTTGACAATAACTTTTACATTTAAACATATTATGATAATCATAGTCGTAAATTTTTTAATTGCATTTTTTTTCTTGTTCGTGTTTTCTCTGCTTTTTTACTCTCTGTCTCTCTCTCTCTCTCTCTCTCTCTCCATTAATAACTATCTATTTTACCTTCTTGTATGATATAACTTTCTCGTAATTATTTATCTGGTGGTCTCGAAATGCTTTTATATTCTTTTCTAACTTTCATTGTTCCTCCTGATAAGTTCTTCATAAAATGTTTTGTATAAGCAGTCCAATTATCTTTTAATAGAAAAATTTCTATTAAACATACAGCTTAAGATATCATCAGATCAAATTAAATGTTCTAATTTGTTCTTTGTGTTGAGGTAAAAGCTAAGTTCCGACAAGATAGAGACAAAGAATCATTTGCTTTATTAGAAATAAATCAGATTGGAATGCAACTATTACGTGATCCATATTACATTCGATAGTAATCTCAACCACCTTCAAATAATCGATTCATTGTGTTGAGTGGCGACACCGCCTGACTCGACTCAAAGGCGTGACTTGTCCCGCGCCCAAATTCTTTGTCAAGTAACACAGACGCAGCTAGCAATTATTGTCATTCGAATATTATTATCGAGTCATATTTTATTAAATATGTTTTTATTTTAAAGATAAACCGGGATAGAATCGTAACAAGAGAAGATTCGGACTCTCTGAAGCCATAAAGGCCATGACGTGTTTCCTTGATACCTTCTTTCTATATTATATTTGTACCTCCTTTGGCTCTTATTCTTATGTAAAATAAATACGATTTACAATGGGATAGAGCCAAAGGCAACAAAGGCTGGATGCTAAATCGAGTAATCCCTCATATTACTAGATTTAGCCTCAAAGCCTTTGTTGCATTTGGCAACCCGTCTGAACAGCATGTACAGTGTAGGCCAAATCCTCTGACTGCTTTGACTAGTATATGGCTCTGGAAGTACAGAGAGGAGACGTGCTCCTGCAAAGACTAAAAAGGACCTGATGATGATTACAAAAGAAGTAGCGATGCACAGTAAAACATCAGTTTAATATCGTTTCATTAAAAAAGCTCGTTGAAGTTGGATCAGAAAGGTCCTATGGCAATGCGTGTAGCGCAAGGCCGTCGACTAATGTTATGAGATCTGCGTCGTGTCGCGACAAACTGAGAATGTGACTGGCTCCGGATTCATTGGTAGCTGTCATTAGTTGCAACTAGTTGCATGATTAAATTATTATATTATGATACAAATGGTAATACATAATTAATGGCCATAGAAGGGATGTAAAGGCATCATCGAAGGAATTTTTTTCTAGCGTTATTAAAGTATTCCCGACTAAATTTAATATAAAAAAATTGTGTAATATTGACCAAATAAGTTAGTTTTCCATCTCTCATTCCATCTTTTAGCCGATCGACATGCTAAACGTGGCCTTTTGGTCTTAAACTCTGTTACCCCTGTGTAGTGTAGTGACAGCTGCCAATAAATCTGGGGCCAGTCACATTCTCGGTTGTCGCGGGTAATCTAGACACAGATCTCATTACATTAGTCGACGGCCTTGCATTACAGGCATTACCGATTAGGGCTGAGCCTTTATCCCAACTAATATTACAAATGCGAAAGTGAGTTTGTTTGTTTATTTGTTTGTTTGTTTGTTTGTTATGCTTTCACGCCGTATCTACTGAACCAATCATCATGAAATTTTGCATACACATAGGTAAGGGTACCGAGAAGGACATAGGCCATAAATAACGCGGGCGAAGCCGCGGGTAACAGCTAGTTTAAACTAATTTAAAAAAACCTTTTTATTTATAGATTCGTTGAGAGTAAATCGTAATCTAGGTACAGAATATTTTCAGAATATAATTGAGTGAGTTTGAAATGGCCTAAAGCAACATTTTATTGATCTACCTGATAGGGTAAATACTGCTAAGTCTAGCTTGCCAATATTTCTGACCTTTATCCATCAGTGGAAGTAAACTTTGAAAGTTAGAGAGAGCCAACGGCGTCTCTATACTTCAAAGTGCACCTTTATCAACCACACACACTACCAATATAATCTTTAGTCAGCTTTTTGTACTTTTTAAACATCTCTCATTGTCTTTTTGATTTTAATTGCACTACATATATCATCTAGAAAAGAGATTATTGAATATTTCTAGTCAATGGATTTCTCTCTATTTTAAATGCACCATTTTTATTGCACCTATGCCATTGCCAATATTATGATTATTTCTTGATATAATAAAATTTTAATATTAGGCATACACAATTACTCTTTTATAAATATACTTAATAGGTAGCGTGCTTATAAAACATAAAACATCGGCCAATATATACAATAAGAGTATTAATTTCCTAATATATATTGCCGTTTGCCGTAAATGGATATTGAATAAACTATTACTCTTATTAAACAGAAACAAAGGAAACTCGTAAGTACGCTCATGAAAAAGGATTTCCTGCATTACTTGAAATGGATATAACAATGTCTGGCCAGTCTCTTTATAACACTATAGTTTATACCTAGTTTCAGTCAAGCAGAAGGCCGTGAAAGATTGCCAAATCAATAACAGTAAAACTACCAGGCTTTCTTAATAGAGGATCACGAATATTGAAGGATAGTTAAGGATACGCTTTCAAAATTATATATTTAATTCAAATAAATATTTACTACTAAATATTATTAATAAATTTTTGTAAAGAGTACAAATCAAGTAGTTTTCGAACATGTTGGCATGTCAATATTGATAGAAAAGATAAAAATTGAAAAATGTATGATTTCCCATACTAATTTAATGATGATTGTCAAATTTTCATCGGAAACAATTTGTTTATCTAAGTATTGTTTTTCTTTTTGCTTGCGGTTTTAGTACTTACGTACTAATAGTTATCTTATTCCAACATTAAAAATTACCAGGTAGGTCAATTCAAACTGTATATTTTTACTATTGACACACACCAAGACTCGTTGTAATACTCAGGTCTGGGCTAAACTAAATTCCAATTACCTCGAGTCCGTAAACGCGAAATTAACATGGTATAAGTTGAATAACGTGGATTAGTTCGTTTGTAAGCAACGCCCACTCAGCGGTTTGCTTATTACTTGCCATGTGGTCTGCTTGCTCCTGGTCACTGGCCATTAGTATAAATGGTAAGGCATAGGTCAGGTGAAATTAGATTAATCTGTCTTTTCCCATCATGTTCTGAGTACAACTTTTGAAACCCCTTGTAATGTTGAAATTTCAAAATTAAAATCATCGAATGAAATACAAATCGCTGATATTCCACCCATATACTTATATATTCATCGATAAGCTAGTTGAAATATTATGGGACCTCTATTGGACATTTAAAAAAAATCGATTTTTGCTTTTGTTAACATGGTTGTGGACAATATTTTGTGTTGGTCTCCTGAGCAAGCGCGAAACGTCTACGTTTCAGCTTGCGCAAAATGTATTTGGTATGTCTGTCCGGTTATTCAGATCGCATTTCTCAACTGATCTCCTTGAAATTTTGTGAGCAGGTTTGAAAAATATATAGAACTTATTTGTCGATTCAGTTTTTAGAATTTTTCCAAAACGCTGAAGTTGGTACAAAATTTTTGGGAGTCTTAACTATTATATCGTAATGCAATATCTGACCAAACCTACGTTACTTATTCGTAGGACAAAACTAAACAGCATAGTACAATTACTCTCGTAGTCCTCTGTTTATCTGCACTAGATACTAAGACATTTTAAATTAACGCGTAACTGTATGCCTTGACTAATATAATCCAAGACTGTATCTACCAAAACAAAGTACACCTTGTGTAGCCTGCGCCTTATATTACAGTTACTAACTAAAACTTCAGACTACATGACCGTTAGTCGAGACCATTATCAATCATTTCGATGCCCATTTCGGGTGTGAATGACTAGGTATGTCATAATTGAATTTGCACAATTCAGCGGCTTTATCCAACAGGGATCTTGTAAGCGCAGTACTCTTTTATTTGTGTGTGAAGGTAAAGTAGCGATTTATTTCTAGAGGATTTCTTAGGAGATTCTGTATTCGGAATAGATGCGTGTTCGTAAGCGTAAGTAATAATTTGTTTTTTTTTTTTTAAATATGATGCCAAAGAAAATATTTCGTTGATCTTTTACTGTTTAACCCACATACAGAATTTAATATAAGAACATTTTTCGTAGTTTAAGCTGTCTAAACCCTAAGTAACCCTAGTTTTTCATTACGCTTTGTTTTATCCTAAAATATTTCACATGACGGGTGATTTATTGTGATCATTCTAATAACCTCGGCATGGATTGACACATCACATTTCCACATCTGCATTGCTCAAAGTAGGCAATATCTTGACATTTAAATAAGCATAAAGAATTGCTCTTCCGGTCACTAAAAACGAACTACAATAAGACGCTCCTTATTAGTACGTATATTTTCGTTTAATTAAAGATTTAATTGAATTTTATTATCTCACTTACTATGTCAAAATAGCGTAATATAAATTATTGAACGATTACTTATTTCTAATTTAAAACGATTTATAAAAATTATTAATCTTCGAATAGACTAAAAAAGATATGAGCACATTTAAAAGCAGTGCGCACTTTGCGCATTAAGTCTATATCGACCGGTTGTGAGTTTAGGTGAGTTTGTCGCAATTATTCTTTCTGAAAAAGCTAAACCTTGTAGCGTTTTTTTTTTTTTTTTCAATAAAATCATCTTCCTCTCCTCATCCTACTTTATATAGAAATGTATGTGTTAAATTGAATTAAATACATTTTATCAATTTTGCTAATATATATTGGAAAAGAAGAGTTTAAAAATTCATGTCCGCATTTTCTCTTGTTTTGTACTTTTTAGTTCGTTATTTGTCCGTAGTCGGGTTTTAGTTTTTAAACTTTATTTTATTATAAAATCATCTTCCTCTCCTCATCCTACTTTATACAGAAATAGCACAGCAAGTAAATCTCTCATTCTGACAGTATCTCTTTCTCATAAAATACGTGATTTAAACAGCTGTTTTACTAGTAAAAACATTGTGTTTAGGTAAACATTTGACACGTCGTGGCGACAGAGTAATGCAATCGCATAGATTACCTTACTCAACCGATTTGTTGGCTGCACGCGCCAGCAATTATCTGACGTAATGCTCTGGTATGCCGACTTTTAGTTCAAATCTATAATTATTCCACGACTTGTCACTTTTAATAGGTATTCAACTGAGAGCGCAGATTGAGTAGTATGAAAATGTTAGTTCAAGGTTGGATTTTGATCTTTTTAGACTTATAATATAATAATTCATCAATTCAAATTCTAGTTACAGGTTTCGATAGCCTAAACCCTAGTGCCACCTTATACAGAATAATACAATTTTAGTTATTATTATTTAGGCTATCGAAATCTGTCACTAGAATTTGAATTGATCAATTATTATTTTTTTTATTAATTTTTGTATTTGTGAACTGGTGTTTTGTCAAAAAAATAAGAAATATGAAAATATCTCAAAAATGGTTCACATTTGCAAATGCAATATGGGGTTAAATTAGGTCCAAATGGCCTCCCCTATCACCCCCTAAAAGGATCTGGTCGAATTACCAATAACCTTGTATGTTATGTGTGGATAGAAACAATTTCCATTGCCATACCTAATCCTTTAGCTTCATATTCATCTCAGCCGCAAGAAGTCCACTGCTGGAAATATTAGGTAGACCTCCTTACATCCTTTCTTAAATCCATGGGCCTATAATAAAATAGATAGATGATTTTAAGCTTTCGCGGTCACAATCACTATTATGTTCACTACGGGACTTACCGCGATTATTTTTGAGTTCTGTCTGATATTTCGACAACATTGCAGCTGCCATTTTCACAGAATGATAGTCTGTGAAAATGGCAGCTGCAATGTTGTCGAAATATCAGACAGAACTCAAAAATAATCGCGGTAAGTCCCGTAGTGAACATAATAAAATAGATAGAGTTTATTTGTGCGTGCTAGGTATTTATGATAAATAATATTAATTTATAAAGTATTAAAACTTTTATCAATAAAATAATTAATCAAGATCCATTTTTACAAAGCAGGCAATTTTGATTTGTTTTATGGGTGTTGTTTCTATTTTTGTACAAATTTGCTATTTTTTACAAAATTGTTACACTTTTACCTTGCCAGTAGTTTCTCAGTATCAACATTCGTCAATTCTGTGACCTAACAACTTTTAGTATTTTACAGATAGATGCTGCGTCACATAAACAAATTTCTCTTTCGGACTTTTTAACTGTAGCTCAATAAAACACCAAAAAGATCTGTCTCAATTATCAAAACAAAAGAATACCACACGGGTTGTTGCTTGAAGAAGACATTAACCTAATGCATTTCTTTTTTGTTATTATAGCACACGCGTTGTGCATTGCCATAAGTATTTTTGAATTGTTGTACTCTCACAAAGACTGAAGAAAAACTTTCCATTCTCCAATGATTTTAAAGTTGTAAAATAACTGTTTTTACTTTCTCTTAATAGGTCAGAACAATGTTTGTTCGATGTACGAAACTCGTATTGTTCCAAAAGTTTTAGATGAAGTGTAAATTAGAATGTGTTTGAATAATTCAGGCTATCGCAGCGTTAACAGTTAAAACTTTTAAATTAACAATTTCAAAATCTTATTTTTATATTAAAATATTTTACAGATATTCCCAGCATTACCATTAGGCTAAAATAACAGGTAACATCATGTGTAACATAATGACCTACTATCCAACTTATTTAAACCAACACTCACATTAGAGCTTATACCTTATGTCATAAAAAAATGCCATCCGCAATCTTTCTATAAATACGATATCTATAATAAAATCACATTTAAACGCTACCGTCCAGTAGAGCACGCCTTCGTATCCGTACAATCAGGAAATGCTTTGAATTTCTGAAAGGCGTATGAAAGCTGTATTCAAGGCTGCTGCGTTCTCTTGTTCGACTTGAGCAGTTCGAGTGAGTCACGATCATGAATGGTGCTCGCAAGCGTGTGGGCATGGCCACCGATTCGGGACTACCTCCACACAATGCACGGCATTGGCGCAAGGTCTTCATTAAGTTAATATCATTAATCAGTCGACGCATGCGCAGGTAGCGCGAGCAGAAATGTAACTTCTTTTTTTTACTTTATTTGTTCTTAGCTTGATAGATTTCTATTTAAAATACCATTTATGTTATTAAAAAATAGTACTTTACCTAATTTGCTTTTATGATGATGAAAAATATACTTTAGATAAATTACTGGTTGGCTTAAATCGCGATGACTCACAGGCGTAATATGTGACAAAAAGATGCCTAAAAATTAAATGAAATATTCACAAATCTGCTATAAGGCCTGTAATTCTGTATGAATTAGAGTGCTGGGCGACAAACAACATATAGTGAAGTTATACAGAAGAAAATGTGCATATTACGCTGGTCAGTGGGTGCCACCCTACTGGAAAAAATCGGAATGAGTATAAAGAGGGAGTTTCACCCCAAGTAGATGGAATTAGGTCTAGAGAAAAGAAGAAGTACTTGAGATAAATTATGTATGTTGACAATCATGATATTAATTGAAAAAGTATGGACCAAGGGTCGAAGCATTTACTGCAATCTGCAATGTTCTCCTTGATTAAACCAACGTTTGAAAAGAAGGTAATCAAAAATTACTTTTAAAAGTTGTAAGTATGTCAACAAATCATGGACCAAAGTTTGTCATTTAGCCTCTAATTACCTGACTGGGTTCGGAGTGCTGTCTGTTATAAGTTTAACTATTACTATTAAATGCCATAAATGAGCAATATCTAAATTAATATATTGTAAATTATTAAACTCAATTGATTGCCTCACTTCGCTAGCCAACGCAATCTCTAAAATAATAAACTTTATGGAGTTGTATAACAGAACAACCGTAACAAACCAATATACTTCGTCTAGACAGGTTGAGCGCAAAAAGATATAGTTTCAAGTTAATTGACAAGTAGAGGTCATTCTCAGTTCGGCCCTTCAGGCTATGTATACAAATCGCGGCCCGTCATCCATGAGAGTTTGCTGTCTCTCCAAGCCTTACGCATATAGGCCCAAAGTCAAGATCCGTCCCTCCTGGCATAGCCTTTTGGTGATGTTCGCCTTACAGGTTGAGGGCACTCTTCCCACACCTCAAAAGTCCGGTGAAGTAGTAAAAACCCAATTGGAGCTAGCTACACAGTCCCTTCAAATAAAAAAGTTCGGGTCAAGTTCAATTGATTATTGCATGAGTCGCTGTAAAACCATCGGAAATCAATGACATACGACCAAAACCGCTGAAAAATACTTGTTAATAATAACTTTCGAGTGCAAACTCTGACACTTGATAAGTATTTTTAAATTAATCATTTACTTTACTTTTGATTTCAGCGTCAGCCTCCAGCTATGCTTGAAGTGGCTATCGGCTTACAATCTCTAACGTTATGGCTTCCATTGTTATGCGATAAATCAAAGGTTCTGTAATAAACACCTTGATTGTTTACTGCTATACCCTGAGTTTGCAATTTTATAGGATATAAAAACTATTATATTAAAAATATTTCCGGACACTTTGTCCGCGTAATTTGTACCTATTTTACCTGCCGATTACGTAGTTTTCCAAAGGTGTAGTCTGTTCAGTAGAAGATAGTTATATAGATAGACAGGAGCTGAAGAGTTTATCCATTATAAACAAATAAATCTTTCATTTCTATACCCATAAAATCTTCAGTGTGTCATATGGATAAACACTTACTTGTTTCTACAATATTATTTTCTTTTCCAACTATGTCAGCCTGATTAATATAGGTATATGATATACTCATATCCGCTATCTAGTACTAATAGTCTCTGACCTGCAGACACAAAGATAGACAGACGGACATGACGTCAGTATAAAGGTCTTTTATTTACAACGGAACCCTAAATGCTAGAATCCAAACCATAGAAAAAAAATGAAGGCAGACTTTCTAGGTTTCTTGCCAGAATCTCTATTGAGGTTTTTAGGCTCTGACTCTGAATAGATCACGATTCGCAAACCACAAAATAAGTTTGAATATTTTCATAATGAAGTATGAAGGCCTTTCCACGGTCAGGTAATTTAAAAGTGTTTCGTTCTCATTTCACCGTGTTCCTGGTTACATCCTCAGATTGCTTTCGAATCTTAAGATTGTAAGCAGACTCCGATTAAAGTAACTTAAAATAGTCATGCATAATATTTGTATGGTAGTACATTGATTTTTTTTACGGGGTACGAATAGGATACGCACAACTTAACTTTGTAAATTAGGCAATAATTTTATGTTAAATTAATATTTCATATTTGAGGTAAGCTTTATTTGTAAACCAGTGACTGATGATTACCACTATTCAGCAGAGCAATCAACTCATGAACATCAGATAAGCTCATAGTAGAATGTGGTAGAATCTACAAGGGTTTGTTTTTATCAAATTAAGCTAAAATTTTGCTAAATTTCAACTCAATTTGACACAGGCACTGAGACACGTGAAACTTAATAAAATATTGCGAGTTAATACATGTATTCAAATATTTCTGCATAAAATATATTTAACAATGTATTCTCCAGCTTTCCTAGGCCTTCTCTTTCCTCTCCAGACCAGATGAGGGATCAAAGGGATGGCTAAGGATAGGCAGGTATGAAAGAAAATTTTGTGCTCCCCTACACGAACAAACTTCTTATTAGATTAGACTGCTATGATTTTTAGCAAAACTTGGATAAAGTCGCGAGTTTGCGTAACGCGTGTTATTCAACTAATTACTTACTAATTCAAAATACAATAAACACGTCACGACAAAGAATCGTTTGGCCGTGTGTCCGTGGGTGCAGATTGAGAACAATTGAGGTTATGTCCCACGCGCGACTTGAGAAAACGCGCGAAAATATAATGAGTTAATTTATATTGATGTAACATGTGTATCAAATTGTTAATTATTCTGTTTTATACGTAGATACTTTATAATGGATGATAATAAATATATTCGTATTGGGATAACATGATCTTTTCTCTAACTCCATGTATTTTCAAGTACAGGGAAACAAAAAATAAATTCTTTATACAATCCTTTGATACTCGAATCCGATTCACACTTGGCCGTTTTTATTTTTTATTACTTTTGTTTAATATCTACAAGATTGACAGTTTTCTATCGTATCGAAATGACCACAACTGCGAAGAATACGCTGAAAGACAAGATAAAGTAGACAGGTTCATGTCATTGCCTGTTTGTTATAATTACCAAGTTTAGGGCCAAATTATTTTTTTATTTGATGGGCATTTTAGTACAAGTGTTGTCTAATTTGAAAAAATAGATTGTGCTTCCAATGTTGCCAAAAAATGTCTCAATATGTATTTTTTTGTACGATACAAAACGATTATATCCTAGTTTAATACACGCTTGAGGTACTGAAAAGTGAGATATATTACAGCTCCCCAAGAATTATTACAATATCCTATGGGGCGGTCATAAAAATATAGAGCTCGTTTCTGCTCGTTTAGTTCGAAAATAATAGTTTCAAATAAGGAGATGTCGTTATTACATCGTGTTTTTATGATGATGCGTTCAGTTTCTTATTACTTATATTGTTAATGAAATAGCTTAAGAGTATCATTACGTATAGTAAAAATGTAATCTTATTCCATCAATGAACTTTTGCAAGTAAAATTTAATAATTTCATAAAAGCATATTAATTAACACAACAGAGTTAATGAAAAAGACATCAACGCGTTAATGTTGACATTATCTATTACCCTCAAGAGCGGCTACAAATATAATTCATACCTTCATAATATCGCAGGAATTAAAAAAATTAAACATCTGAAAAATTTAGGTTACAATGAAATTAAAAGAAAACTAACACAGCTAAGTGATATAGCCCACCAACTTATACAATGACGTGCATCTACAGAACCCTACACTGCGCCTGGCCTGGCCTGACTTGATTTATTTCTAAGCAACATTGCATTTTTAATTTTGGTTAATTGATAAAAAAAGCGTCTAGGGAAATAATGAAAACTATTTTAATTAAATAACACAAATTATAATTAAAGACAACAGCAATTGTTGTCGTTAATAAGTTGTTTTGTTGTCGTTAATTAATTATTTCAAAAATATAAAAATGTGTAAGATTATATGATAACAAAATCTTCAAAAATTACGGATAACATTTGAGCCGAATGCAGGTTGAATGCCTTATTTTTCGTATTATTCTTCTTGGTTAGAATTATCAGCAGTTTTTATTCAATTTAATTTCTTTTGTTTGTTAAAAATAAAGTGGTATCAGGAGACCTTAGATTATATTAAGCCTAGATAGACTCTTTTAGCCTAAAACGGTAAAAAATTGAGTCCTACCCATAGCTTCTAATTGGACGGAATTTGATGGCATTCATTAACAAGACGCGTGTGCTAACACAAAGCTGTCACGCACACAAGCATTGTTAAATTGACCAGTTTTTTAATCATTGAAATAAAGACATGACGGCGTCTAGAGAGTATATAGTCAAAGCAGGAGACTATGAATGTATAGTCAAAATCCATGATGTGCATTGGGTTGGAACTGGAACTAACATAGCGATGCGATTGTATGCAGATTCCGGAGCGTGGCGCAACACCGCGCCGCCACGATCGGAATTACCTAATATCGAACAGTGACTGCAGCGCGCACGCTCTGCATCTCTGACTACGGTAAGGGCAGCTTCATGCTTATAAAAAAAAACCGAAAACCAAAAAATGCAACGAAAGACAATCAGACCAAAATTGCCATTGCTTATTTATGCGATTTGAAATGTTTACCTTAATAATTTAGGCCTCATGTTTAACAATCTGGATTTTGACTACCGACAGCCTCAGTTTATTCAATAACAATCGTTTTGATTTAATTTTTAATTTATAACATATTTGTTGAGTACTCGAAAAAATGCATTTTTCGTTTAAAGTAGACCAGTGCTTGTGATTGTTTTTAAATTATTAAAGTTAATCAAATCATATAAATTATCTGGCGGCCTTAGATAATAAAATCAAAATGGACATGTGATTTTTTGAGATTAGAATTTGTTATAGTTTGCGAGAAAAAGTTTTTCCCAAACTAATTTCAGGAAAAGAGCTTCTTTAGAGTCATAAAACTACGCAATTCTGTAATAGAAGCTCCACCATCCAATTTAAACCCAATTCTTCATTCATTTCCTTGGGGGTTATTTAATAATCTGTCTACGTGGTAACGTGGCGAATATTTTCGAATATACCCATGAGATGTAAAATATGGATACCCATCTGCAGCGATGAATATTCAGGTTGAACTTACAGCTAAGAATGTAATAATTATTCCTTTTGGGCTTGTTAGCAGTGGGAATGTCGATCATTTATATTATTTTATATATTCCACTGTTAATTTTCATCTTCAACGTGTTCAATTATTCTCTTATGACTATAGCCTAAGCCTCAATGTACATTTACAGTCATTAGTATGTCGGTACTAGAAGCAGATGCTAACGCGCTCCCTGTGGCCTTGGTAGTACGCGACTCACAATGTGATGCGATCGAATGTGCTCTATAGAGAATTACCAAAGTTTTATAGCGTTTACGTGACGCTGGTCAAGGTATTCGCTTTTTGACTACAGTTCAAACCAATCGAAAAAAATGAGATACTAAAATAAAGACTTGTAAATCACGGGCGACAAAAACTAAATTAGTTTAAATTCAGAAATTAATAATCGAGTAAATATGAAAAGGACAAAACTAGTTTCGTGGCAAATAAAGTGTTGTTTCTTTTATATTAAACTAGCCATTGCCCGTGGCTTCGGCCGCGTGAAATTATAGCCTATGTCCTTCTCAGTACCCTGACCTATGTGTATGCAAAATTTCATGATGATTGGTTCAGTAGATACGGCGTGAAAGCGTAACAAACGTTTATCTTTTTTTTTACATATCTGATTTTATCATATTATAGTGGGAACACATTTATAAAAATAGATTCATTGCAGCCATTGGATGCCACACGACAACGCAAAACAAGATTAAACACGACGTAAAGTTTTAAAATAGAAGTTACAACTCGCAGAATAATAAAACCTATGATTGTTACGTCTAAATAAAATCAAAAGTAATTAAAATAACAATTCTTATACTTTTTTATGGCCCTTTAAATGGTTTACCATATAAATTGCGCATCAGTATAACTTAACGACATTTGTTGTTTTACTGCGCAAAATATAGTAAAATGTCATATTTATGCATTCCAAACCAGTTTTATTGATGACATCCTGCTATCCTCGAGCCAAGGCAGGGCCAAGAGTAAAATCAGTCAGTAGGTAACCTGTTTGTGATTCAAGAAGATCAGGAAAGACTGCTTCAAAAACGTCAGCTGACCACAAGTGATTGTAATTCCAATCGTTGATACTCAAAGGATTTTTTAAACGTGTGACTTTCAAAGGTGATTCGGAAAATACGCAGCACTTACCTTTATTGGATTTACCAGGGTTTACCTCATGGGAATGATGTATTAGCATTTTTATAACTGAACGACGTTAGGCATACTTATCATTATGAGATATTAGCTGTTATCCGCAGCTTTGCCCGCGTGATATATAGTCTATGTCCTTTTCAGTACCCTTACCAATGTGTATGCAAAATATCATGATGATCGGTTCAGTACACATTGTGAAAGCGAAACAAACAAATAAATAGACAAACAAACTCACTTTCGCATTTATAATATTAGTTAGGATGGTTAAACAATTGAGTATGTAATTGTTCTATACACTTGTGGCATAACTCGCCCATCTGTGACGCGATGGGTGAGGGTTTAATCCCCTGCCAGGTCATGATAGAAAAACATCTTTTTTAGGTTGGCTAGGATCTTGAATGTTTATCAAATAATTATTAATCATCATCATCATTTCGTGTAGGTGACACGGTCAGTGGACCATGCACACCCTGGTGTCATAGTTCTTTGGAACCGCCTCTCAATAAATAATTAAATTAAAATATAGTACCTATCGTTAAATTAGTATCCTACGACACAAGTTCACAACTTAATGTGGGGCTTATTCAAGTTGTGATTTGTCTCTTTATATTTATTTGTTTAAAGAAAAACTTCACCATGCCTTAAGAGCCGACCAATGATGTCATAGGTATATTTTGATCGAACCCGGACACAGCGAATGTCACCGCTTTTTTGAGGCAATAAGTAAATATTTGATGAATAGTCAAGTGCTAATTGTGGAAGATTACCTACAATTTCTGTTGGTTAACACCATACACTTTTTTCATACTTATAATAGATGATACTCTTTCGAATAGACCACTATCGCATTTGCATCAGTCCCGCTATCTAACTAAATTTACCAGAAATACAGCATGGAAGTTGACTCACAACATATAACAGGGGTGACTTAATCCGACAATAAACAACTTTTTCCATTGAATCAAAATTTTGACATTTTCATACAAATGTGTTCAGTAGCCGCAGCAGTTTAGTAAGTATCGGAAAGTCAGAAAATATTTTTTTCGTTTTCCTTGCATTGGTTCCATAGGAAAAATTGTTCATATTAACGGTCCGAGTAACGTTGTATATCATGTTTTTCAGACAAAAATAAAAACATAACTGCCCTGATTTTTTATCAGGGCAGTTATGTTTTTATTTTTGTAGTGTATAGCTGATGTGACTCGAGATATGGCAAGCATACGAACGATATTCCATACAACCAAACATGTTCAGATTTTTAAAAGTTATGGCGGTAAACAGTAACTCACATACATAAATGAACTCTGACTCCTTTTTCAGTCAATCGTGTAACGTAGTTTTTTCTTAAGTGTAAAGTGAATGTAAAAAATTACCACACTATTTAAGTATTTGGTTGCTTTTTTATGTTCTTTCAATACTACATCAATCCATTTCTTTGAAGACCTTTAGTCACAGTGTATAAAGGTGCACAATACAGAGTATATTTCGTTTAAGATCCGCGTCGCAAAAAGCGTAAAAATGAGGAACTAGTGTTAGTCTGACCTCCATCTGCCTTTCACTGCAACGGAACAAAATGAACAAATGCATCGGAACAGACCGGCCGCGCACGATTGAAAGTATTCAATTGGCTTACAATCGACAATGATTCTGTTAATACGAGCTACAAGTTTTATCAAATATTTATTTTTAGGAATGTGACCGAGGCTTAATTCACCTTCTGAGTTCATAAATGTATGTAAGGTTCTTTATTCTACCATAACCAAAGAATTAATAAAAGAACTAACTTGCAGAACAGAAACTGGCAGCATCGCCCGCAATATGGCGTCCCCCACCTCTTTCCTATTCTTTGGAGATCTTGAGGTTTGAAAAACAGGGTTAGCTGCTGCTACTATTAGTCGCACGTTCTTCTTGAATTCATTTTACGGTGGCAACCCTGATTTTTTACTCACACATTGACGTGTGCACGGATGCAAAGTTTCTTTTGTAGAGTATAATGCATAAATATTATTCCGCTTTATGAAGTGCCTTATCTGTTCCTAATACTTATAAGTAACCCAACGGATTAGATAACTTTGGGGGAGTAACTGACGATTCGGATAAAATATATTCCGACAGGCTGTCCGAGTTGACACTTTTTTAACTTTAATATTTTTTCACTGATAATTCGGACACCATTAAATTTTCAAAGCCGTTTAGTAAAGTCAGATAAAAAAATGTTTTAAAAATGTGAAAAAAAGCGTCCAGTAGTAAATTGTAATGTGACACAAGGGGATCATATAATATTTTTAAGGTGAGGTCATTATTTTGAATCCAGAGTGAAAGAAGAAGTCTAGCATTGAATGATGAGTCTGTATATCGCTGTCAAACAAAAAGATTAGCATTGCGCATTGTTTAATTTGAAAGTCGCTTCCCTTAAAAATTCGTCGTAATGTTTTTGTTTTTTTTTTATGTATGTTCCCCGATATCTCGAAGACGCCTGGACCGATTGAGAAATTCTTTTTTTGTTCGATAGGTAATTTTTTTCTCATTAAATTTTGATCGAAATGTGTCGAGTGCTTTTTAAAAAATACCCAAAAACCAAAAAAATTTTTAGAGGTATGCCGTTCGGATTACACTTATTTCCATTTTTTTCTTTTGCTTATTAAAATAGCTTAGCTGCTTTTGGTTCGTCGAACACCAGAGCAAAAAAAGCGAGAGAGACATATATACGAGTAAAAGAGATTGAAAGAGTGACTTTAGTATTCATTAACACGTTGCTCGGTATTGCACTTTAAGCAAATTCTAATCACTATTGCCAGAGTAAGTAATTTAAAATATTTTTAACAAAAAACAAAAACCGAATTCAACCCTATCAATTTGTTATTACCATAATAATAAAATGGAAATAAGTGTAATCCGAACGGCATTCGTGTATACATTTTTTGGTTTTTGTGTATTTTTTCCAAAAGCCCACACATTTCGATACAAATTTAATGGGACCATCTGTAAAGTATTACCTATTAAACTAAAAAAGAATTTCTTAAATCGGTCTAGGCGTCTTCGAGAAATCGGGGAACATACTTAAAGATTCCAACGAATTGAGAACCTCCTCCTTTTTTGAAGTACGGTACAACATTTTTTTTTCTATTGTTGTACGAATTGTCAGTGAAAAAATATTAAAATTAAAAAGTGTCAATTCGGACAACCTGTCCGAATATTTTTGTTCGAATCGTCAGTTACTCGTTTGGGGTATCGCTAGAATCTTGACACCCTCGCAACTGACAAAAATTATATGTGTTGCTGTATTTTTTCTTTTACCAAGCCTGTCGTGCTTTTTTTTTTGTATGAAAAAATAGGCTTGTTTATCTTTTGTCGTTCGAGGATCACTAAAGTCATAAAACACTATGGCTAAACAAATATGATTTATAATTCACCAAGCGGCACTAAGTCTTATCTCACGCCCACAGACGTCTGGCCATAATTTCGGCGAGATCACACAACATTTTTATATCTTAAAGTTGATGTCTGTTATTTTGTCTGTCAGTGACCCACGATGACCACTTACCACGGTCATTACCACGGAATGAGATATAACAAACATTAGTGAGCATTTACGTTAAATTTTGCGGTCGTAAAAATGTATTCTCAGTGTTTAATTGCGAATCACGGAAGTGAATTTCTGTGAGAATTGGCAAAATTACATTTCAAATGAATAGCTTACACATTTGTACAAGAACTTTTTTTGCACATTGCGCAGCTGTAAAAACATTCATACTTTTAGGTTACTCTAACCTATTATCGTCATCAGGTCTTTTTAGTCTACTTCAGGAGCACGACACTCTTTGTATTACTAGAGCTATATATTAGCCAGAGTAGTCAGAAAATTTGGCCTACACTCTCCATGCCATTTTTAACTTAACCTTTTATACATATATTAGTTAAATATCTCATCTCATCTCATCAGGCCTTTGGTAGTCCCCACTGCAGGAGCACGACACTCGCTGTTCTACCAAAGCCATATATTAGCCAGAACAGTCAGAGGATTTGGCCTACACTCTCGAGGATTGCCAGACGGGTTAGAGAGGTCTTTTTGATATAAACATCAAAGAGACCTCTCATTTCAGCCTCCTTCCAGCTTTGTTTAGCTTGTGTTTCCTTAGTCGCTTTCTGTCTTTCTGTCAGTCGTGGTCTTATTCTACTCTGCCGGGAACCACAAGTTAAATGTAACATGATATAAATATCTAATAGTTTTAGTTGGAAATTTGGAAAACCGTCTACAATAGCTAATCTATATATAGGAATATTAGAAATGTTAGTTCTCGAATAAAGTATTTGTTTAAAACGAAGACATACCTAAGTGTTAGATATTACAGTAATAAACTCATAACATACCTAAGTGTATATCTTTCTATTATAAATATATTCCCTCAATCAAATAATAATGAGAAGTCAATTTTAATTCAGCATTTTCAATTAATATTAATTAGATATAATCGATCGGCCTTAACGAAATAAATGAAAAGCAATCTCAAAAAGCCTTGAATACTATTTGTTCAGGTATTTCGATAGTTCATTAATTCTAAATCTAGATTTAACAGAAATTAATGATGCATGTAATATAAACATCGGTTTTCCGTTCCAGAAAATTCAAATAAATTGTTCTAATAAAATTAGTTTAACTTAATCAAAGAGATTTAATATATTTATGAATTATGTTATATTTAATCTAGCAATAAAGTTTATTTGTCTATTAATTATTCATAGTTATAATTATAGTTAAGTGTCAAAAATTATTTTTTCTCAAAACCAATACGTTCGTTATCTCTCTTAATTGCGCGTGATTATATGATCTTGGAAGCAAAAATAGGACCCTAGACAGTCGTCTAGGGTCCTATTTTTGAACGTGTGACCACTCGTCTTCGAAAAATTTTTGTACGGAAAAACCGGTCATTTACGAACGGCGACATTTCAAAAATGGTATCCCTAAAAGAAAACAATAGTAATCGAAGGTATATGCGTAAAATCTTGTTTCGATATTACTACTCGTCTAGTATATCATTAACCAGGAAGCCAGACGACTCTATTAACAAACCAGTTGAACCGAATGCAAATCCCTTGCACTTTCTACGGCATGTGACATGAGTTGCAGCGAGACGCTTTTACGATTTGTCTGTTACGAAACTGATTTTCAATATTATTTTATGACTTGTTTGATTTAAGATACTAACTATTTTACGTGTCTTCTCTGATTAAAATTATCACATATTGAATCTGGAATTTGGTGCTTTGGAAATGAGATGGCACCATTGTGTCTAAGCCAGTAGCATCCAACAACCTTTGACTAGACTTTCTAGACTGCGTCATACTTTATTTCAGTTAAAAACTGGCCGATTTTTCATGCTTGTGTGCGTGAAAATTTGTGTCAGCACATGCGTCAAGTCTATTGATGCCATTAAAACAGGAGATATGTGTTTGCATTATAGTTGTTTATATTTGTTTATTTTTCGTGTTTGTAAGTGGCTAACACTTATCACAAATCAAATAAAATAAAAAAAATAAAACAAAAATCATAGTCTATGACTACACACAATTCTTTTTTACGCTTTTATGCTAATAGAGTCTATCTAGACTTTATATAATCTAAGCCCACAGCAAAGATCTGGTCTGGTTTGCACACTCGATCGTTAACATAAACATGTTCCAAAAATAATAAATATATGTATATTGAAATTGTAACATGAAAACAGAAAAAAGAAAGAAAAAAGAAAAGCAAGAAAAAGACAATAAGGAATAAATATTCGTAATCATATAAAGCCCTTCAGGCGAGTAGGCGACCAAAACTGTTGATAAGAGTTTCTTTCGGCGTTTCTTCTCTGCAGTGGTCGGTTCCGAAACGCTAGTAGTCTGTAGCTTTTGAACAATTAATAAATACATATTATCTAATAAGATAATTTTAAATATGATATGACGTGAAAAAGTGCCTGCAAAGGCCTATTTTCTGAATAAACGTTTTGATTTTGATTTGATTTTAGATCGCGGCATTTTCCATGGCAAAAGAGTTGGTTTCTTACCAAAATCACAAGTTTAGTTTATTTACTTATTTCTAGAGCATTAGAGTTTTGCACCCTGCGCCCCGTACAATGACACACGTATGTTATCAGATTGCCCGAAGACCAGAGTACATGATTATATCCAAAAAGCTTTAAATTAGGTACATACCTATAATTAAAAACTTTGCTCCAGGAAGTTTGTATGTGTTTATAATGGTCGAGCACTACGAAAAATGCCTTAATTTATCGCTCGTTAAATGATCATATTGTAATTTTTGTATCTGCATCCGTGGAAAAACTACAGTACATTTGATGCACGTACACTGATATTCCTTCTAAGTGAAGTCATTCATAAAATACAGTGCACAGGTTGATGTTTTTAACACATCACATATTGTTGAATTGTACGCAATGTATTTTTTTTTACAATGGAATTTGTAATTTAGTATACTTAACTACTACTAAACATTCGCGTTGCATGTTTATTAAATGTAATATCGGTATGTTTCGCGTTAATTCCCGATATTGCATTTAATATTGTAGTTTAGTAATCAAGGTATAGGGTCATAATTTAACAGAATCAAAAATGCCAAAAAAGTAATATAGGTAAGGTAAAAAGTAATAAAATTATTCCTATTAAAGATACCTGAAGTTCACTGCCAACCAAAATACCTAAATTATTGAAGGAAATCCGACATTATTTACAAATTAACCTAGGAAACTTCGGAAAAATCATTAAATGACGTCTTTCGAATAATACGTTTAGTTTTCCTCACTCAAAGTTCTGTGTAACCTATGATAACAGAAGAAATTCGATCTCTGAAACTTCATCCCTGATTGATGATAGTCGTATGACCCACGGAGATCATTTACTGCGTTCACCCTGCCCCTCGTTTATCGACCCGAGTTCATTTCGCCGGCCATTATTTTCTCTTGTAATAAACGATGTACGAGGTCTTCGACCAGCCTTCCAAGTATTTCGCTTTTACCATATTTTAATTACTTGTCTATGATCGGGGATAGTTTATTCCACACTAGCTTTCACCCGCAACTCCACTCGCGTCAATTTCAATCTCTCGGTAACAGTGATTTGGTGGTGTGAAAGGTAGCTTATGTACTACTCCGTGTTACTGAGAAGAAAGAAAGAAAGAAAATCGTTTATTTGGTATAAAACATAAAATGATAAATATAACAACCAGAAAGATACAAAGAAAAAAGAAATATACCTTTATGTTTATACCAAAATGGTCTCCGCTCAGCATATGTTGCGGCTGAACCACAACGCTGGTCTTCCGCGGACGCCATACAAATAATATTATAAATCAAAGTTAAGTAAAAGTAATAGACACATTAACCAACAAGTAACAATTTACTACATTGATAATGTTTTGTGGCTCTGCGTCGCACATAACATCTTAGGTACTTAATACGAACAATGCAATACAGTACAATACAACTAGTTAAAAAATAAGAAAAACTATTGTATTGGTAATGCCTAAGCTGCGAATTACGATTTTTGGATGTGTAAAATATGAGATTTAAACTTGTTTTTAAAAGTTTTGATAGAATGCACATTTCTTATGGGCGGCGGAATAACGTTCCAGCACTTAGTAGCAGAATATCTGAAACTGCCGCGAAATGCTGCAGTTTTGTGTGTGGGGTAAATTAAACGATCGGGTACTCTTGAACGCTGGGTGAAAATTAATTTGTTGAATAAGTAAGAAGGTGTTTCCTTTTTGATAACTCCAAACAATAACACTGCTAAGTGGAGAGTACGCCGGGATTCCATATTAAGTAGGTCATTTCTGTTCAAATATGGGGTTATATGGGCTCTACGGGGGACGGGGAAGCAAAATCTTGCGCAAGAATTTTGAACACGTTGAATTAATTTCTTTGTACGAGCTAATAAGCAATTACCAATTACAATATCTGCATAATTCAACTTAGACAATATCAGAGATTCACATAGGTATATTCGTGACTCTACACTTAAATATTCCCGAATTTGGTACAGAACTTTTAACCTATAGTAACAGTTTTTTACACACTCGTGTACATGTTTCTCAAATTGTAGACGACTGTCCATCACAACTCCCAAATTTCTTGCTTCAGTAACAAATTCAATTTTTTTATTTTGTATTTTTATGTCTGGCATATAACTTTTGATATTTGAAATTTGAGCTTTCGTACCTAAAATAAGAAACTTGGTTTTGGATGGATTTAAAACTAAGCCATTTGCATCTGACCAGTCAGTTATACGAGTAAGATCCTCGTTTATATTATTTACTACAGAAATAGTATCACAAGGCTTGAAGTTTTTATAAATCTGAACATCGTCCGCATACAAATGATATTCACACTCGTAAATAAAATTAGGCAAATCTGCAGTATACAAAATAAAGAGTATAGGTCCAAGTATTGACCCCTGAGGAACACCTTTGTTTACAGGAAGATTATCAGAATAAAATTTAGTACCATCACTGGAGCTAACTTCTACCTTTTGACACCGACCAGTTAAATAACTTGAAAACCATTTCAGGGATGGACCATCAAACCCATAGTATGCCAGTTTAGCCATCAGTAACGTCGAGTTTATTGTATCAAAGGCTCGTGAGTAGTCCAGTAACACAAGAATAGATCCCTCACCCACATCTCTTCCAGACAATATATCATCGACTACATTTAAAAGCGCTGTAGTGGTGCTTCTGCCCGATCGGAATCCAGATTGTTTAGATGGCAATATTTTATTTGTATTTAAGTATTCTACTAATTGTTTACAAACAACTTTTTCTAAAATTTTGGACAAGAATGGTAGAATGCTAATCGGGCGAAGGTCTTTATATTCTTTTGGATTGTTAGTTTTTGGATGTGGTAGAACAATTGCATGCTTCCATAAGTCAGGATAGGTGCCTGTTTCTATTGATTTATTTACAATAGCGGTAATGATCGGGAGAGTTCGTGGTAATGTTAGAATAATCATATTCAATGTTATGCCATCTACCCCTTCAGCGTTGGATGTAATATTTTTTATAATATCAAATATTGTTTCTTCACCAACCTGTTGCAAATTAAAAACTGATGGACCAAATCTGTTAAAACAAAAGTTCATTACTTGTGAAATATTAATTGGAGAATTAAGGGGTACGTCTAGAAAATGTCTGTTAATGTCATTGGGGTTACTAATGTTGTAAGGCAAATCACTGTGCTGTTTATGAAAATCAACATTTCGCTTTATATTTTTCCAAAGATCACGACTATTTTTTAAATTTTGGTTTATCTTATGGCGGAAATAAGCAGCTTTTTCATTTTGTAATGCTACATTCACAAGTTTCTTCAGCTGTTTGTATGATTCCTTATCTTTATCTAACTTAGTTATACGACATTTTGAATATGCTTTGTCTCTCAATTTCATCATATCTTTTATGGTCTGGGTTATCCAGGGATAGCTCTGTTCTCTTACATAGGATTTTTTAATAGGGGCATGACGATCGAACAAGTGATGAAGTTGTGTATTAAAATCAGAAACTGTAATATTTACATCATCATTCAATAGTTCTTCCCACGATATCGAATTCACATCCTTGTTAAAATTTTCCAAGTTTATGTCTTTAAGTGGTCTGTATGTTATCCAACGTGGTTTTAATCTGGGCTTTTTAATATTTATTTCAAATGTAACAAAGGCATGATGGCTTAAGTCTGGTATATGGTCTACAACAACGTTACTTACTTTTAAACTACTACAAATGACATCTATCAATGTCGCTGAAGAGTCAGTAAAATGGGTTGCGTTATTAACATGCTGGTGAAGACCCATAAAATCAATAAAGTTTTGAAGTTTTATGGAATCACAATCATGCGGTTTCAAAAGGTCTATGTTAAAATCACCGACTAAAATAATCTGATCAAACGTCGAAAAGTAACTAACAGATTCTGTCAAAGCGTCGATGAAGGTGTCTACGTTCATCCATTGCGGGCGATACGCCGTGCCAATGGCAAGTTTATAGCCGTTAAGTTTAATACCAAGCCACATTTGTTCTACATGTAAAGTAAAAGGGTGTTCAAGGACCCGCGCGCTAACCCCTCGCCTTAAATAGAAGCCAACCCCACCACCACGAGAGCGCGGTGCATGTGGAGAACGTGGTACGTGGCGAAGCCTATACCCAGGTACTGAGGGTGCGCGCGCGTCCTCTTCCTCCTGAAGCCATGTCTCATTGATTGCCATCACATCCACGGCATGTCTCTCCATAGCGACCAGAAACTCATCATGACGACGGCGATTACCCAGCGAGCAAGGGTTTAACAAGCCAATTTTAAAATTTAGTCCTGCAATAAATTGTATGACAAAGCTATATGAAATTTCTATGTAGTTGCAGTTAAGAAGATAAAATTTTAGTATTGTTATATGACGCAAACAGAGATTATATATAGCTAAAATGACATTTAAACAATTTTTATTATTACTAAAGCACAAAATCAATTTAAATTTTAGATTAAGGTGAAAAAATACACAAGCTTTTTTTAGTAGTATCGCATACAAGCAAGTTAGCCTTAAAGCAATAATATATCCAAAATAAATTACAATTCGAGATACAAAATTCACACTTTTCTCTAAAAATAGAAAATAAATATTCAACGGTCTACTGTAGACCATATAAACTAACTTGAAGCTATCAATGTAGGTACTTAGCACCTCAAGAATAATATTTGTATACATAATAAGTATCTTCACAAAAGTAGTCAGTAATGTAGAATATGTACTTAATACTACTCTAATAATGCTATGGCATTGAAATATGAATAATGAAAACAAAAAACATTTTTTGGGGTACAATACAGCGTGCAACTTACATTGTAAGTAGTAATAAAAAATATAAGTAAATAATTTTGAAAAAAATATATGACCCAACTGAATTAAAGACAAAAAATTGTATTCAGGTCGGTCTCCGTGCGGAGACGTTGCCTCGGAGACCCATTCTCTTTTCGAGCATAAATAAGTCCGTCGCGTGTCCAGACATACTTCCATCCTTGGCGTGTCGCTTCTACACGTGCCTTGTAAAAAAGCTGCCGATTGTCTGAGACTGTGTATGCCAAATTTCATGGTGACCAATTCAGTAGATACAGCGTAAAAGCGAAACATAGAATCAAACACTTTAGCATTGATGATATTAGTTAGGATAATATTTTGTTAACAGCAGGTAATAAAACGTTTCATTACGAACAACGAGAAAAGCTATTTATTTAACGCTCTTAATACTCGTAATTTTACACTTCCTTTTACATCAATGGAATTTTAATTAAATATGGTCTGTAGTATTTATGAAATATAACAAAAACTATTTTGTACTGATACGAAACAACTTTCCCTATGAAACAAATAACGAAATGCGATTTTTTTACGGAAACTCGAACTTACTCTTAAATAAAAATAAATTAATAAATATGGGGACAAATCACACAGATTGAGCTAGGCACACGTTTAATTTAACGTAAAGTTTACAAAAATATTAAAGATTAAACATTTTCAGAATTTCACACCGAAATATACATCCGTAGTGTATAATTCCACATTTATTTTATATTCAACAAAATATTTATGCTAAGATTT
Source organism: Rhodophaea formosa (assembly GCA_963082605.1). NCBI lineage: Eukaryota > Metazoa > Arthropoda > Insecta > Lepidoptera > Pyralidae > Rhodophaea > Rhodophaea formosa. The sequence continues at coordinate 17,755,228 of OY720207.1, forward strand.
AGTATTACAGCTTTACATTCGCGTCATTAAAAGAATATTGATATGGACCAAACGGACATCCTGTGTACCCGATGCGTATGACAATAATATTATTGTTTACCAATTGTTTTCTTTGTCATGAAAGTGACTCGAATCGCTAGCCAGCGTGGACGTCGGTCGCACTTGATTCAGTATTATTCTGTAGCCATTTTAAAAAGAAATGTATTTCTTTTTCGAAATTTACCGGTAGGATGTGAGTGAACCGTCAAGATGCCTGGTGGGGGTAATTTCGTTAAGGTCCAGAGGTACAAGAAAAAACCTCGGACGCCAAGATCAGCGCACTCGCGCTATTACTATACAAGATCTTTGGTATTAGACTCTGGCCAAAATTATATAGATGCTAGAGCTATAAGGTGAGATTAAACACAAAATATTTTACACTGATTACTTTACTTTCGATGACTAATTCTTCATAATGTAACTAATCCAGTATATGTTTACAAATATGATATCGTGAGCAACAAGCATTTTCGTCTTTTCTTACAGTACCTGTGTTATGTCTGTTTTAATCTACATGCACGACACGCCTTTCTAGTAAAATAACTACTACTTGTAGACATAAGCAAAGACAGTATAATACTAACGTAATAGACTGCCCACCTCATTCAAAAATATTGGACCAAATTACTCATAAGGTTGCGAAAAGCAGGCGAATGTATGGCGCAGGAGAGTTGCTTGCTACTCGATACTAGATGGCGGTAATCTGCGTTAGCCTTTAACTTACTAAATATACGGTGTCTTTTTAAAATATTATGCCTAAAATATTGTTTTGATTTTTAATAAGATATATTTTGTGAATCATGTTTTTATGTTCTCTTAATACGGTAGATACAATGTTGTGTAGTTTCGAGTGGCGCCATCTATGCGTGTCTCTGAGAACAAATCGTACGATTAAGGCGTTGAGAACACATGACCTAAGCTATTTCCGGAAGCACTGACCCATACCTATATATTCTGTGCTATAAGCAAGAGATCACGATGAATAGAGCAGTGGTTTTTCAATTCATTCTAAAATATTTAGCCGTATTCTATAAAATGGAAATCTACTTTTAGCACATGATAACTATATATACACATTATTTAACACGACAAGTGATTGAAGTCAAAGGAAATAAATATTTATTTTCTACAAAAATGCATCAAAACCAATCCATATTTTTTGTAAATATTTTTTAAGAATACTGGCGTCTTTTGAAGGCTGGGCTGGCTATGTAACAGTACATCAGTTCCCTCATATCCGGATGTGAATAATATAACTAAAAAAATAAATGTTAGTTTATATAAATTGTAACAAACGATTAAAAGCTAAAATGTTTTTAATCGAATTCAAATTCCGCGTTATATTGTCCCACTCAATGCCAAATTCTTTGTATTGACGGATATTGAATAAAATGCGCTTTGGCAGAGGTCAAAACCTTCCGAAAGCAGTATAATTGTATAAATATACTAGTTTTCACGGCGGTCTGTCCTTAATCCCAATACTGAAGTGCCGTTAACAAGGTGAGCCGCCTCTTACTCGCCGGTCAACTTATGAAATACGCATGTGTGACAAAGAATGACCCGAGGGTCAATTTGTGTTTCTTTGCGTTTTATAATCTCTTGGATATGTATTGAGACACGAATGTTTTGACAGTGTGATGTCACCTAAATGTGGTATTCATTCATCTATGTTGATGAGTGAATATTAACAGTACGTATGGTTTGAAGATGGTATGAAACTGGCTATTTCACCCACGTCAACTGTATGAAAAACTATTTTACCACTATAAAATATTCATATAAATTTTCACATTTATAATATTAGTATGATAATAGGATTACATAGCCAATCTTATTTTAAGATTAGACAAATATATAAATCATACTGCATTATTTGCTTACGGGTACAGCTAATAATACATGGACAACAATAGTACATTGTGTAGCAAGGGCGGGATAGAAGACATTACGTCAAACGAGCGACTACTAACAAGCACGAGGCGAAGCCGAGTGCTTTTAGTAGTCCGAGTTTGTAATGTCTAATACCGGCCGTGATACACACAATGTTTTTCATCTCACCGAGTAAATAATAGAGTAAAAAAATGTATATTTTTCATATTTTATTGGTTGAAATTGTATAGTATGAATATTCTATATAGTTTACCTTGAAAATTAATATTTATGCGTCTGCAAGCTGGCTGATTATATTATCTATATCAACATTATTGACCATTTATTCATTTATCATAGGGAATGTATTTCATGCAAATTAATGAAAATTACTATTACTTATAAATATTATGCCTAAAAATAAATAGCGGCAAACAGTGAACAGAAAATGCATCCAAGGATTACACAGATAACGAAAATGTTTTATCCAAAAAGTGGAAGTCAAAGATCGATGAATACAAACAGCCAGCCAAGCACGGCCATTAACAATTCCAAATTTGAATTAAGGACAAACATCTCGCAGAATAGTTCAAATGTTTTTTTCATCGGGTTCACTGGCAATTCCAAATTTGAATATTCGACTAGAAAACTTTTTGGATGTAAAAGATTTGACGCTTGTGCATGGTATAGTGCCCTATTAAATTTAAAAAAATACTTTATGCGCTCTCGGGCTTTATGGAATTTGTATGAAATCTTATAGCCCGCGGTCGTAATAGCGACCATCCAGCCCACTTTGCTTGCATTTAATGACACTGTTTAAGGGTAGGTGAGATGAAAATATATTTTTCGTTATTTACTGACGTAGAGAAATTTCTCCACCCCAGGTGGAAACATAGTCACGAATTCACGATGCCTGAATAGTGCATACCTATATATTTATAATGTAGTGATTACATTTGCACATTAATTTTAAGTGCAATTTTCTTGAATAGCATCGAAATAATTTAACGGGCATACTATGGGGAGAAGAGTCATGTAACTAATATTTGCTGAATAGGGAGATCAAAGAAAAGTTGCAGGATAATGTAGCAGAAGATATGAGCGTAAAGAATGTTACAACTGAGACGGCAGAAGATGTCGAAAAATCTAATATTCCGACCCCACTAAAAGTGGGATTAGGAGATGAAGAAGAAAAATATATTGGGATTTATTTATCAACTAATTCTTTTTTGAAAGAGGTACGTATGTGACTGCTGTGTACGTTTAAGTGTCTAGATTTGAAATTATGGCTGATAGTTCATATGCACTTTCATATATCTCACATTGTCGAGAATAACAACATCCATTACTGTATTGTTAAGAGGGTATACTAGCAGTGCGTTTTCCATACAAATTTATTTCTCTATTTTCTCGCTGGAAACTGCTTCTAGAGGCACAATTCTTTTTACATACAATCTATTACTAAAATAGGTATGTCCCTATGTTTTGTTTTTTTTCTAAAAACCTGTTTAAAAGAAAAAAAAATTGTACAAAAACAGTTTTTTTTGAAAAAATAAAAAATAGGGGCATTCTTATTTTAGTAATAGATTTTATGAAAAAAGAATTGTGACTCTAGAATCGGTTTTCAGCGAGAAAATAGAGAAATACATTTGTGTGGAAACCATATTGAAAAAATACTGCTAGTATACGCTCTTAAAGATATCTGCTCTCGAATGTCTTCGCTCAAGAATCCATCAACACTGATTCACCTGAAAGTTATTTGCAACATCACATTGTCAATTTGTTATTCAAAACAAAGGGATAATGAGTGAGTTATGTTTAACTATGTTGACACGGTAACCTTTGGTGGTTCGTGGCTTCTTCGGAATGTTGCAACGTGCGTCAACGGGCGCACTTGTTCCGAATTACGCCTTGGAATGCATGTTTTGTGTTAATTAGTACCTTATTAGCAAACTCGTTTTAATTTACCTAATTGGTAATAGACATTGCAGGCCCTACGCGAGAATGTATTACGTACTGTATATCTGGGTTACAAACTTTACTTAGGGTGGATATTTTTGCAATTGATGAATGGATTTTCATCGATAACTATCTGGGAAATGCTATATCAACCCCACATAGGTAGAAATAAGTGGGTTGAGGTATAGAAATGCATCTCTAATCTCTAAGAATAATCAGGATTGGCCTATCCTGTCTATACGATATATGATTGATGATGCATGTCTATACCTTAACCCATAAGAAACGTATCTTTGTCGCAAATACCAATGCATGCAAACGTGTCGCGACACAAACATCATCGGTGTTTAAAATGCATGCAATTTTTCCTACATTTTCCCTGTTCGAAATTCAAACTCTTCGAAATGTTAAACTCGTACCCGTTTTTGCCGCACAAAGTGTAACGTAAAACAATGGCGTCACTTTTGGTGTCTTCAGCGCTGGTCCTTATTAATACTAGGTCCATGGATGTAAAATAAGAATTGGGCGCGATATTGTTGATATCTTTATTTTCAAACGGTACTGGCTAAACTGCTGTAGATTATTAAGTTGTGTAAAGGCATCCACAGAAGCAGAACACTACCGTTTTAGTCATCATCAGGTCTTTATTTTCTTTTATAATTTGACTAGCTGTTACCAGCGGCTCCGCCCGCGTGATATATAGGCTACATCCTTCTCAGTACCCTTATCTATGCGTATGAAAAATTTCATGATGATCGGTTCAGTAGATACGGCGTGAAAGCGTAACAAACAAACAAACAAATAAAAAACAAACAAACTCACTTTCGCATTTATAATATTAGTTAGGATTAGGATTGTTTATAAAAGTTAATGTAAAATAAATACACAGTCTGTTCAATTAACAAACTGCATTATTTGGCATCTGAGAGACATGACAACAATATTGTTTGAAAACAAAACTCTATCTCAATAGCAAGGTATTTTGTCAACGTAACACCGGCGAGACGGATCCATTTCATGTCATTTTATTTGTGCCGAGGCGAAACCGATCTATTTTACCTCCAAAATTTTAAAAGCAGATTTGGACGGCTTGTTATTTAGTGGTGTGCCGTTCCCGGAAACATTTCCAAATTCGCCAGATTCCCAAACTCGTTGCCGGGAACAGCAATAAACAACTATTTTAATTTATAAACATTTCCGAGAAATGCGGTGACGTTCCCGGGGAATGTACCCAAATTTCTTGGATACGTTCCGTTGATGCCGGAAACGAGACAGGTTAAAATAATGAAATTGGGAACGTCAGCAGTCAGTCCGCCTCGGTGACTCCTCATCCAACTGGTGCGATTTAGATGCTGGTGTTCCTCAAGGTGGTATTCTTTCTCCCTTATCGTTTTCTATCTACATTGATTTCATTACCAAAGATCTTCAGTGCCCATATCATCTTTACGCCGATGCCTTGCAGCTTTATGCGCAAACTGATGGAAATAATATAATCAAGCTGTTGACCAAATTAATACAGATTTGTTGGCTATATGTGACTGGTCGCGTTGTTTTGGTGTGACTTTTAATCCTAATAAGTGCCAGGCTATAATAGTCGGTAGCCCCGGCCCCTATCTTATAAGACGTAGGATGTTAGTTCCTTACCGTCTATTTGCTATGAAAATAAATCTATCCAATATTGCCAGGACGTCAAACATCTAGGTCTTCATATTGACACAAACTTTTGCTGGCAGGCGTATGGCTGATGTATGTTACTCGGATCTGAATTGTAATTTCCTAAATAAACTTGATCGGCTTCAAAATAATTGCATACGATTTATTTTTGGCCTACGGAAGTACGACCATGTGTCGACTTACCGATCTCAACTCAAATGGTTATCCATTCGTCAACGTCTTCAGTTACATATTCTTACAAGTCTTTTTACCATCCTATTCGATCCTAAAACTCCGCCTTATTTAAAATCCAAATTTACTTTTCTGGGTGACACCCACGTCAGAGAACTTCGCTCTTCTAGCAATCTCCTTCTCCATACGCCTCAACATCGGAGTGGGTTTTTCAAATACTCGTTCGAAGTGCAAGCCGTTCAGTTTTGGAACTCCCTCCCGGACAATATTCACATGGTCCGTAGTCGTCTGGCATTTAAGAATGCAGTATGCGCACATTTCTCTCAACAAATTTAAATAGTATAAAATATTTATGTAGTGTATTTATGTATGTATCAGTGTATTTTATTTATGTAATGTGGTATGTAAGTTTATGTTATATAGGATTTAGTAATTTGTCTTCAATAAATCACAGTCAACTTTTAAATTAATTAAAATAAATATTTTTGATTTTATTGGGAATGTAATAATTAATACGAATACAAGTTTTTTTAAAACTTTGTATGACTTCTACATTAAAGTAGATCAATTTGCATTTACTTCTTAATAATATTATAATTTCAGTCTCGGCATCACCTGTTAGTTGACAGGTAGATAAGGCCTTTGGCTTTAAGTCTGCCAATTACATGTACTTATGTAATAAAGTTTTTAAATAAATAAATAAAAATAAACGTTTGACGGAAAATTCCCGGAAACGGGAATGGGGATCGTTTCGCGGTTATAGGAATTTGGTAACGGCACATCACTACTTTTTATAGACGAATACGCTTCGTGACTGCAGACGTATAGCTAAGCCAAAGAAGTCAGACTTAAATATACAACGAGTACTCTTATATTGAAAAAGGTGTGATTCGATAGTTCCAAGGCTATCAAACAAATGAGTACGAGTAGCTATTTATTTGAATTATTTTACGTCTATAATACTACGTTGCTTTACCCATGCCGTATTGTCAGTCTCTTGTGTGATATTCTTCATGACAACCAAGGAAATTAAGGAAATCATGGCCACATACACATGACGTACATTTCTATGCACAAAATGAAAGTGGGTCCCGCTACAAACTCTTACCCATTTAGTGAAAACGTAGATTTGTAAATTACAAATTGCAATGAATTAGCCAAAAGCGTTGACTAATAATCCGTTCAAATGTAAGAGTGTCTATTTGTTTGGTCAAGTAATCAAAGCGTAGAGAATTTATCTTAATTAGATTTCTTTTCGTTACAGATGTCAGTCCGCTCCAATAATGGATAGCAACAGCAGATCGGCGTCGCCGCGGGAGCCGTCTCGGCCGCAGCACAGGCCCCCCTCCCCGCCCTCCCCCACAGCCTTCGACAACCGAGCCTACCAGCACGACGAGGCCGACCAGAACCACAACGACTCCTTTTCATCCAACAGCCCCCAACAGAATGGACACACGAAAGAACCCAATGGGGACACGAAAACCTTAGAAGCAGTTAATCTCGAGCTCATAAACTTGACCCCCAAAAATGGCAATGCCAAGAAAAAGGACGCTGTCGAATTGGACATGACGACTTCGAACCCTTACGACGAATATTTCGTTCCGGTGAATGAGCACAGGAAATATATGAGGTAAGATTTTATTATGAAATGGGTTATGATAAACTTTCTTTGTATGTGTTGTATAGGCAGATATTATGTATGACCGTCTTATAGATACATAAGGCGTTAAGAAACTCACATCAGCATCATCAGTTTCTTTTTTTAGTCTCCACTGCATAAGCACGACCCTCTCTGAATTACCAGAGCCAGAGCTGTCAAAGAATTTGGCCTACACTCTTCACTCTCTTTGATGATTATAAGCTTTGTTTAGCTTATGTTCTCTAAGTCGCCTTATACGACATCCACGGGAAGATTTGTAGTGGTCTTATTCTAGTCTGCCTGGGACCACACGGCAACTCTGTAATTTATCCAATGCTTATATTAGCAAGTCATGTTATTCAGGAGAACCTAGATTGTTTCCATCAGCTACGCCTTCTGGTTTTTACATAAAACGAGCAAGGTCTCAGAGAAAGGTCGAAGAACTTTCAGCGTTTCTTTCGCGTCCATCAGTTTTAGACATTGTTTCGCACTTTGGCCAAAAAATAGACTGTCTTTGTTTCCTTGTTCCGGCGTGGCCATGCAGAACGTGTGACGCCGATTTTGAACAAAACTAACTCCAGTTCAAAGCCCCCAAGGACACCAGCTCGCGGGCTTCTTGGGGTCTATTACTGAATAATTAAGGCATTGTTGAAGCGGAAATATTTAAAACGAACCGATACCGTGTCTAATGACAAAGATTAGATATATTTTTTTATATGCACATTTGCCATTTGGTCTTGATGTCTGTCTACATATCTTAAATAAGATATGGACAAAAACAGAGATAACGAAATGCCAAATTTCTAAATTTAAAAATTATTGCTGTCTGGGTTATTACGAGTTTATTGTTTTGCAATGGTTTCAAATAAAACATAATTTGATAACAAGGAATAAATTGAAATTATTTCTAATAAAAAGTCTATCACGTGCACAATAGATGTGATCATCATTATTATATTCTACATACTATATTCATAGATTCACACGACCAAAATCTGATGGATGTATGTGAAGAGAGAGTGGTTAGATAAATAAACTTTTGTGATCGGCGATAAACTGTACATGATGAGGAGGAACCACGAGATCAGTGCTTATCGCAAATTACGAAGAAGATACTGTTACTATGTGGCCTACATTAGGAAAGAAAATAAATCAAAAGTCTGAAAGACTGGTTTCTAATGTGAACAACCACTCACTGCGCACTCATTGGTAGTACAGTGGGCCACATAGAACTATACCACCAAAATCCTCGTATAATAGTACCATTAGTATACAGATAATATACTTTTGTATATGGCCCACTGTAAATCGAATAATCAATTGGTGATTTTCGTGAACCAATTCACAGTTTTTTGTATGTACCGATATCGGAACGGTACACCGTCCGATAGCATCTGCCGTTCGAATCTGGGCGAAAACGACCGTAACACTTTGGATTGCAGTGTTGTGTGTACGGTCATTAGACGTGCAAAAACGGCTCATTGTGCCCTAATGATAGACACGTTTTATGAATTACTTACAACGGTATTTGTATTTATTTGTACTTATTATGATTTTTTGTAAGGCTTGTACAGCATCGTTATGAAAATTGCAGTTCATTTTTATAAGATGAAAACTGAAATATGATAAAGTAACGTTTTGAAAAATGTCTATATGTCAATATCTTCTTATCAACTCTGTCGATGGTCATTAAGGTACATCATCACTATAATATTTATTTTTTTACATTAAGTACATATTCTCTATAAACACACAAGATACGAAAAGAAAGGTACCATATGCCTTTTAGTTCACATAGCCTCCTTTATCCACATTTACTTTGGTCTCCCTTTATTTCAACAACATACAAACACAGTAGGTACTGCTAAAGATGGTCTAGTGACCTATCACGTCAGAGCTGCTTCACCCCATCCACTCTCGTGGAAACAATGCTCCGTTATGACTTTAACATAAATGCTAAACTGAAACTAATAGCTCACCGACTGTAAGACTAAGAATATTTAAAGGCTGACCGAAATCATCTCCTTAAACCGTATTTATTTATCTACATAAAGTAAAGATTTCGACAACTGTATACTTGCATTTTTAAAACAATATTTTGGATTAGGATCACATTACATAGCACTACACATACATACTTACACATACTTTATTTACTAACGTCAACTTTAAGTTCAAGCAAGTAAATAATGGTAGACTCAAGTCCTATAATAGGACTTGATTCCGTGGACTAGATATCTCAGTAAAGCAAATAGTAAAATACTAAAAAAGAAACCAATTCTGACACAAATAGATCGATCAGATAATCACAGCTATTATTGGAAAGAAGCACTTTTTAATATTTTGATTTATCCTCATTGTGGAATCTAGGTTGCTACTCTTATGAACTGAATTTCCTCTAAAATAGACCATATATTTGCACCCGTTCGGTACTTGCGTTCACCGTCTTTCTCTTGCACAACCTTCTAAATAACTCGGCTTTAGCACACATCGTTTGCGGCATCTCAAATATTGCACAGGCAATTAAGATTTATGCATCGAGCTATTGCAATACATAGCACAAATATGCACTTGCTTAATGTTTACAAATAACATGTGTTTGCGTTTTTATTGCACGTATTAGGTAGGTACATATGAGGTACATTTACTAATTACTTTTCATGATATTTTGAAAATCCATTTTGAGGCAATAGGTGTAAAACCTCATAGTATTTGGTCAAAGGGATTGTAAAAGTCAAAAATGATTTCTTTTTTCCTTAATATTATATGTAAGTGAGTTTATTTCTTGCTAAGTGTAGTAGGTCTTCGACTCGGTCTTACCCGAAAGGGCTATTAAATCTAAGCGCAAATTACGAAGGTCCTTCTTTATGTACTAAATACTTAGGCAAATGGTCATTAGCGATTTTAATTAATGTATTTATTTGATACACGACCGCAAAATATCAACATTACCTAGCAATTAACTCCCATTAGAACATCATCATTTATCATTCTGATAAAACATAATTTACCAGGTCAGCCATGGCAGGCTGCGATCTTACGTTGTCTTTCGAAATTAAAGGCAGTGAGGCATAAAGTCAATCTTTTTTAATTAGGAGACGTAATTTCCCTTCTTTGTTCCATGCTGGTTTGGAAGAAAAGAAAAAACATGTGAAGAAAAGGAGCTGGTACATTTCTGACTCCTTTTTTTCTCGCGCAGACCTGAACCTGACAAAAGCCTGCTAGATTGGGCGATAATCTAAGGAATCACGAAAATAGGCGATGCGGTTAGCAAACACTATTTTGAATCCGCTTTCCACCTTAACGCCCACTGACACGCTAAACGTGGCCTTTGGGTTTTATGACCTTGGGATCTGTCTACCTCGCAGGGGATACATACGTGATAATATGTATGTATATATGTATGTAGGTAATTTACTTGAACCACTCACATAATTCAGATTAGATATTGTGCTAAAAACCAATTTTTCGGCTGTAAGCTTTTTCTGGAAATGATTTATTTTCTAATTAATGAAGTACGAGTAGATTAAGCGAAAGAATACACATAAAATACCTTCGTATAGAAAGACATTAACTAAATATGAATTATTGTAAAGGTTACCAACGTCAACCAACGTAAAGAAAGCTCAATGATCAACAAGTTATCGTGAAACTTCTGCTGGGATCCGTGGCTGGGATCAATTAACGCATGATTGAAAAAATATGCTTTTAAAAAGCAAAAAGCAAGCAAAAACATGAGGCATCGAGAAGCATCAAATAATTATTATTGAATGAATTAATAATAACAATTGAATAGCAAAAAGAGTGCGATGCTCATTGCTTATCCCTCGCCGTTTAAGTCTTATTAGCAATTCAAAACGCGTGGTTCTGGATGAATGGAGGTTTTGCGACACTCCTATTGGAATGTCATCGCAACCTGCCATCAGGCATTTTTCCTCGTCTTCATAGTTTGGATTATGAAAATTGACTCAGTAATAACATTACTAAAGAATTCAAAGAATTCCGTGCCCACTTGTGTTTATCTAAAAAGGAAGTAGTTAATTATAAGAATCAGGCAATGCTTGATTTTGAATATCGACTCTACTTTTAATACTTACTCATATATAACACCGTAGATTTTCTAATATGCAATGGAACTTCTGTGACATGTGTGTCTAATTCGCCTCCTTCATTATGCGAACCGCGAAGGAAAGGAATTACCTCCCTGCGTCCTGTCGGTATTTCCTATTCTGAACGTACAAATATGTGACTTTCGAGGCAAGAGTGAATCGGTATTATTTGCGAGTTTGCGGGTACCACCCACTTTACCGTTGGTTCGAATCATTTATAAAAAACAAACTATAATATGATCATGCTGTACCAAAATAAATACTTAACCAAGTCTCCACAACGCTAAAAATATATACTATAGTATATATTTTTAGCGCTGTAAGTATACTTTGATACATATATATTATCACATCTTTACCCCTTACGGTGTAGACAGAGCCTAAAGCAATAAGGTTCTTAGACCGTATTAGCAATTAATGGATTCATAGGTGGTAAAATGATGGGTTGCTAGTCGTACAGCCTAATGATATAACGACTATGACCTTTCACGTCGGGATCAGGAAACAGCGACGCGACGCGGGAAGGTATTCCATTCCTTAGCAGTTCACATAATAAAAATACATGTTGTGCACAGTCACACTATTAACTGTTTAATACTCTTGACAATAGTGCGTATCCGTTAGCCGTGTGGTTCCCGGTAGAGTAGAATAGAGCCACTCCAAGTCTTCCCGTTGATGTCGTAGAAGGCGACTTGGGATATACAAGCTAAATAAAGCTTAAAAAAATCGAATAGACCTCTACAACCCGTCTGGCCAGCATGGAGAGTGTAAGCCAAATTCTCTGACTGCTCAGACTAATATATTACCTCTTGTAGTACATATAGGGTCGTGCTCCTTCAATGGAGACTTAAAAAGACCTGATGATGATGATGACTCTTGAGAATGAAATATTCAATTTATCTATCTTTTCTAATGAAACAGTGCCTCTTTTGATATTCAATGAGGAATGACGTCTAGTGTATTCAGTCATTAGAACTCTAATTTGGAGATGATGGAGCATTGTCCAACTAAATATGGACAGTATCAGTCTTGACATACGTAACGTATTAGATAATTGAATGATGTAAAACATGAAGATCCCGACGTATACAAAGCACATAATCGATTTTTAGAGTTATACTTTCAGTTTATATTATGGTTCTTTGTCTACGGTAACCCGAAAAATGATTCTTATCTTCTACATTTGTTTTCAATCTTAGGATATCGGTCATTTATTCGAGGAGCCTAATGGCTCAGTGGGCGAGTACATCTATAACGCTTCTTCATGTAAAGCAACCCTGGGCGCAATCCCCACTTGAATGGATGACCGCAAGTGGAATTAGATATCTCAAGCTCCTCCGTATTTGGCAAGTCGTTGGTCTCGGCTGTTTTCATTGATGGCAGTCGTTAAGCCATAGATTAAAAAAAAAATCATACTTCTATGCGTTAAGCTAATGTCAGATTCTTTTAGGCAACTTGAGACATCTGACACCAGTGTTGGCCAGCTACATACGAAAAACAATATAAACATTTAATCTTAGATCCTGAAAAAACTACTGTTAAAATTTCTTTACAATGTTTTTCTTCACCCCAAGAAAATTGTCGATAAAAAGAGACTGTCATCGGAAGGAAATCATAAGATCGCCAGTGCAACTCTGTCTGTTACGTCTTCACGCTTCAACAATGCACCGATTAAAATGAAATTAGATATTGAGGTAGTTTAAGACCCGAGTAAGTATATTATGGGTACATTTCATCCCAGTAAATGGTCTACTCCCGAGGATTCCACATCACACGAGCGAAACCGCGCATGAAAGCTTATTTTTTTAAATAATTTTCTCATATAAGTCGGACGGAGGAAGACGGGGGTAAAGGGGACCCTGCCTAGGTAATACAGGACTTGACTATCAGACTTTTTTGCGCGATAACCATACTACGTGGTTAATCTGTGAATGCGGGTCACTTGATAATCCGGTACTGCTACCTTAGTGCAAAGATGTGCTTTGGTTACGCAAGGTGATGTACGAGCTCAGGCTGTGGGTGATATAATGCATGCAATAGGTCATAATCATGTAGCGGTGAAAGGATGTAGTAATAAGTATGTTAATGCGATAGAAGTAGCGCCTTTTCGTGTCAAGTGGGTATTTAAAATAATGTACAAAAATCTTATTCTGGCCAATATATGGCTCTGGCAGTACAGCGAGAGTCCTGCTCCTGCTGTGGAGACTAAAAAACATTATGATGTGGATGATAAAAGTCATGTCAGTTTCTAAGGAATTAAAGCTCATAATTTTGATTTGCGTTGCGATGTATCCTTTTGTCTTAAAAAGGGGAAAACTCCGGCTCTTCCTACGGATGTAAGTCGAGTTTTAATTTTAATCGAGTGAAGGACAAAATCGCTTTGAATGTTGTGCAAAAGTGTACCTATCGAGGATTGGTGTCAGGCACATGGCCAATTGAAAAACCGTCTACGAAATCTTTTTGTAGCATTAGTGGTGTAATCCGACATGATGTGTTATTATATAAAAAGCCGTTGCTCCAGCTGAAAAAACAACTAGGAACAAGATAAATCTCGTTTGTGTTGTGACCGATGGTTTATATGCAATATTTTTTTACAACTTCAATAACGAGATACATATGACCTACCTGTATCAGATAGAGAATTAAATATTTATTAGTGTTGCTCAAACAATATTGAAAAAACTTAATTAATTTATTCAATTTATATTTCGCTTAGTAACATCTGTCATTGGCATTTTATTTCCCGGAAATTTCCAGCTGAAATAGGGTACATAGTAGACCAATGAAGCTTTCAAAAGAAGTAACATTATTCATGTAGCTAAAAAACCGTAATTCAGAGATTTATTCGTATTTTGAACAACTTTCGTGGCGCAGTAAAGCCATTAGTGCAGGTAAACGATCGTTTTCAGATATGTCTCGGATTTTTATCAATATAAGCTTCTTTTTTAAAATATAGTATCGTTGTGTATCCTACGACCTAAGTTCACAACTAACTGTGGGAATAACTCAATTTGACAAAACAAATTGAATATAGCTACATTTATTTATGTTTATTTTGTAAAGCCAAAAGCAAAATGCATTTTTTTATTCTATGAGCCAAATGGTTTAATTTCTTTACCCACCAACGATATAATAGTGGCAGCTTATTCATAATAATTACCGGCTTTCAGTGTTATTTCGACAAATTAGTTCCGTTTAAAAATTACCACGTTTGAATTAATTGTTCGTTAATTATTCTTATCCCACACATTATTGTTTTGCAATAAAGCAAAAAATGTAAATCCTGATAATTGAATCGTTAATTAGTTTTATCTACCTATTGCTATAAATCCTAGACATTTCTGAAATATTTAGCTTATTGCCAATATCAAAACATCCAACTGAAACCTTTAAAATTTTTTGTATTTCAATTTTACCAACCAATATAAAATACAATCTTTAAAATCTTCCCCAAACATCACATTTTGCATAAATATCTTTCTAGTTAGAGCACCACCTTTAAAAAATCTTGCTAATGTTATTTCGCCAAACATTCTTATTTAGAGTGGAACTTTTATTCTTGTTCAACTGCACTACAATTTTGTTGTTTAGCCTATCTAAGCTTTGAAAAGTAATTTATCTTGCTAAAATCAAGCGCCATTAAGTTGTCAAAGTAAAAAAACGTTAACATCGGCATGCAATGGGATTTTAACATGATTTTAACGAGGAGTAACGTACTTCCAATATAGATAAGCAAACAACATCAGGGAAGTTATGAATTAGTACTGCTATGTAAAAATATTTCATATACTTATTTCAACGATTTCTGTTAAGTGTCAATGAGTAATAGATAATTCACTTGTTACCACTAAAGTTGATAATAATTACCGCCTTCAAATAACCAACTCGTTGTGTACCAACATCTCTCCAAAATTTAACAAAAAAATTCTCAAAACCGCATCAAAATCGGTTCAGCCAAACCAAAGATAATCACGGACAAACTTACGGGTCAAACTGAGAACTTCCTTTTTTAAGTCGGTCTAATAAGTAAGCCGTAAAGAATATAATTCAATCAATATCAAGCTAGAAGCGGGAATTTGATAAGTATTACACTACACAATACATACCTATCCTCCCTTATGCCTCTAACTAACCACAGTAGCCACAGATTTTAATATACAGATATTCTGTGGAGCTAACTCAATTTGTGTGATTTGTCCCTATCTATTTATTAATGGTTTACGTTTTTCTGACTTGCAGAAGTAGGTGCTACTATACAAAATAAAAACACAATACGGAAGTAATAACTTGTAAGCCCAAACATAATTACTAACAGTGTATTAGTATGTACATTAACAACTTATTATTTTCGAGGGTCAAGTTCACGAGCAGGGTCAGGAAACAGAGGAAAATAAATGCGCTGACCTCAAAAAGTTTATGAAACATGCATTTTATTTTAAAAGTAGTTACTTTGTACCGTTGAAAAACTGTCTTAGTTCCCATGTAAGATTTTTAGACCCAGGTAGATATTTTTAAAGCATGGCTATTCAAATAAATTCTTTCCATTAATACTTTTTTATGTTACTGAAAGAGGTGTAGATATTTTTCGTGTTTTTTTTTTGACCTTAGGTTTACTCTTTTGAAAGAAAAAAAAAGGAATTTTACTTATAACATTCGATATCGTAAATGGATCCCTAATTAAAATCACATTTTTACAACAATGAGCTTTCAACAAATATAAAAGTCAGTCTATATGCGTCATTTTCGTCAACGTAGACGACTAAAACAATTAAAAAGAGAGCTTTCACCGAAGTGGAGTGTCCCACGTCGCATCAAAGACCGGAAATGGTTCGCATCGCGGTATTATAATAAAATATTATGCAACCGTTGCATAAGCTCACGGCCGACGACCGGGCTGCGGTCACGACGCACTGCTGCATAGGTGGAAACAAATGGGGAAATGAACGGCCCCGATGCGGTCGTTATTGTATAGCTTTGAATCTTGCCTCTCCTACGGCGGAAAGATGATGTCTTCCTTATTTCCTCATCATCATCATCATCATTAGGTCTTTTTTTAGTCTCCACTGCAGGAGCATGACCCTCTTTTTACAACCAAAGCCATATATTAGCCAGAGCAGTTAGAGTATTTGACCGACATTCTCCACGCTCGCTGGCCAGACGGTTTGGAGAAGTCTCTCCGATATTTAAAAGCTTTGTTTAAGTAGTGTTTCCTAAGTCTACTTCAACGACATCCACAAAAAGACTTGGAGTCCTTATTTCCTCATGTGACCTCTAGATACTCATTTATTTTCTTAATCGTAGTAGTCTCGCCCGTAGCTGCGTTCACGACGC
Organism: Rhodophaea formosa; assembly: GCA_963082605.1. Lineage (NCBI taxonomy): Eukaryota > Metazoa > Arthropoda > Insecta > Lepidoptera > Pyralidae > Rhodophaea > Rhodophaea formosa. The sequence goes on from OY720207.1 coordinate 17,772,019, forward strand.
ACTGCTGCATAGGTGGAAACAAATGGGAAAAACACTCCACAAGACTTTGGTTAATTTGGACAATATGAAAATGCCTGAGCGCGGCCGCGTCATACCAATTTTGAGGAGGACGGAAACAAAATAGTGATAGGTTGCTAGCCGCATCGCCTATTGACGTGATTCCTTAGATTTGCGCCCAATCCCTCGACCGGCTTTTACGATCTGCTCGGGAAGAGAAGCAGACCAGCGTCGAAGACATTGAATGAATTTTATACTAAAGAAACAACCGTGAAAAGTTGTTCCTTATAGCGGCTCTACTGTAATAAACTGCAACTATAACGTAATGATCGTAATCACTGGAAATCTAAACTCGCGTTTGCACAACGTTCCTTCCAAAATCGATCAATATATCACATGCGCATCCTCTCATTCAACCCAATTACCTGAAATCAACAACAATTCACCTTCCTTTCAAAAATTTCAAAGGATGCATGTTTCACAACGGCGATTCCGGCAGAAAGTTTCAAATAACAACAAATAGGTTACAAATAACATGGTTAGTTCTGCCCGCACTCTCTTTCTCGGAAACTAATGTATATTCAGGAGCTCGAGACAAAACAAACGTGTCGCCGAGAGCCGAAACAATAAATAGTAATGCCGCAGTTAACATAATGCCCAAAACCAGCTTTACAGCTCGTGAAGCACGGCTTCAAATAGGTACGTTATGGAATTTCTTTTAGAACATTTGCTTCAATATTTCTTTTGAGGTGAGCAATTATGACAACGCTTTCATATCTTTTACTTAAGACAATGCTTCGGAAGGCACATTAAGCCGTTGGTCCCAGCTGGCATCATTGATGGCAATGGTTAAGCTATGTCAGATGCCGAAAGGCAGCTTGAAAAATCTGACACCAATGTTGGCCCCTTACACACACTTAAAACAATCGACGACGGATTGAAGTCACGGACAAAAGTCCGCCTTGCTTTTTAGTTGCAACCCGAACCACAACTGCGTTATATGTAAGATAAAGGTACTAAGCTACAGTACGGCCAAGATAAGAAGCCATTTTTAGGGTTCCGTAGTAAACAAGGGACCCTTATAGTTTCGCCATGTCTGTCTGTCTGTCCGTCCGCGGTTTTACTCAGAGACTATAAGTACTAGAAAGCTATAATTTAGTATGGGTATGTATTTTAATCATGACAAAAAAGTGGTAGAAAAAAATCTTGAAAAAAAAAATTGTTTTTTTTAAGGTAGCTCCCATACAAGTAAAGTGGGGAAGTATTTTTTTTTCTCTACTTACCCATCGTGTGGGGTATCGTTAAATAGATCTTTAAAAAATATTGTGAGGTTGAGAACACCACTTTTTGATTTGCGAGTGTTTTTGAGGTGCGAGTGTGAACAGTGTGAACTCAAAGTTGTCATTCGCAACTACGGAACCCTACACTGCGCGTGGCCCGACACGCACTTGGCCGGTTTTTATTGTCAGTTGCTTTCAGTATATAGGTATATATGGAAGTGACATTTTCATGTTCAAAAATATATTGATTGACGCGTTGTCAAAACAATTTTGTTTTAAAAATGGTTATTAAAATTAATTTTACGTACTTAAAAAAAGTTTTTTCGTAAATTAACGTGTCGATCATAATATATTCTGCGACTTTAATTTTTTCTTTCATTGTGTATTTTTCTCAGGTGATTTATTCATTTGTATGAGTAAACAAAGGACAGATTGAAAAAGAACACGAGTTCCGAAGTAACTAAACCCAAAGACATTCAAAGTTAATGTCATCGCATTCCAATAAGAAACGAAACAAAAAAAACAATAATATTCGATCAAAACTCAATTAAAAATCAAAGCAGCCAGTTATTTTACATGCATCAATGATTCATTGGGCGTAGTTTTAATTCGTGGGAGCCATGTCTGTGAAGCACTTAGCCTCCGCGTCCCAAAGACCCCACAAGGCGCAGTTCAAACCAACACGCGTTTAAAATATGTAACTGTGGAACGAGTATACACTAAGAAAAGTATGACAAGCAATGTGTAAAAATCGGTGGTTGAACTACAATATTCAGCTAAGATTTTTATTCAATTATGAAAATAGTTATTTATTTTAAAATATTGGTAAAAACAAACAAAACTTATTTACAAACTCAAGTAGGTAGGCATACGTGGTGATTATATGTTCTTAGGTAGGCATTATCGAAACATACAATCAAAAAGGTTTTAGTTCAGCTGTTTTGCATTGTGCATACATGAGATGTCTTATCTACATAGTTATATTTTCAAACCATACCCATAAGAAACAAACTTTACATTCAATAATCGATTCAATAGTTTTATATCAGCTTATTTATTATTTACAACGTTTATGACATCAACGCCATAAAGCTTTTGACATGACTCCGAGACGACTCCGCTATCATTACTGAGTTAATGTGCCTTTCAATAGCAGCGGTGATGCAACCGATGGCATCCACATAATAGGCCCTGCAGAATAACCAGCTTATGACAATAGTGTCACACTGGTTTTCAAGTTGCATCAGTATGACACGCTGATATTTAGGCTTAGGCACATTCATTATGAACAGAACCAAACACGCTTGCCCAATGAACCATACACTGATCGAATGCGAATCGGGGTCATAGTTCAAGCTTATTAGCGTGTGGTTTTCAACACTGTGCTAGGGAACTTGCCACAATGAAAAACTCACGAATTTAATAATGCATTACGAAAATAACTAATTAAGAGTATTGTTGGCGACGCGATAATCTAAGATAGTAAGATATCAAACTTCATTGTCGCAAAAAATCAAATGCCGCGGTGTGCCTAGCATTGCTCCTTGTAGGATCTTTATTTTCTTGTGTAGTTGGTTCAACTTCAGGTCTATCAAAATCAAAGTCAAAGTCGTTTGCGTGACTTATCTTCAAATAACACGTCACTTCAGCATTACTTGTACTTATTAACACATTAGACATACCTACATACCAGGTTTCACTTTGAACGTTCGCGTTCGATTTAGCAGAGAAGTGACAAAAGTTGCATCCCATGTTCTAAGCGAAGTTTCACGTCGGAGTCCTGGAGACCATAACATGCCATAACACAGCCGATTGTTCACGCGCGGGGGAAGGGACGCAGGAAGAGAGGAACAAAGCGCGGGCATCGACCTCTGCGCTCACCTTGCGGACCTGGATGCATGGATTTTATAACAACCGACGTGTCTCGGTGTAGAACCGCGGTCTATCCTTGTGACTCACGAGTCGACTGTGACTTGTGTAACAGTCTAGCTAGAAAGCTAGATCATTAGCTGACTTACATCATTTGTCACAACTCTTAATTAGAGAAATAGTTTGTTGTTAGTTAAAGATGCATTGAAATTATATTTTTTGGAATTTTAATCTGATCATTCTTCTATTCCGTATGCTAGACATGTGTTAATTAATTAATCAGCATAATATATTAAATAAATACGTTGTTTTTTTTTATTTATAAAAGCAGTTCTTTAAATATAATTCATTCAAGAATCTGTAGGCAACTACCTACCGAGTTAAAGATTCAACCCTGTACGACCTTCGAATAATTCCAAGCATCTTATTTACATAGGTGCATCAAAACGGAGGAAACCGAAATATGCAACAAAACCTGTTCCAAGAATCAGCTTTTAGTGGGAGAGCTCGTGAACCATCTGACTAACCCGTTTCCCACAAAGCTAGAAATTTTTTAAATGATATTTTATTATCTGCTAATTATAAAAGTACCGGTCTGGCAGGTATATCGCGGTTGCGTCATCATCCCAAAATTTTTTGAAAATGCAAAAAAATTTTTTTTCGTAACCTTCTGCCACAAGGCTACAATTTTAATATGTTATAATTTAAGTATGTTTAAGTGTAAAAAAAAAATCGCCAACCTCTTTTGAGGGTTGCAAGTATGTGCCAGACGATAGCAAAGTTGTCATTGGGACGGTAATTCATAACCTGCTGCCACAAGGCTACAATTTTGAGTGAACATTCTTTCAATTGTTTAAAAAATATACGTAAACAGCCAGACCATTCTAGTGGTTGCAAGTACCTGCCAGACGACGTGGGATAGCTTGTGAACCACCAGACTAACCCGTATCCCACAAGGCTAAAATTTTAATATGTTATAATTTAAGTATGTTTAAGTGTAAAAAAAAAATTGCCAACCTATTTTGAGGGTTGCAAGTGTGTGCCAAACGATAGCAAAGTTGTCATTGGGACGGTAATTCATAACCTTCTGCCACAAGGCTACAATTTTAATATGTTATAATTTAAGTATGTTTAAGTGTAAAAAAAAATCGCCAACGTCTTTTGAGGGTTGCAAGTGTGTGCCAGACGATAGCAAAGTTGTGCGCACTCCCGTCGAGCGACATGACTATTATATAGTCATCTGGTAGGTACTTGTAACCGCTAGAATGGTCTGGCTGTTTACATATATTTTTTAAACAATTAAAAGAATGTTCCCTCAAAATTGTAGCCTTGTGGTAGCAGGTTATGAATTACCGTCCCAATGACAACTTTGCTATCGTTTGGCATACACTTGCAACCCTTAAAAGAGGTTGGCGATTTTTTTTTACACTTAAACATACTTAAATTATAACATATTAAAATTGTAGCCTTGTGGCAGAAGGTAATGAATTATCGTCCCAATGACAACTTTGCTATCGTCTGGCACACACTTGCAACCCTCAAAATAGGTTGGTAATTTTTTTTTACACTTAAACATCATCATCATCATCATCAACAGCCTTCTGCATCCCACTGCTGGGTATAGGCCTCTCTCAATGCATGCCATCCATTGCGATCTTGTGCCTTACGTAGCCAGTTTCGACCTGCGATTTTCCTAACATCATCAATCCACCTAGCTCTCGGACGACCTACGCTTCGCCAACACACACATACTTAAATTATAACATATTAAAATTTTAGCCTTGTGGGTAACGGGTTAGTCAGGTGGTTTACGAGCTCTCCTACGTCATCTGGCAGGTACTTGCAACCACTAGAATGGTCTGGCTGTTTACATATATTTTTTAAACAATTGAAAGAATGTTCCCTCAAAATTGTAGCCTTGTGGCAGCAGGTTATGAATTACCGTCCCAATGACAACTTTGCTATCGTCTGGCACACACTTGCAACCCTCAAAATAGGTTGGCAATTTTTTTTTACAGTTAAAAATACTTAAATTATAACATATTAAAATTGTAGCCTTGTGGCAGACGGTTACGAAAAAAATTTTTTTTGCATTTTCAAAAATTTTTGGGATGATGACGCAACCGCGATATCCCTGCCAGACCGGTATTTTTATAATTAGCAGATAACAAAATATAATTTAAAAAATTTCTAGCTTTGTGGGAAAAGGGTTAGTCAGATGGTTCGCTAGCTCTTAATCTATTTTAACTGCACCCAAATAAGACGCATATTCTTCGAGCAACACGGCCTCCGTACCGGCTTATTCATACCCACTTTTTAAAATAAAAACTCCTTGAACATGTGAGATGCGTAGACAATAGAATGTTTGAGAATCTCGAAATTCAATTTAGTAGCAGCGTGTGGGTGGCATGGAACGAATTAAAACCTTCAACACGTGCACCTCATTGGTGATCATTGATAGACGATGATGATTAATGAAAGACTGTTCAGAAAGAGAATAAACGTACAATTTTATATGAATAAGAGCCTTAGAGCATTTACCCTATGCTCTAAGATAAGAGCGGTTGTTTCTCTCGTAGAAATTCTTACAATTTTTACAGACATACATACATACTATCTTGTCTTTATCCCTTGCGGGGTAGACAGAGCCCAAGGTCATAAAACATGCAGGCCACGTTTAGCATCGTAGTACAATTTTTTACTTTGTGTAATTAAAAATGGTAGTAGGTACCCAGTTCCATTTAAATTTTATATTAAACTAGCTGTTACCCGTGGCTTCGCCCGCGTAATTTATAGCCTATGTCCTTCTTGGTACCCTAACCTATGTGGATGCAAAATATCATGATGATCGGTTCAGTAGATACGGCGTGAAAGCGTAACAAACAAACAAACAAACAAATTCACTTTCGCATTAATAATATTAGTTGGGATTGGGATTAGTCATATTTAGCCAAATAAACATCCGAAGGTTGACGTTATTTGATAGTTTTTTTCCCCGGTGATTCCATTTTAAATTTCTTAAAGTGCCATGGTATCTTTTACCCTGTATCTTTTACCGCTGATTTTTTATTAAATATATTTATGTAATGTAATGATGTTTTCCCGCCTTACAATAAGGTCTAGTTTTAAAATATAACAGTAACCAAGTATACTTGCAAGAATGTATCATATAAAATAAAATAAATATATACGGACAAATGACACAAATTGAATTAACCAAAGTAAGTTCGAGACTTATGTTATGTTAGGAAAGTGAGATACTAACTCAACAATACAGTATTTTATTACAAATACTGTAGATAGACATCCAAGACCCAGGTCAATCTGAAAAAGATCATTTTTCATAAGTATCAATGCTAGTTTATTGAATTGTTTTCCATACAAATGTATTTCTCTATTTTCTCGCTGAAAACTGCTTCTAGAGGCACAATTCTTTTTTTCATAAAATCTATTACTAAAAGAGGTATGTCCCTATGTTTTATTTTTTTCTAAAAAACTGCTTAAATGAATTTTTTTTTAGAAAAACATTTTTTTTATTAAAATAAAAAAATACTTATTTTAGTACTAGATTTTATGAAAAAAGAATGGTGCCAATAGAAGCAGTTTTTAGCGAGAAAAAATAAAGAAAAACATTTGTTTTGAAACCATATTTAAAAAAATACTGCTAGTATACGCTCTTAAACTTACATAGCTTTGTTTCTTGCTTCCAGAGGGGAGAAACTATACGTGACGGCGGACAAGCGAGGCGAGAAAGGCGGCTGCAAGAGGCCGCTCTGCTGGACGCTCCTAGCCCTTGTCGCTGCTGTCATCGTGGCGCTCATCGTGCTCGCTGCAAGTGAGTAGTTGATCCTAGTTGTCTTTATCTATAAAGGTGTATTTTTGCTTTCAAAATGCTATTCTTATATATTCTTACTACCTAAATCACTACATATAAAAAACAAAGTCCTCCGCCGCGTCTGTCTGTCTGTCTGTTCGCGATAAACTCAAAAACTACTCCACTGATTTTCATACGGTTTTCTCCAATAGATAGAGTGATTCACGAGGAAGGTTTTAGGGTATAAAACATGCCCGGGCGCAGCCGGGTAGGGCTGCTAGTTGAGAAATAAGATAGGTATGGGACAGAAATTCCACGCGGGCAGGACTCGAACCAGCGTCTTTGTCATATTCAACACGCCTGCCTGCGACACGGATGGTCCCGGGGTTCAATCCCCGGTCAGGTCAAGATGGAAAATGATCTTTTTCAGATTGACCTGGGTCTTGGATGTTTATCTATATAAGTATCTATTATAAAATATAGTATCGTTGAGTTAGTATCCCATAACACAAGTCTCGAACGTACTTTGGGGCTAGCTCAATCTGTGTGATTTGTCCGTATATATTTATTTATTTATTTACAGTAGGCGTTCGAGTCCTGAGTCCTGCCCGCGTAGAGATTTTTCCCATATCTTATTCCTTAATTTAATAAGGCCTACATTGTCATTGGCTTACTGGTAAAACCACTATTTTTGAATTTTCACAATAGAATCAGTCTTTTGCTGACAGAATTGTGAATGTTCGGGTCTTCATGTAAGTACTTAGTTCAAATGTGTGATCAAACAACGATTGTAGATATTGATTGATTTTGTGGTTGATACATTGCAAGTCATGTAGTCTACTAGTATTTGATTCTACATTATTTCCTTATTAACGGTTGTTACCCAATTTAATTCCCCACTTACACCATCGGTCGACGCGGCGTGGACAAGGAATTCTATAAAGGGATTTCCAAGGCAAGAGTTAATAGGCATCATTTGAGTTGGCGTTTATCACCCTAGACCTCATAGTGGCTTCCCTTCAGACAAGAAAGAGGTCAAACGCACTTAAATTAATAGTACTTAAAAATAAAGACCTGCGTACCTATTATTATTATTTTTTTGATCTGTAACAGCTTTGTCTTTTTTTTTGTTTTTTTGATCTGTAACATCTTACCTTTGCAATTAACCTAATAAATCACTTTAAAATTTTATGGTTGAGAATTAACAATACGAGTACCTAGATAATTATTCAAGGGTGCATCGATTTCCTTATATGTATATATAGGTAATTAAAGAAAACAATTCGATTAAATGTAACAATTCTGATAATGTACTTTAGGCAAGGGGCAAGGCTATTCTAGTTTCGAATTTTTCAATTAGTTTTAATTTTTTGGTTGTGGTAGAGCCACACTACCGGCGAAATTCACTTTTGCTGGTAGCATGAATGGGCCGGCTCGTCCGGGGAAGTACCACACTCTCACAGAAAATCGACGCTTGAGTAGTAGCTTTACAACTTCTATGTTTCGTTCGGTGAGTGAGAGCGCCGGAAGCCCATCCCCCCTCTCCTCTATGGAGGAAAAAAAAAAGGCCGGCGACGCTCTTGTCATACCCCTCGTGTTACATTAGTCCATGGGCAGCGTTGATCACTTACCGTCAGGTGACTCGCTTGCTCGTTTGCCGTCCTATGACATAAAAACAATCCGTTGTGTTGAGTTGTGGACCATATGTACCTGCACACTATGGGATTATTCAGTTATTAAATGAAAATACTCTTCCGCTATTATCTGTTTAACCTTGTATTTCTATTTTTACCAACAAAGAGAGCCTGGTCTCTCTCTTCTCAACGAAAAAAATAACTAACCCATTTTTTTTTCAAATTTACAGCTGGAATTCTATTTAGCAACTCTCCGACGACCGTCGAGCAGTACAACTCGTCGGTGAGCTCGGCGCGATCATTCGGCGGTCTCGCACACGACCACAGCCATCACCACCACGGACACGATCACGAACATCATGACCACGGACCTGAGACGCAAAGCGATGAAGCAAGGAGCTTTGCAGTGGATGATATGAGCGATCCATCTATGTATGGTGAGTATTACTTACGGCAGACTATACTCTTCTTCTCGAGTTGTATTGTCTTTTTTTTTTATAAATTAATTATATCGCCCATTATGCGGCCACAGTGACAGCCCGGTCATTTGACAACATTCCTGTAAATCCACGCAGACCACAAAGAACAGTCTGCACAGCATGTATACTTTCTTCTTTCAATATTGAATCTTTATATTTAAGCAAGATTTTTTACTACAGCTAACTGGTAACCAAAATTAAAGCCCAGGTAAAGAGTACTTATTATGCTACTAGTTAAAAGCAAAGTAAGTATTGTACCGTCTACTCCACCGTTTACTATATATACGGTAAAGAACTTGCTTTGCTACTTACATACACTTTTCCCATACTACTACTAATGCTGGGCATTCGATTTGTATGAAACCGTTGAAAAAAGTTCGACATATTCATACAAATTGCCGAGACGGCTACAGACTGTCTAGAATTTTATTAATTTATACGCGATATGTGAATTTATAGATAGAGTAAAGCAATCTATTAATTATGTAATTGCATGAGATGAGATGTTCCGTCTCTATCTGTATTTAATTGACACAACATTTTGAAACTATACAGTTGCAAAAAAGAAATTAGCTCCAAACTGATGAACAACTGAACTTAAAGGTGTTTTTAAAACTATTTTCAGTGCCCAGAACGGTAGAAGGCGAGTTAAAGGTCGACAACGAAGAGGTCAACCTGGAACTGCAGGACACCGACAGCCAAGCGTACAGAGACTTCACGAGCACCTTCAGTGATGCGCTGAAGCGTGCTCTCTTCGACCGCAACACCATCGAGCGAGGGGACAGCGAGATTATGGTGGAAGTCGTCAAACTGAGGTAAGAAATACATTGGCACAGTACGAATCGAACTTTATGGCGGTTCGTAACATAGCACGAGTCGCGTACGCAATATTAGTTTCGCGGGGCGCGCGCGGGGATGCGGGGCGCGTACAGTATCACGCACACATACATAGTATCACGTCTTTATCCCTTACGGGTAGACAAAGTCTAAGGCCATAAGTCGACAGGCCACGTTTAGCATTCTTCTTATCGAGTCGAAATGGTTTCATTCTATTAAATATCTTTCGACCAGTATTTGGCCACGTTGATAGCCCCGTCGTTGGCCTCATTAAGGTTCTGTACGGTGCAAGTAATGGGGCAGTTTGGGCACGACAGAAGGTGAGACATGGTCTGATCGGCACCGCAGTCACACAAATTGTTTGTAGAGAAACCCCACCTGACCCTGTTTAGCATTATGATGGGCTTAAAGATTCCCACTGGCCAGGCACATGCCCTCCCAGAGCCCCACAATCGATACGGGACACCAGTCACTGCCCACCACATCGCTATACGATAACCCACAGAACTATAGCCTGATACCTATTTATTACCGAAAAACGACCTTTTCCAGGCGCCTTACCTTCTATTCTAGCCCGGTTCTAAGTTAAGATACAAAAATAAAAATAAGAAACAAAATGAGCCTAATAATTATTTTTTTATTTAATTTTTATACGTATTACGTACGACTTTTATAATTTTTAAGAAAAAACAAAAACCGACTTCAACCCTTTCAATTTTCTTTAATAAGCATAAAAATAAAATTGAATAAGTGTAATCCGAACGGCTTTCATATACACATTTTTTTGGTATTTGTTTATTTTACAAAAAGCGCTCAACACATTTCGATAAAAATTTAATGGAACCATCTATAAAGTATTACCGACCGAAAAAAAAAAGAATTTCTTAAATCGGTCCAGGCGTCTTCGAGAAATTGGGGAACAAACAAAAAAAATCCTGTTTTTTTGAAGTCGGTTAAAAATAGTGCTCTGTCAAGGTAATATACGCCCATCCTTCTAATGTAATTAGGGCCCAGAGCCGCCAATTGGTTAAAGACGACCCCCTTGCCCCGAGAACTAAACATAGGGCCTCGATATTGCAGACAAGCATATTAAGAAATGTGCAACAGAATTGCCGTTTTGAATTTGAATAAAAAATTAGACCCCTCTGATTTTATCTGGTGATAGTTTTTTCATAGTTTCCATTTATAGTGTATTTGTAGTGATTGCTGAATGATATCGTTCCTCCATTAAATTCTAAAACAAACTAGTTATTAATAGATTTAAAATCCGACTGAACTATCAAATTATCAGAGACGAGGAATGTACTTTTTTCACAGTTCATACATAATGTAAGTAGGTATGTATGTAGTATGTATATTTCTACATTCCATAACTTCTAAATGCCTGTACATATTTGGATGTAGTAAGTGGCATATGCTATAAATTATAAATCAGCGGAAAGTACCAACATATTATTCCGCATTCAGTAACTCATTGTTTCAGACAACAGTCTGTATTGTCCATAACAATGGCCAGCAATATGTGAAAAAGAATAAGTCTTACAATAAGACACACGTAGTCTTGCTTATAATTAAGCAATGTTATCTGACAGAATATATTCAAATGGCCCTTTCTTTAGTTTCAGGGAAGGTTCAGTGATCGTACGGTACAGAATTCACTGGAAGCCCAAACCCGGAATGCAAGTGACAGAAGACCTATTGACTCCGGACACTTTACAATCGAACCTCGACAACTACCTCGCCAGAAACAACAGAATGATCAGTACCTTCCACGTCGCTGAGGACAAGATGATTACCAGCCAGGTCCTCGACATCTGCAAAATATCGAAATATGATTGTCAGTACGAATGCGTGTTTGATGAAACATCACTCGATTTCACCTGCGTATGTCCTCCTGGACATATTTTAGATATGACGAATCTCAAAAAATGCGTGCCTTTATTGGGCATCTCTAATGAGCAAATTGATAGAGACATCACAAACGAAACAAAAATCAGAGGAGGTATTGACCTAAGACCTAACACTGAATCAGTAGAAGTACAAAACGGCAGCGTCTTTGACTGGAAGGAAACGCAGCATCTAATCCCAGAAACTACAACCCAACCGGATACTGATGTAAGTTTTTCACATATCTTTGGGAATGGTAATGAGACACCAGCACACGAAACTGCAGTAGAATTGAAACCAACCGAGCCTGTTCCCGTAGCTGAACCAAAAGCAGATCCAGAGCCGGCCTCAGAGCCTGCACCCGAGCCAACTGCGCAATCTGAGCCAGCGTCTGAGCCAGAACCAACCTCGGAACCGCAAGCACCATCAGAACCATCATCAAGAAAAACTTATTTAAATGTGGAACCTCTCTCATCGGAACGAGTGGCTGAACCTCAACCAACTGCCGAGCCTGCGCCAGAACCCGAACCAACAGCAGAGCCCACCCCAGAGCCTCAGCCGGCTGCTGAGCCTGCTCCTGAACCGGAACCAACCTCAGAGCCTGTCACTGACCACGCTTCGGGAGCACAGTCTGCTGAAGAGAATGACACAAAACATGCCGCAGAACCTACTGATGAAACTGTCGCAGAACCTACTGCTGAAGCTGTTGCAGAACCTACTGCTGAATCTGTTGCAGAACCTACTGCTGTACCTGCCAAAGAACCCGCTGCAGAAGCAGCAGCTAAACCTGCTGCTGAAGCTGTCCCAGAACCTGTCACGGTACCCACTGCTGAACCTACCGCGGAACCTGTCACAGAACCAGTAGCGGAGCCAGAACCAGCCGCAGAGCCAGAACCAGCAGCAGAGCGAGAATCAGCAGCAGAGCCAGAACCAGCAGCAGAGCCAGAACCAGCAGCAGAGCCAGAACCAGCTTCAATTCCCGAACCAAGTGACGAAACAAAATCCGAGTCATCGTCTTCAGCACATGACGGCTCTTCTGAATCTGAAACAGAACCCGCATCAAAGCCAGAACCGATATCTGAACCGATTGGTGACTCAGCGACTTCTTCTGAAACAAAGCCGGAAACTGTAAACAGCGAATCATCATCAGAACAACAATTAATACCGGTGATACCAGTACAGAGCCCTGAAACAACCACAGAACATAAAAAATCTTCTGAAATGGTATCCAGTCACGATGGTGAGGAAGAAGAAAGTAATCCGAAGGAATCAACAATCAACAATGAAACAACGTCAACGAGCATTTCAATTTCTGAACCTAACCTTATAAACGAACCTTCATACGAAGCTAAACCAGAAATAATTTCAATATTGAGTGAAATTAAAAAACACATAAACACAGATTTCGAGGAGACTGAAGCAACTACAACTACCAAATGGCCAGAAAATGAAAAAACAATGAATGAGGCAGAGAACCAAGCCAGTATAAATAATGGAAACAATGTTTTCGAGCAACGATCATTTAATTCCTATAATAACGAATTTGAAACAGGAACAACCACTGAAAAAGATGTAGATAAAAAAGAAGTTGACATTTCATTTGAAGATATTCATAATAATAATAAATTTACTACTACAAGCATGCAACCGGGCGTTGTAGATGAGAAAAATCAGGATACAACAACAACATCTTCGTCCAACAGTAGTGAGCTGGCACAAAAAATAGAACCTATGAATCCTGCATCCGAACTAAACACCACTTTAGTAAATGAGGAAATTAAACAAAAAAACAATAAAACAGAGGAGACGGAAAAAATTACTATGGAAGAGGAGAGGCATGAAGTGATACCAATGAAAAAGGATAACTCTGTTATAACAACAATAATATCTCAAAGTAAAACAAACAAATACAAGGAGAATATGTCAATGGAAACGACTGCTGTTCCAGAAGAAACAGCCACTGATAATTACATTCAAAGTTATTTGTCACCCGAGAGTAACGTAACCGAAATGCTATTGGACGCTTTAAGTAATAAGAAAAATGACAAAGTACCTAAAGAAACCACTACTTTAAAGAACAACATAGACGATTCGACGGACATTACATTTGATAATATCCATAACCTTAACCAATACAATCGTTCTTCTAAGTCCTTTGAGAATGATGACAGCTCTATAAGTGAACCAAGTGAACCAACAGATATATCTAGAGACTCCATTCACACAACGGAATCCGAATGGCTTTTTGTTCCCGTAACAGAAATTAATTATAATGAAGTTATGAATAATGTGCAAAATGAAGAGACTACGCAGATACCTATCGCCAAAATAGAAGCAATCATAAACCAAGGCGTTACCAAAGAGGACTTTGAGCCTGATTATCTAAGTGGAATGGGTTCGACTGGAAGCAAAATGTCGGAAACAGATGTTCCGATGTATGGAATAACGCATGACTATGACAACGAAGATACGAGAATCAAAAGAGTAGACAATTCGTCCTCTGAAGTCCTTGGTAAAGTAGTTTCTATAGAACCTACCACCACTACTACTACAGAGAAAATGGCAGTGGAAAACAGCTCTATGGTTAATTTTCCTTTAGAAACGACTACTATAGGCCAGTATATTTATGAAACTGCTGAGAAACATAATTTAAACATATCTCAAGAACTCAATAAATCTAGTTCAGATGGACATCACGTTCGAAATGTCAATATTAATCCAGCACCCGTGTGGGAAGAAATTGAAGTAGAAAGAGAGACGAAGTCTAAAGTAAATGATAAAATTTTTAATGAAATAACTACCACTACAGAGGCGCATACTACATCAACTTCAACTACAAAGACGCCCACAGCATCAACTTCGACTGCAGAGGTACCTACTACAACTACAACTACGACTAGAGAGGTACCTAAAACATCATCTACGACTACAGAGACACCTAAAATATCAGCACCAGGAAATATTGAAGGAACTACAAATGTTAATTCTACCGACGAGAGCGAAAATTCGACACGACTTAACAATTTGGGAGTAACTGTATACGAGGTACCTAGTCACAGTAACCAATCTGCCGCTGCATCTAATACGACAAATTCGCATTCAGCAGAATATGAAGATCATGAAGTAGATATGAATCCCTTTCTTCCTGAAGTAGAAAATAACAAACATCTCGTTAAGAAACTTCAGGAGGGGCATGATCTTGAACCGAACAATCTGAACGAGACTCAAAACGAAAATCTTGAAGAGCATCCTGTTAATGCTTCGGAGGGACTTCAAACGTCTACAAACAGTAACAATACACAAATTGTAAGCACACCTAGCGTTGTTAATGTAACTACCAATGCGAGCTCTGAAGAAAATAAAGAAGACGAGTCTAAACCAATCCCAGGAAATGACAATACGCCTGCGTTTCTAGAAGATACTGATGATTTACTTCAACCCGAATGGGAATCAGATGAATACAAAGCTAGCAAGACGACAATAGTTCCTGCTGTAAGAGACAGCGAATACCTAAGCGTAGTGCCGATTGAACAAGAAAAACTAGAGCTTAAAGCACTCAAGAAAGACTACGAAAGTAGAAATCTACAAGGACTTAACGATATTAGTGATTCGCCAAAAAAAAGTGACAAAAGGACATTAGATGTGACCAGATTGGAATCAGTAACCAATAATGAAGCGTAGTGCGAGTGATTGTAACACGAGCGTTGTATTTGCTTCGTTTCCTGTGATGTCGATAATGTCGAACAATTTTACTATGTTCTTATACAGACTATTTTATACCAATGTAAACTAAATGCTATATTATTGGTTAAGTTCTACTGTGGATGTGCAAATGGCCCTATTCTATATAGTACCTACATAATAAAGAGTTAATATTAGTTTTCTATCGATAAAACATTTATTAGACTAGTCAATCTAGAGAAAAGTCATCATCTTGAGGTGTTTAGATTATTTATTGCTTCAATGTACGTTACGAATCACGTGAATTCGAATAAATTTTCATTATTCAATCGGTAATAATTTTGTCTCAATGTGGAAACATCTACATAGCGTCAAATCTGATAGGCACGTGAATGCTGCTTCTCATAAATTATACTGTGATCATTATTATGGCGCGTTGTTACATATTGCATCTCCATACGATTCTTAAGAGTTAACGCAAGTCTGACGAGGTGCGAAATATTTGCGTCTATGGATATAACAACCAATTTTCAACACTATTTCAATTGAAGCAAAGTTTATAATTAATTAGAGAAAAATTGCTCAACGTTTCCAATGTCAGAAGTGCGCCCTAGAATTACGCAAAAACTGAAATCCTAATGTAAATTGTTACCATAGCTAATTATAAATAACAAATACTTCTAAATTCCCAAATATTGTTGAGAATATAAAGACGTAAACAGGGTGGACGTGCAAAATGTATATTTTCTAGAGAGAAAATATTTCTGCCATGTCGTATTGTGATAAATCGCTGGATAGCTACATTCCATTCTTACATAAATATTTTAACTTAGTGATATGCAGAAGTGAGGTCTGATTGTAAAATAATATGTAGTTCTTGTTAACTAAGATATATTTTGTATAAATGGTTGAAATTGTAAAGAATTACGTTGTAAATAAATTTAAAGTTAATTATACTTTGGTCATTTTATTTATATTTTATTTATATAATATATCATACATAAAATATACATGAATAAGTAACATTGCTCTCAAGTACAATAACATCACAGTTATTTATATTATCATCAGTCGACGAAGCAATGAAGGGTTTCTGCAATAAGTGGCGGCAGCACTTGGGCGTCGGGTCCAATAAGCTATGATTTATTTATTTTTTAATTGTTTTACGGCCCTGGATACAAGTCCTTTAGAGCCTTTCTCCATTTATTTCGCCAGTTCTTGTTTGTTGTCCACGAAATGATGGTGTAATTCATTTCGTTGTTTTCACGGAGCCCCTGGCGACAACTCTTCGCGAATACACTGGTTTCATCATTGACGACGCAGCAAGGCGGACAACCACCAGCCCGCTATGTAAATCTCACTACAGCCGTACTACACTACAGTCCATTTTAGTTATTCTACACATTGTTCTTAAATATGGGCATTTATAACACCAAATAACACCAATTACACATTATAAAATCCTAGAAATTTGCGAAACAATCCAAAATAGACACTGTGTAGTCCGCTGAAATTCCCGCCAAGAACTCCAATAAGCTATGATTGGGCAACAATGTGTCAGTTCTAGCTTATTGTCAAATAGTATCTAATGATAGCGTCTCAACTGGCCCAGGCCCTACGATCCAGTGCTGCCACCTATTAGGAAGCATTTCAGGAAACTCTCATTGAGAGTATACTTACATTCATACATGAGTATCTCATTGAGTAATCATCATCATCATCATCATCAGGTCTTTCTAGTCTCCACTGCAGGAGCACGACCCTCTCTGTACTACCAGAGCCATATACTAGCCTGAGTAGTCAGAGGATTTGGCCTACACTCTCCACGCTGGCCAGACGGGTTGGAGTAATACTTGACATTAAATATAAGTACCACCGACTACTACACAAACTTAACACATAGAAGGACTAATCACACTCATTTTTCTACAATTTTGGGCGCTACAAGCCAATAGGGCTAATCATAAAGCTGTTCATCAAGTATGGCAGAAACCGGCTACATGAGATACAGCAGAAGGATATCCCCATGTGTTGAGTTTTTTTTTATGGCCGTTTCACCGTATTGTAAAATCATCTCGAAGTTTGACGGAATTTTCACTTTTTTATTGAGATCTATCGCGCCAAAAAAAACTAGTCTCGTAAACTTCTGATAGATTGCGGAAATTCGCAAATTTCAAATTTTTAACAAAATGTGATACTAACTTCGAGCAACACGGCCTCCGTACCGGATGGAGGGAGTGGGTAAAGCGTCAATTTCGGTACGGAAGGCCGTGTTGCTCGAAGGAACCAAAGCATTTACGACTTTTTTTTAATGATATTTTAAATATTTTTTTGAAAAAAAAAATCTCTATCTGCTACGTAGGCGATTTGGTGAGCACTGATCAGTGCTTACGCAGTCAACGGGGGGTGAAAACTGATCAGTGCTTAAACGAAATACATTACACGGCGCGCATTTAGATGCTACAAAGGAATGACGGTTTTCGGAATCCAGAATTCCCCCAGATGGCGGCATGTGTCGAGAGATATTTTTGACAGCAGCTGTCAAAATCCATGTTGTTATCAGAAGCTCCCACGAGGCTACCAAAGAACTTACGCCATCTTTGATGCCATATTCCGTACAACACCGATACTTAGTATCTCATTATACTGGACATTGGCAGAATCACGGAAATCTCGGTGAAAGCCATAATTTAAAAGAAGAAAGAAAGGATGATTAAACATGATTGGTTTGTGGTGGGAAGTCAAAAGGTGCAGTTGAAGTTTGCCTTAGACAATTTTGCAAATAGATTTTAATGGACTTTATAATATGAAATTGGTGTAGTTTGGTGTTATAAATGACCGTGCTCATGAACAATTTGTGAAATAGTTAAAGTGGACTGATAAATGGACTCGTAAAGATTTGCCGCCAGAAGCTCCCACGAGGCATCAAAGAACATACGCCATCTTTGATGCTACTTGAAAAAACTTTACCGTACAACTCCGATACTTAGTATCTCATTATAATCACTGAAATCTTGGTGGAAGCCATAATATAAAACAGAAGAAGAAGAAAAACACGATTGGAGGATTTTGACAGCTACTGTCAAAAATACCTCTCGACACCGCCGCCATCTGGGAGAATTCTCGATTCCGAACATAGTGTTCGGTCATTGGTCTATTTATATTTGAAAAAGGAGTAAAAAGAACAGCCTGCTTCCCGCTGCTGCTAGCCGTCTCGGTGGCAACTGCCACGCCATTCAAATATAAAATGTATCTACTTGTATAATGGTTCAATTTTCCTTGTTTCACTGCATGACCGTTCCGGCCCGACTTCTATAGTTTGAATCATACTTTACACTTCTCGTCCTATGTGTGTAGCAATCCTTAAATAAGTACTTCTAGATAATTGAGGCACAATGTAAATGAGAAAAATATAGATATCCTAATAAATAGTTGGCCGTGGTGTAATCTCGTCTATTTCTTCTGCATGCACGGCGTCAACAAAAGCCATTTTAGCACAGAGGCACCCATCACTGACCATGCCCGTTTCGCTCACTATGCACTTCCCTAAAGCACTCTCACAACTATTAAATGGCAACAATTTCCTTTTGACTTCAACCTTTTCTTTTATTGGAACTATATCTATATCAGCATCGAATGTTTCTTTGATTTTTATAGTTCCGTCTATTCTATATTCAAGCTCTGGTAATTCTCTTTTGATGCATGAATTCCGAGTTGCCGCTGGAGCATTCTTCGTATCAAGATTGCGACCACACTCGCATCCCTCACACGTATTTCTCTTTTCAACTGCGTATGTATTAGTGTCTTTATTTGTATTCCTGTCAAATGTTGTGGTAACTTTTTGTGTGGAATTTGATGGATCTGTAGATTCATTTAGAGATAAATCATAGACAGGAGCAGTGGGAGTGATTTGTGCACATAGACCATTTTCACTTTTTTCTCCGATCAAAGACACTATGACACCGGATAGAATAGATTTGCCGGTTCTTAAACCATTCTTTTCTAACCTCGGATCTTTTCCTTTCGCTGTCAAATCTTGAGCAATGACAGAGTTAGGTGTTTCTGGAAGCGTTAAACTGTTACACTGTCGCATTGGTGAATAGCTTATATCTTTTCCACAATGTATATTATGATTTTTTAACTGATCCTCAGCAATAATTTGACGACACCAAAGGCAGTTCGACGAAGCTGTAACATAAGAACATGTTAATTAATTTCATATCCTAAAAGATTAAGCAACAGGTTAAAGAACTTAGTACGGAGCGTAGATATTATAATTCTTCAGGAATAGATGTCTCATCTGTAGGCATGTGCTCTGGCAAACATTCTGGCAAACTAAGTTTTAAGCCGCCACCGTTAGATGGCAGTAGGTCTACTACTTGTCAACTAGACTAATTAAAAAGGATAGTAGATTGGAAGATAACACTGTAATTCTGATTTAATGTAATAATCGAAAATGCTTTTTCAATTAGTTGTAAATGCGCCTGTATAAACTTTGAATGACTTGTTTCTGTAAGTGTTTTAAAATTAATGACAATAATATTAAAAAAAAATTAAAAAAAATAGTTGTAATAATGAATGTCTATTAAATATAGCACGTAGCGCCATCTATGTATAGCTAGAGTACAACTCCCGTTTGTTTGAAAATACGTGGCGTGTCCATGTATTTTTATACAAAATATTATATATTTTCAAAGATGATACCATCATGGTACGGAGTTAGGATTTGATTTGGCTCCCTTTATTTATTCTCAAATATTTATACACACCTTCTTCTTTTATAACAGGCATTTCCCATCCAGAGTTTGAATTAGATGATATTCCACTGTCAATTGCTGCAATTAAAAAAAATAACTTATAAGTACCTATAATATAAATCAATAGGCACTAACACACACAGAAAATAAAAAATAAGTGTATGCTTACGAAAAAGTGTAGCAAACTATGACGTCACACGGAATTTTAACGGGCTATATTTTTCTATTTTTTTGCTACAAACTTTGCAATTACCAAAAGAAAAATTAAGTGTCATTTTTTTTCTAACTGTCGGACAAATAATATTTTATTAGGAAAGTAGCCTATTGTTTTCACGTCTATATATGGACAAGTGTCCGCGACAATGTATATAGAACACTAGCCCGCAATTTCGTCCGCGTGGGTTTAGGTTTTATCACAGTCTTTTATCGAATTAAAAAGTGGCCTATATCCTTTCTCAGGCTCTAATCTGTGTACTAAATTTAATTTAATCGGTTCAGTAGTTTTGGCGTAAAAGGAAGACAGACAGAGTTACTTTCGCATTTATTGTTTTTATTAGTATGGAAGTATCGATAGATGACTGGCGGGAGCTGGATGCGAGCCGCCGAAGATAGATCTCGATGGCGTGCAATTAGGGAGGCCTATAATAATAATAAATAAATATATACGGACAAATCACACAGATTGAGCTAGCCCCAAAGTAAGTTCGAGACTTGTGTTATAAGACACTAACTCAACGATACTATATTTTATAACAAATACATATATAGATAAACATCCAAGACCCAGGTCAATCTGAAAAATACCATTTTCTATCTTGACCTGACCGGGGATCGAATCCGGGACAATCCGTGTCGCAGGCCGGCGTGTTGACCGTTGCGCCACGTAGCTCTTCAAACTATGTCCAGCAGTGGACGAGTATAGGCTGATGATCATGGATGATAGTATGGATTACTTACAGTGGGTAGCGAGATGCCTCTTCCTTGCGTAGTCATTAGTAAATTCTTTATTGCAGCCAGCCACCGTACATTGCAGGCGCTCCGAATTATGAGATTTCAAGTGGGTCTTTAGATGATGCAACTGAATAAAACCTGAAAAAAATATGTCAAGATATAGCATACATAACATAGATATAGATAAAAACGGGATCCCGTTTTTATCTTCTTTATGTAAATTACTAATTAACCATTAAATAATACACAATCAAATAGTTTATTGTATATTAATAAAAATTACTTTTCAATACATTTGCTATTAATACCAATCGATTTTTTTATGGTAATCGCATCGCAAGTGTATTGAAAAATGTCGTATGACGCTTCTACTCAGTAAGCTGGCTATTATTGACATCAGCTTATTATAAGCACTCTGCTTCGCCTCGTGTCCAACCAAACACCTCGACCATGATTAACGTAAACGTAAACACTTGCATCATTAACGTAATATAACTTTAGTTCTCATTACTATCATTAAACGTAAAAACTCTCACCTTTGTCACAAGTATTACAAAAATACTGTTTGGTATTTGTATGTGTTAACACATGATGCTTCAAGTGGTGCGGGAAATTGAAGGATTTGTTGCAGCCTTCGAAGTCACATCGGAACCTCCGCTCAGCCACAGGCTTGTGGGTCTTCATGTGAGTGCGGAGTGCAATCTCGCTGTTTAATTTTGTACCGCATTTCAAACAAGCGAATGTTCCTGAAAAAGAAATTGAATGTTATTTTTCACTGCTGGATTATTTTTAATTTAATAGGTACATAAATTTTTCGGGTACCATTTCTGCCGCCATTTTAAATAAATCTTTTAAAAGAAAATGTTCTCGATACATTGCGACAAAAAATTTATGGTGTCACCTCTGGAGCATTACCTATCAAACAAAAAAAGAATGACTTAAATCGATCCATAACTGACTGAGTAATCGCATAACAAACATACAAAAATACAGCCGAATTGAGAACCTCCTTATTTTTGAAGTCGTTTAAAAATAAGAGTTTACCCATAAAAAAGTAATAAAACCGTTTTTTTGTTTCGATGCTCAATTCGGGTATCAAGCAGCTACTTATTCGTTTCTATGCCTCTGCTTTCGGTGACTGCCGGCTTACAAGCCGCTGATTTTCGTTTCAAATAAACCTAGGCTAGGTCTTAGGAATAAAGGTAGGTCAGAAATCTATTTTGTTTTTACAATGTCTGCATAGGTACTTTAACCTAACGAGATAGCCACTTTGCATATGTTTTTATGCGCCTTGTTTATGAAACTAAAATGTCTAATTAAAAAAAAAATGCTCATGTAACTAGGTACATGCATATCAAATCTGAAGCTTAAAAAAAAGTTAAATTTGGATCGCATTCAAAAATGCGATCCAAGTGCATCGCTCAAAAAATGATTCTCTTTTGTGTGTATGTTCCTTCCTTTTAAAAACAACGATTGATTTGGTGAAGTAAGCGAGAGAAAAAGTTCGCGTGTGCATCACTGCTCGCTCGTGAGGCCCGCGGCCCGACTGATTGGCCCCGCTTGATAGACCGCCGTACGTACTAGCGTTTTCAATACCTACCGCGGAGTGAGACAGGCCTGGTTACAACCACGAAACTAGTACAAAGGTTACAACAGACAAACAGACAAGGACTTTCTTTTAAATTCTTTAAACCTACCTTTATGTGCATATTTCATGTGCCGTTTAAGTAAAGTTTCATCCCGAAACTTGTGATTGCACTCAGCACAGGATACATCTCCGACTCTATCATGCTGCTTTTCATGTCTTCGCAATGCAGATCTGTAAGGTAAATCATTACCAAAATATTAATTCACATCCTTCTTTTTGTCATTTGAGATTTAGGCAAGGGTTTCATATTAGTGTCACTTTTATATGATACCATATGGCATTTAGTATACGTCATAACAGGATTTCACAAGTTTTATAATACTAGCTTTTTCTCACTCTTCATCCATCATCATCATCAGGTCTTTTTTATTCTCCAGTGCAGGAGCATGACCCTCTCTGATCACCAGAGCCATTATAATTAGCCAGAGCAATCAGAAGATTTGGCCTACACTCTCCACGCTGGCCCGACGGTTTGGAGAGGTGATTTTTGATTTGACGTGACTCTTCATCCAATTGATAAGCATTGTCAACTTTTGGCAAAATCTATCAGTAGTTTTTCATTAAGTACTTAGCAACAAACATCTTTACATCCTACCATCCTATAAATAAGCTGAAACCCATATAAAATTAGGTAGGTAAGTAAGTAAAAGAAACAAATTAAAATGTAATCATTATAAAATTATAAAACAACACCAAAAAAAATTATCACCATATTATGCACGTAATTTAAACAGATAGATCTACAGGTCAGATTGATCAAAAACTTGTTCTAGACAGGCACACACACTCAATAGTTTTTGATATTATAAGACCGGCAGATCCATCTGTTTAAATTTGGCCCTTTATCTATATATAGAGCCTTATACAACCTAAAGGATATTTATACCCAACACTACTACAAACGAAACGTTACATCTGCACATGTCTGTGTGTGAATTCTATCAGGGTAAAAGAAAAAAATATTGAACATTTTTGACAATTATTTATACAATATGGCCAGTTAATATTCCATGTGACTTCACAGCATCTGCACTGTCTAGCAAACTATGACATTACGAGTCATGAACTTTGATGCACTTTAACTTTATCATTTATATTAAAATTAAAAATAATAATTGTGTTAATTTTGTTTTCACCCGGGAAACAAGCCTATTACACATTAACTAAATTAAAAGTTTTATCAATCAGCTGGTCTGTAATAGTTTATTATTCGTCCAATTAGAGTCTTACAACACTAATATATATATAACAATGGCGTATTATTCTGATAAATTACATTTTTGTTTGAACAAGTGATAAATTTGCATTGTCTTGTACACGTTATAATAGGGTTATGTAATAATACAACAACAAAAATTAGAATACTTACAGAAAGCTGAACTTCTTCATGCAGACTTTGCACTCAAACTGTGGTGTGTGACTCTGCTCATGCCGTTTCTTTTCACTCTCATATTTAAACTGCTTGCTACAGTAACAACACTTTCTAGCACTCTCCTTCTCTTCCGATTTCATGTTGTTTTTCTGATTAATGTAACAGCTTGAAATCCCTTATCTCTTATCTAAACGTAATGTTTACAAAAGACTAAATGATCATGACGTTGAAAATACTATGTCTCATTTGGCGAAGCGAAGCGAGCGAATCACTGGAAAGTATAATAAAGTAACTACTGTGAGCTGGAACAAAGAATAAAGAATTAATAAATTCTTCGAATGCAGCAGCAGCAATGAAATAAATTAAGTACTGAATTTCAGTGTCATGTATTTCACTGTCGCCCTCCAACTGACTGACAGTGACAGACAAGGAAGATGACATCCGTCACTCAGACACCAGCTGACAGCAGCTGACCGGAAACCATGTCAACAAACAACCAGGGATACTATTTTTGAACGCGGGACACTCATCTTCAAACGATTTTTCCATACAAAAATCATGCGAAGACGAGTGTCACATGTTCAAAAATAGTACCCCAACAAACAACCAAGGATACTATTTTTGAACGCGGGACACTCATCTTCAAACGATTTTTCCATACAAAAATCATGCGAAGACGAGTGTCACATGTTTAAAAATAGTACCCCAACTGAACCCACTGACACTAGTGACGTGGCAACCAGTGGATTCGCGAAGAGTTGTCGCCAGGGGCTCCGTGAAAACAACGAAATGAATTACACCATCATTTCGTTGCCAACCAAGAAGAAGAACTCGCCAACTGGCGAAATAAATGAAGAAAGGCTCTAAAGGACCGGGCCCGGGGCGTAAAATAATATTAAAAAAAAAAGTGCTTGTCACTCAGTCAATTGTCATCCGTCAATCAATGTCACATACACGTCACGATTAGAGATGGGCGGTGGGTAAATACCCGTTGGGTAAAAACGGATAAAAACCGGGTCTTTTGGGTAAAAATGGGTAATTACCGGAATTTTTACCCAAACGGTGGGTATTTATATTATGGTAATGTAATAGAAAATGAATCAAAATACGTTTGTAATAATATTGAATATAATTATAAAAGACAAATAGCTACTGTTGTAGCTTTTAATTTACAATTACCTGTTGTAAGTAGTACAACTGTAAATAAATATGAATCCGACATAGGTATATCAAATTGTGATATACCTGTAATAAGTAATACTTTGACTGATTTAAACTAAGCAATAAGACAACAGTCAAAGCCGATGAATTCAATATTTTACATCAGAATATTCAAGGCCTGACTAGCAAATTATTAGAATTAGAGTTATTTATAAATAGTAAAGATTTGCATGTAGTTTGCTTGACTGAACATTTTATGCAGTCCCATCAGCAACAATTCAATATAGAGAATTATTCATTGACAAGCTCATATACCAGAAAGACTAAAGAGAAAGGCGGGAGCTTAATTCTAACACGAAGTGACGTTAAATGTAAAGAATGTAAGGATATTGTTTGTCTTTCGGTAGATTGTAATGTTGAGCTGTCATGTATTGAACTAGGGAATTATATTATAGTGTGTGTATACAGACCCCCGAATTCAGATTTTAATACTTTAGAATTAGTTATTGAAGATGTGTTGAGAAAATTATGTGGTAGCCGCAAAAGTATTATAGTGTGTGGCGACTTTAATGTTGATTTGTTAGTTACTACAACCGAGAGTGTTAGATTTTTAAATTTGTTTAAATCATTTGATTTAATCAATTTTTTCTTAGAACCAACTAGAATTGATGGAGATTCTGCCACATGCATAGATAATGTTTTCTGCAATTGCACTGCTGTTGACAAATATATAACAAAAAATCTAACCTCCGATCACTTTGGTCAATTTGTAAAACTTATAAATAATTCAGAAGCAGATTCAGCAGAAATTACCTTTAGATCTATTACTAAAGGTAAAGTAAAGGTATTTAAGCAAAAAATAGCTGAAAAAATGCCACTAATTGAAGAAACGCGAGATGATCCGGATGCCCTATATAATAAAATGTTTGGTGTTATTGAATCTGAATTCAATAGTGCATTCAAAATTAAAAAATGTACTAGACGTAACCGTAAAAAATTTAGTGAATGGGCAACTACTGGCATTTACATTAGTAGAAACAGATTATACGAATTATTAGCAATGAAAGTTTATAATTGGAATACTGAATTCATAAAATATGTTAAAAATTATTCAAAAGTTTTTAAAAAGGTATGTTTGTGTGCAAAATCTTTACACACTAGGAAAACTATTGAAGATTCTCATGATAGGATAAAAGCAACTTGGAAAATTATTAACAAGGAAACCGGTAAAAGTAAACAACGTAATAACAAAATCGAATTAAAAGTCAATAACAAGCTCCTTAATAGTAATGAAGATATCGCGCAATATTTTGAAGATTTCTTTACAAATATTCCCGTCAACATTACTGCCTCCTTACGTTCATCACCCGCTGAATCTAAAAAACTTTTAGCAAGTTGTATACCAGAATGTAATAACCATTTAATATTTCAATATGTAACACCTGAAATAGTAATTGATACATTTAAGAGTTTAAACAATAAAAAGACTGGAGATTTGTGGGATATCTCAGTACCTGTCATTAGTAGTATTATTGAAGTAATTGCGCCATATTTAGCTTCTATATTTAATAAGTGTGTAGATACAGGAACTTTTCCTGACTTGATGAAGTTAAGCAAAGTCATTCCGTTATACAAATCTGGCGATAAGAATGATCCCACTAATTACCGTCCTATTTCTATTCTGCCAGCGCTCAGTAAAATATTTGAAAAGATAATGTTTAATCAGTTATTAGCTTTTTTTAAAAGTAATGGTCTCTTCCATGGTGAACAGTATGGATTCACGAAGAATCGGTCTACTACAGATGCGGGTGTAGCTCTGTTAAAATACATATATGATGCTTGGGAGGGAAAACAAAATGCCATTGGTGTGTTTTGTGATCTTACCAAAGCTTTTGATTGCGTAGACCACAATACCCTTCTATCCAAGCTGGAGCACTATGGAATCAAAGGTAAATCTCTTAATTTAGTTGCATCATATTTAAGTAGCCGAACTCAAACCGTTAGTTTAAACAGGGTTCAATCCTCCGGATCATCTGTAAAAATGGGCGTACCCCAGGGATCTATCCTAGGGCCTTTGTTGTTCCTTATTTACATCAATGATCTGCCTTACTGTGTCACTACATGTAAGGCTGTACTATTTGCCGATGATACTTCTCTTGTGTTCAAAATAGATAGACAAACTGAATTTTTTGATGAGGTTAATAGTACATTAGCTCAAGTGTTAGATTGGTTCACAGCGAACAATCTTTTGTTGAATACTAAGAAAACTAAGTGTATTAAATTTTGCTTACCAAATGTTGCCAAAATACCAACTCGCATAGTAATGGATAATGAACCACTAGATATGATAGATAAAACAACTTTTCTTGGAATAACTCTTGATGCCGGGCTTCAATGGGGTGCCCATATTACAAACTTGGCAGGTAAACTTAGCTCTGCGGCTTATGCTGTCAGGAAAATTAGACAACTGACCGATGTTGAAACCGCGCGTTTGGTATATTTTAGTTACTTTCATAGTGTTATGTCTTATGGAATTTTACTATGGGGTAACGCTGCAGAAGTAAACACAATATTTATCCTGCAGAAACGAGCTAATAGCTCGTTTCTGCTATCTATCTATATATAAACTTGGTGCTAGAGAATCTCTTAGAGAATTGTTTAAAGATTTCAATATTTTAACCTTACATTCTCAGTACATATTTGCGAATATTATGTTTGTACACCATAATTTACATTTATATGAGAAAAATAGTGACATTCATGACCGAAACACAAGAAATAAAAATAAGTTGGCTACACCAGCTTTGCGATTGCAGAAAACTAAGCGTTCATTTATGGGTCTCGGAGCACGCTTCTATAATAAAATTCCCGCAGAAATTTCGGGTCTACCTTTACATAAGTTTAAAACTGCTGTTAAAAACCAGTTAGTAAAAAAGGCATATTATTGTATTAATGATTA
Organism: Rhodophaea formosa; assembly: GCA_963082605.1. Classification (NCBI taxonomy): domain Eukaryota; kingdom Metazoa; phylum Arthropoda; class Insecta; order Lepidoptera; family Pyralidae; genus Rhodophaea; species Rhodophaea formosa. Next base: position 17,800,345 of record OY720207.1, read on the forward strand.
TTTAAATGATAAAAATGCGTGGCAGTTATTTAATTGATTGTAATTAATATAAATAACATTAGTAATAAATAAATACTTGTAAAATATTGTAATCGAAGCCCTTCAGGCACGTAGGGACCAAGTCTGGATTGAGTTTCTTTCGGCGTATTGTTCTCACCAGTGGTCATTACGAAACGCTAGTAGTTTTTCGATTTTGCATATTGAAAATTAAAAATAATAAGAAAGTAAAAAATATGACGTTCAAAAAGAGATACAATTATCCAATTTTGAATAAAAATCTTTGACTTTGACTTTGACTTTGTCACAATATACATTTTAAAACTAAATATAGAAGATAAAATACAAATTGAATATAGGTGAAACATTTTTTAATATAAAGATTATAAAATCAACATCATTGTAACTCAAAACTATTAAAATATTGTAAAATGAAACAAAATACATTTGTAATAATGTTGAATAACGGGTATAACAGGACCCTCGACATATCCGGATGTCACATTTTTTTTTTGATCGCTTTTGGCTTTATCTGCGATCCGTCGTCGACTATGAGCGGATGAGGTGTAAGCGATGTTTTTCTGTCAAAAGGTGCTTCCCAGCGGCAGCAGCCCTTGTTAGTGCCGGGAGTCTAGTCCCTGTATATCAAATCGCTTTAGGCGTTTCTGGTAACTTATATATCTCAGATTAGCTATTATTGTGATGATAAGCTAATCTGTATTTGTATCTTTCGGCAAAAAGCAAAGCAACTAATGAATCACCACAGGTTAGAAAGAGATAGCACAACGCAATACGCATGTGCGACATAATGTTACGCAGGTATGAAAAAGATAAAAAGTACTCAGCTAATGTTTTGATTTTTATTCTTATTGCTTTAAGATTGTTAAACGAATAAGTGTTATGTTTTAATTTGCTATCGTAGAATACTTATAGCGGGACTAGTTACATATATACTAAACCTTAAAGAGCATTTATTGCACTGAATTCATAAATTAATTTGTTTAAAATAAATACCCACATAAATACCCAAAGATTTTGGGTAGTTATTGGGTAAAAACCCGGCCGCTGGGTAAAAACCCGGTTGTTTGCCCATCTCTAGTCACGATCTCTCTCTTGTAAACAGTATTTTAGGTTATATTTTTTGTTTCTCGATGTTTTTGTTGCTATTGGTTTTAAAATGGTGAATTCAACGAAAATTTTGGCTGTAAGCATGAGCAAAATAATGGCAGCGTCACTCAGTCACAGGTTTCTCAATGTGAAATAGCCACCTGTTCCAAATAGAGGTCATTTGTCATGAGTTCTCTGATTACCTTACGTAAGTTTAGCTGGCGGTGCATTCGAATAACAGACAGTGCTGATAGACGCGCTGTCGGACACGCGTGTGCGATTCACTGATAGCCGCCAATCCAAGGCACGGTTTGCCATTTCCAAGAATTATATAAAAAAGTCACAATATGCAAGAGTGGATCAAAATAACTCTCATTTTGTGTCTGTTTGGGACATTACGGGAGATCCGACCCTCGGAGCCTTTCGTGTCCGAGTTCCTGATTGGAGAATGGAGAAACATAACAGAGGAGCAGTTAAACCGCGATGTGTATCCCATAGGAACCTACTCCTATTTCTCTCTACTGGTTGTAGTGTTTTTGATAACTGATTTCTTGAGATTCAAACCAGTTATAATACTGTCAGGTGAGTGATAGCTTCAGTTTTGACTCTGTGCAGAAAGAGAAAAGAAATAAATTTAAATTGGGGGTAATAGCCTTCTCTTCGAAAGTGATTGATGTGGCCATCTTTTTCTTGTAGAGCATTTTTTGGCCAAGGAGCATATAAAATATGTTTTAGTCATGTGAGAAATACTTGTTTAGCATAATGATGTTATGGAAAAACACATTAAAATCCATTCAGTGGATTATTAGAAAAAAAGTAGATTAAGAAGAATGAGCCATTTTGAAAATTCAAAAGTTCAAAGTCTATGGTCTACTAGGGTTTTGGAACTGAACATGACTGACCGATCGGTCAGCAAAATGACACATTTTAAAGGTTCCATAAATATGTTTTTATTATGTTTGCTAGATATTTGTTTGTTTTTCGTGTGTGTAACTAACAACACTGGCATCATATTTCATGTTGATATTCAAGCTGCCTAAAGGCATTTGACATAGCTTCATGACTGCCATCAATAATGACAGCAAGGCATGCGGTCACTCATCCTAAAGGGGACCGCACCAGAAGGAACAAAGATGTGGTTAATATTGTCTCTAACATAAGATATGGTCTGTAAACTGTGTTGAGGCTCACAGAGTATTTATTGCACAAAAGCAATGCATCTGAGCAATTTGTAATGCTGCTACCAGGGATAGTTGCAGACCATTTTTCAAGACCCTAAATTTGCTGACTTTTCCCTAAATGTATATTTATGAAATCTGCCAAATTGGTAAATTATTTCCTCATTTATTTACTAAATATAATGAAATACTTAGTAAATTTAGTAGAAGATACCCAGAGAAATTGGTCACCCCGATAATGAAAACAATTTTGTATAGCGTAAACTGTTATGCAATGGCGGTAAAAATTTATAATAAGTTACCCATCAAATTTAAACTGTTACCGGCAAAGAAATTCAAAAGGGATCTCTATAACTGGTTTGCAAGCAAATGTTTTTATAGTGTTGATGAATATATGCGACATTAAATTAAGTTATTTTAAATATTAATAATCTTATGTACTTGATTTTTTTAAATTGTCATCTCTTAATTTAACAATGACACTAGAAAATATGTTAGGACTTAAGTTTGATTGTAAAATAATTGAAAGCAGACTGATATTTAATATTTAACTGTATTTTAATATCACGTGACACCTTAACGTTGTCTATTGCATGTCAGTAATGACTAAATGTGTGTTTCCATAATTTGATATTTACCATCACCATATAACCATGTTTAAAGCAATAAATACATTCATTCATAATATTGTGTACAATAAAACTAACTGATATCTCTGTCTGAATAGATGTAATTGTACAATGATGAGACAGTTGTGAATCTCATCAATTGTTATTTAATGTCCGTTTCAATTTGCATTCAAGGTTGTTTGTTTATAACGACATCTGTCTTCTATGATACATTTTGAACTAGCATACTTTTGCAACTGCATTCAGGGTAGAAGAATATTTTTTCTGGATCAAAGATGCCTTAAGTCCTCAAAGAACTGACTTTATACAGACAGTTTTTAATAAAAATGGGTTCTTCTTAAAACCTAGGACATATGTAGCCAGGGCAAAGATAATATAATACTGTCGCAAAGCTCCCAGAATGGAATATTCTACAACTTTCCTGAACATTGTATATCACTCTCACGCAACATCCATACCACTCACACATGGTATGGAATAACAGAACCCTTACCACGTAACAATAATGAACATATACACTGCCATCCTCATACAAAAAAGGGGTCTAACTTAAAGTTTCCTATGTCTTCTGTATATGTGCTTTTGTCCATCTAGAAAAGTCCGTGTTTGGGACAAAGTCATAGTGAAACAATCATATGTTTCTCTATGACTTTGGTCTTGAGCCTTGGCTTTTTCGATATCATCATCATCAGCCTATTGCAGTCCACTGCTGGACATAAGCCTCCCCAAGGGCACGCCAAATTGTGGCAAGTTGTCCAGCAAGTTGCCAAGTTGTCCAATCAAAAAATCGATACGTTTTATACAAAAATTATTCATACCTGTAAAAAATAATAAGAGCCTTTGCTTATGCCGTGAATACACAATAGGTACATGCCTCTGAAGTCCTAAATATTATAAATAAACAGTTACAACAAATAACTCGTCAGTTAAATTGAGGTACTTGTGTAAGACCACTTTCATTCAAACTATGTCACTAAACATATGATTTCAGATTCGCTACATATAGATAATCACTTAAGCTTTTATCATGTCACCAGTTGATAACTCTAATATCCGAAACACCACAATCGTCATGTACGCATTATCTTCATCTTATCAATCTTATCATGGAGGTATTATACTTAGTTACTAGGTGGAAATTTAAACAAAGGTTGTGTGAAATAGCATCGTTTGAAAGGACTGCCTATCGATGCCATTATGAATATATTATTATAATGCGAATATAACATCGTTCGAATAAATGTTATTACTGTTATTAGGGACAAATCACACAAATTGTGCTAGCCCTACAGTAAGTTGCGAACTTGTGTCGAAAGAATGAACAAAGATACTATATTTTATAATAACTAGACATAATTAAACAAGCAAGACCCAGGCCAAACTGAAAAGATCATTTTCCATTATGACCTGGCATGGGGATCGAACCCGGGAAGCCCATGTCGCAGGCTGGCGTTCTGATCACTGCGCCACGGAGGACGGAGGCTGATGAATATAAATGTAAACTTCTTAAAATAAGTACTGCAGGGCAGTATTTTTGGCCTCTCACTCTTTTCGGTGTTGTTTTGTAATGACCTTTTCTCGCTAGATATACCAAAACGTAAAATAATCTCATACATATAATAATAAATTGTTCCAGGACTCAGCGGCATAGCTGTATACGCAATATTACTCTGGACGACGAGCATAGAATGGGTTCAAGCGTCGCAGTTCTTCTACGGCCTGTATATGGCCACTGAAGTAGCCTATTTGACTTATATTTATGCAAAGGTAATTTTATTCCAGCCAATGACAATTTCAGTCTTGCACGTTCAAAATTGTCTTCCACGAAAATTTTATGAATACTAAATTTTAGAACTTGATGATTTCAATACAACATTCACAGAGATTTGCCGTGTGGTTATAGGACCCGTGGATGTCGTAGAAGGCGGCTTAGACAACAAGCTTATAAACATCAAGATACCTCTCCAACCCGGCCAGCGTGGACAGTGTAAGCTAAATCTTCTGACTGCCCTGACTAATATAGCCCTGTTGGTACAGAGAGGGTTGTGCTCCTGCAGTGGAGACATAAAAAAACCTGATGGTGATGATAATTCACAGAGAGGGATCTTTGGCAGGTGGACTCATCGAAGTATCCGCGGGTATCGTCCTACACCCGTATCGCCGCGCTGACGGGCCGGTTCATATCAGGCGTCAGCTCACAGCTTTTGACGCACTACGGAATCATGGACTACAGGCAGCTGAACTACATCACTTTCACAGGTGTGTAGATAAGTATAGACAGAGCCATCATCGAAGTACCAGTGTATAGTCTAACAGCCGTATAGATAGCCGGGCTGACGGGCGGCTTCATATCGGGCGTCAGCTCACAGCTGCTGACGCACTACGGCATCATGGACTACAAGCGGCTGAACTACAGCACTTTCACAGGTGTGTAGATTAGTATAGACAGTACCACTATCGAAGTACCAGTGTATCATCGTACAGACGTATCGCTGCGCTGACGGACCGCTTTATATCTGACATCAGCTCGCAGCTGCGCCGCACTACGGCATCATGGACTACAGGCAGCTGAACTACATCACTTTCACTGGTGTGTAGATTAGTATAGACAGTGCCACCATCGAAGTACCAGTGTATCATCGTGCAGACGTATCGCTGTGCTGACGGACCGCTTTATATCTGATATCAGCTCGCAGCTGTGCCGCACTACGGCATCATGGACTACAGGCAGTTGAACTACATCACTTTCACAGGTGTGTAGATTAGTATAGACAGTGCCACCATCGAAGTACCAGTGTATCGTTTTGCTGCCGTACAGAATGGCCGACGGGCCGCTTCATTTCTGGTGTCAGCTCACAGTTTCTGACGCACTACGGAATCATGGACTACAGGCAGCTGAACTACATCACTTTCACAGGTGTGTAGATTAGTATAGGCAGTGCCATCATCGAAATTAATCTTCTGGTTTCCAAAAAGCAGTCTGCTCCGAATAAAAATTGTATACCACTTGTAACTATAGACAATGCCATTATCGAATTCCTGTCACTTGGAGCATTTGGTTTACTTCTGGGTTGCAATAAAGGAGGGCTATATTCTGTTGATGGCTCACTTGAAAGTCATGGATTACAGGCGGCCGAACTACATCCCTTTTTGAGGTTGGTAGATTCTACAGGGGTGGTAGAATAAAATACACTGAGTCATCCCCGAAGTATGTGTCACTTGGAGCCAGTAGTTTGCCTCTGGCCGCCTGTCTGACACCAACTCTACTTGTTATCTTTGGTCCGTACGGTCTTCTTCCTTTTTTTTTTTTTTTTTTTTTTTTAACGTGCGGAAAGACCATCGTCTCGTCCATCCGGCCACGGGAAGCCGAACAGGTATGTGGGGCTTGAACCCACTAAAACCACACGGTGTCATCATCACTCCGCATAATGCCGGGGCCGTGTGCTTCTATATGCTCCACAACCTCGGCGCGGCGGCCGCTTCTTAGCAGCCCCACCTGGCTCCGGTACCCTCTCTGTGAGAGGGGTTGGAGCTGACTCCAGCCAGCTCTTCTGGCCCTAATGGGTAGACGTCATAATGACACCAGCGACGTCTCAATTCGGAGGGCTGTCTGTCGAACGACGGAATCCCGTTTCCGCCGCTCAATCAGCCCTCAGATTGGCCTCTGCACAACCAAAAAGTTGACAGCGGCCCACCAGATTTCGGCCGCAGAGGACAGGGAGAACGGCGCACCTTATCACCGACACTCCTCTTCCCCTGCGGCCCCACCGATGCCATGCCAAGCGCCACGGCCACGCTTGGTCGCGGAGGACAGGCGAGCGGCGCACCTTATCACCGACACTCCTCTTCCCCCGCGACCCCTACTACGACTGTGAGTGTAGGGGGAATTCGCCCCCTTCACCCACAGCCAGGCCACTCGAAGCGAGCGGCCCCCACCAGTAATTTTTTTTAAGAGGTTGTCTTCCTCTACGTCAGGCGCTAGGTGGGTTGCCCAGACCCTCCTCGAGCGCCTTCCGCCCGGTTCCTCTTGGCTTCACCGCGGGTGGCAAGACCGCGGCTACTAGAGCCCCCCCATCGCGACAAGATGGGAACCATTCGGGGGGGATACGGTCTTCTTCCTAACCTAACCTAAATATCAGCAAATAGGAGGTTTATGATGATAGGCAAAACTGATTTGCACTAGATAACCCTTGACTATACGGGGTGTTAAGAGTGAACACTATTATTCTTCAATCAAACCATCAAACCAGCTCATGAAAATGAACAACTTTTCCTATGGAACCCACTTTAAAACTGGAAAAAAATCCATGGAACTGTTCTACCGGTCGGCAATTTATATGAAAACGTCGATTTCTTTTTTTTTATTTCCCGGCTTTGGTCCCATAGGAAAAGTTGTTCATTTTGATGAGGTTGGATAGATAAGAGTGTTTACCCTAACACCCAGTTCATACGTATTACAGTCTAAATCAAAGTTTATGGCGGCTCGAGTATTAGCTGCGAGCTGCGCAAAACGTGCCCCGCCTCCCCGCGCGAGCCCCGCTGAACCTAATAATGTGTTCTGCGCATCGCCTCGCGCGATAATGTTCCGAACTGCCATAAAGCTTCACTTACTGTAAATGTCGCTTTGAGTCGCCATATCATATACAAGTGTTCCAGCTCAGATCCTCGCGACGTTCTGGGCGTTTTGGCTGCCGCCCGTGCAGTTCGGCATCTACTTCCACCGCAAGGACACCGTACTCAACTCGCAGCAGCTACAGGTCGCGGACAAGCAGGCGCCGATTACGGTTAAAGTAAGTCTTCTTCCGCCATATCATATACAAGTGTTCCAGCTCAGATCCTCGCGACGTTCTGGACGTTCTGGCTGCCGCCCGTGCAGTTCGGCATCTACTTCCACCGCAAGGACACCATCCTCAACTCGCAGCAGCTACAGGTCACGGACAAGCAGCCGCCGACTACGGTTAAAGTAGTGTGCATTTCCCCAGCGGAAAAGTATTGAATAATAAATTTTGAATATACTAGATCGTTAGTTCAAAGCTGCCTTCGAATGTTTATCGATGAATGAAATTCGTGTATTCAGTAATTTTTGAGAAATTCGTCAAAAACATATTACGCCAGAGAAACGTTTCCCTGGCGGAATTTTGTCAGGGATCCAAAATTTAATTAGTAGAGCAATTAGTTAATCATAAGAGAGAAATGTTTATGCATAAATGGAATTTGTGTGTCATAGGCCTCCGAAGTTATTCAAAATGCCGCTGGGGAAATGTTCGGCCTTTTGCTGGATCTCATAAACGGTTTGGAATACGGTCTTGGATTTTTTTACACACATTGCTATTAATTTGTTTATAACGCCTATAAAAACAGAATCCAAAAAAACACAGCCACTTATGATTAAAAAATATATACATAAAAGTAGGTATTTTGGTTCTAGTAGCTGAACTAAAGGACCTAATGGAAAGTTTTAAACGTTTATTTATATATTATAACTGCCTCCAACATCTGCGAAAGTATGTTTGTAATAGAGTAAGTATAAAAAAAGATACAACAAAAATAATGTCTCACGGACATCATGATTTTGAATCCGTCTATTGTAGGAGTTTTATATTATGTGGCAAGTTGTAACTAATTTCAATGGTTTGTTTATTTATTCATCTATACGCATTCTAATAATTAGCTTAATCCAATTAGTAATAAAAGTAATATCGTAAAAAAACCAGTGACACTTAAATCTTGGTTATAAACCGACCAATTTCGGATGGCTATGAAAAAGCGACCATTTCATATAAATTGCTGTCATTCCAAACATTACTTCGTAATACCACTATAAATGAGGTACAGGCGCGGACACAAGTCTTATTTACAGTATTAATCTATAAATGGTTTGTAGTTATTTGTGTTATTTCTGAGTAGATGGGAGACTGTATATACCTCACTTTAACTTTCAATAATGATACAAATTTAAAACGTCAATCTGTTATGTATACTATTACTATAATACTATAAAGAGAAAAGATTTGATTGTTTTTATGTATGCATACAATTGACTTTAAAACTGGACCGACTTTCAAAGTTCTTTCACTTATATAAAGCTCATTTAGCTGCGGGTCACATAGGCCATAAAATACGAGCACAAAGTCCCGGGAAATTAGCTAATATGAAAAGCTAAGGTCTGTTAGACGGTTAATATATTCTTTTATAAGTACTTAGATGATAAATGCAGGATTTGTCTACCATACAGAAATAACCTTCTGGTAAAATTTTTTTTTTTACAGCTCAGTAATATTTTACGTTTACCGGTTGCTCGGTATCAGTAATAATAGAAATATACAAAATAGGTACCATAAGAACTTATATACAAAATAGAATGCTTACGAATGATAGAAACCGGCAAAGAGCTAGTTGTACTCGCGTACGATGTGTTCCGTACCATTATTATAAAATATCAGGCAAAAAAGCGACAAAAATCAGGTTTCTGGCATTGGAGCCCTTCCTTAAATAATTACGTTATTCCGTTTTTAGTAAATGTTGTTTGCGGCAACAGATATAGGTGCCTACATCATCTGTGAAAATTTCAACAGCCTAGTTATAACGGTTCATAAAAAACAGCCTGGTGAAAAACAGGCAAACGGATGGAAAGACAGTGGAGTCTTAGTAATAAGGTACTGTTTTACCCTATACGCACGAATACTTATTTACTAAATACTTATTTTAAAAGAGTAAATATAAATAATAAGCAATATGTATTTAAGCATATATTTTAACTAAACGCTTATGTATTGAGTATGCGTCTGTACCAAATAACGTCAGTAATATTGCAAATTTCAGAAGTAAGATACTTGTACTGAGCGGTCGCTTTTTCATAGCCATCCGAAATTGGTCGGTTTATAACTAAGTTCTAAGTGCCACTGGTTTTTTTACGATTTTTCTTTTTTTACTAATTGGATCAAGCTAATTATTAGAATGCGTATAGATGAATAAATAAACAAACCATTGAAATTAGTTACAACTTGCCACATAATATAAAACTCCTACAATAGACGGATTCAAAATCATGATGTCCGTGAGACATTATTTTTGTTGTATCTTTTTTTATACTTACTCTATTACAAACATACTTTCGCAGATGTTGGAGGCAGTTATAATATATAAATAGACGTTTAAAACTTTCCATTAGGTCCTTTAGTTCAGCTACTAGAACCAAAATACCTACTTTTATGTATATATTTTTTAATCATAAGTGGCTGTGTTTTTTTGGATTCTGTTTTTATAGGCGTTATAAACAAATTAATAGCAATGTGTGTAAAAAAATCCAAGACCGTATTCCAAACCGTTTATGAGATCTAGCAAAAGGCCGAACATTTCCCCAGCGGCATTTTGAATAACTTCGGAGGCCTATGACACACAAATTCCATTTATGCATAAACATTTCTCTCTTATGATTAACTAATTGCTCTACTAATTAAATTTTGGATCCCTGACAAAATTCCGCCAGGGAAACGTTTCTCTGGCGTAATATGTTTTTGACGAATTTCTCAAAAATTACTGAATACACGAATTTCATTCATCGATAAACATTCGAAGGCAGCTTTGAACTAACGATCTAGTATATTCAACATTTATTATTCAACACTTTTCCGCTGGGGAAATGCACACGTTAAAGTAAGTCTTTTTGCATTGTTAGTGACATACATCCTGAATACCGCGTACCGGCAAAAGAAGGCCTGACAAGTCCAAAAAGAGATAGAAGCTTGACGTTGATTCTTTTTGTAATGATTGGACTACAAAAGCACTCGATCGCGGGAGTTGGAAGAAACTAAAGGAGTTCTTTGCCCTGCAATGGAAGAGTATAGGCTGAAAATATAAATAGAATAGTGGACAGTTGGTATCAGGTTCGGTGGTAGTGATCAAGCTGCCTAAAGCAGTGGTGACGTCAGGTTTAAACGCCACCACCATAGATATCAGAATATTTACTAGCCACCACCTTGGCCTTGCGCCTGGCACGTGAACCAACATTTCTTGGGCTAAAATGCCCCACCTCCCAACATAGGTTGGCAGGGCTTCGCTAAACGTGTCTTGCCAATCTAAGAGTCAATTCATACTAGCGCAGAGTCGAAGCGAAGCGAAACGACGTTAATATGACAAACGCACCTTTGACTAAAGATCATAATGCTTATTTTCCTCCGAGAATCAGAAGCGTGAAACTCGCGCGCAGGCTTGCGTATACCCGTCATTTATTTCGATCTCAGAAAGAATATGAGCATTACACTGTTAAGTTAAAGGTGAGTTTGCCATATTAACATCGTTTCGCTTCGCTTCGACTCTGTGCTAGTATGATTTGACCCTTAGTCTTGTTGACCTAAATGCATCTGGCATAGCTAATGAGTCACCGCCGCCCATAGTCGTGGGGGTCATCCACGCCGAGCCGATGCGAATGGGATTAGCAACACCCTTATTCCATAATAGTGTCATTAAAGTGACTGAGCGTTACTTTTTTTTAAGATTGTACTTAACTTTCCTAAGTGTCTCTTAAATTCTGGAACTCATGATAACAATATTTTTTACAGCAATCATTTCATCGCGACGTGGTCCAAGCGTCTACCCTCATCGCTCGCCATGCGCGTTTAGCCTACAATCGGCCCAAAGTCATCGTTTGGTCAGCGCTGTACGCGGGCGCTTATGCGCTGTTTGTGCAGGCGCAGACCTACGTGCAACTACTTTGGAGACAGATACAAGATGAAACGGGCACCGAGGTAAGACTGTCTAGCAAAGTCATCGATTTTCAGCGCTATACGCGGGCACTTGTGCGTTGTTTGTGCAAGCGCAGACCTACGTGCAATTACTTTGGAGACAGATACAGGATGAAACGGGTACCGATGTAAGGCCATATAAGCGAAGTCATTGCTTGTCAGCGCTATACGGGGGCGCTAATGCGCTGTTTGTGCAAGCACAGACCTACGTTCAACTACTTTGGAGATAGATACAAGATGAAACTGGCACTGAGGTAAGACTATCTAGCTAAGTCATCGCTTGGTCAGCGCTGTACGCGGGCGCTTATGTACTGTTTGTGCAAACGCAGACCTACGTGCAACTGCTTTGGAGACAGATACAAGATGAAACTGGCACTGAGGTAAGACCATTTAAGCAAAGTCATCGTTTGGTCAGCGCTATACAAATAAAATATATTACTCTTAAACTTTGAGGAAAAAATTGTTTTAGATACGTCAATATCATTTTTAAAGACCTATCTATAGACCCCGCACGTATAGGTTTGAAGAGAATCATTTTGTTTTTAGTTTCATTTTCATGTATGGGGAATTACTCCCTTAATGTTTAGTTTATTTTAGTATAATTAATAAAAATCATAAAGCAGTTCGCCAGTTCAGTAGTTTCAGAATAAAATGGCTGTGACAGACGGACATGACGAATCTTCGAAAGCTATTCGGCTACGGAACACTAAAAAGGGGTCAGCTACTGTTCGTAAACCCCTTACACTGCTTTGGGCCAAGAGAAATTTGAAGCTGCATCTTTTGTATGCAATAAAATTTTATCAATGTATATAAAAATCCCTTTTTAGTTGTTCGTCTGCTGTACGTTATCTCACTTGATTAAACATTGCTAATCGGCAGTGCAAGATAGATTACCACGGCTGTTTGTTCTGCTTACATAGTTAATAAGCTATTTGTCTTAATCAGCGAGTAACCTGCTTATCTGGAAGTTGGTTAAAATGTAGTAACATAATGCAAAAAGATTTGCCAAGTTTTAACATTGTCATCTGGCCCCAAACTCTACAATTTTTATTGACAAATACACGTAGTTGACCTTAGAGCATTAAACCATGCTTTAAGTTGTTGACACACAACTTTGTATTTACCATATTGTGAGAAAATAAAAGCGATTTTTTTTATACAACTAACGGGACACACAGCCATACGGCCCACCTGATGAAAAGCTAAGGATGCAATCGGGAGAAATGTTTGGATTAGAAGAAAAAAAATCGGTTTTCTGGTATACCTACTTTGTTCTTTTCCTAGTTTTCCTACCACGGAGATATTAACAGCCGATAGCCGCCAAACGAGAGGCCGGATTGGAATGGAACACGGTTTTTAGGGTTCCGTAGTAAACTAGGAACCCTTATAGTTTCGCCATGTCTGTCTGTCTGTCTGTCTGTCTGTCCGTCCGTCCGCGGTTTTACTCAGAGACTATAAGTACTAGAAAGCTGTAATTTGGTATGAGTATGTATATTAATCATGGCAAAAAAGTAGTAGAAAAAAATCTTGAAAAAAAAATTTTTTTTGGGTAGCTCCTAGCAAGTAAAGTGGGGGAGTAATTTTTTTTTCTCTACTTACCCATCGTGTGGGATATCGTTAAAAAGGTCTTCAAAAAATATTGTGAGGTTGAGATCACCATTTTTCGATTTAGGGATCCGTTTCCGAAATATTTGGTTTTAAAGTGAAAATTTTTGTTAGAGGTACGTGTCCCCCCCCTCTATCTGCTAAAGGGTTATATATGGATACGTGAAAAAAATTACAGCAGTAGTATATATACTGAAGTTGAAAGGAAAACTATCAGAGCTGGGTACTAAGTGCAAACTAAAAAGTTATAAGCAACCAACGTATAAAATGTACTGGAAAATGTAAAATTTCATACAATCTTTATTGTTAGATGTTTTTGGTCGTTAAACTGTGAGGTGCGAGTGTGAACAGTGTGAACTCAAAGTTGTCATTCGCAACTACGGAACCCTATACTGCGCGTGGCCCGACACGCACTTGGCCGGTTTTTTTTTTTCATTGAAACTAGCTTTAGAGGGCTAGCTTTATCAGGAGGAAATCTATGAGCAACTAGGACCTTAACTGAATACATCATTTTTCGGATAAAATGTTTATTATTGACATGGTGGTATCATCTTTGACGTGACCACGAAGTTTCATACAAACTACAGTTGCTCTCCAACTATAAACAAATGGAGCTTTTAATTAACTATCCTTTTTACGATTTAGAAACATTCCGATTTGTCTAGTTAACTAGCAGTGGTGCCATCTAACGGGGACTTTTTGAAACTTAGCTTGCCATATTTAATATGTGAAGGGTTAGTTAGTAGGAATGGGTAACCAGTAGAGGTTTAATTTCTTCTTGATTTGCTTTCCAGGTGGCCTTCAATGGTGCAGTAGAAGCCGCACAAACTCTACTAGGTGCAGGCGGTGCATTCATAGCCTCGGTATTCGGCAAAGGGATCCTGCCTGCACCCGTAGCCGCTATACAAGGCTTGGCAGTCTTCCTGGGAACATTCGTCCCTAATGTATTCGTGTCGTATGCGGGATACATTGTGATGGGCATGCTGTTTCACTACACCATCACGTTGGCAAGGTAAGACCCAGGACTTTATACTTGTAGAAAGACTGAGAACTCATAGTAACTTTTGGCATAGAAAGAGACGGAAACACTATAGGTTGGTGTCCCGCTTGCACATATATACAAATTCCGTTAGTAGTGTCCTTCTCGAGGTCAGCCATAAATCTTTGCACAGAATTAAACTCTCTAATATAAGAACAATTAGGATATATCGTATATAAAAATTTTAACAGTTCTATCAGGGTATTAAGAAGAAGACGCTGACTATATAGATGAAAAGGAATCCTTCTTGCAATAGTAGAAGCTGTAACGACAAGACAGATTGGGAACATTCGTCCCAATTCGTCCCTATCATAATATTTATGTCATGCGGGATGGGATACAACGTAATGGGCATGCTGATTCACTACACTATCACGTTGGCAAGGTGAAACATCGTTTCTAACCTTCAGCAAAGAAATTCTTATTGCATTAGTAGTACCTGTACATACAAGGGCTTTGGAAACATTCGTCACTAACGTATTTGTGTCTTGTGCGGGATGAGATACATTCGTAATGGGCATACTGTTTCATTACACCATCACATTGGCAAGGTATCATTTCTGACCCTACTACAGTTCAGCAAAACAATCCTTCAAATTGACCGAACTCTACTGTTTGTTTTTCGTGTGTGTAAGTGGCCAACACTGGTGTTAGATTTTTCATGCTGCCCAAAGCCACTGACATAGCTTAACGACTGCCGTCAATGATGACAGCCGGGACCAACGGAATAACGCGCCTTCCGAAGCACGAAGGATCTCGATATATATTTAATGCCACTCTCGGTCACCCATCCAAGTGGGGACTGCGCCCGGTGTTGCTTAACATGCTAACCCCACTGTAAGTTGTGAACTTGTGTTGTAGGATACCAACTCAAAGATATCTACTATTAATAGATATATAAACATCCAAGACCCAGGCCTATCTGAAAAGATCGTATTCCACACGTGACCTACTCGGGGATCGAACCCCGGGCCCCTCGTCGCAGGCTGGCGTGATAACAACTGCGCAGCGGAGGCCGTTAACAAAATATGTTGAGAATTAAGCTCACAATCACCTATAATTTCATTCAATTTCAAATCAAATTCATTTCTTTTATTAGCTTCACTTGTAACTATTTATGTAAGAAAATCTTTGAATCTTAATTTGACCCACTTCCTGGTCTTCGATTAGGATGAAATTTTGCACACGCTCTGAGTTCTGATGACAATACATGACTGCGTGCTAAAAGCGTGTTTTTTAGTTTTTTAAACTATTATTATTACTATTTTATGACCCAACACACAATTCTTGTCACTATCTAGGTATATTACGTTAACGTATTTTTCCTTTTTTCACAGTGCCAAGATAGCCGGCCAGCTATGCGACGAGAGCTGTTTCGGCCTCATCTTCGGGATCAACACATTCCTCGGCACGGGGCTGCAGCTCGTGCTGACCGTCGTCATCATCCAGAGCCTGATGCTCAGCATGTCGGCGCAGTATTACGTCATCAGCGGCCTGTTCATAGTGCTGGCGAGCTTGTGGCTTCTCGGCTGGATCGTCAACTCGTGCCGGCAGAAGCAAACTGTTGATATTAATAATCAGTATGACACGAGTAAACTTTAAGTAACCCATTGTATGTATGTATAGACCTTAGAGTATTACCCTGAGGCACAGTTGTGTGTGTCCTGTCCCATGGTACCTGAGAGTTCGGTCACCAGTGACCTTAAGTGGGGGCGTGTAAGTGCAAGGGTTGATAATCACTCACTTCGTGCCTGCGGTGCGAAAGACGCAAGCACAACACACACAGCCCTCGAGCAAGACAGTATGTTGTCATATTTGATTTTACGACCTTGATCATAGACATTTTGTGATGTTCCTGGATCAGTATGTACTTATCATGATCTTGTTTAAACGTGATTAATATTTTTATTACGTGCGTATGTACTTATTTATTTTTAATTTGCTGTTTGAAGAATGAACTAAGGAAAGCTTTGTGAACCAGTAAACTCACATGACAACACAGTAACAATATTTTACTTAATATTTAACTATTCTAAGATCACAGGACACAGGTTCGGCGGGTTCAGGCGGGTTCACAGGACGCCTGAAAAACAATGAGATAATAATTATGTAATTTTGAATAAATGAAATGCAAAGGAAACAGGTTCACATCCACAATAGAATTTAGTGGCCGCACCACTATTTAATGGTCGAATTGTATGAATAATATAAATAATCATCATAATTAGGTCTATTTTAGTCTCCACTGAAGAAGCACTACGCTCTGTGTACAAATAATTTATAAATAATAAATTGTAAAATATCACTGTTTAGACTCAAATAATATATAAAGACGTGCAATATATTTCTTTTATATATGTGGAACAGCTAATTAACATAGTTTGTAACTTGATCATTTATATAGTATGTAGGTAGCTGTTTTAGGCTGTGATTTCAAATGTTTTAAATAAATAGGCCAGTTATTTTACCAATTTATAACATTAAAATTAGATTTGTACCTATTCCATTTACATTAACTTTTATGAAAACCCTGCACTTGTAAGTGGGTGAATATTCTAGAAAAGCAACATGGCCTATATATTTCAAATGATATTTATACTATAGAACAAAGTACACATGTGGTATGATTTATTTACACAATTGAGTGTATGATAAGTCCCACTCTGACAACCGTCGCGACGACGATCGTTTTTAGAGGAGGCAATGTCATGGAGATGGCTAGCCCAGTTTTCCTTACAGAGCATGTTTCTTTATATGTGATCGAAGTATAGAACGGGATATCTGTCTGTTGATCAGTAAACAAGTTAAATATTGTGTGTTGTTTTTATTTAGTATCAGGAATGCAATGTATTAGAAATATTTTTGAGTTATTAGTGTATGTATATTCTTCCATGCCTGTCTGGAAAACAATTATAACATTGAAGGTACCAGCGCTGCTTCTAACCCCAGTTGAATGCTAAAAGAGAGAATGGGCGTATATACATACATACTATCACGCAAGCATCGTAGTGGCGTAAAGGTGTGAATCGTGAAAAAGGTGTGAATGAAATGGGCGTGAATCTGAATAGAAATCATTCCAATATGTGTTGCAGCTAGCAAAGCCATCTATAATCTGTTTTCCATCCATACTTATCAACACTCTAAAGTGGCCTTTTGATTTTATGACCTTAGGTTCTATCTATCCTGTACCACTGAAGTTTTGAATTCATTATATCTCAGTAATTCTGTTGTAGAAAAATAGCTAAAGTAATATACTTACATAAAAATGAATAAAGATAAACATTATCAAGGACACAATATTTCATGATGTTAATCCATTTCATATCAATGTTTTGTTAGCAATTTAACATAGTAGCAAGTAGGTACTATGTAATACTGTTTTTTTAGAAAATGTGCCAGGGTTTGGGTATTTTATATATGTATAGTTTATTTGTGAATTGATAATTTTTTATTTAGAGAAATATCAAAATGTTATATTTGATTCATGTGTTTCATTGAAGTAGTGCCTGCTTTTATGTTATCATGTATGTCCGTCACTTGTGGCAGATTTTTCAAGCTGCTTAAATGCAGCAATGTGCCTTCAGAAACCTGAAGCTGAAGTATGTTCCTGATTTACTGATAGTAAATGACTGTTGCTGTAGTTACTTACATGAACTGTCTCTTTTAAAACAAAAAGCAAGAAGTAGTTTCTGTAACTTTTTCAAATACCTATGTTGCAATAAAAATAATATCTTGCCTTTAACAAAACCTTCTTGAAACAGCAGCTAGTAAAATTAGTCTACTGAAATAATACAACTGTGTGCCTTTAACTCTGTTTAAACAACTACTGTGATAGCAACTTAGTTGTTAATCTTTTAGATGCAAAAGATTTGAAATGAAACAGAAAACAATACTTTACAAATAAATATTTTAATAATTATTTACATTAACTTTGATATGTTTAAACTTATGGAATGTTGCATTAAATATGGGGAGATTGCATTTACAATTTGCAAAACTTTGCTTTTTGAAACAATCATACATAACTTTCTAAGATAACCTTCTTATTCACAACCGTCCCTAAAATTTTTGCCACATTTATAACAAGTCAGTTTTTTTTATTTACAGATTTAATACAACAAAAGATTATTTAAAGCTATATTATTTACGCATATTGCATCGATGATGGCCTTGTTTTGAAGTACACATACGTGCAAATAAGTAGGAAGATAACGCCAAATGTCGGCAAAACTATCGTATGTATCTGTTGGCGCATTTTGGCGAATTCTTGCTTCCTCTCCCTCTTCTGCTTGGCTGTTTCCTTCACTGCTCCTTTGAGCTTCCTCATGACTCCGCTGGAAAATACACAAATAGAATGTCGTAGAACTTTTATTGCCACGTACGTGCAGGCAAACAAGTCAGCTAAACAATATTAATTTCTTCTAACAAAATTGGAATACCAACCTCGAAACTTTGATTCGCAAATGATAAAAAGAAGTAAAATATGGAGTTTTATTTAATAACTGGTAAAATTAAATAAAACCGCAGAGTTGTGAGATATTCTCGAAAATATTGAAATTTTATACGACACGTCTATCAAGTCAAAAACCAAAACACGCACGCCACGCCACAAACTATATAGAGATACTACGTATCAGACTGCCAACTGCGAACAAAAAAATTGTACCATAGCCTTTTTTTTTTAATGTTACTAACTCTACTGACATTTCTTAACTTTTTTTAAAATGGGTTCGCGCAAGAGAATCAAAATGCATACAGCATTGCATTCCTACCTATAGATATATAGTTGCTCGTATATGTATACGTATATAATTTTCTTTGTTGCGTACTCAAGTATAGTATGTTTTGCTTAGATATATTCATTGTTTAGTATAAGCGAAGTAGAGGAAAATAAAATACCAAATTTAACTTGAGAAGAAAATGTGTATATTTTTCATAACTTAAAAATAAACTTAACTTAAAATTCTTTACATACCAATAAACTTATTTAATGATTTATTTTTTAACTTTTTTTTTATATTTTTCGAAGGCTTTGTTCGGCATTGGAGGTAATACCCGATTTTGCAAGCGTATTACGTCTGTACCTTTTAAAATTTTGTTAATTGTGCAACACCAATTGATTTTCGTGAATCTTATAGTTAGATTTATAAAATGTTCAAGAACAACTTCTTTGTGATGAGCACACTCGATAAAATCAAATGTATATTTGTCTAATATATTTCTTTTTACATTCTTAGAAATGTTTATTTTCGTGAGCATTGTGCTCCAAAAACTGATTTGTTTCGGATATTACACTTCCAAAGCATCTCACTGCGCCTTCGGATGGGTAGCTCAAGCGGTTTTTAGCACTCGTATATTCACGATGGCTTATCCACTCGTGTATGTTTGTACTTTCACTAGTAAAAATTTTTTTAGAAGCAATGCAATTCATTTTACATTTCGTAAATATTTTTCGAACTACCCATCCTGTGGTATAGGACCGTGAATGAACATTAAGACGTTCTCTACCGGCCGGAAGTTATCATGGAACACATGATAACTTCCTCCATCTACTCTACTTGTTCGGCCGGATCATCCTCACAATTAAATGTTTCATTATGAAATTTTATAATCCTAGTAATTAATAAAGACTTAAATGTGCACTTGAAGCTATGGCAGTCATGGTCATTCCGTCTATAATTATATGCCCGCACTTGGCCGAAAAAGTTTTCGATAAGGTCAGAATTAAAATATCTAGGTCTCATAATTTTTATACCCTTATTTTTAAAAAACTGCTTTAGCCTCATGTAACTTTTAATTGGGGTTATGAAGTTTTTTAATGACGGTATCGACTTCTCATTTCCTGACTTATCAATGAACTTAATTTTTTCTAGTTTCTTTAATGCTTCTTCCCAGAATTTGTGATGAGGAGAGTTTTCTACGACAGCCTTCCTCAATATCTTTTTCGTTTTTTTTGTTGTTGCTGCACCATTAATGCTGTCAAAAAGTTTATCAAAAAATAAGACGATCTCGGCTGTATTTTTCAAAGTTGTGCTCACTGGTCTTCCGTCAGCATAGTGGGCTGTAACAAAAATAATTATTTATAGTTTTTATTATGAAAAAAGCAAATATTAATGTAACTGATCATTAGAAGGGTCTTTTCTGAATTATATCTGAGGAAGAATATACATACAGTCTCTGTTATTCGAGTAACTAAAGAGTTGGCTCTCACCGACATACTACTACAGGAAAATAAAAATTCAAAACGGAAAAGATTCAACTTTTTGTTGATTTTGACATATTTACTGCTATGATCTTGTCATGATCTTACGTCACTGCTATTTATTACGTTTATACAAGAGCAATTGGCTTCAAGTAAGTGTAGAAGTTGAGTTGGTATTCCATAACACAAGTCTCGAACTTACTTTGAGGCTAGCTCAATCTGTGTTATTTGTCTGTATATATTTATTTATTTCATAATTTATATGTAACATATAAAACTTGCTTTATCCTGATAATGAAGCCTTATAGTAATATAACATTCAAATATTTTTCTTAGTTAATCTTTTACAATCAAATGTATACTAATCTAACATTTTCTCTTTATAAAATTCCGATAAGTTGCAATAAATAGGTATAAATTGCAGAAAAAAGTGAACACAAAAAAAACATTAATAAGGTATTAACTGACCTGATTCTTGTTTTAAGCGCATTTCATCGCGTCTTTTCTCCATTTTCAAGCTGTTCAGTGCAGATTGTAAGGCTGCTCCTTGATCACAAATCAATACTACTGGTGTAAGGTCTGTTATTTTCTTAATAAGCCTCTTCCGGCAAGATTTTGGCTTATTTCCACCAATTAATGTACTCATCGCGGTTTTGCGTACTGAAAAACATAAATATCAGTTCAAATAAGGTATGATCTAAGCAAAGTTTGCTATTATTTATATTTACAATAATAACCTGATTCAGTATATTTATTTGTTATGTTATTAATTTGAGAACATAAAAGCACGATCTCAAATTGAGTTGTCAGATTTGACTCACACAGATAAATTAACAGGGCAAGTTAAATAAAAAGGTTGTTAAGAGGAAGAACTTACCAAGTGGCTGGATAGATTTTGGATTCTCTGGGATTATAACTTTTTTCTGCTTGCTACTTGCTGGGTTGTTTGAGACAAAGGTTCCTGAAAATCAATAAATTTCATAGAATAAATTCTGTGTCCCATATTTTTTCAGTATAATTAATTTTACCAATAATAAATAAATATAATAAATTTCATATGTCCATTGATGACAAATAATGTAATATGTAAAAATACATAAGTAAAACTTTTTGTTTTGTATTTGTGATGTAAAGTTTCTCAAATCTTTTTACTTTAAGAAATCATCAAAAAACATTGCCCTTTACATTTTTACTATTAATGTAATAAGTTTTATACCTAAGCCTTGGCTGGATGATGTTGATGGCATATCTGATGATTTTACTGGTAAACTCTCAATCATGAGACCACTCATTACTGAAACAAAATTAAAAATGTATAAGTTCATAACATTTAAATTGACCGTTACCGAGTGGACCCTGTGTAAAAGGGTTTAAATTAAATATAACTAAACTTTTTAATTGATTTAGGAAATTCTAATTATACAATGGTGGCTCAGTGGTCTAAGAGTGCCTTATATAACTGAAAGATCTTCGATTCAAATCTCGCTAATTGGACCCTTACTATAGTTTCTAGTCCAATATGAATCAGAATGGTTATTTTTAGTACCTGTTTCCAGTAAAAGAGAAGGTTGTAAAATGGGAGAAAGCAATGCATACTACGTGATTATTCTTGCCAAAAGTATCTTTCCATACAATGACACCAATCAGAGTATAACCCTTAAATAAATAACTATAACAATTTGCATAATTACCTGCATATTGCACTGTAGTCAAAGGTTTCGAAGTTTCTTGCAAATTCTGTACCCCACTGACAGTAGCGAGGACTTCTGAAATAATTATAAATGAAACATTAGTAAGGAAGAAAGAAATAAATTTATTTGGCGCATGAAATAAAAAAAATTGTACGTCTGAAAAATCTGTAACTTATTAAAAAAAAGTTAATTTTTAATTAATAAATTTCAGACTCGGTTCAGATGCAACTTTAACCGTTCATTTATTATACTCTAGTTATAGAAAATAATGTCATACTAACCTCTAGTTAATACAGCTTTACAATATGTGTGGTCAAAGTGCCTTTTACGGGAATAATTATGTTCCATGCGAACATCCATATTTTCTGGAAAAATAAATAGTAATTACATAGAGTTATAATTAGATTTACTTTTTTATATTTCTAGAATATGTATTGCAAATCTCCATAATAAAGATGGGTCATAAAACTTCTAATACAATGTGCTAAGATTTTTTAAGTTTCAAGTGTACATTGTACATGTGGTATTTATTTACGGTAGAATCTGTATGTACACGGACTCAAGTCCTAATTATTTAGTAAATTATACCTCCATTGAATTGAACTTATCATAGGTAGATATAAACCTGTGTAGAAATAACTTACTACATACTTTTGTATTCATGAGATGGTATTCCGGTTGAAATTTCGTCTTCAGTAAACAGAGTAGGGTACGCATCAGGGGTGAGTCGTAGCCGTCTTTTAGCCTCGCTAAAAAACCTCTTCTCAAAATGTTTTTGACAAACAGCCAGATTCCTCTGTTTTTCTTCGGATATGTTACAAAACTCATCATGATTTAGGCACTCTAACCACTTGTCTTTTCTCAGGATTTTTGGGTAGGCAGTGTAAATAATTAGCGTCCTTTCGCAAACACTTACACACACAACACATGTAATAAGGCATTTTGCAAAATCAAAGTAGCACTAGGGAGGGAGACGCAAAGGGCTTTAATACTGGTAAAGTGGAGAGGATAAGCACAGGACTTCACTCGATCGAAAAAATAACAGTAATGTTTTTAAAATTGACAAGCAGCGCAGGCGGTGAACGTCACACGATGACGTCAGCAGGTCAACGACCAATCACAGAAGAGACGTGAGATACTAACAAAGATGGCCGCTACGAGCGCGCCCCGTTATTGGCAGATTGTCGGCCGTGCGCCACGCACAATCAGACATTCACAATCACATCACAACACAAACGTCATCTGTCAGACGAGTGTCTTTTTTTTTAGTTTTGTGTTTTGTTTTACGGCCCTGGATACAAGTCCTTTAGAGCCTTTCTTCATTTATTTCGCCAGTTGGCGAGTTATTCTTGTTTGTTGTCAACGAAATGATGGTGTAAATCATTTCGTTGTTTTCACTGAGCACCTGGCGACAACTCTTCGCGAATCCACTGGTTTCATCATTGACGACGCAGCAAGGCGGACAACCAACAGCCCGCTATGTAAATCTCACTACAGCCGCACAATGACAGTCTACTTTAGTTATTCTACACATTGTTCATTTCATGGGCATTTGTAACACCAATTTCACATTATAAAGTCCACTAGAATCAATCTGCGAAACAATCCAAAACAGACACCGTGTAGTCCGAGTCCGCTAAAATTCCCGCCAAGAACTCCCAGACGAGGGTCGTGCTCGTGTCGTGTGAGTGCTTCTGTCAAAGAAAAAAAGAAACTGCCAAAGCCCAAACTCACTGAATCTTACTTTAACCAACTGCCAAAGTAGAGGTGTAATGTTGTTTGAATCAAAAATCATGTGTGCATTTCCCCAGCGGAAAAGTGTTGAATAATAAATGTTGAATATACTAGATCGTTAGTTCAAAGCTGCCTTCGAATGTTTATCGATGAATGAAATTCGTGTATTCAGTAATTTTTGAGAAATTCGTCAAAAACATATTACGCCAGAGAAACGTTTCCCTGGCGGAATTTTGTCAGGGATCCAAAATTTAATTAGTAGAGCAATTAGTTAATCATAAGAGAGAAATGTTTATGCATAAATGGAATTTGTGTGTCATAGGCCTCCGAAGTTATTCAAAATGCCGCTGGGGAAATGTTCGGCCTTTTGCTGGATCTCATAAACGGTTTGGAATACGGTCTTGGATTTTTTTACACACATTGCTATTAATTTGTTTATAACGCCTATAAAAACAGAATCCAAAAAAACACAGCCACTTATGATTAAAAAATATATACATAAAAGTAGGTATTTTGGTTCTAGTAGCTGAACTAAAGGACCTAATGGAAAGTTTTAAACGTTTATTTATATATTATAACTGCCTCCAACATCTGCGAAAGTATGTTTGTAATAGAGTAAGTATAAAAAAAGATACAACAAAAATAATGTCTCACGGACATCATGATTTTGAATCCGTCTATTGTAGGAGTTTTATATTATGTGGCAAGTTGTAACTAATTTCAATGGTTTGTTTATTTATTCATCTATACGCATTCTAATAATTAGCTTGATCCAATTAGTAAAAAAAGAAAAATCGTAAAAAAACCAGTGGCACTTAGAACTTAGTTATAAACCGACCAATTTCGGATGGCTATGAAAAAGCGACCGCTCAGTACAAGTATCTTACTTCTGAAATTTGCAATATTACTGACGTTATTTGGTACAGACGCATACTCAATACATAAGCGTTTAGTTTAAATAGATGCTTAAATACATATTGTTTATTATTTAGATTTACTCTTTTAAAATAAGTATTCGTGCATATAGGGTAAAACAGTACTTTATTACTAAGACTCTACTGTCTTTCCATCCGTTTGCCTGTTTTTCACCAGGCTGTTTTTTATGAACCGTTATAACTAGGCTGTTGAAATTTTCACAGATGATGTAGGCACCTATATCTGTTGCCGCAAACAACATTTACTAAAAACGGAATAACGTAATTATTTAAGGAAGGGCTCCAATGCCAGAAACCTGATTTTTGTCGCTTTTTTGCCTGATATTTTATAATAATGGTACGGAACACATCGTACGCGAGTACAACTAGCTCTTTGCCGGTTTCTATCATTCGGAAGCATTCTAGTTTGTATATAAGTTCTTATGGTACCTATTTTGTATATTTCTATTATTACTGATACCGAGCAACCCGTAAACGTAAAATATTACTGAGCTGTAAAAAAAAATTTTTACCAGAAGGTTATTTCTGTATGGTAGACAAATCCTGCATTTATCATCTAAGTACTTATAAAAGAATATATTAACCGTCTAACAGACCTTAGCTTTTCATATTAGCAAATTTCCCGGAACTTTGTGCTCGTATTTTATGGCCTATGTGACCCGCAGCTAAATGAGCTTTATATAAGTGAAAGAACTTTGAAAATCGGTCCAGTTTTAAAATCAATTGTATGCATACATAAAAACAATCAAATCTTTTCTCTTTATAGTATTATAGTAATAGTATACATAACAGATTGACGTTTTAAATTTGTATCATTATTGAAAGTTAAAGTGAGGTATATACAGTCTCCCATCTACTCAGAAATAACACAAATAACTACAAACCATTTATAGATTAATACTGTAAATAAGACTTGTGTCCGCGCCTGTACCTCATTTATAGTGGTATTACGTAGTAATGTTTGGAATGGCAGCAATTTATATGAAATGGTCGCTTTTTCATAGCCATCCGAAATTGGTCGGTTTATAACCAAGATTTAAGTGTCACTGGTTTTTTTACGATATTACTTTTATTACTAATTGGATCAAGCTAATTATTAGAATGCGTATAGATGAATAAATAAACAAACCATTGAAATTAGTTACAACTTGCCACATAATATAAAACTCCTACAATAGACGGATTCAAAATCATGATGTCCGTGAGACATTATTTTTGTTGTATCTTTTTTTATACTTACTCTATTACAAACATACTTTCGCAGATGTTGGAAGCAGTTATAATATATAAATAGACGTTTAAAACTTTCCATTAGGTCCTTTAGTTCAGCTACTAGAACCAAAATACCTACTTTTATGTATATATTTTTTAATCATAAGTGGCTGTGTTTTTTTGGATTCTGTTTTTATAGGCGTTATAAACAAATTAATAGCAATGTGTGTAAAAAAATCCAAGACCGTATTCCAAACCGTTTATGAGATCCAGCAAAAGGCCGAACATTTCCCTAGCGGCATTTTGAATAACTTCGGAGGCCTATGACACACAAATTCCATTTATGCATAAACATTTCTCTCTTATGATTAACTAATTGCTCTACTAATTAAATTTTGGATCCCTGACAAAATTCCGCCAGGGAAACGTTTCTCTGGCGTAATATGTTTTTGACGAATTTCTCAAAAATTACTGAATACACGAATTTCATTCATCGATAAACATTCGAAGGCAGCTTTGAACTAACGATCTAGTATATGCAACATTTATTATTCAATACTTTTCCGCTGGGGAAATGCACACAAAAATCATACCTATTTGTGTAAAGTGTAGATAGACTGATAACGAAGCTGAAGCTTTTGCTTTTCGAAGACTCCATACAAGTTTATATGTATCTATGAATTCTATGTTTAAGGTTAAATAAAAAATCGCATGCCGAGCCGCCCAGTCAAGTCTATGAGATGGACTCTATTATCTAATCACACATCCAAATATATGTATTACTCTTTCGGCAGAAAAAATGATACCATACATCGTCATAAATGACCTCTGCATTCAACTATGAGAAAATAATTCATTCTTGGGAATGGATTCATGTGGATGATGATGATGAAGAATCAGTTATTTATTTATTACCTTATTATTATTTAGTTATTTATTATGTTGCAGGTATAGTTGAGAAGTAGTTTGGACGAAAACGGGTTAAAAGACAGACTAACAATTGCTACAACGAATAAAACAAATCATAATTTAAAAATTTTTATTCTCCAAAGACTATTCTTATTAATATTAGGAAAGGTCAATTAAACTTCTTCATAACCACACTTGATAAAATTACTAGTTTACAAAATTAATGGATATCTCTATACCAGTTATTAGTATCTCCAATCTTTGTTAAGTGAATATATTCTAACTTATATTTCATTTTAAGACAATTAGAAAAATATATACGTTTTTAGGGTTCCGTACAAAAGTTGAAAAACGGAACCCTTATAGGATCACTCGAGCGTCTGTCTGTCCGTCCGTCCGTCTGTCACAGCCGCTTTTCTCCGAATCTACTGAACCAAATTAGATGAAATTTGGTAAGATAGTGTAATCCTATGACCCAAATACGGATGTGCAAAGTAAATAAAGATTTTTTTGAAATAAGGGTCATTTTGAGGGGCCCAAATACAAAATTAAAAAAAAAAAGTTTTGCAAACCTTACTGTGTCATATATCAAATGAAAGGGCTCATTATGAGGATCTCAAAAATATTTTTTTTTGTTCGGGTAAAATCAATACTTTTGATTTTATTCACGAAAGAAGGCAAAAATTGACCATTCGCCCCCCCTGATCTCCGAAACTACTGGGCCGAAAATTTTGAAAAAATTACAAAATATAGTTCATTCCTTGAAGATTGCAGGAAAAATAATATGAATTCTATCACTTGAAAATTAAGTGGTAAACTCACAATAATAAGTTCATCTAGGGAAATAGTTCACTAAAACACCACTAGATGGCGCTAGTCAATTGAATAAAACATTTTTTGCACATTGTGTGTGTGTTCACGAAGCATATTGTACGGAACCCTCATTGCGAGTTTGACTCACACTTGGCC
Organism: Rhodophaea formosa; assembly: GCA_963082605.1. NCBI lineage: Eukaryota > Metazoa > Arthropoda > Insecta > Lepidoptera > Pyralidae > Rhodophaea > Rhodophaea formosa. Next base: position 17,828,296 of record OY720207.1, read on the forward strand.
GGTTTTTTCTTTTTAATTTTAAAAACTACAAAGTTTTTCAATAGATTTCTAACTGGTACAAAATAAATAGGTAGTTAACAAATGAATCAAGTAGGTTTAAGAAAACATTCTTAAAAATAAAACTGAAACATATCTTAAATTAAACATGATATTCTCCGCCATCCTTCTTTTCATCAGAAAGAGATGACAAGATACTAGCTGAAGAGCTCTGTGACAGCCACAGGATATACATGATCAATCCTTCAAGAATACCCAAGCCTGCTCCTCCAAGCACATCCAAAATGTAGTGCCGTTCTTGTAAAACTCTTGACACGGAGACAGCAGTAACCCAGGCGATCAGGGGAGGGTAGAAGAATATGGAAATAGGGTCTAAATACATGAGGATGATTGCAATCATAACGGCCCTGCTGGTGTGGCCAGATGGGAAGGAAAATTTGTCAGGGCCAAGCTCCATTAGTTTGTTCATTGGCACGGGCCTGCGCCTTCTTACAAATGCTTTTATTACAGCTACTAATATGATATCTAGGATAAGAGCTGCAACAAAAGAAATTGACTATTAATATAGCATCTATGTATATAATTAAAACTTATAATAATTTACTGAATTCACAGGAGTTTTATTTGTTACCAAAATAATATGACCACCCATATGGCGCTTTATACATGGTGAGAATATTTTTATGACTATTACTTATAATTTAATTTTTGAATAAAATAATTATGTTATTAATGACCTACCAATAAGCATATTAACTTGAAGTTGGTAGAGGTCTTTATTATTGAATAGCCAAATAAAACTCAGCCAGCCCGCTAGCCACACAATGCCATGACAAGAAACCTGAAAATATAAACGCAGTAACATATTAAAATTAGTGCGGACTTTAATTATTTATGTCCTTGTAAAATATTGACAGTGCCTCGTGATACCAGCTTCTATCTATCAGCCAGGGACGTCCAATGATGGTCAGAAACCTCCCCCATAGATCGCCACAAATTGTGGTCTGCATGCCGAGACCCACCGAAGCCAGCTTAGGGCACCCAAATGAAAACTTAAATCTATCAGACAAATCACACAAATTGAGCTAGCTTTAAAGTATTATGGGATACTCGACAATACTACATTTTATAATTTATACATATTAATGACTGAACAACTTTCTACTGACACACTAAGTTTCAACATAATATGGCACAAGTTTTGGCATATAAATATGATCTGACACTGGTGTTGCAAGTGTCCATAGGCTATGGTAACCTCTTTCCATTAGGTAGGTCCAGGCCTGTTTGCCTACTTAGATGTATAAGACAAACTTATATTTTTAGCTTAAGGCCACAAGGCCCAGCCTGTGTCGGATGCCTGGTGCATTTAGTTAAAGTGGCCTTTTTGAAGACAAGTGATGACACAGGAACAATAATGCACTTACAAGCGGATTCGTTAATGCAAGTTAAGCAAAGTATGGAAATACTGTAATAATTTGTTTACCTCAAACAATTTAGCATGAGTGCGAATTGACCTCAAAGCAGTTATTTTCATAGCCATTTCAACAAACTTTTTTGTAATTTGAACATCATATTGTAAAATTTGTTTCAACATCTTTGGTACTTGGCGTTTCTCTTCTTTGCCTCCGAGCTGAAAAAGACAAAATGACATTTGATAATCTCTTTGACTAACTTATTATACATTCTTTACGGCCTCAGTATAGTTCTACACAAAAGATATGAATACAAATAAAGGATTCATGCAATGACATCATCACTCAGTATTATAGGTTTGAGTAGGTAATAGGTAATTCCTTAACATAATGAGTAAAGTTAAATATGAAAAAGTTACATGAAATCTTACCAAATCCATGTTGAAGAATCGTTAATGAGATGGTACGTGCAGAGGTTAAAGAGTTTACTACCCGATGGCAAGCACTTGTGTCAACTGTGAATAATATAATAAAGCTAGGACCATATAACACAGGCAAATGTGATCAAATAATAAAAAAATAATAGTCTCCAAAAACTTTACTTTGAAATGATTACTTTTCTCATTGAAACACTTACAAAGCAGAAAAAAAAAATTAATTAACTATGATTTTCAACAACACCGCTTTTCCAGGTTTGGATTGATATTTATTTCCATTTATTTATAACCTGTCAGGCTGTCAATGTCAGTTTATTGTCATAATGGTTACGTCATCATAGTGACTAACCACATAAGGATATCGATATCGATTTTTATCGGTTTTTATTGTATTTTTAAAAGAATATGGGATGGAATCACAATTTTTTTTTCATGTCTGTGGTCTTCGTAGTACTTGCTTGAGTTATAGTTGTGTGGTACGTAGTACTAGTACTATACGCTTCAAGTCTTCAACTGTAAATTATATTCAGAAAAACGTCCGCATGAGATGCTATCACAAACTATAAAGAGATACTATGCTATAAAGAACAAAGCGTTAGTTAGTTTAGTCTAAGTTTAGTTCTCTTTTCGCCATTTATGTTCTCTTCACGATTATATTTTATTTGCCTGGTACCACAGGTTCGATCCCCACGGGAAGCATACTTTGTTAAGTTGTTTCCAGTTTGGTTAGGACATTGCAGGCATGATTCACCTGATTGTCTGATAAGAAAGATGATTCCGTGCTTGATTATTAAGCCTAGTACTTACATAATTTGTGTTTGTTTGTGTTCATAAAATAAAGTATATGTTTGTTGAGTTTATGAACCAAATAAATATATTTCTTTCTTTCTTCTTTCTTCGGAAGGCACGTTAAGCCGGTGGTCCCAGCTGCCATCTGGTAGTCAGTAAAGGAACCACGAGAGGCCGAGAGGCAGTTCTGAACACTCCGAAGAACTCTGACACCAAGGTGTGCATCGTGTCACCTACACGAAATGATGATGATAATAGAGGCTTGATACCTAGTAGGTAATTCGACCTCTTTGACTCAAAGCAGCAATTTCACCATCAAAGAGTATATAATCGCTACTTTTCTTTCACCATTCTCAATGGCATTGATTGACGTCGTGTGCGTGACGTCCTCGTTGCATTTTTACGGTTACGGAGATTTTACTCTGTAAATATTTAAAAGACATCTTTTGTGTATAATAATTCATGTATATATTTGCAACTAGAAATAATAAAAACAATAATGGAGTTCTTTGGAATAACTATGTATGGCCCGCAAAATTACTTAGGCGATATAATGAGGGAGGAATACAAAGAGCCATACGACAAAAATAAAGTTAAACCTTTAATGGAAAAAATTGAAGAATATACAACAATGCCTAAAACGGTAAGTAATTTTTCTTTATTATTTTATGTTGTTTTTCAATGTGTAAGTGGCCAACACTAGCGTCTGATTTTTCAAACTAGGTACCTAAAGAAATCTGCCGATTCGATATATATAATTAAATCGGCCAAGTGCGAGTCGGACTCCAGCATGAAGGGTACCATACCATTATCTAACTAAACTACATGAGATGAGACTATCTGGCAAAAAAAGCAAAAAGTCATGTTTGTTTTATACGATAGCGAAAACAGCAATACATCATCTGTGAAATTCAATTGTCTAGCTATCACGGTTTAAGTCAACAAAATACAAACAATGTCAAACACAACCTAATGACCTGTGCTAATGACAGACGGACAGATAGAAAATTAAACTTTTATGAGTAAAACTTTTCTCTTTATACCTACTACAACAAAACACATCTAATACCTACCATCTGGCCGATTTGCTAACTCAGTGTACAACGATATGATTGTCACTTGACCATCCATTACGGTTTTCATATCTTAAATAAAAATAGTCATTCATACCGAAGCCGTAATAAATATTAAAGTTACCATGAAAACTATGTACACCGTAGTTGTCAAAAGTTAGCAAATCTTAGAGCATTAAACCAACGTTGGTTTAATGCTCTAAGTAGCAAATAGGCCTGCATATCTCGTACAAAATCGTGAGGTAAGTGTTCAACCATGGTAATACAATATGTACAATATGATGACTCGGCCGTGTCCTTGAAATAAATGCCTTCAGCCGCGTGTGCGGTACGTAAACATGTGATAGGGCTGCCCACATACAGCATTTTACAATTCAAAATTTGTGCGTACGGGGGCCAGATTTCTCTGCAGGAGACTGTACATAATAAACCACAATGTTATATTTATTTCACAGATTATTCGGCCAGAGGTAGACGTCATAAGACTGATAGATTGCTATATGGGCAGAGTAGACGGATTTGCCTATGGGTCATCCATAAGATTCATGAAAATGAAAAGGAAGGGGGTGCTAAAACCCGTTTATCCTTGTGAAATGTATCGACTTCCTCCTACAACATCAGTAGAGGTCAGAGCTTCAAAAGTGACATTTATTCTATCACTAGTAGTCCGCCCCGGCTTCGCCCGTGGTACATACCTAGCCTATGGCACTCAGGGATAACGTACTTATCCAACGGTGAAAGAATTTTTGAAATAGTTCCTGAAATTAGTACTTGCAACCAAACGAACAAACTCTTCAGATTTAGTGCTTAAAAATAATATGTGCTTTATCAATTTTGTGGTTTACCGCAACGCCACTAGAAGGTGCATGCATACCGCGGTATGATGGGTTTCAGAGGCAAACGCTCGCGGCAGAGGTTAGCTCAACGTGTTCACGAGTACGGGAGGTGCACTCGGGCGGTAAAGTTTTCAAATAAACCAAATAAACAATGTACGAGTAGATGTATTTATATCACAGAATAATAAATTGGTTCTTATTTTGGATTCGACTAAAAATATTCGTATTAATGTGTTTTTGAAGGATTTTACGAAACTCTGAGATGTGTATTTTAGGGTTGAATGAATGAATGAATGAATGAATGAATGAATGAATGAATGAATGATTAATTTATTTGAAGACATACACGACATAAAACAATATACAATTTGATAACACACCTTGTTTCACACTGTGTACGTCTTCAAATAGGTCCCAACTCAGCATATGTTGGTTATAAAGCCAACGCTGGTCTTCCGTTGGGACCTACGAGTATGTTGACGTCACGGGTGTGCGCACTTATGACTAACAAACCGGAACAAAAAATAAAACGAAGCAATAAAAACAAAATACAAATAAGAAACTCAGGGTTGGGTTCTATACCCAAAGGGTATGAACTAGATCCTATTACCTAGACTCCACTTTTTGTCCATCTATATTTTCGTATAAGAGTTAACTTATGATTACTAAAAAAAAATCAGCTCGCATAACTTATTAAGCGCCTTTCACATATTTCCGGGTTCCGGTTCCCGTCCCAGATGGTGATCACCCGTACCTCAGGACCATCCGATTTTTCCTCCCGGGACGCACAACTTCTTCTCTGGCTGTAGACTATCTGTGTACCAAACATTTAAATCAGTTCAGTAATTCGGAGTGAAAGCCAGACAGACAGAGTTACTTTCGCGGAATATAGGTATGGTAGATTGGGTGTAGGTTTCTACCATTTAATGTCGAATATATGTAATAAAAGACTCACGTAACTCCACTAGGTATTTATTCCATCCGACATACAGAAGAAGGTGCAGTAAGTAGCAAGGGTAGGCAGAAGTTCACACACAGCACAAGCACAGTAGAAAATTACACGTAGATAGTATACAGATAGTTCGAGAATAGGTGATAGACAGTTCAGAAGTAGGAAAAGAAACTTAAAGTAAACAAATGCAATAGCGCACAAGCAAATCACAATAGTTTTAGGTACGCGGCGAATCGCAAGCGAGCGTGCTCTAAGTGTCGTAGCTAGGTTTCGACTGGCGTGGCACTCGATGCGCTCGCGCATCGACTGCGGGGAACAAATCCCGTTATGTGACGCGGTGGTTAGTGCGTCGGATCAGTCGATATCGACATCGACAAACTGGTGAGTACACTTAGTTATTAAATAATTAATAATATTAAGGTTTATTTATATAAGGAAATATGTTTAATATAGTATGTATGTATAATGTATTGTATGTTTATGTATGTATTTTATATATTCAACTAGTCTTAATAATTACAAGTAAGTTTATATTTTATTGGTATTTATAAGTGTAATTATAATAATTTATATACGGTACCCTACACCACCCCCCTCCAGAGACCGTCAAGGGCGATAAAAGTCGGTAAATTTGACTCTGCGTCCTGAACGTGTGGTATATTCTTTTTGGACAGCTGGGGAGGGATCGTCGGTCTGATCAGTAAGTAGAAAAGCGGGCTTTACTCGAACGATTGATACCGTAACCTCTTTGTTTTTGAAAAGAATTTTGAAAACCTTATCTCCTCTAGACAAAACTTTATGTGGACCAGAATAAGCCGGTTGAAGTGAACCACGTGATGCGTCTTCACGCAGGAAAACGTAATCACTGGTTGCAAGATCTTTGTACACAAATACTTTGGGTTTATTGTGATGGGAGGTAGGTAAAGGTTGCAATTTTCTAGCGAAAGTCCTAATGCGGGTGGTAAATTCCGAAATATCTGTAGTACCAGCCGAAGCGGGATCGAAAAATTCGCCAGGCAATCTTAAAGGCTCTCCGTATACTAACTCGGCTGAAGAAGATTGTAAGTCTTCCTTAAAAGAAGTTCTTATGCCGAGTAGAACCCAAGGTAAGGATTCCGTCCACTTATCGTTCGCGTGGCATACTATGGCGGCTTTGAGTTGCCTGTGGAATCTTTCGACTAATCCGTTACAAGCCGGATGATACGCTGTTGTCCGCTTGTGCTCGAATCCAGCTATAGTCGACAGACATTTAAACAGGGCAGACTCAAATTGCCGGCCACGGTCGGTTATGATGTCCGTAGGACAACCAAATCTGGCAATCCAACCGGACAGTAACGCCTTAGCCACCGTTTCAGCGGTGATATCTTCGATCGGTATGGCTTCCGCCCATCGAGTGAATCGATCAACGGCGGTTAGGCAATACCGATATCCGTCAGAATGAGGAAGAGGGCCAATCAGGTCAATATGTACTTTTTTGAAGCGTCCTTTGGGCAAGTTATATGTGTTTAAAGGTGCGTTTACGTGACGATGAACCTTTGCCTTTTGGCACATTATGCAACTACGCGCCCAGTCCCGGCAGTCCTTCCTCATGCCTGGCCAAACGTACCTTTCGGCAACTAGCTTTGCTGATGCATTTGCACCGGGGTGGCTGAGAGAATGCAGGCTATTAAACACCTGTTTACGGAAGAAGGCTGGGACGAATGGCCTGGAAGCCGGTGTACTGACATCGCAGTACAAAGAAGCTCTGCTACCAGGTACGTACAATTTTTCTAGGCGCAATGAAGAACCTCCGTCTAGCAATTTTGCCAGTTCAGAGTCAGAAGCTTGTGCCTTGGCCAACAACTCGAGGCTTACGGGTGCTCCTAGTTCCTCGATACGTGACAACGTATCTGCGACGACATTGTCTTTGCCAGCAATATGTCTAATATCGGTTGTAAACTGGGCAATAAAATCTAAATGCCGATACTGCCTTGGCGAACAGTTTTTCTTTCTTTCGTGAAAGGCAAAACTGATCGGCTTGTGGTCAGTGTACACGATAAAATGACGAGCTTCGAGCATGTGCCTAAAATGCTTTATTGCTTCATAAATGGCGAGTAGCTCCCGATCATAAGGTGAGTATTTTACCTGAGAAGGGCTCAGCTTTCGAGAAAAGAATGCTAGTGGCTGCCAAGCACCGTCCTTAAACTGTTGAATGACAGCTCCAATGGCCTTGTCCGATGCATCTGTGACCAGCGCCAGCTTGGCAGTGCAGTCGGGATGTGCTAATAAAGCTGCATCGGATAAACTTTGCTTACTAGCCTCGAAAGCTTTTAAAGCCTCACCTGTCAAGTTGATAGGTTGTGATCCCTTCAATGATCCTGTCAACAGAGCGTGCAATGGAGCTTGAACCTGAGCAGCTTGAGGGAGGAACCTTCTATAAAAGTTAAGCATGCCCAAGAATGCCCTAAGTTGACGTACATTAGTAGGTATGGGAAATTTCTTAATGGCTTCTACCTTAGAGTCCAGTGGTCGGGTGCCTTGCTCGGAGATACTGTAGCCTAAAAAGGTTACCTCCTCTGCCCCGAAAACACACTTGGCTGTGTTCAGAAGCATACCGTAGTCGCGGAGCCTACCAAATACGATACGGAGGTGCTCCTCATGCTGAGTTTTGGACCTGCTAAATATAAGGAAGTCATCCAAATAGCAATAAACGAAATCTAGCCCTCTGGTCATTTCATCCACGAAACGTTGGAAGGTTTGGCCGGCGTTACGGAGACCAAACGTCATAAATGGAAACTCGTATAATCCGAACGGTGTGGTGATCGCAGTTTTAGGAATGTCGTCTGCGCTGACAGGTATCTGATTGTACGCTTTAATCAAATCTAAAGTGCTAAAGATTTTGCACCCTGATAGCGAATGAGCGAAATCCTGAATATGTTTGATCGGATACCTGTCAGGCAGTGTGCGAGCATTCAACATGCGATAATCACCACATGGACGCCAGCCGTTGTCCTTCTTGGGGGCTAAATGTAACGGAGAGGACCAAGAGCTTTCCGAAGGTCTGGCTGTACCGTTGGCGAGCATTGACTGGAATTCCTGTTGAGCAATTTTTAACTTATTTGGTGCCAGGCGGCGAGGCGCAGAAGAAACTGGGGGCCCTGGAGTGGTGCGGATGTGGTGTACCGTATTATGTGGGATATTACGATGCGTACCAGCTGGTCGAGTGATCTCTGGGAACTCATTAAGAATTTTATGATATGAAGTCTCGCCAGTCAAGACCTTTACAGAGTATAGGCTAGCACAATTATTAACTGACCTGGCTATAGCTGTTACAGAAGTGGTATAATCTATTAAGCGTTTATTGCGACAATCTACAATAAGGTGATAAAAGTTAAGAAAATCTACTCCTATTATTGGTTTTGTCACATCTGCAACTACAAAACGCCAAGAAAAAGTCCTGCGTAAGCCTAAGTCTAAATTCAAATGTACGTAACCATACGTCGATATGCTGGATCCATTTGCCGCAGTCAGCTGGAACCCTGTAGAAGTACGCCGTTCGCGCAGTGCCGAGCGAGGAAAGACGCAGAGGTCGCTTCCAGTGTCGACCAGAAACTGCATCTTTGAGTGTCGATCGGAAACAAATAGGCGACCAGAAGAAGATGGAGGGCAGTCGTCAGCCGCCATTATCGACCGCCCTTTAAGTTTTCCGCCTTGTAGTCGCATGGGGGGATGCATCTGCTTGCCTTCTCTCCAAACTTGTGGTGGTACCAGCATAGAGGGTGTTTCCGGTAATTAGACTGGGAACGCGAAGACGACCTATTCCGTCCTGAATGGGTGGGCCGGGAGCGAGGTCTGCTTCTGCTATTAGCCCCAAACGCTTGGTTAAACTGTCTGCGTAACTCGGCGATCTCTCTCGTCAGGTTAGTGATAATAGAACCTGGGTTTGCACTATCCGCTGCCGCGACACTAGGAGATGGGGTAGCCACATCGTTGACTCTGTCCGCTAAATCCGCTAGATCCTCCAAAGCCGCTGAACTCGGTTGACCTGCTAGCACCGTCTGGATTCCAACAGGGAGTCGACTAATCCAAATTGTTTTCAGGAAATCATCTGGAACTTCCACGCCGGCCAAGCCTTGGAGATGACGAAGAAAACGAGACGGTTTTCTGTCTCCTAACTCTTCGTGCATTAGAAGTTGCTTGAGTTTCTTCTCATTTGATGCACTCAGTCTTTTAATCAGCTCCGATTTAAGCTTTTCATACTTGTTCTCTGCTGGTGGGCTGATAATAATGTCTTTCACTTCACGAGAATATTGATTATCGAGTTGACCAATTATGTAGTTGAACTTTGTTACATCACTAGTAATCCGGTTAATGGCAAATTGTCCTTCTACTTGTGCGAACCATATTTCGGGCTCTTCCGGCCAGAAAGGAGGTATTCGAATGCTGACTTTAAAAACATCGCCTTTTTCTATCGATACGTGCCCCTCACTAACTTTAGGCCGCTCTTCGTTAGCGTTTGCCATCTTGAATTTCTTTGTTCTCGTCCGGTATTCGGACTTGGGGTCACCAGTATGGTAGATTGGGTGTAGGTTTCTACCATTTAATGTCGAATATATGTAATAAAAGACTCACGTAACTCCACTAGGTATTTATTCCATCCGACATACAGAAGAAGGTGCAGTAAGTAGCAAGGGTAGGCAGAAGTTCACACACAGCACAAGCACAGTAGAAAATTACACGTAGATAGTATACAGATAGTTCGAGAATAGGTGATAGACAGTTCAGAAGTAGGAAAAGAAACTTAAAGTAAACAAATGCAATAGCGCACAAGCAAATCACAATAGTTTTAGGTACGCGGCGAATCGCAAGCGAGCGTGCTCTAAGTGTCGTAGCTAGGTTTCGACTGGCGTGGCACTCGATGCGCTCGCGCATCGACTGCGGGGAACAAATCCCGTTATGTGACGCGGTGGTTAGTGCGTCGGATCAGTCGATAATACGTTGTCGATATCGACATCGACAAACTGGTAAGTACACTTAGTTATTAAATAATTAATAATATTAAGGTTTATTTATATAAGGAAATATGTTTAATATAGTATGTATGTATAATGTATTGTATGTTTATGTATGTATTTTATATATTCAACTAGTCTTAATAATTACAAGTAAGTTTATATTTTATTGGTATTTATAAGTGTAATTATAATAATTTATATACGGTACCCTACATAGGTATTGGTTTTTTGGTATAATAGTGTAGTGAGTGCAATGTTTTTTCCCATCTCAAAAATGTAAAACTCACATACACAAGTTTTCACATCACAAATAATTTGAAAACTTCTTGGAGCCGGACACCAGCTGATATTGAAATTAATTTAAGCTTTAGAAAAGGCTCGATTGTTTTAAATAAATAACGTATTGTTTTTCACAAATTTGTACTTATTATATGACACGTATATTTTACTAATTTTAGATGGGTACTTAATTTCTAAAATCACTCACGCATGTGCCTTACGATATGATGCATGCTGATGAGGGTTTTAAAAACCCTAACTAGGTTTTTTTTTTCGTGTGTGTAATTGGCCATCACTGGTGTCAGATTTTCAAGCTGCCTAAAGACATCTAACACTGCTTAACGACTGCCATCCGATGACTTTCGGGATCAACGGCTTAACGTGCCTTCCAAAACACGGAGGAGCTCGAGATATTTTTATGCCACTTGCATGCTGCGCCCGGGGATGCTTAACATGCGGAAACGCTAATAATACTCACGCCCACGAGGCCATAGGGCTCCAATTATGTTCTTCCTTTATTGCAGTTTGGTTGGTGGCAACATGATCCAGACTTACAAGGGAAGACTTGGTATATAACTTATCCAAGACGTCCCCAACCAGCTTCGCCGAATACATTAATCCTCGACAAGGTCCGAAAGAACAACAAATACGCTACTTTGTTCTGAGCATTACACTGGTGTTAATATAATTTATTAACATAAATTCAAAGAAAATGTGTTTCATTTAAATTACTTACCGAACCCGGGCACAGATATAATATAGTAACTTAGAATCATTATCCTAACTAATATTTTAATGTGAAAGTACCCTACCTACTGACCCGATCATCGTGTTTTGCATACACATAATTTAGGGTACTGAGAAGGATATTGTATCCCTTTTATATCACGCGTAGCGCGCTAGTTACTTCATACTTTATAGTTCCAGTTACACTTGCGTGCAGGGTTGAAGTCGGTTTCAGTTTATTTTGTGTGGGTGTGGTAGTTCAATAAAAAAAAAGGTACAACGTCTTCATCAACTTCTTGATTCACGAAAGAATAAAACAGAAATTAAATAAAACCCAATGGCATCCGTGTACATATTTTTTTTTTGTTTTTGTTTATTTTTCAAAATGCACTCATTATATTTCAGTAAAAATTATATGGAACCACCTTTAAATCTTTACCTGTCAAACAAAAAAAGAATCATTTAAATCGGTTCATAACTGACTGCGTAATTGCGTAATACATACGAATTAACCTCCTCCTTTTTTGAAGTTGGTTATAAAATATTTTTTGCTTATCTTACACATCTGTGGATACGACTCAGCGATTCGACTCTTGATGGACTCTCGTAAGCTCTAGCTATGTGGAACATCACTAGTGCGGAGTGACGTTTGACTGTTTGACGTTTCTCTCTTTCTTTCTTCGTTCATTGACATTCGTCGCGATAGGAATCATCGGCGAAAATGTCGTAAGTAATTTTGAAAAATCTAATCAATCTTGTAACATATTTCGTGAATTTATCCATCATTATTAAATTCAGGATGGCGAGAAATATAATCAAATGTTATTTTTCTCTACAGGTCTAAAGTATCGCGTGATACGCTCTATGAGTGTGTAAATGCAGTGCTCCAGTCTTCAAAAGACAAGAAACGTAACTTCTTGGAGACTGTTGAGCTCCAAATCGGTCTGAAGAACTATGACCCCCAGAAGGACAAGCGTTTCTCCGGCACCGTCAAGTACGTTTACCTGGAAAGAACATTTTTGTGGGAATTCGTAAATTTGAGGTTATAAGTGATTTCCACAGAAATGGATCTCTACAGGGAGTCAGCTTCGGTTGACGGGACTTGACCCAGAGTCTTTAAATAATGGGTAGGTAGGGTAAAACCTACCGTATTTACTGTGACTTGAAATATGAGGATTGTGGTAAGCCCAGGTGTTAGGTTATAATCTGGTGTTGTTGTAGACAAATGATGTTTTATTATTGCATGTATTATCTGTTGATATTGATGACAAGCTTTATCTGATGCTAAAATTCTTAAGCTCTCTTCTTATAGATTAGTGTAAGTCTAAATACTGTATAAACTTTGTAGGCTCAAGTACATTCCTCGGCCAAAGATGCAGGTGTGCGTTCTGGGGGACCAGCAGCACTGTGACGAGGCCAAACAGTTGGAAGTCCCGTGCATGGATGCTGAGGCCCTGAAGAAACTGAATAAGAACAAGAAGCTTGTCAAGAAACTGGCTAAGAAGTGAGTTGTAACTAGTAATAAATATTATTAATAATTTATTTTTATTGGTTCAAGGTAGCTGTTGCATGTTATTGAAGTAGGTGATAGACCTAATTCTCACTGTAATTTGTCAATTCTCAGCTCAAGACACATGGCATTCTGGAATGACACAATTTATTTTTTATTCTGGTCTTTACAGACTAATGTCTCTTTGATGAACAGACTTGACAGTAATACATACTTGTATGCCATGCAAGCAATGCAATATTTTTTTCCTTGTTCAAGTTTTCTTTATTAAGCATATATTCAATGGTCCTCGTTAAACTATATTTCAGGTATGACGCTTTCCTGGCCTCAGAATCCCTCATCAAACAGATCCCACGTCTGTTGGGTCCTGGTCTGAACAAGGCCGGAAAGTTCCCTGGTCTCCTCTCCCACCAGGAGTCCATGACACAGAAGATTGATGAGGTCAAGGCCACCATCAAGTTCCAGATGAAGAAGGTGAGAGTCAATTTTTCTTTCCTATCATTAATTTTTTAAACAGCTCTATAAAGGAATAAATTTTTCACAGTTTACTTACATACGAGCTCCGATTAACAACAAAAACTTTAAACAGACGATACTGGACAACGGAGTCATCACCCTACAGAATTTGAATTTGCGAAACACCAGACTAGTGCACCCTTAAATGCTAATCACATATTTTATTCCTGTCCCTTACGTAATCCTATCTGGATGGCCCTGACCCGGAAATGTGTGAATAGAACTTAAAATGTAATTTTGACTTTTGATATTTCTAGGTATTGTGTCTGTCTGTCGCGGTCGGCCACGTGGACATGACTCCGGATGAGCTCGCGCAGAACGTGCACCTTTCCATCAACTTCCTGGTGTCTCTGCTCAAGAAGCACTGGCAGAATGTACGGTCACTCCACATGAAATCCACCATGGGACCACCCCAGAGATTGTACTAAGCAGTAATAAATATTGACCTCTATTTGTTTTTAATTATTTTAATGCCTAAACCGAAATTCAAATTAAACTAGCAGTCTACCCCGGCTTCGCGCGTGGTAGTTAGTCTATGGTACTCAGGGATAATGTACCTATCCAATGGTGAAAGAATTTTTGAAATCTGTCCAGTATTTCTTAGCACCTTCAACCAAACAATAATATTAGTATAGATTAAGGGGGCACCCTAGGCACAGTAGCGACGCCAATCATTTTATTCCTAACTAGCAGCCCTACCCGGCTGCGCCCGGGCATGTATTATACCTGTATTATACCTTAAAACCTTCCTCGTGAATCACTCTATCTATTGGTGAAAACCGTATGAAAATCCGTGGAGTAGTTTTTGAGTTTATCGCGAACAGACAGACAGACGCGGCGGAGGACTTTGTTTTATAATATGTTGTAGTGATACTTTACAAATAGAAAGAAATTCAATAATATAAATCATATAAGCACTAGTAAATAATAACTTGAACAACGCTATTGGCCCACACTAGCGACGCCAATTATTTTATTCCTAATACTCAAACAGAATTAAATTCATGAATGTAAGTCGATCAAAATGGATGACATGCATTAAGAGAGGCCTATAAATTAGAATAAAACATTTTTGGGTGACTGTTCATTCTGACATCTGAATGGCTGGTCACTCAGCCGTACCTAGTGTCTTTGCTACGTGGAATTAATAAAATCTTTATAAACCAATAATTGCTGCCCATTTGTTTTCTTCAAACGTACCTATGTAGTATAGGTACGTGATGTAGAAAAAAATAATATTACGCCTCCCTGTTCCTGGCAAAAAATATATACGTTTAGTGACCGTTCATTCTGACGGACTTGGTATACAGGTATACAGACCAGCATTTTATCCTGTATAAAATGCTGGTCTGTATACCTGTACATGACCCTTGACATATCCTTAAAGGGGTGAGTGACACCGTCAATATGAACAACTTTTCCTATGGGGTCAATGCTGAGAACTCGAAAAAAATTTTTGCTTTCCCATACATTTCACCCGGGCGGCAGTTTTGTATGAAATTGACGATTTTTTTTTCGAGTTCCCGGCATTGATCACATAGCAAAAGTTGTTCATATTGAAGAGCTGGCTCACCCCTTTAAGGGTATGTATGTCGAGGGTCATGTTACACCCTGTATATTTGGATTTTATTATTGAAACTAGCTTTTGCCCGCGGCTCCGCCCGCGTTATATATATCCTATGTCCTTGTCCTTCTCAGTACCCTAACCTATATGTATATGCAAAATTTCATGATGATCGGTTCAATAGATTCGGCGTAAAAGCGTAACAAACAAACTAATTCTACTATACTTAAGGAAGCAATGTTAAGGCATACGTTCAATGTAAATTCGTTTAGTGACCGTTTATTCTGACGGACCATGCATGTATACCACTGGTCTGTGTAGAAAGTTAAAAGCTGAATGATTCAGTGGCTTAGGCAGGCAGTAAGTTGAGTGTAAAGTATTAACATAGGTAGGTACGTAAATATTCTGATATCTATGGTAGGTACCTATAGGGAAATGAACGAAGAGAAATGCACTGCGCAAATTTTTTTTATATTCATTATTTTTATACAATTACTATATAGTGAGTGCTTGTTTGTTACGCCTCCACGCCGTAACTACTGAATCAATTATCATGAATCTAGCTTTTGCGGCTCTGCTTGCTTTAATATCAATCCCTCCATGCTAACTTTTTCCGAGTTCAAAAGTAGCCTGTTTAAATTTGCTGAATAAACTATATTGAAATATTTTCCAAATTATGGTGGCTTAGCCATGCGAAATGTAAACAGTAATTCGTAAAAATCTTTGAAGTGTTATCCGTCCAGGACTTTATTGGAATAACATTTGAAATGATCTCTTCGTTTTCTAATGTATTACCCTTCAGCTCGTCAAAGCACGTTATGCAAGAAGGGTAAAAAGTAAAAACAATACGGTAGTTGCCTAATGTTAAGATTATATAAAATTTGTTTCTAATGAGACTAATTTCTATCTAAAAACACTATAAAGAACACTTTTAATTTGATATCGATTCGTTAAGAGATCTTAAAGCTTCTTTAAAGTTGGGTGAATAGGACCATTTTTTAAAGTATGAAAATCTTTAATTACAATTATACTGTATTTTAGTCTGCAAAATTTATAGCAACTTTTATTATGAAACCATTACCATAAACGAAATATTTCGTATAGCTACCAAACAAAGTTCTCACGCCTCCCATACAAAATACAAGCTTGTGACGTCACAAATATTTAGGCAACTCAGCGGCGCGTTTTCACGTCTAAAAATTTACGTCTAAAAACATGTGTCTTTAAAACTTTTATAACCGAAAGAGTTTTTTGTTTAGAAATGTATTTCTGTCACTATTGTGTTTATTTTTGGCAGGTCTTTACTTAGCAACATGAAAAAAATTTTAGTCAACATGCCCATTATCATCATTGGTTTTTATTTCTTAAACTATATCACTTATACTCTTAGAATCAGGATTTAACATTTCGTCGTCTGTGTCATCACTATCGTCATCTTCGGGCAATTGCTCATCTCCATCTTCAACTGAATCTTCACTAGCAATACTCTGTTGAGTAGCTATTATTTCACCATGTATGTCCTTGTTCTTAAGATTACCCATCCAGAAAGCTTCGGAACAGTTATTTGCTGCCAAAGCAGCTTTAACCTTGTAAATCAAGGTTTCAAGCAACTCTCTCATGTATGGCACTTTACTCATCAATACAGTATCTTTCTTTAGTCGAGAATGGCAGCAAAGGGACTGAAGAAACCGTGTTGATTGTTGAAGAACCTTTAAAATCTCTAAAACTTCCTCAGTTTCAGTTTTCAGCTGAATCTCCAATATTGGTATACCCTGTGACATGAACAGTTTGAGTATAGGAAGGGATTTTTTGAAAAACGCTGACAAATTATTTCTATTTTCAAGAGTTTTAGCAATATCTGACATGTGTTTCAAAATAACAGCCACATCTTTCCACAAATCTAAGTGCTCTGAATTGGATAAACCTTTACTTAGACGAGCTTTTGCTGCTTCATGTACTGCAGTTCCCAGATTTCTGTACAAAATGGCAAAGTTATTTTTTGCTATACTTTTAAAAGAATTCAACATATCGTTATGACGTTTCAACAATTTTATATCATTGGTTAACTGAAGTGTCAGGTTCTTTAGAGCCAAAATTTCGCTATTCAGAAAGTAAATCGAAGCCAATCTATCTAAACATTGATTGAATATCAATCCTTTTTCTGGTACACCATCTGCAGTTTTCCATTGTTCAGATAAAAACTTTTGCGACATATCTCGTAATATTTTTAGTACTGAAGTATTATCGGAGTACTCTTGAATAGACTTAATTAAATCTATTAATGCCACAGCAGTAGACAACTGTAAGCAATATTTTTCATGCTTTTGAAAATATTTTGCAACAGTTGTAATTAAGTCCTTCAGTGATACAATATTAGTGCTGGTTATTGAAGCTATAGTTCTCAGTGAACTTTTTAGTAATGCACTGTGATGGTTCTTAAATCCAATCCATTTGAAATAAATTGTGTAAAAATTATATATGAACTCCAAATTAGTAATACAGTCAATAATTTCGCTGGTTAAGATAACCTCACTTTGATCATCATTGCTTTCTGGTAAATTACTTTCTAGATTGGAGGTTACAAATTTTAAATGCTCTGCAACTTTAGGTAATACTTCACTTACTGATCTAGCGCATTCTTCAGCTTTCTTAGCATCATAGGTAAAACAATCATCTGGTTTGGATAGAAAAGTTTTTCTCTTAATTTTAGAAACTAAAATACCCTCCAAATTGTTATTTACACACTTCAGAAGAAACTTTAATGTTTTTATTGTAAGTTCTGTCTCATCTTCATCAGAAGTCAAATCTGTTTTTAAGAGATGAAGTAAATTTAAATTTAAAGGACGCAGTGGAATGTTATGAAGGGAATCAAACTTACTTTTTACTGCAGTTTGGTTCTGAGTTGGTTGTGACTTAACAGTTTCAGGTAATACAGTGTCATCATGTGCAGGCTTCTTTGGATTTTTTTGTTTAACAGCCTGAGCTTTCACAGGCTTATTATCTACCTGTTCTCCAGTGTACTTGTTTATGTTAAACGTACATGTAGGTGGCTTGTAAGATATCTTAGATTTCAGAAGAATTTGGACAATAATAATTTCAAGTTCTTCAATTTGTAAAACTCTATTCAAAATTTTTGTTTTTAGTGCCTCATCATTTTGAACAGAAAAGGCATTTAATAACTCTCTAAACCAGTTGACACAATGTATTATACAATCAAGAATATTGGATACAGATGAAGGCTCCATATCTTCAATTAAATCAATGTCGAACTTTGGCAACACTATGGGGCAGCCCAGTAATGCATCAATGTTGGACAAATTTCCTTCATGTTGTTTTGAATGTAATGTCTGAACAAGTTGAAATAAGGGAGATAAAATCCCAACATGGATTTCACTATTTGCCTGCAAAGCTAACCCTCCAATATTAATAGCTATAACTTCATCCATTTCACTTTCTGCATTTAGGCAATACTGCATTGATAAATTTAAATCAGACACAGTTTCTTTTTCTATAGAATCCACTATAAAGTTTTGTTGCAAATCATTTGTTACTGCATCAGTCAACCAAGCCAAAAACTGTTTGTTAATATAACTGGCTGCCTCAATAATTTTAGATAGCTCATCATAGAAAAATGCTATCATATCTGGAAACTGCCTTGTACTTCTGCTAATCAACTCTATAATTTGAGCTGCTTCTCTAAGGTCTCCTTCAGATAAATGAGTAACAGATCCATAACTGACATCGTCAGGAAATTCTGTAGTGTGGTCATTGTCACTGGTTGCCATAAGGTATTTTATAGCATGTGTTCCTGCTAATATTCCCTGAATTTTAATTTTGGGGGATGAACTACTCAATTCTTTTCTGACTATCATATGGATATCATCTCTTATAACTGAATTCTCATAGCTATAAGCAAGGCCACATAATAAATTCATAACTGCCCTAATTTCTACAATATTCATATCATCCATTCTATCTAGTAGAGTCAACATCTGAACACTTTGGGGCTTCAGTAATGACATGTCTTTAGATGCAACATTGTTCAATATAAGTAAAATGCTCAAAACACATTGCTTGCAATCTAATCCCAATTGAAGTAGTTCAGCAACTACCGTTTGGCAGCAATCTTCAAGATCAGATAACATCAGTGTATAAATATGTGAGCCAAAGGATTCAACAATTGGGTCTCCCTTGGTTTTCAAGATGGAATTATTTAGACTAATCAGATTTCTAAGATAGTGTTTGAGAATAGGTTTAAATTTCTGAAAGCACTCATCAATTAGCTCTTCTTTCAGTATATTTAGTTTTATTTGTTTCTTTATCACATTTTCCACCTGTCTTTGCTTTTCTTCTGATATGGAAGACAAGATCAAAAGTATGATAAAATCAATTGGTTTGTGCTCAGTATTAACTTTGCAAGAGGCGACTACTTTCATCCAGTAACTTGCTATCACCTTTGATGAAACCATGGAACTTCTTATAGCCGTTGCAGTGAGGACCTGACTCGATGCAATATCTTGAAGTTTTGCAACAGATGTCGGCCAGCCAAGGGCATTTCTTAAGCCCTGAACGGTGTCTAAGTATGCAGTATCACTCATTCTTCCAGGAATAAGCAAAAACTTCACAAAGTTAGGAAAATGAGCACATTTAGATAAACTCACAAGAATATTTAAAGTTTTCTTCTGCAGTTGTTCATATTGATCATCAGACAAACAAAGGTATGACAGACAATCCAAAATAGCTGGAATTAGATCATGGTCTTCACTCAATATTCTACTCATTTCAGCAGCTATGTTACTATGTTCTTGATCCCCAATTATGTCTGGGATAGCAGTAATAATTTCAAGTTTAACCATTTTCTCCGATGCCACATCAAGTAAGTTGATAAGCTGGGTGGAAACTTTCTCGGTGTCTGTGATGTTATCTACCGATGAGAAACATTTTAATATCATTTGTATCCATGGACCACATTTGCACTCTGCAGCTAGATCAATAGCTTTTTCAAAAATACAATCAATAAGCTTACTCTGTAGAATTGGGACACTCAATAATATTTTGAAAACACTATCGTTTGTGGCATGTTCTTCAGGGCTATCACCAGTTATTCTTATAATATTTGGGAACAAATAGTGCTTAAATATATCAAGGTCCTTGCATTCCTTAACTAGGTTTGTGACGAAATCCGACACATTTCGTGGATAGTCTACATGGTTTTCAAAAGCCTTCTTTATGTTACGCACAATATGAACAGTTTCTTGGGAAGCAATGCATTTATCAGGAGGATTTTTCAAAGCCAAACCACTTTGTAACAAAGTTTTGAAAAAATAAGTGTTCTCATCAACAGTTTTCAGTTTCTTGACCTGGCTTCCAGTACTCGATCTCGTTCTTTTATAACTCATGTTAACGAAAGTTCACACGAATATTTATTTACACAGTACCTATTCAATTCTAATAACTTTTATCGAGAATTTACAAAATAAAATAATGCCGGCTGGAATACAATACAAAGAGAAATGCACAGATTAGACAGAGTATGTTGTCATGTCAAGTTTAATTTTTTAAATACCTAGTTTTACGGCCCTGGGTACGAGTACAATATGAGTCCTAGGTAGAACGTGGGTGGAACCTTTCTTAATTTATTTTGCCAGTTTTCGAGTTATTATGACTGATTCTACCAGAAGATGTACCTAGTGTTGACCAGAGGTTTTATCATAGATGATGCAGCAAGGCGGAAAAGCACCAGTCCGCTATAATTACACTACAGCCACCATTTCACTTATTGTTCATAAACATTAACACAAAATTACACCGGTTTATTACATTATTGGGTCATTTATAAGTAATTTGCAAAACAATATTTATCAAAAACTGTGTCGTAGTGGGTAGTCCCGTAATCCCACAGGAGTGCTATTTTTGAACGCGTGACTCACTAAAACGGAAGTCGTGCACGACTACAAGTCACACTCGTCTTCCAAGTCAGGAAATGCCATTTTGCCATATTTTTGAAACCATCGCTTGAACTGTAGTGCTGCCAACCTTCAACGAAAAATATTTCATTTCTTCTTATTTTTTATAATTTTTTTAAAGTTATTATGGATTTTTAAAATGTTTAAGAAGTGTAGCGTCAAACGGAACGTAAAATGATGACATAGGAACTTCAAATGACAGGAAGTGACTTTGACATAAAAGCGTTCGTCGCCTGCGGAAACGAGCGGTCTCAACCGCTCGTTGCAATCACTCGCCAACTAACGATTCAAAAATGCGGCCTTTTGGAAACACTCGCGTCAATCACTCGTTTAGTGAGTCACGCGTTCAAAAATAGCACTCCAGACCTGTATACACGTGACATGTCGTATCACGTCAAGAAAAGAAAACAAGCGTCTCTGAGTGAAAATTATTTAGTTTGACGTAACTTATACTCACTCCGTGACGCAATATCTTTCAGATTATTTCATATAAATATTGTGGTTTTGTAAAATTGGTATAATCGTAAAATGAATCTAAATATTTCAAATGTGGGAAAATTTGTATGGAAATCTCAATCTGTAGCTGGTGTTGGGGTACGTCTATATCGTGTTTTCTTTTTGTGTAACCTATTTGGACCTGATATATTAATTCAAGGGTTGAAATTGAGAATCGTGCGCCCGTGTGCTTTTCTGCCCTTAGTCGTTCCGGGTGGTCATAAAAAAATAACCTGAATGTTCAGTTTTAAAGAAACTGTTTATTATTTTTTTAAAATGATATTCAGTTATTGAGAGGAATTTAAATATATTTATTACAAGAGAGATGTTAGCAAAAATAGGAAATTATAACAATGACAGAAAACGAATAAACAAAGTATCTTAGCAACCGTTGTGATGTGAAGATAGGTACTAAGAAGGTGACATTACTTCTTAACACCCTCCTTAATTTTTAAGAATTTTTTAATAAATTCTTAAGTCCAATGGAGTTGCTGATATGTCTTATCTTTGGGCCAAACAGTGCCTTCGTCATCATGTCTGCCAATTGTTTTTCAGCAGGGACCCATTCCACTAATAAATCTCCATGTTCCACACATTCCCTTATAAAGAAATGTTTCAACTTTATATGTTTTGTGCGCTTATGATACTCATATCTCGGATGATGCGCTAGTTTAACTGTTGACTCATTGTCAAGGTTTAATACAGGCTTCATTGTCTGTGTTAATTCTTTAAGAAGTCGATCTATCCACAAAATTTCTTGAGTGGCTTCACTGGCTGCTGTGACTTCAGCTTCTGTAGAAGATATGGACACAGTTGCCTGTCTCTGGCTTTTCCAGCTGATAGCAGCTCCACCGAATAGACACACTATTCCAGATGTTGAGCGGCCTGTTGTCTGATCCCCTCCGAGATCTGCGTCACTAAAACAAACCAAGTGATTTGGTGACTGTTTTGTATATTCAAGTCCTTTGCTCTCTGTACCTTTTAGGTATCTAAATATTCGCTTCACCAACATAATATCAGATTTTGTAGGCGCGCTTAGATTTCTTGAAGCTACCCCGACTGCATATGAGATGTCGGGTCTTGTGCCCACTGATAAATAAGATAGAGCACCGACGGCTTGCCTGTATGGAAAGTCGTGTATCTCTTCGACATCTTCATCCATTTCATCTCCTTTGATGATTGGAGTTGGTGCAGCTTTGCAAGTGGACATTTTATACTTTTCTAGGACTTTCTTCGTATAGGCCTTTTGACAGAGAGTTATCTTATCTCTGCTTATTTTCATTTCTAAGCCTAGGAAGTATGATGCAGGTTTTGTGGTGATCTTGAATCTGTTCTTCAACTCTTTCAAGAATTCTGCTCCAGCGGTGTTTGTGTTGTATGCTACAAGTCCATCATCTACATAGAGGCCAATAAAAACTTTGGATGAACCTTGTACTCTTATGTACAAACACGGATCAGCTTCAGACTGTTTGAAGCCAGTTTTTATCAAAAAATCGCTGATACAGGTATTCCAGCATCGTGGTGCTTGTTTCAGGCCGTAGAGGCTACGTTTTAATTTACAAACACGTTTTGTGCCATCATGATAGCCTTCGGGCTGTCTCATGAATATTTCCTCCATAACTGTTCCATTGAGGAAAGCCGTGGACACGTCAAACTGACATAAGTTCAAGTTATCTCGAACAGCTGTCGCAATTAGTGCCCGCACATAGCTGAGTCGTACAACTGGGCTGAATGTTTCATCATAATCTATCCCAGGTTGTTGAGAAAATCCTTTTATGACCATTCTGGCTTTGTATTTGTCTACAGAACCATCAGGGTTCATTTTAATCTTGTAGACCCATTTGCACGGTAGTGCTTTTCTGTCTTTGGGTAATTCTACAAGATCCCAAGTTTCGTTTTGTTCAAGTGATTGAATTTCACTATCCATTGCTGCAAGCCATCGTTCTTTATCTGGAGATTTTATCGCTTCTTTAAATGTAACTGGCTCTTTAGGTTTATTCAAATTTTCAACTTCTAAAGCTGCAGCCAAAATAAAATCATCGTACCGTTTAGGAGGTTTGATTGTTGATCTGTCTCTTAAGTTTGGACGACGTGAAGATGCGACATTTTCTTCAGTAAAGTTCTGAGTATTGACTGATTCTGTAGCTGACTCATAGTCACTTTCGATGGTATCTCTTTGTGTATCATCTTCAGCACTATGAAGAATATCATCTTCAGCATTATGAAGTATATCTACAGCAGTAGAAGGAATGTCTTCAGCAAAAGGTAGTATATCTCCTTCAACTGTCATCGATTCAGAATTGATAGGCTTAAGATTTATGTCTACAGCGTTTTTCTTAGGTAGAACCCTTTCGTCAAAAAGGCTTTTCAGCTCGTTTTTATTTTGTTCGTTATAGAACATAGTCTTCATAACTCTTGTATCTTTAGAGATTAATATTTTGTTTTTTGAAGGTATGAAGATCCTGAATGCTTTTGATTTGTCTGAGTAACCTACGAAAATGCCGGGTATGGCTTTTGGTGCAAACTTGTGCCCGTTTTTGCCTTTAATCAAAACGTATGTCTTTGATCCGAACACGTAAAGATGATTAATACAGGGCTTTCTGCCCACCCATAGCTCAAATGGCGTTTTATTACCGATAGCGCTATTAATACTCCTATTTGACAGGTAGTTAGCAGTGTTTACTGCTTCACCCCAAAGTCTTAGGTTGGTTTTTGCATCTATCATCATAGTTCTCGCTTTCTCAATGAGAACCCGGTTCTTTCTTTCTGCGATCCCGTTCTGGTGCGGCGTGTAGGGTGCGCTTAGTCTTCGTTGAATTCCGCATTGTCTCAGATAAGTATCAAATTCCTTGTTTATGTATTCAGTGCCATTATCGGACTGTAAATACTTGATTTTGTTTCCTGTGTGCCGTTCAGCTAACTCTTTGAACTCTTTGAATTTGGAAAAAACTTCATTTTTATTTCTCATCAAATAGACGAAACAATATCGGCTGTAATCGTCTATAAATGTGACAAAGTACTTGTTTCCATTGACGCTAGGAATTTGTATAGGTCCACAAACATCGCTATGTACGATTTCTAGGCGTGCAGTAGTTCTTTGAGTTGTTTTCACTCGAGGTGCTGGCACTGCGTGAAGTTTAGCTTGTATGCAGGATTCACACTCGGTGAGTTGTTCGGAAACATCAAAATTCAAACCAATGAGGCTCTCGTTATTGAGGGCAGTTTTCATATCAGAGGCATTCATATGACCTAGTTTCCGATGCCATTCATCAATATTCGATGAAGTTTTCACTATGTCTGGCATATTCTTTTCATTGTTGTTGATCATATTGCTGCACTCATGTTTGATCGGTTCAATATAATAAAGGCCATCATTTTGCTTAAATGCCGTAAGAGTAATCCCATCTTTTTTGTTTACTATAGTCGCTTTATTTTTGAAGAAGGTAACTAAACAGCCGGCATCTGTCATCTTACTGACGGAGAGTAAATTAGTGCATAGACTAGGTACAAACAGTGTATCCTTAAGATGAGTTATGGCCATCTTGCCTTTGTCTTTCGTCAAAAACGTTACTGTTCCAGTTCCTAATATCTCAGCTGTATGTTCCTCTGTAGCAAAATTAAGTTTTCTGCTTTTCGACTCTAGTTTGACATCTTCGAATATTTCTCGTTGATATGTCATATGCGATGTACAACCGCTATCCAAAACCCAAATGTTTCTATTTGGTGCCTTGTTGCGAGTAAGTAGGCATTGTCTTGCAAAGTGATTCTTTGGTGAATCGTACGCCTTTTGCTTTGGTTTCTCTTTCTTTGTCCAGCAGTATTTGCATATCTTGTGGTGTTTGTTTTTAAAGATATTGCCTTTTTTCTTACATATTCTGCAGCAGGACATGTAGAAAGCTTCTTCATTGGAAGATGATGGTTCAGGTTCGTTGCTTTGACTGTGTCGTGCTTCACATTCTTCAATAATTTTAATTTGAAGCTCATGAGGCTTTGGAAGATTGTCGCGTGACTCTATTGCAACTCTGAAGTTATCATATTCTGGTGATAGACTGTATAACATCATAATTGTTAACAAATCTTCATTTATGTCTACGCCCATATCAGCTAACTTGTCAACTACATCCATGAATTTGTCAAGGTGTGAGCGGACATCATTGCTGTCGAGTTTTGTTAGCACAAGTTGCTTCAAAAGAGATGCCTTACGCGCAGGTCCCTTGCTTGCGTAGGTTTCTTTAAGTTTATTCCACAAATCTTTCGCTGTCTTACAATTCTTTATTTGTTTAAGCTCGGATGGAGCAATGGTGAGAATCAGCTCTGACTTTGCTTGTCTATCTCCCTCTTGTGAAATATCTCCACTATTCTGAATATCATCAGACTCAATATATTGCCATAGTTTTTGGCGAATGAGTAGTGCCTCCGCTTGAATAACCCATGTGTCATAATTTTCTCTAGTGAGAGGTTCAATTCGAACAGACATCGTTATAAACTTGAGGTACTTACGTCTCTGCTACCATGTTCAGTTTTAAAGAAACTGTTTATTATTTTTTTAAAATGATATTCAGTTATTGAGAGGCATTTAAATATATTTATTACAAGAGAGATGTTAGCAAAAATAGGAAATTATAACAATGACAGAAAACGAATAAACAAAGTATCTTAGCAACCGTTGTGATGTGAAGATAGGTACTAAGAAGGTGACATTACGTCTTAACACTGAACCTAACTTCTTTTCTGCCCTAAGTCGTTCCGGGTGACCATAAAAAAAAATCGGGGCGCACGATTCTAAATCCAAGCCAATTCAAGTACTTACTTACAGTCATAAGTTTCAACATTTGCAACTAATATTCTGGTATATTTTCAGTACCAGCAAGTCAGGAATAAATGGGCGAATTGGATGATGATAAGGGACGTAAAACGACGACGAATGAGCGCTGAAATTTTTTTGGAGAGAACCAGAATCAATGCTTTAAGAAAAAACGATATTCTGCCAGTGGAGATCAGAGAAAGTGCCGATAAGGAGATAAATAAATTCGAAATGAACGGTATTCCGCTAAGGATTAACAATAGATGTGTTGTTACATCCAGGTGAGCTCGTGTGTTGAATCAACATCATCTGCTAAACCTAAATAAAAACTTAGGTATATTAAAGACGCTTGGGTTATGAACATTTCTCTACTACTATTTTAAGGAGAAAGATTGGATTATTTTGAATGGACTGAAACTGGATCAATTTTCAAAATTGTTTCACCTATAGAAAACTTTTTATCTGCAGGTGACTTAGGCTTTAGTTTAGTACTATTATTAATTCTGTGCTTTAGTTTAGGCCGTGGATGGTGCAGGAAATTTGCTAGTCTTATAAAATGTACTCTTTCTCAACCTTTTGAGATTTGGAGGGTAACAAAGGGTGTTTTTGGCCGAAGCACCAAGCATTACAGCAAGGTTTTTTGTAACCTATATTGCCCCACTGCTGGGCAAAGCAAGGTTTTACATTAGAAAAAATTCTGTTTAAAATATTGCTTATGTAAGACCTATTGTTTAATATGTGTTTTTCCTTGTATAAACCTACATAATTATATTTTTTTAATTTTAGGCCCAGAGGAATTGTACCTGAATGGAGAATGAGCCGTATTGTGTGGAGGCACTTAGCAGACTACAATAAGCTCTCCGGAGTACAGAGAGCTATGTGGGGCTAGTTTATAGTTATCTTACACAAAGTCATAATATTATAGTTAGTAATAAATGTTGAGTATTTATAAACAATTTATTATTATATTATTATTATTAGAAGAACTACCCACATTTATGAATGAAGGTGAATGACTTTATTTTATACATAAGTATAAAATAAAGTCATTCACCTTTAGATTCACCAGTCATTCTGTCTGTTTGGTTACATCTTTTAAACTACTCAACACATTTTAGCAATAGATAGTGTCATGAGGAAGTATTCAACATTCCCAGGTGCAACAGGGAGGGCTGCTAGTATTATATATAGAAAGCAAACTTGACCGACTGACTTTTTATATAAACGCACAGCCGAAACGACTGTACCAGTGGTGTTGGTACAGGTTCCTTTCATGATGTGAGCAATAAAAAAGGATTTTTGGAAATTTAACCCCTAAGGAGAAGAAATAGGGGGTAGAGTTTTATAACGACCGCGTAGCGGGACAATTGCTAGTAGGTATTGTAAAAAGTAAGTAAAAGTTACTAAATAAAGTAAAAGTTTATAACAGCATTCGGCCAGTAGCTGCACATGTTCCCTTGAGTACTTCATTTCAGGATTCAAGATAACCCATGTCCTCATCTGTATGCCTCATCATCATCAAAATTTAAGAGCTAAGCTCTTGTCGGTGGAGCTCCCTCCATCTGTCTCTATCCTCTGCCAATCTCTTAACTTAATACCGGTATGATACACTGTATGCCTCACAATCTCACAATAATAATTGTGAGTCACAATAATGTCATTGATGTGTCTGTTTAGGAAACATTCTTATCCAAGGCTTGCTTGCATTCCTTTGATTGGTTTTCACAATTCATCGCAAAAAACTGCAGCTATTTTTCAAAATCGTACTTAAATATAATAGGAAAGCATTGGCTCTCCAGGCTGTCTGCATTCAGCTTTTTCGTCATCATCGAAGGTATGCGTTACACCAGCCGAAAAGTATCTCTTTTCGAAAATTGACAATGGCAAATAATTAGAGCCTAACGTAGTATAAAAGTGCCTGAAAGTCTTGAATTTGTGCCGCCAGCCGTTTAAGAGATATTTCAAAAAACAATTTCTGGCTGGCGTAACGTTACTCCAGCCGAATTTTTTTGATCCAGACTACCTAGGTCTAAATGGTATGCGTTACTCCAGCCGAAAAGTATCTCTTTTCGAAAATTGACAATGGCAAATAATTAGAGCCTAACGTAGTATAAAAGTGCCTGAAAGTCTTGAATTTGTGCCGCCAGCCGTTTAAGAGATATTCGAAAAAACAATTTCTGGCTGGCGTAACGTTACTCCAGCCGAATTTTTTTGATCCAGACTACCTAGGTCTAAATGAAGTACACACACGGATAGCTTCAATTTGTGCTCAATAGTGCCTTATATTTTCAAATTTGTGCTCCATACGGTTTCAGAGGTATTCAATTTTCGGCTGGAGTAACGTTTGCTCAGTTGCTGTATCTCTGAAACGGCAGGCCAATCAACCGTCGTTTTTTGTATAGATATAGAACGCTATTTGTGCCATAGGTTTCATAAGTATCACTATTATGGTTAACGAGTTATGATTTTTTTTTCTAAAAATCGAAAATAGGCTCTAGCTCTTAAACAAAGAAACCTTACCAATTAAAACTGGTACCAACATGTAGGTCTTATACCACCACACATAATTAGAAGAAATCATCAGCCTATCCCACAAATTCGGTGAGTTATGACGATATTCCTTATTTCGGAAAGTCAAATACGGTCCTGTGATTTTGAATAAAGAATTCACTGTTTTCCTGTGAGCCGACTGATTTCATATTTATACATTATTTAGAGCTTTCATTTGAGAATATACCCTCAAAAATGTAGATAGAAATACCTACGAATTAAATTAATAATAATTGAAATCTATACTTAACCATTCTTACGCGATTACCCGACCAAATTCAAACGTATATTAAAAAGCGGCCGCGCGGTACCTAATGCATCACTTCTTAAATATGTACTCTTATATTATGTGGCGGAGTACAATCGTGTAGAAAAAAAGTTTATATATATTTTGAAGGCTTGTATTATTTTAAATAAAAACAATAAGATCAAAAATGAATTAAGATGTTGATTGTTACACACATGGACCAATGTAATGCGAACTATGAACACCTAATTTATGTAAGTAGGTACGTCTTTCATTTTTTGTTTTAGATGATTAGAACATATGCTAAAATATTATAACATATGTTTATGTACTTATTAGATATTTATATTAAAGACCACACAAAAATTGAAGCAAATGAAAGAAATTCCTGATGCATGGAGGTGAAACATCACATGCATCAGGAATTTGTTTACTCGTAAAATATACAGTTTCGTGGGTATCGGAAACAGGTTATCTTATACCGGACCAGATCAAAGGTTACACAAAAATTACTAGGGAAAAGACGGTATTCGTATTCTCTATATAATAAAATGACGCGGAAGAGAAAATTAAATGAACTCTTTCACTTTTGTCCCATCTTTATTGTGTCAATAATAGAAAACGAGTTATTTTATATTCATAGTTATAAAGTTTTTGAGCTACCAAGAATGTAATGAATGACCTATAGATAAACGCATAATAATAAATAGCAGCTACGGTATACGGTAAACACATGCAAAGTGTTCGCAACGAACAAAAGAACGGATTTCTTAAAACCGGTACATACGTTGCCGACAGTTAAGGTTATATGAGCTAGACAATTAAACAATAAAATGACGAACAGAAGAACAAACACAGCTGCAGTTCCTATTAATTTTAGCAACTTAGAAAATAAGCAAATCAAAGTACAATAATAATTGTCACAGATTTTACACTGTATTTTATTTCTCCGACTCATAATAAGCTAACCTTACTTGATTTAAGGCTGCCCCTACAATTTTTTTTTGTTATTTCCTTTAAATTTTTTTAACCATTAATAAGTCTAACTTATTAATCTAACCGCTGCCCGCTGCTGTGACACACAATGCTATGGTATACATAAAACACAGAAGAACGTAGTAGCCAATATTTATTTTAGTAAAATATTGATATGACTTAACATTTTTCACCTCACCTGTACTGACTAAATTCGATTATAATACCGCCAAGTGGGAGTAAATGCCTAGCAGTATGCCACGGCCGCTTTTTAATATACGTTTGAATTTGGTCGGGTAATCGCATAAGAATGGTTAAGTATAGATTTCAATTATTATTAATTTAATTCGTAGGTATTTCTATCTACATTTTTGAGGGTATATTCTCAAATGAAAGCTCTAAATAATGTATAAATATGAAATCAGTCGGCTCACAGGAAAACAGTGAATTCTTTATTCAAAATCACAGGACCGTATTTGACTTTCCGAAATAAGGAATATCGTCATAACTCACCGAATTTGTGGGATAGGCTGATGATTTCTTCTAATTATGTGTGGTGGTATAAGAACTACATGTTGGTTTGATGGTACCAGTTTGAATTGGTAAGGTTTCTTTGTTTAAGAGCTAGAGCCTATTTTCGATTTTTAGAGAAAAAATCATAACTCGTTAACCATAATAGTGATACTTATGAAACCTATGGCACAAATAGGCACAAATAGCGTTCTATATCTATACAAAAAACGACGGTTGATTGGCCTGCCGTTTCAGAGATACAGCAACTGAGCAAACGTTACTCCAGCCGAAAATTGAATACCTCTGAAACCGTATGGAGCACAAATTTGAAAATATAAGGCACTATTGAGCACAAATTGAAGCTATCCGTGTGTGTACTTCATTTAGACGTATGCGTTACTCCAGCCGAAAAGTATCTCTTTTCGAAAATTGACAATGGCAAATAATTAGAGCCTAACGTAGTATAAAAGTGCCTGAAAGTCTTGAATTTGTGCCGCCAGCCGTTTAAGAGATATTCGAAAAAACAATTTCTGGCTGGCGTAACGTTACTCCAGCCGAATTTTTTTGATCCAGACTACCTAGGTCTAAATGAAGTACACACACGGATAGCTTCAATTTGTGCTCAATAGTGCTTTATATTTTCAAATTTGTGCTTCATACGGTTTCAGAGGTATTCAATTTTCGGCTGGAGTAACGTTTGCTCAGTTGCTGTATCTCTGAAACGGCTGGCCAATCAACCGTCGTTTTTTGTATAGATATAGAACGCTATTTGTGCCATAGGTTTCATAAGTATCACTATTATGGTTAACGAGTTATGATTTTTTCTCTAAAAATCGAAAATAGGCTCTAGCTCTTAAACAAAGAAACCTTACCTATTCAAACTGGTACCAACATGTAGACCTTATACCACTACACATAATTAGAAGAAATCATCAGCCTATCCCACAAATTCGGTGAGTTATGACGATATTCCTTATTTCGGAAAGTCAAATCCGGTCCTGTGATTTTGAATAAAGAATTCACTATTTTCCTGTGAGCCGACTGATTTCATATTTATACATTATTTAGAGCTTTCATTTGAGAATATACCCTCAAAAATATAGATAGAAATACCTACGAATTAAATTAATAATAATTGAAATCTATACTTAACCATTCTTACGCGATTACCCGACCAAATTCAAACGTATATTAAAAAGCGGCCGCGCGGTACCTAATGCATCACTTCTTAAATATGTACTCTTATATTATGTGGCGGAGTACAATCGTCATATTGTCAATTTTCGAAAAGAAATACTTTTCGGCTGGAGTAACGCATACCCGAAATATTTGGTTTTAAAGTGCAAATTTTTGTTAGAGGTACGTGTCCCCCCCTCTATCTGCTAAACGGTTTTATATGGATGCGTGAAAAAAATTTCAGCAGTAGTATATATACTGAAGTTGAAAGGAAAACTATCAGAGTTGGGTACTAATTGCAAACTAAAAAGTTATAGGCAACCAACTTATAAAATGTACTGGAAAATGTAAAATTTCATACAATCTTCATTGTTAGATGTTTTTGGTCATTAAACTGTGAGGTGCGAGTGTAAAAAGTGTGAACTCAAAATTGTCATTCGCAACTACGGAACCCTACACTGCGCGTGGCCCGACACGCACTTGGCCGGTTTTTTATTTTATTATAAACATTGGCACATTGGTTTGAAAAATGCACTGACATATGGTATGTTGTTTTCAATACCAGAAACAAATCGATAAGACACTGAGAAGACTTCCGTTTCCTGGTATGACATTTAATATTCCTACCTTCCTATCTATCTTGGTAGGTAAGGTATATAGTCAAAGAGGTAAGTATGTAAGGTTTGAAAATAATAAGGAGTCTTAGTTCTTATAACTTTTATAATAAAGTCATATCCTTATAATTAAACAAGCTTCATAAAGCTTACAATGGAATCGCAGCTTCTAAATAAAGCTGTTTAGTCGAAGAGACCTGAAACAAAAATATATTTAAATTAGTTTCTACATCATAGTGTGGTAACAATAACAATTCTTAAATTAAATTCTCAGTGATAAATGTTATCGATCACATATAATCAGAAGCTAATACATGCAAACATCATTGAAATGTTTGAAAAGACTTTTGGGTAGTCACAGGTGCACTATGTTATCATGATTCAAGGCTGCTAAGAATTTTAGCAGCTAATCTATTTTAGCCTAGAATCAAATGGCTAGCCCATTTTTATAAGAAATCGAACCCATAGATGGACACAAGAACTACAGGCCTATTTGCTACTTTTGACAACTACAGTGTAAGTACATCATTTTGGTGGTCATTAGGCAAAGGCTTCCATATGAAAAACAATTTTTTTAGAATATTATAAAAATATATCGTAAAAGGCGACTAAGGAAACACAAGCTAAACAAAGCTTATTAACATCAAAGAGACCTCTCCAACCCGTCTGGCCAGCGTGGAGAGTGTAGGCCAAATCCTCTGACTACTCAGGCTAGTATAAGGCTCTGGTAGTACAGAGAGGGTCGTGCTCCTGCAGCGGAGACTAGAAAGACCTGATGATGATGATGATGATTATATAAACATAAAAACATTGTAGGTACACCATAGTTGTCAAGTTAGCAAATAGGCTTGCTGTGCACCCTTAGTAAGTTTATATTAAATACTAGACAATGTACCTATGTATAACACACTCACTTTATACACATGGTTCAATATACATAGTATTTTGAGGATTATGATTGTGACACCATAACCAGCACTTTGTTGACTGAATTTGAAAGGTACACATTTCACCACTTCTGAACGTTTGAACTTACCGAAGCCCATGTCGTCATCAGACTCTTCAGGTTCTTCTTCCTTCTTTTCCTCCTTGGCGGCCTCAGCGGCAGGTGCAGCAGCAGCGGCGGCCGGCGCGGCGCCACCCGCAGGAGCGGCACCCACGCCGGAGCCGATGTTGGTGATGAGTTCCCTCACGTTCACACCCTCGAGGGCTTTGGCGAACAGACCGGGCCAGTAAGGCTCGACATCAACACCAGCCGCCTTCAGGATGGTAGAGATCTTCTCACCCTACAATGAACACATGAAAATAACATTTACAATACAATCTCGACAATGTTTATGTACACTAAACATAACAAATACTAGGAATTTAACTATAATAATTACGATGAAAGTGGATTTAACAAAGCGCGTAAATGAAACATAACCTAAGACAAGTGTTTTGAAATTATAACTAAGTTTACTTACAGTGACCGCGACATCATCATCGACAAGGATGAGAGCGGAGTAAACGCAAGCTAATTCAGCCTTTGATGCCATTTTTATTTAAATACGTGCAAGTCGCCTAAAGGCCTTAGCTCCGAGAGAACAAGCACGTTTGACTTCTCAAAATTGAAGAGAAAGAGGAGGACCGAAGGAAGCGTGTCTTGACAGCTGACTGTCAGATACTTTTTTATTTTCGATTTGACGTGTTTGCGAACATATTAATTTGCATTCCGTTTGATAAAAAAAAGCGATTGCCACCTGTTTTGTGATATCGACATACACAATATACCAATACACCTCACTATGATGACGTTAAATTCTGTTATATCCGGTTTAGCTTTCTTTAAACATGTTGCCATCATTAATTTTTTCCCAGATTAGTGGTAAAATCGATTAACAGTTACGACAAGTGACTTTCAAAACGTTAATAAAAGTTCTAAAAGTTAAAACAAAAGCGGTATCGTCACCGCTACTATATAATCGACCTCATTTTAAGGGGTTTGTTTTAGGGTTTCGTTTATTATTTTTTATCATTGAATTGTTTGACCTATCGACAACAGATAACCTATTTTCGATACAGTTGAACTAATTAAAAAAATGTTTTATTTCAAGAATACCACCGGGAATCCGGGGGAGGAAGAAACTAAGAAATATGTTCAATAATATTTTAGGGATCTGCCAGACAGAGAACAGTCAGGCGTTCCAACGGTCAGTTTTACTTTAATTCAGCGAGGTTTGTGAGTTATTAACTTAATAGCTTTTGCCCACGACTTCATCCGCGTGGAGTTGTTTGATTATTTTCATTGTTTTTTAACTTTTAAATTATTATTTTTTGTTCAGTTGTAATTTTGTGCAATGTATGTGAAATAGTTGTTGTTTTCGTAATCAGCAAACCGATAAACCATAAAAGGATACCCATGTTGATTCTCAGAATTTGTCTCTCCTTTTTCCGTTTACCCATACAAATTCTCAAGTCCTTTTTACCCCCTTAGGGATAGAATTCTCAAAAACCCTAGGACACGTAATTATTTATTTCTAATCGTTCATCTAAAAACAAAGTTTCAAGCTACTAGCTCAAAAAGTGACGGACTTCCATACAAAATATCTATGGCAGCTTCCCTTACATCATTTTAGTTAATAATCGAAATTAGTGTCTATGAATGATATATACCTTGTTTTAAAGAACATATTCTGCTGATACCAAAGGTAAAAAAAAAACATAATTATAGAACTCCAGATTTTTCCGTTATGATGCTTAGAAGTTATATCAGTATTACGAGTAAACATTATTATGTATTTAGTATATACGCAACAATATTTTTAATTATTTTATAAAAGTAAAAATAATCATAAAGAATAAAACTAAAAAGCGTATAAAATATTATATGCTTCTTGGTTGCAATGAGTTTTTAAGACGCTTTTTTGTGCCCTGAACTTAAAATCTGCCATAGCTCTTTTTACCCCATTTTCACCCGCTTAGGTGACGAATTTTCAAAAATCTTTCTTGATCTCTCGGATGCTTACGTCATTAGAACTAGCTATATGCCAAATTTCATCGAAATCCGTTCAGTAGTGTCAGCTGTGCGTTGATAGATGAGTCAGTCCGGTTTGCCTTTTATATATTTATATATATATTTAGGTTAGAAGAAGAAGATTACTCGCTCTGTTACATTACTTAGGATGAAAATAATCGAAAAAACACATAGTATAACTATTTATTTTGTAATAGACATCTTTGTATTACATTGTATTGATAATAATTTGAAATAATTCAAAAGCAATTATTAAATATTACTCTATTTTACACCTAAAATTATTATAACAACATATATAAAAATAGATATTGCACATAATGGAATGAGAGCAGAAAGTGCTGATTGAACATCAAGGTAACAGTCAAGAGACAAGCTAAGCTTATTTACAAATCCCATGAAAATAAATGGTGCTTAACGAGCATATCTCTGACGCCTTCTTTTAAAGGTTGATTTTGTGTATCTTTTTTCAAAGGTAGTTCCCAGTCTGGGTTTAAATTGAAGCCAAATTGAGAAAGTATTCTCAATTCACATTTTATTTGCACCCAACCTGGAGAATTTATGAAAGACCAAGGATGATACCACTTTTGAACGACATCTACACATGAACATAAAACTTCTAACCATAGATGCAAAGCTTCTTCATTTAATCCCATGCATATTAATGTACGTAATTTAACATCCATTTGGGCGTGAGCATTATCATGCGACAGGTTAATCGCTTGTACGCATCTGTAAAGCAACTCTTCCGGTGTAAGCACTTTTCCATCTTCATCTAACCTGTATGTCTTACACAATACTAATCGGCTGTACACAGAATTAAAATCTTTCTCAACTTCTCGAGAAGACGCTTCTTCGATGAAAAGCCAAGGGTGACAAGGTCCATCCAAAAAACTAGGCCTCTTAATTCCATGCAGCAGAACTCTTTTGAAAGCGGGTGCAAGAACTCCTCTCACCAAGTGAGCTGCTTTTTCTGTTACAGAATCATCTCCTGCTCTACTGTACTTTACTCCTTTTTCATCTAGTAATTTTACGAATCTGGCTGGAAACCAACCTCGGAGCCCATTTAATTCACCAATCCAACAATGTTCGTCTCTCGAACTAATTACTTCTATCACATCATTTTTTCTGAATCCAAGTTCATCTCCATCTCTTCTTTCAAAATCTAACAATGCTTTGGCGCGTCGTCTTTTGCTTCTCGAGACATTAACATATCTTTCACGGTCCGCTGCATGGCTCTGCATGGTATAATCAGCTGTAAGTTGGATTTCAGATGCAAGTTGCGGTTCTAAAGCTAGGAAATGACGAGCTACTTGTAAAATAGCCTCTCTCAGGTCAACAAGTATTTCAGTTTGTTTCACATTTTTAGAAATTGCATCTTCATTGTTGCTGTCTTCTCCAAAAAGGATAGTTTGTATAACTGATTTACTTCTTTTTATCTGTCGCCGTTGTAATTGTTGTTTAGGAAGATTTGGGACTGCACTTGGATTCCCAACTAGAGCCCCTTGATCTGCCATTAGATAAGCTAAATGTCTCCTTCGATGAGTATCAATTAAAGTAGGACTGAGTGTGTCACCACAAACTTCGTCTATAGTTTTTATTAATAAATCAACATCATCAATTTCGCCAGGTATATCAGACAAAGCATTAAAAATTTGGGCAGAGTTTGATATTTCTGTAAATCTATTTTCTTTTATTTTCAGCATAGCCAGTGTTACTTTGAACAATACAATAGAGCCATCCAGGAAAAATAAATCCCATATTCTTAACAGAATTTTCATGTGAACAACATTCGCATAAAGAGTTAAAAACCAATGCATAGTAATAAGAGAGAGCTCTATGTCATGAGCATTTAGAACTTGGTCTATACCAGGCAAATAAGTAGAAATGAGACTCCTTAATACTTTCTGGTCTGCTTGAATACCAATCAATGTTGAAGAATAATATGACGCTGGCAAGAGATCTTCAACTGTTGTACACATTATCCAAAATGCTTCTTCCTCTTCCATCAACAATAATAAAGAAGCTGCTATCATTCCAGTTCCTTGGCAATATCCTATATCAGGATAAAGCCATGCTAATGCTCTTAAAATTCGCCGCAATCTTGGTACACCTGTACTAGTTGGATGTGAAAAGCATACATTATTGGGTAAGATTTGAACTAAATCTTTTTCAATCTGCTTACTTGTTACCAGCCCATCATCACTTGAAGCCCTAACAATTTCATGATATGTAATTTCGGTGGAAGCTCTTTTTTTATTAGCTCCACAAAGATGCATCCACACTTGAGGACGAAGTGAATGGGGTACACCATCTTTCACCATTTTCTGTAGTTTATCAGTTTTTTCCAGTTTCCCCTCCCCTTCAGAAAAATTGATCTCTTTACTGTAAAATTCCCACTGAAGTCGATGTTGATCATCTTCAACAAACGCATTTGCAAGAAGCTTGTTAGAATTTTGCTCCGGACCGTCCTCTTCTTCCACACAAAATCCAAATTCATCAAATCTGTAGTCAGGCAATCCTCCACTGTGACCTTCAGATTCTGGCTGTGCCAATTTTGCCATTATATCTTGAGGAACCATACTTGCAGTTAAAGCTGAAAATGGTCCCCCAGGCGAAGGCAAAAGTTCATCAGCAATATTGAGGCCACGAATAGCATCAATAACATCTTCTGGGTCGTCGTCTGCAAGCGCAGTGCTAATTTTACGTTCATGATCTTCACGTCCCACGTAGCCTTCATGATCGCGTGAGCTAAATAACGATTTTGCGAGATCCATCTTTCACTGTACCACTTGTATATAGTGCACCAACATATAGCCTTTTAAATGTAATTGTATTCCAACAAACAAACAAATTATGTTATTCACAGATGTCAAAACAGTTTATTGATCAGCCATTTCTCTTCAACGCAACCCAAATGTCAATAATAAGGCCATAGTGTTGTTTGTAATCGGTAGTAACAACAGTTGCTGTTATCGATTCGTAAATAATCGTAGAATGGTGGACAGATTATTGATTTTTTTCACACAACAAACGTCAATGTCAAAAAAATAATATGGCGATGAGATTGACGAAACGCCTGCATGTTTTGTTTACCATTGATAAAAAAATTACAATTTCTCATTATAATTACGTTTTAAGCTCCCATTGCGAGAGTTCGTGAACTAATACTTGAAATTATATTACCTGTATGTATTAATCTACATATTCACGTGAGTATGCTTTGTGTAAATATGGCGTAATTTTAGCTTATTATTTATTTCTGAATAAATTGTTTCTATCACTATACACTGATGAATATTTACCGTAAATACCTACTGCATATACGGATACGCGTTTCTATAACAGGTATATTCGTTGCACTTAGTTTTATTGCTAGCAAAATGTTCAACATTGTCTAAAATGTCTCATATTTTTTGTAACCAAAAACATATTCTAACAAACTGCTTCTACTTAAATTAGGAATGAGGATGGCCGTGAAAAAATGTTCTGTACATAAATGTATGTCATGTTCGACTAGAAAGGAAGATCTTGGTGTTACCTATCATAAATATCCCAAAGATGGTTCTTTGAGAGAGGCATGGGCCAATGTTACTCGGACTAAAAGCTGTAACATAGATCCAACCACGTTTGTTTGCTCGCGCCATTTTCGCAAAAGTGATTTTCAAATATACAAGGATTCTAAATATGTCCTGAAGTCAGGTATTTGCCATAAGCTTTGGTAGCGAACTAGTGACTGAAAATTGAAATTACTAGTATTATACTTTATTGTTTGTTTTCTTTTTATTATACCTGCCTTTTTGGACACATATTTCTTTGCTGTATTCTTTTTGGAATGTATTATTTTTATATGTATTTAATATGAGTATGCTAGACCAGAACTGCTTCAATTATAAGGAATCTTAAGATATTGATGTGTTACTTAGGTTTTGGTACTTTGAATATTGTTATAATCAGTGGCGGATTTACCAGTAGGCTTAGTAGGCTGAAGCCTAGGGCGGCATATTTAGAGGGGCGGCAAATTTAGCCCAAATAATAAAAAAAATATAATTATATTTATACACATTACGTTCGTAATCCGTATATAAAAGACTAGCTGTTACCCGCGGCTACTTCACTATATCACCTACTTCACAATCATACTAATAACAGGAAAAAGTCGATGTAATGAGGACGATAGAACACATCATAAAGTAGCAATTTCTGAATAACTAAATGTAATTAATATGATTGTGAACTAAACTAACGTATTGAATTTCAATACTCAGTAGGGGCAGCAAGTTTGAATAGACTACTAGCGGCAAATTTGTAAATCCGCCGCTGGTTATAATTATTAGTAAAATACAATTTATTAATATTCTTATCTTATAAAGAATACATATTTAAAAACCAATGTGTGGTTTTTGTTTAAAATACGAGTACATCTTTATCTTTTGGCTACATATTTAAATATGTGATGTTATTATTTCTAAAATGCACAAAGCTACAGAGTGTAATTTTAGTGAATGTTCCACCATATTGTTTAGTTTGTAGATTTTGATATGCTTATAATTTTATAGTAAATCAAAATAACTGTTAACTTTTCCTTTCTATACTATTTTAATGTTTGTAGGTAGTTGCATGACCTATCAATTGACTAAGGTAATGTTAAATAATATTTTTCATATAATTTTCATTACAGACGCAGTACCCTCCATATTTCCTTGGGCAACAATGGATACCGACACAGATCTCGCCAAAACCGATGAAAACAAGACCGAAACGGAAACAGATGTATTTAAAACTGAAGAGTCACCTCTTGAAATTAATTTCGATGATGACAATAAGGAAGAAGTTAAAGCTTTAAATAACAGTAAAGAATCTGATGGAGAGAATGTAGATGCCATTCGAAAGTACATAGAGGAGCAGGAAAAAGAATTGCAGCAACTGAATAGCTCAAAGGAGCTACGGTCCCCTGAGGTTAGATCATCAGAACTATTTTTGAAAATAAATAATATACTGAGGCTTAGAAAAAAGTTATATTCCCTTGGAATTACTTTTTCTGACAAAATGTCTGCTCCTCATAATTTCCTAACTGTAACAATAAATAAATATATATAGCAAATCACATAGATTGAGCTAGCCCCAAAATAAGTTCTAGACGTGTGTTATGGGATACTAACTCAACAACACTATATTTTATAAAATATACTTATATAGAATAACATCCAAGACCCAGGCCAATCTGAAAAAGATCATTTTTTATCTTGACCTGACCGGGGATAGAACCCGGGACCATCCGTGTCGCAGTCAGGCGTGTTGACCACTGCGCCACGGAGTTCAGTATACATATAGAATATTCAGTTCCTGACTGTCACTAAATGGGTAATTAATTTTTTTTCTCTTTTAATCTCTTTTTTTTCATTTTTTTTTTTCATTTAATTCTGATACTGTCATTATAATAAAAACCGGCCAAGTGTGAGTAGAACATACAAACAATGTACAAAAATGTTTTATTTGATTGACTAGCACTATCTAGTGGTGTTTTAGTAAACTATTTCCCTAGGTGAACTTATTATAGTGAGTTTACCACTTTATTTTTAACTGATAGAATTTTTATTATTTTTCCTGTAATCTTCAAGCAATGAACTATATTTTGTAATTTTTTCGAAATTTTAGGCCCAGTAGGTTCGGAGATCAGGGTCTGAGAATGGTCAAATTTATTTATTATTTATTTATTTATTTATATTAATACACTAGCAGCACTAGGTGCTGATGCGTGTATATCACTGCACTTGTTTTAAATGTCCGTCCAGTCTGTTTTTGAACGCATTCACTGAAGGGGCACTAATAACTGTCTCTGGAAGTTTGTTCCAAGCATCTACTACACGGTTAGCCAGGAAGTGATACCGAGGATTGCTTGCGCTTAAGGATCTTGATAGTTTTAACGAGTGTCCTCTCAGGTTTCTGTTTTGGTTCATAACAAAGATGTTACTCAGCTTTGGAACATTGTAGCAACTAGTTAGTATTTTAAAGGCCTCTATAAGATCTCCACGTTGCCTTCGCTTTTCCAATGATGTTAGGCCAAGAATTTTGAGTCTTTCCTCATAATCGTTGTTACTTATATTAGACACCATTTTTGTCGCTCTTCTTTGAACCTTCTCCAGTAGGTTTATGTCTTTTTGAAAATACGGACTCCATATTTGAAAGCCATATTCTAGTAATGGACGCACGTACGTCTTATATAGTTTTATAAACAGAACTTTATCAATGTGTGAGAACGACTTTCTGATTATGTAGAGAAGAGAATTTGCTTTTTTTACTATACCCAGTATGTGTTCATCCCATTTAAGGTTATAAGTTATTATTATGCCGAGATCCTTCTGACTGGTAACGCTCATGAGTTGTTTCGATGCAACTGTGTAGTTATGTTTAGG
This sequence comes from Rhodophaea formosa, assembly GCA_963082605.1. Classification (NCBI taxonomy): domain Eukaryota; kingdom Metazoa; phylum Arthropoda; class Insecta; order Lepidoptera; family Pyralidae; genus Rhodophaea; species Rhodophaea formosa. The sequence continues at coordinate 17,870,156 of OY720207.1, forward strand.
GTTGTTTTTACCGATATGCAAAACTGTGCATTTATCAATGTTTAGACTAATTAGCCAATCTTTTGTCCACTCAATGATACGATTTAAATCATCTTGAATTATATTGTGGGTTATTAGTGGGTTACCCATTATTTTTGTGTCATCTGCAAAAAGGGATAGTTCAGATTTTATTATATTCTTAAGATCCGTTAAATAGATCCCAAAAAGAATTGGTCCTAAGACTGATCCTTGTGGGACCCCACTTAGCACAGGATGTGTATCAGATAGACTTTCCCCCACTCTAACTCGAAATGTTCTTCCAGTTAAAAAGTCCTTTATCCACTCAAGAAGGTCACCACGGACTCCAAAGTGATCCAATTTGTAAATTAGTCTTTTTATTGGAACACGATCAAATGCCTTCTCGTAGTCCAAGTAGATAACATCTGTTGGTTCATGTTTATCCCAGTTCTTAGTCCACACATCAAGACAGCATAGAAGATTAGTCACTGTTGATCGTTTTGGTATAAACCCATGCTGTTCTTCTATAATAACATTTTCCTCCTCTAAAAAATTCCTGATTGCCTTTGCTATAATTTTTTCCATTATTTTGCAGGCAATGCATGTCAAGCTTATCTGGCGATAGTTTGCAGCAATGAGCTTGTCTCCTTTTTTATAGATAGGCGTAACTATGGCTTCTTTCCATTCGGCAGGAAGTTTATGTTGCTTAAAAGACAGTTCCATTATATGAGAAAGTGATGCTGAAAGTACACAGGATGATTGTTTAAGTAGCATGGCGGGTATTTCATCTGGGCCCATCGCAGTATCGTCCTTGAAGGTCTTTATATATTTAGCAACTAAGTCCGGAGTAAATTTTACTTCTTCTATAGAATTTTGAATACGTTGAGTGCCAGGTATTGGGATGGGTACATTGTCTGGTTCGAGAATAAAAGAACTTTGGAACTGTTTGGCAAAGATGTTGGCCACTTCTTTTTTATCACTTGTAATTTGTAAGGAGTAAGTATCTTTAAGCGATGGTGGTACGGACACTTTGGATGTTATCTGTTGTCGAACATAGTTGAAAAATGCTTTAGGGCCCTTATTTACTACTTCTTTTTCAAATTTTATTCTTGTTGATCTAACCAGACTTATTATTTTATTATTTATTTTCCTGTACTTTTCATATGATGCAGGTGAATTATCTATCCGGTATATTTTCCACAATACAGCTTTTACGTTCACCATCTTTAGTATTTGAGGTCCTATCCAGGGCTTTTTTAGGCTTTGGGTCTTTGTAGGTCGTTTGTATGGTACATGAAGTTTGATAACTTCATCTATTTTATTTTTTAAATCACCCCAGGCGTGTAGGACATCAATATCAGAATTGTCACATTTTGTAGGCAATGAATCTTGTAGCTTTTGGTTTATGTGTTGATAATCAGCTTTGTAAAAGTTCCTACGTTGCATGTTTACAGAAATTATTTGTCTACACTCTAATTGGAATTGTAATGTTGCTAACAATACTAAATGATCACTCTTTCCTATATTTGGTTGATAATCAATATTTGTTACCAGGTTTTCATCGTTGCACAGTATCAAGTCCAAGGTAGATTCTTGGTCATTTCTTTTACGAATGATTTTTGTGACTAGTTGGTGGAGGATTTAACTTTCGAATTTTCTGTTTGGACCCCCGAAACTGACCCATATTTAAAAATATATATATTTTCTTTGCTTATCAGTGATTGGGTCATAGGTTTACACCATCTTACCAAATTTGGTTCAGTAGATTCAGAGAAAATCGACTGTGACAGACGGACGGACAGACAGACGCACGAGTGATCCTATAAGGGTTCCGTTTTTAATTTATTGTACGGAACCCTAAAAACAGATGTAAAATAATATAATTACCAATCAGCATCTTTATAAAACTGAGCACTCTATTTTTTTTTTACTCAATCATTATTAGAGTATGTGTAGAAAGGTAAATGTAATAGAAAAGTACATTTATGTGAATAAAAAAATATGAAAAAGATAATGACATGTTTGCTGTAATATCCAGAGGTTGATATATATCCTAAAGGCTCAGTAGGCAAATGCTTAAGGGTGCCAAATTTTAAAGGATATTGAAACCTGAACATGTGTAACTCGGCCTCATAAAAATTGGCTAGACTCAATCAAGGTACAAACATGTTTGAAAAGGTGCTTGGTATAAGACTGCCTATGATGGCTAAGATTGTTCTGTACCTCATAATATAAAAGTATGGTCTTCCACTCCAGGCCAGTGAGAAAAAAGAAGAAGAAGCAAAAGCAAAGGAAGAAGTTGTTGAAATTCAGCAAGACAAGGATGAAACAATGGCGGTAGCGTCTAGCGTGATGGATATGATACTAAGCGAGTCGGAAGCAAGGATAGCAAAGAAAGATGAGAATGTTCAGCAAAAACATGGTTTATCCTCAAATGAAAAAGGTAAATCGTTCTTTCGTCACCTCTACTCTTCTTTATAAACGTTACCACCATTATCATAACTCAACTTCTTTATTTATTACTAGCTGTTATCCGCGGCTTCGCTCGCGTGATATATAGCCTATGTCTTTCTCAGTACTCGAACCTATGTGTATGCAAAATTTCATGATGATTGGTTCAGTAGATAGAGCCTGAAAGCATAACAATAAACAAACAAACTCACTTTAGCATTTATAATATTAGTTAGGATTAGGATGTAAACATGAAAAATATTCAAGGTTTTGGATTGGCGCAATTTCTTTAGTTATCAAAATACGGTTTATATTTATTATTATAAATATTAATATGAGTATGTCTTAAAGTATTTTTGTGTTTTAGGGAACAGTATGGCATTGTCAGTAGGATCTCAAGTAGAAGCTAAGGATTTTACTGAGTTCTGGCATCCAGCTGAGATTGTGGAAGTTGATTATGATGAGATGGAAGTGCTAGTTCGATATGGAAACCCAGCTAAAAGGTAAAGTAAATTATCTTGATTGATTGTATAGTAAAAAATATTGATACAAACTGAGAAAGAGAGCTGCAACACTATTACTGAAGTTGGTATGCAGAAGCATTAAAACAATTTATCCCAACATTACTTCATACTTCTTCCCATAAATATTATATAATATAATTAAATTTATTTATTAAAAAAAGTTAGCATGATTTTAAAAAAAGTTTATTAGTAAACTGTTATGTGGGTTATCCTTCAATGATCTAAGGAGTTGTCGTATAATGATGTAGCAGCAACTGGGGGCCTGGCAATCGTGTGAGCAGAACATATCAACGTAGTTCGGTTGTCTTTGACGCCAATCGGCTGCCGCCGGAATCATGCAAACCACGATTGTCGAAAACACAGATCTATATTAAAATCTCTGGTCCTTATTCCAATGACATACAGATTTTTCTGGCCGGCTGTCAGTCTGGGGAATCCCTAAGTTTTCACTGCTCTGGCCAGTCTGGAAGTCTTTAAATAGACTGCGGGCTGGTGTTGGCAGATGCAACGAAAATAGAGCAAAATGGGGTTTCTCCAGCAATACTGAATGCAACTGCGGTGCTGTCCAGTCTATGGATCACCTTTTGGTGTGCCCAGAAAACCAAACTTCTTGCACTATGCAGGATCTCAATGAGGCAAACCAACGGGCAATCATAGTTGCAAAGCGCTGGTTAAAACATATTTAATATGTACAAATATTGCCATTCTACGACTCTATAGAAGAAGAAGACTGCTCTGGGAAACAAAATAATGTGTCGTATCTAACAATGTATCGAGAAACCTCGACACTCTTAATTTTACCCCATCCTAATATGGTACAGGCCGCGCCAAACTTTTTTGCGAGTCTGAACTTCGCGTGAGTCGATGCGCAGTACACAATATTAGGTTAGGCGGGGCGTGCGCGGGGAGGAGGGCCGCGTACTGCGCAGCTCGCAGCTAATATTCGACTCGCAATAAAGTTTGGCGCAGCCTGTAGATAGCATTGTGACTTGGTTTGCATCATTTACACAGCAGTATTCTTGCCCAGGGTGACTGTAATGCTAAAGCCGGCCCTGCTTCTAAACGCCCGGACAGATTTAATAAAAATGGACAGTTTGTTTGTTTGAACGCGCTAATCTCAGGAACTACTGGACCGATTACAAAAAATCTTTCGCTGGTGAAGCAATTATCCCTAGTGACGAGGGCTATCATATTTTTGGTAGGGAAAATTTCGTCAATACTAGCCAATAATTATATGAAATCGTTGAACTTTTAGGCATGATGAATATTTTTTTTAATAATTTACGTTTATAAATAATTGTTGAAATTTTAGGCATGATGAATGGATAAGCGTGAGTAGTCCTCGTCTTAGGCCTCGAACACAAAACCCTCTAGAGGACGCCCTACCCATACCACCCGAAGATGAACCAGTTTTAGAAAAACCAGCTCCATTGTTAGAAGTCAAAGAAGAGCCTAGGGTCGAGGACAAGCCCAAACAGACCTTTGTGGTTGGTGAAAGATGCTTGGCTCGATGGAGGGATAATAGGAGGTTCATAGCCACAATTACTAAAGATTTAGGAGAAGGTAAGAAAGTGAGAATTCAAGTAATAATTTTCAAACATTACTTCAAATTTAAATTTAGAAAGGAATCTTATAAAACGAAATAAATGAATAAGGCTTTCTCTTCAAATAAAATTTCAATCTATGTGGCCATGAAATTGATTTTCAATCTAATTTTAAATTGTTCTTAACATTTATCCAGGAAGCTACCAGATCGTATTTGACGACGGCTTTCAATGGAAGTGTACCACATCAAGGCTGTACAAATACAAGGATAATCTTAGCATCGACACCGGCTCTACGACGCCGAGTAATTCAGTGCCGTCGCCGATCCAACACGGCGCTGGGCCGAGCTCCGCCCCGCTCCCTCCAGCCTACCACACACATTTATTCGACCCAAATCGCGATTACTTAGGTTCCAAAAGCGAGAGACGCGAAATGAAACGTAAACTGAATATCAAAGAGATATTCAATATTGGTCAGAAGAAAAAGAAGAAAAATCCCGAAGATATCAAAACTACTGTAGAGAAGCAACCAAAGGTTATAGAGAAGCCACCGAAGGCAGCAACGCCGAAGAAACCGAAGGCTGGTAAAAAGAAAATGACTTTAGCGCCGCCAGCTGAGACCCAGACCAAAGCATTGAAGAATGATGTTCCAGGTAAGCGTTTAGAGCCACATTTATAAATCTTCTTAAAAAAAAACATACCTTCAATGTATTCATCATCAGTGCTACTGCCACCAGTAGTTTACTCAATATTATACTGCAATATAAGCATCACAGTATTTTTTTTAAAGTTACTACCATTGATGACTGTTAGAACCTAAGTCTTCTACAATAACCAATGACCACCATACATTTTCGGACATGTTGTGTAGATCATGAATTTTATTGATTTGCAGAAGCTGTGGCTTCCATAATAGGAACAGTAAAAGACGAAGAAGTTAAACTTGAAGACAAAGTAGAACAGTTAGAACCCGAGGCTTGTCAACCAACTGCTTCTGAAACCGCAACAATTTCTGAATCTAGTGATGTAAAAACTAATGAAGGGGAAATTGTGAAGACAGCAGATGCAGTGACACCCATTGCTATTCCTGAACCTGAAAAAGAGGATAAAAATATTACTTCAAAAGTCCAGAATGATGCATCTATTGTTGAAATGGATATTGATAATGAAATACCAATTATTGAAAATGAAACAACACTGGTTGAAAATGAAACATCCGTTGTTGAAACGTCAAAGGTCGTAGACGCATCAAATGTTGATAGCAGCCCGCTTAATGTTGAAGATGAAACTAAAACAATAAAAACTGAAGACTGTAAAACTGAAAATGTTCAGGAATCACCAAGTTTAGTAAGTACTTAAGGCATTCTTTTTTATTGGTCATTTTTATTTCAAAATGCGTTTGTCTCGTCAATGTTCTATGTCACTATTTGGTTCTTTCTTCAAGCATTTAAAACACGAAGTCTTTTTCATTTAAGTAAAAATACTTTAATTTTTAGATCCCAGAAGAAGAAGTGAAGCTTGAAAAGTTCGAGAAACATGACGTAAAGCACGAGGAGGTCATAGACAAAATAAAAGAGGTCATTACAAAAATTGAGGATGATTTGAACAACGTAGATATAAAGTCTCCTAAAGTCGAAATAAAAGAGGAGATTAAAAAGGAAGGAGACGTGAAAGAGAAGAAAAAGTTGTCAAAGATAAAGAAAGGTAAAAAGTTGAGGTTGTTACAGGAGAAGAAGGTGAAAAAGCAAGTGGAGAAGGTGAAGAATGAGTTGGAGGAGATGAAGAGGCAAGTGGAAGAGATGAGGAAGCAGATGATGCAGAAGACCGGGGAGATTGAAGGCGAGGGCCCCATGCAGATGCCGGAAAGCTTCCTGTTGCCCGGAGAGTGGTGCTGCAAATGGGTGAACGGGCAGCCAGTGGGCAAAGTGTGCGAGCTAGAGACAGAAGTCAGGGATGGGACTAAAGTGGGATTGCCGAGGAGAAGTGTGCAGGTAAATAATGTTTTTTATTAAAATTATTATAGTTACAAATTCTAAAAATGTTTCTAGGGAAATAATAAAAGACACTGATTGTTCCACAATATCTTTGTCCTATAGAAAAGATGTAAGTAGATAGTTTTGCAGATGACTAAAGGCTCCTAAAGAAAATACTGTAGTTTCTTTTAATACCAGGTTTCTGCTGCTTTCTGTTGATACTCTGCGCCTCACGTGAAATAGTAACATGTGAAAACTAGTTTTTGAGATACATATATACATATTATATGCTAAAGAAAACGACATATATACATTTTCATAGGTATGTTAGTCTGTATAGCTGTAAGGTATATCTTTGGGCTTATGAAATGTTTCACTTGTTGCCTGACAGTAAATACATTATTATTTATTTAAACATTGTGTTAAAAAGTAACTTGTAATTTTGTTATCATTTTTCAATGTGTCTAGGTTGAAGATAAACGGTTGCCCGAAGGTTGGACTAAACACATGGTTCGAAGGAGTCTTGGCCATTCTGCAGGGAAATGGGATGTCGTTTTAGTCAGGTGAGATATTATATTTAAGACTCGTGTACAAAAATTATGCATTTTTATGAAAACTGTTGTAAATACCAAATATTGCCTGTACATATCATCATCATCAGCAGGTCTTTGTTATCCCCACTGCAGGAGCACGACCCTCTCTGTACTGCCAGAGCCATATATTAGCCAGAGCAGCAAGAGGATTTGGCCTCCACTCTCCACGCCAGCCAGACGGGTTGGATATGTTTATTTGATGTTTATAGGCTTTGTTGAGCTTGTGTTTCCTAAGTCGCTTGCTACGACATCCACGAGTGGCCCTATTGTACTGTGCTGGGTCCCACAAGGCACTACACATATGTTTTTCATTATTATGTAGTTTTTCTTCTGGAACATGAAAAACAAAGGTTTTTTTTATTGTTTTCACTCGACCCTAGATTCGAGTCCTTTAGAGACTTTTTATGAAAATGTCGAAGTTTTCGTATTAAGGATGCGCTAGTCGGGAACTCGAACTCGTCAGCGCACGTGGCTAAAATGCGTGCTATTTCGCTGAGAAAGGGATAGACTCGGTTTTGAACAGTGCGGAACTATTTACACTGATGTATAAGCACATCGGAACAACAGTCTAGTGTGTGCAAACACAAATATTGTTGAAAATCTACATCTTCGTCGTCTAAAAATTCGCGAGTATGTGTTTGGGAGAAGTGTTCTTGTGATAAAACAGCTGAATGTTTTTATTAAAAGTAAAATAATTTATATTTTTTAATAACCAAACTATGCTTGTATGAATTTTGTTTTAGAGTTTTTATACTCCTTCGGGTATTTAATTGTGCCCAAAGTTGCGTTAAAATTACGTGTTAAAACGGAATGTTTTGAGACTCATAACTGTTAAAGTACTTATAATTTTACAATTATGATTCCATACAAGCATAGATAACGACAAAACAAATCGATAGAATTAAAAACTTTAAACAGACGATACCGAACAACGGAGTCATCACCCTACAGAATTTGTATGGCGAAACACCTGACTAGCGCACCCTTAACATTGCTCAGATTACGCCCATTCTCCCGATTGGATTTCGAAGCAGCTTTTACGTTTTTCTCCTAAATAGTATGAAAGATTATTCAACCAATTTTTTCAATTTGTTTCTAGTCCAGACGACCGTCGCTTCCACACGAAGACAGACATGCGTAACTACCTGGAGAACAACCCTAACAGCGAGGCTCTCAAGCCTTTTGAACACGCACTCATGGACTTTGGTGTCCACTTGAAGCTATCTCGGAGGATGGGTTGGTTCACAACCACACCAGGTTTGTAAACTTTCCAACAGTAACCTAGAGAACGGCCCCAACAGTGAAGGGCCATTTAAGTATCACGTGAGCAGAAAAGTAGCTATTCTTAACCCCCTCTCAGCAAAAGTAAGAAAAGTTCTTCCCCTTTCCCCGCAGCTTACGTAAACATCGGTATAATTTTCGTAAAAAACGTTAGTGTATTTTGCGAAATGTTGCTTACGTAATTACCACGTTAACCCTCCAACTATTCACAGTCAATTTGTTATAGGGCAACAGTTTTAACCAAGTACTAACCATCATTATTTCACTCATTTAACTTGTTATGTAAAGCACTTTACAGTAAACATTCGCTGCTAATAAGCTTGTCACATATGTATATGATTTATTGTTAGATCTATAACTTCAACGAGGCTCTGTTGACATGATCGTTGCTAGGCAATATTTTGTTTGTAAACATTATTGTTGCGTGTATAGTTAAAACTTGCAAAGATAAACTAAATGTGCCACTGTCTTCTGTTATTATTTTTATACGTGACAAGCTAATAGTTTCATAGCTTTAAGTCACTTATATAAATTGGGTTCAGTTTTTAAAGCCTATAAGGTTAGTGTAAGTCTGATAAAATTTTTAAAATCTACTATACAGGCTGACCGGTAAATCACGTACCATACTTAAGGACATAATAAATCATGATCTTATGTAACGTCAAAAAATATAAAACCAACAGAATACTTATTTACACCAAAGAAAAAAATTATCAAATTAGTGCACAAAGTCCCGGAATGTTTAGACACCGCGCGCTCGCTACGCGAATCCAGCTACACGGTCCGCGGCCGACACGCAACGGACGTACATTAGTACCTACTTAACACTGCGCGCAGTGCGAGTTTCCACACTTCTCGTTTTTATTGGATAATTTGGTCAACTGTTAAGCACATGTTTTTTTATATATATTTGGAACGAAAATCGTGTACTGAGTGCACTCTTTCAATATGATACGTGATTTACCAGTCAGCCTGTATAAGATATTTTCATATAAAGGATCATGTTGATGATTTTATTAGGGACTAGCTGCTGTTTCTTGCGACTCCGTCCGCGTGGTTTTCGGTTTGTCACACAGTTTATCTGGGCCACCGGGCTGACTCCCTGCCTTCGGACCCCGGGTCCTTAAGCAACTCCGGTGAGGATTTAACCGGGATGGAACACGCTGAGATGTCAGAGGCAACAATAGTTTTCGCAGTGCCCGGCCTATTATGAAGTTTTATGTAGGCAAAGTTTTGATTCCTGGGGTTATATTCAAATTCACGCCTTTCGGAAGGATTCTAATTAAAAAAAAAACAAATATAGCTTTTATTACTCTCTGATAATGGCAGCGGTGATCACTTCCCATCAGGTGACCCACTTGCTCGTTTGCCGTCCTATGACATAAAAAAAAACTATTGTTGAAAGAATTTTGAAAATAGGTGCTGTAGTTTTTGAGTTTATCCATTACAAACCTACAAATCAAGTATATTTTTTTTTATTAAAACTTACGTGAGATATTAGACACTATTAAAATACGTAACAACGGGTTACTCATGAAAATAGTCGGCTACTGGCCGACATGTTTCGACCTCATCCGGAGGCCTTCCTCAGGGTGAATGCGAATCGAGAAGCGCGTAACCCGTTGTTACGTATTTTAATAAGTCTAGTTTATTATTACATTAGTCTAGATATATTTAATTTAATTGACGTAAGTACCAATAAATACACTAAAAACTAGATTAATAAGTTAAATAAAATAAAAAGCTATATATTTACAAATAAAAAGGCTGGGTAGATAGTTGCCCCGTGGAAGCGTGGCCAGAAGGCTGGCAGCACGTTGAATAGCAATGCTGATCTTTTGGCCAAGATATTGGCCAACCCTCTGGTCACGAGAAACCTCAATAAATTTTTGGGCAATGGTACCGAATATTTTATGAGCTGGTGGCCCCCACGGTCCCAAAGTTTCGTCCCCAAACGGCTCAAATATATAGTTGTTTCCTAGGCATCTATACTAGCGCCGCTTGAGTCTAGATTAGTTGGTTTTATATGATGTTTGAACCAGTGTAACGTTCCAGGTGGCGCAGACGACATACCTGTTCACACTCTCCCAGCGGGCACACTAAGCAGCACGTCCCCACTAGTGAAGCGCCGGAAGCTTAGCCTCAAGAACAGGCCGCGTCCGATCAAGATTAAGATAAAGGAGAAGAAGAGGAAGTTGGCAAGACCCAAGATGTCAGGGCCAGGACTTGTGAGTATATAAATATATTTTTTAAAAATCTAAAGAATATATTACTAGATGTCGTTCTCAGTACCCTAACCTATGTGTATGCAAACTTCATGATGATCGGTTCAGTAGATAGGGCGTGAAATGTAACAAGCTCACTTTCGCATTTAAAATATTAGTTGGGATTAAAAAAAAATTAGGATAGACGCAGGATACTGTTGAAACTGTAACATATTTAAATGTATGAATAGTAAATAACTATTACATAAATTATTAAGCTCTTATATCCATTATTTTATCAACACCGATACAGAGAGGTAACTCTTATAATAACGTCAAAAACGACGACAAAATAAAGTCAAGAAATCAAAATGTAATTCGTCCCAGTCCGGTCCGCACATGAAGTCAGCTACAGGCCGACATGCCTGTAGCTGACTTCATGTGCGGACCGTGCGACTTCATACGTGATTGACCCGCATTTTACATTAAAATGTTAGTATCACACATTAGTTTTGATCAAGTAATACTCTCGAAATTTCTGTATTGACGGTACCAAATTGAACTGATGGGTCATTAAAAACATCATGTTTTCTACAGCATGTTCAAGCAATTATTCAAAATTGATTTTCTCGAAAACATCTGGATGGGTTTTTAAGACATTTTGCATACCAATCATTATACTCTACCATCAGTATGTGGTGCGATTTATTACACAAAAAATCAATCATATGTCTGATTCACGTGTGATTTGAACGCGGTCTACTGTAGTAAAATGTAACATTTGAATTCAAGATCCCCGGAGCAGTCGATACCGCTGGGCCCGCCTCAACTAAAGGTGACTACATGGTGGTGGATACTTCAGAGCCAATGATGCCAACCGAGCCTCCTATAGAAGATGGCTATGGTAAGGACCCTTTATATAATTATTTCTGCATGCCAACATTCTATAACAGGAAAGGAGGGTGCTAGCGAACAGTTATAAATTTTCTATTTTCTAGATGTTACTTCTATTCTATTTCTTCTTCATCTAAAATAAAGTTGGAAGTTACAATAAAAAACCGGCCAAGTGTGAGTTAAACTCGCGCAATGAGGGTTCCGTACAATATGCTTCGTGAACACACACACAATGTGCAAAAAATGTTTTATTCAATTGACTAGCGCCATCTAGTGGTGTTTTAGTGAACTATTTCCCTAGATGAACTTATTATTGTGAGTTTACCACTTAATTTTCAAGTGATAGAATTCTTATTATTTTTCCTGTAATCTTCAAGGAATGAACTATATTTTGTAATTTTTTCAAAATTTTCGGCTCAGTAGTTTCGGAGATCAGGGGGGGGGAATGGTCAATTTTTGCCTTCTTTCGTGAATAAAATCAAAAGTATTGATTTTACCCTAACAAAAAAAAATATTTTTGAGATCCTCATAATGAGCCCTTTCATTTGATATATGACACAGTAAGGTTTGCAAAACTTTTTTTTTTAATTTTGTAATTGGGCCCCTCAAAATGACCCTTATTTCAAAAAAATCTTTATTTACTTTGCACATCCGTGTTTGGGTCATAGGATTACACTATCTTACCAAATTTCATCTAATTTGGTTCAGTAGATTCGGAGAAAATCGGCTGTGACAGACGGACGGACGGACAGACAGACGCTCGAGTGATCCTATAAGGGTTCCGTTTTTCAACTTTTGTACGGAACCCTAAAAAGTAAGAAAAAAACCTTTAAACAAAAAATAAATAACTACATAATGCATGGGTGTATCAAAGAATCTGTTTAAATAGAAATATATACTGACTTTAAAAAAATTCTCATTGTCTAGCTAAGCTTATTAGTTTTTTTTTGCAACATTACAAAATCAAAAAAAAAAAAAAGAACAAATAGTACAAAATACTCAATCACATTTATTTTTATTTTTTTCTTTCCCAGTATGGGTTGGCTCATTAAAAGTGCAAATCATCGACAACCTCCTTCGCTGCCCGGCCGAGGGTTGCTTCAAAAACTTCCGCAACAACACCCTCATACAAATGCACATAAAGCACTACCACAGGGATCTCCGCAAAATGCTCGGCAGGACACCCAAAGTTGCGGACCTAGCGTACGCAAGGACCATGCCTACAGAGGCAGAACTTTCCAAAGCTAGAGAACCAGAAATGAAGTCCATTAAGGTAAAGATAGCAAGGCTACCCAAGAAAGAAGAGCCCAAAGCAGAAATCAAGCAAGAACTACAAATAGAAGCACCCACAACTCCGGTCAAGGAATTGGAAATACCTAAGCAGGATTCGCCAAAGTTAAGAAATGCTCTTATCAACAAACCCGTCAAAAGACCCAAAGTGTTGCTGCCAGTAAGGAGACCTGAACCTGAAATTGAACCAAACGTTGAAGAGATTGAAGTAGATGAACCTATATCTGAGCCGATACAGTTGATTGATATACAAGACTTCGAAGCGTCGATATCGACTCATACGGTTACTAAGCCTGTTGGTTTTGAGAGGAACAAGGATAGGAAGGGTCTGAGTGAGGAGGATGAGTGGTATGGTGGTAATTCTGACCTGGAGACGCAGTCGAGCTTCCCGCGGTCAGGCACGCCGGACTCCAAGAGCATGGATCAGAAGCCAGTGTCTTCGGAGTCCAATGAGGACCAACAGAAAGAGTCGAATATGTACACTTATACTGAAAGTGAGTACTTGAGTATGCTTAGAACTTAAGAACAAGTTTCGTTGATACTTTTATTGTTGCAAAAAAATATTTACTAAAGTTCCTCTAGTTAGAGTTTGTATAAATCAGGGCCATATCAATCTGTTTGATTGATTTAATTTATCCATTGAAAACAAATTATAACTATTTATATCAAAACCAAGTGTCATTTATAAATTAAATAGAAAAATAAATCAACAAATATTACGACATTAAAATTGAATATCATTGCTTTTTTAGAAGATTTGAAGGTACCAAAGCCTGATTACTAATAATGTCAGGCCCTATGATTAACTAGTAATCCCTATAAAAACAAATTTAAATTTACAATACTAATAAATACCTTGAGTTACTAGCCGTTGTTATGTTTGTCTCCAGATGGCGAACGTATAAAGATAGTGCACATGAAACGCGAAGAGATCATAAACTGCCACTGCGGCTTCCGCGAAGAAGACGGGCTCATGGTGCAGTGTGAGTTGTGCTTATGTTGGCAGCACGCTTTGTGTCACAACATACAGAGGGAGTCAGAGGTATGTCACACACCTTTCTATGTAGTTGACCTGAGAAGAGATCATCAACTGCCACTGTGTTTTCACGAAGAAGACGGGCTAATGGTGCAGTGTGAGCTGTGCTTATGTTGGCAGCACGCTTTGTGTCACAACATACAGAGGGAGTCAGAGGTATGTCACACACCTTTCTATGTAGTTGACCTGAGAAGAGATCATCAACTGCCACTGTGTTTTCACGAAGAAGACGGGCTAATGGTGCAGTGTGAGCTGTGCTTATGTTGGCAGCACGCTTTGTGTCACAACATACAGAGGGAGTCAGAGGTATGTCACACACCTTTCTATGTAGTTGACCTGAGAAGAGATCATCAACTGCCACTGTGTTTTCACGAAGAAGACGGGCTCATGGTGCAGTGTGAGCTGTGCTTATGTTGGCAGCACGCTTTGTGTCACAACATACAGAGGGAGTCAGAGGTATGTCACACACCTTTCTATGTAGTTGACCTGAGAAGAGATCATCAACTGCCACTGTGTTTTCACGAAGAAGACGGGCTAATGGTGCAGTGTGAGCTGTGCTTATGTTGGCAGCACGCTTTGTGTCACAACATACAGAGGGAGTCAGAGGTATGTCACACACCTTTCTATGTAGTTGACCTGAGAAGAGATCATCAACTGCCACTGTGTTTTCACGAAGAAGACGGGCTAATGGTGCAGTGTGAGCTGTGCTTATGTTGGCAGCACGCTTTGTGTCACAACATACAGAGGGAGTCAGAGGTATGTCACACACCTTTCTATGTAGTTGACCTGAGAAGAGATCATCAACTGCCACTGTGTTTTCACGAAGAAGACGGGCTCATGGTGCAGTGTGAGCTGTGCTTATGTTGGCAGCACGCTTTGTGTCACAACATACAGAGGGAGTCAGAGGTATGTCACACTCCTTTCTATGTAGTTGACATAACAAGAGATCGTCAACTGCCACTGTGTTTTCACGAAGAAGACGGGCTCATGGTGCAGTGTGAGCTGTGCTTATGTTGGCAGCACGCTTTGTGTCACAACATACAGAGGGAGTCAGAGGTATGTCACACTCCTTTATATGTAGTTCGCTTTGTGTCACAACATACAGAGAGTCAGAGGTATGTCACACTCCTTTATATGTAGTTGACATAACAAGAGATCGTCAACTGCCACTGTGTTTTCACAAAGAAGACGGGCTCATGGTGCAGTGTGAGCTGTGCTTATGTTGGCAGCACGCTTCGTGTCACAACATACAGAGGGAGTCAGAGGTATGTCACACTCCTTTCTATGTAGTTGACATAACAAGAGATCGTCAACTGCCACTGTGTTTTCACGAAGAAGACGGGCTCATGGTGCAGTGTATACAGAGGGAGCCAGAGGTATGTTACACTCTTTAACCGGGAAATTTTAGGTAAAATTGCTTACATCGGATTTTATTTTTTTATTTTTATTTTCATTTATTGGTAAACAAACAGCGTAACAGTTTCATGAATATACATACTATATGTGTACACAAATATGGCCAAATGATGTTTACACAGTTAATATTAAAAAAAAAAAACAATATTTAAAATCTCCATGCTCTCAGGTCTCTTTGGTAGTACAGGGAGGGTCATGCTTCTGCAGTAGATAATATGATGATGACTCAAATTATTTCTGTTCTTAAAATAAATTTGTTGCTTTTGCCTGCAGGTGCCAGAGAAGTACACGTGCAGTATCTGCCTGAACCCCCGTCGCGGACGTCGTTCCAAGCGGTTCCTGCACGACCAGGATCGTCTGTACGAAGGCCTGTTGCCGGGCGCTCGGCCCAGCGAGAGTTTGCGGCGCTCGCACGAACTCTCAGGCAACCTGCTGAGGATACAAGACGCTTTGCACGCGCTCACCGTCAAGTACCATGTGGCCACGTGAGTATTATCAAATCACATCTAATCCAATCCTGGGCATCGACAGGGAATTCATACTCATAACTAAAATCCGAATTGGTCCCGTACAGTCCGGTTTTGAAAGGAACTGTCTTAGCTAAAGTGGTCTGTGCGAAGGCCTGTTGCCTGGAGCTCGGCCCAGTGAGAGTTTGCGGCGCTCGCACCAATTCGCTGGCAACTTTCTGAGCGTACACAAAGCTGACATTTATAAAGGTTAAGGACACTCTACTGTCACCTTAAAGCCTCGCTGAAGTAGCGGAAGCTCATTTGGAGCTACACGATCGACCAAATTCTAATTTAAAAGTAAACTTGTATACTGCCGTGGGTTTCGGAGATAACGTGGACCATTGAAATTAATGAAGTGTAGAAATTCGGAAGAAAATGTACTATTTTTAACCCACAACAAGAAGAGTGTTTTAAATGTGTTTGTGTGTCAGGCTTAAGCAATTATTCTAAAACGGGTGAACCGATCTAGATGCAATTTTTTAAATTATTTGATAGCAGGTTTTTTAGCGATGGTCCTTAAACATGTCTTATCAAAATCGCTTCAGCCGTTAACAAGATGGATGGATGTTCATTAACATTTTTAATTTTATATAAATTTTTACGCATAAAATGCTTATTAAATTAAAAAATAAGCTATGGTATAAATAATCCACCCGGGCCAGTCGTATAAAGACTGTAGACGTAGTTCAAATCCTGCCGCCCGCGTGAAATATATCAGAATAGCATTGTGAATGCAAAATTTGTAGGTGATTTTACCTAAAAAATTATTGCTACACAATATTATCTCAATCAGTACTTTCACCACAAATTTTACTTCACAGTAAGAAAGACCACCCGAAGCTGTATCTCTGGGCTAAAGACTGGGAGAACGGAGACATCAACATGACACAGGAGCGTCTCAACGTAGACTACTCGGACCTCAGCATCATGATCAACACCATCGGCAAGGAGAACTTGCCGGTCAAAGTGGACGAGCTCGGGAACCATTCTGTGGACGAGGACCATGACAGGTATGATAAATATTTCATTTTTAGTAAGAAAGACCATCTTAAGCTGTACCTCTGGGCCAATATTATCATGATCAACACCATAGGCAAGGAAAACTTGCCGGTCAAAGTGGACGAACTCGGGAACCATTCTGTGGACGAGGACCATGACAGATATCACAAATATTTTACAGTAAGAAAGACACAGTCTAGCTGTGTGGTTCCCGGAAGAGTAGAATAGGTCCTCTCCAAGGTCAAGTTCTCTTCCCGTGAATGTCGTAGAAGGTGACTTAGGAAACACAAGCTAAATAGCTTACAAACATCAAAGAGACTTCTCCAACCTGTCTGCCCAGTATGGAGAAAGTAGGACAAATCCTCTGACTAATATATGGCTCTGGTAGTACAAAGAGGGTTGTGCCCCTGCATTGGAGAATAAAAAAGACCTGATGATGATGATGAAACATGCTGTGTATCCTTTGTGAACGTGTTGATTTTTACTTTGTTTACGCGTTGACTGATTAACTTTATGGTTGCAGGTTGAGCCAGCGGGACGGGCTGGGCCCGGCGCTGCTGAACGGGCTGATGTCGAGCCCCGGCGACCCGCGCGCGCTCGAGCTGCCCATCTCCAGCTCAGAGATAGAGCGGCTGGCCAGGAGCGTGCAAGGTAAGCTAACAGACACACTTACACTAGTTAAACGTGCTAATATTTAGAAAAACGCATTTTAAGGCGCTTTTTAGATACAAGGAGGCGGAAAAATGAAAAATAGAAAATAATATAATATATAGAAGAGAAAATAGTTAAAACCCAACAGGATATATACAAGCTGTGGTCGCGACTTCGTTAAGGTGGGTACCTTTTTTTCGAATTTAAAAGCAGCCTTTGTCCTTTCACAGGCTGTAGACCACCTGTTTACCAAATTTCATTTAATTCGGTTAAGTAGTTTTGTTGTGAAAGTGAGACAAACAGACAGGTTATGTAAGTACCACGGGCAAAGCCGGAGCGGACTGCAAGTGTATGTATTAATAATCATGTATTGTTTCCAGAGCAAGAACTGCCTCGCGCGCCGCAGCCCGAAGCGGCCATCGAGAACGGGCCGTGCCGCGAGCGCCTGCTGCGGCACATCCAGCGCTGCCAGGCGCTCATCGACGCCCGGCTCGACTCCATCGAGGCGCAGGTGGCAGGTAAATATACCCGGGTCAAAGAACGTATACACTGTGTACCAAAGACTTCTATATAAAATGAGGTAGACTATATAAACGAGCTCCGTGGCGCAGCGGTCAACACGCCGGCCTGTGACACGGATGGTCCCGGGTTCGATCCCCGGTCAGGTCAAGATGAAAAATGATCTTTTTCAGATTGACCTGGGTCTTGGATGTTTATCTATATATGTATTTGTTATAAAATATAGTATCGTTGAGTTAGTATCCCATAACACACAAGTCTTATTTAAGAACTTACTTTGGGGCTAGCTCATGTGTGAGATTTGTCCGTATATATTTATTTATTTATTACCTACGCCAAGAAACAGACATTTAAAAACAATCGTGTCACGTCACGTAACGTGGACGGTGTCTTCACGGTACAGAGTTTCCGTATGAGCTAAGCGTAACACGTTGTAACTGAACTCCCTTTGAACGCTTCACAATTTAGTACGTACATAGCGGCATTAGCGCCGTAAAATAACCAACATGAACTCGTTCGTTTTCCGTATCATTTTGTAAAACACAAAAAGCCAGTTTGTCTTTATTGTCGGTTTGATTGATTACACAAGAGTCCTGTTTTCTAAATGACATAGAAATTCGACAAATTCATGATTCAAAGATTTAGGGTATGATTGGTCAAGCCTGAAAATTGTTTTGATTCGTCAAGCGAATTTTTATCACCCATTTTTGTTTAAGTTCGTCAAATGTTAATAAGGTTTCGTTAAGTATCATTGTTGAGTCAGTATCCCATGATACAATGTCACAACTTACTGTAGGGCATGCTCAATTTCTGTGATATGTTCCTATATATTTATTTATTTTATTTATCAAAATGTATTGTCTGATTCCAGAGCTAGAATCTCAAGACCCATCGTTCGAAGACGACGAGACGGCGGATTACTTCCCGCGCACCAAGCAGACCATCCAGATGTTGATGAGGGACCTCGATACAATGGAAGAGCTGGGAGCTAGCTAGCGGTACACCTAAACTCGGAGAGCCTTCTGAGTTTACCAACCAGTGATTTGTCCCTCAAACATGATTATGAGGATCTATTCTACTTTGATCATCTAGGTGATATCTCCTGGGTGAACAAAGTACAGTCCGAAACTTTATGGCGGCTCGGATATTGCTGCGAGCTGCGCAGAACGTGCCCCGCCTCCCCGCGCGAGCCCCGCTGAACCTAATAATGTGTTCTGCGCATCGCCTCGCGCGATGTTTCGAGCCGCCATAGTTCTATTTAGACTACACCCTTCGAGCAACACGGCCTCCGTACCGGACGGAGGGAGTGGGCAAAGCGACAATTTACTATGACAATTTTTCTGGCGTTTTTTGCGGGGGGAAATGTGCACACAAGTTTAGTTCCGCACACCTACATACAAAACTTAAACTGTCACTTGATAGTAATTATGACATTGTCACTAAAAATGACATAAAAAGAAAAAATAATTTGTGTACAGATGAGTCACACACAACTAACACATAGACATGCATATGCCTAATTTTAGCTTGTACCTTGACAGAGGGGAATGCAGCGTATGGCTACTCCCTTCCGTGTTGCTCGAAGACTACACCCTTTTATAGTATGTATGTCAGGGCAAATGGTTTGCAGTACACCCACAAGACCCGCAGACCATTTGCACGGACGGACTTTAGTGTTCTATATTGACTCTATGGAAAGCTCGAAGCGTGTTTAGTTGAGTATATCAACTATTTAATTCCAAAAAACGAATTTGCTTTTGTTTCCTTTAAAATGAAATGGGGTGTGTTTTGACTTCACAAAACCCATTATGTAGCTTCTGCTTTATTTGGTTCGTTGATAGGAAAATATCAATATAATTTTAATAATAAAAGAAATATTACTACTTTATGTATTCAGGTATATGAAATAAAGTCTATTGTCTCTAAAAATGTAGCCGTTTATTTTGCCAAGCTAATTACTTGTATTTTTCATGAGGGTATTCTGAAATAAGCAGCGGCAGCGTTGCAACCGGTAAGCTGTGATTGGGCCACGATTTGTCAGTTGTTGCTGATTGTAAAATATTATCCAATAGCAGCGCATTATCGAGGTCATCGCCTCATTGCCGCCTTATGGTGGTGAGCATTTCAGAATTTCCTCATTGAGATGAATTCTTTGTTTTGAATATACAGTGGGGTCACATAGAAAAGTATCCTATCATCATCATCAGGTCGTTTTATTCTCCACTGCAGGAGCACAACCGTCTCTGTACTAGCCATATATTAGCCAGAGCAGTCAGAGGATTTGGCCTACACTCTGGCCAGACGGGTTGGAGATGGCTCCTTGATGTTTATAAGCTTTGTTTAGCTTGTGTTACCTAAGTCGCCTTATACGACATCCACGGGAAGACTTGGAGTGGTCTTATTCTACTCTGCCGGGAACCACGCGGCCGGTATCCTATACCTACTATAAGAGTATTATTAGTGGTACACTTTTCTATGTGGCCTACTTTACATTAACATAGTATGAAGTCTTATTGTATTTAAGAAGATCTATTTTATATACTAGTGAGTATGGTTCAACCAAAATATAACTTTATGGCTTTAAAGTAATAGTTAGTGTGTAATAGATATGTAATAAATATATGATTAGGTGAAATTTCGTTGTATTTCTTCTTGTTACTATTTTTTTTAACCCCTAACACATAAGTTTTACATCTAACATCCTACGCCTGGAAGCTTTAGCCCAGGGTCCGCTGAGCAGCCAGGATCGGAGGCATATTGCAGTTAGCTTGTGAAGATCATTTTTAAGTTTTCAACTTCGTACCATTTCAATGGAGTTGATGACAAATTTCAGAGCCCAGTATCGAGCCACTATACACCACGGACAGAGGCAGAGTATATGTCGTCCGATACAAGTGGTTGGATATGGGTATAAACCTTGAACCTACGACTTTCAACTTGTTTGTGTGAAAATAGGTACTTCATAAGTAATAGAGAACCTACAGACAAGCTTACTACAAGACTTATGAGTGTCGATTGATTTCCATTTGATCTCTGGTGACTCAACAGCTGGCTTACAGTTTGGTCAAAGGCTTAGCTTGGCCAGGCAATGTGGAAGTGCAGCCAGCCTCCTGGTTAACTTACGACAAGGACCTGGCCTTTATTTTCTTTCTTCTTTTCGAGTCGATATGGTTATATTTATTTAAAAATCATATTGATTTTAACCAGTAGTTGGCGGCCACGGCGATACCTTTGTCATTTGCTTCATTTAGGTCTTTAATACTGCATGTGGAGGGACAATTAGGACACGTCGTTAGGTGAGCCATAGTCTGGATGGCGCCACAGTCACAGAGGTAATTATTGGAGAAACCCCACCTTACTCGGTTTTCTTGGCATCTCCCTACACCAGCTCGGAGTCTGTTGAGGGACTTCCAAACTGCCCAGGGGAGATCGCTTCCTGGTGGGAGTTTCTCTGCAGGAGGAAGTTCGGAAGAGGTAGACGGATATTTATTTTTCCACTGTGTCAGTCGCGCGTTTGAAGCTTTTCTTTGGTTTTTTCTCTTATTTTTAACAAAGTAGGTTTTTTTTAATTGGCATTGATTTTGTGCTACTGTTAGTGACTTTTTTTTAATAAAATGATTTGAAATATGTTTATTAGTGTTTATCATTAAAAAAAATACAAAATACATTTTCAAAAATTTAATGCATAATCTTAAAATATTGGAAATACAAAAGCCTTAACCCTCATAGAATTTGGGGAGCTGGTCACCTAAGATCACAGATCTCTCCACACCCGCCTCCGAGATGACTCCCAAACGGACCACACCTCCGGAGGAGCCATCCCGGAGCATAGCCAAAGATAGCGTGTTGGTGACAAACTTCATGGCTGCCTCCTTACTCATGTTAGGCTTGAAATTTGCGTCGACATAGCCGTAGACGTATGTGGATCCGGAGCCTCCGATTGAGACGGCTTGGCGTTGTACCATGCCACCGATGGGCACAGAGTAGATTTGGCCTGAAAAAATATTTTGTTAGTGCTGTCAAAGACAATTTAATAAGGTGTGAAGTAATATTCTAGTTGTCGTGTCGGGAGGTGGTCTTGTCGGAAAGTTGTTAACGGTAAGTGGTCATGTCAGGAAGTGGTCGTGTTGGGAGGTTGTCGTATCAGGAAGCGGTCATCACGAACTGAAAGGGGAAGAGTAGTAACAAACATCCAAATTTAATTGAGATGGGAAATCACAATATAGTAGGTATTCAATTCTGGATTCATTTCAACAATAGTCAGGATAAGTACCGAACTAATTTACAAGAAAGGTTTATTTGTGTAGGTCTTTGGTTCAGACACCAAATGCAACTCCTTTTGTTACATGGATATGTCCCTTTGCATACAACAAAAATTCATATTAGTATAGATAGTAATAAAGATCTAAATAGTTAGGCTAGATAGATAGCCACCCATTTATACATTTCCCTGGTTTTCATCCATTCCATGCTCAACCTAGCTTCTAGAATTTTTCCCACAATTGCCAAGGAGTAATGTAAGTGAGTTTCTTTATTCACTATAACTTCTATATGCCTCAATGGATTTGGACGTATGGAGAATCCTTACATCTTCTTGATTGACATATCATCATCATCATCATCAGGTCCTTCCAGTCTCCACTGAAGGAGCACGACCCTCTCTGTACTATATTGACATATGCTACAAAAAATGCAATATTGCAGTTGTTTATAATTTTTTTGCAAACTAGACTTGAATCATCTCTTTTTCACTTACCTCCATTCTTCTTATCCCAACCAGCAACCAGGATACCAGCAACGAGAGAGTCACGATAGTTGTAGCACAGCTCGCGGAAGATAGAAGCTGCTGTTTGCACTAGTGGGGGCTCTCCAAGCTCCATCTTGTGGAAATCTGAAGATGGGTTAAAAACAGAAGTAAGAATTCTATACAAGGTTTACAATGGGCACATTGTGAGGACATCCTCATATAACCTATATGGAAATCATGTCTTAAAAGTTACTCTTTCACGATATAGCTGCATTCTTGACCAGACTGTATTACTTTGACAAGTTACTTAGGGATATGCTATGGGTATACCTAATTATGTTTTGTGAAATACTTATTACTCTTTGGTGACGATGTTCTATGTCAGGCAGTGTCGAATGTAAGAAATGTCTTTGGAATTGGAATGTATATTCTTGTTAGAGTAAAAATTACTCTGTAAACCAATTAACCAAGTATTACTATTTAATAATAGATGTATACTTACTTAAATGATAAGTCACAATATCAGCAATAGCTTGGGTATCAGCAGCAGATCCAGACCGGCAGCAATAAATATGATCTGTGATCCTCGTCAGCTTGTCTGTTACTCTGTTTGCGATGTAAGCTCCTGTTGTGGTTCGAGAGTCAGCACCAATGACCACACCTCCATTGTATTCACATGCCATGATGGAGGTACCGGTGCTGTGGGGGGCACTCATCCATTCCGGAATACATGGGTCTGAGTATGTGTTGATCATTGAGGTTGCCATTGCACTGTAAGATAGAAGAGTTACAAAATTACTTGGCTTTACACATTTTCATCTCAATCTATCAAAGAAGGAAAATTCAGTAGCATAGAAAATTATACAAAGCATTACTAAATTTCACTTTTTTTTGTGATGAAATTCAGTCATTTACACTCTACGGATTTACGAAAGACAAAAATATTTGATGTTTCGTCAGTGAAGGGGTTCAGGAAATAAGAGGTTATATGAATACTCTAATTATTTGAAATATAATTAAATAAGCATTCTATTTCCTGTTATTCTAACAAAGTATAATAATGGAGACTGCCTACTTACATAGGTTTTAGAATACACAAATAATATTTTTATGAAAGTCACGGTCGGGTTTTCCAGCAAGCAAATACAAACGCCAGTCGCCAAACTGTCAATGTCAAAAACGACAATTCATCGTGATGATCCACTTTAAGCAAGTAGATATACTGTTTTAAATTATTTAGAAGAATATTAAGTTGAATATAAAAGCATTTTAGTTTATTATGGTAAGAAAAACATAAAAAAAAATTATTCATATTTTTGCATGAAAAGCTAATTAATATAGTATTAAAATTTGTACATATAAAATTAATTTTATACGTTTCTTTACACGCTTATTAAATGTTTGAGATTATAAATATTTGTTTTAGTTTTTAGTACAACAAATTCTCAATAGATGTCATGCATGCCTACTTTTTGGTTTTGATAATGTTTTTTTATTCACTTCTAGGTACTCCAAGCTCCAACCGAAGTACACTCCAGTTTAACTACTTCACCGGGTTGTGAGGCGAGGGCAGAATAAGCAACCTCAGCCTGTATAGGCAAACAGAACCGCGCTAAGAGACGGGCGTTGTCTTGGTTGCTCCTAAGGGTTGCTCATGGCATTTGAGAGCTGCAACTCTGACTTTGCCTCAAGGGCCGCGATTGTGGATTGCCTGACAAAAGCCCGACAGGGGTAGGTACAATGATACATATATCTGGAAAGAAATAACTCTTCTTTTTGCCTGATGCCCAAGACAAAAAGAAAAGTAAATGGAATAAGTACGTAAGTAGGTACATAATACTGTCAGTCGTCATCATCATATCAGCCGTAAGCGGCTGGACCTCCTTGTATCTAAATGGCTAGAGTAGTTTTTATGAACATGCTTTGCTTTAAAAATACCTAGGGCTGTTTTTGTTGAAACAACTAATAAGTAGGTACTGTAAAACTCTATACGCTAAACGTAAATTTTTGTGGGCTATACCAACACACGGCTAGCTACTCCGTATAAAATAATAGGTATCTAGTTAAGGTAGGTGGCCATTTCCATGATTGGCTTTTACGACGACGAGCAGCTGGCTTGCTTCATTTCTGAACAAGCTTTAGTTTCGTAAAATACTGTAGGTAACAATTCTTGCTTTATCAAATAGAAATGCAAGATCACCGTTCGTGGGTGTCCTCCACTCATTAGTATCCCTTGTCCCACTAAAATGCAACTAAAAAAACTTTAGATTCGCAACGCACCATTTTGTATGTCATCCCAAAAACGATGTTTATTTAAAAGTTATAAAAGCCCGTCATTCAGCGAGCTGACGTTTTTGATAAATCACTATTTTATTCGACGGTTTCATTCAAAAGGAATATGGAATTTATTTATTCATAAACTGCGATTCGCCACCGTTGTTGAAAACGATGGCGCACGCACGCGTCTTAAAAAATATTTTTCCCCGGAGTGGAATCAACAAGTTTTGATACTTATAGATTACTTAGGTACGTAAAAGTATAACGACGAGCTCCGTGGCGCAGCGGTCAACACGCCTGCCTGCGACACGGATGGTCCCGGGTTCGATCCCCGGTCAGGTCAAGGTGGAAAATGATCTTTTTCAGATTCGCCTGGGTCTTGGATGTTTATCTATATAAGTATCTATTATAAAATATACCTAGATAAAAATCCCATAACACAAGTCTTGAACTTACTTTGGGGCTTGCTCAATCTGTGTGATTTGTCCATATATATTTATTTATTTATAAAAAAGAATCCATATCCAAGGTACCTACCTGAAAAATAATGGAATTGCAACAATGTCTTGGTCTAAAAAGGAACATATAAAATAATAATTAAAAGCTGACACCAATTCACTATATTAATTATGTACTATAAGGTTGCCGCAGATTGAGGGCATTGTTCAAATGCCTGGTAATATTTGTCATACAGAGAAATTTGTAATGTAGAGAAATTTCACTTGGAGCTAGCTAAATAGAGCATAAAAAGTTTATTTTTTGAGAGATGGAGTCTGGTAAAAGTTAGTACTTACTTACCTAACCTAACCTAATCCTAACTAATATTATAAATGCGAAGTGAGTTTGTTTATTTGTTTGTTACGCTTTTACACCCTATCTACTGATCCGATCATCATGAAATTTTCTATACACATAGGTTAGGGTACTGTAAAAAAGTAAAAAATCATTTATTTTCTCCAACAATCGTACAGACGAAATACAAAAAAGGGTACATAGGTACAATTTATGTTGCCAACACCGATTGAAGGAGACTGGAGACTGATGCCTCTAGGCCTGTATTACAGTTCTCCAGTGCTCCCGCCTAAGGCAGATGATATACGTGTTAATGAACAAATATTGTATAATACATACGTAGTTTATTAAGGACAGTAGATAAGTAAGATAAATACGATAAATTGTAAAGGTTTAATAAAGGAGAAGTCTATTGAAAAGTAGTAAGTTTTCAGTGTCATCATAGTTCAGCGTTAAGAGATGTTTGGAGACAAGAAGATTACAAGTTTTTTTTTTAAATCTATGTTTACAAGAGAAATTTGAAAGAGGTAATATATTCAGAGTGGCGTGGAGTTTATTATATAAAAATGGACCAGAGAAACAAAAAAAGCGTTGCGAAAATTAAGTTTTGAAAGGGGAGGAGATAGCGACAAGTCTGTTGCGTCTAAGTGAGTGGGTGAGTACTGAGAAGGAAATTAGGCTATATATCATACGGGCAAAGCCGTGGAATTATTTTGAACATTTTCGCATTAAGTTTCCGTGGAAACAGAATACCCATAAATAGGAACAAAACCGCGGATAGTGCAACTTTTAAATAAGTTGGATAATTTTAGAGATCTATCCTTAAAATTTTGCCCGATTGCATTTGTATATTTTTCCATAAATTAATTGCATAAATTAGTAACTTTTTGTGGTTTGAGAATCCCCAACTTGTTTCTACGACCTTAAATTACATTTATAATTAATTGATACCTACATTATTTATGTATGTTGCTAACTAGCTCACTTTGGTACCTAGATAGTTATTTTGTTGAGGAAGGTATACTATCGATATGACAACAGATTCTGTAAATAAAAAATCTCAAACTGAATACACAGATAGTAAACTTTACATAATAAATACCTTCAACAAAAGCAGCAGAAAAATACTACTAACTGTAACGATAGGTATATAGGTACGCAAGTCGCAACGATAATAGCGTGAACTGGTAGTTCATGCTAGTATCAAAAAATATTAAAATCGATTAAATTTAAACATGTAAAAAGAAGTAAGTTAGTATCTAATAAAAATCAATAAAGTACAAAAGGTTAACCACTGAAATCAGAAAGAGAAATTCAGCGACCATGTTTTATTTCGCATATGGAAAGATAAACTCTTTACATAAATGAAAAAAAATCACAAAACAGAGGTACCTATAGATATATATTTATTTTACATTTGTTACATTGCCAATACTATGGTATTTAGGAACCTCATATGTATTTCAAGAAAATAATCGTATCTGACATCTGCAATATGGACTTAGTCACATTATCTCAACCTACCTCTCTTTTCCGCAATACTATCTACGAGTACATACTACAGTATGAAATGAATTTTAATTAATTTCTTTAAAAGTTTCCCTATTTGTTACCCAATCACGCTTATACGGCTCAACGATTTGGTTAAAACTTGGCACAGATGTGGGTAGACCATGTCCTGAACTGTCCATATTTAATATTATCTCAAGTCTGTACGCGGACGGAAGCTACAGCAAAAGCTAGCTGACTATTAACTTTAATATAATCTTTTAAAATCAACAAATTATGGGAAAAAACCATGCTAGCAGGATTTGAACCAGTAGTCTTTAGTCTTTAATCGTACAAAGACTTAATCGTCGCTAGTTTGCCTAGTGTGGGCCAAAACGGCCAAAACGGCCGTTTTTGGCGGATTCTCATAATATTAAATCATGATTCCAAAAATACTTCAGGTTATTTACTAAGGCTTATATGATTTACATTCTTGAATTTCTTTCTATTTGTGAAGTCTGCCTAGTGTGGGGCCGTGATTTTTTCCCCATATCTTATTTCTTAATTTAATAAGAGTAGATATAGGTATACGAATAGCATTGTGAATGCATTAAAAACCTAAGTACCTAATATAATAACTTTGTTCTACAAAAGTATCAAAAATCTCCGGCAGCGTGTACCGCGGTTGCTCAGGACCATAAGTAGGCGTATTATTGTGTAGATGCTCACCCGCGACCCATGGAAGTGGCTGTCAATCCATTGAATAATGACTCGTGCGGTGGCGACATTTTGCTATTTATTTATTTTATTTTATAGCGACTCCCCCGCGGCCGAGACAATGGCCAGATGTTGATATTTTTTCTACATTACAATGTATTTTAAGTTCGCTGGATAGGCTATTGTGCGAGCTTCCGTTCAACGGTCAAACTGTCGTTCGTTCTATGATTTGAGGGAGTTTGACTGATGAACTGGAAACTGTAGTAGGGACTTCTGTTATTTTTCGCCAGATATAATGTCGAACGGGCTTCGACGGCCTACGTGGAGAAGTGGTTATTACGTTAGTCTGCTACATGAGAGGCTATGGGTTCGTTTCCCAGCGTAGGGCACTACTTGAAGGAAAGTATTTTTCTCAGATAATTAGGTAGTTGCGGTTCTAGAGCAAGCTAAGGAGGATTGGCGTCAGGCACGCGGTTTTAAGAACTTGCCAAAATCATGTTGCATACAGTACAGACAGTATTACTATAATGCTGTCATTATAGTGGACGCAAGTTATGCGGACCACTGGGCTGGCGCTAGCGCTGGCGAGTACGCGTGTCCTGTGTGGAGTCGTTCTGCCCATACAAAGCTAGTGGAAACCGCTTTAAATGAAACCTGCCGGATCATCACGGGTTGTTTGAAACCGACCCCGGTAAGGCTGCTGTACCCACTGGCTGGTATAACGCCGCCATCCGTCCGTAGGTATGTGGCAAATTCCTCAGAGAGGACCAAAATGGTAACCGACACTCGGCATCCCATGCATGGGCATATCCCTGTGCTACCAATGCTCAAAAGTCTACGATACAGTCTAGAGCCACGCTACCGGCGAAAATTACTTCAGCTGGTAGCATGAATGGGCCGGCTCGTACGAGGAAGTACCACACTCTCACAGAAAATCGACGTTTGAGTAGTAGTTTTACAGCTTCTATGCTTCGTTCGGTGAGTGAGAGAGCCGGAGGCCCATCCGGGCCGGCAACGCTCTTGTCATACCCCTGGTGTTACATTAGTCCATGGGCAGCGGTGATCACTTACCATCAGGTGACCCGCTTGCTCGTTTGCCGTCCTCTGACATTAAAAAAAAAGAAAAAAAATGGAGCCATCAAAAGCTAGGTGCAAGCTATGGAGTGAAGGAGTCTCTCTGCCAAAACCATTTGTTCCACCAGAGGAGAACCTTTCTCCTGGGCATAAACTACCATGGCTAACCTGGAAGTCTTTAAATAGACTTCGGACACAGGTCGGTCGGAGCAAAGAAAATATGTCCAGATGGAGGTTTTCTGATGGCACAGACTTTAGCTGTTTGTGTGGTGCGTTGCAAACAATGGCCCACCTGACCTCGTGCTCTGCGTGCCCGAACAACTGCACGCAGCAGGACCTAATGGATGCCACCGATAGCGCGATTGGGGTGGCTAATTTCTGGGCTGCGACAATTTAATGTTTTTGCCATCGAAACGCTAAGAAGAAGAAGTGGACTCCGGGGTCCGGAAACACCGAGGCTGATTACGCTCAAACCAGCAAAAAGAGATGAGCCGTTCTGTAAATATCCTGCATCGGAGTTGGCAAAAATGTCATACATGTAAGTATTATCATAACCAATGTTTCTGTAGGTATTATCTACCTTTGTTAAAATAAATAGTGTTATAAAAGCTGTTTTAGGGACTAACAACGACGGTAGTGAAAATATTTTTACTAGAACCATTGCAAAACATTAATTAAAGTTAGCATGCAGTTAGCCCTTGTCTAAAGATATCGTATCAGGTTTCCCAAAGAGACGAATTTTAAGTTGTATACTTAGGTTGTAGAATAAGTTTATGATATTATTTAAAGTATATAACTTACTTATTAAAAAGTAAAGTAAAAGTTTGCCAATCTGCTAGACGGATTTAAGTAGGTATGGTTTATATTTAGAATTTCATTTATTTAGCGGTCT
The DNA here is from genome assembly GCA_963082605.1 of Rhodophaea formosa. Classification (NCBI taxonomy): domain Eukaryota; kingdom Metazoa; phylum Arthropoda; class Insecta; order Lepidoptera; family Pyralidae; genus Rhodophaea; species Rhodophaea formosa. The sequence goes on from OY720207.1 coordinate 17,900,024, forward strand.
ATAGGTGTCATATTTTCGTTTTGGGGATTTCCCAAACGCAAATGCTGTTCGCGTCATTAATTAGGTAGAAATATAAGTTGGATTTTTCATACATATATGTACGTACATATGTATATGACAAATAAGTATTCTATTTTAGATACCCGCGTAAACTTTTGATGACAGGAAGAAAGAATTTTAACAAGATTTGATTATTAAAATGTATAAATAAGATTATTTAGCACTTAAAATAAAATGGTTTTCAATTAAAATAATACCTATCTCCTTTCATCTAGGCTCAAAACGAGTTAGGCAACCCATAGGTATACGAGGATTTTTAATCGATTGTCTTTGTTATTTTATGTGTTTTTAGGGTTCCGTAGTAAACTAGGAACCCTTATAGTTTCGCCATGTCTGTCTGTCTGTCTGTCTGTCCGTCCGCGGTTTTACTCAGAGACTATAAGTACTAGAAAGCTGTAATTTTGTATGAGTATGTATATTAATCATGGCAAAAAAGTCGTAGAAAAAAATCTTGAAAAAAATTTTTTTTGGGTAGCTCCCATACAAGTAAAGTGGGGGAGTAATTTTTTTTTCTCTACTTACCCATCGTGTGGGGTATCGTTAAAAAGGTTTTTGAAAAATATTGTGAGGTTGAGAACACCATTTTTCGATTTAGGGATCCGTTTCCGAAATATTTGGTTTTAAAGTGAAAATTTTTGTTAGAGGTACGTGTCCCCCCCCTCTATCTGCTCAACGGTTATATATGGATACGTGAAAAAAATTACAGCAGTAGTATATATACTGAAGTTGAAAGGAAAACTATCAGAGCTGGGTACTAAGTGCAAACTAAAAAGTTATAGGCAACCAACTTATAAAATGTACTGGAAAATGTAAAATTTTATACAATCTTTATTGTTAGATGTTTTTGGTCGTTAAGGGCGGCCAACCCGTCTATCTTTTCATACAAACGCTCGTACGTGATTATGGCGGTGTAACAAATCTTTCTTTGAAGATTTTCTACTAATAGGTATTTTATGCACTATATCTAGGTTTCTATCAAAATGAAAAATCAAAATTTGGAGAAACAACTTCAATATAAGCCTCCAAATATCCGCTTTTTTGCACAAATTTTATGTGAACTTTGGGCGTTTATAATGTACTCATTAATTGTAACAGTAAAGAAAATATTCATTTAGAAACCTTGCAAATGTAATGGAGATTCTAGATGTACAAGTTTTTTTTCATAAACTTGTAAGGCTTACCAATAAACACGTATTTCTTGAAACAAGTTTAATGAAATTTCCGCACACTATTTTTCGTTCAATGTCTTCGCGTACTCACTAGCTTGTTTCCATGTGGCAGTAAGAGGTGTGCGGGAGACGAGGGCAAGGAGCTCTTTTCGCTTTGCCTCTTTATCTGACATTGCGCTGGACGGAACAAGCTTTTCGACCATGCTCGCGTTGACGATAGTCAGTCGGGGAAGGGCCACCTTAAACTGTGAGGTGCGAGTGTAAACAGTGTGAACTCAAAGTTGTCATTCGCAACTACGGAACCCTATACTGCGCGTGGCCCGACACGCACTTGGCCGGTTTTTTAGTCTGTCTATATGACAAGATCTATTGGAGGAGCTTTTTGCGTGGACGTAGGTATATCAAGTCGAAATTCCATATTTTTATAGATCTGACGTCCCTTGAATCGGTGAAAAAATCAAACTTCTAACAATGATACAAACTTGTTACCCTCCATATAGGTAGAGTCTTCGTCGAATAAAAACTTTAAACGAAGTTTGGCTATAGGATATTTGAGATGAGGCACTGTATGATCTATTCTCGTAAGTGCTACGGCATTTAGTGAAGCTTGGTAAAGCTAACTTTATGCCCAAAATGTTGGCTAGTCTGTTTATTTTCTACCCGACTGACCCAACCTAAAGGAGGGTAGGTAATGTTTTTCCCGTGTATGTTTGTATGTATAGGTCTGTCTTTTTGTCTTCTAAAGCCTAAATGACTTGACCAATTGTAAGGAATGATGTGCCATGAGATTTGTAATACTTCCCCAGAGTATAACAGGCTACAAAGAGCATGTAATCACTAAAGTCATGTCAAGTAAAAAAAAGGAAAATTAAAAAGGAAGAGAAGTGAAATCTTGAATCCTCCTGTGTGACACATTCCATTTTCGATAAGAATGGACAGTCGGGTTTTTAAATGTTCCTAATACACTATCATCATCATCATCATCATGTCCTCTTTTAGTCTCCACTGCAGGAGCACGACCCTCTCTGTACTACCATAGCCATATATTAGCCAGAGCTTCAGAGGATTTGGCCTACACTCTCCACGCTGGCCAAACGGGTTGGAGAGGTATCTTTGATGTTTATATACGCTTTGTTTAGCTTATGTATCCTAAGTCGCCTTTTACGACATCCACGGGAAGACTTGGAGTGGTCCTATTCTATTCTGCCGGGAACCACACGGCGAACTATAACGTAAGTATAACTTCAACAAAAATAATTAAAAAGTTTCAAACATTTTAATTTGTTTAACTACCTAAATTATCTTGTCTACATCGCTGTAAGACCACTAGACTTCCGCTCCGGCGCGCTAAGCCCATCAAAACTGCCCATCGATTCGCGAATCAAAATACCTTTTCACCTCCATCCAACAAAGGTACTTTATATAACTTTGATACGATATTTCTCTATTGTATCCACGCGCCACCAGTCGATTTTTATTTTTTTTTCTCGCATTTATGTAAGCCTCCCCAGGGCCGGCGCGAGGGGGAGACAGGAGGGTGGCGGCCCCTAAAAAGTTATGTATTTTTTCTCCTCTTTTTTCCCATATACGTGATGAAACAGCGCGATATTGATCCGGGCCTTGGCAGTTATTACGGAGGGCTTCGACTGGAAATTTCTTTTAAGAATCGCACGTCATATTTTCTCAATGGGTTTATTGGAAAGCTAATGGAAAAGTCGGATTCTGAGAAGCTTTGTGTTTTGTTTGTTAGCAATTTCTTTAATGCGCAATAACTTATACTTAACGTATTTAAATTTACGTACTTGATTAATATTTTAATTATTGACAGTGTTAGGTTTGCAAAATTATTTTTAATTTTCCTAATTTGTCTTCCGAAAATAACTCTTAGTGTAAAAAAATATTTACTTTGAACATAAGTAGGTATCTGTGTTTGGATTCGTAGCAAATTGGCTATGACAGACGGACGTACGGACAGACTGCAGCACGAGTAATCACGAACAAGCGAACAAGGGTTCTGTTTTTTAACCCTAAAAACCAATGCGGTAAATATAATTACTTACTTGTGACGCCGGAGAAAACATTTAATCGTTTGTTCGTCTCATTTCGGTACTCATTGTATAGAAATTCACTGCCTAACATCATTGAGGAGCCCGATGGCCTAGTGGGCGTGAGCATAAAAGCGCCTCCGCATGTTAAGCAACCATGGGAGCAGTCGCCACTTGGATGGATGACCGCAAGTGGCATGAAAATATCTCGAGCTCCTGCGTGCTTCGAAAGGCTCATTAAGCCGTTGGTCTCGGCTGTCATCATTGATGGCAGTCATTAAGCTATGTCAGAAGCCTTGATGCAGATTGAAAAATCTGACACCAGTGTTGGCCACTTACACACACGAAAAGAAAACAAACAAACACATTTTTTTAATACCACAGGAGGCCTACTCTCTCTGTTAACTTCGATGCACGAACTACGTATTTCTTTCGAATCTTATGTCAAAACGACGCTTTTGACAACGAAAAATGCGGATTCGTTGCGTAATCATCAAAAACCCTACTCTAACGGACTTTTCGTCGTCTGATCTCTCGCTCTTTCCGTAGCTACTTGTCTCTTTCAAAGTGCCTACGAATTTGTTGCGGATTCGTTTCGAATCTTGTTCGTCGATCCATGATTGGTTAACTGCAACACTGACAGCGACTTTTACGAATTTTTGCATTTTTACCTTACTCTGAGCGCGCTTTTGACAACGAATTTAACGGACGAACGACCTCTATTCAAGGTCATTCCGACGTCAACTACCGAGGTGACGAATCCGTGACGGATTTCTAACGTATTGCTTTGTGAAGCGTTTGAAATAATTAATTCATCAAATATGTTACTTAAACTTTGGATTTTTTGTAATTTTGGCATAATTGTAAGTTGTAGCGTATGGAGGATTGCTAGATTTCTTACTTTTATTAAATTAAAATGATTAAATCTTTACTTATAAATGTATATACTTATCAATCGTAATATATCCTTTACGATAATGGCTTGTTAGCTGAATTCTGTGATCTGTCCCTATATATAATTATTATTGATCTGCGCTGGCAGAGAAGCAGCTGGTTCATTGCTTCTCTGCCACTGCCTGCTTGTGAGCGAATTTTGTACCATGAGTAAAAAAAGCCTCTAGTGCTCTTGAGTACATTGAGAGATTGAGTGATACAAATTATATGATCGGTACAAAATTATGCATTATCACGAGAAAAGTTTGAAAAACAGCGCGGGACGGAATACCGCTTTTGAGAAATATGTGTCGTTCGAGCTTCCGGGGCCTGAGGTATAACGGTATGTTTGTTTGTTTTTCATGTGTGTAAGTGGCCAACACTGGTGTCATTTTTCAAGCTGTCTAAAGGCATCTGTCATAGCTTAACGACTGCTATCAATAATGACAGCCGGGACCAACGACTCAACGTGCCTTTCGAAGCAGGGAGGAGCTCGAGATACTTTTATGGCATGTTAGTTTACATTATTGTATGCAGATAAATGATTTAGCAAATATCGATGATCGGCTGCATGCCAAACGCTAACACACATTGGGTATGCGAGATAGGCGAGATGTAAGCTTGTATTATCTACCGTTGTAATTAACATTGAAACACAGTAAAACTTTCTTCTAGTATATTTATTGATGTAGGCATTATTGTCCTTTAGATCTTCGTGAGTTATTACGATGAAAATGTGCTTGTTACCGGAAATCTTGAAACCAATAACCAAGGTAGATCTTGTTTTCGTTTTTCTTTTTGCAGAATTATAAAATCTGTAAGAAAAGGCCATTTTTTATACATATCGTAACATTTAAGTCAGTGAATATCCTAATACTAACTTCCTAATTAATATTATAAATTCGAAAGTGAGTTTGTTTAGCTGTTACGCTTTCATGCCAAATCTACTAAACCGATAATCATGAAATTATGCATACATATATATGTTAGGGTACTGAAAAGGACATAGGCTATATATCACGAGGGCGAAAGCTGGTAAATATGTTATATATATTGGTCTTTAGTTATTAAAATAATATCTCCACTAATTATCAAAATCAGGCCAAACTATCACTACTTCACGAAGGGAGTATTATACCTATATCCCATACTTATTATATACATATAAATTCGGTAGCTTACCCTTTGCAAATGATAATTATATATGAATATTAGAGTCTCGTCTTGTCGTGGCCAATAAAGGGCTGTTAATAGCTGTACAAGTAACCATTGTGGTTGTCTTCTTGGCGAGTTGAAATCTTTTCTTTAGATGTCTTACTAGTCAATATTTGGACACGCTAAGCACCCTTTCGTTGACCTCATTGAGATATTCAACTGTGCAAGTAGTGCACGGCAAAAGCTAAGCCATGGATTAGCACCGCGTTCACAAAGTTTGTCTCTGGAGGAACCCCACCTAGCTCGGTGTTCTTCGCATCTCCCGTGCGAGCATGCTCATAAGGTTCTTGCATATTCTCCAGCCAAGCAAAATTGTCGTAAAATTGTAAAAACTGGTAGGCAATCACGTAAGTAAAAATCAATAATTGCATTCATTCCTTGCTATGAAATGTAAACTTCACTGCTTTTCCGCTGTTTGCATATACTTTAAACACATTTTTAGTCTCCGAAATTCTAAATTATAAATTTTAATAATCTACAAATTGTCACGTCACATCACGTTTTTTTTGGTTAAGCCGACCATGACATCTATATGTTTCAGCCATATGCCGATTTTAGATTAATTCAATGATGCTAAATAAATTGTAATTTAATATTTTTAAATTATAAATAACATTGAAATAATATCTTTTCTCATAAAATAACGAAAATTCATTAATTTCCATAGTACTTAGCGAGAAAAGTTGATTCGATGAAATTTATCGACAGCATACACGAATTTTATCGCTGTTTGTATACGTCACTGGTCACGGACGTTAAATTATCGTGATCTCTATGGATTCGAAGTTGCTTTGCGGAGATTCGTTTGCACCGGAGAGTAGGGTGTTTTGAACATATCGAAAGACGTATGTACCAAAAACTTTGTACGGCGGGCAGGGGTTCATAAAGTGCTGCTCCATGACAATTGTAGAAAGGAAAAAGTAAACATAACTCGAGTATTAAATATTCATTCTGCATTTGTTAAAGATGAAGATTGGAGTTTAGAATACAGCCTTAAAATATATGGGTGTGTGTATGGATGCACATCTGTGTATCTACACATAAGTACATCATGAAATGTTTAAATTTAAGCTAGTTAACATAGTATTTTGTAAAAGACTTTCCGGTTAAAAATTAATCATTTATAACATATTTCATTATTAAATGTTTAATTTTGCACACTAAATAAAATATAACGTAGTGTTTATTTTTGCCGCTCCAGGTTGCCTCAGACCTCAGGAAATATAACACATAAAATACGTTATCTGAAAAAAATATTGCATGTCACCTTTCACCTTCATAGTCGTTTCACCTTCTTACCAGCCGACTTCAATAAAAGAAGGTTAACAATTCAATAGGTACAAATGTATGTGATAATGTCAGAATTGTAGTTTGTGTATATATTAGTCTATAATAGATTTTATTATTTTATGTAACATGTGTGCCAAAATTCTAAAGTGTATGTTTGTACGCGCATAAATAAAAAATTATGAGATGGTTATCATTTTATTTGGGTTCCGTTGTAAACTAGGAACCCTTATAGTTTCGCCATGTCTGTCTGTCTGTCTGTCTGTCCGTCCGCGGTTTTACTCAGAGACTATAAATACTAGAAAGCTGTAATTTGGTATGGGTTAAAAAAAATTTTTTTACCCTAGCTCCCACACAAGTAAAGAGGGAGTTATATTTTTTTTTTATACAAACCCATCGTGTTGGGTATTGTTAAATAGGTCTTTGAAAAATATTGTGAGGTTGAGAACACCATTTTTCGATTTAGAGATCCCATTCCGAAATATTTGGTTTTGAAGTACAATTTTTTGTTAGAGGTAAGTGTCCCCCCCCCCCCCCCCTCTATCTGCTAAACGGTTATATATAGATACGTGAAAAAAATTACAGTAGTAGTGTTTATACTGAAGTTGTAAGGAAAACTATCAGAGCTGAGTACTAAGTGCAAACTAAAAAGTTATAGGTAATCAACTTCTAAAATGTACTCGAAAATGTAAAATTTCATACAATTTTCAATGTAAGATGTTTTTGGTCGTTAAACTGTGAGGTGCGAGTGTAAACTCAAAGTTGTCATTTGCAACTACGGAACCCTACACTTCGCGTGGCCCGACACGCACTTGGCCGGTTTTTTTTGTTGATCTTGTCCAAATTAGGCAAAGTGCAAGTTACTTTGAAATCAGTTCAGTAGTTGTTTTTTTAGGATAGATAGTGTGTGGGTTCAAGGTCGAGTTTTTTTTTAAATATTTACATAACATATTTACGCGCAAAAAACATTTCTTTCTTTCGAGTTTTTGATCTAGTCGGGTAAAAACGACATCACTAATAAATAATACCTTAAAAAAATTATAGTCTGTGGAAAAATATGACACTTTTTTTACTTTGTCATTGAAATGAATGTTTGTCAGGATCAATGGAGATATACCTACAAGGATAATATATTTTTAGTTTTCTGATATGTTTGAAAGGAAAATTATAATTTTTATCATCAAAACGAGCAGTAGGTACTATTTATTGAACGTTCCAAAAATATATATGGTATGACGAGGAATATACCATGTATAGTGAAACAAAAGGTTTTAGAAAAGGGCGCAACGTATATTTTATTCTTTTACACGTAATATTTATACTTATGTAAATATCTGACTAAAGACTTTTTTATTCTATTCCTCACGTTTAAATACAAAATAAACAAGTTTAATCAAAGTAAATATGGTTTCTGTTCATTTGTGTTTTATTATTCTGTATCAATCAACAATTTTATAAGTAAGTATAATAATACGTAGACAATAGTTCTTTACTATGATCAAAATAGAAATTGCTTAGCATTTTCTCGCATGGATCAAGGCAAATGCTATAAGTGGAAGTGAGACATCACTCTGGAATTGCCCTTCCTCCGTGGAGCATATTATCTTCAGTAACGTGGAATAAATATGATGAAATTGTTTTGTCGTGAATTAAGATTCAAGCAGCCGAAGATAGATCTCGATGGCGTGCAATTGGGGAGGTTTATGTCCAGCAATGGACGAGTATAGGCTGATGATTATGATAAATTAAGATTCAATATGGATTATCTTTCAAATGCGAGTACCTATACCTCTTAGAGCAATAACTTGCTCTGAGCTATACCTACTCTGTGCTATGAGGTTTACGTACAGAAAGCTTCCACTAATGTAATTGGTCAATAATTTCACCCTTTTTTTCTAATTTTGGCAAAGGACTAAGACGTTAAGATTTCTTGATTTATGATTTTAATAAATTATTAGCAGGTAATTATTTTTATTTTATTTCCAACTAGACCAGAAAAATATTATTTGACTCATCATAGTATTATTTTATTAAGTTTCATTCTGAATAATGAAATAAAAGCATTCCAGTCATTTTATCGATAAATATAAAAAATTACGTCTTTCGTAGGTAAGAACTTCACTATTATCGTAGACTTTTGATGACTATGGATCCGTCCACGATTCGAACGATAAATTCGTCATTGACCTTTCGAGGTCCTCGTCTGAAATACGAACTACGTCGCGTGTCAACTTAGAGTAGGCCTCCAGATGTCAAGTAACCCTTGAATTTTGCACTGATGAGCATGACTACTAAGATGACATAACTACACTACATATACTGGGCAAACAGCCCGGGGGCAGGTGTGTCACCGGGGCGGCTCGCGCGCGTCCATCCTTTATTTGGCACAAGCTGCGGGGCCATTGAGTGGCACCCATCTCGCACATTGTGGGGCTACAGGATGTTCCCATATTTTATGTAAGTAATATTTTATTTATAAATGTATGTAAGTAAATAAGTATATGTGTTACAGTCAAAACTCAAAACAAGTCATAACCACTTTTGGCTGCAAAAATTAGGCAAAAGTATCGCAGTCAAAAATGTTTTTAACTATGGTAGTTGGTCAAAAGTATTTTTAACTGAAAAATATTGGGTAATAGTGTTTGTGACCAAATTGTTTCTTAAAAGTGGTGACGACTAAGAATGTTAGTCAAAACGTCTTGGAGTGGGAATTTTTCAACCTCAACTCTTTATGAGTTTTGACTGACAATCTAAAGTTTAAATCAGGCAAAATAACTTTTGATTGTTTTTTGCAGTTGAAAGTACTTTTGACCAACGTCTTTAGTTAAAAAACACTTTTGACTGCGAAAATCAGTCAAACATGTTTTATTAAGGCGCTTACACCAGCCAACTAGCGCCACCCCTGGTTTTATTTCTTTTACTACCTACTAAATAAGATCAAATTGAAAAAATCTACGTAAGTACTTGTCTAGTAAATGACTTGTAGGATGTTTTGTATTGATTTTCATTATTTTACATTTGGTAAATCAAGAGAACTACTCATTAACGCCAAAAACGGCCACTTTTGGCGGTAATAAGTAATTCTCTCAATCGAAAATGATAATATTGATGAAAAGTTCAACAAAAAATACTACAAGTAATTTACTAAGGAAATACTTACGTAGATTTTTTTAATTTGTTCTTATTTCGAAGTACAAAAATTAAATAGCGAGTGTCGTTAGTTTCGCTGATGTAAGCCTCTTAACTAGGGGCAGCTGTCAAAAATACTTTTGCCTAATTTTTGCAGTCAAAAGTGGTTTTGACTGGTTATGAGTTTTGACTGTAACATATACACCCTTAAAGGGGTGACTCAGCCCGTCAATATGAACAACTTTTGCTATGGTATCAATGCTGGGAACACGAAAAATTTGCTCTGCTCGGGCTATTAGTACCTATAGGAAGTCAATTTTTTTTGAGTGTCCAGCATAGGAAAATTTGCTCACATTGACGGTCTGAGTCAACTCTTTAAGGGAATAACTAGGGTTAATTTACACGCTGTAAAACAACAATTATACATACATATTATCACGTCTCTCTCCCTTACGGGGTAGACAGAGCCCAAGGCCATAAGACTCAAAGGCCACATTTAGCATAACAACGATTTTTTTTTTATTTAGCCTATATTGTCCCTCTGCTGGGCAAAGGTCTCTCTCATCTCAACAACGATTATAACATGCAAAAATGTAGCTACTAATTTTAACTCTGTGGTACACGGATCCGTTGGTCACACTCATTTAACACTTGTTAATACACAATTAGAGCTAAAAATAGTAGTGTTTATGTAGTAATTTAGGCATACTATTCAATGGAAGCGTATCCGAAGAGCAAAGGCGGAGAAAAAATACAGTCAAATGCATGTAGAGCGGGCCATGCGTAGTTTAGGTTCCGTAGTTTAAGAACAACTTTACTAATTATATTCGCCTTTTTTTAAGTTGTGTAATAATATATTTTGTAGAAGGTACTTACGGAAAGAAAAATTTGAGAAATTTTTTGAAAGTTCACGTCTTCCTTCCTGCCTATAGACTTCCACATGAATAAAGTCATTCGAACTGTATATAAAGAGCTATGACAGTGCGTCTGTAAGATTTGAACAGCTGTTTTTGTATTTTTCAAATTGCGTTTAGTTTTTTTGTCTTTTGAAAAAAAATAGTTGCTCATGTTAGTGAAGGAAAGTGTAGTGTATATCCAGCAGTTTTGTGAATGTCTAAACAAATGATTATTTTACACATAGTGCACAAAATACCTAATACTTTAATATTAAAGTACACTATAATTATTATAGTATAAGCTTTATTAATATTTAAAAATAAATTTCCTGTTAGGTATTGTAGGGAGGAGGATCGTTTGGGATTTTTGAAACGCTTTCGTTGCGTTACAAAAGAAAATGTTGTTTGTGGTAGTTATATTTACGAAGTACCTAACTATTTAGTAATCTGTGGTTTTTAGGGTTCCGTAGTAAACTAGGAACCCTTATAGTTTCGCCATGTCTGTCTGTCTGTCTGTCTGTCTGTCTGTCCGTCCGCGGTTTTACTCAGAGACCATAAGTACTAGAAAGCTGTAATTTGGTATGAGTATGTATATTAATCATGGCAAAAAAGTCGTAGAAAAAAATCTTGAAAAAAAATTTTTTTTTGGGTAGCTCCCATACAAGTAAAGTGGGGGAGTAATTTTTTTTCTCTACTTACCCATCTTGTGGGGTATCGTTAAAAAGGTCTTTGAAAAATATTGTGAGGTTGAGAACACCATTTTTCGATTTAGGGATCCGTTTCCGAAATATTTGGTTTTAAAGTGCAAATTTTTGTTAGAGGTACGTGTCCCCCCCTCTATCTCCTAAACGGTTATATATAGATACGTGGAAAAAATTACAGCAGTAGTATATATATACTGAAGTTGAAAGGAAAACTATCAGAGCTTAGTACTAAGTACAAACTAAAAAGTTATAGGCAACCAACTTATAAAATGTACTGGAAAATGTAAAATTTCATACAATCTTTATTGTTAGATGTTTTTGGTCGTTAAACTGTGAGGTGCGAGTGTAAACAGTGTGTACTCAAAGTTGTCATTCGCAACTACGGAACCCTATACTGCGCGTGGCCCGACACGCACTTGGCCGGTTTTTTAAGGGTAGCTTCCATACAAATAAAGTGGGTATAATTTTTATTTTCTCTACTAACCGATCGTGTGGGGTCTTTAAAAAATATTATGAACGTGAGAACACCATTTTTCGATTTAGGGATCCGTTTCTGAAACATTTGGTTAGCATATTTTTGTTAGGGGTTAGTGTCCCCCCTCTATCAGCTAATCGGTAATACGTGAAAAAAATGTGACCTGTAGTACTTACATATAACGAAGTTGAAAGGAAAATTATCAGAGCTAAAACTAAAACCAACTTATTGAAATATAGCAGTTTTTCATAAACCACAAAAATAACTACGTCATTCATACAAACACTGAAAAACAAAGTTATCTTTACTGGCGAAAAATTATAGAGCTTTTTAGCTAATCTAAGCTTGCTTCTACGGAATCCTTCATGGGCGAGCTCAACTCGCACATGGCGAATTTTCTAAATAAATGTTTCGGAGTTCGTTCAGTTTAAATTTCATCCCAATCAGGTTTGTAACTAGTTTTGTTAAAGTCGGTTTTTTATCTGCAAGATTTTATCAATTATTATTATAAGAAATTTTGTTATTCTAATCGAATCGCCTTTTTCGTTGATTTTTTTCAAATATAACTCAAATTCGACAAATTTATTTGTTATTAGTATTTCTACTCATATAATATCAAGTTTACCACTGTCATCTCAGCGTAACACCCTGTATTTCGACATACGCAGAAAACCTGAATGTCATTTTTTTCGGACACACCGTTCGGCCATCGCTGGCATTCAGCCAATATTTTGGGGTCACTTTTTGGAGATTACTCGACATTGTGGGCCCGAGTCGAAAAACTCTGACAAAGGATAAGGCCTGTTGACTGACCGTACTTTTTTGTGCGGATAAAGTAACGATTATTGAGTACATCGCAAAAATTTACGAAATCTAAGGACCCGTAGGGTTCTTTTTATTTGTGTTTTTGAATAGTTTTGGATATCGGTTACGCATCTTGATTTTAACGTACTAAAGAGTGGAAAATCGGCTAGACTGATAGAGATAGATATTATTATGTCAAGATATGACGGCGCGTGCAATCGCTGTGTGAGTACTCAATTTGTTGATTTTATTTCTTTTATTGAGCCTCTTGTACAGTCAGCTGTCTTGTAAAACGATATTTTAATTAAGAGGCTTACACCACCGAAACTAGCGACACCCTTATTTAATTTTTGTACTGCGAAATAAAAACAAATTTAGAAAATCTATGTAAGTACTTCCTTAGTAAATTACTTGTAGTATTTTTAGGAGAACTTTTCATCGTTATCATCATTTCAGATTGAGAGATCTACTCATTACCGCCAAAAGTGGCCGCTTTTGGCGTTAACGATTAATGAGTACCTATCCTACATCGCAAAAATGTTGGAAATCTAAGGACCCGTAGGGTTCTTTTTATTTGTGTTTTTGAATAGTTTTGGATATCGGTTACGCATCTTGATTTTAACGTACTAAAGAGTGGAAAATCGGCTAGACTGATAGAGATCGGCGTCAAGATATGACGGCGCGTGCAATCGCTGTGTGAGTACTCAATTTGTTGATTTTATTTCTTTTATTGAGCCTCTTGTATACAGTCAGCTGTCTGGTAAAACGATATTTTAATTAAGAAGATAAGCTGACGCCGATCGTTAGTTATTTCAAAAAGATCTTCTTTTCGAATATGAATCTTATGAAACATTCATATTCGAAAAGAAGATCTTTTCACGTTCACGTCGTTATGTGAATAAGTGTGCGTCGTCCCCTTATATGTTTGTTTTACCAAATTGCTGTAGTTTTAATCTTTTTTTTCAAATGTGATGCTTTTTATACATTACACATACCGCATCAAAATGTTAGGCAAACACGAGATATTGCGTATAAACACACAAACAAACATAGAGGTCGAACTGAGAATCTCCTGTATTGGAAGTCGGTTAAAAAATGCAAACCGCTTCCGCATAGGAAACGTATTGAACACTTGAAATTCATAAAATGTGTATAGTATACCTATTGACACTATAAAAATAAATAAATAAGTGACTGCCATTTGCGTCGTTTTCTGAGTGCTCACAAGTTTCATTATGTGTGTGATTTGTCTATACCTATTTTTGCTCATATTTAATTCCTTTTGATTTGTCTCTATATATTTATTTATTTTGCAAACTAACGAAATACGTGGTTGTTGTAACTAGTTTATTATTGTACAGTTTCGAAACCTTATGTGTATGTCTGTGATTCCGACTCGCACTTGGCTGGTTCTATTATTTGTTGGCGAGGCACTATTAATGTTTTCATTGAAATACCTACATGCGTCGTCTTTTATTACTAAATCTTAAAGTTTCAAACTGAGCAAATACAAAAGAATAAACAAAGACCTAGTGAGGGCCTGATGGAAAATTTTAAACTACATAAAGAGGTCACTTACACATTTGAAAACAATTAGTGTTACAAGCGAGACCCTCAGAGTAATTCCACAACTCGTCCCACATGCCTACGGCCCATTTGGGACGAATTGCAGAAAATCAAAATTTATCAAAATTTTATGCAATTCGTCCCATGTTTATAAGTGGTACATTCAGTAGAAAATGTGTTAGTGTATAAATAATGAACAGAATTTATCAAACCAAAACATTAGGTTTTTTACACATCTACTGAATAATTTAAGCAGTAGTTCATAAAATAGTATTTTTAAAATATTTCTCTTGTCTCACTGATCTCTTTCTTTGTATGGGGTTTTAAACCTTATCAACGCTTTACTAAGCGTTGATAAGGTTTAAAACCCCATACAAAGAAATTATGGGACGAGTTACAGAATTAGAATATTATAAATTTTGATTTTCTGCCATTCGTTCCAAATGGGCCGTAGGCATGTGGGACGAGTCGTGGAATTACTCGACCTTCAAGGAGGAAAGTTGTTATCGCACATCATAAAAAACTTTTTAGCTAAAAATTAACCGCTGAAAAGAAAAAAAAACAATCATCACCCGTTTTTCTATCCTTACGTTTGGTTTTTTTTTTACAAGCGTTTCAGGGGGCGGTACTGTTTATTGCTTAAGTTTTGGGTTTGAAGCTGAAAATACAAAATCTGCTATTATTTTATTTTACTTAATTTTGTTTATTAACCTTTTTACTGTAATTATGATACCATATTGGAGCACCTTAATGTTTTTTTCTTTGAGCGGGATTTAGATTTAAGTTTCAGCAGTTCCAGCCGGTTTTTAAACCGATATCCAAAAAAAGATGGATGAGGATTTCAATTCGTCGGTATTAAGTAAATTTTTTTAATGTATTATTAATATGTAAAATACGGGTCACTCACGTATGATGTCAGCTACAAGCCAACATCTCACGTTAGTTTTAATCAAAAAAATTTTTAATGTACTAGATACTCAGTAATTTTTGAACCAATTTGAAAGACCTATTTCTCAATTTGTCCCGTTTGAATTTCATCAAAATCAGTTTAATAGTATGTTGAAGACGGGTTTTTTACATAAAATAAAACCGATTTCAACTTTACTACTAATTTTTGTATGGGAAATGTCAAATTATTTTTTGTTTTCTTGGTCACTGTTTTTATGGGACAATAAAACAGTTCAAAGCTATGTCAAGATTTTAATTTTACTCACGATAATTAGATATTTATCTTGATCACTTACATACCACTTTAAAAAAATAATCTTCACCACTTTTACTGCAGTACCTGACCTCCCCTATTTCATAACAATTCTAAACCCCTAATCACCTAATAATCACTTTTTGTAAACGCACAATAAAAAACTCCCCTCATTTTTTAAAGCGCCATATAATTGTTCCTTTTTACATCGCGACAGTTTTTATGGCAAATTGTTGACGGAAGTATGAACTGCGGTGTTAAAAACAAGTTGTTTTTTATGCTTTTTACGACAAGTTGATAAAAACATCGACGTGGGTGACCGCAGATTTGTGGTCACAGATATTAATTGTTTTCGGGCAATAAAAAATCAAATGTGTACTTTTTCCTATCATTGTCGCAAGTTTATAGATTAAGAGCTAGCGAACCATCTGACTAACCCGTCTCCCACAAAGCTAGAAATTTTTTAAATGATATTTTATTGTCTGCTAATTATAAAAGTACCGGTCTGGTAGGTATATCGCGGTTGCGTCATCATCCTTAAAATTTTTGAAAATGCAAAAAAAATTTTTTTCGTAACCTTCTGCCACAAGGCTACAATTTTAATATATTATAATTTAAGTATGTTTAAGTCTAAAAAAAAATCGCCAACCTCTTTTGAGGGTTGCAAGTGTGTGCCAGACGATAGCAAAGTTGTCATTGGGACGGTAATTCATAACCTGCTGCCACAAGGCTACAATTTGAGGGAACATACTTTTAATCGTTTAAAAAATATATGTAAACAGCTAGACCATTCTAGCGGTTGCAAGTACCTACCAGACGACTATATAATAGTCATGTCGCTCGACGGGAGTGCGCGCGCATCAGACTTGTAAGAGTTAGAAAGTTATTACAATACAATATTGTAGTGTTCGACGGCCTCCGTGGGGCAGTGGTTAATCTGCGGCAGGGGTGGACCCTAGTTCGATCTCCGGCCAGGTCATGATGAAAAAAGATCTTTTTCAAATTGTCCTGGGTTGTGGATATTTATCTTTATGAGTATCTATTATAAAATATAATATTATTGAGTTAGTATCCTACTAGTTCACAAATACCCTGAGTGGGGCTAGCTCAATCTATGTCATAATTTGTCCCTATAATTACACACTACCGCCCGCGGCTTCACCCGCGTGGATCTCGTTTTTCGCGACCAAAACTTATTTATGTCCTTATGTTTCAAAGTATCTACATGCCACATTTTAGGCCAGCCGTTTCAGCTTGAAAAGGTAACAGATGGTAGATACAGTTACTATCGAATTTCCCTATACCTATGTTATAAGTATGGATTAAGTTTTCGGCGTAGTTAAGAGTCGTTCACGCGGCAGTAACTATGGGGCTATGTTACGATAGTACCTACATAGAACCTAATAAGTGTTTTAACAGTGAGAAGGTACTTATTACTACGTATTTTAATCGTGTTTTAGGAACCCTGATATCAAAATTTCTGAGAAATCAGAATACCTACATATAAAAAAGATCGTTTTCCATTATGACCTGGCCGGAGATCGAACCAGGGTCCACCCCTGCCGCAGATTAACCACTGCCCCATGGAGGCCGTCAAACACTACAATAGATATATTGTTTCTTTCTAACTTTCTAACTCATACACGTCTGTTGCGCGCGCACTCCCGTCGAGCGACATGACTATTATATAGTCGTCTGGCAGGTACTTGCAACCGCTAGAATGGTCTGGCTGTTTACATATATTTTTTAAACAATTGAAAGAATGTTCCCTCAAAATTGTAGCCTTGTGGCAGCAGGTTATGAATTACCGTCCCAATGACAACTTTGCTATCGTCTGGCACACACTTGCAACCCTCAAAAGAGGTTGGCGATTTTTTTTTAGACTTAGACATACTTAAATTATAACATATTAAAATTGTAGCCTTGTGGCAGCAGGTTATGAATTACCGTCCCAATGACAACTTTGCTATCGTCTGGCACACACTTGCAACCCTCAAAAGAGGTTGGCGATTTTTTTTTAGACTTAGACATACTTAAATTATAACATATTAAAATTGTAGCCTTGTGGCAGAAAGTTATGAATTACCGTCCCAATGACAACTTTGCTATGGTCTGGCACACACTTGCAACCCTCAAAATAGGTTGGCAATTTTTTTTTACACTTAAACATACTTAAATTATAACATATTAGAATTTTAGCCTTGTGGGAAACGGGTTAGTCAGGTGGGTCACGAGCTCTTCCACGTCGTCTGGCAGGTACTTGCAACCGCTAGAATGGTCTGGCTATTTACATATATTTTTTAAACAATTGAAAGAATGTTCTCTCAAAATTGTAGCCTTGTGGCAGCAGGTTATGAATTACCGTCCCAATGACAACTTTGCTATCGTCTGGCACACACTTGCAACCCTCAAAAGAGGTTGGCGATTTTTTTTTAAACTTAAACATACTTAAATTATAATATATTAAAATTGTAGCCTTGTGGCAGAATGTTACGAAAAAATTTTTTTTGCATTTTCAAAAATTTAAAGGATGATGACGCAACCGCGATATACCTACCAGACCGGTACTTTTATAATTAGCAGACAATAAAATATCATTTAAAAAATTTCTAGCTTTGTGGGAGACGGGTTAGTCAGATGGTTCACGAGCTCTCCCACTATTAGGTAAACTACAGAAAAAACGAATAAGTACCCAGCATAAGCATATAGATTTTACCTACCTATTACCTATACCTAGCAGTCGTTGGGGAAACATACATTATTAACCTTTTTAATTGGTTTTGGTTATCCCGCTGGCTGGATACAAGGCTTATAATTATTTTTACTTTATTAGTATTATTTTATATAAATTATGTAGTGGTGATTTCGAAATAAGTGACAAATTCTTTTTAGGTATACCAGTCATGATTAAAATATAGCGTGTTGTTATGTTATGCTATTCAATATTATTAGTAACATAGGCTTTTATATATCAGGACAAAGTCGCCAAAATAGGCTTTTTTATGTGCTTTTGACGGCGAACGAGCAAGCGGGTCACTTGATAGTATGTAAGAGAGGTCTCCGCTGCCCATAGACAGCTGCAACACCAGAGCGTTACCGGCCTTTTACTTTTCCCTCCCAGAGGGAAGAGGGGTGGGCCTCCGGCTCTCTCACTCACTGAAAGAAGCATAACAGCGGTAAAGCTACTGCTCAAACGTCGGTTTTCTGTGAGAGTGTATTACTTCCCATGACGAACCGGCCCATTCATGCAACTAGCAAAACTGAATTTCACCGGTAGCGTGGCTCTACCACAACTAAGATTAACATTTTTAGCTTGTTTCTTTTTTTAATTATAAAATGAAAAAATAAACGTATACAAAAAGTAATCATGTTTGTTTAATAGATACTTCATATCCCTATAATAGAATTGACACGCCAGTAAAGCCGTCATCACACATCACGCATTGAAAACAGAAGCCACAAAAAGCACAAAGGGCAACCACGTGGGGAGCTTTAAAAAGGTAATTTGAGTTTTTTGGAAGTCGCGTGGCGGTGTTGCTTCCGGTAGTATCTACCTTCTTAGCTTCGTATGTAGGGGCCGTAAGGGCAGTATTGCTAGGGTAGTTTTGAATAAGTAATAGTCTTGTGGATGCCTTTATATATTTTTACTGGCTGTTGACGCATAACTTTATAAATCTTTTGATTAAGATTATAATTTTTTGATCAGTTCCTTCGTGGTCATGGTCCACATAAATATAACTGGATCGAAATATTGAACTCCCAAGAAACCATAATAATCACGGTTAATATCCCGATATGTTTTATTCTAATGTTGATTACCGTGAAAGTTTAAAAAATTACATTAAAATAGTTAAAAAAAATAATTACGGGGATGAAATTCCACGACAAATGATAAATAAAATACACGGAAAACTTACATAGATTGAGCTAGCCCCAAAGTTCGAAACTTGTGTTATGGGATACTAACTCAACGATACTATATTTTTTATAATAAATACATAGGTAGTTATTTATAGATTTACAACATAAATGATGTTAGTTTGATATGTTTTAAAGAAATATGAGTTTGTTTTTCCCACATTACGCATATATTAATTACGCCACATTGTATTCTGTTTGTCCTAAAGTGTGCCCAAACAACCAAGATTATAAAAGCAAACATCCCTATAACGACCTACTTGGTGCAGTAATAATAAAATAATTTTACGCATTTGCTTTAACTAAATAGGGTATGTCACTAACTGGCCAAACAGATTTTATCACATGAATATGTGGAGAAACTAAACATAATTTCTATTCCTCAATATTATACTGACATTTTATTCTCCACGCCCTTTTAACTCAAATGAAATTATCAAATCATATTTTAAATTGTTCATTTGGTACAGGTTTCTTAGAACACGTTAATTATCATAATATTTCAGGACACATTTTGACGACGGTTATTTTATTGCTTGCTCAGCCTTTACCTTATCTTCTTTTTTATGTGGGGTCAGCACAGTATGTCAGCTCTCTCCACCTTGATCTGTCGTCCATCATAGCCTTTGCCATTCCCTTCATTAAGAAGTCTTGCTATGTCTGTCAAGATCAGTCTATATACCTACTATGTGAGAAAAAGAACCTTAAATGTAACTTTGATCAAATACCCATATATTTGAATCACAGTTACATTTAAGGTATTTTTTTTTTTTAACTGCTAGGCATAAGCTTCTCGTATAAGGCTTTCCAATACCTTGACAAGCAGGCCGATTTGCTAACTCGGTGTACAACGATTTGATTGTCACTTTAGCATCCATTACGGTCTTCATATCTTAAATAAAAATCGTCATTCATAGCGAAGCTGTAATGAATATTGAAGTTACCATGAAAATGATGTACACCGTAGCTGTCAAAAGTTAGCAAATAGGCCTTCAAATTGTTGTACAAGTTAGTAAATCGGCCTGTTGGCCTGCAGATCGTCCGACCACGTGGTGGGCGGCTATCCAATGCTGCGCTTGCCGGTACGTGGTCGCCATTCAAGAACCTTTCTGCCCCATCGGCCATCAGTTCGCGCAATGTAAGAAGAGATTATTTATGTTTTTTTATTATAAAATAAAATACTCTAGTCAATAAATCAACCAATAATGTATTCAACAAAAAGCTAGTAGTTTTTCGATATTGCAAATTATAAAAAAATATGACGTTCAAAAAGCGATACATGATATCCAAATTTGAATAAAATTTCATTTCATTTCATTTATTCATTTAAAACTTTCGCGCTTTTTAAACACTTAGCCAAAAAATATTAACATGACTTATTAATTTGTGTCCGCTGACGTTTCTATGGAGATAACATCCATTGTGGTAGCAGCGAGATATAACTCAGTCTCGCTGCGACAACGATGGTGGTTGGATGACCACAACAATATAAAATGTTCATGCTAAGTCGTGTTAATATTTATAAATAATGAACCAATGATACTTAGTCATCATCCGACGACTAAGTATCATTGACGAGTGAGACATCACAGTGACGAGCTCCGTGGCGCAGCGGTCAACACGCCTGCCTGCGACACGGATGGTCCCGGGTTCGATCCCCGGTCAGGTCAAGATGGAAAATGACCTTTTTCAGATTGACCTGGGTCTTGGATGTTTATCTATATATGTATTTGTTATAAAAATATAGTATCGTTGAGTTAGTATCCCATAACACAAGTCTTGCTTAAGAACTTACTTTGGGGCTAGCTCAATCTGAGTGATTTGTCCGTATATATTTATTTATTTATTATTTATTATTATCATCATCAGCATCTCAAGTTTCGCGTTTCTCGAACTGGTCATTGCAGCCAATCCGTGTGGTCAATTAGTAAATTACAAACGGCTTATCATTTGTTTGGATATTGCGTCTTTTTAATCGATTCGGAGTAAGGAAACAAATGAAAGTAGTACGCCGATAAGAGAGAACTAACGAGAATTAAGTAGCTGCTGTAGAGTCTATCCATTACTGATAGATAACTCTATGTCTTTGCTTGGGACTTTAGGATCGTTTAATTTTTCAACTCTACTCCTCCGATTCGACTCGCTCCTCCTGATTTAATATTATGGGAATGGGCTAAAGTATTTTTATTACATATAAGGTTATCTATTTATCTTTGTTTTGTCTGTCTACAGTTGGTTCGTTTGTAGATGAATAGATTAATATTGCGATTTATTCCAATCCAATACCACGAACGAATACCACTGGTATCACTTGAAACATGCAACCCATCTATATCTAGTTTTTTAGGTACCGATGTATTCATTTATGTATGTATGTAGGAATTTCCTACTATATATGGAGATTAATCTCATGGTAATTTATATAATGTTACAAACTTATCAAATTATTGGACCCATTTTTAATGATCTTGGCAAAACTTAAAACAAAGGAAAAAGCTTCATTTTATCAATCGATTTATGTTTTTATTACAGGTCGGAGTTGGTAGAGTATAAACTTACTATTCTAATTGTCTTCAAATAACGAATTGCTGGAACTATAATAGCACGTTTTTCGCCAACAATCGGGACCATAAAAGAGAAACCCCGTTATACTTATGTACCTCCAAAATCAAAGCGGGCCTACATAAACAAGACAAAAATTTATACCATTGTACATTAATCAAGTAAAAGGATTATTTGCAAAAACGCTCCTTTGACGGCCAACCCTTTTTTACGGCCCGGTCCCTTGTACCGTTACTCGGTAATATTTAGAACAATTTCTTTGTTTACTCTTTGAGCTTTTTACGACGTCCAAGACGACGGGCGCGGCACCATTGTCATCGAAAAGCAATATATTTGCATATTCAGAGCAGATATTTGCATTTTGTACCCGCCGAGCTATTGATGGGTTAAGTTTTACACCGATGTTTGTCAACTACAAAGACTTGAGTAATAAAATGCAAATCAATAGAAAATATTTTAGTTTTTACTGTTTTTGGAATTATTCAGTTATTCATTTCGGCGGGCGTTTGACGAACGGATTAGCATTTGGAACGAGTGAAACAAAGGTTTCTCGTGAAGTTACCGTCGTAACGTAAACATTTTTGACAACTTATTTTAAAAAATTATCTAAATATGCGGATTTGGTACCTAACTTTCTATTCGGATTTTTATAATTAAACTCTATATAGTACCTAAGTAATTTCAGTCTATCTATACGTAAAAAAGGTGGAACTTGTTTTTTTTTTACCACAAATCGTACACGTTTTACAAAAATAAAAGTTGACTTCCATGACATTTAATATACATGACTAGCGAGATAAAAAAGAACCAAAACAAATTTCTTCCAAAATAGTAATGAATAATCGTGTACTATGCCATAGAGTACAAAAGGACCTATCTTCGTATAAGCTTTGACTTATTTTTCATATATTCAGCATTTTATAAATAGAATTATCGAGTTATTTACATTTTCTCAGTTTAATAGGACCACTACCAACAGTTCCATTATCACGCTGTGTTAACATGACATTGTTTTTTGTTTATTAAAATTTTAGTCGAATAGGAGATAGAACAATTTACATTCCTCCGATTATAAATGTTTGTGACCCAAATAAAGTAAATAAGCACCTAAATAGATAGTTGAACAGACGGCTACTTTTGAGTATTTGTTCATTGATAAAGAAATTTTTGTCCAGTTTACCTTAATAATAAAACCGTTGCTGCAAAAAGGCTTGAATATTTTATAACAAAAACTGAACATGTGTACGCATAAAAGGATTAAAATTTAGGAATATTTTAGACGTCGATTTTGAGCAGGCAAAGGAATAGCAATGCGAAATGACAAAAGGTTTTTTCGCGCACTAGATGGACATGTTATGAATGGTGTTTTTTCATGTGGCAATCATCATTGGGATAATATTCGAATGTGCATGTGGCTGGAAAGGGACACTGCAGGTACTCGCGTTTTTGCATTTCCTTTCCTTGCTTTTTACAATAAAAACTTTCTTTTAAATAAATAATCTCGACGTGGCTTGACGGGGATTCATCTTAAAATAATAATTGTTGAGCAGACGAAGCGTTTTATTTTTTCCTTGACTGGTTAAGTAACGTTTTGGTTTTTTTCTGGGAACAAATCATTATATTATATATAGTTAGATTAGCGTAGTTCATAAATTATTTTTACATGTTAGATAATATACAGGAGCACTAATTTTTCCTTAATAATGTGTTAATTAAAAAGTAAGGTATCTAAGTACTTCGCTATTTAAAGAACTTACCTTATACAATTCGTTTACTGTCCTAACACTAAATATATTAAGAAAATAAAAAGCACTGACAAAGAGAAACGTTGCGTATTTTTATAATAAATAGATACAATACAAAAATAAATTTAAGCGAAATTATGAGGAGCCCGATGGTCCAGTGGATGTGAGCTCTATGAGCGCTTACGTATGTTAAGCAACCCCTGGTGCAGTCCCTACTTGGATGGGTGACCGCAAGTGGCATAAAAATATCTCGAGCTCCTCCGTGCTTCGGAAGGCACGTTAAGCCGTTGGTCCCGGCTGTCATCGCTGATGGCAGTCGTTAAGCTATGTCAGATGCCTTAAGGCAGCTTGAAAAATCTGACACCACTGTTGGCCACTTACACATACGAAAAAGAAAGAAAGAAAGCGAAATTATTAATTATTATGGTATCTGTGGGAAAGATATTTTGAAATTCAGGAAAATAAAAGGCTCCAGAAGAAAAAGAAACCGTGGCACATGTTTAAGCATAGATAAAATAAAGAAGAGGGTGTAGGCAGAGGGCGAGCGGCCATAAATTCGGACAGGCTCATTTGAATTTCCAATCAGTGCATTTATTACGTCTCGTAGATTGTATTGTGGGGCTTTTGTATCGAAAATGTTCGTAGGTATTTCTGTGGAAAACTGGACCACCATTCAGTAGGATTTTTTGGGGAAGTAAAATTCATAGCCTTTTTATAGTAGTAATTAGAGCTCTCTTAACTATGAAGTCAGTTAGGTAAATTACTTACTCATGGAATGGCCAAAATGTTCATTCATTATATAGAATTTAGAAAACTTAGTTTTTTTACGGCGTATAAATCCTTTTTACGAGTAAGTAGTTGTGAATAATTTGAGTTGATACTTCTTTTACTGCTTTACAGTTTTATTAAAATTTGTTTGTATTAATTTATTTATATTAATATTTTAAAACAAACACAAGATATCCCATGTACTCACTTAATACTTATTACGATTAAATAACGTGATATTTATAGTTATGTATGGTTAATTTTATTTTCTCCACCTTTTTATTTGGAATTATAATTGGACGTCGTGAATATGTAGATTGACTGTAAGCAGAAACTCTTTACCTTTTGGTATAAGTGAGATAATAATTGTAAAATAGTTGTGTAGTTAAAAGTTTATTTTAACCGCTACCTATTTTTATCAAAAAGACACGTTCCTATGCAAACACTACTTGAATTTTGGGAAAAAGAAAAAACAAGTTGTACATACTCGTATGTCTTTCATGTTAAATGTCTGTGACATGTTAGATATTTTTTGCTATTTTTTCTGTGCTCACGTAACAACTTAAAAAAATAGAAGCATAGTGATAAAATCGGAGGCTTACTCTTGCAAGGTGCTGTATTATCAACAAATCCTTAATCCTCCAGAAATGTGGTCGGGCTTGAACGGTGTCGATTGATAGTGAGATAAATGCATTGTGCATGTAACATCAAGTTATTCGGAAAATAGATTTAACTTCGACAAATTAATTTAAATTCGAGATCAAGATAAAAAGGTGACAGATAAACACACTCATTCTTACCTTCATTGGATAAACAACTTTGTAAAAATCAATCGGTAAGCATGTATACGCTTTAACTTAACCTAACATATATAGAACAAGGATAGTTTAATTGTGGCTTCCTAACAAATCTGTTCAAGACAGCACGAGACAGAGTATGGAAGATTCATGAGCGTAGATTTTGAAAATATTTCTGATTATATGAGCATCTCCTAAAAATACTGGCCTTTCAGAATAAAAAAAATTATGCGAATCAAATCCTACAGTAAGATATAGACATTAGTTGTCGAGCGCCGTGGCGCAGCGGTCAACACGCTAGCCTGCGACACGGGGGTCCCGGGTTCGATCCCCGGTCAGGTCAAGATGGAAAAAGATCTTTTTCATATTGACCTATGGGTCTTGGATATTTATCTATATAAGTATATATTATAAAATATAGTATCGTTGAGTTAGTATCCTGCGACACAAGTTCACAACTTACTGTGGGGCTGGCTCAATTTGTGTGATATGTCCCTATATATTTATTTATTTATTATTAAAATTCTTTTGTTACTTAACGCAATGAGTGCGGATTGGGATGACGACATCGTGCGCGCGTCCCGATTCACATTCGCCCTGAGGAAGACCTCCGCATGAGTTTGAAACACGACGGCCACTGACTATTTTCGTGAGTAACCCGTTGTTACGTATTTAAACAAATCCTACAGTTTTATTTGAGTAAAGAAATAAGTGTTCATTTGAATCATGTAAAAAAGAGCAACACGTGTCGCAGAAAATAAATCGGCATGTGTCGCTGGATTAAGCAAGTGTCGTGTCGTGTTGCTTCCTAGAACGCGGCAAATCGATTTTTACTTTTTTTACTCTTTTCGAACACATTTTTGGGATTGTGACGTTTCTTTGCGTAAAATGAGATTTCTACCCCTTATGATGAGGCTGATTATGAAATGACAAAAGAACTAAAAGTAAATAATTACATAAGTATAAAAAAATAAGTGGGTGTTTACCAAATACCAGGTATTCATTTGTAGGAGCAGAAGTAACTGGTACTTAATTTGTTTTTGCTAGACCAACATGAACGTTTTTAAGGCCAAACGTACATAGTTGAGTAATTCCTTGAGATGTTTGAATTTTAAAATCACTATTTTACATGTTGTACTTTTTTTAAACGCTACGCAGGGTCAAGATAGGCTATATAACTTATGTTAGATTTTTTATGCGTTTTTCAAAGTAACATCTGTCGTCCGTGTTCTTGGTAAGCCTATTCAATAACAGTATCACTTAACATGGACGGTTAAGAAAAAAAGAACGCTATGAGTGGTCATCAAACAACAGCTGGTTCTGTGAAATAAAACCCTTGGTAAAAAAAACTGCATGGTCAAAAAAAAAGAAAAAATCCGTGCATTTGAGGTTTTGGAAGCGTGCCGCCCGCACCGCCCACATGAGTTTTTACTTTACAATTAAACTTTTTTAATTTAGTTAGAATTTGGATCGATCGCTGCCCTTTTTGGAATATTTGCTATGCATATCTACAAACACATGGCTACTAGGGTAAAATAATACCTATCAGTTATGCAAAACTATAAATTGTAAATAAGTTAGTTGAAATTAAGAAAAATAAACAACAATATAAAATTCAGTACATTTTATTACGTAAGGATGGTATTAAGTTACCTACCTATGTTTTATTGTCAAGCATTTTAGCATAATTTAGTATTCTTGCATTCTCAATTGAACTACTCGTATGATATGATTGAACTCACACTACACACTAAAAATCACTAAGGCATATACCTACCTACCTACTGACATGTTTTGTATCATGAACGTCTCATCCGAGCATCATCAAAATCGTTTGACTTTCATTAATCAGCGAAAATATTAAAAATTACATAATTATAGTGAATTCGCGAGAGGCCCACCGAAAAATTCCGAGAATGCTTTCCTTAAAAAGTGATTAATTGACTTATTTTTTAAAGTGTATCGGCTTTGGGGAACAGGGGCGTGTGTGGAAAATCACAAATTAGTGGCCGATTGTGCGATAAAAAGCGGTCATTAAAATATTTTGGCGCCGGCCTCTTATTTCTGTAGTAAATTACAAAAAATATGGAGTGTAAGAGATAGTAATTAGGAACTAAAACATGATATATGAGGAAAAAACTACTGTGCGACATCCATAGATTAAAAGCGACATCAAATCAGTTTTGTTATTTCATAAATTTCTTCACTTGGAAGTTAAGTATTGTATATTTTGTAGATCAATTGAGCGTTTGGATATTGGACAGAAGTATATAGAATTATCCTATAAATGAAAATGTACTTTTGTTGGGTACATAAGTTAGTCTATTATTGATATGGATGCTTTTTTGCTTCGGTCCCATTGAACCTTCGAACTGCCAAAACTTTTGACCAAGTCCACTTCATTTGTCACGTTTTTTGAAAATATTAGATTCCTAAAATATTAAAAAATATCAGTTTACTGAAAACTACAAAAGAAAAGTAAAGTTTGGCTGCAAAGCCACACAAGAATGTGCATAAGTAGGTAAATATATCTTTTATAGTTTCCGTAAAAAGTTACCCATAAGTATCCAAAGGTATTGAATGAAACACAATGTATCAAAGACGCGTGTTTTGCAGGTTTTCATGTTTTTATGTTTTTGTGTCTGGCAACACCTGCGTCGCCGCGGCACGAACCGGGCAAAAAAGCATGTGCTCTATTCCATTCTTGTCCCGATTTAGAATTCGTTTGCATGAATGTAAGAGAGCAGAAAAGAGTGGAGCTTATTCATACTTATTTCTATTTTTAATTTTTGATCTTTTATTTGTAACTAGCTGTAACCCGCGGCTTCGCTCGTGTCATATAGCCTATGTCCTTCTCGGTACCCTTACCTATGTGTATGCAAAATTTCATGATGATCGGTTTAGTAGATACGGCGTGAAAGCGTAACAAACAAACAAACAAAAAAAAAAACAAACAAACTCACTTTCGCATTTATAATACCTATTAGTTAGGATTAGGATTGATTTTCTTCTGTATAAGTAGCTCGTTCCAGTGTAGCTAGGTATTAGCTCTTCGTGTGTAGGCTCCTGATACTATGTTGTTAGCTTAGTTACATTTGACTACCAAGCTGGTAAGAAACTCAATTATTATAACGTCGATTACCTACATATTTTACGGTCGCATACTCGTATATTAATAGATTTTCAATTATTCTAATCAGAACTGAGAGGATATGGTATAGTTTCTCACTATATTGTAAAAATAGTAGGACTAAAAGCAAAACTTTAAACAATTTTCCAGGTGTGTTTAATTGTTCCTTATTTTCATCGGTATTTGTCTGCGGTTCTGAAGCTACCCAAAGAGTGTTAGCGTCACGAAAGCGGCCGGCCGTAAAAACTTTGCTAAATCAAATTATAGTGTGATTGCTATCATAATACCGCTGTGTTACGTTGAAGTCGGGAGTCTCTTACTCAACGCATAGCTGAGGATGCAACCGGGAAAATGCACAAATGAGAGAGAGACATTTCACATAAACAGCTGTATTTTTTTGTCCAAGTTATTTGTTTTAAAAGTGATTTGACGTGAAAAAGTGACGTGCCTTCAAGGGCCTATTTTCTGAATAAAAGTTTTCAATCTTTTAAATCTTTGATGGATTTGAATCGTCGACTCTACCGCACACCTGTCCTACAGTGCACCATACAGAGTTAAACCAAATTCTTTTTATCGGTTTTTTTAAGCCGTTTTATAGAAAACTGCAACATCCGCTGGATTTGGGTCAGGCGACAATGGCACTCGGCCAGTGGGACCATATCTATATTAACGTTGAATTGCAAGCATGCACCGTGCAAAAAGTGCAACCAACGCTTCTCGGAAAGGATACTTTTAATACCTCTCGTAGATTAGAATGCGACATGTTGACTGACGTCAGCGTTTGAAAGATTCTTTTCGTGTCTCTCTCTCTCATGCAAGCGTATTGCGAGTATTGTCCATTTTATTATTTATATAGAACTAGCTGTTACCCGCGGCTTCACCCGCGTAATATATAGCCTATGTCTTTCTCAGTACCCTTAGCTATGTGTATGCAAAATTTCATGATGATCGGTTCAGTAGAGAGGGCGGGAATGCGTCTCAAACAAACAAACAAACTCACTTTCGCATTTATAATATTAGTTAGGATTAGGAAAGTATCACTATACTTTCAACTACTACTATATACTCGTATATCACTATATATTGGCATGTGTATGTGTGCTGGTCGGCCCCGGACCAGTTGGTGCGACGAATTGAACAAATTTAATAGGTCTGGCACTCTAGAGAATCTTAGAGGAGTGAAAGAGAGGCCTTTGCTCAGTATTGGGACAGTCATCGCTATTAAATAATGAATTATAATAATTGGCATGTGTGATAGAGACTAAAACATAAATCTATGCTAAAATTTATATGTCCGATTTTTCGAGCAGTGCGTCTGCCTGGTAATAATAAAAACTGAACACAGTAAATTTCCTATTGTTTTTTAAAAGTTTTTACCATATATTTAGTCTGACCTACGGAAGAGTACTTATACCTCCATGGCTACGGAGGCCGTGTTGCTCGAAGCTCCATGGTATGAAGTCAAAGTAAGGTTATATAATTATATACCTAACCGTTAATGACGAGCGATTTCATCGATTGATTTACCTAATAATTCTATCTGGCAGAAGTTTTGATCCAAACGGATGTTTATTTTTAAAATTCCAAGAATTTAATATTAAAGCGATTTACGTATTTTAGTTACGCACTTTAGTATTTTAATTTGTGCAAGTAGGTAAGTTTTTTATCAACGCACGTGTACAGTTTTTATTAAAATAACTTCGCGTCCAAACAGTCTATTACATTTGTTAATAAAATAAATCGATGTGAGCGTGAATAATAACCAAGGCATAGTAACAAAATTGTACATAGTATATGTATATAAATATATATTTAGACCAAGCGTTATCGCGCATCTGACATATGATGTTAAGCCGAGACCAACGGTTTAACGTCTTTTTCGGAGTATGGGCGAACTCAAGAAATTTTTTAGCCACTTGTTTTTCAATAAAGCTTGTTTCAATATAGAAGTGTCATTAGTAATACCAAGTATATAAAAGTATATACCCATGTGGAATACAGGCATTAGGCATGATGAATAGGACTTCAGAATTTTAAAATTATTTCATATTATCTCAAAATCTGCAAAAGACTATACAAGTATGTACACTTTCAATTTGTATGATGATGTTTGTATGTTTAAAGTATGAAAAAATTAAAAATAAAAAGTATTACCATAATATTATCCTCTTAATATAAAACAACTTTTGTTATCCCACTTATCATCATCATCATCATCATCAGGTCTTTGTTAGTCTCCACTGCAGGAGCACGACCCTCTCTGTACTACCAGAGCCATATACTAGCCTGAGTAGTCAGAGGATTTGGCCTACACTCTCCACGCTGGCCAGACGGGTTGGAGAGGTCTCTTTGATGTTAATAAGCTTTGTTTAGCTTGTGTTTCCTTAGTCGTCTTTTACGACATCCACGGGATGACTTGGAGTGGTCCTATTCTACTCTGCCGGGAACCACACAGCATCCCACTTATCACCATCACCATTACAATAAACGCAATATTTAATATAGCTGTCGAACAAATGTCCCCATGCGTCCTATACAAATTAAAAAA
This sequence comes from Rhodophaea formosa, assembly GCA_963082605.1. NCBI lineage: Eukaryota > Metazoa > Arthropoda > Insecta > Lepidoptera > Pyralidae > Rhodophaea > Rhodophaea formosa. The sequence continues at coordinate 17,930,976 of OY720207.1, forward strand.
CAGTGACGTCACAAATCACTAGCATTTTCTGGGAGGCGTATGTATAGAGTTTTTGCAGATGTGTCTTTTTTGGGATGACTTTCCATGGCACAATGAAAAAAAAAATCATTCGACTACGGTTTTCTTTATATACCCAATATTGAAACATGACTAACTCCTTTTTAGTCAGTCGTGTAAAAAAACAGTTCGATTGCAAGCAAGACATTCTAAAAACAGACATTCGGCAAACGTCATATGAATATTCATATAAAGTTTTTACCCGTAACGGTGACATAAAAATGGCATTGTTCCTTAAAAAAATAGCCGCTTCATAAATAACAATTAGTTAGAGACAAAAGAATACTTTATTTTTAACTCGGCTAGCTACCGCGTTTAGTGATGCCTGGCTCTTTGTACGTATTGTGTCCCACCACTATTTTGAATAAAAAAGTAACGCTTTTCGCAATCGGAACACTCATTGTAGTCTCGTTTGTAGGAGTTTTACCTTGGTTCTGCTCCACTCTAGATATTAGTGACACACCTATTGTCACGCTGGAATTTTGGTGTTTTGGGTATGTTTGTGCCTTTCTTTATTTGGTAGAATTCAGGGCTGGATTAACCCTATCTGGGCCCATAGGCAATGCAATTCTCGAGCTAAAATTTCCTAGTTATGCGACTAAAAACAGAAATAATATTTAGGAAGTATACGTGATTTAAAAAAAATTAACCTTTTTTTTTTCATTGGTGAGTGCACGAGGCAACTTGTTGATGCGGACCCCTAGGCAGTTGCCTAGTCCGCCTTATGGATAATCCCACCCTGGTTGAGTTGTATGTTTTCGATTGGAGATGGATGTTTTTGATGCTGCGGTCGTTCGGTGGTCAGATACCGCATCTAAAATAGTTTCGTTTGAAGGGCTGGAGATGATCCTGCAAAATTTTTGATTTTTTCAGATTGGCTGGATTGGTGTTTATCTATATAAGTATCTACTTATAAAACATAGTATCGTTGAGTGATTATCCTACGATACAAATGAACATTCAAAGGAAAATTTTAGGTTAGTTGTCGTAGAGCACAAATTTCATGTAAATTTTTTGATTCTCTACCCTATCGTACCTACCTTAATCAATATAAACAACTCTCGAACTAATTTAATTTTCTCAAAAATATTTTAAACTTTTCGTATGCGTTAATTAATTTCCATTTTGATATATAGGATTAACAGAATCATATAACAAGGAAAATATTGCATTTAAAAACCAGAGGAACATGTAACGCAAAAATTACCTGCGTATACTGTGGCTACACATGCCTTATTAGTGTATGTGGCTAATTTTAACGAAGTTTGAACGAGAACTTTGATAAACACTTTATCCTTGTGATCCCAATCTCTAATTCGTTCGATTTTTTCTGTCATTAGCTCATAGATGGTAGTGGTAGCGTCACAGCTCCTCATTTTTTATTGAAATGGTAGAACTCTGCCACCATTTAAATAAAAGGTGCAAATATCCATTATATTCGTTCCAGGCAACGCCCAAAGCCGAGGTTCGTCCCTCCTGGGAACCCTTTGGTGAAGATTGCCTTACAGGTTGAGGGCACTCTGCCCTCACCTCAAAAAGTGCGGTGAAGTAGCGAAAGCTCATTTGGAGGCTACGTAGTCAAAAAAAAAAAAAATATATTCGTTAAGGTTAAAGATAGATGAAAGGTGTAAAATAACAGACAGATAAGGATAAAACTTTCGTTTTTATTACAACATATCCAGCACACAAACCAATTCAGAAATAATAAGTTGTAAAACATACAACACACCAGTAGGTCGAGTTTACACTATTTTTATAAGAATGTTTTTTTAAGGATTGATTGTTAGTTTGTAAGCGTTATTCTACTTAAATAGTTATTAACACTATATTGTGTTTATTGAAAAACAGTTTAGGATCGTTTCGTAGTTTTCATTATTGAATAACGCTTAAAACTTTGGGTGAAATCTACGTTTACCTGTAAGGAGATATACACTTGAAAAATCGTGTTTTTCTTTATAATTCAAATCATACACACTATGAAATAAATAAAATAAATCTTCTCAATCGATATAAATACACTCTGATCTTAAGAATTAAATTACAATATTATACACGTTTCATAGACTAATAGGTAACTTCACCGCTCATTCTAATGTACAAATAGGTTTATCCAATTAAAACTAATTTTGCCAAAACATAGGTATCAAAGTACTAAACTGTATTTTTGAATCAAATTGAATAAAATACGGAACCGAATAGGTATAACATTATTGGCGAACTTCTTTTTTGTACTTAATCAAGAATACAGTCTTGTTTACACATTGGTCACTCGTTTCTAATTTAAATTATCTATATCTAAATTATATTATAACACAGGGAATTACATTATATACCTATACCTACCTAGTACTATTCTACACACTACGTGGCAAAACTTTATATATTTACAATTTAACACCATTTATTTCTAAAATATATTTGATTTGTGCTCGTTTTATTTCAAAAGTGAAAATATTGTACCTATAAGGAAAATAATAGTTTCACCTTTGAAAACCAACAAGCACTACATAATTATTATCATACTACACCATATATAATCTTTGGCCTAATTATCAAATCAAAATTCGAATAAACACCACAATACTATCGTCTGTCCCTTACCGATAAATAACAATGGCCGATGACTACCTGAACTAGATAAGCAAGCTGACTAGGGTCCACCATAGCTTTTAGAAGAGCTAGGCGTGCTGGGCGCGACCAAGGTGTATGAAGAAGGCAACTCGGTCAGCACTGCGCTCCCCGCATTTGTTGCACATGAAGGGATCATTGTAGCCATGAAAACCCATGTGGATTGTGTGCATAGTGAGGTCACCGAAGGTAATGTCACAGTACTGACACGTGTACGTGTTTGTCGCGGTGGTCGTGGGAACCTCTTCATCCGACTCGGATTCGGAAGCGTCAACCTCACGCGCTTTCTCGTCTTCATGTTGAAGTCGCAGCGCGGCAGGTTGAAGTTTGAATGCGGGACCCTTTCTCCTGTTTTTGAGAGCAGTGGTTGGGGTTACGGGGACAGGTCGCTCTGCGTTCGGCGGTGGTGATCCCGCTTCGCTTGTTTTCGTGTTGGTGAGGTCTAGAGCGTCGTTTGATTGAGTTGTTGTTGGCGTACGAGGTAAACTTACTGGTGATTTAGTCGGAGGTGTGGTAGGTCCCACTTCTGTAGGCCTTTCTCCATATGATAGTCTTTGGTGCAGTATGGATCCCGGCGGAGGGGTAGTCTGCTTGTCCACAACCATCTCAGGTTGTTTAGGTGAAGTTCTCTGTTCGTAGTTGTTATTCGGAGGGAAAAGGAACGACTGTGGCAGAAGAGGCGGAAAGTATGGTAGATTGACGGGGAAGTGATTCCCGAAAAGAGGGTGTGTCGGCGGCGCTTGGGGTTGATTATTGTTATTGTTGTTCACCGAAACTTGTTGTTCGAAAATTTTAGATAGTGGCTTTTGTTTGGGACCTCGCCGAGTGCCATATACGTCGATTATAGGCAAGGGATTCGGAGTACCGTCAATGTTTAGAACCATGGCAGGGTTGTGTTGGTATTTGCGTAGGTGAAGTTTCAGGGAATGGCAGTACTTGGTCGCATAGTTGCAATCAGCGCAACGATATTGATAAACATTCGAGTGGGATTTAAGATGAGAATTCAACATAGATTTGTTGACACATGAATATGAGCACTGAGTGCATTGGAAAGGCTTTGATCCCAAGTGATTTCTCATGTGGTATTCCAGGTGGTGCTTATATTCTGTGACGAAGGGGCACTTGCGGCAGCACAGCATCTTCTCTGGCTTAATGTGCTCCTTGCTGTGTTCCCAAAAACTCAGTTTTGTCACAGCGACAAATTCGCACTGTTTACATTTAAAGGTCTTCACTTTTCCATGTGAGTTAACGGCGGGTACCCTGAGGCCGGGCTCTTCATCGAAATCATCATCGAGTCCTGATCCTTCCCGACCATCTTCACCGTCGTGCTTGCCTTGTGTTACTCCATCAAAACCAGAGTCGTGGAAGCGGTCAAACCGCCTTTCGTGGTCTCTATCTGGTGACGATGGAGTTCTGGGGGATTTGGGTGGCGTAGCATCAGCTCTTGTAAGGGGGGTGGATACATGAGCAGGAGGCGCTAGCGATCGCGGAGAATAAGAAGTCTCGTAACCAGGGGAGGATTCACGTCCATCATTGGTGCGGTGTTCAAACCCTGGTGGAGTTAACAGACTATAGGGCATTCCGCCGCGGTAGGAGTCTAGGTGCATACCTAGATTGGCTTTGGCTTTGAGCGGCATGTTGTCGTAGAAGGGGGATGGCTCGCCACCGCTGCCGACGCTGCGTGGCGAGTGACCGTTGGAGTCTTTGCTGGATGACGACGGTGAAGCACTGTGGAAGCCTTCCGAGTAGAAACCACTAGTTTGCTCTTTTGAGAAACTTCCCTCGTCCATCGGCTCGGTTTTCTATGAAGAAAATTACTTGGTAAGAAACGGTTTTTACAAATTGAAAAGAATTTTGAAATTTATGTTTACCGAAGGCACAGAAATAGATTTTTTGAGAAACTTACCACAGTTGGAGCTTGCAGTAGTGAGCCCCAAGTCTGGGGGTGTGCGGAGTGAGGTGCTGGCGGCATGCCGGCGGGGGAGGCGCAGCTTATCATTCCTGGTGACAAATATTTCTTGATTAACGATATACATTCATACTTTGTAAGTACCTATCGAGGGACACGTTATCAGAACTCGTAGTTAGCATTTTTATGCACTTCCTTTCATATTGCATAACGTATAAAAACAGTCGTAGTAAAAAATCCGCTCGATCAGCAGTGGGCGATGCAAAAAAATGCGGCACGGCCACAGTCAGCGGGCACGTAGGTATAACACTTACTTAGCGATGGCGTAATAATTAGATAATCATAAAAGGTTCCGACAACCGATTAGGATAATTGTAAATAAATGCTTATATTAAAGTTTAACAATCACCGACGTCGTTTGGGACGAGTTTTGTCAAAAGGGGCCCTAATTTTTTAAAGCTTTGTCAATATTGTATTTAGGCTGTAAACAGGATTAAGTCAGCGAGTTTTATTACAGCGATTTTATTGTACCCGTCGTTAATCCCCGAATGGTTAAAAATAGAGAGATTACATGGAAGGAATTAGTTTGGAAAAATAGGTAGTCTACGAGCGTTTAAGTTTGATATTGTTTTCCTCGTTTGGCGTGGTTTTAATCAACGACTTCTGCGTCCAGACGTCTCACAGACTGATAAAGCGATTTTTCAATATTAATTATTTTCGTATGTGTGTGCGCTAATGATTTAAGATTTTTCCGGTATATTTTTTTGCCGACTGACCCACCCAAAAGGAGGGTAATGTTTATATATGAATATAAGTATCTATGTATGACCTAAGTATGTCTGTTCCATTGTTGCCTCTAGTAGCCTTAACGGCTTGGCTGATTTTGAAGTCTAAGTTGTCATTAAATTCATATTCTTCCCTGGAGTGTCATAGGCTATGTGATGTTACCTAAAATCAATATGGCGGACGTATACAGTCTAAAACGGCAGTCTGTTTTTGAATTGTTTTATATAGAGGTAGTCACGCGTCTTGTTAATAATATTAGGTATAAGGTTTGAACATAATGGCACGTGTAGCATATGATAGGGTCGGTATGGCGAGGGGATTTTTTAAATGAAGTGTGCATCCAAGCTTGTCTGACTGTAAATGGAATCCGACACCTGTACCTACTACGTAGGTACGGTAGGTAAGGTACCTTCTCCCTAATCAACACACGCTGATATTGTAGGTGTATTAAGTTGAATAGGTATGTTATGATTTTTATTAACTTATTAAATTTTGACGAGCTCCGTGGCGCAGCGGTCAACACGCCGGCCTGTGACACGGATGGTCCCGGGTTCGATCCCCGGTCAGGTCAAGATGAAAAATGATCTTTTTCAGATTGACCTGGGTCTTGTATGTTTATTTATATATGTATTTGTTATAAAATATAGTATCGTTGAGTTAGTATTCCATAACACAAGTCTTACTAAGAACTTACTTTGGGGCTAGCTCAATCTGTGTGATTTGTCCGTATATATTTATTTATTATTATTTATTAAAAATACTTTGTAGTAAAAAAAACCATTAGGGCTGCTAGGCTATTTTTTTATCGCTCTTTTTCTCTTAGTTGTGGAAGCTGATAGTTAGTCCATAATTAGATCTTGTCTTAAATTATTAAAGAGTACTTATTACATAATGTTAGTAAGTCTTTACATTTGGTAAACTCCACTTATAATAATAAAAATACGCTTGTGTGTTAATTTTTTATGTTGAGTATTTTTATTATGTAAAATCAGGGCCTTGATTATCTATATTTAAAAGTTTAAAAGATGCTTGTATTTTAAGCGTATAATAGACATAAACGCGCGTCGGGAAAAACTTGATGTAGAGCATTTTTTAGGTATGTATACTTAGCAGGTACTTAATGTAAACTTGTACTTTAAAAGTTCCGCCGCTTCTTTCTTAACAACTAGTTAGTAAAATTATTAAATCAAAATTTAGGAAAAACAAAAAGCAAAAATAAAATTATAACTTAAATGTTATAAACTTAAATAAAGCATACAAATATAAAAGAAAATAAAATACATAGAAAATGTATACAATGGGCAGCATATAACTGGATAGGTACCAAATAAGTATTACCTAGTTTTTAAAATTACGTTTACACACATAAAAAATAAAATATTGTGTGTAAATTTAATGGTTAGACTGTCAGGCAACTACTATCCACTATATACGAATAAAATGATAATTACAAAAAGTTAAAAAAAGCTCATTTATTAATAAAACCAAACTATTTAAATCAAATAAACATACCTTCCCCGTTAAGTTAAACTTGATAAAAATCAAACACAACACACAAATGTCATCAAAACTCCACTTAAGTCCATACGTATCACTAATAAAAATAGTTCACTATGTTTTTTGGGCACAACCCTTCAGCGCGCGCGCTCAGAGCGGTATGACCGCTCCGGTAGCTTACAATGAACTGAAAAAAAAAGCCTGTCAATTTTTATGCCCCAAACATCGATAAATGTATTCTACATTGAGAGGCGACGAGTTCCAATGCGCGAGCGAGAAGAAACGATCCTCAGATACACACGTCTCACTCACACCCCCACAGCCTATTTTTACTCGAACCAATACGCGCCAAGCTACCGCGGGGTGGGGATCAACTTATTAAGTTATTGTTTATGCGATATTAATAATAAAAAATAAGCATCCCTTATAGTTGTTATTGCAATAAACCATAGGCGGTGCGGTAGCCCATCAGTTATTTGGAGACAATAAATGTAGGGAAATGAGATTGTTTTCCTATCGTGTTCCCCGATTCTAATGCGATATTTATGTTTTGTTTGTTGTTTTATTAAATGGATTATACGTTATTACTTATGGGTATACAGATAACTCAAGAACAATACGTAATGAAAAGAGTTAACAACTACTTAAGCGGTATAACGGTATACAGGCTTAAATTATCCTAATCATCCTGTTAAACTAATCTATGTATGTAAATATCCCCCTAAGATATGATTCCCTCTTTTTTCATTTCTAAAAAAGGCCGATACTAAAAAGCTGAAAGGGAGGCGCTTCTAAGGGGCGTTGAACTTTTTTACGTCAACTGATCAGCCAATCGCCGCGTCGCTATTAAAAAAGGAATGCTCTTTTTATTTTTTGTCAAGTTATTCGAGCCGGCCAATAAAAAGTGATTCTAATTTTGAATTTTCATTATGTATATACTTACGTAGACTAATATTAAACTAAACTTATTTCTATTGTCAACACTATAGGGTTTAACTACTAAAATTGAATATTGTCAAAATACCTCTGTATAATTATTTCAATATAACTTTAAATTTGATATATAAAAAAATCCTAAATTATATTTGGTTGACTACTTTATTCAGATGTCAGTATGTATGAATTATAATTTTAAAAGGTACTTAGACATAAGAGCTATTTACTTTCACTTTTTAATTAATAACAATTTTTTCCAGTTTTTCAGCATAGGTCCTTTGGCTTTTGATACTTTGTGGTAGATAAATACAATTTTAGTACATATCCCTATTTTTTTAGAAAATAAATAAATAAGTAAATGGCTGTCTAGATAAACGATACTCTTAATTCCCAACACAGCTTGGTTTTTGGGCATAGGTAATAAAGTTAATCGAACAAATAGACAAAATTAAAGTGATTGAGGCTCATATTATAAAAGGAAAGATTTGTGTGTAATAATTAATTTGTGGACTTACCTATGAATGCGTGTGTGTTTTTTGTTAAGAATAAACTCACAAACTGATTTTGCTTATTCTATTTCCAAAAGAAAGCTACATTATCAGCGAGTAACATAGGCTATATATTATTTACAAAAAAAATAGGTAACCGCTTGTAAATTTCGTTTATCTAAGTAAAGGTATTAAAAAATATTGGACGAGCCCTGCGAAATCTATTTAAGGTGTCTTATTTGAGTTAAGACGTATTGGGACACGGGGTCCGGGGCCCGGGGCCCGGACCCCGGGCCTAATCCGGGCCGGGCCTAAAATTATCTTATTAAGGCGTACTTAGTAAGTTCACACACTAGCGCCACCCAGCAATTAATTCTATATGTCCTAATACAAATCAAATATAAAAAATCTAATAGCTGAATGCCGTAGTAAATTACTATTTTCACTATTTTTAATTTGTTGAATTAAGATAATGAATTATTATCGCCAAAAGTGGCCACTTTTGGCGGTAAAATTGATTTTATTATCTATGAAAAGTAACAAAAAGAATACTACAAGTAATTTAATAGGGCAATCAGCTATTATTCTTAAATTTGATTTTATTTAGGAGTAAATGAATTAATTGCTGGGTGGCGCTAGAGTGTGAACTCACTTCGCCTTAAACAGTATGTATACTTATTTAATTAATTGTTGTTTGAAAGCTACAGGCTACTAGCGTTTCGGAACCGACCACTGCAGAGCAGAAACGCCGAAAGAAACTCTTCTTAACAGCATTTAGCTTAATAAGAGCACTATACTAATGTTCTCACTGACGATTCCTAGTACAAGTAAAGGACTATAAAGGGACAATGAAAACTACATTGGGACCTGGAGTAGAAAATAGGCTATGGGAGGGAATATTACTATGTTTAGAAACGGCGATAAAATAGGCAGGTGCGTCAGCCAGTTAAACTGACTTATTAAGAATTTAGTAATAGTAGGTAAGTACTTCATTTCAACTACAGCAAAAGCAACGTAAGTAAGTTCATTTCAAATATTGACCAGGCAAATCAGTCAGTAAAGAAACATCGTTTATTAATCGCTTTCACTCATTAAACGGCAGTTCGATATCTCGTACCAAAGTCTTCATTAGGGTTGTCACATGCTACAAAAGTTATCCATAAAAACATCCAATTAAAATAAACGCGTCAAGGACTAATATTATAATACTGGGTGATATGTAAAGAGATTTTTTTAAACATTAGCTGATACTGAAGTTCTATAAAAACATCTTGGGAAAAATAAAATAAAATCGCCGTGTCATACAAATCGGCAGATCAGCTGATCGGACTTAGTATAGAAGGGCGATTTTAATTTGTCATATTTCAAAAATGTTTTTGGGTAAATAAGTTTGTCCTGTAACAAAACTGCTGTAAAATCACCTAGTATAAATAAGTAGGTTCAGTCGTTTTAAAGCTAGATTAGTTCAAAGTTAGCCCTCTATTGTGAAATTTTTATATTTGTTAGACCAAGTCCTAAAATGTTATATATTTGTAATCTACTCACAAAGTCCTTCATTTGATACCCCACATGTTACGTTTATACGAAAAAATTTTTTTCTTTGTATGGCCGACTTTATAACGGCACAGCAACAACCTCCACCATTTATGCGCTTGTCATTCTGTATATTACATCATACTGAATGCATTGATACTAAATTATGTCCATATCAGAGATGACTTGTGCGAAAATCGATTTCTAGAATACTTTTTGTCAATTTGCCGATCTAATAAAATTTGGCCATTAAAGAAAATTATTGTGGAAAATAACGACATTTAAATAAGAAAACTTTGGTATAGACAGCCCTGCTCTGCGCGTACAATGTCTAATCACAAATAAGTAAAGCATGATAGTGCACAGTCAAATGTTAATGTCTATTAGTGCGGCGCCAACATAATGTTTTTTAATACATTTAGTGATTAACGCCGGGAGCGTTAAGCTAGGTAATGGTCAAAACAGACGCCTTAACATTGTCGTTGAAGGTAGGCTACACTTACCGCTCTTAGGCGGTAGCGGAACGCGATTGATGCTTTTTAAAACCATTTTTAGTGGTTTGCTAGCGGTGATATTGTAAGCATAAACTTAATGTTTTCTTATGTTTTCGCGATTGTTACACATTTAAATAAAATCATTTTAATACGGTTTTTTATCGCGTTTATTACATTATTTATACACCTTACGTTTCGAACACTTTTCAGTGTTCGTGGTCGCAGGTAGACGTTAAGTGTATAAATAATGTTATAAACGCGATAAAAACCGTATTAAAATAATTTTATTCAAAAGCATAAACTTACTTCACTTTTTGTGCTATAAATAGCTAACAACAGTTTAAGTTTGTCTTTTTTTATCTTAGATAGCCTAAAAGGAGACTCCAACACTTGTAGATATAAGATCACTTTTGTTACAGAAAATAAAGTATTTTTATTTTTTATTTTATTTATTTTATTTTATACATGTTGGTCGTCATAGTATGATACCATTGCGTAACGGGTAGGCCTAATAGCCTAACTTTGACGCTGTGTTTCACCTATGGACTGTCACATTTAGATGTACTACTTACTTACATCATAGTTATGTACTGTTTTACAGTAAAAATAGTTTAAAAGAATCGCAATAATAAATAAAGACTACGAAATTCGAGAAAGGTCGTATATATGTGTGACAGAATTTATGATTAACTATCTAAAGGTTCGAATCTCTGCATGGAAATATAAAACAGAATTGCACGAATGGTTGAGCTAGAATAATATTTATGATGATATAAAAAAAAGGATTTCTAAATAATAGAAGAAATTAAAATTGATTTAACTATAAAGATCAGCATCTTTTTACATAAATTATTAGACATAATTAGTGTAACAATTTTGCACAACTCATACGGTGGAATATGGCTATTACCAATCGATATTTATTTTCGCTATTATAAGGTTCTTTGAAAATATAAATGAGAAACGCTTTTGATTCACGAATATTTACTAGACTTATAACACAAATAATAGAGTGACATATTTTCAAAAACAAAAGGTTAAAAAAATAAAATAAAATAAAGAATCTAAAACTAAAGAGTTCGCAATAATGGCTGAGACACAATATTTAATACTAACATCAGTCGAGCAACACGGACTCCAAAAGGCCGTGTTGCTCGAAGGTAATACCTGTATTCCATAGAAATAAATGAATTTTTATTATTAAAACGCATAAGTCGTCACTGACCGCGAACCTCAGTAGCGTTTGTTTGTTTATTTTTTGTATGTGTGCTTTAAGTGTGTCAAAAGTTCCAAGCTGTTCAAATGCGTCTGACATAGCTTACCTAACATTATTTTGGGCAATCTATAATATGAAAATGAATCGCTGAATGTGTTGCCAAGTGCAAATCTCGAGAGTAGCTGTACCGATATCGCTAATTCTTTTTTTTTAATATTCCTTGAAGTAGGAGGATGGTTCTTACGGAGAGAAAAAATAATACCACGGGCGAACTGCAGTTCCTAATAATTATACAATACTAACTGTAGTATTACTTAGTACTACAGTTAATAGAAAATGGTTCCTGGTACTCCGCCATACATAATTCTGGTTAAGTTTGTTATTCTTAATTTCCTCCTTTAAATCTGAAATTAATTTGAAACTGAATTCGTATAGGTAACTACCGTAGACCTGTTTTCCTGTTATATTTAGGAATATATATATAAAAATTTTTGGCTTGATTGTTAAATCCTTTATCAGCACGAGCGGTAGTATTTTTCCGTGTAGTTTAAATTAAGACTCATTTCTGTCATGATTTAAGAGAGCTTTGGCCAAAACTTGCTTGATGCCATATGTCAAAAATTTAAGTATATGATAGAGTAATGAGTCTTTTAAGTAGGGAGTTCCGATACCTTTTATTTATTCATTAAAACCCTTTCTTTATGATTTCTTACGAAGGTATCAGAAGATATGAAGTTTTATAATGCGGCAGCCAGCCGTGAATAAATGGATTAGTGCATCCTGAAACCGTCACAAAAATTGGTCTAAACTTTAACTACTTTTAAACTTTCGCGTTGCATGATTATTAAATGCAATGTCGGGAATTAACGCGTTAATTCCCAACATTGCATTTAATAATGGTCTAAACTTGTTAAAACAAATACTCCAGTCATTTTGCTACCATGTAAATTTGAGATTAAGACTTCTTACAGACTTGGTCATTCTGAGATCTAGTCTTTCTAGTGAACAGGCAATTTTGTAGTCTTAGTTATTTAACTCGACTACAGATTATAATTTTTTTCATTTTTACAATAATTGTAAAATTTCGGCCTACCGTAACCTCTTAACGCTTCCTACTCGGAAAAAATTAGATATTTATGTCACAGATAAAGTACAAGGTACAAAGTATAGAGTTATAAGATTTGGCAATGTTTTTACGGCCGGCTGCATGTCTGACACCAACCCTCATTGGGAATGTGAAAATTAAGCACAAGTAATTGCCCGCGCCAGGAATAGAACCCGGTGCTCTTGTGTAGCAAGCTGACGTTTTTACCACTGCGCCACGGAAAATAGTATTCCATCTTGATCTGAAAAGGAATTGTCTGCCTTCACAGCCGAATATCACCATAGTTAGCGCAGTTTATCCGGAACCACAGAACTATATCAAGATAGAAGGAAGAAGTGTATGTACCTCGCGTGGAAAAATTAAGCCTCAATGGCTCAAATGTTCGGCGCGAAGCTCAGTCGGCGAGCGACCGCAGTCCGCGTGCGACATCAAGTTCTTAAAACAAAATGACTCGTAGTTCGGTAATTAACTGTGCAAACAACACCAATAAAGGTGGAGCTGGAGATCAAGGTATTTCCTTTTATTGGTTTGTATTATTTGTTCTAAATTATCCGTAAATATTTAAAAAACGTTTATTTTGTTGCTCCGTATTACTTTTACCACAATAATAATAAAGCTATTATGTATCAAATGCTAGTTTTTCATTGCGTGTTTAATTTTACGAGCCAGACTTGAGATCCATTCAAAACCAGCAATGTAAAAGTAAGCTATTCAAATTGTTGAGTAGCGTCCAAGGTCAATTTATCAGTTTGTCTGTCAAAACTAAGAATAGTGATGTGCATTGCAATTTTCTTACTCGATTATATATATATCGATTTTGAAAGCAGATTAACTGATAATTTGAATGATTTCTTTTTTATTTATTTAGCTTTCCGTAGTAAAAAGCAAATATTACTAAACACTGATTTTATAGGTTATATAATTAAACTTTTTTCAGTTTTCCTCATATCTAAAATAAGTGGATTGAAGCAACAGGCCGTAAAAAATGGTTTCCTACAAAAAACAGCCGGATTTGTTCTAAAAATTTCCACGAAGACGCTTATACTGCCCCATCAAAGAAACTACGAATAATTAGCACAGCTTATCCGACTATTGATGTAGTGATAATGTCAAATGATGAAAAGGTACAAATACATAAATCTAGGTCAATTTTTTTCTTTTTATGGTCTTCTAATAAAAGCTTGTTTTTAAAAATGGTTTTAATTTATTCTTATTATTTATTTTGTTTCTTAGATGTCGCACACTCCACTCCCTTACCTAAACCTAGTTCCCTCATAAGATGATGCGTCGTACCGTTTTCGGCCATCTAAAATTCAAAGAGAAAAAAATCTTGTTTGTGATAGGTTACCGATTAGATTAAGTAATTATCAGTTTGTCTGTCGGTCAAATAAAGTTTGCTTATCGATATTTTGAATCGATTATTATTAACCTGGAATAATTTGGGTAAATAATTGAGTGACAATTAGGTAAAAATAAATAGGTATAAAGGAGAAAATCTACTACCACTACATAAACTGTTAGAAATAGATATGTACTATATATGTAGTACTAAAGAATCTAAAGTTATTGATAGCTGATTCCAAACTTACCTACTTATATAGATTAACATCAATTCAATGTTAACAGAATTGTATGTTTTCCTTATTAACTTGACGGGGGATCGAACCCGGGCGGGGCGGTTCCACTGCGCCACAGAGGTCGTCGTATTCATCATCGTAATTAGATAGGAAGAAATTGTTTGGGTAACACGAATAAAGTAAAGTAAAAGATATTTTAGACTTCGCTGCGCAGCGCGTACACAACCTCCCGCTTCCAGATTTTGTTGGTACCGCGGGCGGGGTGGGACGAGGGCGATATTCTAAGGTATTATCGGTATTTTGTTTTTTAATCGATGGCTTGAAATCGTTTTCGCGCGGCTTATATTACCCATCACTAAATTATAGTCGTGACGTCAAAATACCTACGCAAAATGTTACACGCTCGGCGTCGATACAAATCGACGAGCATTTTTCTTCTATCTTGATATAGTTCTGTGTCCGGAACCCTGGGTCCTAAAATCATAGATCCAAACACGCCTAAAAAAACGCTTGCCCAAAAAAAATTTTATAGTCAAATTTTTGATACCTTGTGAGACCTTGGGTTACATTAATGCAATTTTCGGAGGGATAAAATTTTTGTAGAAAACCTATTTTACTCGTTTCTATTGGTGAAAAAAAAAAAACTAATTAGTTCTGTAGTTTTGAATTTTTCCACTACAAACATATGTAGAAATACTTATTTATTTTTTATAATATTAGTCTAGCTAGATTATAGTACCTTTCCAATCCGGATGTCACAACTAGTATTGTATAATGCAAACACACCTTTATCCGTCGCGACTCGCGACTGACGCGTCAGTCAATTAAACCAAAAGTAACCACAAACGGTAATGACCTTTTTAACAATAAAAAATAACAGTAACAGTTACATAGACTGATCTAATTAAATGGAATGCCGTATGCAATGAGTCATCATTACGAAAATAATTATAGGCACTTAATCAGTATTGAAATTAGTGATTTTCAACAGTACGTAGTTAGGTTTGTTGTAAGGGTATCGAGTTTGTAGGTTAACAGGTCTTTTTAATTATAGAATATTGGATGGATTTTTTGAATAAGACTAATAATTAATTTCGATGCATATGTGAAGTTTATAATTTAAAGATGTGTAAATTATATTGTTAATTAGCAACGAAATTAATTTTAACTTTTTCCGGGAAAGGGCGGCGCGGGAAATATCTAGGGCCACCGATTCGAGGAAAATCAAAAGCTAATGACGCCTGGTTGTAGTACCTGGGGGCAAACATGTAAACATTCCAGCTGAAGTTTGTTTTTCATGTGTGCAACTGACCTACACTGGTGTTAGATGTTTCAAGCTGCCTAAATGCATCTGACATAGCTTAACGACTGACATCAATGATGATAGCCAGGACCAACGGCTACCAGAGCCCCTGAACTCGCAGCATGGCAATGGATCCGCCACTCTGGGCGAAAATTTGATTTTCACCCCGGTGGTGCCAGCACCTAATATGGTTGGGGTTATTTTCTTCTAGCCTACTATTTTGCTAATCGTGGCTTTTGGTTTTGCTACCTTTTGTATACCCCCTAGGGATAGAGCCGTGATTAATGTGTGCCTATGTTTATTAAAAGCATAGGTTACATATACTTACGAACAAATTACTTAAATAACTTAATAAATAAATACCTTAATTTGTGTGATTTTGTCCCTAAATCACATAAATATATATATCTGTATATACTAAGTCAACAATAATATATTTTTTTAATAAATCCGAACTAATATTATAAATGCGAAAGTGTGTTTGTTTGTTTATTTGTTTGTTACGCTTTCACGCCGTATCTACTGAACTGATCATCATGAAATTTTGCATATATATATAGGTTAAGGTACCAAGAAGGACAAAGGCTATAAATAACGCGGGCGAAGCCGCGGGTAACAGCTAGTACTTATAAAATAAATATCCAAGACCCAGGCCAATCAGGAAAACATCTTTTTCCATCACGACCTTACCGGGGATCGAACCCGGGCCCACTCCTGTCGCAGGCTGTGTAAACTGCTGCGCCCCAGAAGTCATCAAAAACTGAAAAAAAATATATCAATAAGCAGGTATTTTATCGTAAAATATACAATGTAATGTAAGTGTAAGAAGTACCGGGAGTACCCATAGAAGGCTGTCAAATACTTTTCTTACAATGTAGTGTGTGAAGGGAAAACCTATAAATGCCTTTGAAAATGTATTTGGTAAATGAAAGTAAACTAAATCTTTGCCTAAGTTAGGCAAAGTTTTAGTTTTGGTTTCAGTAGGGACGCCGGCTTAGTAATACGGAAAACACTTCTTCAAAGGGGCATGAAAATGTTGCTTCAATGGTACTTGAAGCTTTCTAGGTAATGAAACATGATTGAAGTTAAATATAAATAGCTGCTAATTCGATTTTAGATAAATATAAAGTGGAGCGCCGTAAATATGGAAATCTTGTATTCGGTATTGAGCACTGAAGGTAGAAGATCATGCAACGGATATATTTTTCTATTTCAGGATGCTGCAATATTCTGTAATTCAAAGGCCCACCAATTGCCTACTGTAGTTACAATATATTGGTTTAAATTTATTTATTAATTATTAACACGATATACATAACGATATAGATATAAATAAATAAAATAAATATATAGGGACATATCACACAAATTGAGCTAGCCCCACAGTAAGTTGTGAACTTGTGTCGCAGGATTCTAACTCAACGATACTATATTTTATAATATATACTTATACAGATAAACATCCAAGACCCAGGTCAATATGAAAAAGATCTTTTTCCATCTTGACCTGACCGGGGATCGAACCCGGGACCCCCGTGTCGCAGGCTAGCGTGTTGACCGTTGCGCCACGGAGAATAAACTTACAAAAAATTGGTTTAAATAGTTTCATCCCCTTCCTTTGGGAATTCATATATAAGTATAGTACCTGCTCCTTGCTCTCTCAACTCAACCTTTGTGTATCATAAAACCCTAAAAGTATAAGCCCTATTCAATTTAGGACTTAGGTACCTAAGTACGCTGAGATATAAGTATTATCGATATCTTGATCCGAATGGCGAGCGAAGTCCGAAAATGGACATTTTCCGGTCAGCGCTCCGCCGAAACGCGCAGGGCTCCCCTTATCGCGTCTAGTAAAAAGTAATGCGTGTGCCTTTATAGCGACCCCGAGACACGCTCTTTATTACGGAGGGCCGGCGGAGGGCGAGGGCACACTCAGAGTAAGCCGTAACGGAATAAAAAAAGACATTAGTAAATTCTCTATTTTTTTCTTTTCGCGGCCTCTTTGCTAAGGTCGGTCGAGAAAGGGCAAAATCGGGAATAAAACTGAAACCTCATCGATATCGTTTTTGTTACTACAGCTGGCGAAGACAATAACCACCTCGGATAAAATAAAGTTAAAATTATATATATTTTTTTTATATTTCAAGTGAAGTCAGTATTGGACCTCTAAAAATTCAGGTATGTCGTTAAAATTAACTTACTGATGGCCAGAGTAACCTGGCAATCAGTCATTTCATACCCGTATTCACCCTTTTAAAAATCGGAGTATCAGGCAACATTACATCATAATCTTATGATAACCTTTTAATGTGTAGACTTAAACTATGTATGTACTAACTTACACCTATTCCTTATGTATTATTTAAGTACACCAATTCTATAAGTATACTCAATATCTATTCTATACAGCCCATACCTAGCTATGCAATTTAAAAAGAGTTCTACTTATTAGCAGTAATTCGGTTTTGCTAAAATTTTTCTTCTTTCTTCTTTTTAATTATGGCTTCCACCGAGATTTCAGTGATTCTGCCAATGTCCAGTATAATAAGATACTAAGTATCGGTGTTGTACGGTATGTGGCATCAAAGATGGCGTATGTTCTTTGGCAACCACGTGGGAGCTTTTGGCGACAAATCTATACGAGTCCATTTAACAGTCTACTTTAACTATTTCACAAATTTTTCTCGAGCACGAGCATTTATAACACCAAACTACACCACTTTCGTATTATAAAATCCACTTAAATCAATTTGCAAAATTGTATAAGGCAAACGACAACTGAACCCCTCGACTTCCCACTAGAAACTCGCTAAAATTTTTATTTTTGAGACATATTATTAGTGACAAATGTCTAAATAAAACATTTAAACAACAGCACGAATGACAAACTGAGTGACTAGATATAGACCGACCTTATTTCAAGTTAAACCGATAATAATATGGTTCATGAAAATATTTATATTTGTTCCCAAAAATATACATACTCGTAACATAATAGTGTTACACCGACGAATCCTACAGATTAAGAAGAAGCGTTTACTTATTTAAATCTATACCTTGCTCCCAGTGTGCGCAGGCCGACCGGACATTATTTCCCCTCGCATAAAAAATGATTGTACCTTCAAATCTATCCGGGAGGGCCGCTCCCTCAGGTCTCCCTCTCATCCCCTTCACTCAGATGACTTGAATGTAGAATAAAATGGTTGCCAGTTTAGTATAGCAGATAGCGTTATGTAGGTAAATATCTCCTTATGTAAAGAGGTCCCTATGGAAGTATTGGTCATTTTTAACAAGAAAAAAAGGACATAGATTTTTTAACTATATGGTGCTTTTAAAAAATTTTAAAATTGATATTCAATCGATGTAGAGGTCGTTTAATGACTATCTAAAGTATGGTTGTTGAAATTTATACCTAGCGCTAAAGGATTAATTGAATGTTCTCAAACCAAAATAAATAATACTGATTGGTTATTTTTTTTATGTAAGTATACAAAATGTACTGTTATTTTTCATATTTGTTTTTATGGTTTAAGGAAAATTATTTTATAAACTACTAAGGACTTGAATTGCTAAATATATCATGCAAACAAAAATAATTACCAAAATGTGTAAAATTTATTTAAAATAAATTTAGATGTTTCACTGATGTTAAAAATGAACCAGGGGCGATTCAAGTATAGCGTTAGAAGAACATTATCTTATCTTCATTGGGGCCGATTATAAATCGGAAGCACGTCTAACCTTTGGGTTATTTTGTGCTTTAGAAGAACATTAGATATTTTACACTTTTCTTACGAGTACCTTTGCCAAAGATAATATAATATAGGTTATATTGTCTTTGCCTTTGCTGAGAAGGATGGGTCCTTGTCATCAAAAATATGAAAAGTTCTGCATTTTTCGCACTTTAATTAAAGTCATTTATTCGTTTATATATTATAATTATTATGATTTATGCGATTTATATATTTTTTTACTACATTTTACATTAATGTGAAAAGTTAATGAGGGGCTATTTAAGTTTAACGTTAGTAGAATATTAGCTATTTGTAACCCCCTCCCCTTAAGAAAAGTTGTTCATTCTTCACACTTTATTCAAGTCATTTCTTCGTTTATTATTATTATTTTCACTAATAAGTGATTAGTGCGATTTATAAAAAAAATATATAGATTTTCCACTAAAAGTCAAAAAGTTAATCAGAGGCATAGATATCAGAATATTTACTAGGTATTAGAGGCTATTTAAGTAAGTAGAATATTAGCTATTTTTAACCCACTTTTCCTTGTCAGCAAAAGTAAGAAAAGTTGTTAATTCTTTATACTTCATTCAAGTCATTTATTCTTTTTATAGTATACTAGCTGTTACCGGCGGCTTCACCCGCTTGGTATATAG
The DNA here is from genome assembly GCA_963082605.1 of Rhodophaea formosa. Taxonomy (NCBI): domain Eukaryota; kingdom Metazoa; phylum Arthropoda; class Insecta; order Lepidoptera; family Pyralidae; genus Rhodophaea; species Rhodophaea formosa. Next base: position 17,950,895 of record OY720207.1, read on the forward strand.
CCTATGTCCTTCTCAGTACCCTAACCTATGTGTAGGCGAATTTTCATGATGATTGGTTAAGTAGATACGGTGTGAAAGCGTAACAAACAAACAAATAAATAAACAAAAAAACTCACTTTCGCATTTGTAATATTAGTTTGGATTTGGATTAGGATAAGGATTAGGATTTTCACAAAAAAGAAATGTTTCTGTATTTTGCGAAATCAAGCAACATTTCGCAAAATACAGAAACATTTTTTTTCGAAACGTTATCATCACGTAATCCCCCGTCCAAATTTAAATAAACGAGTACATTAGTACACGAGTGTAAAAATATAAATTATAAATGCTAAAGGGGAAATATCGTACAATGCTTCTCTATCGGGTCAACCGCTGTGGTTTCCCATTCTCACCAACAAAAAATACATTTGTCGTTAATTTGTTATCAGTTTTCATTATATGGTACAAATTTGGCAGTAGAGCAAACCGCAAGGAGGAAGTGGATAAGGCACGATTTTTGCAAAAAAAAATGATATAACCTTGTAATATTATAACTTCATTATTTAATACAGTTTAAAAATAACACATTGTTTGCGTTTAGTAAGTAAAAATCATCTTAAATATCTTTTGCACATGACTCATAATCGTTATTGCACGTAAAATCTTATGGCGGTTAGTAATTAGATTTAAAAAAAAACAGCAGTCATAATCCTTAGTGTATACTGTAACAGTAACTTCTATGCCGTGTGGTTCCCAGCAGAGTAGATTAGGACCGCTCCAAGTCTTCCAGTGGATGTCGTAGAAGGCGACTAAGAAAACACAAGCTAAACAATGCTTATAAATATCAAAGAGACCTCCAACCGGTGTGGAGAGTGTAGGCCAAATCCTCTGACTGCTCTGGCTTATATATGTCTCTGGTAGTACGGAGAGGGTCGCGCTTCCGCAGTGGAGACAAGAAAGACCTGATGATGATGATGATAATGATGCTCCTGCAGAGGAGACTTTAAAAGACCTGATGATGAGTTAAGAGTTATATTATTAAAAGTTACGCGTTTGCGCGAGACTTACTATTACTTACAACAAACGGTTATTACAACAAAGCGTGATAATTTTGCCTGTAATAAGAAAAGATATTATACCTGTCTTGTATTAAAATTTCAGAAAAAGTCAAAATGTTAGCACTTTCCTGACTAAGTACGTAAGTTCTATAATTAAACTATTGTCTGCCCAAATTACAAAGAAGTAATACGTGTGTCTCCATCTGAATCAACACATATATTTTGTTACGCACACATATGTGGCATAAAAAATAAGTAGGCAACAGAAACTACGTCACGGAAAAAAATGTTCGGGTTGTACCAAAAATATGTATGGAACAATCAAGCTTACAACAGCTGGGCAAACATTTCCGATGAACTATCGCACTTGTTTCACTATAATAACGGTGTATTTACTTAGACAATTTTAGTTTTTATTTTTACACCTATTCGGTAAATTGGATGGAACAGACTCTTTTATGTCACATGGACCGCCACGTGAGGCCTATGAAAGGGAGAGACGAAAGGATGGTTCGAAAATTCTGTTCTACGTCACTATCGTATCCCATAAAATAATCACCTATGCTTTTTAGGGTTCTGTAGTAAACAAGGGACCCTTATATTTTTGCCATGTCCGTTTGTCTCAGAGACAATAAGTACTAGAAAGCTCTACCTAATTTAGCATGGGTATACAGAGGTATATTAATCACGCCGAGAAAGTTAAAACAAAATATATATTTATTTTCCTACTTCTTGTGGTAAGAAGTCGTTGGATAGGTCATCAAAAATATGACATTATCCAAACACCATTTTTTGATTCAGGATTCAATTTGTGACTTAGACTTTTGTTCAGGTTTCAGGTTGTCAGTCAATGACAAAGTTTTAATTGCGGTTTATAACAATGTCCTTCTTATTAGAAATTGCCGATTATATTTCGTCCATATTATATTGACGAGCTTTCGAATAATATGGCGTTCAAAGATATGGACTGCCGCCGATGTGGATATCGTACATTTGGCTTGTCACAACCCATCAGTCGATAATATGGCGGTTGGGAAATGGGTTTCGTTAAAAAGACTTTCCATGAACAGTCCGAATCCCGTGGCAGCGTTCAACACGCCTGCCTGCGACACGGAAGGTCCTGGGTCAGGTCAAGATGGAAAATTATCTTTTTCAGATTGACCTGGGTCTTGGATGTTATCTATATATGTATTTGTAATAAAATATTATATCGTTGAGTTAGTATCTCATAACACAAGTCTCGAACTTACTTGGGGCTAGCTCAATCTGGGTGATTTGTCTGTACTTATTATTTATTTATATTACCTTCAACCAATTTTCACTGAAAGTGTTCATAAATGCATGTAAAATAGTCCCGCCATTTAAGTACCCTTTGAGTACGGAACCCTAAAAGCGCTTAATTTATCTTTTAATATAGTAACAAAATTTAAATGAACAGCTGAGTATAAACATTATTTATTCTTTGGTATAAACATTAAATTTGGATATGCCGACTATAGACACTTGTGTGCGTCGAGGCAACCGACTGTCTGCGCAAATAACTGGGCTAAAGAATTACTAAATTTGGCAAGGTTCACTCGAATATCGGTCCGTTGAATAGCTATTAATAATTATACAAAATACCCCTTTTCTGCCGGGAACCACACGGCAGAGATAAAACCACTCTAAGTCTTCCCTTGGACATCGCAGAAGGCGAATTAGACGCAAGCTAAACTAAGCTATAAGAGACCTCTCTAGCCCAGGCCAGCGTGGAGAGATTACGCCAAATCCTCTGACTGCTCTGGCTATAATATACTCTGGTAGTACAGAAAGAGTCGTGCTCCTGCAGTGGAGATTGGATAGGACCTGATGATGATACAAAGTTTGAGGCAAAAGTACTAACTATTAAACAAATTTACATAACCTATAACTTATATAAATCACTACTTTCGTTCACTTACACACTTTATACAGAAGGTTATAAAATTTTTTGACGAGTTTTATAGGGCCTCGCAGAATTTCAAGTTCTCCATTTTCTTTCAAAAACTTTATATCAAATAAGGGGCAGCATTGGTCTTCTTAAAATTCATGTATAAAGGGGATACAAGAATTTTACGGCAAAAAAACAAAAAAAAAAAACTTGATACAATAAATTTATGAAACATAAAAAAATGTTTTTTTATGGTAATGATGAACACACTTCGATCCAATATTAGTACATATTTGATGAAATTGAACACTACTAAATTGAGTGACTTTGGAAAAACTCGAAGAATATTGGCTTCAATTTCAAAGCCAAACGAGGATATTTTTTTAATTACATAATCAACTTACCTCGACCTCTATTTCCGCTTGCAAACGAAGCGAGTAAAATAGCGTCAAAAAGTTCCAAATCGAGCGTGGACTACTAACAACGGCCACGTGTCGTTTTCTCCTAAACCTAAAAAAATTGCAAAAAGCGAGAGTGCCATAAACTGTTTTGTGCAGCACAGACCTCACCAAATTATCTATGCAGATGGATACATTAAAATGCCGCTAGGTTCTATGCGCATGTCAAACAAAAGTATGAAAAATCAGTAGTTCCAAATTTGGCCGTCGGCACGGCAAACTTTGTGAATCTTTTATAATTTATTGCTGGCCTACCCATTCGCAATTGTTTTGGGTAGCTGTGGGACGCTACGGCCTATTTTGTGTTCGCAAAACCATTGTCCGAACGGCTACCTATTTTTAATTGGGGGTACAGGGTGTTACAGTTAATGGTTACTGTGTACTTTAATGATATGACACATTTGTTTTTTAAATAGAGGATTATCTCTTGTTTTAAATTTGCTGTAGTAGTAATATTAAATCAGATTTTACTTATTTAGTTACATGTATCATTTTAATAATGAGAGTGAGATAGCTTGTTTTTAGAGATGAAAGAGTAAAAAATATTTAACTTACTACTAAGTAAGTGTAAGTTTTTTTGTTTATTGAAAATTAAACACATTTTTTTCAAGTGTAAGTAAACGATAGCTCTCTTACTTAAATGGGCAACAATTCACATTTTTTTTAAATATACTAATAGGTAGATAATGCCATTAATAATTAACTAATGTTATAAAATCTTATGATGTATTACATTTTTAGATAAGTTATCATTCAAACAAACAAAAATAATTTTGGATGCAGCCTGTACATATTTCGCAAAACAACTGACCTATGAAAGCGAAGGTCTTTTTTATATTTGAACTGTCTCAGCTGCCAGTTCTCGTAAATCATTTTGTATTCACAAATTGCTGTTTGTTCATGGTATTTTTTTACCTACTTCAGTTTAAAATTAAATACTTTTAGACATCTAGATATTAGGGTATATAAAGATTTTTGCAAGTACTTATTATTAGACCATTATAATTTTTGTAAGTTAAGAATTGTTAACCAAGCCGGCGATTAACCAAGTTTGCGGCTTGGTTAACACAATTTCTGGAATCTCCCATACCAATATTTTTAGGCAATTTTATTCAATGTACAATTTAGGATCATTTAAATCGTTTCCTCATACCAGGATTATTGAAACATATGTGTTTATTATGGAACTTTTTCTATTGTAAAGTCTTTTAAACAAAAAGTGGGTTAAAAAAAAACGCCTGTTAGTTGAGCGTGCAAAAACGGCAGGCGCGCGACGGCGCGGGCGAGACGCAGCTGCTACGCTTCCTCTTCCGAAAAAAGAAAAAAAAACAGAAAATATCGATACCCAACAGAAGCTGTCGCCAACGATTCTTAAAATACACATTTTGCGAGTTTTAACGTTTACTAAATAAACATGTTAGTTTGTAACATAAGATGTCCTACAAAAAATAATTTTGAGTCATCCAAAAAATATGCGGAAACGTATTTTGCATAATGAAAGGTAAAAAGCATGAGATTATATCTTTGTACGCTTTTTGTTTCCTCTATTCAATGACCGGTAAGTACAGTAGCGATTTGCTTTGCGTTCCTGGAAGGACTTTGCACAAAACAATGCAGAAAGTGAATGTCAATGCACTTTTTTGCAACCGTCTTATTTATTGTGAAACAGAAAGTTTCTCAGTCTAAACATGCACTTACTTTAAAGGCCAGTATCGTGTATAATTAGAACAAGGATTAGACATATAAAAAAGGAAAACAAGCATGCACTTACAACTGCATACATTTTTAGTGAGGGGACGCACGTGAAGTCAGGTTCATAAAAAAGGTGGCAGGTTTTTTCGATCTCTTTATGACGATAAAACGATTTGCCGCGTTTGCGAGGTGCTCGGGGCGTTTTTTACCCGACACGTTTATTTTGGGGGACTTTTTGCCCCGATACTGATCTCTCTCACGTTTTTTAAAAGGTTTTTATCCGTGTTTCACATTAATTCCACTTGATTAGGGTATGTTTACGCGTGTAACTTTTTATTGGCACCTTTTAGTAGTGAATTCTTTTGTGTGTTTTATATGATACAAGAGAATTGTAAAAAGTCACATTTTTTTCGCCGATGAAATAAGCTGAGGTGTACAAAAGAAAGATTTATTAGAATTTTTACGCGTTACAATTGAAAAAGGTAATTTATAATACATGGCAGCTCAATAAGTAGTATAATTGGGACTATTTGGGGTCATCTGCTCCAAGACGCAACTACGCTTTGTTCGGATCCCATAGGGTCAAAATGGTCATAGGGTCAACGATTTATTGCATTTTGAGAAAAATTACACCCGTAACATTGTTGTAAAATTATTTAATGGTACTGCCCTTGATTTGTGATTTTCTACACACTTAATAAAATTTTGTGACAAATGGTTATAGTAAGTAGCAGCTAAAATTGCGGATTTTAGTTTTTGTTTTGGAAAAATCAACGATGGTCTGTAAATTAATCTTACAAAAGTTCCTAATGAATCAAGACAACGGTAAATCGATTACAAAATAAAATTCCTTGCTTAATCACCTTCTCCGTACTAACGGGTTAGATAACTGGCCTAATGAGTAGGCTCATTATAAAGCATAGGTACTTTTACTTTATACTTTTAAGAACGTAAGTAATTATTTTTGTTTTCACAAATGAATTAAAAAACCAAATAAAATTTTATTAAAAAATGTTTTATTTTAAAGTGCTATTTTCTTTTGTCATTTATGCTTTGCAAACTGTAAATAAATAAATATATACGGACAAATCACACAGATTGAGCTAGCCCCAAAGTAAGTTGTGTTATGGGATACTAACTTAACGATACTATATTTTATATATAATAGATACTTATTCCAAGACCTAGGTCAATCTGATTCATTAATTCTCATTTTCCATCTTGACCTGACCGGGGATCGACCATCGAGCTCGTGTCTTTAGTAAAGAAGCAGAGTTTATCATATTTTTTATGTATTGTAAAACAATAGATAAAATTATATATGTATAAATATTATTAATTTCTCAAGACGACCGTTAACCTATGATCCAGACGTGTGCGACCTTACCGTTATGAATACTTCCAACACAATCGATCTATTGACCCATAACCTAAACATCTTCCCATCCCTACGGTCCAATTTCAAATTAAAAATCCGCAGTTCCAACATAAATCAATATTCGAACACAAGGAGTTCCACGTTCGAAAATGTGTCAAAATCGAAGCAACGGCCATCGGACAATGGCGTTCGATATTCGGTTACATTTTATTTTGGACAAAAATGTAACAATATACAATTGTTATCAAGGAAAAAGGGTAGATTTTAGTAATCTTCTTAATGGCGTGTGTGAAAAGATTATAAATTAAGTTCTGCAACAAATAAAAGTGACCCCTGGCTATTGTCGGGGTGTCAATATGTGTGACCGTTGTATTGTTGGTGACCCCAGCAGGCTTATGGCAATTTGCGACCGCTCCGTTTCACAGCCGTGATCCTCCAAGTACTGCAAGGATTTCGAACGATTTACAATCCGATGTCATTACAATAATGGAATGCTAGAAAAATTTTTTTTTTTTTAATTTAACAGATGGTCGCTAACTACCGTTAGGGATTTAAATGATACTTACGCGAGGTATCGCGTAAGTATTATTTGAATCCCTTCATTCATCCTTATCATCCAGTAACTAACTGTTTTTTAACAATCAGTATGATAATGTCATTAAAAGGTATATAAGTAAGGTTTAGTATAACTAACACTAAGTATATGACCAATCAATCATAGAGTACCAATGAAGATCATTATTTTAATGTTGGTTGGACGTAATATGATTTGGCATATACTTAATGAACACGTTTTTGTTAGGTACGTCATCTGTGGTTTATTGACTTTATATTCAAATCGTCACGAACAGTTGAACAAATTTAAAGAACTGCGATTTATAAAAATAAGTAGTCAACACATTTACCTACTTAAATTTATTGTTAGTAATGCTATAGGGAAATATAGCGCGATACAAAAAAATGCAGATATTTATAACCGGCTTGAAAGATCAGATATCGGGTGTGTCATGAAAATCACAAATACAATAAAATATGTAAGTAGGTACTAAAAAAAAAATATATACTTATAGGGACATATCACACAAATTGAGCTAGCCCCACAGTAAGTTGTGAACTTGTGTCGCAGGAACCTAACTCAACGGTACAAACTATGTAGGTACCTACTATTACAACAAAACATTATTTAAGCCAATTATGATTTTATTTGATAATTAATAAACATCTTTGTTTTTTGATTATGATAGAATAAATGTCGTTAGGTCCTAGGCGTGTGATGACAAACTGAAACGGATTATGCTAGGTAGGCACCGTAGATAAATACCTCTAGGCACTAAGCTACTAACCTTGATTTACGAAAACAATAGGTATTTCTTATTTAAGGCGCTTTTATGGTAACACTAGCGCCACCCAGCAATTAATTCTTTCTAAATTATTCCGAAATTTAAAAATCTAACAAGTACGTAACTAGTAAATTACTAGTAGTATTTTTGTATTCATTTTCACTAATGTTCGTTTGATAAATTAAGAGAAAAACAGGTCGACGCCAAAAGTGGCCACTTTTGGCGATTACCGATTTTTCTCTTTAAATATGGCACCAGAAAATTACTAGTAATAAATACTATAAGTAATTTACTAGTTATGTACTAGTTAGATTTTCAAAATTCGATATTATTTTGGATTTAAAAATTTAATTGCTGGGTGTCGCTAGTGATACTATGAGCGCCTTAATAAGTGACGTGTTATGTTTGTGGTGCTTCCGAATAGATCAAGGTATTCTTATATACAACCAGCTGTTACCCGCGGCTTCGCCCGCGTGATATATAGCTTATGTCCTTCTCAGTAACCTAACCAAATTTCATGATGATCGGTTCAGTAGATAGAACGTGAAAACCGTAACAAACAAACTCACTTTCGCATTTATAATATTAGTTAGGATTAGGATTAGTTGGGATTGGGATTGAAACACCGAACAGCAATAGGTACATATATACGATACATTTAATAAATAGCGTGTCGTTCAAAAATTTTAAGGGGTCATAAAATGCACTCAGTTTTCACACAACACAATGTGCTGTAAGCATGTGCATTTGACCCCTCGGTTGAAAATAATGGCCGGGGGCAGATAAATTAAAAATGCTTCAAAATACCCCTTGACGGCTCGATTTATAGGCAATTTCCCGCACTGACCATTTAAACCATTTTATGGGCGGGAAAGCGCAACAATGGCTGCCATTTGACCATGGATATTTCATTTACGATTTTATTTGTTACAGAATTAAAATTACGTATTGATCCCGTTACGTTAAGAGACCTTTCCAACCCGTCTGGCCAGCGTGGAAAGTGTAGGCCAAATCCTCTGACTGCTCTGGCTAATATAGAGCTCTGGTAGTACAGAGAGGGTCGTGCTCCTGAAGTGGAGACTAAAAAAGACCTGATGATGATGATGATGATCCTGTTATGGGGTAAACAATAAAAACTTAGGGCTATTTAGCCAAAGATGATACTGGAATGACTATAATCAAGAAAGGGGTTCTATCACCCATTGTGAAGACTCTGGAATTCCGGTTTGTCGGTTCTTATTGGTGCATTCTACTTTTCGTCTCGTTATTAAAAAGCACGAAGGATTGAATGGACCTTCGTTATCTTCAGGTAAAAAAAAATGTGTTATTTAAGTCAATTTTATTTTTCTGAGTAAACGTATCACCGGTCAGATCTAGGCCTTATCTAGACTATATTAAAAACAAGAAAGATTTGTGTGTTATTAAAAAGATAAACATATTTTTCCCATAAAAAGCTACGTAAGGCTATATACTTTATTTTTTCCTAAATCCTTCTCATGATTACGCTAATATAACCCAAGATATCAAAAATTTGCATATAAACGTCATTAATGGGCAAGTGCTGCCTGTCTATGACATCTAAGCGATTTCCCGGGACCCGGGGTCCGAATTCCGGGGGCCCGGTTTTAGTGTGTGATAAAATCGAAAACCACGCATTCACGCGGATGAAGTCGCGGCAACTAGCTAATGAATTTATAAGGTAAGGATCTTTTGGGTATTATTCCACATATGACTATTTCACATGCAATAAATATATATTGATTGCATGTGAAATAGTCTTATGTAAAAAAAAGTGTTTTTAGCTCTTCATTATACCTAATGTGAAGAGCTAAAAACATTTTTCAATTGTAAAGTAATTTATTATAATCGTTTAAACCCAAGGGATGCGATTGATAAAAAGCAATTTTAAGGCAGGTAAACTAAATACTTCAGGTACTTGCGCAGCACGTAGGAATGACACTGAATCTTTTGGACAATGACGCAAGATCGATGATTTTTTTTATCGACGACGCGCAGATTTTTTAGCAAGTGCTATTCAATTTGGCTACAAAATCCAAGCAATTTCAAACTCTATTCAGTAAGAAATAAGGATGTAAGTGTGAAGTTAAAAAGTTTGGTGTAGCAGTTCAAAGAAATGTATTTTTTTAAGAAGCCTTTTGTCGTTCTGTAAAAAGGACAAGCGATTAGGGATGTCCATTTTGTGGAGTTATATCGCGTTCTGAATGCGGTAGTAAATGCCATATTGATCGATGAGTCGGGTCGCACCTGCACTTTCTTGTCAGTGCGATACGAGGAATTAAATTGAAAGGATAGGTATATGGTGAGTCATTTTATAAAAGTTAAATTTGCCACATGTTCAGAAAGGAACAAAAAACCAACTAAGTAAACTGTACCAAATATAATAAAATACCGGTTGACGTTTTAAACAGTAGCCAAATTACAGCAGGTTCAGTAGCTGATACTGAATTACTTTCCATAAAACAACAAACAAATTCAAAATGATTATTTAATTTAAGTTTCTTTGAACACTTATTAATTGTTATACATATACATAGTTTACAAATATAAACGTGTTTACGTCAGTGATTAACTTATAATTTGGTCAGTATTATGCTTATTTAAAAAATAAAAAAGTTTTTCGATATAAATGTACTGATCAGTATTTTTAAGGGCAACAGATAAATTTTATGTCAAAAATATACGTTTTAAAATAATATGCCTTAAATTATTTAAACCGTATATTATTTTGAAATATAGGTTTTAAAATGTATATTATTAAAAAAATATATTTTATATTTTTATTTTCCCAAACTTATTACCAATAAGTATTTCCAGAGACGGAATAATTCGCTTTTATTACAATCTGTGCAAGTGACATTTTATGATGCGAACTTCTTTCTTCTTTTAAATTATGGCTTCCGCCGAGATTTCAGTGATTCTGCCAATGTCCAGTATAATGAGATACTAAGTATCGGTGTTGTATGCGGCATCAAAGATGGCGTAAGTTCTTTGGTAGCCTCGTGGGAGTTTCTGATGACAAATCTATACGAGTCCATTTTACAGTCTACTTTAACTATTTCACAAATTGTTCTCGAGCACGAGCATTTATAACACCAAACTACACCCATTTCATATAAAGTACACTTAACTGACACGACAACTGTACCCCTTGACTTCCCACCAAAAACTCCTGATGCGAATTTACTTACGAGACATTACGTCCTTCAATTTCTTCTCTAGAGTTGTAACTACCCAATGACATACAACACGATATCTTTTTGTTTTTTTTTTGCAAATCATGAACAATACATATGTTGCATAGTTATATAGCTATCTCAAAAATTTTCAATCAAGAAAATAAGTTCGATGCGTGAATCTTTCTGAGCGCAGCATGAATAAAACATATTTGATAGGGGATGGGGTGGACCAACCCTTTCTCTCGGATCATCCCCTCTGAGCGTCACCCTGCTTTTTTGCGAGCTCGATAAAAGGGGTGTAAATTGTATAGTATTGATTTACTTTTTTCTGTCAAAAGTTGAGTGTGTGCTATGTACTTGAAGCTAAATAAGAAGAAATGCACACATTTTCTACGCCAACACTAGGTCTGAGAAAATAAAAAAAAAAAACGCGTAATGAACAAAACTTCAAAAGCGGCTTTACTTTCAAAGTTTTGTTTCGAGTTACGCATTATTTCGAGTGAATGGTGGTTTTCATTGACGTAAACTTAATTTTATGAAGCAGTTAGATAGAAAAGTGTCAATCAATGTATATTTTTAACAATGCGTCAGTCATGAGAAATTTTTAACGTGACACTGCCACTTCCATACTTAGTAAAACAATAAACTGTCACAATTGGCATTTTCTTGTTTTAAATAAAACTTATTGAACTAGGTACACAAGGTAAGTTTAATAACTTTGGTTGTCGCATTAGTTTTGTAGCTAATCCACACTATTAATTTATTTATTATTATAAATGCGAAAGTAACTCTGTCTGTCTCGCTTTCACGCCAAAACTACTAACCCGAAATAAATGAAATTTGGTACACAGTTGGTCTAGAGCTTAAGAAAGGCCATAGTAGGCTACTTTTCAATAATTAACAATTCCACGCAGACACAGTCGCGGACACAGCTAGGTCAAGTCTTGCGATTTAGTGGGGTAATACCGCCAGCCTTTCATATCTTGCTGTGCTAACGCAGCGATGGTTTTTGGACTCAAGCTTTTACTTATTTTTTATGTAGGACTTATCTAAAAGTTCTAAGTAACTTTGGGGAAAGAACATTCGGAATTTTGGTGATGAATCTATAGCGGAAAAAGACATTTAACCACACTTTAACGTAATTTAATTATTGATCCGTTAAGTTTGGTTGGTTAAGAAAAAATATACACGTTAGAGCTTGTTGAAAGAAATAAATGCGCTTTACATTTTAGAAAGTCTAAAATTCCTTCAGTTTTGTTTTTGTTTTTCGTAAGTATGTGTATATCTGGCCAACACTAGTGTCAGATTTTTCAAGCTGCATAAAAACGGACGCCTGCTAATGATGACAGCCGGGACCAACGTCTTAACGTCTTCTTAAGCAGCGAGGGTAGAGATATCACCCATCTAAGTGGGCACTGCACCCGGGGTTGCTTAACATGCCTAAGCGCCAAAGATTTACTGTGCGTTTTTACCAAACGTGGCCGTTTTTAACAAAAATACTTAGGATTGTTCCACGTTCACACTTTAAACTGTAAAAAGTTGTTCATAAAATACTTTGAAGGGTCATTTGGGCCAGGCAGAACAAATTTTTTAATGATATTTCGGTTTTCTTTCGAATCACTTATTTCGAACGGAGGCAGCACTGGACTTACAGAAGAAAATATAAAAATACTACGTTTTTTAATGGACTATGTAGCTAGCTCCAAGTGAGCTTTCGCTAAATCACCGGTTTTGAGGTGAGAGCAGAGTGCCCTCAACCTTTAAGGCGACCATCACCAAAGGGCCTCCAGAAGGGACGGACCTCGTCTTTGGGCTGGATGCGTAAGGCTTGGAGAGACAGCAAACTCTCATATGCCTGATGGGCCGCGATTTGCATGCTTTATGGTATGAAGGGCCGAACTGAGAAACAATGGCAAAGCCTTTAGAGAGCAACAACTCTCATGTATTGCCGTATGGGCCAAAAGCTACGGTGTCATAAGGACCTATCTCGGGCGCAAGTCACCTGGGACCCCCGGGCGGTCACCAGTTATCGTAGCTAGCAAAATACTACGTTTAATCAATACCAATTTTATAGTTATGTACAAAGCATTCATTGTGAAAAAGGGGTGAAAGAAGAGTACATAACAACTGTTATAAGTACTTATGACAATCGATGCGGTGATTTCGCGAAAGGGGTAAGCAACAAAAGACTAATATTTTGCAACCCTTTATTGACAGAACCCCAAGTATCGTGTGAACAAATGAAAGATAATATATTTTAATCAAAAGATAGTTTCTATTTTAAATGGGAAACTATTATTCATGTCATGCATAATAGTTTCCCATTAGGTATACCCGAAGGCACATAAGTTACGAGTATGATTTAAATAAAATAATTTCCTGCAAATATTTAATTACAAGCTTTTACGTTTATAACTTGCAAATAAAAGTAGTTATTTTATTTTTATATATGATCTGGTAAGTGTTTTGCAAATCGTGTTGATGCACTTATCCTCACTTAACCAATTAAGCTAAAATTTTGTACACTTATGGAAGTCAGATGATAATTCAATATAATAAAAATCACAGAACTTAGGGTCCTTAGATGTTAAGCATGTAGGTGTGATTGGGTGCTACATAGTTCCTGTGAGCTTTTGCCCATTTTCTCGGCCTCTTTTACCATTTTCAAACGCGAGAAGAGAGTCATGTATATGAATTTAAGCTAGCGTTCACAGTCACAATCTCTGTTTCTCTCTACGAGAATTACCGCGATTAGTTTTGAGTTTCATCTGATATTTAGAAAACATTGCAGCTGCCATTTTCACAGAAGTCTGATGATGAGGCTCAGAAAATCTGATGTTAAGACTGTGAAAATGGCAGTTGCAATGTTGTCGAAATATCAGTCGAAACTCAAAACTAATCATGGTAGTCCCGTAGTGAAAATAGCAGCTGGTATGGTCAATGTTACTTATTAATCTCATCTCCAAGACCAGTATGGAAGATTAATATAATTTGTATATTGATTTATGTAAACATATTAATATTAGATAGTTTTTCGAGTATCAGAGTACCAAAGAGAATGTATTTAATTAAATATTCCATTTTTTGATACAACGAAAATAGAACTTTCATAGATGTGCCTTTATAAGCTAGCGTATTAACTGCAGCCAGCAATATACGCATGTTCATTCTCGCAAAACGTAGGTGCTCATTGATTTCGGAAGCACTACGATTTATTCCACTTCCTCCTGTTTAAATCATCCGCGAAAGCCTACCCCATTTGATCGCCGGCCAGATTATCAAACGGGAATAACAAAAGGGAAGTAAGCAATTTTCCAGAGCAAACAATATCATCAGCAAAAGAATATCACAAGATTTATTGAGCGAAATGACTCCAAGATTCCCTTTTCATATAAAGGTCTTCCCTTGCGCTCATAATTTTAGATTCCCTTAGAGGGATTTTTTTCCCGAAGGCTAAAAAGGGACGGGCGACGACGAGGGAACGGGACGCGTATAAAATCCATACTTATAATATTTGCAGCCTCCGCACTCCACTCACACACGTGAAACGCGATTTAGCACTCCACCGAGACTTTCGGACGCGGTACAGGGTGTTTCAGTGATAGATTTTGTATTTTATATATTTTTTTCATTTTATTTTCAGTTATTAATCATTCTATCATATTACATTTACAGTTGTTTTTTACTGATCTTGACAAGGTTTGTTACTGCTTTTAAAGAGAATGTCTTGATTGCTTTAGCTGTTTTGTAAGAGCTGATATTTGAATATCAAGCAAGAATCTTTGCACTCATAAGTAGACGTGTATAGTTTTCGGGAAGATTATAACTTTTTCGATATGTCACTATAAGCACAGAATATAATTAAAAGTACAAGTTATGCTATTAGCTCTAAGGTATTAGCACCATAGATATTTTAGATTTTTTCAATTCGTCGAGCTCCGTGGCACAGCGGTCAACACGCTAGCCTGCGACACGGATGGTCCCGGGTTCGATCCCCGGTCAGGTCAAGATGGAAAAAGATCTTTTTCATATTGACCTGGGTCTTGGATGTTTATCTATATAAGTATATATTATAAAATATAGTATCGTTGAGTTAGTATCCTGCGACACAAGTTCACAACTTACTGTGGGGCTAGCTCAATTTGTGTGATATGTCCCTATATATTTATTTTTTTATTTTTTTTTTTAATTACTAAAAATTTGGTACCTACATTTTCACGAAAATTTATATGGGTGCAAAAACTGTACCAAAAACTTATGTATGTAATATGTGTGATATGAAAACATTATTACTATTTTACGATATTTTAATAGAAACATTATTTTTAGTGGAAATATTAATTGCGGAGTCTTAACGATAATATTACGAACTATTACGTACTATAACGAACTATTTTTCTGTTTAATCGTCTTCTTCGTTGGTAATAGTGATGTATGGAATTAAAAAATCTGTTAAGTAGTACCAATTAAGCGAAACGTTGCTGAAAAATGAAAGCAGCACCCTGTAAGTGGCAAGTACGCACACTAGCGCCGCCCGACGCCCGGCGTCGCGGCGCGAGGGAAAAAATGTACGATGCCATAAAAAATCACCGTCCATTCGCTCCCGCAATTTTTACCCGTTTTTTCCCCTCGGAGGGTCCCGTCGCCATAGCAACGGGGGGTACGCCCCCACCCCCGACTCGCTAAAAGCTGCATCAATATTTTTATGGGCAGTCTTTGAAGGGATTTCGTTTCTAGTATTAAGAAGATTTGCCCGGCTCAAGATCTCCTTTTTTGGCGTCGCTTTGACAACGGCTTTGTTTAATGCCTTTGATTAGGATGAGGAAATGAATCGCATGATTTACGCAATGGATCTACAATGTATTTCGTTAAGCTTGTGCGATAGCACTCTATATAAAGCTTATCTAATGAAATTTTTACTCGAAATATGATAAGAAGGATTAAGTATATAATTGAGTTTATCTAGCATCATCATTTCGTGTAGGTGACAAGGTCAGCGAGGCGAGCATGCACACCCTGGTTAGAGTTCTTCGGAACCGCCTCACGGCCTCTGACGTGGTTCCTTTAACGACTACCAGATGGCAGCCGGGACCACTGGCTTAACGTGCCTTCCGAAGCTCGGAATCATCTTTCTTATCAGACAATCAGGAATTAGTTTATCTAGCAGGAACATATAGTTGGTTAGTATGTGTTGTGTTCCGTATTTTCAAAACAATTTTAGGTTTCGATCATTTGTAGCTAGGCACTCGTACCTTCCTTTTCACGTACACATATATAAGTATGTAGTTACCTACTCGTCTTAGATGAGAGAGATTCCTGAAGAAAACAAGGCGAATTAGCTACTCAAATACCGTCCAGTCGTCGGCAGCATCAAAATATATTGTTTCGAAGTTGTACGGACAAACAACATTGCCGTAACTTAATATTTGGAAATCAATTATCCATAAGAAGTATTTGGTCAGGAAAATAACGGTATTAGGGAAATAATATACCATCCTCTTAGTTTTCGCAAGCATTTTGTTAAGTGCCTCTCTGTAGCTTTCTTTGTTCTGTGTTTAGTATGGGTAGATTATTCGGTTTATTTAGGGTTACGTACCCAAAGGGCGTCAACGTGACTGTCTGCCCGTCGTCTTTTGAACCTTATAGGTATACACTTGAAATTTTCACAAAAATGTTTAAATTAACGCTATACGATTAACAACAACGGGTGAGCTTTAGAAAAGCTTAGCATGAATTTCTTATAAGTGAGGATTGGATCTAATGAAAATCGCCTTGCTCTTCTCAAGTATATAATTTTTAATGCGCGGAAATGTAATTATAAATAGCATTTACATTTTTACAAGAAAAAAACAATGATGGCATTTCGCCCTAAGTTGAAGACGCTCGCTCGCTCTCTTTAGACACAAGCAAACCTAACGAATCTAAACTACCTTCATTGACCAACTTTTTTTTGTCATTTTTATGTAAAGTATGAAAGTTAAACAGTTTAAAATTTGAAACTCGTACTTACTTTTTCACATACACATAGGTATATACCTATATAAAACTTATGATTATTTACAGAACATCGCCATATCTTTTCATTCTGACAGTTCTTCAATTTCAGTACAATACTACGTTGTAAGTGGTAAATAACTTAATTGCCAATAAAATATTAAAATTTATTTGTATTCCTACGAACAATTTATACATATTGTCATAACAAATCCCTACGAATTAGAGGTTAAGTTTCCCATACATGAAATGAGTCCTATATGCCGTTTTTATAGTTTAACAAGCAGCTCTCCCCGGCTGCGCTCGGGCATGAATTATATTTATAAACCTTCCTCATGAATCACTCTATCTATTGATAAAAACCACATGAAAATCCGTGCAGTGGTTTTTGAGTTTATCGCGAACAGGTAGACAGACAGACAGACGTGGCGCAGGACTTTGTTTTATTATATGTAGTGATAGTACGGTGGTACTGAACCCGACACTGGATTCGATTCGTATTAGGACAGGACTCTTTTTATTTTATCCTCAGTCCAAAAAGAGAAGTGCTATAAGGGCGACGACTGTATATCTACGTTTGTACTATGGTATCGTAAAAGGATGGATTGATTTAAAAAGGTGGTCACTTCGTTTGATAGAAAGCTTTCCCTTTGTTTGTCAAATCAAATCATCCTGAGTAATTAATACATTTTGACAGCCAAATACTCATAGTAAACCTTCGAGCAACACGCCTTCCGTACAGAAGCCGGCACCGTGTTGCTCGAAGTAGTAAACCTATTATAGAGCTAGGATTCTAATTTGGATAAAATTTACTGTAGGTATTATAAAATGATGTTGTGCATTCATATAGCTTAGTTAATAAGTTGTACCTATGCATATTATGTGTTGATATGTTTTTCCTCCATGATATATCCATGTCCTGATAGGTGACATTGTGGTCATGAATGAGGTCCAATATTTTTAAAATTGTTCAGGAACAAAGGATGACAAAATATGTATAGGTTCAACGACTATTTTAAATTTATATTCATTTAGGTACATATTTTAATCTACAAACTAGATGGATTTGTGTAGTAACTAGCTTCTTTTAACACAATGACATGTGATGTCAGTATGTGTTACAATATACCCGTGAACACGCCTCTCTCTCATTAAAAAAACATATGTGATGTGATCTTATTTATACCTGCTGCATGTACACGATAAAAAAGTCCCCTAGTTTTTTACCAAATATAAAACTCCGCTGATTGGCCGAGCTCCCCCAATAAAAAACCTCGAGTCGCGTGCGCGGCGCGTTCCATTCAAATTCAAATTTACGCACGCGCGCTTTAAGTAACATACGGGCACGGCTGCTTCTTATTATTGTAAATAAACCGCTTTTAAATGACCTACCGCTCCCCTCGCAACCTTTAAAACATGTAGGGTATTAGCAGAGGGGATAGAGAACTTTATGGGCCACGATAAACTGGACATGTGCGCGTAAAAATACTCGAAGGAAAAAATATAAAATGAGTAGGGAAGTATTTTAAAAATAGTTCCCCTACCGAATTAGGGGAGTGACGGGATTGATATATCGTTGGAGTTACTTGGGATTTTAATAATACACAACGTGTGTTGGTTCACTGAGGCCGTAAGATTTGTCAATATGGCATTCTGTGGGTGCTATTTCAGGTTGGGCGCGTGTCCCCTTGGAGATCGGGTTTCTAGATATCTTTGTTTACGTACCTGGTGGAGAGTGCTCGAGTTACGGACTTCCGTTGTAGGAAATGTCGAAAAAGGAATTGTGGTTGTTAACGGAAAGCTGATTGTTAAAAGAGCTTGACTCTCTTATTTGATTGGTGTATCTCAGCGACCATGCTTACTTCGGCTCTGTACACTGACATCTTTTTATAGCTCAATCTTGAATTTAAACCTATGTTTTATGTTAAATCGGGAATAATTAAATATACAGAGGAAAATCACAACAATTGAATCAGGGAATAGTATAGTCTATCCAGTTCAGTTTCTTCAAAAACACAAAAAAAAGAAGACAAGGCTTTGCTGGTCGAGTAACAAAATTCAGAATTCCCTATCCACAAATTTTCACACTGTTAAAAAAAATAAATCAAATCTTTAGGCCAATCATGATACATGTGTGATAACATATTTTTTATGCATGCAGGGTCGGAACCAATGCCAGCCAAAATTACAAAGATATTTGATCTTTTAAAACAAACCTTCGGGCAGCATGAGTAAGCTTTACTTATATACTCGTAGTTATTTTAATTTTGGCTGGTACCCACTCCATATAAAAACTGATTATAAATTGTAAATAGGCATGAAAGTATCCATCCATATCCACATGTTTATTGCATGCGCTTGGTTTCTTCTAATTAAATTATTATTTCTTACTTTTTACTTCCAGTTCGTATAGGTACTTATGTATAGGGCTGAAGGCAGTATTCGCTTTTTTTTAAATATTTTATTTTTCCATTTTTAGAGGTTGTGGTAGTTTAATCAAAACAGTGAAGCAACGTTCTCATCACCTTGTATTGATTCGCGAAAGAGAAACAGAAATAAGTTCACGGCACGGTATTCGTGTACCTATAGTATTTTATGGTTATTGTTTGTGTTTTCAAAAAGCAGTGGATACATTTCATTAAAAAAATTATAGGACCATTTTTGAAGTTCAATCAAAACAGAGCAGCAACGTCCTTGTCAATTTGATCATGATTCACTTAAGAATAAAATAGTTTCAAACGAATGGCATACATGTATTTTTTTTGTTTTCGTTTATTTTTACAAAATGCGCTCGATACATTTTAATAAAAATTTACAGGACCACCTATAAAATATTACCTATATATAACAAAAAAGAATCACTAAAATCGATTCATAACTGACAGAGTTATCGTGTAACAAACATACAAAAAAATACAGACAAATTGAGACGTCCTCCATTTTTGAAGTCGGTTAAAAAGGAGAATTAGATTTAAATAAAACAAATGCCCAGTTGTATAAATATACGGTAGCATGGGAAATACAAAAATAAGGATCAATTTAATTATCATTACTCACGCGTCTAAGCTGGGTTAAAACCATCAATTTATTATTATGGACCCGTATCCAATTTAAAACAACGCACGGCCGAATGGAGCCATTAGGTACGAGGGGATACATTGTTTTCGAACGGAGAACATAGGGGGAATCCTTGTGGAGCAGAAAAAACAATTTAAAAATAAAATGAAATAATTATAAAAGGGAGGGAGAGCGGCGCGTGTCATGCCGGTCTTATTTATTTCTGTTCTCAGCTGCTATTTGAATTTGGAACGCCTTACGCCCTTAAACACTGGCTAGAGACATATGACATGTGGTTGATCGAAAACTGAAAAGAGCAAAAAGTTTTTATGTGCCGTGTGTGGTTACACCTGTACTATTTCTTTTGATATCTCGTTTTGTTTGCTGTATTCAACAACTTAGTAGGTACCCAGTTGATTCCCCTTTATAGGTGGAAATAGGTTGGTTCAAGTAAGTAAATGGTAAGGCAATGACACGCAGCATTATAAAATATATTTTTAGGATCAAATTTAGGTAAGGCTTAATGTACGAAATTTTCTTTCATTCCATTACCGAGTTAGGTACTGTTTCACCGTAAGTACATCGTAATAGTTCTAGGAGATATTTTTTAGATTCTGCTTAAATATTGTTATTATGACCACTTCCATCTCAGACTGATAGCTCCAACAGCCAATTAGGGTTATCTACGAGCCGCTAAACATCGTCTCCACACATGACATCAATTCGATAAAGCATATTATATGAATGATAATTAAAAAGAACATTTGGCGGTCGGTCCCGCCCCGAAGGCGGAGCTACCAGATGCGCTGTGTTTTTTGAACAGTTTAAAAACAAATTTATTATTTCGGGGATAATGACCTTTTTTACATTTTAGACGCAATAAGTAAAGATAGTGTGTAGATGTCTAGCAGTCTTATAATAGTTAAGTCAATTCGTAATATTCAAGTACGTACTCGTAAGTGATCGATTTAGATATGTTCATAATATAACTATGTAAGTATACAGCGCCTAGAACCGTAGATGATGGCGTCAAAAAAAGGATGTTGTGTATTTATTGGTGTTTTGTATTTATGTATGAAATTAGTTTTAATTCATATCACGCGTCACTTGAAAAAATACGCTGTGCAGTTTGTGGCTTGCTTCTTCTTCACTCAAACCTGGGAAGTCTTGTCTTCATAACGTCAACAATACTTTGTTGTAAAATGAAAGTCAAAGTTCACCGAATGAATTAAATGATTAGGTTCGTCGCAAACAAGGAGCCCGCGAACATTAATTTAAATAACTAATTATTAACTACGGAACTGTCTTTGAAGGATAATTAACTTGAAAACTGTACTAGAGTTTTAAATTTAATCGTATTTGGAGTACCGGTTTGGAGCTTTCGGGAAACAAACATATGTACAAACACACATACTTAAAAAAAATTGTTTTCGCCCCAACTCGACTTGAAGACCTAGCTCGCTTCGCTCTCGCTCAGTCTAAAATATGTTTATGAAGAATAAAATATTATTTCATCATCAGGTCTTTTTTAGTCACCACTACAAGAGCACGACCCGCTCTGTACTACCAGAGCCATATATTAGCCAGAGCAGGATCAGAGGATATGTCAACGATTAGCCTACAGTCTCCACACTGGCCAGACGGGTTTGAGAGGTCTCTTTGATGTTTATAAGCTTTATTTAGCTTGTGTTTCCTAAGTCGCCATCCACGACATCCGGGAAGACTTAGAGTGATCATATTCTACTCTGCTGGGAACCACACGGCATTATTTATACACATCTAACACTAACTCTGATAATCTATCAGAGTTTTAAAGAGACCAGGTGCGGGCGCCAATTAACTGAAGCGCGCTGACCACGAGTGGCAGTAACCTTTTCACAATGCCCGCGATTCATTTTATTTTATTTTATTTTATTTGGAAAACTAAACAGTACATACAAAATTTCTTACTTATATAACTACTTATAAATAGCAAAAAGCACAATTATTAAGTTTCCGCATATAAATAGCATTATACTTGCTTGCTTAATCACTTATTACACAATAAAGTTTATTGCGACTGTCTATCCACAATCTAAATTAATAGTAAAGAAATAAGGGAAAGAAAGAAAACATCAACACAAAGCATTCACAAAGAAAACAAAAGTGAAAATAAAAGAATAGGAGATAGCTATTAGTAATATTAAACCCTACTTTTCTTAAAAACAATGTGTTAGGGAACCATGTCAAACCAACGTTTACAAAGTGTATTTTAAATTTATTAACGCTCGTATTGAAAAGGTCTAGATCTCCAACATTGGTAATTTTATTAATAGCATCGGCAGCACGTAAAAAGAATGCATTTTTTCTGTATTTAGTGGCACATTGGGGAATAAAAAGAGTGGTAGGCTTTCTTAAAGTTTTATTTGGGACTCTTAAATTAATCCTCGATAGGAGATAAGACGAATCTACTTTAGATTGAGCTATTTTTACAAGTTGCATAATATCAGCAATATTACGCCCCTTTCTATTAGAGGCAGTAGGTGCTGTTTCTTGCATCTACCATTATAATCCACCACGAAACTATTGCTTTTATACTGTATGTATCTCAACAACCTACGCTGAATGGACTCAAGTCTGTTGATATATACATTATATTGCGGATTCCACACCTGCGAACAATATTCAAGTATACTACGCACATAGGAACAATACAGAATTTTCACTAATTTAATAGATGAAAATTGAGAACACGATCTGACAATAAATCCCAAAGATTTTCTAGCTTTTTTTACAATATAATCAACATGGTACTCATAAGTTAATTTAGTATCGTGCGTGACTTCTAAGTCCAAAATTTTGTCTACCCGATTAAGTATCTGGCCTTTGAGTTTATATGGATACAATGTAGGTTGTAACTTGCGAGTGAATGTGATTGCATGACATTTGGAAACATTAAGGTTTAATTTATTATGCTGACAATATTCTTCTACTCTTTGAAGGTCTGATTGTATAAGATTACAATCATCGATACCATTTATCTTCCTGAAGATTTTCATATCATCTGCGTACAATAAAAATTCACAATGATTGAAACAAGAAAATATGTCATTAATAAAGATATTAAACAACAAAGGCCCCAACAATGATCCTTGAGGTACGCCAGAGGGAACAAGGCTCCACTTAGATATATAACCATTCACCGCTATAGCCTGTGACCGATTTTGTATATAAGAGGTGAACCACCTAAATAAATTTCCATGGATACCAGCCGAAATTAACTTTTGTAAGAGAATACAATGGTCAATGCGGTCAAATGCTTTGCTATAGTCGGTAAAAATGGAATCGACTTGCCCTCCGGACTCCATATTAACTGTTACGTAATCAACAAATGATATTAAGTTAGTAGTAGTTGATCGATTTTTTAAAAATCCATGTTGCTGATTAATAAACATATTTGAAAGGGCGCCATAGACTTGGGTATACACAATTCGTTCAAAGATTTTGTCAAAAATACACAATTTAGAAACAGGACGAAAATTTGTGACCTCACTTTTATTACCTTTTTTGTGAACTGGTGTAATAAACGCTGACTTCCACAGCTTTGGAACAGTTCCTTCTTGAATAGACCGTCTGAAGAGAATACTAAGGGGCTTTACCAAGGCTTTAGCACAATTTACAATAAACAATGGTGAAATATTGTCCGGTCCAGCACCCTTCCTTACATCGACAGATTTAAGCAACTCATAAACGTTGTCAGGATCAATTGAAATATCACTTATTATATGACCATGACCAGTTTTAGATACGTCGCCTAAAGAAGTTAAATCATTATGATTAGATGAGCTAGGTAGAAACGTTGACTGGAAGTATGTAGCAAAAAGGTTACACACTTCTTCACCAGTGTCTACCGATTGGTTATTATAAGTCATAGTTGCAGGCAGAGAGTTACATCCACTTTTATTCGATTTAATGAAAGTCCAAAAAAGTTTGGGATTTTCTCCAATTGAACTCTCAGTTTTTTTTATAAAATCATTGTAGCATTGCTGCTCCATGATTTTGGCTCTTTTGCGCAGTAATGAAAATGTATTATAATCTGATGTATTATGGTACTTACGGAATTTTAGCAAAAATTTGTATTTCTCTTTTAAAACTTTTTTTAAAGAAGCATTATACCATGGTGGAAACGAATTTAGGTTAATAATTTTTTTAGGTATGTGTTTGTCTCTTATATCATAAAGGCATTGATAAAAATATGTAACAGCACTTTCCAAACTTTTGTCATTTAAGCTGACATCCCAGTCAATTTGATTCAAATATAAATTAACGTTAATATAATCTCCCGACTCATAAAAATATTTAAGCTTTGGTTTTGATTTAGGAGGTTCAATAGCAGATAGGCTTAAATAAATATTTAATGTTTTATGATGATCATCTTCGGGTACTAATGGATCATCACAGCAATCAACCGATTTGCTGTTCATCAATCGATCGATCGATCAATCTGTGTTGCTTAATACTAAATCTAAAATCCTATTTTTGCTGACATTACGAAGAGAGTTAAATTGTGTTAAATTACACTCGGATATGGTATCAAAAAAATATACCTGGCTTTCACCCGATATACCCGATGGCTGCAACTCTCCACCAACACACGACCAATCAACGTTACTTAGGTTGAAGTCACCTAATATGATAAATATGTCCTCGGGATGAGAATTCACAATTATAGATAATTTGTCAGAAAAATTTTGTAATTGGCTATTAAACGAATATCCAATCTTTTCCGAGCATAAGTAAATGGTGCAAAAGTGTATTTTTTTAAGTTGCCGATCGCTCATTCGTTGCGTAACAGTCACCCATAGGTCCTCGGCTGAGGAACTCCACTCCGGACGACCCACCGCGGCAATATCACGATGCGTGGCACAAATTACTCCACCGCCAAATTTTTCCAAAGTACGTGAATACATCCTATCATTTCTCCAAACATTGTACCTGTCATCAAATAATTCACTATCGCTAATACCATCTTTTAACCAAGTTTCTGTAATCGATATTACGTCATAATGGTTCATCAATAAATTTCGTTTGAAAATATGTGTTTTGCTTCTTAAACCTCGAGTATTTTGGTAATAAATGCTCAACTTATCAAGGCCCGGAAATGATAAACCAATATCTAAATTAATACTTTATAAAGCAAAACACGTCATACATAAAACCAAAGACAATGATCATTCTTCCCAAAAGATAAATATTATATTTAATAATTATATTAATTTTGTACCACACTTGTAATAGCCTATAAATCAAATTAACCAATACTAATATTACAAATGCGAAAGTAACTCTGTCTGTCTGTCTCACTTAAACGCCAAAACCACTGAACCTATTTAAATGAAGTTTGGTACACAGATAGTCTAGAGACTGCGAAAAAACATAGGCAATTTTTTCTACGCAGAAAAAGTCGCAGGCACACCCAATACAAGATATATAAAAAGTTACACGCATCTTATGCATTAAAAAACTCATATAATTTGTGTCAGCGTAGGTATTGAAGTATACATACAGTAAGCAATGTGTTAATATCGAAGCATATTTGTTACTAAGGCGCGTTATTATTAAAAAGAATGTAGGTAACAGATGCCACGCAAAATCTCTGCACGGAATATTGACCGGAATTGCATCCATTGTACATGCATACGCGAGCGAAAATTGCAAGCTCAAATCCGTACTTACGCCATGTCGGTGATTCATGCCACTAACTATTGTATTGGACATTTCCGAGAATGTCAACTCACGTAAACAATACATGGTTCCCAAACTGAGATTTTTAAATTTATTTATAAGCACTAAAAACATAAGTAAATTATGATATTTTCTGTAGGTCCTTCTCGTTTTTTATAAAAATTATGGGTGAAGTTTCCGATTTCCTGGCCATAATTTTGCAGTGTTTGACCCAAACATATTGGAAATTTCTTTCTTTAGCCAAAGTTCTTGCCTTCCTTAGCAACTCTTTGTTAAACTGAGTCAAATGATCATTGACGTAGAAACCAGCCGTGGAAAACCCCAAATTCAATAAATTAAGTTCTTTGCATTTTCTTGCTAATGCCACAAACTCCTCTTTGGTGTAGCGATTATTGAGGGACATTACGATGGCTTTTTCAGACGCTGAGGACCCAGTGGGTATACGCGCGATGTAATTAATATCTTCTTTCCTCACCGAGAAATTGCACAATGATGTAATTTTATCAACAATCTCATAAAGATTTTCATTTTTCTTTAGTGGTATTCCTCGAATTTCCACGTTATTCGCTCGTGCCCATTGGTCCCTTTCTCTTAGTTCCTGCTTCAACCTGTTGACCTCTTCTTGCAGAGCTGGGACTTCCTCAGCTACCTTTTGTACTTCTACAACTTGTTTCTCTAACGCATTAACTTTATCACAAAACATCATCATCATCATCAGGACGTTTTTAGTCTCTACTGCATCACAACCCTCTCTGTACTACCAGATCCATATATTAGCCGGAGTAGTCAGAGGATTTGGCCAATAATCTCTACGCTGGCCAACGGGTTGGAGAGGTCTTTGATGTTTATAAGCTTTGTTTAGCTTGTATTTCCTAAGTCGCGTTCTACAACATCAAGACTTAGAGTGGTCCTTTTCTACTCCGCCGGGAACCACACGGCATTATTTATAGATATCTAAAACTAACTCTGATAATCTATCAGAAGAGTTTTAAAGAGACCAGATGCGGGCGCCAATTAACTGAAGCGCGCTGACCACGAGTGGACAGTAACCTTGTCACAATGGCCGCGATTGCTGATAACGAATTAGAGATACGTCATAATATGCGGGGGAAGTAGTGGAGATCTGGGTGATAAAAATCAAATAACATTGACAATTTACTAAGGCCTTGAAAACGAATTGAAGTTAACGTAAAGCGCGATGTTTGGAGTTGAATACCATTATTGAATATTAAGTGAAATATATGTTAGATTCTTTTTAATAACATATATGTTAAAATAAGTAGGTACGCATTCGATATTTTTTTATGTATAAATTAAATATAACGTGGAATTGAATAAATATTAAAATTGAATGCCGCCAGGCTAAACCCAGCCCGGATCCCGAGTTCCGAAGCATCTAAGGTTGATAGGTAGGAAAAGTTGTTCATATTGACAGGCTCAGTCACTCTTTTCAAGATTAGACAGAGTTTTATTAGCATCGGTATTGTATAAGTATGCTAAGCGTTATTTTATGACTTAAATTTTACTATCCTATTTTTCTACAAGTTGTACGACCTACCCATCTTTGATTGCTACTTGATAATTGTACACCGTAGAACACAGATATTTTATCTCTTTAAACTGGACATTGCCAGAATCACTGAAACCTCGTTGGAAGCCATAAAATAAAAAGACTAGAATAGAACAAGTTTTATGTATAAAAACCTACAAGTACAGTATCGAAAAAATTTTTGATATGGAATAATAACAAACATAACAAAAATAGAATAGAACAAGTTTAATGTATATGAAAATACAAGTTCACTTACCTAAAAATGCTTTGATTAAAAAAGAAACTATAGATATTTAAGCAGCAGCAGTCACGGGCAAAAGAGATTTTACTTTCCAAAACCAATATGTCTTAATTTGTCACAATAGGTAGCAATTAAAAGAATGAAGTAGTCGATGTTATCTCTGATCTTGCCACCTCGGAGTCACGGTAGTGCTAGCTAACTTTGTGGCAGTAATTTAGTGACCACAACTCACAACGGACCACCCCTAAGTAAAAGGTGGTCATTTGCGAGATTTTTTATAAGACTTCAAACTCGCCACTGTAAAAAAGTACGTAACTTAGGAAGAACTTATTCAGATGAAGGTTTAAAGCATAGATTTAAAAAAAAAATTTTTCGTCACTCTGGTTTAAAGAGTTGAAAAGAAATAAATGCTAAGTTTACCGAGTATGTTTCATAGATTTAAAAAAATGTTATTCTGATATTCGCTCAGAGGAACACGAATGTTGAAAAGTCTGACACTAGTGTTGGCTACTTACACACACGAACACCAACAAACAGAGGAACACAATCGAACCTATGTATTGTAGAAGATTCAAACATGAGTGCCAGTGCGATAAACTCTTGTTTTTCATATATTTAAAGTAGCTGTTTTTTTAGACAACCTATATTTTTAAGAACATTGCCTCAATTTCAAAACTTTGATTAGAAAAGACCAACACATATTCCTTTCGGTGTATTTTTCCGGCAGTAGTCCTAATAATATTTTCATCCTATCTTTTTACATCTTACTTATCAAAAAATAAGGACTTAGACGAACTTTCGAGCTTACGAAGAGTCATTTATTTTAATAACTACCTACATATTTTCAAATTTACTTTTAAAATGAGCGCTAGATATCAAGAAGTTTTAAAAGGCCGTTGAAAAAAAACTTTAATGCCCATTTTGGCTGTAATCTACACTTTCTACAAACACATGACTGTAAAATAACAAAAACGGGACTCAGCTGCCAGCGGCACATTTGGGGACACGACTCCCACAATGGGCCAAAATGACCAGAAAAAATCAGCTCTTTTTACTAACAATGCGCTATGATGCGAGGGTGGACGATCGATTATCCAAAAAACGGACATTTAAGATAATTGTAAATTCTGTGGAAGGTAATTTATTGCCTTTGTAGATGGTCCACTCGGCGTCCAGTTGCAGATGTGGGTAAAAAATCTTTGTGCGTTTTTTTTCTCGTTGTGAATGACGCCGCTTTTTAGGAATTCGGTCGGCTCCTGTTGAGTTTCGGTCGATAATGGACACTAAGCTTTTTAATGTTTTCTTTGAAATAGAAAAGATTTTGTTTTGTTCGTTGACCACCACATCATGACCATTAGGCCCTTTTCTAGTGTCGATAGATTTGGATTTTTTTTCAGCATTACTTTATTTCTTTTAATACTGAGTAAAGTATCATGAATGCCAAATAAGTAGCCTTACTCCAAAATAAAAACAAATTAGCCTGCATTTTTGATAGTTTACGTCCGTCATATTGTTTTTTTACTTACGTCACATAGCCTATGACACTTCAAACAAATTTGGCCACGCTGTTTAGGCTACAGGAGGCAACAATGGAACAGACAAACTAACCTACATACATACGCGCAAAAAATATAAAATAATAATTAATCCCTTACATGTAATGTTGATAGGTACCTTCTTTTTTTTACATTGCTAAATATTTGGAACAACGTTTCCTGGTTCTCATAGAAAAGTTAACAGGAATGCCAAATATTCCTCAACTTCACACTCTTTGCCCCTGAAGACGGGACCGTTACTGATGAGGGTCCACGTTGACAGTCCATGTCCACGAGTTCATACATCGTGACATGTGCTGGTGTAACCTGAACTGGTTCAAAAAGCATTTCAGTTAACTTTTTATTGGGTGCAACAGGATGACTTGCCTTTTTTAATAAAGAGAAATACCTTTCACAATCCCAACTATTATTATAAATGTGAAAGTGAGTTTGTATCTTTGTTTGATTGTTTGTTACCTCCTCACGCTTTATCTACTGAACCAATATTTTTGAAATTTGGCTTACATATAGGTTAAGGTACTGAAAAGGACAAAGAGTAAGTTTTATCCCGGAAAATAGAACCGTTCCCGTGGGATTTGTGAAAAACCACTCGGTAAATTTATACGTCAAATTATTTTCAGACAAAACTTGATTAAATCTTTTAAACTTAAAATTTACTTCAATATATTTTTAAGAAAGGTAAAAAAATGATAAAATATATTTTGTATTCATTGTCAAACTACAACTAAGTACATAAGTATTTGTTATATCACTAAACTAGCAGCCCTACCCGGCTGCGCCCGGGCATGTATTTTACCTTAAAACCTTCCTCGTGAATCACTCTATCTATTGGTGAAAACCGTATGAAAATCCGTGGAGTAGTTTTTGAGTTTATCGCGAACAGACAGACAGACAGACAGACGCGGCGGAGGACTTTGTTTTATAATATGTAGTGATAGTGATATTTTTTGTTCTATACATACAATAACGATCGATATTTTCCTTTAAAAAGTGCTTATCTTTTAAGAGTTTTATTACACTAATAATTTTTGCGAATAAAAGAGATAAGAAAACGCGAAAAATCAAAAGCTTTAAATCTTTCAATGCATTTAATTTTACTTGACTATTATTCAATGAATATCAATGGAGCTAAATCGAAGTAAATGTCTGGAATAGTTTTAACTGAAGCTCCCTAATCATGGCGGAGAACTGAACTATCCGTCACATGCAATGAAGACGAACGAGGCGACTAATGAAGCCGTCTGGCAAAGAATAAGAAATTAACGACACAGATCTGTTTTGGCGCATAAAATTGAAATAGATATTAAGACTTGTATTTGCGTTGTTGAACAGTTTATTAAGTACCTTTTAATGTTTAGTATGAAATATGTGAGATTTCAGGAAATTACTTTTTTTGCAGGGGACATTGCTGTCTTGCTCTTACGTAAATATAATCCTTAATTTATTTCCCCTGGAAGGGAACAGACAGAGAGCTGTTTTCGATTACGTCTATTACACCAGCAGACTACATAAGGAACAAATGTTTGGCTATTGCCTCCTCCGTGAGTCCGTGACGCCTCAACTGAAAGGGTGGTTTCAAGAAACGCCGAATTGATGTTATCAACGACACATGTCAAGCCAGGCCAAGAATACCGAAGACCATTCAAAATGGAGGAGTAATCAAAAAGCCGAAAATATGCTACGATGCGAGATGTTATTCCACAATTTTTTTCCTGGTATCCTGTAAAAATATTTTGACGACGAAAATAAGAAACCCAAAACAAAATGATACAATTTTCTAATCTAATTCCCTTGCTTGATCTCTTCAACACTGGCTAAAATATAATTACCTATTTAAGTAAAATAAATACCTATGTACTTGGAAATAGACTCAGAGTCCACCGCGGATACTCGAATATTAGTAATCTAATTAAACCTTGTTGCAACGTCAAAGTAGCCCAAAATTCTTTATTGTTATCTCGTCTGTATAGTTTTAATCTTTGGTACAGATTATGTGTGTGCTGCGTCGCGCGGTCGCCGCACTTGTTCCTTGTAGCCAACTTTTTACCGCGCTTTTTTCTTTTTTTTTTTGGAAAACATAAAAAAGGCGTAACACGAGCCGAACGGCATGCGGATGTCGGAATGTGTGCCTTTGCGATGTATAAATCAATCGTTTGAGAAAAAATGGCCACGTCTAGGAAGAATAAATTAGACGTTTGGCTTGTAACGGAATTAGCAAATAAGTATTAATGTCATAAACTTCAAAAAGATAACGGAAAATATGCTTATTAAAAACAACTTACTAAGCTTTAAGCTGATATGACGTTTTATATGTGGGCAACCAAGCCGCGACTAAAAGGAAATAGTGTTTCGTGAAACCGTCACAAAAATGTATCTAAACGACTCATACTCCGATCGTGCTAATAAAGAATTCAATAAAAATCAAATTAAAAAGTAAAAAGGAATTGAAATTTTCATTTGCCATGATTTCTATACGATTTTTATTGGGAGGTAAGAAATCTGATATATTTTATGTTCACTAATGAAGTGCCCATCCGTGTATAATTGTCTCTATACACTATCTTATATAGGAGTCACAAAAACTAAAACAACGTACCTACTTAGGTTGTTGATCGAAGGCCTTTTTTTT
Organism: Rhodophaea formosa; assembly: GCA_963082605.1. Taxonomy (NCBI): domain Eukaryota; kingdom Metazoa; phylum Arthropoda; class Insecta; order Lepidoptera; family Pyralidae; genus Rhodophaea; species Rhodophaea formosa. The sequence continues at coordinate 17,982,659 of OY720207.1, forward strand.
AAATTTTTATATTCACACGTAAAAGATTCTGGTAATTCGTAGTAAGTTTGTAGCACTCGTAGTAGTTTCGTAGCACCGTAGACAATTTAATTCGCCTGTTTATCATTTTTTATTTTCATGAAGTTTCATATTTAGTAGTGTTTTTATTACTATTTGCATGGGCTAATAAACTTATATAACTCGTATACATCCTGCGTGTAAGTGCCACATATATGCTTTGTTTGTTGTAAGTTTACTTTTAAATCGGTTTTCCAAATTGATGGAGCAGGTTTTTTTTTAATAATGATAATTTATACGAGTATTAATAAAAGACTTAAGGTTTAACATCACCATTTTAATAACAATTTTCTATTTTTCATGATCGGTGATACACATGTGCTGTCATATAAGGATATGGTTGTGTTGTTCCATAATTGGTAATTGCACATGTGCTAATAATAAATTGAAATGAGGCATGATATTTAAATTGTATTTTTACCAAGAGTGTTATAGACTATTTATGTGACGTCAGTAAAATAATTAATATGGCGATGTAACCTGTCATGTCAAATTGTGCTAATAATAAATTGAAATGACGCATGATGTTAAAATTGTAGAAAGTATTTTATTCTACTATATTTTATCTCATTTTGTTGTAATTAAAAAAAAAAACAGATCCCTACGCTAGCACTGATATGTATATCTATCTCTATTTATCTTAATATTAGGAAAATAAAAAGACAATACAGAGGTAACCAATAATTTATCGTTTTGTAATTTCTTCTTCAAGCTCGTAAATCGTTATATCATTGTATTTTCAAATATATTATTAATAGACCGAGCGTGTTTAGCCTGGAAGAAAATTCAGGCTGTTCTCTTCTAAAGGTTGCATTTCTCGACCGATTCTCGTGAAGTGTGATGAGAAGGTTCGATAATGTAATTATTTTGTTTATCTATTTAGTTTTTTAAATATCAAACTAGTGGAATTCGTCACAACAGACTTAAGTGCCATTACTAAGACTCACGAGGTTTACTGCTCACAATAAAGTGGCATTCAAAATAAAATTTAATTAGCCGTTCTATAGAGAAGTTTTGGCCGCCATTACAACCAAATGTACGATTCCGCAGACATGTCATTTAGCATTTTTGCCGACGTTTTTATGAAATTCCTTGGGCTCCGTCGCGTCTTCGTTCTACCAGGAAATGACGTTCAGGAATGAGGATATCTTCTCGTTAATATGTGCCATAAATCATCAAAAATGCCCCGTTTTTGGCGGGTCGGCGGCAGCGATGGCTTTTTGCGATACGGTATCGAGTTTCAGTTTTTATTTCGGCTTTTCGTGTATCGCGGTTTAATGTCTTCGGTATGATACGATTGAGGGTTGATAGATGAGGTGCTGGTCAATTTCCGTATCAGACCCATATTTTTCTAGTGGAAAATTATTATCAGTTAAACGAATTCAGATGATTTAAACATGTGTGAGTCGATGATACAATTGTTTCTTATGAATGATTTTTCTTTGTGTATTTAATAAGTAACATTCTAAGGAAAGTCATTTTATTCAGTCTGTGACTTGACCCTCGACATTCCCTTAAAGGAGTGTCTCGATCAGACCGCCAATATGAACTACTTTTCACCAATGCTGATTGCCCGACTGAACACTTTTGCATGAAAATGTCGAAAATTTTATTGAGTTTCAGCACTGATCCCTTAATAAAAGTTACCCCTTTAAGGGTATATTGAAGGTCAATTTACACGCTGTATATGTTGTGTTCAGATCTAGGAATTGATCACTTCAGGATGTTACCTACCATTTCATGCAATAGTAGCATTTCATGAATTGGAAAATACCAGCTGCCGTGCCCTCGTACGCACAGCTACTCATGATATAGTAGTCAAACAATATCGGAAAATAGTTACATGATCTACCGTTAGAGGCGCTAATATTGTTTTGTTTTGAGATGAACTATGGTGGCGGACATTACATCTGTTAAAAAGATAATCATCGACAAATGTGAAGTTAAATGTCAAAAACAGTAAAAATTTAAGGTTTTAATTTTATTTTATTCACTTTCGAATTGTAATAAATCTATGATGCCATATGAGAACCAGATATGCATGGTATTGCCAAACGTGGATTGATGATATCATAAAACGTTGACGTTTAAACTAGGTGTATGGTAATTTTTAGTTGTGGCTGGCATGAAAAACCACCATTGCATGATATCATCGGCCACATAATAAAGTGGTCAATATTCATCTGGCCTCGACAAAGGACCTATATTCATACATTCATACCAAGACGATTAATTATATTATTTTTATCGCTATTTTTTCCTGAAGGGTAATGGTAATTAAATAAATTGATATGTTCTTGCCTTTTCATCATCATAGTCATCAGGTATTTTTTAGTCTCCTCTGCAGAAGTACGACGCTCTCTGTAAGTACTACCAGAGCCATATATTAGCCAGAGCAGTCAGGGAATTTCGCCTACACTCTCCACTCTAGCCAGATGGGTTGAAGAAGTCTCTTTGATGTTTATAAGCTTTATTTAGCTTGTGTTTCCTAAGTCGCCTTCTACGACATCTACGGGAAGACTTGGAGCGGTTCTATTCTTCTTTCTCGGGAGCAATCGTTTCGTTTTTGACGTTTTTTATTTTAATAAATATTATTTTCGCCACGACCATTCAGGAGAAGGAAGTATAGAAAAAAAATATTCTTCCTGAAATCGCAACGACGAAGCAAACAAACTGTGCGAAGTCGTGTTGCGGATAATATTACGATTGATTTGGGAATAAGCCAAGCGCCCGATTCCTGACTTATTTGACCCGGGGGAGTGGGCCTAGAGCTGATGTATTATTTTCCCGCTAAATATCGTAAACATGATATGGCGGAAGGACTTGCTTAAATCTTTTTAGTTTCCTGTTTTTAACGGTTTGGACGATTATTTACGAAAATAAAGATATGACGGGTGATGTATTTTTTGCAAATGTCATTTGTTGGTCATGTTTTTTATAAATAAGGCAGACAGGCGACCGCCTACTTGTCTGTTAGGATCATTTTAATTTATTCAGGTCTGCTCTCACAGTACCTTTATTTGAAAAACAATACGGACAAAAGAACTGAGGAGGTTATCAATTCCACGCGTATATTTTTTTTATATTTGACCACGCATAACTCTTTACAGCGTATTCCGATTTTGATAATTCTTTTTTGATTTTAGAGCATAGATATTAGAATATTTACCTGTGTTTTAGAGCATTTTAAGAGGATATACCACAGGTAAATATTCTGATATCTATGGGATATACCCCTCTTTCTGTGTTCTGTGATATACCCTGAAATTAGTCCCATATAAATTTGGAAATAAAAATCCAACCCGCTAGAAAATCAGGGGATGATAGATTTTTCGCTTTTCGGCGGTTTAATTTTTGTGTGTTAAAAAGTTTTATTACGAGTAGCTTCAACAAATGAAGCTGACACACTAAGGTTTAATTAAAAAATGCAAATATCTAACACAATTTCAATTCGTTCATCTAATTTTCTCACGGGCATTGCCATATATCAAAATACACATTGCAATATCTCTTAATCCATCACTCCTGAAATTCCCTTCCGATCATTAGCCCACGAATCTTCCTAATTAAGGGTCCAGGAAGCCAGTTCATAGTGCGCGTCCCACGGGACCCCACTTCACCTGCCGCACGTGGACGGTTCAAACACTCCAAACTTTTTTTACAGCATTTCACACTCTCCAGAACATGGTTCTACCGTGTTCGCACTTGGAGCTTCCTATTTTTGTTAATTGGGGAGAGCTTAATCGAATTTCAATTTTAAACTTGTGTGGTAGAGTAGAATTTCGATTGATGTGAATGATACAGCGTAATTGCCTTTGTCGATATGATGAGTGTATTTATAAAGATGCAAATATGAGAAGTACACGCGGCGCTTATACACCTTAAGCCTAAACGCTCGGTAGGCCCTGATGGAATCCCGCCTTACGTAATAAAGGATTGCCGAAGTGTATTTGAAAGACCGTTATTACATATTTTTAATCTATGTTTATCAGAGGGTTGTTATCCGGAAAAGTGGAAGGTTTCTCGAGTGACTCCAGTTCCCAAGGCGGGTTCTAGTGCGGATGTGAGTGAATTTAGGCCAGTGGCTATACCTTCTGTGTTTGCCAGGGTATTCGAAACCACGTTACATCAGTCGGTCTATCAGCAAACAAGGGAGCAATTGACAAACTGTCAACATGGTTTCCTTCCAGGTCGAAGTACAAGTAGTAACTTACTTACATTTGTATCCCATTTAATTCCTAAAATCGATGCTGGGGGTCAAGTAGATGTTGGTTACTTTGACTTTCGGAGGGCTTTTGACATTGTCGATAATGATGCCTTACTTGCTAAGTTTGCTGCAATGGGATTCACGCCGCACCTGCTTAGGTTCTTTGCCAGTTATCTGAGTGACCGCAGACAGTATGTGGAGTACGCGGGACAGAAATCTGAGCCTTATTTCACGTTCTCTGGAGTAAGCCAAGGAAGTACGCTTGGGCCATTACAATTTCTCCTGTTTATAAATGATCTCCCTGGGGTTGTCCGGGATGCGCAGTGTTTGTTATTTGCAGACGACCTTAAGTTGTACCTGCCAGTAGGGAATTTTTTGGATTGCGAGAAGCTACAGGGAGATATACATAGGGTAGTGCAATGGAGTCACGATAATAAGCTACATTTTAACGTGGCAAAATGCTGTGTGATGACGTTCAGCCGTGCGAGGACGCCATTGCATTATGACTATGCTATAGACCGCGAGACAATGACCAGAGTTAAAAAAGTAAAGGACCTAGGCGTGGTCATGGTACCGGACATGTCGTTTAAGCAGCACATAGTTGACATATGCAATAGAGCTTACAGGAATCTGGGTTTCATTTTGAGACAATGTAAAGATTTCCAAGGTACGACTACTGCTAAGGTCTTATATAATGCACTAGTCCGAAGCCATTTGGAAACTGGTGCTTTTGTCTGGAGCCCCAGTGAAGCTAAATATAGGTTAATGTTAGAAAAGATACAGAATAAGTTTTCTAGATTTCTATATTTGAAGGAGTATGGCGTCTATCCCTTTTACCCATTGATGTACCCGAGTCTATTTGTTATGGGTATGGTGGGATATAGTAAACTTGAGGTTAGGAGGGACGCTGCACTTGTCAAATATATAATTCGTATATTAAAAGGGCAGATACATCATCCAGAGATACTATCGATAATGCAAATATCTGTTCCAAACGGTTATGTGTTTGCGCGGCGGCAGCCCGCTTTATTTAATATACCTGTGTCTAGGACTAATCTAATGGAAGTTGCCCCCTTGTCACGAGCAATTAAGATAATAAATGCTATTAACAATAGTACGGATATTTTTAATAAGAGCCTGCCGAAAATTATGGTAGTAGTGCAAAAATATATAGAATCACAGATTGTATTATAATGTAAAATTAAAGTAAAGCATAGGTTTTAGTTTCGTACATATAACGTCGCTTTGGTGTAAAACTGTTATGATGTTATTATGTTGATTATAATAAATAAATAAATAAAATAAATAAATAAATAATAAAAATCAATAAATACATTTGTGTGCTGTTTACGCCATTATGTGGTGTGCAGAAATACAAAGAATTGATGTTTATTTTCATATTTCTTTGTTCTGTGCGACATTTTCTCCATATTCATACCTATACATATTTAATATCATTACAACTATCTAAAAAAATAAAAATATGACGAGTATCATCCTGACGAAAACATTTTACATAATATTTACGTATAAAACACCAGAAAGCCTCTGCTGCCAACAGTGAAGAAGTTTCCATTTGATTTGGATCCCTAAAAAGATGAAAAAGATGAATTTATCTCATTTACAGACGCTGAACCAGACAAAATAGAAAAACTATATAATTACGTCTATAGGCGGGAGTTTCCCGTAAAGTGTCAAAGGGTTTAGGATATTGTTTTGATAAATTCATGTCACCATTTAGGAATAAGGTTACACCGTGGTTTACATACTGTTCCAACAATAAAAAAACGCAATTTTAACTTCTTGCAAGTAAGTTTATCTATGGGTAAATTAATTATAAGTAATTCAATCAAAAATCAGTTTTATTTCTTTTAAAATTTAAGCAGTTAGGCGTCGAAATAAAAAGCGGGCTAAGGATACTAAGATGAAATGCAATTAGAAATACGTTAGCATAGATAAGTATTTACGGATGGCCCCGCTAGATAAAGCTTTTGGAAAATTCTTCATCATCAGATCTTTTTTAGTAGTCTCCGGAAAATTCTAACTTATTCTAAAATCATCGAGGTACAAATTATTTCAATACACGTTAAGACGCTTTCAACATGGCTTTTAACGATATTACTTATTAACGGTCTGCTAGAGATAAAGTTACATGCCTGAAGAGATATTTCTCAATTTTCATGCAAATATGGCGACGCAACGTCAATGTTCTTTGCGTAAGAATTTTTTGTTTGGTGCTGTCAAAAAATAAAATATTCAACCTTTGAGACCAGCTAACAATTTTAATTAATATTACTTTTTGTTTTTACTTAACACGTCAATAAATGTCATTAAGATATATTCTAAGAACAAAAGGTTAATATGGCGTAACGTCTCATTGTAGATTTTAGAAAAAAAATATTTGCTTTCGTAGATACAAGGTAGGTACCCAAATTTAGCCGTGTGATTCCCGGCAGAGTAGAATGGGACCCCTCCAAGTCATCCTGTGGATGTCGTAAAAGGCGACTAAGGAAACACAAGCTAAACAAAGCTTATTAACATCAAAGAGACCTCTCCAACCCGTCTGGCCAGCGTGGAGAGTGTAGGCCAAATCCTCTGACTGCTCAGGTGGCTCTGGTAGTACAGAGAGGGTGGTGCTCCTGCAGTGGAGACTAGAAGGACCTGATGATGATGATGATGACCCATATATGATGACGAAAATTTCGAAAATATTAGTTCTAATGGATAGTGGGCCACGTAGAAAAGTATAACACCATTATTCCTGTATTAGTACAAATTGTATAGGGATAGTACTTTTACTTTTCTACGTGAGCCATTGGTACATAAAATTAGATCGATTGTTGGTGTAGTGGTTAACACGCCAGCCTGTTTCACGAAGGGCTCTGGGCTCGATTTCCGGTGCGGGCAAATATTATTTTTCTGCGTTTCTGAAGTTACCCAAGAAACCCTCCTCGGGTAAATCTTTGGCGTCAGGCAGGTAACCGGTCGTAAAAACATTTGCCGAATCATATCACAGCACGCCCGGCTTTGACGCACCACTGCTGAGGATGCAACCGGTAAAACGCTCAGATAAGAGAATCTAAGACAGCATATGTACAAACACTAGTCCTCCTCATCCCTCGGCTCATTATATCCCGGGGTCTGCTATTACAAAAGCATGTTAGTTTAATACTACCGAGGTAATTGTTTCGTAAAGATTTTACGGTCAGCTGCTAGCCGGATGCCAACTGCCAGCTTCTAGACGATGGTTCTACTCTAGACTAGAAAACACACAAATCGAATGGAATAGTGCAGTACAATAAGAGGTACTTCTTAATATATCATCCATCTGACGCTAAGTAGACGGCCACTCGCACACTGATGAATCAGAAAATTCAGAAATTAGGAGACATTACTTATAATGCTGTTACTTCTTTTGTACAGTGGGCCACACAAAAAAGTATACCACCAATCATACTCGTATTATAGTACTAACAGTATGGGGATAGTTCACTTATCTATGTGGCCCACTGTACCTACATCATTTGAGGTTCTAATGAAATCAACTGAAACTTATTATATGGTTAATTCAATTTATGATACCGACGACTTTTTTAGAGAAGACTATCTTTATCTATATGTTCTATGGAAGGAGTTCTCATAAACGTATAGTTATACATTAACTTAGGAAAAATACACACACATGTCATCTTTCTCGACCGATCAGCTCAAAACCTTTTGATTCCACCTTGAGCATGTCATTTTTTGTCTTCTTCAGGTCTCTTTTAGTCTCCACTGCAGGAGCACGACCCTTTCTGTACTACCAGAGCTATATATTAGCAAATCAGTCAGAGGATTTGGCCTACATTCTCCACGCTGGCCAGACGGGTTGGAGAGGTCTCTTTGATAAATAAAATAAATATATAGGGACATATCACACAAATTGAGCTAGCCCCACAGTAAGTTGTGAACTTGTGTCGCAGGATACTAACTCAACGATACTATAAACTTATATAACATATACTTATATAGATAAACATCCAAGACCCAGGTTATTATGAAAAAGATCGTTTTCCATCATGACCTGACCGGGGATCGAACCCGGGACCCCCGTGTCGCAGGCTGGCGTGTTGACCGCTGCGCCACGGAGCTCGTCATGATGTTTATAAGCTTTGTTTAGCTTGTGTTTCTTAAGTCGCCTTCTACGACATCCACGGGAAGACTTGGAGTGGTCCTATTCTACTCTGCCGGGAACCACATGGCACGTCATTTTTTGTGAAACTTCGCAATTTCTGAAAAAGGCTTTAAAATGCATCAATCCTTCTTCTGTTTTTTTTCCCCATTTCCATTGTTGTCTGACACAACACTTGCATATTGTTCGGAGAAATCTTTCTCCGGAGATATTTGCTTACCTGTGTGAAAGGTGTTTGATTTGCTAGGGTGAATGTGTCGATAAAGGTCTAGTCGAGTTTTCAAAATAAGGATTCAATTTGCGACCAGTAACGGCAACAGTTAAATAAGTATTTTCTGCTATAGTAAAACCCACAGAAGAAGAAATACTATATACTTACATACAAATGTACTGTATTTGTAAAAACTAAATAAGATTTTCAACAATAATGCATTGATTATTTACACGAGGACGAGGACATTTTTATAATTACGAGTTAGTAACTAAATTCTATTTAACATCATTGATTGATTAGGTTTTTCTATTAATAAACATGATAAGAGTGAAAGGCAAGGTATAAGCAATACCGTTATTTTGCGACACAGGATACAGGCATGATTCAACACATTTAATTAGATTGCGATCTAAACATTTATTTAGATAATACTGATTTTAGCAGTCTGTTATCAAAATATAAGTAATGGCTTTATATAATCTAAGGTAATAGCTAACAAGTTACAGTTCAAAAAATTTTACAATTTAACAAAGAGGCAGTGTTCAACTATCGTCTCCCTTACCCGACCTCAGCGCAAGGTGTATTTGGACGGGTTGAGTATTACATAGATGGATTTAAATCCAAAATGGTTTTGTTAATATGTGTTTATTTGTTAAACCATCTGCATTTCGACATATGCCTCTGATAAATGCATGAGAGTGCAAAAAATATCTATCTTTTTGCATTGTGTAATTTCGTTCCAGTTTTTGGGAAAGGGTGAGTTGTGGGTTAATCAATACATTTCTTTTAGAGTGATTCTATTGGTGAATAAACACCTTGCTTACCTTTTCATATACATGGATATGAATAAATGATTCTGGTAGAGCAGATGACACTTTTATAATTAAATTTTTAATGGATGGGGATATAAAAATATTTATGATAATAGATGCTTCATTTACAAATACGGCCGTTAAAAAAACCAGATGGTTAGAAACTAGAATAAAAGCCATAGTTGCCTTACTTTTTAAAATCACTTTATATCTTTGTGTACATAAAGCAATAATGTTTTCAAATGTTTTCGCGATTGTGACACATTTAACTACAACTTTACATTATTTATACACTTAAAGAACATGAACACTTTACATTGTTCGTGGTCGCAGGTAGACCAAGTTGACATTTGTCTAGTATTTTATAAGATCCGCAAAAATTACCGCCTAAAATATTGATTGATAACGTTACGGATGTACGCAGTATTGGCTCACGTTGTCTGAAGGTCTTTTAGCCTTCTGCTTAGCTTGAGATTTAGTTAAATTAATGACTGGATCCCAAGTTAGTGGACACTGCCAACCATCCACTGTATTAAAATTAAGATTTTTTTAATTTCAAATGCCACACGAAGCATTCTTGGAATGCATCTGTTTTCTCTTGCAAGGATAATCAAAACGCATATAGGTAATGATTGGGTTTGTCCAGGGCATGTTCACAGACTGCAGACTTAGTTCAGCGCCTATTCTTCATATCAGCGATATGTTTTTTAATACGGGTACCGATGCTTCTCTTCGTTTGACCAATGTATGATAAACCGCACATACAGTCAATTTTTAAAGTCAAAAGATGCTGGAATTTATAAAATTGACTGGCCCCCCTCTTCATAGCTCTTTGAGTGACCTTGAGCTTTCATACTAGTATGCGACCATGTTTCAACAAAGTCTTAATAAGTAGATACTTTGTATTTCTTTCAGAAAATATTTCTTAACTTTCGGAAAATAGACGGAGTTTTATAGTAGGTACCTATAATTATACATTATATATAACGTGTTTTGAGAATTAAGCAAAGGCTTTTAGATAGCATAAAATACTAAATATTTAACGCTGTCTAAAAGCATCTGACTTAGCTTGACACCCGTCTCTTCGTTCTGTTATTAGTCCTAAAATACTAACGTGGTAGTTTTAACTACATCGGTAGCAAACCCTTTGTCGGTCGGTAAAAATAACGGGACGAAAATAAAACGTATGAACCGTTGACCCTGAATTTAACTGTTTCACTAAGCTTCCAAAACAAAAGGATTATAAAGAAAGTACTCTCATATAAACAGTAGGTCTAGCCATAAAAATGTAAAGTCATAAACAAAGAAAGTCTAAATAATATTTGTCCTCGACGCTCTAGTTATTCCCACAAAATCAGGTAGAGATTTTTTCGCAATAAAAAAAATTATACTTCAAAGGACTCCCTGGTGAAAGTTTTGTACAAAAATCTGGCCACGGACAAACAGACAAATGCTTTTTATACGGGATGACGTCGCAAAAAGTTTAGAGGACCTTTCTTCGAAATGGACAAAAGGGTTTTGGATTTCACAGATGCGTTACTTTTTTTAATTCGCTTATTTTGGTACTGGTCGACATTGCTCTACGGAAGTTATATTTTAACTGAGAGAAATAATTCAAATAATTATTAAATTAGCCGTGTGGTTCCCGGCAGAGTAGAATAGGAGCACTCCAAGTCTTCCCGTGGATGTTGTAGAAGGCAACTTAGGAATCCTAAGCTAAACAAAGCTTATAAACATCAAAGAGTACAGAAAATTTCAACCCGTTTGGCCAGCGTGGAGAGTATAGGCCAAATCTTCTGAATGCTCTGGCAAATTTTTGGATCTGGTAGTACAGAAAGGGTCGTGCTCCTGCAGTGGAGACTAAAAAAGGCCTGATGATGATCTGCAAATAATGCAAACATTAAATTACCAAAAGCTTTAAAAAATTAAGTACGCTAAAAGCGTCATTCAGAAGTACTATTAATTATATCTTTATTATTAGGCGGTTCCAAAGAACTCTGACACCAGGGTGTGCATGATCGACTGACCGTATCACTTACACGAAATGATGATGATGATTATATCTTTGTTTACATACGTTTTCATGTAAAAGTCAGTCATGCCGCGCTTAATGATGTCATCCGTCGTGCCCTTGCCTCCGCAGGTGTGCCAGCAGTGCTTGAGCCTGTTGGTATTACGCGTGTTGATGGCAAGAGGCCCGACGGAATGACACTCATTCCTTGGAAAAACGGGCGGTCGCTTGTATGGGATGCCACATGCGTGGATACTGTAGCCTCATCCCACTTACAAGCGACCGTCCGCAGAGCGGGCGCGGCAGCAGCGGCGGCAGAAGCCATTAAGAGGCGCAAATATGCAGCTCTAGGCGAGCCTTACATATTTGTGCCCTTCGCCGTGGAGACCTTAGGGCCTTGGGGTGCGGAAGCACGACAGATTTTCAAAGAGATCTCCGCACGCCTAATCGACGTTTCCGGTTACCAAAGGGCAGGCGCGCATTTTGGCCAAAGATTAAGTTTGGCAATCCAACGAGGAAATGCCGCCAGCCTTTTGGGCACCCTGCCCGCTGACTGCAGCGCTTTGGCTTCTATTTTTTATTTAACTTAATGTTTATTTATTTATTTTTCTTTTTTTTGTAGGTTAATTTTCTTTTTTTAAAACTAGTTATAGTTTATAATCTTAGTTTCGTTCTTTGTTTTTAGTTTATTTTTAAGTTAGTGAATTCACAAAATAAATATTTAAAAGTCATTTAGACCAATTAATTTATCAACAATTGAGTCTGACTTTTATTATTGGTAACGCAATTTGATAGGCTGTATTTATACCTACTCAATCGCTTTTAGTTCAAGAACGTAGGCAGTTAGTTCTAGCCGTGTGGTACCCAAGCAATACAAAGCTTATAAACATCAAAGAGACCTCTTCAACCCGTCTGGCCAGCGTGGAGAATAAATAATAAATAAATATATACGGACAAATCACACAGATTGAGCTAGCCCCAAAGCGTTAGTATTATATAGTCTTTGCCCAAAGTAAGTTCTTAAGCAAGACTTGTGTTATATGGGATACTAATGAGAATGAAGGCCAAATCCTCTGACTGCTCTGGCTAATATATGGCTCTGGTAGTACAGAGAGGGTCGTGCACCTGCAGCGGAGACTTAAAAGACTTGATGATGTATACTCGAAAGGATGGGTCTCATGTTAGGCATCCTTAACGTGATTTAATGTTAACTGTTGGTTGGACTCCAATCTGACAATTCATTTTTACCAACTTTCATAGGTGTGTGTATATTTGTTTGCGAATAGGTATCTCAAAATCGGACTGCAAAAAATAATTTTAGTTGTACTTGATAAAGTCTAACTTAGAAAGCAGTGCAAGTTTTCAAAATCGGTTTTGTTGTTTGTGATGTTGAATATCGAGAATAGTGTTGCCAGATATACAGATTTCGCGGTATCCATACAGATTTTCAACATGTCATACCGATTAAAAATTGAGAGTGAAATTTATACAGATTTTCAACATTCCCACTTTTTTCTTACAGAATTACCTCAAATGGCAATTTTAAGTCTAAATTGTCAACATTAACAAAAATACTTTGGGGATTACGCGATTGGTCTTTAGGTTATGGTACGGGGAATTCCCTAGGAATCTTATTCATTACTTGTTCATTTTATTCGTTTATTGTTCATTCATTCGTTTCATTGATTTGCATTGAATGCATGTTTATTTTTATGTATTTAACTTTTGTTAATAAATAAATAAAATAAAAACTAGGGATAAATTATACAGAATACCAAAGTCAAATACGGATTTTTTACAGATATTTTTAAATTTACATATTACGGATTTCATACAGATTTTTAATATCTTCTTTATTGATATAGTCTTAAAAAATCTGGCAACACTGATCGAGATTGAGAGTTGAGTGTGTATTTGTCAGTTTTTCAGTAAGTGACTACTTGTTTACATATGCGATGTTTCATCATCATCATCAGGTCTTTTTATCCTCCACTGCTGCATCATGACCCTCTCTGTACTACTATACCATTTATTAGCCAGACAGTCAGAGGATTTGGCCTACGCTCTCCACGCTGGCCGGACGGTTTGGAGAAGTCTCTTTGATGTTTATAAGCTCTGTTTAGCTTGTGTTTCCTAAGTTGCCTTCTACGACATCCACGGGAAGACATTGAGTAGTCCTATTCTACTCTGCCGAGAACCCCTCGTCGTTTCATACATATACTTACCTAAACAAAGTGGAATAAAATGCTGTAGAACCTAATGCACAAATATAAAATCTACATAGATACAGACTTTACCCAACACCTCTAAAGTACACTCAATCACAATTTTTTTTGTCGTGGTAGAGCCACGCTAGCGGCGTAATTCACTTTTGCTAGTAGCATGAATGAGCTGGCTCGTCCGGGGAAGTACCATACTCTCAGAAAATCGACGTTTGAGAAGTAGCTTTACTGCTTCTAACTTCTATGCTTCGTTCGATGAGTAAGAGAGCCCGGCCCATCGAGGAGGAAAAATCAAAAGGCTGGCAACGGTCTTGTCACATCCCTGGTGTTGCATTAGTCCATGGGCAGCGGTGAACCATTAGGTGACTCGTTTGTTTGTTTACCGTTATAACATAAAAGAAAAATCAAATCTATAATATACAAATTAATTGCTGAATGTTTTGCTAAGCGAAAATCTCGAGAGCAGCTGAACGGATTTCGCTAATTCTTTTTTTTTAGAATATTCCTTGAAGTACGAGGATGGTTCTTACGGAGAGAAAAAAATATTCGGGGGAAGCCGGGGCGAACTGCTAGATTTTCATAAAACAATTACACATCAGCGCACCCGAATACAGTAGCGCACGAGAATAGCGCTTCCGATTGACAGGCACCTTTAGCGCCCTTTGTGCGGCACGCGCGACCTTTACGCCGATGTAATATTCATACAATAATTCCTGCAAAATGGATTTTAACTGCCTTTTTACTTGATATGACGTTTTGATGATGCAATGACAGTTGCATGTCTCGCGTGCTCGAGGGTAATCAGGTCTGTCAATATTTTTGATTCTTGAATTGGTTGCGTCGATGTTTCGATGTGTTTTTAGAAATTTTGCTGTTATTATTGTATTATGGTCAAATTAGAAGTCGGTAACAGAATAAGTTTTTGTTACTTTTTATACTAGTTGCTAGCCCGACTTTCGTAACTTTTGTTGTGGTACTTGTACTATTATGTATTCTGTGGTTAGCGATACTATATTTTATCATAGAATAGGTATAGATAATCAATTAATCATCCGAGATAATTGGGACAAAATACCGATTTTCAGCTTAACCTGATCGGGAATCTAACCAATGAGGTCGCCATGATACAGATATTTATGTAGGAATAAAAAAAATGTCAAATACCCATCTTAGATTTTACAAAGTAGAAGATAAGTTTTTCATATTATTTAGAATGCACTCCATGACAGTTTAAATGCTCAATAGGTATAACTACTTACATCATTTAATTAGGTAGCGGTAGGGGGGTAGGGAAACCTAAGCATTTTTAAATTTCCAATATAGAATATACATGAATTTTTCCTGATTTTTTTGTCCATTTTTTTTTTAATGACCATTCTGAAGTTGAGGTATTTCCTGTTATGAGTATCGTGTAGAAAATGAAAAAAAAAGTTAAATCCAATGTTCTTTATTAAATTATTTACTTAAAACTAAAGTTAAACTAAATACTTAACTACAGTAAATGCATTCTGACATAGGTTTAATCCCAAGAGGTAAATGCTAGGCCATAATTATTAATTAAGTTACAATAAATTATATTACCTATCATAAAGTTGTCATCGTGGAAGCTTCCGAGAAGCTTACAGGACAAGAACTGTACCGTTTGCTACGAAAATCATAGAACTTGATCCCTTCAGATTAAAAGAAACTGCTTCATAGCCTAATTTTATGTTGCATCAGTAGCAACAAAGTAAAACAACACAATATTC
Organism: Rhodophaea formosa; assembly: GCA_963082605.1. Taxonomy (NCBI): domain Eukaryota; kingdom Metazoa; phylum Arthropoda; class Insecta; order Lepidoptera; family Pyralidae; genus Rhodophaea; species Rhodophaea formosa. The sequence goes on from OY720207.1 coordinate 17,998,101, forward strand.
ATATAATTATACACAGAGTAAAATTCGACTACCGATACTGCAAAGTATTACTATTGTTCGCTGTCATTGACATATTTTTTCTTCTTCTTTTGTTTTATAATATGACTTTCACCGAGATTTCAGTGATTCTGCCAATGTCCAGTAAATTGAGATACTAAGTATCGGTGTTGTACGGTAAACTTTTAACAAGTAGCATCAAAGATGGCGTATGTTCTTTGATACCTCGTGGGAGCTTCTGGTGACAAGTCTATACGAGTCCATATAACAGCCTACTTTAACTATTTCACAAATAGTTCATGAGCTCGAGCATTTATAACACCAAACTACACCAATTTCATATTATAAAGTCCACTACAATCAATTTGCAAAATCGTCTAAGGTAAACCCCAACTGCACCCCTTAACTTCCCACCACAATCTGACATATTGTTTTGGTTTTAATACAGTCGTTGACATTCGTTTGTTTTGTACGATTTATGATGCCTCGTTTAGTCTGTAACTAGGTAGTTTTATTTTTATTTATGTATGTATATTTTATCTATGTCATAGTAGCCGAATATAAAAATATGATGTCCTATTGACAAAAGGTCGTGTATGTATTTTGGAAATTTAAAAGTGCATAATACTTATAGGTATGTCACAACTTGCTATAAAAATGTCAAAAATGAGTACGTAATAATTTTCGCGGTGGCTGTACCAGAGTGACCTTTCAGTGGAAAAATAATTAAAATTCTGTATCTAATATTTTAAATTTTCGTCATAATTTTTTGTGACTATTCACGTTATTTACGTAATGGGTAATTTTCATAACCGAAGTTTATTTAGATGTCTTCAGTAATAAAGATGTAGCCTTGTACGTTTTGACATTGTAAATTAGTTATTATTCTCTACTATAATTATTCAATATTTTGTAAACGTCAAACGTGAATATGAATAAAGAAAAAAATATAACTACTGTTTTTTTGACAAAGATAGACGTACAGACAGGGAAAAATATGGCAGCGATGGATGGATGACGCGCGTAAGTAAAAGTTTTGACAGTTGAGATGTACAGCTAGTAGGAAAATTCAAATATGTGTTAATTACTCTGTTTGCTTGAATATGAAATATTTGTAAGTAGTTAATAATTAATTGTTTTTTTTTGTCTTTACTTGACTGTATATACGATTTTGTTCAGATATAGATCTGTGAATGTAAATAGGCTCTGTAAATATACACTACTTTTCTTTTATATTTCGATTATAAAAACCATGATTGTGTGCCTGTGGGGTTGAAACTTTTTTGTTTTAATTATCAATCTAATTAAAACAAAAAAAAAAAATCGAAAATGATAGGTACATTTTTCGTTCCATGATAAAATCATAGCAAACTCCCCAAAAAAACCAATAGCCAGGAAAACACTATCAATAGTAAAACTAAAAAATAAGCAACCTAAATATGTGTAATGAGTATTCTCCGAAAAATAAACTGTCAGTATTCATTTTTTCACAATGTCTTCAGGCTTTTCGATTTTGCTATTTATATCCATAAAATAAATAAAAATTGTAGAGGAAGATTCATGAAAAATAACTAATGTGTGCTCAACCCATTATAGTTAAAATTTATTTTAACAAAAATAGATTTTGTTAGCGTATGTTGTTGTTTATAAATAAGGCCGTTAGTATTTATTTTAACTAAGTATCCGGTATAGACTAGGCTTAAGCTTATCCTCTATCAAGATCAGCAAGAAATTGACATAAGTACTTAGTTTTGCTGTACATGCAAAGTTTAATTTAATAATTAAAATAATATTACTTAAATAACTGTACCTTCAAAGTATCTCTAACTAAGTTTTACATAACAATTAAAATAAAAATGCATTATTGTCCTTGCAAGATAATTGGTACTATTGTTTCCAAACTTCGAACCACACATTGTATGTAAATTGACTTAAAAAATTATAGTTCTATCACGTAAAGTACATCATTTTTAGAAATATTATAAATGTACCTATATGTATTTTTTTACGTTCCTAGTTCAACGTTATCTTCTGCTCCAATTTCTTTTATAAAATGAGAATAAATATTAATTTAATCTCGAATTAAAACTGGTTTCTTAATGTAAGTTTAAATGCGTATTTAATGGCAAAGTTAATCTGGATTCGATTTATAACATTAAATCCTCCAAAACAGCTAAGAATGAGAGTGTTTTACTGAGAATGCTTGGTCTAGGCAATTAAAACAAATTACACGGCCAAGAAGAAGCTCTCTCATTTTTCATGGATTTTTAATCTTTTGATTATTGGAAAAATCCATTTTCGAAAAAGGAAGACGTCCCAAAGTAAACGTTTAAATAAGAATCTTGATGATGATGAATATGAAATAAATGATACCTAATAAAACGTGAGACACCAATAGATATTGATTATGTTAATAAATTTATAGTTATAAAGAACCTCATGTTCTCCTAACTTGCATTCAGATGAGGGTGAAATGAAGATGAAAAACGAAGAAACTTAATTATTTAAATCTCCTATTCATACGTGCCATCATTTTACTGATAATACTTAAGAAATACAGAAAATGGATGTCAAATATAGTAATGGCGATGATAGTACAAGAAACGCTATGCTTCCCTGATCATGGAAATGCTTTACAACCTTAGAGCTATAAGATATGCATCAGTCTTCTACATGTAGAGGTCGAAATCGAACCCGTTGCCCCCGCTCAAGTAGTCGTACAGGTAGACCGCCATCTCATCCAGGGCCTCGAACCTCGGGTCATTCAGGTCTTCGCGGATTGACCGGGCGGATCTGGATAGGGACCTAGAAAATAGGAATACATTAAGGTTGTAACGATGTTGCATGATTCTTTCTGCTGCATGTTGCTTTACATTACATCTCATTTCTATTTTTTTTTTATGAATAAATAAATATACAGGGACATATCACACAAATTGAGCTAGCCCCACAGTAAGTTGTGAACTTGTGTCGCAGGATACTAACTCAACGATACTATATTTTATAATATATACTTATATAGAGAAACATCCAAGACCCAGGTCAATATAAAAAAAGATCTTTTTCCATCTTGACCTGACCGGGGATCTGCTGCGCTCAATCACCGTCATTCTGTCCCCTTTTAATAATTAGAAACTTAATTCCAAATTCCATTTTCAAAATCTTCTTCACAGCCCTTCTTCATTATATGACACACTCCATATCTCTGCTCGTAGAAACTTGTCTACAGAATTATTGTTATTGTGAATTTTTACCAATAAGGAAACATTAATGTAATCTTGTAAATGTGTGCAACAGTGAATAGTAACTAAATCTAACTGGAAATCATCTGTTTGTGAAATGAATGGTTCAGAAATTCCACAAGCAATGTGAGCATGATGTGTGAATGAAAGCATGATGATTCAAATGTTAAACATTCTTAAGTGTTCAAGGTTTTATCACTAGATTTAGTGAAAACCTACCTGAAATCAGTGTCGGTGTCCAGCTCATCTTCGCTGGTGAAGCGCTCGCGGATGTCCTTCATGATGCACGCCTCAAGTTTCTTGTGCTGCAAAGAAAAGTTACATATCACTTGGGTTGCTATAAATAAATAAATAAATATATAGGGACAAATCACACAGATTGAGCTAGCCCCAAAGTAAGTTCGAGACTTGTGTAATGGTATACTAACTCAACGATACTATATTTTATAATAGATACATATATAGATAAACATCCAAGACCCAGGTCAATCTGAAAAAGATCATTTTCCATCTTGACCTGACCGGGGATCGAACCCGGGACCTCCGTGTCGCAGGCAGGCGTGTTGACCGCTGCGCCACGGAGCTCGGTTGCTGATTCTTTCTTGCTGGTCTGAAAGAAAAGAATGTAGGTAGGTACCAGCTGCTTCTTGTCCTGTGCAGGCCAGGCTCAAAACACAGGAATCGCTTTAATTAAACTCGGATTGGAACTAATCACTATTTTGATATCATTTACCATCTATGCCTCCACCGTAGCCCCGTGACGTAGCCCCTAGATAATATGTTTGTATGTATGTGTTGACTAACTGTGTGTGTCTGTGCAGTGCCGTGCAGTTCAGTTCGATCGGAAGGTAAGTTACAAGTTGTAAATCTGTAACCTTGTCATATTCTCGAGCGTACCTAAACTGATCATAGGTAGTTAACAACTTTGCCCAAGGAACAAAGGTCACAATATGAAAAAAAACCGGCCAAGTGCGTGTCGGGCCACGCGCAGTATAGGTTTCCGTAGTTGCGAATGACAACTTTGAGTTCACACTGTTCACACTCGCACATCACAGTTTCACGATCAAAAACATGTAACAATGAAAATGTATGAAATTTCACATTTTAGAGTACATTTTTTGGTTTGGTTGCCTATAACTTTTTATTTTGTACTTAGAACTCAGCTCTGATAGTTTTACTTTCAACTTCAGTATATATACTACTGCTGTAATTTTTTTCACGTATCCATAATTAACCGTTTAGTAGATAGAGGGGGGGGGGGGGGGGGACACTTACCTCTAACAAAAATTTGCACTTTAAAACCAAATATTTCGGAAACGGATCCCTAAATCGAAAAATGGTGTTCTCAACCTCACAATATTTTTTTAAGACCTATCTAACAATACCCAACACGATGGGTTTGTATAGAAAAAAAAATATTACTCCCTCTTTACATATATGGGAGCTAACCAAAAAAAAAGGGCAGCTTGAAAAATCTGACACCAGTGTTGGCCACTTACACATACGAAAAACAAACAAAACAAACCAAAAAAAAATTTTTTTTTCAAAATTTTCTTCTTCCACTTTTTTGCCATGATTAATATACATACCCATACCAAATTTCAGCTTTCTAGTACTTATAGCCTCTGAGTCAAACCGCGGACGGACAGACAGACGGACATGGCGAAACTAAAAGGGTTCCTAGTTTACTACGGAACCCTAAAATTGGTTCCCATAAATAATTTATGGTTCCCATATACGAATCTGCTAGTCAGCTGATCAATTTCATATCTATGTGATATCCATTTTATCTCTTTACACATATCGATTGTGTTCCTTGGGGAAATATGTTCACTAAGTTGTCTTTGACTAAGATCAGTCTAGCTACGTACGAAAATATGGCAAGGTTAGATTTACACATTGTTAATATTCCCAGTAACCCTTTATTGCTCTGTTATAAAATCAAGATTTCTACTTCAAATATTTTTACAAATAAATTAATATAATACTTCCATAGTACCATTTTAGTACCTACCTATCTTAAATAGGTACTTCACATTTGGGTAAACAACTGATAGGTACTTAGGTAGGAATTTAGTTTAAAAAAATCAGACGGGTTTTTTTGCTTACAAGTTCCTTGAATACCTAAGTTAAGGCGGCCTTAAATAATCAAAGGTTATGGTTAACGCGAACCGACAGTTACTTTGGATAAGAAAACAGGTGGGCTGCATTCAACCTGATCGCCAACTTAGCACGTCTAATAGCTTTAAAAAAAAATCCTAACTAATATTATAAATGCGAAAGTGAGTTTGTTTGTTTGTTTGTTACGCTTTCACACTGTATGTACTGAACCGATCATCATGAAATTTTGCATACCAACGCGCAGCCGACTACACACACAACTACTGTAGGTACCTAGAAATTTGAAATTTGGTGCAGGGGTTCCTTTCATGATGCAGGTAGCACTAAAGAAAGGATTTTAAGAAATTTAAACCCTAAGGAGATCAAATAGGGTAAAATTTACGCGGGCGAAGTCGCAGGAAAAGTGCTTGTACCATATAATGAGGAAGTGTTTTATGGAAGTCTGCCTTTTTCTTTTCCTTTTAGATTCTTGACGGTATCCTGTATATTGTTGTGTAGTGTAAGGCAGACTACGAAACAAAGATCCTTCTTTTCTTCTAATTTTTTTAATGATTAAACTGTACCTTGTAGCACCTGAAGAAGAACATGGGCTTGATCAGCTCCTGCGATAGCGGCGCCACATCGCGTTTCACGTCCGGTACGCATTGCTGTAAAAAAGAAGTTTTCGTTAGACGCTTCAAGAAACGTTTTATTTATCAGGGCGAGCGCAGTGAGTCCCAACATTATTCCATAATCTAAGCATTTTTGTGGTACGCTTAGAAACGATCACACAGTCGATGATACAATTTTAACAACAAAGAGAAAATATTAGGTTAAAAGGGGAAAATACTTACCGAGAATTTCTGGCAAAACTGTAGTCCATCCTGTATGTCTCCTTTCAGTTCGACCGACACAGGGAGATTGGCGATTCTCTGAGTGATCTGTTCGTAGTTTGGCTCCAAGTTGTGGTCGATATAGCCGAGTTCTTGCATCACGCAGGTGATGTTGCGGACACGGCCGGCTGCAGGGCCTCGTGAGATTACTTCGAGGCGGTCGCGAAGGTCCATTTCGCGCTGGATGAAGATAGATAACCAAATTAATCATAATATATGAATGTTGCCCGCCGTATGGTTCCAGGATTCCCGGCAGAGCAGAATAGGACCACACCATGCCTTCCCGTGGATGTTGTATAAGGCGACTAAGAAAACGTAAGCTAAACAAAGCTTATAAACATCAAAAAGACTTATTCAAGCCGTCTGGCCAACGTGGAGAGTGTAGGCCAAATCCTCTGACTGCTCTGGCTACTTAATATATGGCTCTGGTAGCACAGAGAGGGTCGTGCCCCTGCAGTGGAGACTAATATAGACCTGATGATGATGATATGTATGTTATCCTAGTTGAAAGTATCTACAGTCACTAAAGTAGGTATTTTATTTCCAGCTTTTCAACCTTGTTACCTCGTCAGAGCACATATAAAGTCATTAAATTGAAAATATTATTTGCATATGAAAATATTGCATTTGACTTTTGAATAAGGTTTAAACGTCAAAAGCAATGAAATTTAAATATTAAAGGTTAAAAATAAGGGAATTTTATAAGGTAGAAAGAATTATTGAAATAAAAAAATGTTGAAAGTATAATTTTATTAATTAGTACCTTCGTAGTAATTTAGAGAAGGAAATTTGTCCTCTGTGGTTGTAGAAGATACATTTTAATGCTACGTTAAGCTTCTTGGCTTCTGAACTTCGGTTTCTTTTACATAAATCAGATCATTAAAGCATTAAAACGACACTAGAAAGTTAATTTTTTTGTATTACTTTTCAGCATTTGATAATTTAAGAGAATTACAGATTACCGCCAAACGTGGCCACTTTCAGCGGTAATCCAAGATCATCTTATACCTATGTGCATTGTGCTTCAGACTCTCAAAATTGCGGTAGTAAAATAAGTGTGCTATTGATGGATAACTGTCGACCAAAAGAAAGTTAGTCAAGGAAACAACCTATTTAGCGAGATAGATAACTGTCGGCCTGAGGGCCTAGTGGGCGTTAGCATTTTATTAGTGCTTACGCAACCCTAAGCCTGCCGGCCTATTTACTAACTTTTTCTTTAGGATTTGCTGTTACAATGCGGTTTTTGTATTTCAAGTAAAAAGTTCGAGCAAGCAAAACCCGCATTGTAATTGTAAATTCTAGATTGATAGGCATCGACACCTGTCATCCTAGTTAGTAAATACGGCTGGGCACAGGCCCCACTTGATTGGGTAATCCACAGATCTGTGGGGTGACCGCAAGTGACATAAAAATATCTCGAGATCCTCCGTTCTTCGGAAGTAGTGTTGCCAGGTGTCCCGATTTGCGCGGGATTGAACGGGACGCTAAATGTCCCGATTAATCAAAAAATGAAAAAGTTTTGTTACCTACGTCAGATTAAATAATACCTACTATACCTACTTGCACTAATAGTTTAAAACTCAATAAATTAAACCCAGTCTTAAAAACCCCTTGTTTTTTGTTTACTGTCCCGATCTGCAGCCCTAAATCTGAATTGGCAACACTATTCGGAAGGCACGTTAAACCGTTGGTCCCGGATGTCATCATTGATGGCAGTCGTTAAGCTGTCAGATGACTTTAGGCAGCTTGAAAAATCTGACACCAGTATTAGCCTACATAAACGAAAAACAAACAACCTGTCGGTGAACCTTACCGACATCCTGTTACTGGCTCCAAAGTATTGCTGCATAGGCTGCTGGTAGAATGGCTGCTGCTGGTACGCGTAGGGGTTGTACTGCGGGGCAGGGGGGTAAAATAGGCCGGGCGCGCTGTATGGGAACTGGTAGAAGGGGGTGGGAGCGCTGAACGGGCGGAACTGGGGGTTGGTCGGCATCATGTAGGGTGGGATCGGCTGCTGCTGTTGTTGAGGGAAGCCCTGGAAGGTAAATAAAAATAATTAAAAAAGTGGGAACTAAAAAATTATATAATTTTTAATATTTATTAGGTGCGTGGAGAAAAAAGCCACACATTAAAATCAATGGGTTATGTTTTTAGTTTAAATCATCAAATTTGAACCAAAAACATAACCCTCCACTTTTGACGCAGTTAAGTAGAAAATACACAAGATGTTGTGTATACGCATACAGTTATGGAATCTTATCATAAATTTCGACAGCTTTTGCATCGCCTCTTTAGCTCAGTGGTAGAGCACTGGTCTCGTAAACCAGGGGTCGTGAGTTCAATCCTCACAGGAGGCATCATGAAAAATGTTTTGTTTTTGCTAATTAGTAAATTTCATATTTTTTTGAGAAAATTAATATTACCTAAAAATAAAAAAGATTGCATGCTTTATAAATATTTTCAGTAAGAAATTTTTTACCTATCACTCAAACTAGTGTTTGTCAGCGCCATCTCTATGTACGATGGCAAAACATTTAGTATTAAAGCTTGGCATGCTTTCAAAAATAATCTTTTTTGACGGGAATTTAATATTATTTGAAATTAGAAAACTTACCGCGTGAGGTCGGAACGCGAAAATATTTCCCGGCCCTGCCTTTTGTGGATGAGGTCCTGATCCTTGATCTTGTAAATTATTATCATGTTCAGGATGTTGAGCGCCATCTGTCGGTTTGGTTATGGTCTGCGTACTCGGGTCCATCGAGAAGCCAGGTGGTAGTTTGCCCAGGAAAATAGGAGGTACGTGTGAGTTCGGCGTTTCTTCAAAAGATGGCGGTGCTGAGCATTTTGTGTACGCATCCTTCATTTCTTTGCGAATTTGTTTCACCACTTCGGGGCCGAAACAACTTTCGTATATCTGAAAATAATGGTTTATGTTTAAAATATAATAAAAATTATATGAAAGCATGTTTCTTGGCCATTGTTCTAAGACATGTTTTATCAAATTCGACAAGATGGATGGATTTTTGTGGCGGGGCTTAGTGAATATATTTTTTTTTTATAATATTTACGAAGATTTATGAAGATAAATCATAATATCTATGCTATGATGATTGCCTATTTTTATTGTCAGATTTTTAAAAGTATTTGTTTAAAATTTAAGAAAGTAGGTAGGTACCTATAATATTTATTTATTTCATGTGCAAAAAAGAGACAAATAGGTACATAAACCTATATCTAAGTGTTTACGCAAACTGGATGCTGACGGTAGGTATAGATTGTAAATAAACTAGCTGTTACCCGCGGCTTCGCCTGCGTGATGTAGCCTATGTCCTTCTCAGTACCCTAACCTATGTGTATGCAAAATTTTATGATGATTGGTTCAGTAGGTTAGGCGTGAAAGCGTAACAAACAAACAAACAAATAAACAAACAAGCTCACTTTCGCATTTATAATATTAGTTAGGATGAGGATTAGGATATACTTACCTACTTACATGAAATGCTAAGCAACCTGTAGGTACCTACATAATACCTAAATTATTGTAAGTACCTATTTGTTGATAAACCCCATATTTATTGATCTTAGTGCTAATACCTTCTCCATTTCTGTATATTTACATTTAAAGACATTATGTAATTTTTTTTTTTTTTTTTACTAGCTATTTAGGTCCCACTGCTGGGCAAAAGCCTCCCCTTCTGTTCTCCACATAGTCCTATCCAGTGCCCTGTCTTGCCATTCCTTAATAATTATTATGTAATTATAATGTCTTATATTATTTATTAGTAATAAAATACTAACGGTAGTGCTGAATTGTCATTTATTGGTTGAAGTTGGTAAAAAATGAACATCCTCATTGATAACATAGTTTTAGTTACAGAATTTCGAAGTAGCAGCAAGTAGCAGTCGTGGCCGAGCGGTTAAGGCGTCTGACTAGAAATCAGATTCCCTCTGGGAGCGTAGGTTCGAATCCTACCGACTGCGAATTTCTTTTGAACCGGTAAAAGTTTTTTTAGTTAGTTTATTATTGTGGACTAATTATGTAGGTCGTAAAAAATCGGCCAAGTGTGAGTCGGACTCGCGCACGAATTGTTCCGTTCCGTATCATTACTTTTATAACATTAGACTATCGAGCAAAAACAGCAAAAATATATGTATTTGTTGTCTGAGAGCCTCCTAAATATTTATTTTATTCTGTTTTTAGTATTTGTTTTTATAGCGGCAACAGAAATACATCATCATTGAAAATTTTAACTGTGTAGCTATCACGGTTTATGAGATAACTGCCTAGTGACGACAGACGGACATCGAAATCTTAGTAATATTGTCCCGTTTTTATCCTCTGGGTACGGAACCCTAAAAAGTAATAAAAAACTATTAAAAGAGGCTATTATCTATGGTTATAGGGTTTTATAGAGAAATAACGAATCTTACCTTCATCATTGCATATTTCTTGATAAACCGGTCGTCACTGTTGGCCACCGCATGCACCACACACAGCACACATAGGAAGATTAGCTTCTGCATCATTTTGTCTGTGAACAAAGATTGACATGTGTCTTTCAAGAAGTCCAGAATCAAATAGTTCGTCAATCAAATAATATATCCTTAGATAAAAATACACACATATCACGTCTTTTTCCCTTGCGGGGTAGACAGAGCCCAGGTCTTCAAAAACCTTAAGGCCACGTTTGCCATGTTGGTGGGCTTGTAGGTGAGAACGGAATCAAAATAGTGATGGGTTGCTAGCCGCATCGCCTATTGACATGATTCCTGACGCCCATTCCCTCGATCGGCTTTTAGGATCTGCTCGGGAAGAGAAACAGCTGGTACATTCTACGTTTTTTCTTTTCATCCAGACCAGCGTGGAAGACGTTAGATAAAAATATTTAAATAAAGAATAGAAATGAAGAAAACTTATAACAGTCCACTAAAGGCAAGGCCAATTAGAACTTTTGGGACGTCGTCTCAACACGATTTTCCGATGTACCTAGGTATATGATAGTGTTTGATGGGCATTTCATTAGTGAACTAGGTATAAGTATCTTATTTATTTCTTACATCCGAATAGGAAGCCTTAGAAGTTATAACCATTGGAAAAATTCAAATCTTTGTTAAAATAAAATTATGCGATAGATGATTTTTTTTTAAATCTATTGATTGATTGTGTTTTTATTCTTTAATATTACGATTGGTAGTCTAAGAGTATCAAACCTGAATACGTGATTTTATTTCACAATTTTTTTTTGTACTGGCTAGTCGTATTTTGCTATATTCTTATCTTTACATCTTGTAGACCAATATCAAAAGTTTACGCGTTTACAAGCTGTTTTCTCGATATTTCGTCTGTAAATAACGAATAATGCAGCTTTCCATATGTCAGGGATTTTTTAAAACGACTACTATACTAGTTTTTGAGTTAATCCATTAAAAACAAACAATCAAAACAGTCATCTTTAAAATATAAGTTTAAATGAAAATATAAACGATGTTGGCAAAATCATGTAAGCAGGTACAAGACTTACACTTAGTCAAAGACAATATAATACTAACGTAATAGACTGCCCACCTCATACAAAAATATTGGATCAAATTAAGGTTGCGAAAAGCAGGCGAATGTATGGCGCAGGAGAGTTGCTTGGTAGTCCATACTAGATGGCGGTAATCTGCGTTATCCTTTAACTGACTTAGTGGAATAGGAATTACTGGTACAGCAGAGATTAGGATTTAATTTATGATGATCGTATTTCAAATAAGTACCTAATGGAAATTAATGAAACTTCAAGAAAATCACAGCTATCTATATTTTGCTATAAAAAGCAAATAGCTGTGAGCCTTTGACTGATATAGTTTGCTATGAAAATAATAAGTACCAAGTACTTATTAATTTTCTTACCGCATCGTCCCATGGAAAATTATGGACATAGCGGTATAGGTATTATGAGCTTTTTAAGCCCGGTTGAGTAAACAATGTAAGCTCGCCTATGTCTGAGAACTCATGGTCTCTCACGATCAAGCAAAAAGCTAAATTAAAAGCTTCGGTGCCCCAGGAAGTCGTTAAATGAGTATATCGTTTGGGCATTGAACTGTATGAGAACCTAGCAAAGAATTGGCTATAAAAGTAACTTTGAAGACTAATTCGACAAATTAAGTGAGCAGGACAGACATACATACTGTCGCGCCTTTTCCTTGCTGGGTAGACAGAGCCCAGGTCTATAAAACCTTTAGCCGCGTTTAGTATGTTGGTGGGCTGAACTGAATTTTTTTACGATGTCCTTTAAGTTAAACTGGTATAACAGACCAATTATAATGAAACTAGCTGTTACCCGCGGCTTCACCCGCGTGATATATAGCCTATGTCCTTCTCAGTACCCTAACCTATGTGTATGCAAAATTTCATGACGATCGGTTCAGTGGGTTGGGCGTGAAAGTGTAACAAACAAACAAACTCACTTTTGCATTTATAATATTAGTTAGGATAAGGATAGGGAAGACTCGATAAATTTTGTACAATTTTTAACCAAACATATTCAGTTGTGTTTTTTACAAACATTGGGCTATTTGCATTGTAGCATGTTGTTTGAACAAAATGGTATTGTACCCTATATTTGTCTGTTTGCTTTTTAAAAATGATTTATGCCAGTTCATGGCTTACGACGAAAGTATGATAATAAATTCTAGTATTATTCATCGCCTCTTTAGCTCAGTGGCAGAGCACTGGTCTTGTAAACCAGGGGTCGTGAGTTCAATCCTCACAGGAGGCAGCAATACTGACTATATTTTTGTGACTTTTTGAGGAAAGACAAATAGGAATAGGATCAGCAAAATATCATTAACTTGATGTTTGTTTTTGACATTTGCTGAAATGGTCAAATTTGGTAAAAGCCTCTATTTGAAATAAATCATATCGAAATAATCTTAATCGCACTGACCCCAAAAAATTACAAAAAGTAGAAATGTACTTTTTGTTTTATGTTTTTAATTCATGTACTTGTTTTTAATACATAAATTAAGTATGTGTGTATGTTCGTTCCTTTGTTGCCTCCGGTGGCCTCGGCTTGACCGATTCTAAAGTGGGAGGTGTCATCAGCAAAAAATCAACATTGCAGACGTAAACTGTTAAAAGGGCAAAGGGTTTTTTTTTAATTCTATGTAGGTACTTTTTGTTTTTAGTTTAATTAACCTTTATATGTATGTACCAAATAAAGTCACTTCTATTCGTAGTACATATCAATCAGCTATAGTCGAATTATGTATTAGAATCATGGAAATAGATTTTAATAAAAAGTTCGTCTAAATCGACTATAGCTGTTTTTTTTAGTTTTTCTCCTTTTTGTATTCTCTTTATGACCCTAATGGCAAAGTTTATATAAAATATAGATGAAAGAATTAAATTTTTATACGTGGTTTATATTTTATAGTAAAGCCAGAGTGATGTGGCTGATCGGTTACATTACAAGCAGCAATCATGAGAGATGAAATCTCTGCACTCCGCCGGCAGAGGAAGGATATAGGAACTGCCGTTATATCAATATAAATAACGGCAGTTTATTAATTACTTTATAAACGTCCAGAAACTGGTTGCAAAAACTTATATCGAGACTGTATTCAATTAGAATATATTTAATTGGTAAACTGTGGGCGGGACTCAAATGGTCTGATGCTCGTAAATCAATCAGGGGCTTGGATTACGTATTGAACATGGTTCATTAACACTTTACACCGTTAATCTGCAGTCTTTAGAATTGCACGTTGATGCTCTAACCGGAAAGATATCCACTATTCATATAAAGTATATTTATATAGGTATTCAATTTAAATAATATCATCATCATCATCAGCCTATACTCATCCACTGCTGGACATAGGCCTCCCCAATTGCACGCCATCGAGATCTATCTTCGGCTGCTCGCATCCAGCTCCTACCAGCCATCCTGCGCAAATCGTCACACCACCGCGCCTGAGGACGTCCTACACTACGTTTGCCGAGACGCGGTCTCCACTCAAGAACTCGTTAATATATATTTTGTTTAGTAACATTATCTTATCTTACCAAAGCAACTTACAAAACTATCTTTCTTTTGTTTGACACCTTTTGCTTTAACTGTTTGTCAGTTCCTAAAGATAGGTTATGAGAGAATGCTATTGGCATTACGAGTAAGGGTCAGTTCACACCGAAACGCGACGCGACGCGCACTTTTTACACTGTGATAGGATTTTAACTCTTATTTGCACACTTATAAGACTAAAATTGCTAGAAAAACTTGATAGACAGTGGCCGCAAGATACCAGAGGAGGAGGCGAATTTTTGATGCGAAATTGGTCGTTTTGATTATGCGTATAAGGGTTAAAATCTTATCACAGTGTAAAAAGTGCGCGTCGCGTCGCGTTTCGGTGTGAACTGACCCTAAGTCTACCTATTGTAGTTTTTAAAGCAAAAATAAAGTTTTTAAATAAAATTAAATATGGCATACACATAAAAACTATTTAAAAACAAGTAGAAAATATCTTCCACGCAGGTCAGGGAGAAAAGAAAAAACATAGAATGTACCAGCTGCTTCTCTTCCCGTGCAGATCGTAAAAGCCGATCGAGGGAACGGGCGTCAGGAATCATCTCAATAGGCGATGCGGCTAGCAACCCATCACTATTTTGATTCCGTTCTCACCTACAAGCCCACCAACATGCTAAATGTGGCCTTACGGTTTTATAGACCTGGGCTCTGTCTACCCCGCAAGGGAAATAGACGTGATAGTATGTATGTATGTAGAAAATAAAATAAACCGACAATTTTCCAAATATTTTCCTGTGCGACTAATAAGATTTGAACCTTGTGCTTACAAGTTGCGGTCGGCAACCACTTAAACTGCTACTCGTTTATTATACGTCATTCATTTTTAAATGAAATTGCTTTTAAATGAATGCAAATGCAGCGATTATCGTATTTGATTCATTGCACTTAAGTAATATCCGTTTAAGCGCTAACCTCCCACACGTTCCCGAGTCAGCCGCCGTGTTCCGCCAGGAACACGAAAAATTAAACATACATACATACATATGTTTAATTTTTCGCCGTGTGGTTCCTGGCAGAGAAGAATAGGACCACTCCAAATCTTCCCGTGGATGTCGTAAAAGGCGACTTAGGAAACTCAAGCTAAACAAAGCTTATAAACATCAAAGAGACCTCTCCAACTCTGGCCAGCGTGGAGAGTGTAGGCCAAATCCTCTTACTGCTCTGGCAGTACAGAGAGGGTCGTGCTCCTGCAGTGGAGACTAATAAAGACCTGATGATGATGATGACATACATATTATCACGTTCTTATCCCTTGCGGAGTAGACAGAGCCCAAGGTCATAAACCTAAAGGCCACGTTTAGCGTGTTAGTGGGCGTTATAGTGGAAAGCGGAATCACAATAGTGATGGGTTGTAAACAGCATCGCCTATTGACGAGATTCCTTAGCCCAATCCCTTGACTGACTTTTACGATCTGCGCGGGAAGAAAATATTCAGTATGTAATGCATCTTGAAGGTGTAAATTAATTCCATTTTTATGATGTACTTCTTGTACCTGACAATTTGATTATGATCCTATGTAAAGAAAAGCAGTTAAAATGAGTTTAAAGCAATTTAATCTTAAGTTCAAGCTGCCTCTTCCTCCCACTAATCAAACATATTCCTGCCTTAACGTACTATGATGGATGGGCTTGATTGATTTATATTGCATTTTATATGCAGGTGTAAATTGATGTCTTATAAATGATAAACTGCTTCTGTGGCGTTTACTTTAACTACTACGCCACAAAGTTTATCAATATCGCTGCTTATCTTACTAACCCGATCATCATTATTTTATCTTCTTCACTAACAAAAGGCTGGCTGGAAGATAAGTCCGTCTTTGTGTGTCATAGATATAATTATTATGTGAATTAAATTATTTGTATTTCTTTGTTACTATGTGGCGCAATAAATACCTATATATTGTATTGTACCATGAATTCATGACGTATTGCATGTGCGTTGTCCGATGATAATGGAAATATGTAGTAGATACTGTTAATTTTTAAAAGGAGATATTGATGGAAAAGTATACTAAAAATACTATGAGTACTTTACTAGCGAAGTACTCACGTAGACTTTTGCAATTTGTTCTTATTTCGAAGAGCAAGAATTATGGGTGCCGCTAGTTCCACTGATGTAAGTCTCTGGCGCTGTGGTATCACACACTAGCGCCACCCAGCAATTAATTCTATAAGTCCTAAATCATATCAAATTTAAAAAATCTAATAGCTGAATGCCCTAGTAAATTAATTGTAGTATTTTTGTATAAGTTTTCACTATTTATAATTTGATGAATTAAGAGAACGACTCATAACCGCCAAAAGTGGCCACTTTTGGAGGTAATGAGTAATTCTTTTAAACACAAATTATAATTTAAATGAAAAGTAATCAAGAATACTACAAGTAATTTAGTAGGGCATTCAGCTATTAGATTTTTTAAATTTGATCTGAGTTAGGACTTATAGAATTCATTGCTGGGTGGCGCTAGTGTGTGATACCACAGCGCCTTAAGTAAAATATCTAAATCATATCAACCGTTTCGCAGCTATGATGTACGACAAAGAAAGACATACGAACAAACACGTCAAACCCGCAGTAACTTACGCTTGTTCAAAGTTATCGCTCATCTGTGTTGGCAACCCTGTTTGCGCCGTTATGCCATTAATATGGCAACACTGGTTACTTGTCATAGTCGGTCGTTTTGACATAGTTATTAATTTTAGCTTCAACAAGATAAGAACAATACATAAAGCTGCTTTATGTTATGACAAGTTTATTTATGTAGAGTTAAGTTGTTGCGAGACCATTTATTTGTAATGATTATATGATAATAATAGAATATACAATAAATGTAATAATTCAATAGTTATTATTAGAGTTCCGTAACCAATCCTAAACGAAGGTCCCATCAAAACCCATCAGGCCCGACTGTACCTCTGAGTTTATAGACCAATCTGTACTTACGGCCATTTTCATCAACCACTAAGTACTTGCTTCCGGTGACAGAAAATATCAGGCAACCGGCACACTAGTGGATTGTTCACTAGTGTGTGAAATGGGGAGGATAATCCCAATTTATTTCCTACCAACAATAGTAATTGTGTTTGTTTTTTCCACACCAAGGCACGAAATGATAACCTAATAGGTACATACAACTCAGGAATGGATGCGATTAATGTTTAGTCATAAAATTCGCATGATTGCATACAATTACAAAAGCTATTATTCAATGATACCACTTACCACTTTGATTCTTATGATTAAATATCAAAAATTTTAATCATGAAATTCGCATAATTGTATACAATCGCAAAAACATGATTTAATGTTAGGCCAGTGATTTTAATTGACATTGCATAATGTAGAAAATACATCCTAACTTACTCATACTAATCCTAACAATCCCAATTATCCCAATCCCAACTAATATTATAAATGCAAAGGTGAGTTTGTTTGTTTGTTTTTTTTTGTTACGCTTTCACGCCCTATCTACAGAACCGATCATAATAAAATTTTGCATACACTTAGGTCAGGGTACTGAGAAGGACATAGGCTATATACAACGGGCTACGGCTAGTTTCTATCTAATAGTAGCTTTCCTAGTAGACTCAATCAGTTGGCGCACTTCCAACATGTGCGTTCATCCGCAGACCGTTACCTCACATTTTCTGACCTCACGTTTAGTTTCAATAGCCTCAGCTTAACCACGACTAATTTTAATGCCAGTTTTAAGTTTAGCCGACATGTTTCTTGAGTAAATCGTCTGTTGAATAATCAGTAATCATATATCAGTACTATAACTATACATTTTAAATCATCATAATTTATTTTACATTTCACAGTTCACAAAAAACTAGCTCTTATATCCACAACCATACAATTAGTCTAGGTCACGTACTCCTGTTAACGATCCAAGTACGCGTGGCAAAAAGTGCATCCTCTGTTTAATCAGTGTAGAGCACGGTTCGAACCTGTTGCTCGTCTGTAGCGATGGAGTTTTGTTTCCATTTCAATGATTTTGAGGAATTTACTAAGGTTTGAGAAAAACTTACACTAAAAGGTAACTAATATTTTTTGGTGACAGAAAAGTAAGTGTTATCTCAGGTGACTGGTGAAACTGTGGAATTTATGACATTAGAAGATTTTTATAGTAGTCTATTTATTTTGTATATATGAGTTGACGCTACTTAGAAAGAATTGTGAGTAATTATTATTTCTATATTTACTATTTCTATATCTATATTTACATAGAACGTTGAATAAAAATTACTCACAATTCTCCCTAGCCTTGACTTTTTTCGTTTATAAGTACGTATTTTCGAATATATTCAATTCAATGTTTTGTATCGTACATTTAAAAAATGTGGTATATTTCCAACCCATCAAAATACACCTGAAATTCCCAAAGAAATTCAACCAGTTGATGAATATGTATGCAGAATTCCATTTATATTTGTTAATCGCCTTTTTTCCCGCGGTTCTATTATGGATCTTGTTTCCAAAATTTAATAAGTGGTTCAAACGCAATCGGTATGTTTATCTGGAAAGTACTAAACAGTTGCTTAAAGATGCTAGACTTGAAAACAATCAAGCCTATTTCTCTTCTATTGACATTGTCCTAGAAGTCGCCGGCCCCTGCCAGCCGAACAGGTATAAAAATGTCAATTTTTAAACCGAATTTAAAAAAGGAGGAAGTTCTCAATTCGTCGGAATCTTTTTTCTAGCGCTTTTTTAAAAATAAAACACAAAAACCAAAAAATGTTTACACACATGCCGTTTGGTTTACTCTTATTTCCATTTTATTAAGGTTTGAAGTCAGTTTTTGGTTTTTTGTTAAAAATATGTAGATTTTTTTAAATCACAGCAGTATTGGTCTTATGGGAAAAGTTATTCTTTTGACGGGCTGATTTGATGGTCTGAGGGATAAAGGTACCCTAATTTGTTTAGCCCATTTCTTCAAGATGTTTTTTGGCTGTAAGAAAAACGCTTTTTGTTAAGAAAACCTTTGAAAATAACGCGACTCTTGTAAACAAACTACCAAGTCCTTAAGAGTCGCCTGGAAGCGCATGACTCCATACAAACGGAAAAAGGGAATTGTGGCAATATTTGATAATTTTAGGGCAAAATTAAGCATCCAATCAATTAATCTCAATATAATCTACGTACGTTCCTATATAGTTTGGTTAAATTATCAAAGGTTTGAGAATTATACGCCTCTCAAGATTTCGATACAAATTTGTAAAGGCTTGTAATTCTCAAACCATTGGTATTTTAACCAAGCTGTAAAGGAACGTACGTAGATTATAATGAGATTAATTGATTAAATGATTAATTTTACTCCAAAATTATCAAATATTGCCACAATTCCCTTTTTTCGTTTGTATGGAGACATGCGCTTCTAGGCGACTCTTAAAAGTATATTTTAAGCGTCGATTATATTTCATAAAGAAATGAATGACGTGAGATTGAAAGTTGCCTAGAGTCCCAAAAGATATCACAAGAAATGTTCATCAGACTTGACAAAGTCTGCAATATATTTTTCAATGGTTTCTCTAGGACGTACCGAATTTCTGCGATTCTATGTGATCAGTGTTGGTTAGGCTGTAGGTATTTAACATAAAATAACCCGGTAAATGTAAGTATTTATCGGTTAAGTAGGTTAAGAACTTCATCATCATCATCATGATGATGATGAAGTTTTTGAACTAAACGTTTTATATCTTTTAATAGATTTATTATCTTTTCAATAAAGCTAAAGTGGTATCGTGCAAAAACAATGTGATATAAAACTAAAGAGTCCATCAATCTCAAGCTATTAACGTTTCCACTAATTTTATATTGACCATAAACCTTCCCATACATAGCTGGACGAGTCTTTTGGTCATTAAACTGTACATACACCTAGCCACAAGCGAATCGAAATGATCATTACGTAGATAAGGATGGGCGGGCGATATCAATAACTTTATCGATGAAATTAATTTCTGCACAAAATTAATTGGCGTATTGATTTGGAGGAACATTAATTTTAATGTTAATCCTCAAATTACATGTTGCGAAAACAGATATTAAAATATGAGTAAGTTGTTTGGCTAAACGGTACTCTTAATAATACGTCATGGTATTATGATTACGAATGAAATCTATGCTTAAAAATAATTTACATAAGAAAATAAGGGTTAGACCCATAATTATACCCGTCCGGATCGATTAGTTGGTTTTTGCGTGTGACTTAGACACGTGAAAATAATAAAGGTATATGACTTACGTAACGACTAGCGTTTTATTATGACCCCTCTATCCGACCCCGTTGAACTCGCCACCGGAATAGAGTGCGTAGAGTAGGATTAGATCTGATTACTGGTGACCACCCGGTGGTCTCGGGTGACTTCCATGCAGCATCAAGGATAGGCCCTTCGGGCAACGTAGCTTTCGGCTCGTACGGAAAAATATTAGACTTGCTGCTCTCCAAAGACTTTCATATTATTTCTCAGCTCAACTCTCAGCTCAGCTATAAATGCAAATCGCGGCCAATCAGGCATTTGAGAGTTTGCTGTATCTCCAAGCCTTGCGTACACATGCAACGCTCAAAGCCGAGGACCATCCATCTTGGAGGCCGTTTGGTGATGTTCGCTTAAAAGTTGAGGAGGCTCTACCCTCACCTCAAAAGTCCGGTGAAGTAGCGATACTCGTTTGGAGCGAGCAAAATCTATCAAAAAAAGAATTATTATGACGGTCAGGAGCTCAGAACCTACAGCTTTTCGCCTTATATCGGAATTTAAATATTTTTTGCCACTTGCGGTCAGCTATCTCAGTGGGAATCGGCGAGGTTTACTTGACTTACGTAATCATAAAAAAAGTGTATGAAGTTAACTTGGAAGTTGAACTTTGGAAAAACAGCGTGTCAGTAGTAAGTATCTTTAGGCATCTTGTCTATATTTCTAATAAAATTTACACCACCAATGTTATCTGCAGTTATCAGTTTATTTGCAGCGCATATGTGTTAACTATGTAATTTGAATCTAAACTTAGTCTGAGTTTGTATCATAAAAGCATATCATAAAAGGTTTGGAATTAATCATAACCCACTTTTACTTCTATAATATCTTATTACTAACTGTTGCGAAGGTTTTTGTATTATTAAGCTTTTATTATTTACCCTTTCATTAGATTGAATCTAAAGATATATATTTATTTTTGAATTAAGTATATATGTATATATCACACTTTTAACACTTAAATACATTACAACTGAAAAAGCTCCATTTAACATTTAGCATATTTCTTTATTATTAATTGGAAAATTATATTCAATTTTATCATTAATAGTGCTCTTATTTGGTTTCAATCAAACAAGGAGAGTTATTTCCTATCTTTTAAGTCGAAATTAAATGCAAATATTGCTTTTTTGAGACAACAGAGAGCCACATAACAGGTTGATTTTGAACAGGTCCGTTCACTAGTCTTCCCTTATCAAAAATAAGATTGGTGATTTTTTTCTTTTTATTTACCACGGAATAGTGAGGCATATGGACCACCTACTATAGGTTATAGATTTAATGTAATCTTTTTAGCGTGTTAGTGGGCGTTAAGGTGGACAGTGGAATCAAAATAGTGATTGGTTGCTAGCCACGTCACCTATTATAATTGATGTGATTCCTTAGATTTTCGCCCAATCTCTTGACCGACTTTTACGGTCAGTGCGGGAAGAAAAGCTGCTGGTTTATTCTATGTTTTTCCTTTTCTCCAAAACCAGCATGGAGAGATACAATTAGTTTTAATAATGTGATAGGATAGTTTTATCTAGATTTTACAACGCGAACCCTCGAGCTACGCCTAATTTATCTTCAAAGAAATTTACAAGCCCGAGATAACATTTGTAGACATTGTAGAGTGCAATAAAAACTTCAATTGTATTCCTTGCACGATTTACTGCGGCTTTAGACAAGCATGAAATCATTTTGTAAATGATTTTGTTTTTGTGTAATAAGTTTAAAGCTCATCATTTAATTTACCAGAAATAAGTAATTTTGGTATGGATTTTACAATAATTTATTAAACGACTTATTTTATAGATGACTAGTTTCCGTTCACGCCTTTGCCGGCCTGGATGTCAGTTTTATCATGTCCAAAACCTATTTCTCTTGCATACTTTATAATAGACGTGTTTTATAATTTGTGTTTAGGAACTATAGTAACAAATTTTATGGAGATTGGAGGAGATTTTTAATATTTGCTGAATTTAAATTTTTATCTAAATCGATGCAGGTATTATACTATTTTGCATACAAACTTAAAACCGTTGAAGTTAAACAACTGTATAAATTTCACGTTTCTGTCATAAGCGGTTACGGCTGTGCATGCGTCTATATGCCAATCAGTGGGAACATCTCCTTTTATATATAAATTATACTAGTTATACTTCTCAAAAGTCAGTTTCTATTGGTCTACCTTGTCTTCTTACATCCCTTGGAAAAGGGTCTTATAATAGTCACGACACGAGGGCTGAAATAGATGCAAAAGGCGATGCTCTTAAAACAAGACTACAACCGGTTATTTTATACAATTATATACTCGTAAGTGGTGGTCTAACGTGCCAGCAGTGTATACACACAAATAAAGGTGGCTACTGTGCTCACCAATGTAAGTACCAAAACTACTACAATACTTTTACTACCGAAGTATTGTCGTAGAATTTTTTATTTGATCTTATCTAGTAGTAAAAGAAATAAAATGAGGAGTGGCGCTAATTGGCTGATCATAGCCTCTAATTATCAGACTTAGTAAATAAGAAGAAAACAGGACAATTCTAAGTTAATATAAAGCCATTAAGTTCAAGTAAAAATAGAAACGCGATGGACTTATCTTTATCACTTTAATTGACTTCGCAACAGGTTTCAATGACAGGATAATTGCTAAGTAGTCGCATCGTATTAAATGTAAACTAACCTCCACTGAACTCGACAAAAACGCCCAACTTGCTCTGCCACAGAATAAAAAGTTTAATGATTCAATCATTGAAAAAAGGCATCACATGTACACTGTGACCGATCAAGCGTAACAATTTGTAGTTGACGCGTCGATGTCGTTGTTGCTAGAATTATTTAGTACCTATGCCCGATGTATTGAGTATGTCAATGAATTTTAATACAGTGTAAAATATGACGCAATTTTTTTAAGTCTATTAGTAATAAAGGTACGTTTATTAAGTATTTATCCGACCCTTAAAGGAAACACTCAGCCCGTCAATATGAACAACTTTTCCAATGGGACTAATTCCGTAAATTCGAAAAAAAAGTAGTTTCCAATACTATCATCATCATCATTTCGTGTAGGTGACACGGTCAGTCGACCATGCACACCAATACCAAAGTGTTCAGTCGGCCGGGCAATTTGTTTGAAAATGTTGAATTTTTTTTCGATAAAGTCGCCCCTTTAGACACTGTTGCACTACATGAAAATGCTATCATTGCCATAAACCGTTTAAAGCTGCCTTTACGGGTTTAATATTCATTTGAATCTGTACCATACTCGACCAATCTTTCCTGCTAAGCAAAATAGACAAAATGAGTAAAAACAAAACATTAATGATGGTAACATAACACAATAAAGAAACACAGGCTTAAGGATGTTCAGAAATAATAAAAAAATAAGAATGGTGAGCGTTGTAGTTGAAATTGCCAGTTATATTATTTTCACTTCATCCGAACTGAATGAATATATTTTTTATGACGGTATATAATACCTATATACGATGACTGAGTGACTGTGTGTGGCACGAAAGAACATATAAAACTGGTAAATAGCATTGCCTTTTTATGACAAATTCTAACACTACTAACTAGCGAGCTCCGTGGCGCAGCGGTCAACACGCTAGCCTGCCACACAGGGGTCCCGGGTTCGATTCCCGGTCAGGTCAAGATGGAAAAAGATCTTTTTCATATTAAGGGGGAACAGTAGGCACAGTAGCGACGCCAATCATTTTATTCCTAATACTTTACAAATAGAAAGGAATTCAAGAATATAAACAATACAAGCCTTAGTAAATAACCTGAAGTATTTTTTGAATCATGTTTATTACTATCGGAATCAGTGAGAATTATGAGAATCTGATTACCGCCAAAAACGGCCGTTTATGGCGGTTATCACTTTTTCTCTCAATGACTGATTCTCATAATATCAAAACATGATTCCAAAAATACTTCAAGTTATTAACTAAGGCTTGTATTGTTTATATTTTTGAATTTCTTTCTATTTGTAAAGTATTAGGAATAAAATGATTGGCGTCGCTACTGTGCCTACTGTTCCCCCTTAACCTGGGTCTTGGATGTTTATCTATATAAGTATACATTATAAATATAGTATCGTTGAGTTAGTATCCTGCGACACAAGTTTACAACTTACTGTGGGGCTAGCTCAATTTGTGTGATATGTCCCTATATATTTATTTATTTATTTATATTTATTATAATAGGTTATTTATTTGTTTTATTATCATTATAGAAGACTTGTTTTACCGACTTCCAAAAAGTAGGAGGATCTAATACATTCCTTTTTTAATGATTTACGCAATTAATTGGCTACTTATGAATTGATTTTACTTATTCTTGTTTTGGCAAAAGCTAGAAGATATATCCTTAATTCCATTATATTAAAACGTATGAGTATAAAATAGACGGTCGATAATCCCAGTATAAAATGCATTAAAAGTATATCAATACAGTAAATCGTAAGCTTGCATTAATCATATTATGTTTGCAGTATTTCAGATAAACCCTATCTTGTAGAAAACATTAAAGCAAAAGCAATTGTTGAATGCATCGATAACACTGTCATTACATACAAGTGTCGATACAGTATCGATGCAGTAAGTCCGACACTAATTACGTTGCTTTTGCAGTCTTTGATGTATGTCGACTCTATTAAAATTATCTTTCTGGCAAAAAAGCGCGCAAGCGACCCGATTTTGAACATATCCTTACTAATCCGATCCTATTCTATCATATTCTAATCCTGTATCCCAATCCCAACTTTGTTTGTTTGTTACGCTTTCACGCCGTATCTACTAAACTGATCATCATGATAATGGTACGGAGAATAACATAGGCTATTTACCGCACAAACCAAGCTGTGCGCGACAGCTAGTTTAAAATAATAAGTAAAAATCGCCTGTGAAAGACGGACCGACGGACAGACAGACGCACGAGTGATCCTATAAGAGTTCCATTTTTCATTTTTTGTACGGAACCCTAAAAATCAGTTTTGAATGAATCGATAAAAAGTTAATAGCATAAATTAACAAGAAGATAAGCACATCCAAAACCTAAACTACATTTACAATATTTGAGATAAATATATTCAAGCAAAATCGAATGTTGAGTTTATCGATAAAAGTTTATTACATGTATCGATACAGCATTAAGTCACGTCTTAAGAGTCGCCTGGAAGCGCATGTCTCCATACAAACGGAAAAAGGGAATTGTGGCAATATTTGATAATTTTGGAGTAAAATTAAGCATTTAATCAATTAATCGCATTATAATCTACGTACGTTCCTATACAGCTTGGTAAAAATACTATGGTTTGAGAATTACAAGCCTTTTCAAATTTGTATGGAAATCTTGAGAGGCGTATAATTCTCAAACCTTTGATAATTTAACCAAACTATATAGGAACGTACGTAGATTATAATGGGATTAATTGATTGGATGCTTCATTTTGCCCTAAAATTATCAAATATTGCCACAATTCCCTTTTTCCGTTTGTATGGAGACATGCGTTTCCAGGCGACTCTTAATTACATTACCTTTGCAGTATTTGAGATCAATCGATTTCGTTATCTTGTTAAACATTTCTGAACAAGATCCAAGTGTCGATTATATCGATAAAAGTTAATTACAATTATCAATACAGAATAAAGGAGATAAAAAATAAACCCTGCAGAAACTGCATTACGTTTACTTGCAGTATTTAAGATGTATCGATTCGATTCTATTATCTTGTATATTGTATATTCAAGCAAAATCGAGTGTGGGATATATCGATAAGAAGTCCATTACAAGCATCGATACAGCATCGACGAGATAAGCCCCACACTAATTGCATTACGCAAGGCAGATGCACGGAGGCTGTGCTGTGCATTCCGAGAGCAAGGCCGTGGGGGCGACGACCTTGCCTTTGGAGAATATTATTGTTTTTCCTAGATTTAGCTACTTTTATTATGGGTAAGTTAACAGTTAATAAGATATTGATAATTCCACGCAGCAGTTTTAGAGCATAACTTTGCTATTGAATGAGATTTTCAATATATTTGCTATCAATAACTTAAAAACTTGGATCGTAACGTTTATGGACTAGGCCACTTTCTTTACATCCATCACAATCGCTTAATTTATTTTATAGTAATAGCAAAGGTATTGAAAAACGTTGTATGATGCTTATACTCAGTAAGCTGGTTATTTATTTTAGTCGTTGGGTAATATAAGTACTTGGTAGCTTTGTGCCTATAAACACTACTAAACTATAATATCCAGCTTACCGTCCTTGCATTATGTTGTTCTATCATTTCAAAAATTACATTATATGTAGTACTGTAATAGTACATTATGACACGAGGCGAAGCCGAGTGCTTATAATAAACCGACGACTATAATAGACAGCTTCCCGTACGAGTATCATACGACGTTTTTCAATACATTTGCGATTACCATAAATTAAAACAAGATTGTTATTCAGCAAAAAAGGAATTAATAAAAGTTAGGAACTCAATTTGTAAAAATACATTTATAATAATCAGGTACATTTAGTCATGTTTATTTTCTCTAAAGAAGTACATTAACAACCTTCTCCTTTTCGAAGTCGGTTAAAAAATCACATCTCACGAATCAGAAAAAAGTTTTCATGCTGAACTTGAAACTTTTTGCTCGGATTCTATGAAAAAGTTTAAATTTCGCATCTATGGCATTGGGCTATTGACCGATTCTGATTGGTGTAAAGTAAAAAGCACTAGTGCGGTAAATATATCATTACGATACAGATTTCGATGTCATAAGAACCGTTTTATTAGCAAATGTATTGAAAAAGTAATTTACATGAATTAACAAAAATCGTGTTAATCAAATAACAAGATATAATTATGATTTTACTTTTCAACATTTGACAAATTCCATATGCAAATTAACTCGACAAGCTTAATAAAACTTGTAAAATTTAATTTTACTTATTAAAATGTATGCATTGCTGTAACTTTATTTCATTAAAAATCATATTTATGAGTTCATTAAAGTTAATGACTAATATGAACGAATACATAGAAATTTTTATTGTAAGAGTTTGTTCCTTTGAGTAAAAGACATCAACGCGTTATGTGGAGTTGCTTAGTAGAGCATAACGTAAACTTAATTTATCGATTTTTATTACAATTTGAAGTTTGATAGTGATTTTTTTCTTTCAATATAGCTTGAATATTCAAAATCAGCTGTTACTATACTACTTTTGTAGTTAAATTATTAGTTTTACCTGAAGGAGCATACGCACGTTAAAAATTTTAGGGCGTAGTCCCTAATGGGATTTGAGACCACAAATGGAATTAAAAATTCTGTGACTCCTCTGTTTAATTCTAATTTGGAAGACACGTTAAGCTGTTAGTCCCTTCTTTCTTTCTTCTTTTTAATTATGACTTCCACAGAGATTTCAGTGATTCTGCCAATGTCCAGTTTAATGAGATACTAAGTATCGGTGTTGTACGGTATGTGGCATCAAAGATGAAGTAAGTTCTTTGGTGGCCTCGTGGGAGGTTCTGATGACAAATCTATACGAGTCCATTTAACAATCTACTTTAACTATTTCACAAATTGTTCTCGAGCACGAGCATTTATAACACCAAACTATACCAATTTCATATTATAAAGTCCACTTAAATTTGTTGGTAGACTTAAAGTCCACTTAAATTTGGTGGTTGAAAATTGATGGTAGTCGTTTATCTATGACAAAGTCTTTTTGAGAAAATCTAACACCAAGTTGGCCACTTAAATATAATTATGAAAAACAACCCATGGTAAAACATTTCCAAATAAAATATTCGTTTCCTTTTAAATATTATGAGTCGGGTAAATAATACAGGCACTTTTATCTTTTACTTTTACAGAGAGGTCGTTACATTGCAGACGCTTTTAAATTATAATGAAGCAATTAAGACCCGCTATGCATACTCATCTATTTCTGTTTGAGTGCAAAATATTTAGACTATAGACGTGAAGCTTAGGCATTGGATGAATATTCATATTCTGAATCATTTCCTCAACTTGATTTGACTCAACCTCAGCCATTCAAATCGATATGACGTTTCCTCAGTCAAAATGAGAAAACACGTCAAAAAGAGGTAAAATATGAATTTAAGATATTATTATGGTTCGGTACCATTAAAAAAACCTATACGATCACTTGTTTGTCTGTCTATTTGAACAGACATTAAGACCTTTATTCAGGAACAAGAGGACTGATTAAGTCGAATATCACATAATAAGATCTGCTGTCTTAATTTTGAGAAAAAATCTAACTTCTAAGTCAACGCAATCAAAAGATATGGTCCTAAAAGTAACACGAGATTCAAAACCTATAGGGTACTTTCCGTTACCCAATCATGAAATTTGGCATGGAACAAGGTCTGATCAAGACTATTGTTTTTTTCTAATCTATGGTTAGATCACAGTTAAGAATTCTGTTTGTTCGTGATGTTTGTTTGTGTGCTTTTGTATGTGAAGTGTATAAGTGACCAACACGCAAGTTAAGGAAAAAAACTGAAAACTGTAAAGTAAACAAAACTTTTTTGTACGAAGCCTCTAACTCGCAAATGGTCACTTGTTTTCGGGAATTACTATTATAATGTAAGGGTATGTGCATTCTACGGGCATTGCTAAAGTACAAATGGTATTTCCAAAGCTTCTCATCCGTATCTGTTATAATTTGCACTTCAAGTACTTTATCATAACGGCTTGGAGATGGTAATCAGAGAAAGATGTATTGATAAATGCATCGCAAGTGAGATAAGGACAAAAGGCATTCAATTTTAAGGTCCATTGAGCGCAATGGTGATTAAATGCGGTTGTAAATGTTAACGGATTATATACGAATATAGTGCATTAATAATACGATATTGACCGTTTGAAGCTTTAAAGTAATATACTCTAAACCTAGATACAGTCAAAATAATTATAACCATTCTTCTGAATTGGTGGCATGACATGGAACGTAATTTCTCAGAATGTCATTTTTAAAGTATGTATGTCTATGTATGAAAAGTACCATTTTCATGTCATTTACGAATATTATTATTTTCGCAAAAAGTCACACTTGCATAATGTACAGTTTAACTGTTTTTAAAAAGGATTGAATACTTGACCCGTATGTATGTTTTTGAGATAGAGTGTTAAGCATGTATCATTCACTAGGAAAGTTTTAAGGTAGTTTAATCTTTTTCAAAGTATTAAGTACTGTTGGAATCTGCATATTCGTGTTCTCTCAAAATCCTAATTTATTTATTTATTTATTTCAAAATAAACAAGTTTCCGGTGGTCCTGGTCTCATAAAACTAATATTTTGCTGCGTCAAACAAAATTTAAACACCTTACAGGTTCTAATATAATAATCAAATTTAAAAGTGTGAAATAAAATAAAACCAAATTCTACGCGGGCGACATCGTAGTCAACAGCTAGTAAATAATTTAAAGTAACACCTAGTTGAATCTAAAAATACGGGTTTCTTGACATTCTCGTAACTTATTCAGCTCGTTCAGCTCAACAGATATCAAGCTTATGTCTTATATTAATCGATGACATTACTTTTAATACCCCGAACGATGCCTGTAGCCGTCAATTAGGGAGATAAGCTTCTAAAGTAGAAGTAATCAGTTAAGTGCTTACAACTTAATGTACGTAATAATAATCTTTTAAAGGCTTCCATGCAGCACTGGCAGAAAAGAAAAAGCATTGAATGTACCAGCTGCTTCACCTTCCACGCTGATCGTAAATAATCGGCAAAGCACGAGTCGGACTCGTGAACAAAGGATTCCGTACAATCATTAGACACCATTAGACTATCGAGCAAAAACGGCAAAAAAATCCCGACTGTTGTTATGTGGGGATATGTTTGATGTCGATATTAACTGGCCTACGAAATAAAATAAATCAATTTTGTTTTATAATCACCGCATGGAGGTCATAGTTCAAAAAGGTAATAAGCGCATTTTTTGCAAACTTCGGGATTTTGAAAAAATTGATCGTCAAAAAATATTCTTCGTAATTTTCGAATCTGCTCATAAAATTTCCTGAAAATCAATTGAGAAATGCCACCTATAGTGTAGAGGTAAACATCCAGACAGACATACCAAAGAGATTTTTACCCAAGCCCAAACAGAGACGCTTCGTTCTAGTTCGGTCAAAATAATATGTGTAGTATTTATATTTTTATTAGATAAGGGATATAAATTATTTGCCTTCAATGTGCCGTTAATAATAATAATAATAAAACGTTAAATTTATAACATTAAACGTTAGCACGGAACCGTGAATAGGGAAGACATCCCGTTCTAGTAGGAAATTGTTAGTCACTGCCCGATTATAAAAGTGACTATTTATTAGACTTTAGACAGTATAATGATGTAATTTTACCTTCATCATTATCATCAGTTCTGTTTTAGTCTCCACTGCAGGAGCACGACCCTTACTGTATTTATTTATAATATATATTATTTTTAGATTTTAGTGGATATTATTGCAATTATATTTTTATTAGGTAATAAATATTAATTATCTGAATTGAATTAAGCCTTCCTTAATGACACTGACATGGAACAAAAAGGAGAAGAGATATTTAAAAATATAATATTATAATACAATATGGTAACTAAACACTCCCCGTTCCTTAAAGGGGCGACTCAGCACATCAATATGAATAACTTTTCCTATGGGAGTGAGACTTATGCTGGAAATTAGAAAAATAATTCCACATTTTCATACAAATTGGTCGCGTAGAAAAAGTTGATCATTTTTCCGGGCTTTGTTACCCCTTTAAGGAAATGTAGAGTACATTTACACGATATGATTCTACTTAATTGTCCTTTAAAACTTTTAAAAGTCTAATAAGGCATGTATAAGAGAAATCTGAATGGGTAATGTAATTGACAACTTTAGATATTGTTTTAATGCAACACAAAGAATTAGCTCTTTCAGAACATTTCATATAGGTAAACGTTTTATATAAAGCTGGGTAGATGTGGATAAATCTCACTTAATGTATTTATGAATATTTCAATATCCCAGAATGGAGAGGCCATTCATAATATATCAACTTAGCTAGAACTGTTATTCGACCCGTTGAAGGTGCAAGCTCATACATAAGATGTAAAATAATCGAATCAGTAATAACTTATAATACAAGTACTCAGTACCATTGAACCAATAATAACTTATTATACAAAGTACTCAAAACATTACAACGGGAATATAAACAAGATTTAACCGTACTTCGTCCGCATAATTTTTAAGCCTATATGGTTATCTTCTAGTAAGCTTTTTCATGTCATAGGCTGGCAAGCGAGCAAGCGGGTCACCTTATGGTAAGTGATATCGCTGCCCATGGATAATTGCAACACCAGGGGTATAACAAAAGCGTTGCCGGCCTTTTTTTCCTCCCAGATGGGAGAGGGGATGGGCCTCGGGCTCTCACACTCACTGAACGAAGCATAGCAGTGGTAAAGCTACTACCATAGATATTCTAATTCTTCAGGAATCTCATCAGTCTCATCCGAAAATATGCGTTCTGGCAAACGCTCTGGCAAGCTAAATTCTAAAAATAGGCAGTAGGTCCACTATAATAGTCAACTAGACTAAGGGTAGTACGCATTTATTTGGAAGATAATAATGCAATTCAATTGAATGCAATAATCGTAAATGCTTTTTTAGTTAGTTGTAATAAAGAATATCTATTGAATAGAGCACGTAGCGCTATCTATGTATAGTTAGGGTACAACCCCCTTTTGTATGAAAATTCGTGGACACGTTGTAGATGATATATATCTTCTGCACTCCGCCTTGGAAGCGGTGTAAACTTAGCCGTAAGTAAATTATTGACGTCAACAATAATATATTTTTGTAAACTAATTGTAATTATGAAAAAAATTGACGTTCACTAAATGATATTGAAATATCTTATGATGAATAAAATGATTGACTTTGACTTTGACTTTGATACCATCACGCTATTACTTAAACGTCGATTTTCTGTAAAAATCTGGTGTTCCCCGCTGTAGCATTTTAAAATTTCAACAGAAGCGATCCAATAATAATTCGTCTGTCAAGCATTAGTAGAGCAGTCGTAAGCGTTATCATCATCATACCTTTTTAGTCTCCACTGTAGTAGCACGACTCCATACCCTATACTGCCAGATCCATATATTTAAGCCAGAGCAGTCAGAGGATTTGGCCTTCACTCTCCACGCTGGCCAGACGGGTTGGAGAAGTCCTTTTGCTGTTTATAAGCTTTATCGCCTTCTACGACATCCACGGGAAGACATGGCGTGGTCCTATTCTACTCTGCCGGGATCCACACAGCTTAATAATATGTGACTAAATGAGGTGTATATTATTGCATAAATTGAAGTCTATTTTATGCGAATTGCAATTTTCTATAGGAGATTTAGAGAGGAAATAATGTATGAAATAAACGTATCTTTTTGTTGCTTGCGGGTAAGATAGTATAGTAGGAAATCGTAAAGAATCATAAAAGCACGCAACAAAAATATAAATGAACCGATAAGTTTATGGATGATATAAAATATACTGTGTGAAATAAAACCGCTTCTGTTTCACACATATATAATATATTAAAGTTGGTGGCTATCTGTTGGTGTAAAAATTGGCCCAGTATTTTTTGTTTTATCCAGGTTTATAATTAGTATCTAAGGCATGCAATTAAATATTTTATCTTCCCCGGACGAGTCGGTCCATTCATGCATATGGGACTAATACTGCCCCCGTAGCATGGCACGCGCGACAACGTTTATCGACTATCGCCATCTTGTTTTTCGCAATACTGAAGAGCGAGAAGTAAATAGTTTATCGCGCGATATAAACGGCGTCGCGGGAGCCATGCTACGGGGGCTGGGAACGCATTTTGAATTATGATTTTTTTTGTCAATATGTATTGGTATTTAAAAAAATGAGTTCCCAGCGTTGGTCCGAAAATATAATAATTTGAGAACGGGCTGAATCATCCCTCAATAGTCCCTCGTAATAATATAAGGAAACTAATATAGCAACCAAATACCAACACGCCACACTCGGTCTATAGATCTTACGGCCTTAGGCTCAGTCTACGCCGTAAGGGATAAAGTCTTGACAATGTACGGCAAAAAATGCTGAAATCGTACTACAGTTACAAAAATGGAAAATAAACTACGTACATAGATGTCTTCCACAATCGTGCGTGTATCGGCCCAACCGTTCCTACCTATTATGAACTATAAACCGACCACAAGGCACTAGGGCCAAGCTCCAATAAGCTGTTTAATCTAATTTTACAGCCAGACAATTGACCATTTGGCCACGTCGCCAATTTGCGGTGGAAAATGGAAAACGATTGTTTCTTTGCACCGTACGTAATGTTTCTTGTTCTAGGCTTAGGTATAACTCATAATAAAACGTGTGTTGTTGTAGGAATGTTTGCCGTTCAAGTTAAACAACAAATTTTATTTAGAGGAACACATTTATTTTTAAAAACATGCATACTTATGATAATATTTCTGACCCTATTGAATCAGAATTAGGCTGATGATTGTGACGCAAAGGATTAACTTAGATTACCTGTTCAAATAGGTGAGAGTATTATTTATAATTACAGATTAAAACGATGGAATTTAGCTATTTTAATTATATTTTAAGTATAAAGGAAGTAGATTTCATCTCATCATTTACAGGTTTTTATTTTTAATTTATGTAACTGGTCAGTGAAACTATTAAATATGATTCGAACTCTATGATTACATAAAAAATTGCGTAGTGTATTTATGTTCACAATTAAGAAAATCCCTAGGGAATACGTATTTTGGACCCTGTTTTCAGGTTACTATTGTTTTTAAGGTAAGATTAAAAATATTTTTCTTTGACTCATTTTTCTATCCCAGCAGTATTCATAGGCTTTTGTTTTTTTAATATCTATCTTTTAACAATCAACACATTCCTTATCGGAATTGCATTATCATAAAAATAACAGACATAAGTACAGTTAAACAAACAGTAAAGCAATCATGTCTGCTAAATTAATGGCTAGGAACAGTTAGGCAGTGTTCGACAGTTTAGTATTGTATTGATATTGATGGCGGAGTGCTGTGTAATGGGATGTAAAGGTTTATAATGATTGCTCACTTGTATTTGTTGATTGATAGATGCACCAGTGTCAAGAATTGTTTTCGATTATCTTATTTAAGGAGACACATGAATATTACGGGATCAAGTGCTGTCCATCATCATCATCATCATTTTAGTTGCAAGATGTCTACTTCTGGACATAGGCCTCCCCCAAGGATTTTCAATACAACCGGAAGCGCTTAGTGCTGTACCCATTGAAATAAATCATTTGAAAGAAAATGGAGATATAGAATTTAAAAATTTGCTATGCGTGGGCTTAGATAACCCTTCCAACTATTTTATGAAGTACGTGCTTCCCCTTTAAGGATAATAGATACATATATAGATGAACATCCAAGACCCAGGTCAATCTGAAAAAGATAATTTTCCACCGACCTGACCAAGGATCGAACCCGGGACGTTCCGTGTCGCAGGCAGGCGTGTTGACCGCTGCGCCACGGAGCTCGTCATCTTTAAGTGAAGTGTGTTTTCTCTTGACTTTTCTAGTGAAATCAGTAAAAGTCAAAAGCAATTACCTATCGATATTCATTTCTTAGTATACAGTTACTTAGTGAGCTGTATATAACGCTGCAGATTCTAATAAAAAAAATCTCCGTCATAATCCTATTCCAACTAATATTATAAATGCGAAAGTGAGTTTGTTTGTTTGTTACGCTTTCACGTTCTACCTACTGAACCGATCATCATGAAATTTGGCATACACATAGGTTAGGGTACAGAGAAGGACATAGGCTATATATCACGCGTGCGAAGCCGCGGGTAACAGCTAGTTATAAATATTTTTCTCCCTAGTAGTAGTAGAAAATCTAAGGATACAACCTAAACATAAGAGATGTTTCCGGTTATATCTTTAGATTTTCTACCCTGAGCTTTGGAGCACGGGAACCGCTTCTTAATAAATCATAATTTCAGTTCAAGATAAATAAGTTTTGTTCAAAAGTGTATTTTACGAGTTGAATATGACCACCAATTGCAATATCACCAAATTTATGTGAGGATGCCTAATTCCAGTCCAATCTGTTGCCAAATTAAATTAACATCTGAAAAAATTCAGCTTCCAGTTTCAGAAAAAAAACTGTTAAAAACAGCAACCAAGTTTTTTAATATTTATCAATCATGCCAATTTTGATAGATTCTTTCATAAATTAATATCCAAAACGCAGGTGAATATGTAATAGATCGTTTTCCATTTTGCCCTTACCAGGGATGGAACCCGGGTCCCAGTGGGTCAAAGGCACGGTGTCACTAAGCCACAAGCGTCGGTAATGGCATTAGACAACTTCAAACGATATATCTCACCTCTTTTGAAGTCTACAGTAGCAACTACCAAGCAGCTCCCTATAATCACGTTACTCCGCTTCTGCTATTGTTCCAATTCTATCAGCTATTAAATAACACGTCAACGGCAACGAGTAACGAGCAACGTTACAGCATATCAGAATAACGGTAACAGCAATTTGAGAGGAACTTCTCACGTATTTTAGCGTTATCAAGCGCGGATGTAGATTCGAGTAACAGTACAATAATGGATAATTTTTGTTTGGTTATGTGGAACGGAGTATAAATATTGAAAGGTGCAATTATGCGCAACATTGGCTCTGTTCCGGCTGTTATCTTTTCATAGATCGTTTTAACATGGCTGATGGTTAACGGGTATTGCACGGCCTTTGTGGCGCAGTAGTTGACACGCCTGCCTGCGACAAGAAGGGCACCGGGTTTAGACTTCAGACAGATGGACAGACAGGTACTTCATTTTCACAAGCATTTGTTTGCGGTTCTGGTGATGCCTAATGAGCCTCTCAGCCAACCGCCAAATCATATCACAATATCAAAATTGTCTGGCTTTGGCGCTTCACAACTGTAGACGCAATGGGAGATAATACTGCAATGTTTTCCCGCCAGAGGGCAGCATTAGCAGAGACAGTAAACAAATGTTTGACATTGACAAGTATGTCAAACTTGCAATAAATTGCCTTTATTTTACATCCGAATACGCAGATTAATTGCATTTTTATATATTAATACTTATAGGAGTATTTTAAAATCAAATTAATAAAGGATTAATGTATAATTTCACAAATTAATTGCGACTTTGACACTGACATGTACATACTTGTCAGTGTCAAACCTGTTTTACTGTATGTGCTAGTGGCGCACTCTGGCGGCACAGCTTTCAGTAATATCTCCTATTGGCAAATGCTCTAAAGAGAAAAAACAGTCAAATCTTGAAAGTTAAATTGACCGACTTCGCGGTGTTTCTTAAAACTGGTCGGAATGAAACTACATAATTCTGACCACCTCTATCGCCAAATCTTCACGACCTATTTAATTAACTGAGTATGGTTGTCAATATAATATTATAATTGCCAATTTTATACATACACTAGCTGTTACCCGCGGCTTCGCCCGCGTGATTTATAGCCTATGTCCTTCTCAGTACCCTAACCTATGTGTATGCAAAATTTCATGGTGATCGGTTCAGTAGATACGACGTGAAAGCGTAACTAACAAACAAATAAACAAACAAACAAACTCACTTTCACATTTATAATATTTGTTGGGATGGGATTGGGATTTACATGAAACATCGAAGGAACTGTAACAAAATTTGTCAACGAAGACAAGTGTGAAAAAATACGAAAAAGAAAATTTCACTTTTTTCTCGTGTTCATTGGTTATACTAAACAAAGAACACGAGAATTAAAGAGAAGAACTATAACAAATCTAAAGACATTAAACGAACGATTCCTTGCTCCTAAAATAGCATTCCAGCTCTTCAGAAAAAAATGGAGAACAAAATTATACACGCGTGAATCCTTCGTGTATATAATTAGTTAATAAAAGACATTTTACGGTTAATAGTAATTAGTACCATGAAGTCTAAAGCCTTTAAGAATTTTCTTAGTACTCACACGCCGCTGTCTAGACGTACGTAACTATTTATAATTTCACGGCTAGTAAAGTAATTTACTGTTGTTATTTATTACCCAGTCGAACACCTGAAATACTAAATAGCTTAGTTAATGACGGTGAGACATCCCAACATTAGCAACTTATATGACTAAAAAACGCGTCCAGAAATTTTATTATATGGTCTGGCCAATAATGTTAATCTTTCTTTTTACAAGTGGGCCAGTGTTTTAACCGAAAACATCTACAGATTGATTTGATAAAGGGGTAGTCAAGTTTACCGCTCTATCAAGGGCTATCAATATAAATGGCATTGATTGAAAGCTGCGTTTGTACATATATTGTAGAATTAGTAAGTTAAACTATATAAAACGCTATTTGTTAAAAGTTCTGTAGTAAAAACTAAACAGTAAATTATATATTAATTTACTGTTCAGTTTTTACTGCAGAACTTTTAACGTTGCAAATAAACAAATTTGAATCAGTAAGAAAGATTATTCTAAACAGTTTTTACTTTTATAAATGAGGCAGTAAAATATATCTCTTCTTTATTTTAGTATGTAACGTATAAAAGATTATAGGAAAGTTTTGTATTTAATTTATTGAATTGAAAGTAAGTATTTATTGTTCATAATTTCAACGTATCACAAAACTTTGTATGCCAAATGGCGCAGCATAGAGCACTGTACTTATTTATTAACACCATGTTATATCTATGTCTGACAAAATAAATGAATCTGAATCTGAAATAGCTATGAATGGAATAGCTTTGAATGACCTTGTAAGAAAATTTGCTATGAATGTTGAAATCTACGAGTAGTCTAACGGTAATATTTTCTTTCGGTCTTCATTCTTCAAAATGGATTTGTCCGACTAAATTTGACTAAACTTATCTGATCGATACTAAATTAAAAGTGAGCTTAGCAGTATATTTCAGTCAAGTCCTTATATAATCAGGATAATTATTAAAAAAAACTAGTAACTACCAGATAGAAATAAATAGATAATTTTATGTGTAATAAGCGCTAGAGTATCAATTTAATATTCTCGCGTAATTCTTATTTAACGAGAGCTGGGAAACGGAAAGTGCAATTTTTTCGCATAAACACACTATCAAGTCGGATGTGTCCGGTCATTACTGAGATTTGCTGTGATTATAGTTTAGCTGCGACATGATAGGGTCATGTCTCTCATACGAACGTGTTGCTTACTGTATCCTTAGCATGAGAGTTTAAACACATAAAGCTTTTAATATTTTATAAATATTTTATGCATTCACAATGCTATTTTGATTATACTCTTGTAAAATAAAGAAATAATATATGGGAAAAAATTCCACATTAAGTTGAAAATCAATTAATATGTAGCAAGCCATACAATATTTTTAATTGGTAAGGCGTTACTCGTACAAAGAGTAAGGACTGCCGGTTCAAATCCTGCCCGCGTGGATTTTATTTTTCCAATATCTTATTTCTTTATTTTAATAAAAGCTGATAATGATTTGGATAGGTTTATAGGCTAAGGTAATTTTAAGGCTCTTTTGTCTAATGCTAGATTTCCAGGGACAGGTTCGGTTTGGAACAAATTGACATACAATGCAACAAAGGAAATTCTTCCTTATACAATAGTAGTCACAACTCATATTTGAATTTTGTGGTGGCAGCTGCTGACGTCTGCTCTGTGCACACTCTGTTTTGTTTGATTTATTCAAATATGGAATTTAGTTTCTGTATATAAAGACCAATTTCTTTTGTTGCATTGAAATCGCGCCAGCCCGGCGCATCCAATGGATACAGACAGTCTGATTCTGAACCCCTTGCAGTAGTTTAATCTCATAAATTAATAATACAGTATAAAGGGAAGAAACGAAAACTATTTTCATTAACTATAGAAATTCAAATAGCTTGGTGAATTTAAATTGCATTTTAATTATTTACCGAATTCAAAAAGGAATGTTTGCAATTTTATTATTTTTTAGTGACAACTTCCTTACATGCATTAAGCGATTTTTAGTAGGTATAAACTTGTGAATTCGCATCACACTAATATTTTTTTCACTTCTAATCGGTTGTCCGTAGGACTGCCTGAATTTTTTGGTAGTTTTTCCGATTTTGTTTTCTGATTACTGATTATTCTGCAATACTGATTCAAGATTAAAATATTGCCATGTGTTCAAGATTACCTTATATTATCCAATTTTATCACCAAGTCCACTTGGGTATATTTTTTCAGGAGAACATTGTTTATCGTAATTAAGTAAATATCTTAGATGCAGATTTTTAAATCTATG
The DNA here is from genome assembly GCA_963082605.1 of Rhodophaea formosa. Lineage (NCBI taxonomy): Eukaryota > Metazoa > Arthropoda > Insecta > Lepidoptera > Pyralidae > Rhodophaea > Rhodophaea formosa. Next base: position 18,038,009 of record OY720207.1, read on the forward strand.
CTTAGATGGGTCATTATCAGTATGCTTTTAGTATAGCCTTTTACGGAGAAACGACGAATCAATATCCAATAAGATTAATGATGCTATTTACTAACAGGTTACACCTACATCCACTAAACATTACAATAATGTAAAGGTACAAAAATAGACAAACAACTGTTTTGTAACTGTATACATTTTTATATGGACTGGATGATACCATATTTATATGTAGTATGACAGTTACCACCTCTATTTAGAACTGTGTTAAAGTAATAAAAGTTAACTGGAAATACTTGACGTTATTAAGACTGAATCTTGGTCGGGTTTTCTTTAAAATTCTCGAAACTCCACGTTTTTTAAAAGCTACTTTGATTTGCTAATTGGAAATCCATTTTGGTTGTTGGTAATCTTCTTCCATGCCATGTGGTCTCAACGCCTTAATCGTACGATTTGTTCTCAGAGACTCGCATAGATGGCGCCACTCGAAACTACACAACATCGTATCTACCGTATTATGAGAATATAAAAACATGATTCACAAAATATATCTTATTAAAAATCAAAACAATATTTTAGGCATAATATTTTAAAATGACACCGTATATTTAGTAAGTTTAAGGCTAACACAGATTACCGCCATCTAGTATCGAGTAGCAAGCAACTCTCCTGCGCCATACATTCGCCTGCTTCTCGCAACCTTAATTTGGTCCAATATTTTTGTATGAGGTGGGCAGTCAATTACGTTAGTATTATATTGTCTTTGTCCATGCTGGTCTGGGAGAAAAAGAAAAACATAGAATATACTAGCTGCTTTTTTGTGATATTATTATATGTATGTATGTATATCTTTGGACCTCTCCAACCCGACTGGCCAGCGTGGAGAATAGACCGAATCCTCGGACTGCTCTAGCTAATATATGACTCTGGTAGTATAGAGAGGGTTGTGCTCCTGTAGTGGATACTAAAATGATCTGATCATGATGAATGATAATGTTGTTGGAAATGGAATGAAAAGTCAATACTTAAGCGGAATGGGAAAGGGGTGGTAACTTATGGACTGGACTTACTAGTTATTATATGAGCTTCATAATGGTTAAGTTAGGACGCCGCTGCTTCCAGGTCTTAATAGATGGACAAGTAAATGGCCCATCATGTTACCTTTTAGATAAATATATATTAAAAGAACGCCGTGCCTTGTCGCCAAGTCTTCCCGTGGATGTCGTAGAAGGCGACTTAGGGAACACAAGCTAAACAAAGTTTATAATTATCAAAGAGACTTTTCCAACCCCCCTCTGGCCAGCGTGGAGAGTGTAGGCCGAATCTTCTGAATGGTCTTGCTAATATATGGCTGTGGTTGAACAGAAAGGGTCATGTTCCTGCAGTGGAGACTAGAGAAGACCTGATGATGATATTAAAAGACGGCTATAAGATTTTACAAGTGGGTTCTACACAAACTAATATCGCAAACACCGTTACATTTTGCATTAACAGCGACACTCGTAACTAACAACTTAGCTGAGGAGAGATTGCCTCGATTATTTTATGCAGAAATAATCGCAAATTATGCGGTTTTCTGTCATAAAGATGCTACTAGGGTTTATGTCTGGCTTACTTTTACAGTAACTTAACCAAAGCATGGTAAATATTTTATTTACAAGATGTAATGCTTTGCTCTAGGGAGATAAATGTTCGCAGTTTGATCAAGATTGTTAAATATTTACTATATTTAAATATTTGTTATACGTAACTACGGATCTGCCAACGGGCAACGGGCTCAAGCACAGGGTGCAAAAATAATCAAACGAGTGTAGAGTCAAGGGCGCAGTTTATAGATATTCTCACTTGGCGCATAAAAGCTAGCTACGACACTACTTTTGATTTTGTTCCTGTAAGCCAAAAGAATTCTCAAGCGCTACCTAAATTATTAGCCCGATGTAAGAAGAAGCCTAATCCTAGATTTCTACGTGGGGTACAATAAGACATTATAACACTCCGTGGTCCAGTGGTTAAGGCGTTTGCCTTGTTGACCCGGGGGTCGTGGGTTCGATTCCCACGGGAAGCATACTTTGTTAAGTTGTTTCCAGTTTGGCTAAGACATTGCAGGCATGAATCACCTGATTGTCTGATAAGAAAGATGATTCCGTGCTTCGGAAGGCACGTTAAGCCGTTGGTCCCGGCTGCCATCTGGCAGTCGTTAAAGGAACCACGTCAGAAGCCGAGAGGCGGTTCCGAAGAACTCTGACACCAGGGTGTGCATGGTCGACTGACCGTGTCGCCTACATGACGAGCTCCGTGGCGCAGCGGTCAACACGCCGGCCTGTGACACGGATGGTCCCGGGTTCGATCCCCGGTCAGGTCAAGATGGAAAATGATCTTTTTCAGATTGACCTGGGTCTTGGATGTTTATCTATACATGTATTTGTTATAAAATATATTATCGTTGAGTATTCAAAGACTAAAATATTAACAACTAAATTAAAATTAAACGTTGAGTTAATATCTCATAACACAAGTCTTACTTAAGAACTTACTTTGGGGCTAGCTCAATCTGTGTGATTTGTCCGTATATATTTATTTATTTATTTACACGAAATGATGATAACTAGGAATCAAGCTATGTCAGATGCCTCTAGGCAGAATCTGGCTCCAGTGCTGGCCACTTACACGTATGAAAAAAAAATAACTAGGAGTCAAAAAGAAGGTGAGAAATGCCGTTAACATAGTCAGCTGGAGAGATTGACTTGACCAGGCCAAGGTGCCTATATTGCTTTAAATGATATACCATTATCATTTAAAGCATACTATACACATGCTTTAGAAACCTGCGGTTTTACTACAGGCGACTGAATAATGATGTAATATATAAAGGTCCACCACCATCATCAATTTTATGATTCTTTATATCTTTATTACCATTTTACAGTTTATGATATATACGTATAGGCAGCAAAATGTTATAGCGTGAGTAATATTAAAAATGGCGAACAAATAAAGAAATAACCTAACTAAACGAGTATTATTACTTTAAATAGGTACCATCTATATCATAACCAGTTATTTTACAATAAGGTTAATAACTACTGGCTGTAATATGTTTTTAAGTATGTCCTTTGCCCATGAATATTGTCATTTGAGATAAATTACGTCATAATAGCATATGTTAGAGAAAAAATAGTTTTCTAGAGTATACGGTATTTATTGTTTAAATGAGGACCTGGGCTAGGGCTTAAATAAAAAAATAAAAGCAATATACAGAGTAATATAAAATACTCTTATCCTTCAAATAATCTTAACAGTCCATCAACAACTAAAACGAGCTCCGTGGCGCAGCGGTTACCACGCCAGCCTGCGACACGGAGGTCCCGGGTTCGATCCCCGGTCAGGTCATGATGGAAAACGATCTTTTTTAGATTGACCTGGGTCTTGGATGTTTATCTGTGTGTGTATGTATTTGTTATAAAATATAGTATCGTTGAGTTAGTATCCCATAACACAAGTCTTTCTTAAGAACTTACTTTGGGGCTAGCTCAATCTGTGTGATTTGTCCATTTATTTATTTTTATTTAATTATTAATAAAGTGTTCGGCTGGGCCGGCAATTAGAATGACAATGTAGATTTTTAAAATTGCCATCGTCCTGTAGGAAAAGTTGTTAATTTGACGGGCTGGTTTAGGTTTGAAGGAAAAGTATGTTTTCCCAATTGGAATGGAAGTGTATAATTTTTCTAAATTTCGTTTTCTTGTTTAAAATTTCCTGATTCCTACACTTAAACATTGGCAAGAGGTTCCAAACCAACCGATGTTACCACCACTGCCTCAAATTATAAAAGTTGTATACAAAAACTTAAGTAATTACTAAGTGATTCACATACTCGGTAAAATTCAAATGTTGTTTTTGCCGTCGTAACGGGGCATTGTCGAAACACGTTAGATGAACATCGGTTTAATTAGTAGCTGGAAAAAACTACTTGGCTTTTGAATTGTGGACGAACTCACGAGAGTGAAATGGTTTTATTCAACTCTATATAGTTGTTGGGTAATAGATGTGTCATGTATTTACAACTTTTATGAATTGACGCATCTATGGTTATCACGTATTTTTCTCTACTGCGGTCAATTTATTGATATTAAAAAAAATACGTGCAAATACAAGTATATTCTGTAAAAACAATAATTCATCATCAACATCAGGTCTTTCTAGTCTCCACTGCAGGAGCACGACCCTCTCTGTACTACCAGAGCCATATATTAGCTTGAGTAGTCAGAGGATTTGGCCTACACTCTCCACGCTGGCCAGACGGGCTGGAGATGTCTCTTTGATGTTTAGAAGCTTTGTTTAGCTTGTTTTTCCTTAGTAGCTTTTTACGACATCCACGAGATGACTTGGAGTGGTCCTATTCTAATCTGCCGGGAACCACACGGCGTAAACAATAATTATTTATCCTTAATTAATATCCAGTAATAAGTTTTTAAAATTAATGGCATCTACAAAAGAGTAAATTGATTTGTTCTAGCCAGCTAAAAAAGTTTTTAATACTTTATATTTATTAGAGTCTGTAAACAGCGTGTGAATTGACTCTCGCCATTCCCTTGAAGGGGCGACTCAGCCCGTAAATAATTTATGTAACCTTATATACTTTTCCTATGGGATGAATGCTCAAATGAAAATCGATAGTGCCATACAAATTGGCAGCTGGGTAGCTGATGGAAATTCCGAAAATATTTTTGAGCTCAATTGACAAAGAGAGAGTGAGGAAAGACGATTTTATAAAAAAGGTACACGTATGATACCTACGCAATCTATCGCAAAATATCTTTTATCCCATTATTTTATGCCGATCAAAGAAAGTGACTAATAATACGCGTCTCAAATACACAAGTCATTGTTTTTTATTGACTTACGGTACTAATGTGGTACAGTTTCGTTTTTGCCCGATATTCAAATGGCCTTATTATATTTGTCAGATTCAGTGTTCTAGTTCAATCAACTGCCCCCTTTAGATATAGTGGTGATTTTACTTCATCATCATCAGCTTTATCAATTGTAAAAGTTAAAATGGGATTGGTCTGGGAGAAAAGAAATACCTAGAATGTACCAGCTGCTTCTCTTCCCGCGCATATCGTAAAAGCTGATCGAGGGAATGGGCGTAAGGAATCATGTCAATAGGCGATGCGGCTAGAAACACATCACTATTTAGTTCCAGTTCTCCACCTACAAGCTCACCAACATGCTAAAGTCGGCCTTTAGGTTCTATAGACCTGGGTTCTGTTTACTCCGCAGGGAAAAAAGACGTAACAGTATGCATAAATGCATACAATAAACATAATTGTTAATTCTGTATTTTCTACTTTAATAATATGTTGTGTATGTCACAATGTTCTATTTTGTAGTTATTTTGCGATTTGCGTCATTTCTCTGACAAGATGTTTTACGGACAGAAAAACTAACTATACCCATATAAAAAAGCTACAATTCTATTTTAAAATCGTTATCAGAAATATGTCTAAATAAAATCAAGAATACTCAGTGGGAATAACCAGAAAAACTGTTCAAAGAGATCATGTTTAAGTCAACATCGAATTGAATCGAGTATTTGTCAAATACGTGCCGGAATTTGTAAAAAAAAGAAAACAGTCAAGAACGAGTTGAACTTGCGCATAAAACGACTCGCTTTTGTGTACGGAACCACTACCAAGGAAGATATCACAGATCTGTATATCTAAAATCTGGGAAAGCTATATTTTTGGGGATGTAGCTTAATTATCAAAAAATAAAGTATTTCTGATATTTTCCTTTACTTGTTCTGTAGTATATGATTATAAGACAACGGAAATAACCTTTTGATTTTGTAAAATATGCGATACTAGCTGTTACCCGCGTGATATATAGCCTATGTCCTTCTCAGTAGGTACCCTAAACTACGTGTATGCAAAATTTCATGATGATCGGTTCAGTAGATACGGCGTGAAAGCGTAAAACTCACTTTCGCATTTATAATATTAGTTAGGATAGTTAGAATTAGGATTAGGATAAATGGTCAACTTTTGAAAGCATTGATTTTGATGTTTGATATTCTCTGAGCTTCTGGAGACCGCAGACCTATTGATTTCAAAATGAAACTTCCATGTGTTAGGAGATAAATGCTAGTGACACACAGACAGAGTTATCTTTTTGTTTATTTGTTTGTTTGTTACGCTTTCACGAACTGATCATCATGAAATTATGCATACACCTAAGTTAGGGTACTATGAGAACGTCAAAGGCTATATACACGCGGGCGAAGCCGCAGGTTACAGCTAGTTCTACATAAAGGAATCGGTTCCTTTCTCCTTCAGAGTGCGGAACCCGAAAAATTAAATAAAAATGGTACAAAACAGCGATGGCAGAACCATGATTAGGAAATATAGATGTTAACTCAGAACAGTTACGTTGACAAAAAACTGGAGCAACTGAAATAAAATACAATATTTGAATACCTCGGAGAAACCTTCGTTTTTTTTACTACTATAATTATACTGGCCAATACGATATCGAATAAGCTCTATATATAATGAAAAACGCAACTGCACTTTTTGACAGACTTCGCCTGCTATATTGATGTTTCGCTGACATCGCATAGCCTATGACACTCTGGGGAAGAATACGGGTCTAATGACATCTCTCACTTCAAAATCAATCAAGCCGTTTAGATTTCAGAGGGCGACAAATACTGAAATATTTTACGCCTTATTAAAGTTATTTAACAAGGGGTAAAATATTCAAGTACAGAACATTATTATTTTGCAAGCCAACGCCATGAAAGTTGCTATTTACGATATTCGGTAAATATTAATAGGTATAAATTTGAATGAATGTTTTCAAAAATTCACGTACCTATATCGGGGTCAAATAGGGGTTGATGGAAGTTTAATAATTATTATTTACCAAGTTATCACCTTTAAATCAGTTATTGCGCTCCGTGGCGCAGCGGTCAACACGCGCCGACCCGTGACACGGATGGTCCCGGGTTCGATCCCCGGTCAGGTCAAGATGAAAAACGATCATTTTCAGATTGACTTGGGTCTTGGATGTTTATCTATATATGTATTTGTTATAAAATATAGTATCGTTGAGTTAGTATCCCATAACACAAGTCTCACTTAAGAACTCTGTGTGGTTTGTCCGTATATATTTATTTATTTATTTATTATTATTTATTATTTTTTTATGTGTGTTTGTGCAAAAGAGCCGACGAGCCACCTGATGGAAAATGGTCACCGTCGCCCATGGACAACAACACCAGAGAAGGTGCTGTTGTGTTGCCAACTCTTAAAATATACCTGTAAACACGCTCCTTGAAGGACTCTAAGTCATCAACGCAAGGAAAATCTCGGGAGGGATCACATTCTACAATCTTGCTTTACGAGACTAAAAAAAGTATTTATATCAGTATTGTAATAAAGTACATTTATTCCAGAAAAGATGTTCTCAAGAGATCTGTAAAACCGCAAGCGCATCTGCTACTAGTTTTACAAACTAATGAAAATTCCGCTATGGTGCAGGTTGCCTAACTATATTTTCCTTCACTAGAAGCAGATAATGGTCGATGAAAATGACCGTACTTGAGTCAGATTACTCTACAAACTCAGAGGTTGCGCCAGGCAAGGTTTAAATTCGGGACCTTTCCTTTATAGGTCTCGCTTTTTTTATATGCATTCTTCCCTTAAATCTACTCTCTGGTAACAAATGTTTTGTATCACTAAATACAACAGTGTATTAGCATCACTAGTTTGCGGGAGAGGTCTAGTTATATGTAGCACAGGTTCCTTAAGGAAACTATTTCAGGAACTAGTCTCTTCACAATTTATAAGCAATCCACTGTAAAGTCGATATTTTATTGTATTCCTATGTTATGACGCTTTTGTGAAGAGAAAAAATAAAGAATTATTAATTTATTTTAGACCAGTGAGTTAGAGCACCGTAGTTGCATCGTGGGTCTTATTTTGGAAGCAAAATAAGAAAATGAAACCATATTACCCGACCGACCCACTCAGAAGGATGTTAATGTTTTTTGCGCGTTTATGAGTCTATGTATGTGAGCATGTCTATTCCTTACAGCCTGAATGGTTTGACCAATTATGAACATTGAGGTTTCATTAGATTCGTAATTTTTCCCAGAGTATCAAAGGCTATGTAACGTCACCAAACAATCAATATGGCGGACGTAACCTGCTAAAATCGGAAGCCGGGTTTTTTATTTTGTAAATGCATCTTGTTAAAAGTACAAGATATGATATTAAACTTTGCATTTAAACCTATAAAACTTTACTATTTGCAATTAAGACAACATGACGGATGACTACATGAATGTTCCATGAGTTGCCCTTAACAACCAAAGACATAAAAACCCTTTCAAATTAAATTACTTATGTCCCTACATGAGTCAATTTATTAGTCGATTTCAAAAAGACAAGATAACCGGCCAAGTGCGTCTCGGGCCACGCACATTTTTGAGTTCCGTAGTTGCACATCATTTTAAAAGTTGGTCGACTCTTTGACTTGTTTACTCAACTTAACTGTGATAGCTTTCATTTTAATTTCGTTATATGCAACTCCCCTGATTTTTTCACGTATCCTTAAACCTTAAGCTTGAGGTGTTGAACTGGGCACTTGACTCTAACGAAAATTAGAATTTTGAGGTTGAATACCTATATCACAAGCAAATCTCTTAATCGAAAAATTCTTTCTATTCAACGAAACACCACAAAAAGAGATTGACGTGACTAAAAAAAATACTTTACATTTACAGGAAAAATACTGCGCAATTGAAATATATACTCCTACCTAATACCAACTTTCTAGAACTTAATAGATCTCTGATCTAGACCGCGGACAGGCAGGCAGACAGGCAGACAGACGGATAGACGGGCAGGAAGAAACTATTAGGGTTCCTTCTTTATTACGGAACTCAAAAAGGAACTCGTTTGTAACCATTGCTTAGGGAGAATGCTCATTGATCCATGGAGGTCCTCATTAAATAATTATCTGTATGTCGTTACCAACGTTATACAGAATAAGGCAGTAAATAAAGGAATGACTTTTAAATTATAAGAATGTTTTTATTTTTTGGCATAAAAATGAAAGTTCGACTTTGACATAAGTATGACTACTAAACGTAACTGAAAATTGATAAAAATCGATTAAAAAATACTTTCATCAATGTTCAGTTACTTTTTAACTACTACTTAATTAACTAGTATATGTTATAAGGATTACTTGTGTTTTAAGGTCAACATAATCTTCTTAATAAACAGTTCTTCCGTGTACTTCGAGACTTCTCTTTCGTTACATTGAGGATAGTTTCGTTAAGTAAGTCCATAAATTTTCTTAAAGAATTAGGATCACCAAGAGATTAAAAAAGGGGATAAATGAAAAAAAAAATTCTCATAGAAATTTTACAAGGTGATCAGTGAATACGTATTGGAGGAGGACTAGGTGGAATTTTTTTTAGATTTTTTTAAATGTTTTTGTTACGTTACGATCCTTAATTCCACACCTGAGTTCTTTTTTTCTGACATCGAGACTTTCAGGGGGTTAAAAATCGACTTGTATTATTAAACGGCCCGCGTCTGTCAAATACGCAATTTCTTGGCTAAAAGATGGACACCATGTAATAATAAAATAATAAATAAAATCCAAAACCAACCATAAAAGCAGGTGTAGAAACGAATAAGGACACCTTTGCCCAGCAGTGCAAATGCAAAGGTTAATAAAAAAACATAACGTACGGACGATGAATAAGTTAAAAAAATATCTATGTTATAGTGCGAAACTTGTGCGTAACTCTGATACACGAGTAAATTTAGGTTGTAATTTAAATCCTGGAAACAGTTACTTTAAAAACAAAAAATCAGAAATCGGCGGCTGCAATATTGTCGTCTGTCTCTCTTAGGTGAAAAAGTTCCTACTGGCTCATCAAGGTGAGACGCGCACATAAGTGCAGAAAAGCAAGTATATTTTATCAGCTGGCACACCCTGTTCAATTATTGATAGCAGACATTGCAACCCTGTTCGAAGGCATTTTGCGCTACGTTGTTTGTGTCTGCAGGATTTTTATTTAAAAGAACATGAACACCATATTGTCATGGTGATATCATCTTTGACGTGTCTACGAAGTTTCATTAAAATTTAGATTAGCGCTCCAACTGTACACAGATGGCGCAACGTGCTATATTCAATAGATATCTAATAAAACAACTAACTATTAAAAGCATTTTTGATTATTTATTTGTTCAGGTAACATTTTATTTTTCAAATAAATGCGTACCATCATTTTTACACTTCAACATTTTCTGATTAGTTTAGTTGACTAGCGGTGACTTTATGATACTTCTTTTCAGGGGTACGATTTTTGAAAATTTGCCGTTCACAACCTCTTTTTCCACACAAAAATCGTTCAAAAATAGTACCCCAGAGCATTTGCCAGAGCGCGTAACTTTGGATGAGATTCGTGTAGAATTATAACATCTATTTTAGTGTGTAACGACTAACGAAGCGTCTGTGGTAGTTAAGTGCGGACTGTCACTAAGGGTAAAAATAATTACATTTCTAAGCACTGAATAGAAGCAAATGCGTTTTTATCTTAGAATTTACGTTTATTACTGTATACATAAATACTGAAGGCTAATCATAATAATCATGAGTAATAGCCATATCTTATATACAGCGTCTTCTGTAACTTATGCCATGACGACGCTACTACATTAAAGACTTAAAGTTCAATTTAGACTTATTTTATAAACTTCAGAGCATAGAATCTTAAAGGTGCTTAAAGAAAATAGACACTTTACATCGGGCTTCTCGGAATCGATTTCAATCAGTGTTTCTGTTCCTTATTTTTGTCTTTTTATAGTGCTCATTTTAATAACGAACTAAGAACACGTAATAGGGATCTAATCTAACAGTAATACTTAATAACTAGTAATACTTAATTCTGGTAGATACCTCACCCCTTTACACTGACATTGACATTAAAGTTGGTAGGAAGACTATCAATGTACAATGCTAGTAGGTATCAATAAATAATCGAAGGTATCTATTAGGGTCTTTCCGTTTCCGTCCCAGTTTTTCATCCCACCTCCTTAAAATAATAATAATTATTCCGTGTTCTACCCACCTTGACATTGAATTCCGCTTTCAATATGCTCTATCTATGAGTAACTAAGCACTTATTTTTTTATACAACTTGATTTATATAATATATATTTTTATCGATTGGTCGAAATGGTGTAAAATATTTTCTTTATACAATTCTATGACATCTAATAGGTAACTATTGTAATTATGTTCCTATTTTGCTATAATTAAGTCTTTTTTCGACCTAATGTGCTGTGTGTTCAGTTAATTTTTGAATGGAAAATTAATAGCATAAGTTATTATACATTTGCTTTTGTTGAACTGAAGTTCATGTATGTGTGTTTCTTTATTCCACCATAACAGTAATAATGGATGTGGTGTATCATTATAATCATTTTACGTCGATTCAAGTGACTCTGTAACTTTATAATTTATTTGGCTAGGATGTTAATTTATTATTTTTCGTTTTAACAATATATGTAATTAGAAAAAAAAAACACTTTTTAATGTTCTGTGGGACGCAGTATTTTTAACTTATCATAGTAAACAGGGCCTTAAGTCGTTTATAAGTACTTATATGTAAATTAATTAAAAAGTATGCAATTTTTGTAAAAGTAATTAATAGTCTTCAAGGCTCGAACGAAATCATGTAAAACGTGAATAATAGAAACAAACCTCCAGAAGAATACAAATTTACATGTTATATATAACCGCGTTAATTTACAAAATTAAATGCGGTTTTAGTTGATCGATATTATTGCAGGTATTGTCATGATTTTGTAGAAAAAGGATTTTTAGAGGGCTGTATGTAATAAAATATTATTTCACCTTGTTGTTTGCTTCATTAGAGCTTTGAGGGAAATTAGTGATGTGTAACCATTTTGAAATCCACTCATTTTAACTAGGTTTATTGAAGGTAACCTGCACAATTTTATTTGTTTGGAGTTTAATGGTTTTTGCAGTAAGCTTCGACATATTTTCACACAAAATATTGGCATATTTTAACAGTAAGTAATATTTATTCAGCTTTTAATGATTAAGTAAAAAACTTATTTCGAAAAAATTTAACTATTTGGGTGCAGTATTCTTTGTTAGAAATATTTTTTTTATCATTATAATTTATTACTTAGTAAAAAACTGAAAAGGTTGTTTATTTAGGACGCTTTTCTTATATTTTAACGGAAAATTAATTACAGAATATAGAGTACAAAGATTTTTTTGCGAATCAAATCGTGTTTTTCTGTAGTTTTCATTAAAAAATGTCATTTGTTTAATAAAATGAGATAAATATCAACATTTCATTTTCTTCTTTTCTTTAATATTTGTTTTGATATTGTCAAAATTGCATGTTTTTCGGTCTCTACTTTCATTTGTTTACATCTAAAAAAGCGAAAAACTCACCCATTAACAAACACGGTCACAATAAGTCGAGGTAAACGCAACTATGCGATGCGCACGCGAGGAGCAATGACTCGGACGCTCGCACTTGACCTTGTGGTGGCGAGTAGACGCGAAACGGCCACAGTACTCGTTTTATACTTAGCTTACACTTGATACACACTGCCGATTAAATATGGCAACAATTTGTTGGAAATTACTAGGAAGCTTACTGATAAGAACATAATCGGTTTCAAGACGAGTTGTCCCCGCACTAGCGTTACACAATCAACACGCGTCCCCTTCCTAGTGACGGAAAAAAAAAACATTTTTTTTCCGGGCAAAATATAACATAGCCTCATGTTGGGAAAATTTTGAACATTAAACGAACGTTTAGGTTAAAGCCAGACCAAAAATTAAACGGATGATCAAAATGTAAGTTAGGTATAAAAAAGCCACAGTACTCGTTTTATACTTAGCTTACACTTGATACACACTGCCGATAAAATATGGCAACAATGTGTTTGAAATTATTAAAAAGCTTACACTTAAAACAAATGACAACAACGTGAAAAGATGTTGGAACTATTTTGGACATTAAACGAACGTTTAGGTTGAAGCCAGACTATAAATCAAACGGAGGATCAAAATATAAGCTAGGTATAAAACGGCCACAGTACTCGTTTTATACTTAGCTTATACTTGGTACACACTGCTGATGAAATAAACCAATAATTTGTTGGAAATTACTCGGAAGCTTACACTGTGGTGGTGAGTAGACGCGAAACTGCCAGTGTTTTATACTTAGCTTACACTTGATACACACTGGCGATTCAATAAGACAATAATTTGTTGGGAATTACTCTGAAGTTTACTTTTTGGTGGCGAGTAGACGCAAAACGGCCACTGTACTCGTTTTATACTTAGCTTACACTTGATATACACTGCCGATGAAATTAAGACAATGATTTGGTTGGAGTTACTCAGAACCTTACTTTTTATTTATTTATTAACTCAAGGCATACACAACAGGTAACAATCAATAAGACAATCTGAAATCTTTTTTGTGGCGAGTAGATGCGAAACGGCCTCAGTACTCGTTTTATACTTAGCTTACACTTGATATACACTGCCGATGAAATTAAGACAATAATTTGTTGGAAATTACTCGAAAGCTTACACTTAAGACACGACAACAACACTTAACGAACGTTTAGGTTGAAGCCAGACCAAAAATCAAAAGGGAGATCAAAAACAGTCGACGGATGTTGAATGTGTAGGTACAAATGAATTTAGTAGGAAGATAACTCACAAAATTATTATGCCCGTTTGCTAGCAGATTAAACATGTTGTACGTCGAATAAAGTTACAATTTTTCGGTAACGTGAAGGTTCGTAATGTTTTCAATCCATTCTTCAATCAAGCAAAATGTCTCTACCTATTAAAATACGAGATAAACTGACAGTATTATTATTCATTACCCAGCATAAATAATTTATGAACAATGTGGATGTAGCGATGTTAACATATTACATAAAACCTAGTGAACTAAAAAGTAAAACCTAATAAATAAGAACTGATGTGCCGACTGGTTCTTAGGACATATAAAACTAGGGTTGCATCATTTCAATGAGACACATTTTGTGTCGCTGTGACTCGTTGGCTGGTAAGCGGTTGGACCTCTTTGGATCGGCTTATCCTGATCTGGAGGACTACAGGCACTACGCACCAGGTGATATTCTGAAGCTCATGCAGTCCTTCTTCAGGAATCACCGTGTGGGTGAGTAAGGTATGGGGTAAGTACAAAATAACCCAAAGGTTAGACGTGCTTCCGATTTATAATCGGCCCCAATTAAGATAAGATATGGGTTGCATCAAAACAATGTAATAAAATAAGATACACGGTGATCATCATTTATTGTGATAAGCGTCAATTGAAAACACTGATTCAATTATTGAAATCATATTAAAGAAACCTAATGCCGCAGGGCACCTTGTGGTTAGCAGTTGGGGAGTACCCAATTTTTCGCCTCCGTCTTTATCTTCCCAAAGTTGGAGTGGAAACGGATGAGCGATGTCAGGACCTCGACCACCTCTAGCTTGCTTTCACCAACCCGCCTGAGCGTACTCTACTAGCAAGGTAGCAAGAGCTAATGCTCGACGTGTTTTTCACATATTTCCTATAGTTCTTCAGATTGCTCGTGGGTATACCATCTCATTGATATATCCAGGAGTAAATTTTGGCGGGAGAATACCATTAGGTACCTACATCAAAACTCCGTGTTGGACCTGTCCCCACGCAAGACTCTCAAAGGACCGGGTCACCCACCACCAGTAAAAACTAAAATAATTTAAGAAAAAAAAATGGTACACAAATGCTAATATATTTTAGATCTAAATAATGGCATGTCTGTGACAATTTATTCACTAGACCAGTTAAATTATTCACAATATCACGAACAATATGATCGTCGCACTATCTGACCGTATGTCTATCAGAGCTTTAACTCACCCAGCTTTTCTTGAGCCCCCTCGTCCCGCTTCTGCCAAACGAGATAGAAAAAATAGACTTACCCGAGGTATCCGACGTAACTGGTTGCTTCTTATGGTATCTTCACATAATGAAGTCTTGAGAAGGAGGGGGTAATTAAATTTGCAAGTAAGGGATAAGGATTGGATGTTTTGTTATCGTTTCCTGGTCTGCTGGACGCTTCGGAACAGTTGTAACGGACTAATTAGGTCTGTATGTAGAAATTAAAAAATAGTCTACTTAAACAACGATTTAAAGTCTATAGCTATGTTATCATTAAGATAGTAAAGAATTTACTGCCTAGTTTAACAAGTTAAATGAGTTGGAGAATCTGACTCCACGACAAGACAGGTCTTATTTTTATACTATGTCACCCTCGGACAAGACTTGAAAAAATCCAGATATACTTGAATAATAAAAATATCTTAGTGATTATTAACTTTCGCCCAACGTTTAGTACAATCTTGGGAACAAAAATTTTCTCCGGGATATTATGTAGATAATTTCTTCTCAAAACTTCATATTGACTTCAAATCAGGGGGCTGCAGCAATGGTCCCCGATAATATCATGCGAACGAATTAATTAAGACAGTTATTTTCGATCAAGAATTTGACTGAAGTATAATACATGCAATCAACTCTAAAGGTTATTCATCATGGTTCATTGTAAATTAATATTTCCTAGCAAGTCCAAGTCCAAAGCTTTACGATTTACATCATGTAGATGGTTCATGCCAGTGAATAAGTGACAATAAGCTTAGTCGCCTTCCAGCATTTTATGGTGTATTCCTTTAAAGTTATTTGTATTGAGTCCGTGGTCTTAGGAAAATGCAGTGGTTAATTTTCCCACAGATATACTGATTGGTTTTAAAGCGTTAGTCTCAAGCTCAAGTATCATTTAAGTCAGGAATCAGTCATCAGTCATACGATAAAAATAATTTCAGTAATACTCATAAACATGAAATTGGATTTATTGTTATTGTATGTAAAATAAGAATACATATACCTACTTTTTGAGATACAAAAAGTAGGTATATGTTATGAGATACAAAGTAACAATAAAATTCAAAGTTACCCACGATATAATATTCGTCGATTAAAAAAAAATATTTCTAACATTTTTACTAATAATTTAAGAAATGAAATAAAATGAAATTTATTGCATAATATGTGGTACATACAATAATGGAAAATGAGTAGTGTCTCACACATTTAGTCATTTCTGACGAGCTCCGTGGCGCAGCGGTCAACACGCCTGCCTGCGACACGGATGGTCCGGGTTCGATTCCCGGTCAGGTCAAGATGGAAAATTATCTTTTTCAGATTGGCCTGGGTCTTGGATGTTTATCTATGTAAGTATATATTATTATAAAATATAGTATCGTTGAGTTAGTATCCCATAACACAAGTCTCGAACTTACTTTGAGGCTAGCTCAATCTGTGTGAGTTGTCCATATATATTCATTTATTTATTTATAAACAATATTGTCATAGGTAATTTCAAAAAATTATATTATCATTTAATTTTTTAAATTCTATCTAAGGATAGGTCCTGGCCTATCTTTTGGGTGTCGAAGGTTAGAAGGCGGTCAGTCTGTGAAAAACAAACCAGTAAATTCAAAATCACCTGGGATAGGTAGTGAACCCCGGCCTTTGAAGAGTTATCGCTGATGATGCAACCGAACACGTCCGTGGCGCAACGGTTAATACGCCAGCCTGCGACACGAGTGATCCTGGGTTCGATCTTCGGTCAGGTAATGATGGAAAATGCTCTTTTCCAGATTGGCCTGAGTCTTGGATGTCTACTGTGTAAGTATCTATTATAAAATATAGTATTATTCAGTTAGTATCATACAACACAAGTTCAAAACTTACTGTGGGGCTAGCTAAGTTTGTGTGATTTGTTCCTAAAAAAATACATATATGCAGCTTTAGCTTGCTTCTTGGAAGATAATGTGTCAATTTAAGGTGATCATGAGGAATCATGCTACATTTGCCTGATTACAAAAATATTCCCCACTTATTAAACTAATTTAGCACACACGATTGAAATTTATGCATCGCTCTAGTCATTAGAGATACGGTCTAGGTTGCTAAAGTGTGTATAATTTACAAGACTAAGTAAACCAAAGACGCCTTACGACAAAGTATCACATTGTTAGACCAACCTAGTCTATGGCAAACTAGATAGACTAGGGCAAACTTTGGTCAGGGGAAAATTGGTTTTATTTTTATCTCTAGTTATTCTAATATTTCATTTAAGTTTCGATCTCTCGCCTAAGCTGATTCCCTGGCGTATCCTTGCATGTTGGGTTTTGGAGATCGAAGTCTCCTAACATTTCCTCTCTCATCAGAGTTTTTTTCCAGTTGCATACACAGCTGAGACGCGTCAGAAAAACATTAGATTGTTATTGAAATCGATTTTTTTTTTGGTAAAAATATAATAGTGACTTAATTGGGCCCTGCATACTTATTTATTTTGTTGACTGTATCGAACTTACATAAGCGAATCTAGAGACATCCGTTATTTTATTCTTGTTCTTCGGTAGTAAATTACTTGTAGTATTTTTAGTATTTATAATTTTACATCTATATCATCATTTCACAGTAAAAGTGAAAGCTTTTTGCGGTGATGGGTAGTTCTCGTAATTTACCAAATGCAAAATAAAAGGTAATGCCAAAAATACTACAAGTCATTTACTACCGAAGTACTGACGTAGATCCTATTCAGTAGTAACAGAAACAAAATGAAGGGTGGCACTATTTGGCTGATGTAGTGTTGGCTTAATACCATATTATTTATAACACGCTGCGCTCAGTCTTATCTTTTTATCCAGGTACTCCGACGAGTCGGAGATAGATATAATTTAGATGTTTCAGCAACCGTTCGGTTCTATCTCAACAGCTCCAACGTAATTTCGAGCGAGCCGTTTTCAATGTAACCGAGGCGATAATGGGTGTTTACAAACAAACATTACGGTGATTTACGAGATTCCTGGCACCAGGAAATGGAATACTTCCGTCTGTATTGTGGTATTAGGCACAACTGCAGATACAACTCCAAAAGAGGCCCTAACGCTTATTGTATTCGTAAAGATCACACTAAGTCACTTCTTTGCTTGGTAGCTTCAGGGTAAGGTAAGTAGTTGGTATCCTCATGAAGTCCTCATGAAGTTCACAACTTCACGCTCACTCAATCAATAGCTCAATTATGATTTGACTTGTCCCGGTAAAATAGGGGCATTTTCTAAATCGAACGTTATTCTTATATTTTTTTTGGCAAAAAGGTCATTTTGCGCTTGAAACCGGGTCTCGACTAGGCCATAATTGATAAACGATAATTGGCCCTTGTTCGCCTGATATTATAATGCGATGCGATGATCAGGCACGATTAGCAAGATTAGAATCCAGTAAGTACCTACTCGTCGCAAATGTTCTGCGAATTATTTTTTGTCCAATAGCGCCATTATGGTCGCTATCATACTACAAGCCATGGCTACAAGATAATTTTATGGCCGTAATTTGTACTTTGTAGTTAATTATCTAAGAATACATTCCTATCCGTAGCTAATGTTACTAAAATGAAGATATTGTACTTGTTTAGAATTCATAAATAATTAATTAAAAAACTTGAAGAAAGCAATTATATCTACAATAAACAGGCGAAGTCGTTAAATCTTAAATTCTTTCTTCTGCATTAAGTATTTCAGGTTCTGTTAGTTAGGTACATATTTACAGCTTTCTATAGCCCAATGATTTGACCAGTCCCTGTAAAATAACCCTGTCAAATTAAGGCATTTTCTGGATCGGACGTTATTGTATTTTTTTTTGCGAATAGGTCATTTTGCGCTTGAAACCGGGTCTCGCCTAGATGGGCCATAATTGATAAACGATAATTGGCCCTTGCTCGCCTGATATTATAATGCGATGCGATGATCAGGCACGTTTAGCAAGATTAGAATCCAGTAAGTACTCGTCGCAAATGTTCTGCGAATTATTTTTTGTCCAATAGCGCCATTATGGTCGCTATCATACTACAAGCTATGGCTACAAGATAATTTTATGGCCGTAATTTGTACTATGTAGTTTAGTATCTAAGAATACATTCCTTCCTATCCGTAGCTAATGTTACTAAATTGAAGTGATGTCTGTACTTGTGTGAATTCACGGACACGGATAGTTTCTTTTGAGAATAAACTTGGAGAAAGCAATTATAGCTACAATAAACAGACGAAGACGTTAACATATTAACCTATCTAGGTATTCCATTTTTATGGTTCCGTAGTAAACAAGGAACCCTTATAGTTTCGCCATGTCTGTCTGTCTGTCTGTCCGTCAGCGGTTTTACGCAGAGACTATAAGCACTAGAAAGCTGTAATTTGGTATGGGTATGTATATTCATCATGTCAAAAAAGTGGTAGAAGAAAATCTTGAAAAACAATTTGTTTAGGGTAGCTTCCATACAAATAAAGAGGGAGTAATATTTTTTTTTCTATACAAACCCATCCTGTTGGGTATTGTTAGATAGGTCTTTAAAAAATATTGTGAGGTTGAGAACACCATTTTTCGATTTAGGGTTGCTATGCTAATTTTTGTTAGAGGTAAGTGTCCACCACCTCTATCTACTAAACGGTTATAATCATATGGATACGTGAAAAAAATTACAGCAGTAGTATATATACTGAAGTTGATAGGAAAACTATCAGAGCTGAGTATTTAGTACGAACTAAAAAGTTATAGACAACCAACTTATAAAATGTACTCGAAAATGTAAAATTTCATACAATTTTCATTGTTAGATGTTTTTGGCCGTTAAACTGTGAGGTGCGAGTGTGAAGTGAACAGTGTGAACTCAAAGTTGTCATTCGCAACTACGGAACCCTACACTGCGCGTGGCCCAACACATAAACTTGGCCCACAGAACACAGAAATGTCTTTCTGTGTTCTGTGTATGTAGGCAAACAGGTCTGGTACTGGTACGTAGGTAGTACGCATGTGGTCATTGTAGTCCCAACGTTTGTTCTCAGAGTCTCGCATAGATGGCGCTACTAATTGCTACACAACATTGTATTGTATCTTCCGTATTACGAGAATATAAAAACATTCACAAAATATTATCTTATTAATAAGTAGAACAATATTTTTAAAATTTTATTTTAAAATTACACCAGTTTTAGTAACTAAATTTTTGTGAACATCATTCGAGCATAGCGACACTGACGCGAGCACCACTGTCGCTGTGACGCCGCGTCAATGTCGCCATGCTCGAATCATGCTCGAATGATGTTCACTAAAATTTCATACATTTGTATTGAACAACGATCTGTCGCTCTGTCGCGTCACAGACGCGGCGCAACTGACGCTATGCTATAGACACTCGCTTCTTATTGTCTTTGACGCAGATTAAATCAGCCACTTGATACTAGATGGCGGTAGTCTGCACCGCCATACTTGGCCACACATTGGCCTACTTTTCGCCACCTTAATTTGGTCCAATATTTTTGTATGACTATGAGGTGGGCAGTCTATACGTCGTTACTTTTATATTGTCTTTGGTAGTACATTTATATCTCCGTGGGTATAGGTCTGTCTATGTGGCGAAGAGGTCTTGAGAACAAAATATTTAAGTAAGTACCTAGTTATACCTAAATTATACCATGGAGGAATGACTAACTATCTGTGTCTTGCTTGTCGGTCTAGAAGTTTATAGGTAGTCAAAAAGCTTATAAGAATTTACGTTTTATCTGGTTTTATAGAGAGAGATGGAGTAGAATCCAGAAAAAAATATTATTATAATACACGTATTAATTTTTACCTATCTCCTTTACCTAAAAATGTAAATATAATAAAAAAAATATTTTAGGCATAATATTTTAAAATGACACTGTATATTTAGTAAGTTAAAGGCTAACGCATATTACCGCCATCTAGTATCGAGTAGCAAGCAACTCTCCTGCGCCATACATTCGCCTGCTTTTCGCAACCTTAATTTGGTCCAATATTTTTGTATGAGGTGGGCAGTCTATTACGTTAGTATTATATTGTCTTTGTCCATGGGTGCGATGCGATCTACGAATAAGTCGATGCGTTTAACAGAAATACGAAAGACATTGAATTTGAGTATGATAGGTAGACTCTGGTTTTCACCTTGTTTTCACTCTAGATTGGCTATGGCATGATTTCAATGTTGCCGTATATAATTTAGTCCCTTGAATTTTGGGTAAAATTCCGAATTAATTTTCACACCATTTATATAAAAATTAGTCACTTTTTCATCTTCAGTAAAATTATCATCTCTCTATTTTTTTATGTTTATGCTACGCTAATTATATATGATATACCTATGTCATATGTGTTTATTGACGGCCTCCATGGTGTAATGCGTAAAACGGAAGTCAAACCTCCGTCACCCGTGCCAGGCTGGCGACACTGGGTTTAGTTCCCGGCGCGCCAAATACTTGTACTCGAGTTGGCATCAGACAAGCAGCCGGCCGTAAAAACTTTTGCAATAACTATATCATAGCTACTGTCAGAATGCTGTCATAGGACGGCAACGGGAAAAGAAAAAACGCTCAGATGAAAGTGTGTATTGAAATAAGGTTCTAGTTATTGGCTGGTGGAATACCATTCTTGTGCATTCTCACTCTCCTATTCATTAGCTTTTCTTTTTTACCAATATAAATGTCAAGAATATATAGTGCACAAAATAATAAAAGCGACGATAAATTCAATAATATGTTTTTATAATAGCAAATGGCAATAGATCAGCTAATATGACCTAGCGAGCACAAAACACGTGTGAATCGTTTCTGTTAGCTTGGGCAAAAAATAATTCATAGATCGCATTCCTTAACTCAACCGATTCTCGTTAGTAAAAATATTATAAAGTATGTAATTCTGCTCAGTTTTCAGAAATTATCCAAAATCGCGAAATACCTGTCAAAAGAATTGCGAGGTTTGCCGCTCACAGAGACGCTAGTTTTAAAGAATGCTTAATTACTGAACACTAGTAGTGACGAAATATCATAAACATTTCTTATAATGTATTTTACAATTATTTTCGGAATCAACAGCCTACTTTAACTATTTCACAAATTGTTCATGAGCACGAGCATTTGTAACACTAAACTACACCTATTTCATATTATAAAGTTCACTTACATCAATTTGCAAAAGTGTATAAGGCAAACGACAACTGCACCCCTTGACTTCCCACCAAAACTCCTTCATTTTTTGTTCTTTCTTCTTTTTAATTATGGCTTCTACCGAGATTTCAGTGATTCTGCCAATGTCCAGTATAATGAGATACTAAGTATCGGTGTTGTACGATATGTGGCATTAAAGATGGCGTATGTTCTTTGGCAGCCTCGTCGGAGATTTTGGCGACAAATATATACGAGTCCATTTAACAGTCTACTTTAACTATTTCACAAATTGTTCTCGAGTACGAGCATTTATAATACCAAACTACACCAATTTCATATTATAAAGTCCACTTAAATCAATTTGCAAAATTGTATAAGGCAAACGACAACTGAACCCCTTGACTTCCCACCAAAACTCCTTCATTTTTTGTCACAAGTGGTAATTCTAAAATATTTACTTACAACACCGACCAAGATCTGTCAATTTTGATGTGACTGAGATAATTTGTTTTGACTTTTGGTGTAAGTAAACTTGTGAGGTTAGCCGGTGGTTTTTATTTAGTTTGTTATCACTGAAAGTGGTCAAATAGTGTTTATAATGACCAGCAAACCAAATTCCAAGCGAACAATATACGTAGGAGGTCTGGCAGAAGAAGTTGACGAAAAAGTTTTGAATGCCGCTTTCATTCCCTTTGGTGATTTGGTGGACGTCCAAATTCCTTTGGATTATGAGACTGAGAAGCATAGAGGATTCGCTTTTATTGAATTTGAGAATGCTGAGGATGCTGCAGCAGCAATTGATAACATGGTGGGTAGGAGTATATGCAGTTAAAACCTGAAATTATATCTCAACATTGTATTGGAAAACTTAAGTGTAAAGTAGCTAATCGTCCCGCATTTTGCGGGTCCTTCCCGGAGTAACAGTAGTCTCGCATTGTAAAACAACAAATTGTCGTACCTTCTCTAAATTATCATAAAATTCTGGCCCGCACTGTTACACCATGTTCAAATCGTTAGTTACAATTTGCTACGTTTGGGAGCGGGCCACATAGGCATGCCTGAAAATAACCATATATTCAATGAAGTTTTGGGTTAGACTGTAGCAAAGGGTGCGAAAGTTTCGGGACTTAAGAGAATGCCCAGTGACCTATGAAGCCCTGTCCCTCGTTAAAAAAAATATTAAATTGTATGATTACCAAAACTGTTCGTAGCTCAGTACATCATTGCAAAACAATAAAAACAAAAATCATGATTTTATATTGTGGGTGGGTTATTTACTGCACGGATTTTCATATGGTTTTCACCATTAAATAGAGTGATTTATGAGAAAGGTTTATAGGTTTTATACATGCCCAGGTGCAGCTGGAGACGGCTGCTAGTTGATTATAAATAAAAACATAAGTTATTTAGTTAGTATGGACAAATGTAACTGAACAGAATAAATGGATCAAAATACCAATATGAATAAAATTAGAACACCACAAAGAATTATCACATAACTTATATATTGTTTTTATTTTATAGAATTTGTTTTTAAACTTTATTTCATGCTTATACATAGATCAGGGGTGGACCTGAGAATGGGCAGTCCCTTTTTTATTGTTGTAATGATTAATAGATCTTAAAATAAAAATATAGCCAATAATATTGCATATAGGTATAATTAAAAACATTTCATGTAATATTCCAGAATGACTCTGAGCTGTTCGGCCGCACAATCAGAGTCAACATTGCAGCCCCACAGCGTATCAAAGAAGGCTCCACACGGCCGGTTTGGTCAGACGACAACTGGCTGCAGAAGCACGCTGGAGAAACGCTGCCGATAAATAAAGAAAACGATGGAGAAGAAAGTGAACCTAAAGAAAAAATGGATGTTGATAATGTATGCATACATACCTATATTTATTTACATGATTATTGTAAGGCAGCTCCAAGTCTTCCCATGGATGTTTTAGATGGTGATTTGATGTTTATAAGCTTTGTTTAGCTTGTGTTTCCTAAGTGATTTCCGTCACCTAGGAAATCACTTAGGCAACACAAGCTAAACAAAGCTTATAAGCATCAAAGAGTCCTCGCCAACCTGTCTGGCCAGCGTGGAGAGTGTAGGCCAAATCTTCTGACTGTTCTGGCTAATACATATATGGCTCTGGTAGTACAGAGAGGGTCGTACTCCTGCAGTGTAGACTAAAATAGCAGATGATGATGATGATTTATGATATTGTCAGCGCTTTGGTCATGGGATATCTCCGATTAGTCCTTCGACGGAATATCAAAGAGCTAAGGGGCCCCATAGTTACAGAATTTCTTCTATTAAATTATTATATAATTATAGATGTTGGCTGGTGTTGGTAGATGCAACGAAAATAGAGT
Organism: Rhodophaea formosa; assembly: GCA_963082605.1. Taxonomy (NCBI): domain Eukaryota; kingdom Metazoa; phylum Arthropoda; class Insecta; order Lepidoptera; family Pyralidae; genus Rhodophaea; species Rhodophaea formosa. The sequence goes on from OY720207.1 coordinate 18,062,528, forward strand.
TAAATGGGGTTTCTCCAGCAATACTGAGTGCAATTGCGGTGCTATCCAATCTATGGCTCACCATTTGGTGTGCCCAGAAAACCAAACTTCTCGCACTATGCAGGATCTCAATTCGGCAAACGAACTGGCAATCACAGTAGCAAAACGTTGGTCAAAAAATACTTCACTATACATACAAATATTGCCAGTTTACAACTCGATAGAAGAAGAAGAAGATTATGTTTTCAAACAGGTCTTATTACAAACCCCTTATTTCTATTGCATTTTCATATTCTTTGTTGCTCTAGCTAATCCACCCACCCTTTTTACAATTCCAGCCAACCCCAGCCAAGCCGGCAGAGAAGAGGAACCCCCAGGTCTACTTCGATATCAGCGTGGGCAAGCAGGAGATAGGCAGGATCATCATGATGCTCCGAGCAGACATCGTGCCACGGACGGCGGAGAACTTCAGAGCGCTGTGTACGCACGAGAAAGGATTCGGGTACCAGGGCAGCTGTTTTCACAGGATAATTCCGGATTTTGTATCCTTTTTATCAGTCTCTTTTAATTTCATAGGGAGGAATGTTACTGTCGCCCGCACACTTCTAGAGGCGCCTTTTTAAAACATTTTATACTAAACGAGCGAGTCAGGGGGCGGTACTGTTTATTGAGGTTTTGGCTTTCAATGAAATAGTAGCAATGCAAAAAAATATGCTTTTACTACTTGTGATGTAGGTTACATCAGAATTTTGTTTATGTACAAGCAGATTGGGGCATTTTTACGTTTTTTTGGGCACAAACTGACAGACCGAGTATGTGACTTTCACCTTCCAGCTGGGCGCGTGCTGACACGCGGTATTATTATTAGTTTCGTCTCTAGTTGGGCGCGCGCACGAGCGACATTCCGTATTCTTCGTATTTCAAATGTTTTGTGAAATTCAATATAATGTTAGATTTTAGATTTCTACCTATATACATTTTTAAAGAGATTATGACTAATCTGCATAAAATAAGTTTATTTATATGCGTAATGCTTTTAGAAATACTAAATGTAAAAAACTATAAAACATACATATTATCACGCGTTATCCCTTGCGGGGTAGACAGAGCTCTTGGTCATAAAACTCAAAGGCCACGATAAGGTGGAAAGTGGAATCAAAATAGTGATGGATTGCTAACCGCAACGCCTATCAACGTGATTTTCGACCAATCACTTGACCGGCTTTTACGGTCTGCGCGGGAAGAAAAGCAGCTGGTATGTTCTATGTTTTTCGAGCCCTATAAAAGAACCCCCCCCCCCCCCCCCCCTCCCTCCTTATAAGAGAACTATAAAAAGATTGCAATAATACCAACCTTAGCTACGGCATCAGATGTGTCAAGGCGGAGACTTCACCAACCACAACGGAACGGGAGGTAAATCCATATACGGCCGGAAGTTCGACGACGAAAACTTCACACTGAAACATACGGGGCCCGGCATACTCAGCATGGCCAACTCAGGGCCCAACTCAAATGGATCTCAGTTCTTTTTGTGCACAGCTAAGTGAGTATGGTTATACGTACTAGGTTTTATTTAACTGTGTGTCAAATCTTCGGACCTGAAATATTGCTTTCTTGATAATTTTTGATGAAAATGCAATATAATGGCCAATTAAGAGTCGCCTGGAAGCGCATGTCTCCGTACAAACGGAAAAAGGGAATTGTGGCAATATTTGATAATTTTGGAGTAAAATTAAGCATTTAATCAATTAATCTCATTATAATCTACGTACGTTCCTATACAGCTTGGTTAAAATACCAATGGTTTGAGAACTACAAGCCTTTTTAAATTTGTATGGAAATCTTAAGAGGCGTATAATTCTCAAACTATTAATAATTTAACCAAACTGTATAGGAACGTACGTAGATAATAATGAGATTAATTGATTGGATGCTTAATTTTACTCCAAAATTATCAAATATTGCCACAATTCCCTTTTTCCGTTTGTATGGAGACATGCGCGTCCAGGCGAACCTTAAGGCCCTACTCAAATGGATCTCAGTTCTTTTTGTGCACAGCTAAGTGAGTATGGTTAACTTTTATCAACCTACTTCAAAAAAAGGAGCATATCGATTCGACCCGTATGTATGTATAATACTGTCAGTGTTACACAGTTTTTGTGCTGACAGGGTTGAAAAGAAGATTGGAATGGATTTCCCATTGTAGATCGAAGATAAAGTATTAGTAAAAATACTTCAAAATCCTGATCATATAGGGCAACAGCTCCCTATATGATCAGGATTTTGAAGTATTTTTACCACTTAGTCCCCTCTCCCCAGGCGGGCGACGCTCTTATACAGGTTGATTTTGAACCTATGAGCTATATTGAAATCCCGGAATCAGAATCCTTAATTGAATACGGAATTGCAAAAAAAAACTATGTTCAAAATGAAAAAAATATATAGACCTATATGAAGTCACTGATCAGTTAGGTGAATTTCTATGGGAAGTCTCGTTTTATGTTTTCACCTTTTTTCCTAACAATTCTGTATTCCATAAGAGATTCTGATTTCGACATTTTAATATAGCTGATAGGTTCAAAATCAGCTTATATATCATACATTGGATTATAAGATGAGGTCCCCTTCCAAGCCGGAAAACATGCACATCAATGTGAAAAAACCTTCATTTAAGAGGGCTCTGCCCTATTTACTAACTCGGATGACAGGTGATGCCTATCAATCTAAAATTTACTGTTACAATGCGGGTTTTGCTTGCTCGAATTTGTTGAATTGCTTTTTATTTGGAATACAAAAACCGCATTGTAACAGCAAATCCTGGGGGGCTGAACGCGTATGTCTCTGTACAAACGGAAATAAGGAATTGTGGCAATATTTGATAATTTTAGAGTATAATTAATCATTCAATTAATTAATCTTATTATTGTCTACGTACGCGTTCCTATACAGCTTGGTAAAATTATCAATGGTTTGAGAACTATAAGCCTCTCAAAATTTCCATAAAAATTTTAAGCGGCTTATAATTCTTAAGCCATTGATATTTTGATATATTAATGTAAAACATTTTATCTTCACAGAACTGACTGGCTAGACAACAAGCACGTAGTTTTCGGGCACGTCATATCCGGTCTCGATGTACTCAAGAAGATGGAGAGGTACGGGAACAAAAGCGGGACGCCCTCGGCCAAGGTCATCATCAGCAATTGTGGAGAATTACAATGATTTCAACCATACCTTGTTTTATTTAAGACCTGGCTTTGGAAACGATAAAATATATTTATAAAGATATTCTAATTTGGTCCAAACTGTTCTTTGTTAAAAATTTACCACATAGTGCTACCGGTGCGTACCGATATAAAGAAGTTCTCGGTTACATCTTCAACAGAGGTGCTTCGGAATCCAGGTCAAGGAACTGAGGTTCGCCCGAGGGTACGAATCTATCCGGGCACCCGGATTTACATTTTTAGTATATGGGCTACTAGCTGTTACCCGCGGCTTCGCCCGCGTAATATACCTATAGCCTATGTCCTTCTCGGTACCCTAACCTATGTGTATGCAAAGTTTCATGATAATCGGTTCAGTAGATTCGGCGTGAAAGCGTAACAAACAAATAAACAAACAAACTCACTTTCGCATTTATAATATTAGTTGGGACTAGCTGATACCCGCGGCTTCGCCCGCGTAATATATGTATAGCTTATGTCCTTCTCGGTACCCTACCCTATGTGTATGAAAAATTTCATGATGATCGATTCAGTAGATACGGCGTGAAAGCGTAACAAACAAACAAATAAACAAACAAACTCACTTTCGCATTTATAATATTAGTTGGGATTGGGACTATATAATAAATAAAATAAAAATACACAAGCACGAGTCGCCGGAAACAGCTATGTAGTGTTCTCTAAAATTATAAACAAGATTTACTTGATTGTTTGTTTATTTGAATTTAATAAGCTCAGAAACACTCAACACGACCTGTCAATATGAGCAACTCCTAAGGGAGGAAGACGGAGATCAAAAAGAATTCCGGCAATCTCATTACAAATTGTCTGGCTGGCTGAACGTTTTTATAAAGGAACGTCGAATGTTTTTCGTGATTCCACCATTAGTCCTGAGGGAAAAGTTGTTCATATTGACGATTCGAGAGACTGTTATGAATCAGGGTTTTATATCTAAGTAGATAGAGCTAAATATTAAAAAATATTAAGTAAGTATAAAAAATATTGTGAGGTTGAGACCACCATTTTTCGATTTAGGGATCCGTTTCCGAGATATTTGGTTTTAATTCGCTAATTTTGTTAGAGCCCTCTATCTGCTTAACGGTTATATATGGATACGTGAAAAAAAATTACAGCAGTAAAATATATACTGAAGTTGAAAGGAAAACTATCAGAGCTGAGTACTAAGTACAAACTAAAAAGTGAAACAGAAGGGACGAGGCAGGGTCATTGGTGATTAGGCTTTTAAATTAAATACAGAACTTGCGCGTAACAACGGGTATTTTAATCCATTAAGGACACTCAGATCAACACTCAACATAACAATATAGTGGCTAGGCTAATGTTGTGCGGTCGGCTGCTCGGCAAAAAGTGACGCGTTCGCTCGGCGGAGCGCGCCGCGGTGAATACAACGGCGATATGGCGGGCAGTGGGGCGAGCTATGACGTCACGCCGTATCGCAATTCATTCGTTGCGTTACAATCGGCCATCCTGCAACAATTGCTCCCGCAATGAGAGCAATACACCAGATTACTCAAAATTGTCAAAATCCGACTATTTTTTAAGGAATACTCTAATAGACAGAAATAAAATCAAGACTAGGACTCATGGGGACATAACATGGATTGAACGCCTGGCTTAATGGCTTGGGCCATAGGCTTTTCTTAGGCGACACACTTGACTGTGATCCATGACTTGGGTTGATCCCCGACTTGGCTTGGATCCCTGACTTGGCTTGGCATGGATCCTTGGCTTGGCTTGGCATAGACCCATGGCTTGGATCCTTGGCTTGGCTTGGCATGGACCCTTGGCTTGGCTTGGCATGGACCCTTGGCTTGGATCATTGGCTTGGCTTGGCATCGACCCTTGGCTTGGATCATTGGCTTGGCTTGGCATGGAACCTTGGCTTGGATCCTTGGCTTGGCTTGGCATGGATCCTTGGCTAGGCTTGAGCCCTGGCTTGGCTTGAGCCCTGGCTTGGCTTGAGCCCTGGCTTGGCTTGAGCCCTGGCTTGGCTTGAGTCCTGGCTTGGCTTGAGCCCTGGCTTGGCTTGAGCCCTGGCTTGGCTTGAGCCCTGGCTTGGCTTGAGCCCTGGCTTGGCTTGAGCCCTGGCTTGGCTTGAGCCCTGGCTTGGCTTGAGCCCTGGCTTGGCTTGAGTCCTGGCTTGGCTTGAGCCCTGGCTTGGCTTGAGCCCTGGCTTGGCTTGAGCCCTGGCTTGGCTTGAGCCCTGGCTTGGCTTGAGCCCTGGCTTGGCTTGAGCCCTGGCTTGGCTTGAGCCCTGGCTTGGCTTGAGCCCTGGCTTGGCTTGAGCCCTGGCTTGGCCTGAGTTCTAGCTTCGCTTGAGCTCTAGCTTCGCTTGAGCTCTTGCTTCGCTTGAGCTCTGGCTTCGCTTAGGCCCTAGCTTCGCTTAGGCTCTGGCTTCACTTGGACTCTGGCTTCACTTGGGCACTGGCTTCACTTGGGCTCTGGCTTCACTTAGGCTATAGCTTCGCTTGGGCCCTGGCTTCACTTGGGCTTTGCATAGGCACTGGCTTAGCTTAGGTCCTGGTTTCACTTGGGCCCTACTTTCGCTTTGGCTCTGGTTTCGCATGGGCCCTGGCTTTGCTTGGGACATGGCTAAGCCTTGGTCCTGGCTTCACTCGAGTCCTGGCTTAGCTTGAGTCCTTACTTGAGCCACAGGCTTAGTATAGCCTACTGGCTTGGCTCAGACCCTGGCTTTACTTGAACTACTAGCTTGGCTTGGACCCTGGCTTTACTTAGACCACTAGCTTGGCTTGGACCCTTGCTTTACTTAGACCACTAGCTAAGCTTGAACCCTGGCGTAACTTAGATCACTAGCGTGCCTTGGGCCACTAGCTTGGATTGGACCATTGACTTGGCTTTATGACTAGGTGCCTATACATATACTTAACGCCTCTTAATTACTTTTTTTTGCAATAATACTCATCAGGCTGGTAAATAACAAATAGCTAGGAATATAGTCATTACTTTAACGACTAATCTGGCTAGGAATTAGCAACAAAATTGGCTGACCTGATAATTTAATTGGCTGTTCCTGACTCTGCTCTCGTCGAATGCCGTCTTTTCACTGTTCACGCTGTGAAGCTCTTGCAATCCTCGCAGCCTCGCGGTGGGAAACAGCCGCGTAGTGAAGCTCGTACAACCCTCGCAGCCTCGCGTTGGGATGCAGCCGTTGGACGACAGCTGGATAGTCCATGTTGCTCGAACATTCCGATGCCAGAAGCGTGTTCATGAAAAGAAACAAATAGTTTATTCTCCGAAAGCAAAAACTATCAGCACATAGGTTTATCTTTTACTGAATATAAAGCACACTACGTGTTCTTTTTAGGGTCAGTTCTTGAAATGCTAAGCAACTTTACGACTGACCTTTTTGCCGGAAATTTTTAAACGATTTTAGATGGAAATTGTGAAAAGGAAAACTTTTATTGAGACTACGGAAAATGAGGGTACAATACAATTGACTAATTGAATCAACGTTAACCGAAAAATGGAAGTAAATTAATAGCATCTCGGCGGCAATACTTAACCTGTGGTGAAAAATCCATCGGCGTGGTGATGAAAGACGATCTTTTTCATCGTGTTCCACTTCTGATGAAACAGAAGGGACGAGGCAGGGTCATTGGTGATTAGGCTTTTAAATTAAATACAGAACTTGCGCGTAACAACGGGTATTTTAATCCATTAAGGACACTCAGATCAACACTCAACATAACAATATAGTGGCTAGGCTAATGTTGTGCGGTCGGCTGCTCGGCAAAAAGTGACGCGTTCGCTCGGCGGAGCGCGCCGCGGTGAATACAACGGCGATATGGCGGGCAGTGGGGCGAGCTATGACGTCACGCCGTATCGCAATTCATTCGTTGCGTTACAAAAGTTATAAGCAACCAACTTATTAAATGTACTCGAAAATGAAAAATTTCATACAATTTTCATTGTTAGATGTTTTTGGTCCGTAAACTGTGAGGTGCGAGTGTGAACAGTGTGAACTCAAAGTTGTCATTCGCAACTACGGAACCCTACACTGCGCGTGGCCTGACACGTACTTGGCCGGTTTTTTGATTTATTAATTCAACCAGATAGTACCTAACATCCTTATAGAGATTTTAGGTAAATACAAGACACTTGCTTTGTTATATTGATTTTCCACTCATCTGATTCGCAAGAGCGCGCGGATTGTCCGAAGTGAATTGGAAACTTCGTTGAGAGTTGGAGCTAACACCACAACATGCAGCCAGCAACATGCATTTCTACTTAGATTTATCAGCTGTTTACTATACTCGTTGACTGTCTATGGCGCAGTCCAAAAAAATACACTACATACATACATATTAACACGAAATTGTCATAGTAAATTGTCGCTTTGCCCACTCCCTCCGTCCGGTACGGAGGTCGTGTTGCTCGAAGATTAACACGCGTCTTTCCCATAGGGGTAGGCAGTGACTATGGATCTCCACCTGCTACGATCCTTACAAACTCTTTCGCTTCATCCACATTCATTACACTTTTTATGCATGCTCACCGGTTTCGGGTAAGTACTCCTTACTCCTCCTTTTGAGAGAACTTCCGCAATTTGGTCACGAGATGGTTTGGACATATTGAGAGGATGGATGAAAGGAGACTTACGAAAGGTAGCGAAAGGTTACCTTACAGCAGATGTGGTTGGGACAGTCGGCCAGGGCCGGCCTCGACAAAATTATCGTGACCAAAAAAAAGTTAACTTTTTAAGTGCTAACGTAAAAACAGACATTGTCATGTCCATTTCGTGAGCGTCGATTAGTCGAATAGATGACGACCAAATCATATGGAGATTCACCGTAGCGCAGTGTTTAACACGCCAGCCTGCGACACGATGGGTCCCTTCCCTGGTTCGATACTTGGTCAGGTCATAATGGAAAACGATCTGTGTCAGATTGGCCTGGGTCTTGGATGTTTATCTATAATCATCATCATGATCATTCATCTACTCACATGTAAGAAGTCCACAGCTGGACATGGGCCTCCTCTGTGGACTTTTATCTTTGGGGGGTTTAGCCATACGTCATACCACGTTTGGTAAACGGGTTAGTGAGCGCAGTTTGGCTTACATTCATTCCGACGCTGCTGCCCATTGAAACCGTTTTTAAGCGAGGGAACGATAAGTTTGTTGGATGGGAGGAACGGGACAGGTATTAAGGATGCTACTTGCTCGGATGGCTTGGGGATGAGAAAGGAGCAGCTCGGGAGGCCGGGCGGACGCGCGTGCCCAATGCCATACTTGCAACCACTGGACAGGTAGTTGAGGGTGACACCCCTGACCTGTTTATCTATACCTCTAAGTACTATTAAAGAATATTGTATCATTTAGTTAGTATCTTAAGACACAAGTTCATTACTAACTGTGAAGCAAATTTGGGGTAGGTATTCCGCTTCTAATGAAACGCAACTAAATCATTCCTTGGAACGTACCTTTGCGCAACTAAAAGGTGCGCTTCGACGAATAATTTAGTTGCGTTTCATTAGATGCGCTTCAAAATGGTTGCGCTACGCGGAATACCTCAAAAAATTGTGTGATTACTATAAGTAAGTACCTATATTTTAGCTGTTTAAACCAAAATCAAGTAGGTTAAAACAACTTATTACCTAAGGATATGCATATACTAACTAAACAATCAATTTTAAGAACAAAATATCAACTTTGACAACTCATTGCGGAGAGAATAGTCGAAAATTCCATTTTCCTAATCAGATTGAGGTTATCTCAAATTTTATCAGCGCTTGTACAAAGAGTTGCTGCTTATTTAGGTCGCTAATAAAAATAAACTTTGCTTCCAGAATGGAAGTTTTTACAGCCTTAAAATTAAAGATAAACAACGACTTTTTAAGGGACTTCTTTATTAGGGTTTGCTTTCGGGTTCAACTTTGTTGGCATTTTCAAGATTACATATAAAGAGTGGGTTAGATGCCAGTCTGATAAAAAGAGCAGAAACAATCATTAAACATAAGGGAAAATTAGTAGATAATCTAAATGTAAGTACCTAAGTTAACAAAGTCGGACTAGTTTAGAAGCCTAGTCTAACAAAAAGAGCAGACACAAGCATAAACTTTATAGATCTATTTAAACATGAAAAAATACAATTTTCCCCTAACATTTAATATATAAGATACAATATATAAGTTACAATGTTTAAATAATTGAATTATGTGCCCAATACTCTTAAAATTTAATAAACCCTGTCTTTCGCCGAAATAGGTATACCTTAATGTGCCTATACAAAAGATGCATTCATAAAACGTTGACCTTAAAATTATAACAGAATATAAATATGAGAAGTAGAACTTAGTATGATTAGTATGAGAAATTGTAGTTTAAATTTCGACCAATAGGATAAAATAAGCTATATTTTTAGCTGCTACACGATTTATATATATTCCATAATTTCTACTTAAAACAATTTTTACGTATGCGTAAGTCAAAACTTAACCATACTTTGTAATTTTACTCATGTGGGGCTTACCGATTTCAATTTTTTTAACAAGCACTTAATTTTAACATTTTAACGTAGAATGTCTTGTTTTTACTTTATATACTTAATATTGTTACCGTTAGTGAACCGTATTCACCCCAGGTGCGAGAAGTAGTCGTATGAACTGACTTCTCACACGTACGTACGTAATACAGACATAACTGTTTGTTACAAAATCCTTATTTAGGAGGTTTTATTAAACATTTGGTGGCAGTACAGAGACATCAATCCCAAGACATTGTCATTGGAGAACAATTTAGACAATCACCAAAACGTTGGTGAAAGCCTTATTAAAAATTCGGAGGAACAAATAATTCGACTGTGTGTATTTCAGAAACCCTCATTGACAAGAGTTTAAAAAATGTAAGCGAACTTCTGATTGCTATTATGCTATGTCATATTCTTTTGTTGAGCTAAATGGAAATATTTAAAGGTGTATTTTATTTATTTTCGAACATGTCACTTATGGCTTCCAGATAAGAATAGGTTATTTAAAAAGAGAATAATGATGACGATATTAAAATTTTGCGTTGCTGAAAATATTTACTTTTGAGTAATATATATTAAATTGAAGTAAAATTGTTGTATGTGTAATTTATCTGTTGAAAATAAACGGAGACTATGCTACAAATGAGTGGACTATGTAAAGTGTATATAATCTGGCTAAGTGTGTAAACTTAGCCAGATTTCAGTCAGGAGCAGATAACTACTTATTTTAGCGTGTTATAGACGTATGAATAGATAAACAAAGGAGCTTAGTTATGTATGTACTTGCTTGCGGAACCCTAATAAAAAGTAAATGGTATTATGCAATTTTCTAGAATGCAGCAGTAGCGATTCCTAAGTCAACCTTGACTGTTCAAAAGCAGGCAAAATGCCAGTTGACCAGCAGAATTTACTAACAAATTTATTGATATGTTGATATGTTTTTCGTACCTTACCTAACAATTTTCGTATCTTAATCTTTTTACCCGACTACAGCGAAGCCAAGATAAGAACTATGATTTTCGTCGCTATGTACTCGTATCTTAGGTTTAAAGAATACCTAGTTTGGAATCGTGTTGATGCAAAAGCGCGAAACCTGAAATTAGTGCGTTCACAATCTAGAGAATCGATTCCACAAATAAGAACGGGGTTAAATTTTTAACAAAAAAAAATATTTTAGTTAAGTACGCCGCGTATGAATGATTATTACTTAACTCTATCATGCGGTGGCACGTGAAGTGGCATCGTCGCTATGGATCGCGCTTAATTACTATAGACTATATAATTTGCAACAAACACAAGAATCCACAAAATATATTCGTAATTAATTCATGAAAATTAAAGATATATATTTTTCATAAAGTTATATAAATACTTTATAATAAAAAAAGTTGGAGGATTAGCGTTTTGAGTGTTTGTTGGTTATGAGTAACTAGTTATTTATTATTAATGTACTTATTTGTTATTGTATCCACGAAAGCTTAAAATCACATATTTAGATATTATATACTATTATATATTTCGGCACTTCGCAATAGCTTTATTGTTATCAAACGACAGTCACGACTGACATTCTGTTCTATCCAAAAAGGTCCATAGGTACAGTTAAAGTCGGATTTCCAACGCAAGTCTTCCCAATTTTTCCGGATTAAAGAATACGAAGGAAATTTGGAATAAGAGACCCGCGGTGCCCTTCTTAAATGTAAAGAGATGTTTATTTTCTAAGAAAATCTCCAGAAGCCGGTTCAGTCAGTTTTGTTTGCTCCTATAAAGGTTGTCGAGTAGATTAAAGAAAAACACTTTTTTTCCTACCTTCTTCCCCCTAACTTCTATTCAGTGTAGTTATACAATGAGACCCGGCAACTGTGTCGGAGCCGTGAAGTGGCGACTCAGCCCGTCAATAATGAACAACTTTTTCTGTTCGATCAATGCTGGCAACGCGATTTTTTTACCACATTTTCCAAATTAAATTGAAAATGTTGATTTTTTTTGAAAAGTTCAATCCCATTCGGAAAGTTGTTCGTATTGATGGGCTCAGTCACCCCTTTAACGCTTCGACACAAGTTGTCGTGTGTGGTATGTCCTGTTCCGCCGGTAGATGGTAACGGTGGCCAATTTTCTAGGAAACCAAGGCATAACCATACCAGTAGTCTAGTCTGGTAATTTTCTTTGACTGTTCTTTTACTACTACTTTTTCAATACTTTTGTATTCTGAGGTTATTTCTTATTTTAATTATAGCATAGCTCTGTACGCTGGAGGTGTCTGGCCAAGATTAGAGATGCCTGTGGCTTCTTATTCTTCACATAAAGTACTAGAAGTGACACCTATGATCTCGTAGGTAATCTTACGAAACACGAGCTTCGTGGCGCAGCGGAAAATGATATTTTTCAGATTGACCTGGGTCTTGAATATTTATTTAAGACTTGTTACATCCAAATGCTTTGAATAGATTGTTTTATTTGATACTACCTTTTTCTACGGCTTTGTTCGCGCAAATTATAACCTATTATATATATATATATATATATATAGGCTATTTTACCCAATGATTATGTAGCTTTCTTAAAGTCTTCTTCTGCTTTATAATAAGGCTTCCACAAACAATTCCGTGATTCTGCCAATCTCCAGTCTAATATTTCACACATTTCGTTTAATCAAGTATACTAATTCCGTATTGTATAACCTAACTGCCTATAAGCCGTTGGTCTCGACTGTTATCATTGATGTAGCTTGTAAAATCTGACACAAGTGTTGGCCACTTACACACTAGAAAACAAACAACAAACAAACCTAATTTATTTTGTAATTTCCAGTAAACTATGATCTGTGCGCGAGCGCTTTCAAGCCTTTGAGGCGCAACTTCAAAGGAGCTAAGTTTCTGGGCAAATTGCTCCAACAACGTTGCCTTATCAATTCATTTCTGTTATTTGGCTTGTTTGTGTCTTGAATGTAAACTAGTCTTGACTTGAACTCGTGACTGGAACAGTTTCCGGGTCTGGGAAGGATTTTACTTAAAACGTGAAGCAAATGGATTTGTTATAAGAGAAATAGTGCTATTTATAATAAGTATAGGTACCTACTCACCTTCCATGCTGGTTTTGGGGGAAAAGAAAAAACATAGAATGTACCAACTGCTTCGCTGCGAATGGGCGCAAATCTAAGGAATCATATAAATTGGCGGTGCGGCTAGCAACCCATCACTATTTTGAATTACGCGTTCTATCTTTAAGCCTATCATCATGCTAAACGTGGCCTTTCGCACTTATCACTTACAGGGTAAACAGTAAACATATATGGATATATGCTGTCTATACTTTTTATGAATAAATTGTAAGCGTTAGTTATTATGACACAATAGATATGTTTTAATTGCAGCTCTAGCTTACATATGGCTTTGATAGTACAGAAAGGGTCGTTATCCTGCACTGGAGACTGAGAAAGACGTGATAATGATTTTTAAATTGAATATGGCCGGGCCCTAAGCGTAATGTGAGGAATTATTTGTTTAACATTAGCATAGTATTCGAACACATATAAAGAATAAAACCTAGGCTACATTACTGTTACCAAAAGATTAAAGATAAAAGACTTAACCTCCAAGTGACACGTAGAGTTCTTGGCGGGAATTTAAGCGGACTACACGGTGTCTGTTTTGGATTGTTTCGCAAATTGATTCTAGTGGACTTTATAATGTGAAATTGGTGTTATTTGGTGTTATAAATGCCCATATTTAAGAACAATGTGTAGAATAACTAAAATCCGGGACCTCCGTGTCGCAGGCTGGTGAGTTGACCGCTGCGCCACGGAGCTAAGCAAAAGAAGGGTAGGAGTTTGTTGGACTGGTGGAACGGTATAAAGGTATTTGGTATGCTACTTGCTTGGATGGATTAGGAATGAGAACGCAGCAGCTCGGGAGGCCGGAAAAGCGTACCCGATGCCATACCTGCAACCATCAGACAGCACACCTGACCTGATTTTCAATCCACACAAAAATATTAAGTAATCTTCGCCTCTTCTTCTTCTACCTTTACCTTATCCCTTTTACTTCTACTTTGTTATGTGGGGTCGGTACAGTATGTCATTTCTTTCCAACTTGATCTGTCATCCACCATAGCCTTTGTCACTCCCTTCCTGTTCATACTCTCTTTGACACAATCGATTCATCGTTTCTTAGGTCTTCCCCCTGTTTCGCGTTCCATCTACTTTCAAATCTAATGCCTTTCTTGTGATATGACTTTCTTCTCTCCTCATCACATGCCCATACTAACTCAGTCTATGACTATTATAATAATAAAAATCTTCGCCTAATTTTGATAATTAAATTGCGTTATTAGGTCTGTGTCAGATCAAACTTAAACGTGAAGATTTTAGAGATATGGTCATATAATGACTAACGGTTTAGTCAGGATCTCTTGCAGTTCTGGCTAGTAAAGATTTTATAGCTCCTACACTAAAGAGGGATGGTATTAACTCGTTATACTGATGCGAACGCGGCATTTGGTAAAAAGGCGTCCATTCTTAGAGCCAGGTTTTATTTTCATGTAATAAAAAAAGGCCATACACGGACCGGATTAAGGAGAGTAAAGTATGTTGTTGTATAAGGGAAAAGTGAAAACTGCTTTTACAGATTTCTAAAACTGCCATATTTGACCATGTACTCAACTGGTTAATACATAATAAAATATAAGTATTAATTAAAACTATTTATCGAAAAAAAATTTTTTTTTCAATAAATAGTAATTTTTAGTATCAAAGAATACCCCATTTACCTATCTTGATAAGACACCTTGTATAGAGGCGATAGGAACCAAAAGTCTAGCCTAAAAGTTAGAACGGAGTGTACAATGTAATGAGATATAGTTTAATAATATGGGGAAATGGAACAAATATAAAAAGAGTATTTACAGCACAGAAAAGGTGTATACGAGCTATAAGCAATATTGCACCATATGTATCATGCAGACCTTTCTTTAAATGTTTGCAAATATTAACCCTCCCCTGCTTGTATATATTAGATATATGCATTTTTGTAAAACAGAATATCCATCTGTTTGTTCAAGCAAGAGATATCTTTCATAGATCCACTAGGAATGGTAGTAGAATTGTGCTGATGTAGTTCCGCAAAGTGAGAAATATAATAAAAACTGTTACGCTATGTGCAGAAAAATATATAATAAAATACCATCAGAAATAAAAGAGCTTCCAGTAAACAGATTTAAATCATCTCTTCGTAAATGGCTGATTGATAAATGTTTTTACTCAATAAATGATTTTTTAAATAGATAAGTTGATCGATGCATGGATTAATAAATTAAGTAACATTGAATGCAAGTGCGTTTAACTAAAACAATTACATCTTGGAGCAAAATAAATTTGCATGCTATTAAATATGGCTAAATAGGTTAAGCTACTTGATAATTTATTATATTTGTGACATCTTATATTGTATAGGTACCCTATTTAATGCGAATAAAGATTATTATTATTAAATCAATACAGTTCAGTGGCAGAGCGAACATGACCGATCCTAATGAAAATTATGGAAAATAAATAAAAATATGTCGACATATGCAAAATACATTCAATTTAGTATATTTTTTTATTGCCTATAGAGCACCAAAAAGATAAGGCATAAGGGTACATAATGAGGGCTCGCTAAGTTGTCTACCTAATATTTTTAACGAAAGATTTTTGAAAATTTTTTTGAATATTGGCGCTTATTTTCTTCTGTTGTTTAATCCATATGACCATTATTTACAATTTGATGACAGTGGTCATCATTATTGCGTAAAATCTTTTCAAGAGCCACTCCATTTTACAAATATATTAATCTCTACGCCGTAGAGTCTACGGTGCCAATATAACTATATTCTAGAACTCACTATCACATTTCTAACATTGCACAACATTTCCCTTTACAACCAAGTAAATATTTCTCATTACAACTAAGTAAATACTCAGAAAACTTCGCGCCGGTCAAGTTAATTTTTTCGCAATTTATTTTGACACCGTCGCGAGTCGAGTTTGCGCGGGACAACCTCGGCATTCATCATTTAGATTTACAGTCGCCGAAATAGGTCTCAAGTGTACGTGTTTCAGCATTTTATTTATTTCCTTGTTGCTTTTAAACGTTTCCACCGTCTCAATGATGAATATTTTTACTCAACTGACCCACCCGGCAGGAGGATAATGCTTTTTGCTCATATATATTTATTTATTTTTCATCAAGCAATGTAAATCCTATCCTAATCCGAACTTCCTAACTGATATTATGAATGCAAAAGTGAGTTTGTTTATTTGTTCGTTACGCTTTCACGCCCTATCTACTAACTGATCGTCATGAAATTTTGCAAACACGTTGTGAGGAGTATAGAGAAGGACATAGGCTACATTTCAACTCAAGCAGCGCCGCAGGCGAAGGTGGTTTTTTTTTTTCTATATTAACTAATCTCTTTGGTACCAATAGTACTAGATTCAGGAACCACTTTCTCATTATTATATATTGCACGATATTTCTCGGTACAACCAAGTAAATATTTCTCATTACAACTAAGTAAATACCCAGAAAACTTCGTGCCCGCCGGTCAAGTCAATTTATTCGCAATTTATTTTGACACCGTCGCGAGTCGAGTTAGCGCGGGACAACCTCGGCATTCATCATTGAGATTTACAGTCCCCGAAATAAGTTTCAAGTGGACGTGCTTCAGTATTTTATTTATTTCCTTGTCGCTTTTAAACGTTTCCAGCGTCTTAAAGAATACTTTTACCCGACCAACCCACCCGGAAGGAGGCTAATGTTTTTCCCATATCATCATCATCATGATTAGGTCTTTTTTTAGTCTCCACTGCAGCAGCACGACCCTCTCTGCACTACCAGAGCCATATATTAGCCGAGCAGTCACACTCTCCATGCTGGCCAGACGGGTTGAAGAGGTCTCTTTGATGTTATAAGCTTTGTTCAGCTTGTGTTTCCTAAGTCGCCGTCTACGACATTCACAGGAAGACTTGAAGTGGTGGTGTTATTCAACTCTACCGGTAACCACATGGCTCATACCAAAAATGTGTTTATTGCAAGAATTTATTTATTTTTATAATCATCAAACAATGTACATAGTCTACAATGACATTAAAGATAAACAAGATTTGTCTTCACATCCGATTTGACTCGAATTCAGCACAAAAGAACAGACATACTTGCATACATCTATAAGTCCTGAATTTTTTTTAAGTGCGAGGTGTCATTAGATTCGCCTTCTGCAAAGTGTCAAAGGCTATATGACGTATGAAAAACATCTATATGGCGGATGTAAACTGTCAAAAGGGCAATCAGGCTTTAAAAATTGTTGCTTCTTCTTTTTATTGAGACCAAATGGTTCCTTCTAAATATGTTTTCACTTCTGGCCAGTGCTTGGCCACGCTGATCGTCGTCTCACTGGCTTCGTTAAGGTCCTGAACTGTGCAGGCAGTATATAGTAGTTACTTAAATTGTAGCAACATGAGTTCGTATGTCACCAAAATTCCCAGAACCTGAAAATGCAATAAAATGTTATAACTGAAAATAACAATATTTCGTAACACGATATGAATGGTTTTGTAGTAACAAATCTCTATAAATATGATAATTTTCGAGCGTATTTTCTAAGGATGTGCAAAATTCGGTTCAAAGTCAGTTCGAAAATGATTATTAAAGTTACCAATTTATTCAGTAAACCTCATCATCATCATCACCTTAAAACCGCAAGAACTCCACAGCTGGACATAGGCCTCCATTAGGATTTTCATCGTAGGGGGTATTATCAACTCTACGTTTCCGTTACCAAATTCATAGGCTCATTAAGTGAGCATGATAGCTTTTTAAAAAGTTAAAAAAAATTAAAACGTCCCAACTATGTATGTATATGTATGTATCCTAACTAACTTGTTTGTTTGTTTGTTACGCTTTCACGCCGTATCTACTGAACCGACCACCATGAAATTTTACATACACATAGGTTAAGGTAATGAGAAGAACATAGGCTATATATCACGCGGGCGGAGCCGCGGGTAAAAGCTCATAAACAAAAGGCAATCGCAAATTAATGATCATCAATTGATATTTAAAATATCTTACGATGAATAAAATATTTAACTTTGATACTTTATTAATTTCACCGGACTAGGTATCACCATATCGTACGAGTTGTCTCAGTTTCTTCGTATGTTGCCAATTTACCGCCGTGCTTGCTCGATATACCCTGACGGGGGCGACTCAGAGCGTTAATTTAAATAAATTTCCTTGGGACTCTTTGGGACTCAACAAAGCTTCCAAAATACCCTACATATTTTAATTCTATTACAAGTTTGTTCGTTTGGCGGAGGACCTGTGAGATCAAGTTTTTTTTTCAAGTACCGAGCATAGGTACTCCTAGTTTCCATAAAATTCCATTGAGTAATATTTGCAGAGCAATGAAAACTGACACTTGTTGGTTGATAACAGCTTACCGGCTCTTACACGCGTAAGTCCGAGGCCCCACACTAGGCACACTAGCGACGCCAATAATTTTATTCCTAATACCTTACAAATAGAAAGAAATTCATGAATGTAAATCATATAAGCCTTAGCAAATAACCTGAAGTATTTTTTTAATAATGTTTTAATATTTTTTCCGGTAATCAGTAGTTCTCTTAATGACTTAAATCAGTGATAATAAAACATTATTAAAAAAATACTTCAGGTTATTTACTAAGGCTTATATGATTTACATTCTTGAATTTCTTTCTATTTGTAAAGTATTAGGAATAAAATTATTGGCGTCGCTAGTGTGCCTAGTGTGGACCCTTAAGTAAGTAAAAATAGAGCATATATTATAATGGAACCCTATAAATAGGGACTCACCGTAAGGATCATCTCTTTAGTAATGTAGAAGAACTCAAAGCCACTCAGCGCGATGTTTGAATGGTAGACTTGTTGCATGAAGCGATGTGTCTGGGAATTGAATAACTGCTTATAACTCCTTTTTCCACTTGAACTGTTCACGTCAATAAGTGATATTTCGATACTCAAAAATATTACTTATTGACAAGAAATTATAAAAAAAATTTTTTGCTTTCAATTATTCTTTTTAAGTGTCCCTCTATCCAATACCCAATACACCAATTACCTTTTTGTATCTGATCCATACTTAAAAACGCAAAAGAGACTCTGTCTGTCTTGCTTTCACGCTAAAACTACTGAACCGATTTAAATTAAATTTGGTACATATCTATCTATGTACCAAATTTAATTTAGAGCCTAGAGCCTCAGAACATAGGCCATAGACATAGGGAGTGCCATCTATTTGCAACAGAACCATATGGCTAGATTCTCATTGATAGTGACATTATCTTCGAACATTGCGTGGGTCTATTTTTAATATCTTTGTACTGACGATTTTTTCATGCTTGGGATATAAATAAATGTGGGTTTCTTACGTCATAATTGTATGCTGCCCGTGCTATAGAGTGCAAGCAGTTCAAAGGTTCCCGACTGGATGTGTACAAACGCGCACAAATTAGAGATATAGACACAGTTTTGAAGAACACGAAGAATGCTGTGAATGGCTTGAAGAACTTCGCTTGCAAGTCGCCACTAGAAAAGAAATGTGCGTGTTAGGACTCAATGATTATAAGCTTATTTAAAGCATAAAATTTAAGCAACTTGTACAATACACAGCTGGCATATGGAGACTTATTCTTTACGATAGTACACAACCACTGCTCGAGTTACTAAATAGCCAAAATTAAGCGGTGCTAGTGTTTTTTAAATGGCAAAAATACCACTATATCCTTGCTATTTAAGAAACACCACACAAAAATACTTCAACAGATATCGCTTCCGATTAGTTTTACGGGTTTAAAATCGTTTGAGGGATCTGTAATTCCATACTTGACTTTATGTCGGGGTCGAATTTAGCGCTACCAATAGGTATGTGATACAAATAAAATTGAATAAATACCATACCTGTTTTTGGCAACGCAAGCCGCGTACTTTGTGAAAGAAGAAAAGTTTTTCTTCCTGAAAACGAAAATATTTGACTGCTGAATAGCCTTACACAAGTTTAACAATTAGTTTATAATGGTACTAAATACTCAGTTTGTAGGACCTTACTCCAACTTATGATAATATATTAAGCGTGAAAAAAAACTGGCAGCTAAGCAGTTCTTCAATGGCCAGAAGAATTAAAATTATTTCGAAATTTAAAATGAGAACCAAATTGTTAGTGTAAGTCTCTTGTTGTGCTTCCGTGCAAACAACAAATTAATATATTCACATATATGATATTTTAAGAATGGTTTTGAACTAACGTGATAACATAATAGAACTGCCCGCACGTGTTGTACAGGTCAATAACAAATGCGATGAAAACTATCGGGTTTATCTTCTTATCGATAACTTTCACAAGTTTCGTTAGCTGTACGTAATGTTCTTGTATTTTACGCCAGTCCATGTACATGACACCACTGTACTGCAACAAAAATAAAATATTATACGTCTATAATACAGGCTGATTTTGAAGCTATGAGCTAAATTGAAATCTTGGAATCAGAATGTCGGTGACCTTGGTTCTTCTACGGATCCTCGTTTCTGATTCGATCTCGCAGAGAAACACCGAGCATAGCCCTCTCCATAGCTCTTTGAGCGACCTTGAGCTTTCTTATGAGGCCAATAGTAAGGGACCACGTTTCGGAGCCCAGCGGATTAGCTCTTTGAAGTGGCAGTGGGCGGG
Source organism: Rhodophaea formosa (assembly GCA_963082605.1). Taxonomy (NCBI): domain Eukaryota; kingdom Metazoa; phylum Arthropoda; class Insecta; order Lepidoptera; family Pyralidae; genus Rhodophaea; species Rhodophaea formosa. Next base: position 18,082,983 of record OY720207.1, read on the forward strand.
GCACATAGGGCGAAGAACCGATGGCCGATGGGGCAGAAAGGTTCTTGAATGGCAACCACGTACCGGCAAGCGCAGCGTTGGACACCGCCGACCAGGTGGTCGGACGACCTAATAAAGGTCGCAAGAAGACGCTGGATGCAGGCCGCTCCCAACCGGTCATATTGGAAATCCTTGAGGGAGGCCTATGTCCAGCAGTGGACTTCTTGCGGCTGAAATGATGAATCAGAATCCCTATTGGAATACAGAATTGCAAGAAAAAATATATATGGTGCTATTAAAAATGTTTAATAACATTTTCTCACATGATAAAAATGCATAATAACATGAAAATAAAACAAAAAACTTTAAAACAAAATTACAAATAGCAGTTATTTTATATGAACGTTAGAAAATGTTTATAAAAATTTTTAACAGCAGTTTCGTATTATTGGTCCCACCGATAATACGAAAAAACAATTTAAACCTCCCATCTAAGTCACCGATCAGCTGGGCGAATTTTTATAGTAAGTCAAGTTTTATTTTTAAGATTTCATTTTTTTTTCTTACATTTCTGTATTCCATTGGGATCCTTATTCTGAGGTTTTAATATTGCTCATAGGTATAAAATCAGCTTGTATGTGTGTTCATACTAAAACCCAATATATTTTACTACCTTTTTTTGTTCCGCTCTTATAATAGCATTCAGATTGTTAAACCTATTTTCAAGGTAGACACTGCAAGCTATTATGAAAATGTCGTTTAGTGTCGGTATGAATATATTTTGAAATCTCATCACCTGAAATAAAAAATAAATCAAAAAAATTCAATGGAATTAATCTCTGAAAGTATTGATCGTACCATAAGTCATCATATGAGACAATGTTAACAACAGTCCTTTCACCCCTTTTCTGCTATCTACCCTGGGGGGCTTATAATATGTTTTGCAGGATACCTCAAGCAACGACCGTACCAATTTTTTAAAACTATACTTTAAATTCCCAAAATCGCTCATTCTCCTGTTCTTATTTTTCTTATGCTAAAATATATACTAGAAATACCTGAAAAATGACACCTGCAATGTAACTAAAATCCACGTATTGAAATATAACACGAAAAACGCGATGAAGGTATGTTTTCAGGAGGTTTTCATCGTCCAGAGGTATGCATTTGCCCACGATATGGTTTAGGAAGACCGTGTTCAGGATACATTGAACTGAAATACAAAATAAATTATCGAATTAGAATAAACTAGCAATTTTCCCGTGACTCCGTCCGCGTTAAACTTCAGCCCGCTATTTTAACATCTTGGGGTTGATTTCTAAAAACATCACACATATTGAGCTAGCCTCACAGTAAGTTGTGGTTACTAACACAACGATACTAGGTATATTTTATAATTGATGCTTATAAAGATAAACATTCAAGACCCAGGTCAATCTGAACACATCGGTTTCCATCTTAAGGCGCTCTTATAGTAACACTAGCGCCACCCAGCAATTAAATTCTTTAAATCCTAAATTTTATCGAATTTTAAAAATCTAACAAGTACAATACTAGTAAATTACTTGTAGTTTTTTTTAATTATCACAAGTAATTTACTAACTAGTGCCATATTTAAAGAGAAAAATCGATTCGAAAAGTGGCCACTTTTGGCGTTAACCTGTTTTTCTCTTAATTTAACAAACTAATATTAGTGAAAATAAATACAAAAATACTACCAGTAATTTACTAGGTACGTACCTGTCAGATTTTTAAAATTCGATTTAATTTAGGATTAAGAGAATTAATTGCTGGGTGGCGCTAGTGTTACTAGAGGAGCGCCTTACCCTTGCTGGGTATTGAACACTGCGCCACGAAGGCTGTGAATAATAGCAGTACCAATGATTTTAAATAAAATAATCGCTATTTCCGATTTCGCGATGAATTACAAGAACTTAGTACTACACTAGAATTATAATATTTATGGTTACAATTAGCATACTCACTTAATGAACCAAAGCATGCTACTACAACTAACATACGAATGTTTCGCACAGCCAAGCTGTTCTTCCTGATCGGCGGTAACTTCCTTTCTATTGCCAAAATGTTCTTAAACATGAGCCGGAAATCCTTGGCGATCTTCAGCACAAATAGTGATGCTATAAAGCCACATCCGTAGTTTATGGTTAAAGCTGTAATGAAAAAATATAACGCTAGCCAAAGTCCATATAAGATTAACGTAAAGATTGCGAGCCTCATACAAAAATATTGGTCCAGCCCCAACATAGGCACTATTATACAGCATGTAAATTGACCGTCGACATTCCCTTAACGGGGCGACTCAGACGAACAACTTTTCCTTTGGGACCAATGTTGGGAACTCGATTTTTTTACTTCCCATTACTTATTGTACGGGCAGCTAAACATTTTTGTATGAAAAAGTAAAAAAAAATCGAGTTTGAAGCATTGAATCCATGCTGTAATTTGATTTGGTAGTTAAGTCGATTGAATAATTATATTTTTTAGTTATGGTAGAGACTCGCTACCGCTGCTATGCTTCGTTCGGTGGGTGAGAGAGCCGGAGGCCCATCTCCCTCTCCCATCTGGGGAGGGAAAAATAAAAGGCCGGCAACGCTCCTGTGACACCCCTGGTGTTGCAGTTGTCCATGAGCAGCGGTGATCACTTAGCATCAGGTGACCCGCTTGCTCGTGTGCCGTCTCATAACATAAAAAAATTTATACCATTCTACTAATAAGTTTATTTATTCACTGGATTCTCTAATCTGAAGGATTTATTTACATCAGAAGAAAAGTAAAACGTAGTGATTAAAACGAGTTTACCCACTTACAGCCTGGTCGATTAGTACCTGAGCGAATAGCACCTGGACGGACAAGTCCACAAAAGGCACGGCACGGTGGGCAGGTGCTGTTCCTGAATTCAAATTTACTTTATAATGTTTGTCCATTAATAGCAGTTATGTGACTCAGCAGCTAGTGCTGGGATGTATTCGTTTAACAGGACGTTATGAAAATAAAAAATGTCGACAAATATCAGTAGAATGTAAATGAACCAACATTAGGTGCTATTCGTGGACTAGGTCAGGTGCTATTCGCTCGGGTGCTATTCAGGCAGGTGCTGTAAGCGGATAAACTCATTAAAATGCTCTTTGATAAAAAATGTTTTATGTTCTCTGCTGTCATTAGTAAATTGGCGCTACTTTACGATCCCAATTTCAATGTGCATTTTAATTAATTTAACCTTCCTTTTTCTTTATTAAATGTTTATTTTCGCTTAAATATATTTTATCTCGTATTTCATAGTATAAAGGATAGTATGTGACTCTTGAATAAAACGGATTTATACTGAGGGCCATGAATTACTTGTATCGCTGAGGATTTGGCCTTTACTCTCCGCGCTGGCCAGACGGATTGACGTGGTCTCTTTGATGTTTATAAGCTTTGTTTAGCTTGTGTTTCCTAAGTCGCCTTCTACGACAACCACGGGAAGACGTGAGTGGTCCTATTCTACTCTGCCGGGAACCATACGGCACTTACTTATATGAATGTGAAATGAGAAAACTTATTTTTCTATTTATCTAACATACTTACAAGTAATAGGATATACTAATCCGGAGTGGACGAAATCCCATAAATAAACTCCCAACAGAATAGCTTGCACCATTAGGACCGGAATGTTGATACATATTGTATACGGCGACGTCCATTTAAATAAGAAACTGAAAATTCAAATGTAATTAATTCCCCAACGTCATTACGCCGAACAATTCATCATGTCAGCCGTAAAAAGTCCACTGTTGGACATAGGCCTCCCCCGACGATTTACATAATTGGTGGGAGGATTAGCCATGCGCACCACGCTTGGCAGATAGGTTGGTGAGCGTTAGTTGACCCATCGTAAGATGGGAGATTTCGTTATTTTACCGGGCCTCGAGGCAATGGCAGCTTGTACAACGGCATGAGGTCCCAACCCCTTAGCCGTACGATTTGTTCTAAGAGACTCACATAGATGGCGCCACTCGAAACTACACAGCATTGTATATCCCGTATTATAATATTATAAAAAACATTATTCACAAAATACATCTTATTAAAAATGAGAATAATATTTTAGGCATAATATTTTTAAATGACACCTTATATTTAGTAAAATTAGGCTAACGCAGATTACTGCCATTGAGTATCGAGTAGCAAGCAACTCTTCTGCGCCATACATTCGCCTACTTTTCGCCACCTTAATTTTGTCCAATATTTTTGTATGAGGTGGGCAGAATATTATGTTAGTATTCTATTGTCTTTGGAAATTTGTAAATAGATGCCATGAGGGACATAACGTGGCGTAGGTTGTTGCTATGGTTTCTAATAGCGATTTTAGGAACAGCAACTCAAATTTTTGCTTGACAGGCTGAAACGTGCCGTGTGGCAACAAAGCTGCGTTGGCGTGCCGACGGCGAAGCGAAAGTAAAGTGCCGTATGGCATCTGTGTCGGGCGACAAAGAGAATTCATAATAACCATCAATCTAGGCAAAAATATTGCTATTTTAACAGTATAACAATCATCAGCAAAGAAACGTTTCCCGGAAAAAGTGTTGAAAAAAGAGTTTTCAGATGCCTTCTATTTTTATATTTGTCTTATTTTTAACAAATATAAAGCCACAAGAAGTTTCAAATAAAGAAAAACCTTTTGAACAGGCTTTTTATTTTGGCACACACAAAGAGCTTGTTTAAAGAGAGGCGAGGCGTTGGCGGCGTGAAGCGTTTTCCATTCACGCAAAGGCGTGCGCGTCCAATGCTGCGTGTAACACGGCGCTGTCTCAAGCCAACGTTTGAATATACGCCTCTATAAAGGGCCTTATACGTTTCCATATATTAGATTTTTTTACAAAACGCGCCGCCTAAAACACACTTATGTTCAGGACTCAATTATTTTTTAACATATGTTTCGATACTAAAATTAAAATTGATACCCAACATCATAGATAACATGATTAATGATTAGGTATATATAATAAATTGTCTAGAAGAGAGACTTACCTATTTTCATTTTGTTTTTCCAAACAAACCGGAAACAAGCAAAAGTATCTATAGCACATTAAAGGCCATTTAACACAACTATAGAAATCTCCAATCGTATTTGTATTAGTATTCTTCACAAAACGGGACCCGGCCCATCGGAGCGACATCGTTAAATGTGTGTTTATTGTTTTTGCGTTCCTTTCGCTGAATATGGAGGGTATAGAATTGTAACTTCTTATAATTTTAAACAGTGGCGGCATTGATAGCGTATAGGTCGCAGGGAAGCAGGGAAAGTGACTGTCGTTCGCGCTCTATCTAGATTATAATAGATACTATACGTCATTTCAACACATATACAAAACAAGCGTGTCAGGGGCGGTACTGTTATAAAGGTTTTGAGTTTCAAGGTAATAAGAAATGAAAAAATCTGCTATTATCTTAAATTTAAAAAGACACCTACTTAGAGCAAATATTAACTAATGCATTTTTTTAAATTTGATATACGGTAAGTATATCAAAATTTAAAACCGTAAAGTACATCAAAATTCTAACAAATCGTGTAGTTTTCTTTAATTTTTAGTCATCATCATCATCATCAGGCTTTTTTTAGTGTCCACTGCAGGAGCACGACTCTCTCTGACTACCAGAGTCATATATTAGCCAGAACAGTGAGACGAGTTGAAGAGGTCTCCTTGATGTTTAAAAGCTTTGTTTAACTCGTGTTTCTTAAGTCGCCTTCTACGACATCCACGGGAAGACATAGTGGCCCTTTACTACTCTGCAGAGAACCACATGGCGCAACTTCATTCATATAACGATTTAATATTTTCAGGTATCCTTCTATACTCTCGTTACTCCTTTTTTATACGTACTTAACATGAGAGGGTGACACTTTTGATAAATTGTTTTATTTGTTTCCCTTCAAGTCATGCTTGATGTGTGTTTTGTTAAGCGTTTTGGTAAGTACTTGATTTGTTTACAAACGAGTTAGAAAGACTACAGCCGAAGGTTGCAAAAAAACACAAAGTATTTTAACACTAGATTTAATTATAGTCCATTAAAATTTACAGAGTTCATATAAGTAATTAATAAAATCTACGTAAGTGACAACCGTTCGATGTCAGAACATGAAGTGTCGAAGATCGGTGAGAAATCGCGGGCGCGAACCTCGCGACGCGGGCGGTCGGTGAATCACGCGCAGGTGCTCGCTTTTCGGAACTCGCGGTACAGCGGTGGTCTGTCGTAACTCCGCGGCATGACGCGATGATGCGGCGTTATTCATGTTCTAGGACTGTGTAACTCCTCCCTCCATAGAACGGCAACTATTCGCTAGGGATGTTGACGTGATGTTGCAGGTGTTGACCTTTATATCTTTGGGTTCCGGGCATTTCAGGTTCTTCATTTCAGTCACGTATGAATTACATTCAAATCCGGAAGTCTGATTTGCTATGTTCTTTATGCGGTAACTTTGACGTTTCCGGTATAGTGCAATAGTGAGAGATAGTGCACAGATACCAATGATGATAGAGTAGATTGGTATGGTTGTATGATAGAGACTACTGGCGTCCATTTTCTCTAGCCTTACCGGGTGTTGAAGTAATATCTTCGTATTAGTATCATGTAGTTGCTTGAGATTAATAGAGTTAAGTTTCACAGTAGACTGAAGGTGAGATTGTGCTGACTCGATAGGTGGAAGTTCAGCTATCTGCACGGCATGGCCCTTGATGTGGTTTCGAATATTTGCGATGGTGAATTCTGGTGTCTTCAGGATACAGTTCGGTGGAATAGATACAAGATAACTACCTCTTAGAGTTTTGTAATATTCGTGTTCACAGGATACGTGCACCTTGGTGGATATAGGTAGGCTGAGCGCGTAGTGCTGGTCGTCGAGCTTCTCCAAAGCTGATCTAGTTAAGTTGATGTAGGTAAACTGGCACGAAGAGACGACATGTTGGTCTAGTATTAGGCGGTGAATGCAATCTTCGGTATCAGATTTCTCGTACTGCTGCTTTTCCTCGCAAAGGTACCATTTGCTTATCTTCGGACATTCAGTCTCTATGTATCTAGAACCTGTTCTCTGAATTGCTATGTAGGATTGGATAGGAATGATTATCTGATTATTCTGATTGGGGATGATAGATAATTTATAAAGGATAAAGGTTAAAGGATTGGCAATCGGTATCATAAAAGCTAAAACTAACTTATTTCCAGAGTAATAAGATCCTGTCTTAATCACCTCATAGTAATCTCTTAGATCTAAATCTAATAATCCATCTTTACGATAAAGTGATTTAAGTTTAAGTAACGTGCTATTAAGTGCATGAATATCTAACATATAATGTGCAGTGCTCTTACTCTTAATGAATGCTAACATATTCTCTAATTTATATAGTTCATCGGATAAACTATTCGTATTATCTGTCAGGATTTGTAGGTATTGGATTAAATGAGCATATTTTATCCTTTCATTCTCATGATCATTAACCGAATTTAAAATAAAGTCAATTATGTTGCTAATGTTCTTCTGGTTCTCCACTATATTATCTAAAACTAACGAATGCTGAGCTATCCAATCTTTACCTAAACTTATATGATCGTTAACTTTAGTTTCTAATTGATTTTGATTAGCTAAAAGGGTTTTTATAGCGGCGTCATACTTAATGGCATCTGTGTAATCAAGATTGCCAGATATGCTTTTAATAACTGAACCAAGACCATCTATTAGTCCTCTTTTACTGCGAGTTTGTTTAAAAGAGTGCAACTGGTCACTAATACTATCTAATTTATTACAGAGATGCAGGAGATGTGGCTCATATAGAGAAGAAGTTTTATTTTTAAGTTGGGATCTGAACTGGGCTATCTGAAACCGGGCTGTACTCACTTTGAGAGATATGTCATCTAAGTCAATAAAGTATAGGAAGGAATGGTAGTGTGAAATAAGTTTAGTTGGTCCAAGTTTGAAGGGAAGTATTCCAGGTCCATTGTCGAGAGAGTCAAGTGATATGTCCTGCGCCAGGGTCAGATGGAGGCAGATCGTCAGTACCGGTATCCTGTAACAATGGTTTAGTTTTAGGGGTACGCTTAAGGCGTGCTTTAGCTACGGGGCCTTTTTTCTTTTTGGTGTAGATGTGAATCGGTAGGTCAGCTAAAACGACATCGTGGGTAAAGCGAGGGGCAAGTTTCTGCCTGCTGGCCATAGGGTTTCGAATAAAGACCTGTTGGTCTGGGGTGTATTCCTTTTCAGGCTCGCGATCTTTGTTTCTAGCTTCCGTGAGTACGGTGCGATTATGTAAGGAAACTTCGTTTAGCATATCGTATACCTGAGCCATGCGTTGCTTGTGATCTACTACGTATTGTTGAAGTAGGTGCTGATTTATATCAATATTAACAGGATCACGCGGGTCAAAGTGACCGGTGATGATGTCCAGGGGTCTACACTTAGTAAAACTGTGAATTGAGCTATTATATGCAAGTACGGCATAAGGCATAAGATTGATAGCGGGCTCGTTACGACGTTCCAACTTTAAGATACGGAGGTGTTCTAGGATAGTTGAATGGAATCGTTCAACTATTCCATTACTATTTGGATTATGGGCCAGAACCTTATGATGATTGATTTGGTGAAGTCTTGTAAACTCTGAGAAAACTTGATTGGTAAACTCAGTACCTTGATCAGAAACTATTGTAATTGGTACTCCATGATGGGTAAAGTATTTCAACAGGGCTTGAACTACGCTAAGGGCTGTACCGTCACGAAGATGATAAGCCTGAGCATATTTTGAAAATGCGTCTATCAAGGTTAAGTACTTTTCAGACTCAGTAGTAAAAAGATCTATGTGTACTATTTCGAATGGTTTAGTAGGAGGTGGAACAATGGCAAGCCTTTGGTGTATGGGATTTCGGTCATACTTAGCCATGCCACAAGTACTGCATTCACTTATGTATTTTGAGATGTGCTCACGCATTTTAGGCCAAAAGTATCCATGTGACAATGCAAGGTAACATTCATTAGTACCTCGGTGGTTGGTTTTACCCTCGTGGTATTTTTTAATGATATCTTGCTGTCTAAGATAATCTTTAACGTCTTCAACCATAGATTTTGTTAAGGTAATATCCATTGCTGAGCTTTTAAAGTTCTCTTGGATAATTGGAACAATTTTGTACATAGCTAGAGTGGGGTGTATCATTAAACCTGTCTTAACTTTAGGGTTTACATATTCTTTAATAGCATTGACGGTGTCTTCCTGAAGGTTAGACTCTGAGAGTTGTATGTTTGTACGCATACAAGACTCGAAAGGTTTAGTGACTATGGGGCGTTTTTTAATATCTCCTACCACAGTTAGGACTAACTGTCTGCTAAATTTATTAAGTGGTACATCGGATATAGGTATTTCTAAAATGGGGTGTTCTTCGCTTGTATGAGCGGTAACTGTAGTAGATTTGTTAACAGATGGAGGCCTTTCAGTAGGCTGAACTATAACAGAACTAATATCTAACATAGAATGATCCTCTTCCGGTGCAGTTATGGTACTAGATCCAGTAGCAGAAGGTGGTTTCTCGGGAGGTTGTTCAACTATTGGGTTGACATCCTCATTATGGATCTCTACTCTCGAAAGGGCATCAGCGTTTAGGTTACACTTTCCTTGCTTATAAATTACTGTGAAGTTATACTCGCTTAACTTCAACCGCCATCTAGTTAGTCGAGAGCTTGGCTCTTTTAAGCTCATGACCCATTGTAACGGCTTGTGATCGGTGACTATCTTAAATTTCTTACCAAACAAATAGGGGCGGAAATACTTAGTAGCCCACACGATCGCTAGCAGTTCCTTCTCGATGGTACTGTAATTGATTTCGCTGGTGTTTAGCGTTCGAGAAGCATAAGCTATGGGCTTATCTGAACCAATAGCGCCCTGGGATAATACGGCACCTATGGCAAGGTTAGATGCATCGGTTGTGAGTATGAACTCCTTACTAAAGTCTGGGTACTGAAGTATCGGATCGTTGATGAGAAGGGTTTTACAATGTTCGAAACATTTTATGTAGTCGGGGCTATTAGTAGGAATTTTAGAGCCTTTTTTAAGACACTGTGTCATAGGTTTAGTAAGTCTTGCAAAGTCTGGGATGAATTTCCGATAATAACCTAGCAAGCCAAGAAATCGTTTGATTTCCGTAGCTGTGCGAGGCAGTGGGAATTTTTGAATAGCCGTAATCTTATCAGGGTTGGGTTTAATCCCATCCTTACTTATAATATGGCCCAGATATGCAGTTTCTAGCTTTAAAAACTCAGATTTGTCCATCTGGATTTTAAAGTTAGATTCTCGCAAGCGTGTGAATACCTTTTCGAGGTTATTCATATGCTCTTGCAATGACGTACTAAATACTATGATGTCATCTAGGTATACCAGGCAGATTGTGTTCTGGAGGTCTCTAAGGACATTGTCCATGACACGCTGGAATGTAGACGGGGAATTCTTCAATCCCATCGGCATACGAAGGAATTCAAAGTGCCCGTTTTCTACATTAAAAGCAGTCTTAGGAATGTCTTCAGGACTCATTTCTACCTGGTAGAATCCTGAGGCCAGGTCAAGAGTTGTGAAATATTGACAGTTACCAAGTTTGTCAAGGACATCCGTGATGTTCGGGATGGGGTATTTGTCATCTACCGTTTTCTCATTGACCTTTCTAAAATCGACTACTATACGCCATTTAGTTTTTCCGGAAGCATCAGCCTTTTTGGGTACAACCCAGATAGGTGAGCTCCAGGCTGATTCTGAGGGCCGAATAATCCCTTGCTCTAACATTTTACTAATTTGTTCACGTACTTCCTGCCTATTTACGAAAGGATATCTGTAAGTTTTCGTATATACAGGTAGCTCATCAGTAGTACGGACATGATGTTTTATTTTATTAGTAAAAGTTAGAGGTTCTCCTTCTATGTAAAATACGTCTGCGTATTTGGCACAAAGTATTTCTAAATTAATACGCTCCTCATCATTAAGGTGATCGGTACGCAGTTTAGCAAGAACCTGTTCTATACGTGAAGAATCGTGTGGCAATGGGGGCTGATTTTCAGTTGTAAAGTGCTTAGCATGTACTGGTCTATCCATAGAAAATATGACATCGTTATTGGTGGGGTTAGTAATTTCAATTATACCGCGACTCTTTTGGACTTTAGTAACACACTCGTGTATCAAACAGTTAGATAGTTTTTGCTCTGGTATAATCACGTCACCATCACGAGTATTAATAGGGATTTTAATTAGCTTTGAAGTATTAGCAGGTACTATTTCCTCATACCAATTGCAGTTACGTGAGTCATACATGTGTATAGGGTTGGTACTGAATTTAGTTTTTAAGCTCTTGGTCTTTAGGTCGATAGTAGCTTCCCACTTTGTAAGTAAGTCAAGGCCTATAAGTCCGTCGAAAAAGTCATGAAATTTATAAAGTAGCAAAGTCATGTCGTCACCGTCTCGAAATTCTGGAAAACAGGGTAAAGTCACGGAGTAGTCGTTACGTGACGTTGCGTGCACGCTGGTAACCTCAAATGGATCATAATTCCAGGGTACATGCGGGTAATATTGTTTTAAAATTCCAGGATTTATGAAGGACTGGTTAGCACCAGTATCTATTAATAATTTGATAGGAGGGTTCGATATCTGAATGTATGGGAGTTGTCTTTGTGTCTGAAGGTTTACTTCTATCTTGGTGTGCTTAATGTCTCGTTGTCCTGAAAATCCTGCTGGGAACTTTCCTTATCCTTAATGTCGGTAACGTCAGTAACTATAGGTGGTTGATAAGTTTCAGGACCGGTCATGTAAGTATTTTCAGGAATTTCGGTATAGTAATCACCGTAATCATAGTACTCAGACTGATAATAGTAGGCGTCGTCAGAAGTGTCATAGTAGGGGTAGTCGTTACACTCAGTCATATTCATCTCCCGAGATTTAAAGTAGTTATTGGGGGGTGGATTACCATGCTTCCTCCAATCATGCCCAGAAGGGGGTAGAACCTTTGGCACAAAGTGGCTTACGCCACTCATTGGACGCGGGGTGTTATTAAAATTTTGAGGCCGCGGGGGTAGTCCAAATATGTGACTGCGAGGGTTGTAATTCGGAGGAGCAGCTCCGAATATCTGTTGGGTTCGTGTCGGTCCACGGAACTGATTATTTTGACTCCCAGGGAAGTTAGGCTTCCAAAGTACAGGAGGTGGAGGGCGTGGTGCCAAGAACATAGGCATTGGGCGAGAAGGCCCAGGCATCGGCATAGGCTGCATATTGAAATTAAAGCCTTTCGTTGATGGATGCTGAAAAGACTTACCTGCAAGGGGGCTGGGCGATTGAGGGTTGTTTTTCTTTTCAGGCAACCCTTCGTTGCGACGCTGGAGGTATAAAGTGTTCATCTCTTCATGAACAAACTCGAGTGCCTTTTCAATTGTTTCAGGCCTCATGCATCTAATTCGTGACCCCAGGGGATCCCTAAGACCGCGTAAGTATGCTTGTAGTGTTAACTTTCTATATAACTCGCGTTTCGCTTCAATGGTAGATTTTACAGTCTCGTGCAGAGATAGATATGTCATTATAGTACTATATAAGTTCTGACATTTTTCGTAAAATTCTTGAGGGGTGCATGAGCCCTGAGTCAATAATGCGAGATCGTTATATAGAGAGGTCTCGTCTCTCTGGTCGGCAAAGTTGTTAATAAGAGCATTTCTGATACCGTCCCAACTGCTAGGCACGCCATTCGCATTGATGAGGCGCGCTGCGGGGCCTGTTATTTTATTAAGTATGCCATTAAGCAAAGCAGAACTCTGCAATGGGGTGTCCTCCTTTATATATTCTCGCACGAGATGGTCACATAAATCTATGAATCTAGTTAATACATTAACATTTCCGTCAAAATCAGGCACCAATCGAAGGGCCTTCCATATAGTATCTAAATTAGCGTTTACGGCCATATTCACCGGCAAAACGTCTTCACTATTAATATCACTATTACTATCAAATTCAATATTCCTATTTAGATCTATATCTCTACTTCTACTGCTAAGACTAGGGGACCTCGATTGCCTTGGATGGAAAATCTTGGTATTTTATATAAAACTTAGAAAGGAAATACGGGAAGCAATTCTAGATCGATTCTAGGTACTTACATAATCATCTCTGGCTTCTTTGCGGTATCTATGTTCGGATACGCCTCCAGCTGCAGACTCGTAGGTTTTCACGGATTGCACTTCACTGATTCTACTTTTTACAATCCGCTCCGACTGCGCCAGTTAGAAAGACTACAGCCGAAGGTTGCAAAAAAACACAAAGTATTTTAACACTAGATTTAATTATAGTCCATTAAAATTTACAGAGTTCATATAAGTAATTAATAAAATCTACGTAAGTGACAACCGTTCGATGTCAGAACATGAAGTGTCGAAGATCGGTGAGAAATCGCGGGCGCGAACCTCGCGACGCGGGCGGTCGGTGAATCACGCGCAGGTGCTCGCTTTTCGGAACTCGCGGTACAGCGGTGGTCTGTCGTAACTCCGCGGCATGACGCGATGATGCGGCGTTATTCATGTTCTAGGACTGTGTAACTAACGTGTTTGCTTGAACATTTTGTGGTATTAAAGGCATGTTAAGGTTAAGGCATGTTTTTGATAAGGTATGTTAGGGCAAGGTATATATGTTATGGACCAAGTGATAAATAGGGCATTATAGACCGTAAAAAAGGATTTTAGTGATGTATCGGATGTTTTGTTAACTTGTACTTTTTGACTTTGCTTATTGCCAATTTATCTATAGATAATTATGTATATCGTTGGGACTTAGCACGAACCTTTTATTAATTTGTTTCCGTTAAACTTTCAATGTTGTTACATCCATCGGGGTCCCAACAAGGCTTGCTGTTTATAAACATGATATTGAATAGGAACTTTTAACATAGGTCTAAATTGTACCTGGCATCTTATGTTTTAAAAGTGTTCCCTAGGTTTGTTAGGACACTGTTACCATATGCCATCTAGGAAAATAAATACGTCTAATCCTGTTCAAGATTTTTTTTCTTTATTTCTACTGCGAACTACGCCCCGCTACACAGCGGGGCGTATGTTATAGCGTTGGCATTACGTGTATAAAAGCTGTCAAAATTTAAGGTACTCTGGGGCACATAAACCAGACCCTCCCTTTAATTTCAAATCTGTTTTTTACTCACTTTAATCTGCTCCCGACTGTACATCCTTATGTATAATATTTATTCATTTCATTACATTATACATAGCGATGTACAGTCGGGAGTAGATTAAATTTTACTACACGGTAGATTAATAAAAGCAACAGCAACTTTCATTTATCCTTAGTACCATGTGTTCGCGAAAGATGTTGTGTATAATGTTAGTGTATTAGTTCTAAACTTATAATGACTAAACTAAGATTCTACGTTAATAAGGTTTGTTTAATTACAACTCGCTTCATTAGATGAAAACTAGTACCTAACTCCCAAGAACTTAAATAAGAAAAATAAGTCAAAATTCAGTGTTTAACTATTTTCCCTTTTTATTTGCGAACTATAGAAATAGTCTTACGTAATATTCTACTAATGAAACGTGAATAAATACTTATGAGGGAAAAAATTGTAATTAATGTCTGTAAGAACATTTTCTTACTTTGTTATCCAAAAGCGAACCAGTTCTTTTTTACAGTCAAAGATACTAATTCTTTCAGCCATCAGTCGTTTTTTGATAATTCACTTAAATAAATACAACCGTGAAAACCTGTTATTGACTACTAGCTGTTACCCGCGGCTTTAGCCGCGTGATATATAGCCTATGTCTTTTTCAGTATCCTAACCTATGTGACTGAAAATTTCATGATAATCGGTTCAGTAGATAGGGCGTGCAAGAATTTTCCATAATAACAATTTTGAATTAGCTTCTTTTTTTGACATTTACAGCGTATAAACTGACCCTTGAAATTCCCTTAAAGGGCTGACTCAGACTGTCAATATGAACAACTTGACAATGAGATCAATGCTGGGAAATCGATTTTTTTTCTACCTACAAATTTGTATAGCCACCCGAACAATTAGTGTGGGAACACTAATTGTTCGGGCGGCTATACAAATTTGTATGAAAATCCTGTTTTTTTTTTGGTTCATTGGTGGGTTCATTGATCCCATAGAAAGAGCTGAAGCTCGTCAATATTTTTCTTTGTTATTCAGGGGTGTTTCAATACCCCTTTAAGAGTATGTCAATGGTCAATTTAAACGCTGTCATAGAAGTAATAATAGTTCACTCTGCATAAAATGTAATCTACAAATGATTTTTAAATAAACTTTTTATTGTAATTTAAATGTAAAAATGATTTTTAAATAAACTTTTTATTGTAATGTAAATGTATTTTTTTTTAAATAAACTTTTCATTATTTATGGGAAAAATAACTTTGAATCGTCAGTACTTATCTGTGTTTTCCCTGCGTAGATCGTAGTGTCGATCGAAGGAGCGGTGGTGGACTGGGCACATGTACTCAACGTTCAAGACTATCAGTATTTCTTCTTTACTCCTGTTGATATAGGACCGCCAGATACACAATCCTCAGTAATAAATAAGAGTATCTTCCATGCTTGTTTGGGAGAAAAAGAAAAAATAGAATATACCATTTCTTCCCGGAC
Organism: Rhodophaea formosa; assembly: GCA_963082605.1. Taxonomy (NCBI): domain Eukaryota; kingdom Metazoa; phylum Arthropoda; class Insecta; order Lepidoptera; family Pyralidae; genus Rhodophaea; species Rhodophaea formosa. Next base: position 18,098,632 of record OY720207.1, read on the forward strand.
AGACCGTAAAAGGGATTGAGCGAAAATTAAATGCGGCTAGCGTCCCTTTACAATTTTCATACAGCTTTCCACAACTAACACTCAAAACGTGGCCTTTGGGTGTTATGTCCTTAGACTCTGTCTACCCCAAAAGGGATAAAGATGTAATAATATGTATGTATAAATAGGAAGTGAGTTTAGATCAGTGTCAATTTAAAGAGTTTAACCTCCGAAAAAAATTATGCTGCGATGTTTCATGCAATAGGTTTAATAACCAAAGGTAATATGTAGGTATCATGAAAAAACAGAAATTTTCTCTATTCGAGAAACCTCTAGAGTTTAGAGACATAACGTCACTACAGCCATGGGGCAAGCTGCATGTGACATGGATATTTTTAACCCATCATCTGTTCAAACCCCCAATTCAAATACCCTGCTTTATATTGAACGTAAAACGTTATTCGCTGAAAACAATCCAACCAAACATAACATATTTACATGGAAAGTGATATTGTTCCAAAGGTTTTAAACCAATTTCCAACCATGGATCTAAGAATAATATGGATCGGGCACTGACGCCATCACAAGTCATCATCGCCATCAAGTCTTTTTTTAGTCTCCACTATGGGAGTATGACCCTCTCTGTACTACCAGAGCCAGAGTAGTTAGAGGATTTGGCCTACACTCTCCACGCTGGCCAGATGGGTTGGAGAGGTCTCTTTGATGTTTGTAAACTATGTTTAGCTTGTGTTTTCTTAGTCACCTTTTACGACATTACGGAAAGATTTGGAGTGGTCCTATTCTACTCTGCCGGGAACCTCACGGCAGAATAAATAGATACGAATTTAAATTTTGAAAGTTTGAATTTCGAACTAGGGAAAATGTTTTGCCTTTACACTCTCTAGACGCTGTCATTCAATAATTAAAAAAATGGCGTTTTTTAATGCTTGTGTGCGTGGCACCACTGTGTTAGTCTGTGGTGTTCACGGAAGTATAATTCGTAGAACATATATGTCTATGGTGGTGTCACACGCGTCCTGTCAATTAATGCCAACAAAATCCGTCAAATTGATAGCTATGGTTTGCATTATAGACTATAAGTTGGGCACAATTTTTTTCTATGCTCAAAGTTAATATAGTCTATCTAGGCTTTATATGATCTAAGGGAAAATGTAGGAAAAAACGTGTGTGAGCTTGTGTCGCGATACGTTTGCATGCTTTGGCTTTGGTATTTTCTTACGTTTTTTAATCCCCTTCTGATGATTCTTACATCCATGTTGCCAAGGTGCTATCACAAAGCTATGCAAAAGGTGTCGGGCCAAACTGTTATTACTTTCCTGCCCTTTCTCTTTCATTTCGTTGAAAACAAACGTTTTTCCCCCGTTACTGAAAGTTTTATATAATGTTACTGTTTGTTTACGTTAACTTCAAACATTGAGTTTACATGCCCACAAGGTTCGCCGTGCTGAACATTGAAAATGGCGGCACTGGTTCTTTGGCAGCATCCTAGTCCCATTGACCAGCTTTGCAGAACTATAACACATGTGCTGATTTTTCTAATAATCGAATAATAAAAAAAAAAAAATATAATATAATCCTAGAATACTATCAAAATAGAATTTGGATTTTATTCATTCATCGCAGCAGCTGAGGAAATTTCAATTAAGTTTACTTCATAATCCAGAAAATACTGACATAGGTAGAGCATAAGTGACGCCATAAGCAGAAACTAAGTACATATATTATATTATAGTATCGTTGAGTTAGTATCCCATAACACAAGTCTTACTTAAGAACTTACTTTGGGGCTAGCTTGAACTGTGTGATTTGTCCGTATATATTTATTATTATTATATTAGTTGTAATGCTATATTTTGTCATAAGAGAATTTCAGGATGCAGGAATCCTATAAACAATTTCTTCTTGGATATCTAAATGTCCAAGAAGAAATTGTTTATAGGATTCCTGCATCCTGAAATTCTAAAGAGATGATTATAATTTACATCGCATTTTTTTCAGGCACGGGTGGAGTCAAGCGGCAATGCGGAGAAGTACACAAAAAAATTAGGTACATGATCTCTACGATTTTTCTAAGGAAGGTGCTCAAACCTACATAATACAAAAATATGTATGCCTACTTGTATGTATGAACAATAAATCTTAATTTTCAGAAGTGAAACGTCCCGTTGGCTTAAATGATATAAATTTTATTACTTGATTCATAAATCGAGCCATTCGTTATACTAACAATAGATTGATCGATTAATTCGCATTAATAGTTTCGATTAACTGGAGAATGATTTTGCCTTTTGAAAATTTAATTAAATATTATTTTATGTTCATGTGTATAAACTGAATATAAGCAATCCGACCTTCCGTAAGGACCTCTGAAGGTGCCTGAAGCGTTGAAGGCAAAAGAAGAAATTTAAAATAAAAACTAAGAACTGTACCACAGATTTCCAAAAACACATCTTTCAGTAGTATTTAAAGCAATAGTTTGTACAGCGACATATAACCACATTAAACGATACTGTGCTCTCTTTGAAATCTCAGTCAATATTGAACCAGTGGCATCCAAAGCATTGTCTATGTAAGAGTAAATATATTTACTTCGTATTTCCGGAGTCAACTGCACTCGGCCACAAGGGTATATGGTTTCCGCTAGTACTTTTATTTGTCTTCAATATTTTGTGAATGCAAGTTTTTGAACCGCAAATAAAGCATTAAGTATCGAAGATTTTATATTTTTCCATGAGTAACCGATCTTTTATTTGTAATACGTTCCAAGTTGTACAAATTTTATTAACTCACTAGCAATCTGCTCCGGCTTTGCCCGTGGTACATATCTAGCCTTTGGCACGTACCTAACCAAAGGTAAAATAATTTTTGAATTCAGTCTAGTAGTTCCTGAGACTAGCGCGTTCAACCAAACTCTTAGCCACATAATATTAATATAGATTTTATAGCCTATGTGGCGCAGTGGTTAACATTGTTCAATTTACACGCTGTATACTCAGTGTTTATAAGTATAATTTTTACGTTGTAGTTGATATTTTGTCGAGATATGATCACAGGTATGGCGCTTCATACAAGCGGAGTGATATTTTGCCTAAAACTACTACAAACGAAACTTCACATCTGTGCAGTGCACACGTCTGTGTGTGTGTGTTTGTGTGTTAACCATCAGGGTTGACACTACAGAATGAATTCGGGAAGTAACATATGTATATAAGACAGCGCGTAACGTGCGACTTAGAACAGTTTATTAGTTTATCGACACCTTAGGAACTCTTTAGCACGGTAATAGAATTTAACCACTAAAAATTAAGTAAGCAGCTTAATTTTATTCTTTATATTTCTAATATTAATTGGAATATTATATTCAATTTTATCATTAACAGTGATATACCTCTAATTTGGTTTCAATTAAATAAGGAGAAATTAGTCTCTATCTTTTAAGTCGAAATTAAATGCAAATATTGCTTCTTATTTTTTTAAGATAAATTGATATATCAATATTTTTTGAATGCAAATCAAATGTTTTAAATTAAACTAAAATCCTAAATTAATTTGATCAATTAAGAATAATATATTTTGATTTTATGAGCCATATTGCGAGGGACGCTGCAAGTTTCTGTTCTGTAAGTTTAGTTTAAGTACTATTATTAATTCTGTGACATGAGTTAAGAGTATGAACTTACTTTGTTTATATTTGTAAGAGGATTCCCGAGAACAACGAGCGATGTTTCGCTGAAATTTACAGTTTACTGGAATGAAATACAAATTTAGCTTAGTCCAGTTCCGAGAATCGGTTCTCATTGTGTGAATATTGCGTTCTGAGTGTATGTTTACATTTTCAGGACAAAATCGGTCTGGTGAAAACGAGCATAAATGAATATACACAATGAAACTTGACCCTCGACATTCCCCTTAAGGCAAAGTGAGTTCACACACTAACGCCACCCAGCAATTAATTCTATAAGTCCTAAATCATATCAAATTTAAAAAATCTAATAGCTGAATGCCCTAGTAAATTATATACGAATTATTACCGCCAAAAGTGGCCACTTTTATAAATATTCGATTCGAGCGGTGATAATAATTCGTTCTCTTAATTCATAAAATAAAAAATAGTGCAAACTTGTACCAATAATACTACAAGTAATTTACGAGGGCATTCAATAATTTGAATTTTTAAATTTGATATGATTTTGGACTTTTAGAATTAATTGCTGGGTGGCGTACTTATATATTATACATATATACATATTATCACGACTTTTTCCCTTGCGGGGTAGACAGAGCCCAGGTCTGTAAAATCTCGAGGCCACGTTTAGCATGTTGATGGGCTTGTGGGTGAGATCGGATTCAAAATAGTAATAGGTTGCTAGCCGCATCACCTATAGACATGATTCCTGATGCCCATTCCCTCTATCGGCTTTTACGATCTGCGCGAAAAGAGAAGCAGCTGGTACATTCTACGTTTTTTCTTTACTCCCAGTCCAGCATAAAAGCAGACCAGCATATAAATAAGTATATTTTACAAATATATAATATATATTTGTAAAATATATATTATATATTTTACAAATATATATTATATATTTGTAAAATATATAATATATATTTTACAAATATATAATATATTTGTAATATATAACATATATATTACAAATATATAATATATATTTGTAAAATATATGTTATATATTTGTAAAATATACTTATTTAAATTAACATTCAAGGCCCAGGCCAATCTGAAAAAATACTCCATCATGACCTCATCAGGGATCGAATCCGGGACCACTCGTGTCACAGGGTGGCGTGTTAACCTCTACGCCACGGAGTTCTTAGTAGCTAAAAAGTAAAAAATCTTGTCTATTTAAGAAAGAACGTGTCTTAACAGTGTCTTAAGTACAGACACAGCTCATAAATTAGGTTAATAGCTCTCAGCACAACGAATGGAGTGGTAATTAGTCCAGGCATTAATGCAAAAGCCAGGAGCTTAGTACCAGTAAGCAGGTACTCTCAAAGACTAATCACATTAAACATCCATTTCACTTACCCGACGTCGGTGAAGACGGTTTATGATTCGAGCACCTACGCGCGCGACTTAACGCAAATTATGTATGTGACCAACACTGTCGTTAGTTTTTTCAAGCTTGCCAAAAGGCATCTGAAATAGGTTGACGATGCCACTGATAGGACGGTGTACTTACGTGCCCACAATGTGCACGGAGTTTCGCCGCAAAAATAGGCTATATAAGCCATTTGCGAGCACACGATCGCCAAAACACCGGCTAGGAGTCGAAGAGGTCGCCATGGCCAAAATCGGTCGGACAGGTCAATCAATCAGGTTAACGATTGCCATCAATGATGATAGCTGGGATCAACGAATATGCCTTCCGAAGCAGGGCACACCCCCTGGCAAAAAAATATTATTGTAGTAATCTCGTAGCACTTTTGTAGCGCTGCTGTAGCACACTTGTCGTAAATTCTAGCTTCTTCGTAGCTCTATCGTAGCACTTTCGTAGCATCTTTTGACAACGAATACGCTGTATGCAGAAAGTTGCGTCAAATATAAAATCTGATGGCTTATACTTGCGATGAAAGTAAGTTATTTTTTACCGTATCTACTGAATAGGTCATGAAATTTTCCATATAATGTAGGCTGAAAAGAACCAAGTAAGTAAGGGTTACTTCTCATCCCAGAAATAATACTGTTTCCGGGGCCCACAAGCTAAACTAGTCCCTTTATAAGTTTTGACTGTGTGGAAGGCTTCGTACTTCAGAGTTGATTTCCACTCATCACTAGATGGCGTTAATCAGTGTTAGCGTAAACTTGCTAAATTTAGAAATTCTGACTTTATGAATATTATGCCAATGTTTTTAAAATTTTGAATAGGTAAATACAAGGTTGTAACGCTACCAGTGGTGCAATATATGTGCAACTGTTAGAAAAAATCGTACGAATCAGGAGTTGAGACCACTTGGCTGTGTGGTTTCCACAGTTGACGGTGGGTATGCCTTGACAAACCGTCTTGCAAGCCGGGGTAAGGTGTTCTTTTTTATAAATCTCTACACCTGTAATAATTTGTCTGTTGTCTTATATTCACCCACCAACCATGTAGTCGGACGACCTGACCAAAGTCGAAGGGAAACGCTAGATCATGTGGTCTCAACGCCTTAATCGTACGATTTGTTCTCAGAGACTTGCATATATGGCGCCACTCGAAACTACACAACATTGTTTCTACCATAGATTTAAAAAAAAAATTTTTCGTCACGTTTCTACCGTATTATGAGAATATAAAAACATGAGTCACAAAATATATCTTATTAAAAATCAAAACAATATTTTATAAGTTAAAGGCTAACGCAGATTACCGCCATCTAGTATCGAGTAGCAAGCAACTTTCCTGCGCCATACATTCGCCTGCTTTTTGCAACCTTAATTTGGTCCAATATTTTTGTATGAGGTGGGCAGTCTATTACGTTAGTATTATGTTATCTTTGGCTAGATGCAGGCCGCTTCCAATCAGTTATTTTGGAAATCCTTAGGAGAGGCCCATGTCCAGCAATGCTACTTCCTGCGGCTGAAATGATGCATGAGTCAGACTTAACCTTTGTCATCCATCAGTGCCTAAAATCTTTTTGCATTTGCTATTTGTCTATTGTTCATTCTAATGCAAAGGACAAAGAAATAAAAATATTTTCACATTACATTAGCATGGATACCTCTTTATTCTAGATTCAAGGTTCCTTCAATTTTCTCTTACGATGCAATCTCCATTCCCGTAAGCTCCTTGCTGCAATGCTATTTCAGAGTAATTGACGTATTAAGCTGCAATTATTAGAAGGTCAAGAAAGGTCGGTTTATGTAGAGTACTACTTAACTTATTAGCATAATATTGCAAGATATAAACTTGGAACAATAACTTAGAAATATCGTATTTATATGTTTTTCTACTGTACTTTTATCTGTCATTTATATAATAATTATAATAATAATAAAAATACTTTATTTCTCTTCACAAAAACAATGTGTGTTTCTTAAGAACTAGGTAATTAATTACTAGTTGGTTTACAATTTTGACATTGTAATCTATGTGAAGAGACTAGTCCCTGAAATAGATCCCAGTGGGATCTGTGCTACAGGTAACTAGGCCCTCCCTTGGAATACATAATTGTCAGGTGTTGCAGGTGAGAGTGGTAAGTATACTAATATATTTATTTAACTTAAGTACTAATGACCATTTTTTTTTTTTTTTTTTGTTTTACATTTCTATATGGGCTGTTTAATGAAATTGTGTTTGTATTGTTATGTGTGTGTGTGGTGTGTGTGATGTATTTGATCAAGAACACAAACATAAGAACATAAAAGTATGAAGAATTTTTTTTCAGTTCAATTCAATTTGTTTATTGCATTTCATATCGTAATTATTACATCAGTTCTTAATATACACTGCACTGTAATTATAGTATAGGTACAATATGAACCCTGTAAAGTTAAGTTGGAACGGCAAACGGGTTTTATAAGCTTGTTAATATTAAAATAATAGAAAATATTATCATGCTGCGTTTCTACAATGTTGCGTAAGTATTTGTTTTAAATTAGTTTTTATACTACATCAATTTTTATTGTTATCAATTATTTAGCATTAATTTTGTCTTATTTTTTTTTAAAAATTAATTAAGCAATGCAATTAATATTTATTTCTATTGTCATTTTAATTCAGTATCATTTTTAATCTATGCATAAGAACATCCATAATAAGTCTAAATTCTCTGCCATAACAGTACGGCACAGCCGTACTATAATGTCGCTATTACGATACGGCTAGCCGCCATAGACTATTAAACCTAGTTTTCGTGATTGCCAAAGAAGTTTTTTGTTTTTCCCTTATAGGATCACCTTGAGCGTCTGTCTGTCCGTCCGTCCGTCTGTCACAGCCGATTTTCTCCGAATCTACTGAACCAAATTAGATGAAATTTGGTAAGATAGTGTTATCCTATGACCCAAACACGGATGTGCAAAGTAAATAAAGATTTTTTTGAAATAAGGGTCATTTTGAGGGGCCCAATTACAAAATTTTAAAAGAAAGTTTTGCAAACCTTACTGTGTCATATATCAAATGAAAGGGCTCATTATGAGGATCTCAAAAATATTTTTTTTTTTGTTCGGGTAAAATCAATACTTTTGATTTTATTCACGAAAGAAGGCAAAAATTGGCCATTCCTACAGGGACGAAAATTTTGAAAAAAATACAAAATGTTGTTCATTCCTTGAAGATTACAGGAAAAATAATAAGAATTCTATCACTTGAAAATTAAGTGGTAAACTCACAATAATAAGTTCATCTAGGGAAATAGTTCACTAAAACACCACTAGATGGCGCTAGTCAATTGAATGAAACATTTTTTGCACATTGTGTGTGTGTTTGTGTGTGTGTTTGTACGGAACCCTCATTGCGCGAGTTTGACTCACACTTGGCCGGTTTCTTTAAGAGTCAAGCGAACATCAATTAATAAAAGAAGGTAACAATAGACACAAAATTTTGTCATATTTACAATTCCCGAGAGTTAGTTGTCAAACTCAAAATTGATGTTTTACTAGGATTTTGCATTTTTTGAAAGTCGTAGAAAAAATATTGTATGCAATGGTTTATAATAAGTCTTAAAAGGCTCGTGGCGCCTCTATAAGCGCCTATATATATCTTCCTGCGCCACTCACCTTTTAACCCCTAAAACCGTTGCATAAAATACTATACTTATCTACACTAATATTATAAAGAGAAAGGATTTGATTGTTTGTTTGCATTTATTAGGCTCCAAAACTACTGGACCGATTTTCAAAATTCTTTCACTTATAGAAGGCTACGAGTAATTTAACTGCAAGTGACATAAGCAAATAAATAAATATTATTTGAAGTAAATACGCTTAGCCTTTATTTTTAACTGACTTAAAAAAAGGAGGAGGTTCTCAATTCGTCGTAATGTTTTTTTTTATGTATGTTCCCCGATTTCCCGAAGACGCCTGGACCGATTTAAGAAATTCTTTTTTTATTCGATAGGTAATACTTTACAGATGGTTCCAATAATTTTTTTCACAAAATGTGTGGAACGCTTTTTGAAAAAATACACAAAAACCAAAAAAATGTTCTCAGGTATGCCGTTCGGATTACACTTATTTCCATTATTTTTCTTACGCTAGTAAAAAAAAAGAATTAAGTGGGTAATAGGGTTGAGGTCGGTTTTTGTTTTTTGTTAAAAATTTCTTAAATTATTATAAATATAGATGTAGGCATTCGCAATGCTATACCTACTCTTATTAAATTAAGAAATAGAATATGGTAAAAACAGTTTCACGTCAAACAATGAATTTAATAAGAGTATATCAGAATCGCATTGTAAAAATGTATTGAAACCACTATAAAATGGCTTCCTACTTTTTTCAACTTCTTTGCAAAATGAGTTAAGGCGAAGTGAGTTCACACTCTAGGGCCACCCAGCAATTAATTCATTTACTCCTAAATCAAATCAAATTTAAAAAATCTAATAGCTGATTGCCCTAGTAAATTACTTGTAGTATTCTTTTTGTAACTTTTCATAGATATTACAATCTAAGTTTCAGAGAACGAATTTTTACCGCCAAAAGTGGCCACTTTTGGCAATTAAAAATAGTGAAAACTTGTACCAATAATACTACAAGTAATTTACTAGGGCATTCGGCTATTAGATTTTTAAAATTTGATATGATTTAGGACTTATAGAACTAATTGCTGGGTGGCGCTAGTGTGTGAACTCACTTCACCTTAAATCAAATACCAACCACACTTGTGATGTAATGGCGGGATTGTTATAATAGTAGCTTAATTGGCAGAGGGTAGCTGGTCCTCTGCCAATTAAGCAATCGGTCGCTAGTTATAAGGTATGCTTGTAAGTCTATATCATATTTCTTCATTTAATAAGAGTATGCCTGGGTATATTCTTAGGTTTGAACAGATTAAAAAAAAATTAAAATACCAAATTACACAAAACTTGAAACACCCGGTGTTGCAGTTGTCCATGGGCAGCGGTGATCACTTACCATCAGGTGACCCGTTTGCTCGTTTGCCGTCCTAAATCGTACCTTACGGGGTGAACAGATTCACAGTTCATACATCCAGTTTCGTAAGCTGTTTGCTGCAATGCTATCCTTGAAGCGAAGATCTATTTAGCTGCAATTATGAGACGGTCAAGAAAGGTCAGGTTATGTAGAGTACTACAAACTTATTAGCATAATCTTGCGAGTTATGAACTAAGTGCTAGTGTGCTTTGTTCGAGGGGATTTGTGGCTTGGCTGAGTCAGTGGAGATATGGCGAAGCGTATGTCCATTTATTTGCCGTCCCACATGTGTGACGAGTCTACACTATGTACCATAAGAGCGTAACCGGCATAATTTTATGAAATAATAAGAGTTGTTAACATTTTTTTCTTTTATTGAGGTGTTCATAATATACACTTGGATGCTTTATAATTAATAAGGCGTCCAATCTCAGCCATTGTCCATTATCGCCTGGCATCGTCGTGGCATACTTTTGTCCAGATTTTCACCGTAATTGCGCGGCAAAGACCTCCAAAGGGACCTTAATTCACGACTTAGGTCAGTTACAGTCACTGCATTTTTTCTCCGTAGTTTGAGCTTCATCCACGACCAAACATTTTCAATCGGATGCCCATCGGGTGACTGTGAGGGCCAATCTAAAACATTGATGCCATGTTCTTCTTTCCAGAAAGAAACCGCTCCTTTCCAGTTTTTTCGTTCTTCATTGTGCTTCGGTATTTAATGCCACTTTCTAATAAACGTCTTTTGATGGTGTCTAAAGATATATAAGACCCCTTCTCTTCAATTGTTCTTAGCCAGATCCTAATGATAATCGTGGATTTTTGGCAAACAGTTGAACAATGCGTTTATCCTCCGCGGTGGACGTCTTTTTTGTTTTGCCACGTTCTGATAGGTCGTCAAAACTTTTAGTTTCTAAATATCTCTTTACCCACTTCGTCACGAACGTCTTAGACTTTATCATGTATTTGGCACCCTGATTGCGTGACATTTTAGGTCCTTTGGGATGCGTACAAAGAAAGACCGCCTCATAGCGGGACGCGTATCCGGCACTCATCGCGAGAAGCGTGCTCTCCACGTGCTCTCAGTGCGAAGCTGATTGGCAAACTGACGTTTATTTGTTGGAGCATTCTAGGTAAAGGAGTGCTCTCACTGGCCAAGTGATATTGTTTACTTTGCACTCTTAAAACTTAATATTATGCCGGTCACGTTCTTGTTAAACGGACTGTATTTGCAAGCTGATTAGAAAACCTAATTTTTGAGGCAACTATTACTGTGCCTGCGTGCCAGTGATCGCGCTAGACCGGTAGTTTCGTGGCTGCAAGCTAATTTTCGAACATTATTGGACTGACTACCTTCAGCTAATTTTCGAACATTATTGGACTGCTGCGGTTTATCACTTGGTGTTAGACTTAGGTTGAATTGTTTGTCACTGTTTGACTTACGTTAAAATGACTTGAAGACCCAGGCATATATTCTGTTTACTGGAATAAGGAGCCCGTTTATAACTTGGCTCCCGTGTTATATATTTTTTAAAATAGGTATTGTTTCAAGAATCATTACATCTCTACAAGTATCTAGGTGTAAGAGGTGTGTGTAGAAAGAGTGTCAGTTGCCATGATGAATGAATTTATTAAAATTTAATACCATTAGGTCATCACGTTGATTTTGGTTGACACAAAGATCCATGTTTAGTGTACTCGAGTTCAGGCTAGGTTATGACTATAGATTTTTTTAATTAATTTTGTCCTTTTTAAAGGACTGTTTTGTTTACTTCCACTCTTTTCTGTGTTACAGTTTTTTGCAGTTTATTTATACATTTCATATTTTTGCTTTGTTCATTGGCACGACGCGACATTGAGACAAGACAAACAAAGGACCGGACGCGGCGCAATCGCTTCCTCCCGAGCTGGCCTCTAGCCTCTTGCCTATAATTCACCTATCCACTTCGCAAGTGCTTCAGAGGGTCTCGGTTCGACACATTAGTAGTTATAAACAAACATGATAGAAAATATATATATATATATATATGTTTTGTCATAAGCCTATTTGAGTGTCCCACTGCTGGGCAAAGGCCTCCCCTTTTCGTCTCCAGACATCCCTATCAAGAGCGGTAGTTTGCCAACCACTCATATATGAATCCAGGTCATCGCGCCATCTCCTTCTAGGTCTGCCACGTTTTCGGCGGCCATCCGGTTTCCACATAGTGGCCAGTTTAGCCCACCTGTCCTCCCGCATGCGACAGACATGTCCCGTCCAGTACCACTTTAGTTTTGCTGATGTCACGCCTACATCCTTTATTTGAGTTTTGGAGCGCAGGGTGGTATTTTTAATTCGATCTATGCGACGTACGCCGAGTATATTGCGCTCCATTGCAGGCATGGAGTGGGACCAACACCTTCCTCACTCAAGTCAACCTCACCTGCACGCGGTGCTTGCTGCCAAACAACAAACGAGGCGCTGACGACTCAAAACCCAAATGTCAGCCAGTCAGTCAGCTGACTGACTGACATCTGACCCACCAACACGCATTGAACCAGCTCGGTGGGTTAATGGTTCAATCCCCCTTTTATAATGACATCAAACTCAAGATAGAAAATATTATCGGAGGGATAACTGTCTTTTACAGAATATAACTTTCGGCACCTTGTGTCATGTTTGAAAATGCAGGGCTGAGTTTTGTATAATTAAAAAAGTGATTCTCTACTACATCTTTAAACTGTTCTTCATCTATGAATAATGTTATTGCGTTATTTGGCCAAGACAAACAAAAGACCGGACGCCGTGCAATCGCTTCCCACCAAGTTAGCCTCTTGCGTCTTGTTTATAATCCACTTCGCAAGTGCTTCAGAGGGTCTCGACACGTGAGCAGATACAAACAAATATCATAGTACGCAATATCGAAGGAAAAACTTTCAGGGATAAAACCTATTCTTTTTTCTTGCCAAGGACTTAATCTATCTTAATTTAAAAAGTTTAATGAGTGATTTAGTAGTGTGTATGTGAAAATGTAACATACAGTATTTTACAGAAAATAACCTTCGCTATAGTCTCGGTTTGCATCGAACTAACCAACTATTGTTGGTACACATGTGTATTTAACTTTAGTATATAAGTTAGTGTAATCACTATATCATTCCATGTTCCACCTGGTTTCTGTGCTTTACTTTTTTCGCTATGTAGGGCTAAGTTACGAAATAAGAGAATTTATTTTTAAACCTGATTATCATGTAAATATTTTGTTTTTGTGTGATTTGGCCGAGACAAACAAAAGACCGGACGCAGCGCAATCGCTTCTTCCCGAGTTGGCCCTCTAGCCTCTTGTTTATAATCCACTTCGCAGGTGCTTCAGACGGTCTCGGTTCGACACATGAGTAGATACAAACAAATATGATAGTACGCATTATTGTAGGGATAACTTTTAGATATCACAACTATTTTATGATCTTACCAAGATTAATCTGTTTCAATTCCAAATAAAATCCAAATTGGTGAAGTGATTTAAGTGTGAAAATATAACTCCATTAGATAATTACTTTCGCCATAGTTGGATGTCAGATTTTCAAATGCTTAATTTTGTATAACAAAAGGTTACTTTTCACTTCAATTTTCAGTATGTTCTTCATATTCATAAGGTACCTATGGCTTTGGTCCTGCGTTATTTGACCAAGATTAGCAAAACTACAAAACTATTTCTACCTATAATTAACTATTTGCTACCAAATTCTGTATGACACCTTCACAGGAAGACTGGACACTGGAGTTGGTGATGTATAACTAATGTACCCTGTTTAATAGCAGGAGCGAGGTGGTATGCTCGACCCCCACAAAGGGAAGATCTTCCCGCTGGGCAAGGTGTGCGCCCAGGGAACCGTACGGCTCCGACTGAGATCTGTCGGAGGTCTTACTTATGTCTCAGATTTGCAGAAACATTGTTTGCGCGTTTCAGGATTGAGCAGAGCCATCTTGTGAGAAGTCTTGTAGTAATTTGTTGGGTCGCCGTATTCATAGGTGAGTTAGTTCTTGTGGCGAATGTAGAGGTCGCCACAACCTATTTGCTACTATTTACTAGCTATAAGCCGTGTGGTACCCGACAGAGTAGGATCACTCCAAGTCTTCCCGTGGATATAGTAGAAGGCGAATTAGGAAACACAAGCTAGATAAAGGTTATAAATATTAAAGAGACCTCTCCAATCCGTCTGGCCAGCGTGGAGAGTGTAGGCCAAATCTTCTGACTGCTGTGGCATATATATTGCTCTGGTAGTTAAGAGAGGGTCATGATCCTGCAGTGGAGACTAAGTCCTGATGATGACTACCTTTAAAAAGGCCCGTAAAAATTGTATATCTTGTTTCTCTTTTACACTCTCTTAATGATTAATTCATTCGTTTGTTTAAATAATAATTTTCCATTTATAGTAAAGGAGGATCCTTTACTTCAAATGGAAAATTATTATTTTAGAAAGGTATGTACATGGGGCGGCGGAAAAAAAGTGGCCTACACTCATAAAAAATATAAATCCGGCACTAAAGGGAACAGTGAAGTCCACTTTGTATTCAATCATGAATTGGTCTCTCGAATCAGTATTCATACGAGTCGTTACATTGTTTATTTCCTTCTCAGAACTTATAAGAACGAAACACAATAAGAAAGAACGAAAGTTCCGGGATAAACCTATTATCCTTTGGGTTAGCGCGTGCGTCAAGTCAGATGTGATGATTTATAGACTGACTATCTAAGACACCGACATGTCCATAGAATTAAAAAAAAAATCGGCTCTCTGAAGTCATGTCTTTATTTCAATCATTAAAAACTAGTCAATTTTTGTCACAGCTTTGTGAAGCTTTGTGATGTGCGTGACAGCTTTGTGTTATCACACGCGTCCTGTCCGTCAAATTCACAAAACACACTATGTTTGTGCGCGACCAACTATTGGTTAAAAAACATGGAGATATATGTACTAGTTGGAAACATGGATATATGTACTACGTGTTGGAAACTAGTTTTTTCTACGATTTGAGGCTAATAGTGTATCTAAATAAATAAATATAAATATATACGGACAAATCACACAGATTTAGCAGCCCCAAAGTAAGTTCGAGACTTGTGTTATGGGATACTAACTCAACGATACTATATTTATAATAGATACAAATATAGATAAACATCCAAGACTCAGGTCAATCTGAAAAAGATCATTTTCCATCTTGATCCGACCGGAGATCGAACATTTCACAGGCAGTCAAAATGTTATTAATGGCGGATTAGAAGTGATACAAAAACAACTTCCTAGTTTTATTATTAGGTACGTGATTATTAACGCCGACTCCTTGTCTGCCTCTGGTGACAAACCAGTGACAAATGAGTTTTTGAAGAAATTAGTCAGCTTCTTAGTGTTGCCATTAAGACTTTATTTTGACTTTTTAGGAATTGATGCATGAATTAATTTGAATCCGTTTTAAAGCCGATCGAGGGAATGTGCATGAGGATTTATGTCGATAGGCGATGCGGCTAGCAACCCATCACTATTTTCATTCCGTACAAAAAATAACCCGTATCAATCGGCGTAAAACAAATATTTTACATATCATGAAAATCACTTTCAAATAAACATTAAGAACACATATTTTCTTCGAAAGGTCTCAGAGAAGTTGGAAAAATCGTAAAAGGTCGTACTTTCACATTGAATATGTATTTTGACGCTCCCGATGAATTCGGAAAGTTTTGCCGACGTGAGATCCGACTTCTCAATAAAAACTTTCAAAGGGTTGTAAAAGATTTGGTGAAAATCTATCCATCATAAAATCTTACACTGAAGAAGAAATACCCAAGTCTAGAGTATTCAAGTTGTTACGTTTTATAAAAATAATTTGCAATTTTCTATTGTGCTACACAAATATAATTTAACTAGCTGTTAGCCGCGGCTTCGACCTATATTTAGCCAATGTCCTTCTCAGTGCCCTAAACTATGTCAAAAATCGCTATCAACAAATTTAATTATTCCTTTCCTACTAATTCTATAGTCATCTAAATCGGTTTTTTGAAAAGGTGATAAAACGAAAGATATATTTTGAATATTATTCTAATTTGGACGTTTTATAAATTATTTTAACCATAACAATTAATAATCGAGTAGATAACCCCATTACAATCAAACTAGTCATGAATACTTCAAAATAATTTTATTCTACATACATTTATACATACACAAAATAATTATAATTGAACATATGTTATAGACCTAGGTTTCTATACACGCTTAAACAGTTATTATATACAAATTATAAATACAACACTAGTTTAAGAGTTGGTTTCCTACACACAAACTATACAGGATTTATTAATATAAATAGTTTAAAATGCACGTATGAAACAGAGTTTGTACAATACGAAAGTCTTTTGCGGATGAATGGATATAATAATTACCTTAAGTAAGTAATACATAGGTAAAGTTAAACTTTATGGCTGGTCGGATATTTGCTGCGAGCTGCGCTCTACGCGCCCCGCCTACCCGCGCGCGCCCCGCTAAACCTAATATTGTTTACCCGCGCGATGTTCCGAGTCGCCATTAAGAGCGTATACTAGCAGTATTTTTTCAATATGGTTTCCATATAAATGTATTTCTCTATTTTCTCGTTAAAAACTGATTCTAGAGCCACAATTCTTTTTTCATAAAATCTAGTACTAAAATAGGAATGCCCCTATTCTTTATTTTTTCCAAAAAAAATGTTTTTGTAAGTAATTTTTTTTTCTTCTTTTAAACAGATTTTTAGAAAAAATAAAACATAGCGACATACCTATTTTAGTAAAAGATTGTATGTAAAAAGAATTGTGCCTCTAGGAGCAGTTTTCAGCGAGAAAATAGAGAAATACATTTGTATGGAAAACGCACTGCTAGTACCTCTTAAGTTTGATTCGAACTGTAGTAAGAAATAAGGTGTTTTATGTTCTAGAAATGTCTGTGATACATAACGGTGGTAAAATCCTCTATAAGGATTCTAGGGGTATATAGAAAGATAACTAAATACCAAGTAGATTATCGCCCGTATAGATGGTGATTGGTTTTGATATCTGAAGGAATAAGAAACTTTTCCGTAAAAATATGGAAACAAAAAATACTGCGCTGCAAAAAACTTTATAGCAGCGAAGCATTGACGAACTCCCTTGAATTGATCGAAAAAAATAATTCCCAAATCCTCATAAGTTTACTTAATAGTAACTGGCCGAAAATCACATCCGAATGAATGAATTTTTTAAACGTTTTATTATCATAACTAAGTAAAAATAATCAAAACCAAAGTTTCTTTTCTCGGGATCATCATATTAGAATGTTAATGCCGTAGATACAATAGTATTAAGGCATTTACTATTTATAGTGGAATAGTGTAACTAATGCACAATATTATATACCTATTATACAAACATCCATAATAATCGAACATATTACAAACCTTTTTTGAACAGCCGTATAAACAGTTAGAGTTTTAGGTTGTCATAAAAAGTATCAAGCCATTAACAATATTCCTGGAGTTTTGTGGTGTGAAGTCAAGGGGTACAGTTGAAGTTTGCCTTAGACATTTTTGCAGATTGATTTTAGTGGACTTTATAATATGAAATTGGTGTAGTTTGGTGTTATAAATGCTCGTGCTCATGAACAATTTGTGAAATAGTTAAAGTGGACTGATAAATGGACTCGTATAGATTTGCCGCCAGAAGCTCCCACGACGCATCAAAGAAAATACGCCATCTTTGATGCTACTTGGAAAAACTTTACCGTACAATACCGATACTTAGTATCTCATTATACTGGACATTGGCAGAATCACTGGAATTTCGGTGGAAGCCATAATATAAAACAGAAGAAAGAAGAACAATATTCCTTAGATGGCAAAACCAAAACTGAAGGTTGGATGAGCGATACTCGTATATTGTACGAGTACAATTTTATTGGACTTAACTTTTTTCAGTGCTTACTGATTTTTGAATACTTCGTAAAAAACCGATGGAAGATATTCTTAAAATAATGTATTCTAATCGAACATACAACATGGATCTAAGAATAATCAGAATGCCCCAAGAAACGATACAAGTGACGCAAATATCATTGCATGTAAAAACGTATTCCAACACAAGCTCACGCACATCGATAGTATAAATGCACGCAATTTTCTATAGATTTTTCTCTGTAAGAAATTCAAACTCTTCAAAATGTTAAATTCATGCCTATTTATGGCTCACACATGTAACGTAAAAATTGGAATCACTTGTTATGTCCTTAGCGCTTGGATCATGTTATTCTTAAGCCCATGCATATAACTAGAATAAAATGCAATAACATATTAAAATAAGTTTATACAAAAGGAATAAAAAAGCTTTAAAAAATATTAAATACCTAGGTATATTTTTTAAAGTACGTAGTAAAGTACAAAATAGTCAACTTCAAACACATATGCCCTTTCGACATCTCTACATCGGTCATGAATAAAATATTGTTTTGAGCATACAAACCACTGCCGATAAACTGCCTTTACGGATTTTAGGGCATAGAACACACGACAATTGAGTTTGAATTTGTGGCCCCCAATAGAAACTCAAACGTAATATGGCATTTTTTCATTTTCACCCTCACTCCCTTATTTGTCTATGATCTTTATTGCCTAGAGAAAACATAAGGCAGTGGGTCGTCTGATACTAGTAATAGTATCTTCTTCGTAGTTTGTGAAACAAACAACAATGTATAGGTACTTGAGTTATTTGGCAACGTGTGTCCACATAAAAAAACCCTGTGTGGTAATTTTGGCAACAAGGAAAGTTAAGCACAAACGTGACCCAAATTTAGAGGTGGCCGCCTGTCTCCGTCTTTTATATTACAAATAATAAAAACAGGAACACATGTCGTGATTATAACATAACAGAGACCATAGAGCAGGGAATGTGACCATCGCTCGAAGAACCGATGGCCGAGGGGGCAGAAAAGTTCTGGGGCGATGGCCGATGGGGCTATGCTCGGTGTTTCTTTGCGAGATCGAATCACAAACAAGGTGGTCCGTATAGAAGAACAAAGGTTAATGACATAGCCCAACGGATTAGCTCTTTGAAGTGATAGTGGGCTGGGCACATAGTGCGAAGAACCGATGGCCGATGGGGCAGAAAGGTTCTTGAATGGCGATCAGGTACCGGCAAGCGCAGCGTTGGACACCCACCGACCAGGTGGTCGGACGACCTGATAAAGCTAGCAGAAACCGGCTGGATGCATTTCACGATGGACGATTCCAACCGATCGTATTGGAAATCCTTGGGGCAGGCCTATGTCTAGCAGTGGACTTCTTGTGGCTGTGATGATGATGATGAGAGACCATAGAGCAGGGAATTGACCGTCGTTCGCGCGCTACTAGAGATGCATTTTTGACACATTTTATACGAAACAAGCGTATCAGGAGCGGTATCGTTCATTGATGTTTTGGGTGTCAAATTAAGTGTGAAAATGCAAAAATCTGCTTTTATCTAGTTACTCTCATATTTTCTACTTGTGTTATAGTTTACATGGGAATTATGTTTAAATTTACTTTTTATTGTAATTATAATACATTATCTCAGCACAAAAGGGCATGTTTACCTTTTTTTGAGCACGAACTGACAGGACGAGTATGCGACTTTCACCTACAAGCCGGGCGCGGGTTGACACGCGGTATTATTAAAACTTTCGTCTCTAGTAGAGCGCGAGCGACATTTCGTGCTCTGTGGCAGAGACCTTTCTTTTTGCGCCACGTCGAGATTTTTATCTTGATTGTACCTCAACTGATATTTTTGTGGAAACTTGTATAGTACACGAAAAACAAGGAAACTTCCACATATTTTGTAGAATATTTGAAGTAAGGACAATTTAAATATTGCCAGTCCGCTGCTGTTGAAACTTAAACATATGATAAAAACATTATATTGTCTTTTAGACATCGTGAAAATTGATCCTCGATATACCCTTAAATGAATGATTCAGTCCGTCAATATGAACAACTCTTGGGAACTCCATACAAAAGTGTTTTAGCTGTCCAGGCAATTAGAATGGGAAATTAAAAAAAATTACCAATCAACAAGCTTTGGTCCCATGTTAAAAGTTGTTCTTAACGACGGTTTGAGTCACCCTTATAAGGGAATGTTTTCTAAGATGTCAGTCCTCGTTTGGGCGGTGGATATATGTAATATGTTTAACGATTGTTCAATTCGAGACGTTACAATTCAACATCCGATAAAGTGATATTTTTACGTCATTAATTAATGTCATAGGAAATATGGCGAGATGGAATATGGTCTTTTTGAAATCGAAAAACATTTCCAGCAGTAAATGATTTACTTCGCGTTTAGCTATTTTTATTTTATTTATTTTCTCCTAAAATATTGTTGGATCTTAAATAAAGTATTTGGCACATATATGACACACTTTTAACACACAAAATAATGGATATTGTCCCTTTAGTCCCTTAACTTCAATGGGACGAAACTACAGACATTTAGGAGTCATTCTACATATTTACATTTTAAGTACTTACACCCTGATTGAATAAAACAACTATTCAGACTGTTATTAGAAAAGATATCCCTATACGAAACGCCTTATTTTAAACACTATGATACACGAAAGATTTGAGCCTTCCAGCAAAAGATCTTTAGTCCAGGAAACATAAGTACGAGTAATAATCAAGTTAAAAATAAATGACATCAACATCGACCAACAGGAAAATCTATATCACAGGTTGATATAGATTTTAGTTTAAAAACACAGTTACTTTTGTAAATAGGTATCTTTTTTTTGTCTGATTGTAATCAATTTCTACAACTAAGTGTGGTTCATTGTGGTTTCTATAATACTGACGTCATTAAATTATATGATGATTAATTGATCGACACTCAAATATCGAAGCGTCAATTGATTAAGGTACCTAACGGTAAAGTAATCGAATGTTTGCCTAATACCTTCTATTGAATCTGTTATAAAGAATAGTCAGTTAAAAATAATTGGCATTAAAAGAAACTCGCATGCATTAGACGTTGAGACACAGCTTTGACGTAACAGATCTACAGAATGTTCGATGAATGTCTTTATTTTATCGCCAATTGTCCTCTATGACAAAACCATACTGTAATACTTTTCCTGGACCACAGTCTGTAAACATTCGACTTGATAAACCTTAAAAACCGCACACAAAAGTTCCTCAATACCGCACATTATAATCCAAGGGGGCTTCCATGAGGACCGTCTCCGTCGTCTCCTGCCCTGCTGGTGAGGAAGTGTGCATGCCCGAAGGTCGGAGGGAGATCGCTAGAGGTAGAGCTGATCTGGCACAGAGCTGCGATGCGCCTCGAGTCGAGCCTACTGAGCGGTAGCGAGTGCAGCGGCCGCGCCTGTTGGGAGAGATACTTTATTAATTAATGGCTAAAAACAATTATAAAATAAAAAAAACTGACTCGAGACGAGAGTCACTGAATTCGATTCCCGGTGCGGGCACATACTTGTACTTCCTACGATGCCAGACAAACGAAGACAAATGCGTGAAGCACATAAAAAACATGCCTCTTTTTACCCGACTTATCAACCAAGAAGGAGGGTAAGTATGTCTGTTCCATTGGGTCCTCCAGTAGCCTAAACGCCTTGAACGATTTTTTAATTTTTGATAATAAAGCAACTTGTTAGTTAACCAGAATTTAATCTTCTGGTCCTGTACATGATTTTTTATTACTAAAGTACCAATCAGGCAAACTGTCAAACGATTTCTTGCCATTCATGTTATATTTAGCTATCTTCAAAGGGCGTGAGGATAATATTTTGCGCGAAAACATTTGGAACATTTCCGCACATTTACGAGAAGGCGTACGCCCGTTAACACTTCCTTAATCCGCCAACATACATCCTCGCGGATATTAACGCTGTGCA
This sequence comes from Rhodophaea formosa, assembly GCA_963082605.1. NCBI lineage: Eukaryota > Metazoa > Arthropoda > Insecta > Lepidoptera > Pyralidae > Rhodophaea > Rhodophaea formosa. The sequence continues at coordinate 18,120,644 of OY720207.1, forward strand.
GCGAATGAGCTTTGGATGTTTCATAATCTCTAATGGTTCTTTAGGGATACGGAATGAAAAGAAAAAGTTGTTTCGATATCAAAAAAATGTGTTCACAAACATAAATTGTGAGAACTGCCTACTAAGCAAATAATGCTTATGCCAGTCAGAGGTGTGTTTGGTAGTCTTCCTTGACTTATTAAGCTCCGTGGCGCAGTGGTACCCACGCCAGCCTGTGACACGGGGGTCCCGGGTTCGATCTCCGGTCAGGTCATGATGGAAAACGATCTTTTTCAGATTGATCTGAGTCTTGGATGTTTATCTAGATAAGTATACTGTGGGGCTAGTTTAATTTGTGAGATATGTCCCTATATATTATTTATTACTATTTATATATTTTATATTTAAGTACTTTACCCATTGCAAAATAGAACAGTATTACATGCAACAGCCTAATTTGTAATTAAATTAAGGAAATAGTACAATTGTAATTTAATTGAAGACATAGTACATTTCCTACAGCAATTTCCTTTGCTAGTAAATCGTAAAGAGTTGGGGTGAATCGTAAAAGCCGGTCAAAGAATGGGCCAACTTCAAAGGATTCTCGTCAATAGGTAATGCAGCAATGGTAGTGATTATTAATATTCTATTGTCACGCTAAACGTGGCGTTTGAGTCTTACGACTCTAGAGTCGTAGGTCATCATCATCATCAGGTCTTTTTTAGTCTCCACTGCAAGAGCACGACCCTCTCTGTATTACCAGAGTCATATATTACCCAGAGCAGTCAGAGGATTTGGCCTACACTCTCCACGATGGCCAGACGGGTTAGAGAGGTTTCTTTGATAAGCGCCTTCCACCACACTTCAACAAACACACCGTACTTATTGTACTGCGGTACATTAAGTATCTTTCTCGTTGCGAATTGCAACAGGAACAAGGATTATTAATATGTAAAATACGGGTCACTCACGTATGAAGTCAGCTACATGCCGACATGTGTAACTGACTTCATACGTGAGTGATCCGTATTTTACATATTTAAAATGTTAACATCTCACGTTAGTTTTAATCAGGAACAAGGATGTTTGATGGCGGATAAAAAAAAACTTACCACTGAGATATATGGCCCTACGCTAAGTCTGACCCGTAAGGGAAAAAGACGGGAATAGATTATATTCTCCGCTTTGACAATGCTAAATCTCTGCCTTTTTTACCCGACTTCAAAAAGGAGAAGGTTCTCAATTCGACGGAATCTTTTTTTTTATGTATGTTCCCCGATGTCTCGAAGATGCCTGGACCGATTTAATACTTTACAGATGGTCTTATTCAATTTTTATCAAAATGTGACGAGCGACGAAAAAGTACACATAACAAAAAAAGAAATTTACACGCGTGCCATTCGGTTTACACTTATTTCCATTTTATTCCTATTTCCTATGCTTATCCAAACAAACTGTTAGGGTTGAAGTCGGTTTTTGTTTTTTGTAAAAATTATGTTAAATTATTAGCTAACTCAATCTTACAGTGTATAAGATTTAAAGGGCTTTAGGTATACGTAAAGATAAGAAATCTTGAAAATTCACCAAAATTTTAGCTGACACAATTCTGATAGGAATCAAAATGGTACCATAGTTCAAAAAAGGTACGAATCCGTTCGGCTCTCGTGTTCAATTTGTTCTAGAACGACTTTTATTTTTTACGTGCAGAGTGAAGGGACGACTAACGCATACTGATAGTTCGTTTAACCCTTTTTCATCCTTAACGTCTTAGTGCAAGGTTGCAACCCTCTATTGTAAAGTCGAGAAATTAGTTTAAATAAATGTTTTGTTTGTTTTTCGTGTGTGTAAGTGGCCAACACTGGTGACAGATTTTTCAAGCTGCCTTAAGGGATCTGACATAGCTTAACGACTGCCATCAATGATGACGGCTGGGACCAATGGCTTAACGTGCCTTCCGAAGCACGGAGAAGCTCGAGATATTTTCATGCCACTGGCGGTCACCCATCCAAGTGGGGACCGCACCCCGGGTTGCTTTGCGTACGTAAGTGCTAATAATGTTCCTGACCACTGGACCATCGGGCTCCACGAGCTTTAAATAAATGTTACTTTTCTTTATTATGAGCATTTTCATAATGTAAAGTAGTTTTTAAAAATTAAACGCGGGACCAATCAGTATCCATATTTTATAACAACTAGGAAACCTTCAGTACCAGGTGTAAACTATAAACCAAAACTTGTGACTTTCATCTTTACTCAAGTGTTATATAATCCTAGTTTATATAATAAGAATACCTGGTTTAAACCTAGTATTAGTACTAGTACTTTAGTCCTCGTTTTGTGAGATAGGGAGGAGTTACTTTAGGAGTTTCTATGAGCACCTTTCGACTCCCTACTTCAAGTCATCTCATTGATTTAAGTATGCAAAATGCCAGCTCAATAAAATGGTATACGTAGTGTTTCTACAAGATATGGCGTTACTAAGAAATATCATCAAAAGGGGCTGTTTTTGGATAAACACTAAGTAAGCTTTATATTCTCATTTTTAATTGTAAACAGTAGTTGATAATCTAGGGCTTCGTAAAACATCATTGTAAATGATCTCTCCGTTTCCTTTCAAATGGGGGCAGAACTGAAACCCGAAATATTCATAAACATCGCTAGATAACATGATTTCAAATACAAAACAATATAGAATATGCATGTAATTTTTTTATTTGCTTAGTATAATCCCTAATAATCACAGTAAAAAAATATGAAAGAAATTTTAAAATATCTTAAGTAGCGACGAAGATGTGATACTTTAAAGTTTAAATAAGAACTCTTTCTTATTTAAACTTTAAAGTAGCACGTACGATATGGACTAGTGACGTCAAAGTCATATCATGTATACATTTGCCATATAAAATAGTATTTTCGCGAGTGAGATAGGCATATTTCCGTAAAATCATTTTATCTTGTGTTTTTTCAACCAAATTTTATTCTGTTTTCACTTTCAGTATTTTACTATTGATTATTTTTGGATAACCTGGTAAGATAACAAATATTTTTTTAGTGCATATTCACCCGTTTTAAGAACTACGGTGCCATAGATAGATACACAAACAGACAGCGGTCAAACTTAGATTCGGATTCATTTATTTTGTCTGACATAGGTATTACATGGTGTTAGTATAAATAAGTATAGTGCCCTATGCTGCGCCATTTGGCATACAAACTATCGTCATACGTCGTAGCTTGGAATTATAACGTTGTATTATCTGCCCTTTGGTTGGAATAGAAAAATCCTCGTTTTGCGTCGGGGTTTAAAATCAATATATGAATAATGTTGATGTGATAGTAAACTTTTAAAAAATAATTACATAACTATACTTACAAGTATTAAAAAAAGACAATAGCTACAGGTATGTAAAAGTATTCATATAAAAATTAAATTTAGAATTTACTTATTATCCAATAGATTAACGCTTCGGGAGCAAAATGTAAACTAAACCCGAACAACGCCGTTGGAAAACGGATGATCCAAATACAAAGTTTACTTAATGCAAACTGAAATTGCACTACCATTGCATTTTGATCCCTAACCTCCAGCAATAAGGTCTATTTAAAATCAGGAAAACGTGTCTCGAATGAGGGTATTTTGAATTGAACGGGTACCTGGATTGCCGAAGCGTTGATTAGTCCACAGTGAGACCACGTAATTTTATTAGTAGGGGTTTGGTTGGGACAAATAGTAGACGAATACGGGTCGAGTTTGCAGACCAAATATACTTTAAGAATATGTAGGTATACCTCTTTGACAGTCTCTGTGGCGCAGTGGTTAATATGCCAGCTTGCGACACGCCCTCGCGTTGCAGGGTTCAATCGCCGCCGCCCGGGTCATGATGGAGAATGATATTTTTCAGATTTTGAGTCTTTGATGTTAATCTATACTTAAATTATTATCGAGTTAGTATCCTACGATACAAGTTCACTACTTACTGTGGAGCTAGCTAGCTCAATCTGTGTGATTTATACCTATATATTTTTTATTTATACCTATACATTACATTTTCACTTCAAGACCAAGTATAAGGGTAACTTTCAACCAAAAGGAGAGAGAAGGGTTAGATTGGCATCCGGCCGCATTTGCAATACACTCGTTTTTCTTCGTATACTCCTACAGTTTCTTATAAGAAGTTTTTTGAACTGTACGTGTTGGAGATAAGAGGCCTAGGACTCCAAAGGTTCCTTTTTACATGCACTTTGAGTTACATTATTTTGTTGCCTCTGCCACCAGTTAGTTCATGCTCATAATTGCTGGCCAGCGCTAACCCACTACTGTTAGGCTCGTTATGCCAGCCATCAATAGTTACTGCATGCGACCCTTGCCGATGTTGCTGCATATGTTGAGGCTACAACTGCATCAGCCGTCGTGCTCACGAAACGTGTTTCGCCTCTACACGAGGCATCTTCAGGTATTAACCCTAAGATGTAGCTCGTAGGAATGACAAGCAACGAATGACACTTTTTTACGTTTTTGCATACAATCCTAAAATATTTTATCTAAATCCTAAAAAGTAAGCTTTATTGCTAACAATAAAGCTGTCTGTCTCGTCTGTCGGCTGTCGGCACGGAAGCTCCAAGGTCCCGCGCTGCAGGCTTGGAGACTCGCCAGACTCCATCGATTGTTTGTCGATTCGCATTGAAAGGTACACGAGTGTCAGGTTACAGCATCTTATGTAAACAAGAACGATTTTCCTTTGGGTATAATGTCACATCCTGCAATTTAATAAGTCATTATAATCCTATTCACAAAATGTGTAGACTTCATAATTCTTTAAGTTTATCCACTGAATTTCACTGATATTTTCCTTCATTTACCAGCTGCATTAAAAAAAAAAATGCCCGTTATGGTCAACAATTCAGATAAGTTAATTTTTTTGCTGTGCAAAATAAAAAGGACCTGATGACGATAAAGTAATTTTTTATCACTCTTTTTATGTATATTCCTGCATTGTAGTCAAAACCCTCTTTTCCATAATTTACTAACTTGTTTTATGCTTCTTTTGAATACGTTACGTGAACATTTTATTAGTAAGTCAGGTTAGCTTTTTACATGTATTTGAACACGTTATTGTAATGTTACTTCCTAATAACTGTTAATGTACTAATAAATAAAATAGGTCGGTAAAATGGTTTGATTTGTAAGGTTTTTTATTAGTTGGAAAAGTCACACAGTTTTGTCCGGAGAATGAAATAAGTATTTCAGTTTATTTTTCAGTATTCAGTGATTGTAATAAACTTTCAATGAAGGACACACTTGTCAATTCAATCAAATACACGTAAGTACTTAAAATTAATAAATGATTTCTACTCCTCCAGACATAAACATTAGTACAAACATTAATTATCTATTCTTGTGTGAATAAATGTTATTGGGCTTAGCACAATGGCATCCAAAGCTAATTATTGCCTGGTTTTCACTGAACACAACAATGAAATCACATTTTCCCGGGAACACAGATCCCACTACCCACGCAGCAAATTGATGAAGCTATTAGAAATAGAGATATTTCTATTGTATTTGCTGTAATTGAACTAGAAATGGGCCTTGCTGAATACAAATTAGATGCAAAATGGTGTTAAAGTTTCTATTTTGTGGTTATTAGTTTGGATCTAAACTCGTGCCAACAGTGAGTAATATATGATTTCCTTCTTATCCGGGTCCGTTTCTAGTAGCTGCAATTTATAATTCTCTTTTAACCAACGAAAAAATGGAGGAGGTTATCAAGTCGCCGCGTAAATTTATTTATGCATGATTGTGTATGACCACGCATAATTTTTCAGAGTTGTCCAATTTTGATAATTTTATTATCAATATTGGACAACTCATCGCAATATATATATCAACGCATCGGCACGAGCGCGTCGCGTGGAGAGGCGGGCGGCGCGCGCGGATCCCGTCAGTGCTCAAGGAATGGCCGTGTCGCGACGACCTTGATACTCGCCCTGAAGATGGCCATCTGAATTGGCCGAAACCCGGTCAGCAATACCGACTAAATATAACGTGAGTGCAACCGTTTTTAATAATAATAATTTTATTTAGAGTTCCTTAGCGTAGTAAATGTCATAAACCCTTACAGATTCGTCATGTCGGTTTAGTTGAAACTTGCGATACGATTTGAAGAAAGTTTTAAGGCAGCCTCCTGAGGCCAGCTTTAGTTGTACCTGTGTAAATGGAACATAAGTAATTTTCCATGCCTGGAATCGAACTCGGTCTCCCCTGTGTAGTGTTGGCGTGTTAACACCACTGCGCCATGTAGGTTGACCATAGTTTATTGGTAAAACATATTATACACTTTCCAAAGTCTTCTTTTCGAATTGTGCCCTGAATGTTGTGCGAAATATTTTGGCACGATCAATCAAAGAGTTAGTACATACAGAAAATAAATCTCGTAATGGCTAAATTGTGTAGAACTCAATTTGTTAGGTCCACACAAAAAATATACAGTTACAAAGACTACAAAGGATAGTTTTGCGACCGGAAACTTAATCTCTACTATACGAAACAAGGGTCACTATAAGCACCTTATTAGATGCTTATTAGGGTTCCGTACCCAAAGGGTAAAAACGGGACCCTATTCACGAGACTTCGCTGTCTGTCTGTCTGTCACCACGCTGTATGTCATAAACCGTAACAGCTAGACAGTTGAAATTTTCACAAATGATGTATTTCTGTTGCCGCTTTAACAGCATACTAAAAACAAAATAAATTAAATATTTAAGGGGCTTCCATAAAACAAACATGATTTTTTGCCGTTTTTGCTTAATACTCTAATGTTGTATAGATAATGGTACGGAACCCGTTCGTGCTCGAGTCCGACTCGCCCTAAGATTTTTTGCCTGCAGTTTTGCTACGTTACAGTACTCTACATGCAAATGTAGGTAATAAATTATACTTCTGCGAAATTTCAACCAAATCTATCAAAACAAATTGAATTTTAAAGTTTCCAATTTGAAAACATAAAAAACTTCCGCATCCTTTGCCGCAGTAAGCTTAGAACATACGAGACTTTTTCTCGGTTATTAAGTTGTTTTAATGGTAAAAGTTGTTACAGGCCGTTCACACGTTCCGCACAGATTGACCTAGCCCCAAAGTAAGTTCGAGACTTGTGTTATGGCATACTATATACCTCAACGATACTATATTTTATTACAAATACATATATAGATTAACATCCAAGACCCAGATCAATCTGAAAAAGATGATTTTTGACCTTGTCCACACCGGGGATCGAACTAGGGACTCCCCGTGTCGCAGGCCGGAGGTGTTGACCGCTGCGCCACGGAGCTCGTTACACTAAGAAACTATCACACATTTTCGGTTTGCCGCAATAGGTTTAGAAGATCAAAACTATTTCGCGATTACAGTAAAAGTTGTTACGAGCACTTCACACTTTCGGATAACATCGCAACTTTTTCTTTACATTGCTTCTTTGGATGGAAAACTCTTACGAGCTTTTGTGGGTTAAACAGCAATGTAAAGTGAACCACCGCGATGATGGCCAAACGTGTGGAGGGGTTATAGAATTGATATGATAATAAACTGGACTGCCGTTTTTGATAGTTTACGTAAGTGCGATACCTCATACTTCAAAATCGGTCATGCTGTTATGGCAACAGGAGGTAAACATAGAGCAGAAATACTTTTAAACACACTACACACAACAAACTCTTTCTGGGTGGGTCAGTCGAGTCGGATTTTTGGATTGCGAGATACCTGCCGCTACAGCCGAACTTTAAATTCAACCTTTAGGGCCCTCTCCACGAGCGAGAGAATCACGACGACTGCGCGCCTCTATCTTATATTATTGTATATTCTATAGGCGATACGATTGACATTCGTTTGCACTCTGCCACTTATTGGATCGCCGCGATTCTGTCGCTCGTGTACACGACCTCTTAGAGATTTTACATACCTGTTACAATGACACCTCAGTAGTCGCAAGAAGGCGCCCCTGAAGGTCCGGTTGAAGACTGTGTAGATGATAGGATTGATGGTGGAAGACACGTAGCCTAGCCAAAGACAGATGTCTACCACGTGTTCTGTGAACGATAAAATTATTTAAACAAGATTTTTCAAAGACATAACAATACGACTGACCAGCCAAAATGATTATAGCTTATGTTATATACTTATATTAAATACTAATAGATAAGAAAAATCTAATAAGGCGTTTCAAACTTGTTGCTATAATAGAAGTCATATAGGCACAACTGTACTTATTGAGAAAAGTTATTCGTACATTGTGTTAAATATTGAAAATAATTTTAAACTGATCCTCGATAGTTCAAAAGATCTACTCAGAAATCCTACAATCCTAAACCATAAAATGGAGCTTCAAATAGTATTTCATAAAATCGCATTTAACCTAAGAGGGTTTTACTATCCCAAGCTCTTACGCGCAATAAAGAAGTAGAATAGTCAGCCAGAATCGTTATCCAAAAATAAACATTCAATGATCCATCCATTCACATTTTTAGGGTTCCGTAGGCAAATGGCAAATAACGGAACCGTTATAGATTCGTCATGTCTGTCTGTCCGTATGTCACAGCCATTTAATTGCGAAATATTAGGATAACACTGTTGAAACTTAGTAGGTAGTAAACTATAAACCGCTATAACATTTATACATGCGCGGTGTCTATGATAGGTTTTTGAAAATGACATTGATATTTCTACAACCATTTTGTCTCAAATTCAGTCGTTTAAAAAAATAGACACTACCAAAGTGATAAAATGGTGTCTCCTTCCCTCCCCCCTCTGACTTCTAAAATAAGGGATTGAAATATCTAAAAAGGTGTATATCCTATATATCTCAGTGGAAATTTTCAACGAAAATTGGTTTGAGTGACATCAGTCTGTAGTTTTTTAGCACATTTTCATAAACGTTAGTATAACTTTGTCATTCATACAAACACTATGAAAAGCAAAGTAATTTGCGATAGAAAAATGCTGGTAGTGTTTTGGCAAGATTTCGGTAATCGCTACGTTTAGTTTAGATATTTAATCTATGTTTGCCAGTGCGGAAACCAACATAAGCGAGTCCGACTCGCGCTTGGCTACTTTTCATATTGGTGATATTTTTATCCTTCACAATATTCATGAGAAATCGAATGTTGTGACGTATGAAGGGTTGAATTGATTTATGTAACATTATGTTGCTTTATTGAGGATGAAAGGTAATTTTTTTTATACAATAAGTATGCTCAAAACATATTTATACGATCTTGTGTTTTCTTAAAACTGTTAAAATTTAAACATGTCGCCTGGAGAGTTTTTCGAAAAAGGATAAAATAAGTAGCATTATTTAAAAACAATAAAACATACGACTGTCCCTGTGGACAGTTTACTTTTGATGACTTCACATCATAGCCCATAACACTCCGGGGACGAATACATATCTAATAACACCTCACTCTTCGAAATCGGTCTAGTTGTTTTGGCTACAGGAGGCGACTATAAATCAGACATTCTGCCCAGTACGAACAAGAACACTAGGCCTAAGTTTGTGGTTGGTTTCTGCTCATTGACAACTGCATAGCCTAAGAGGGTATCCTAGCAGTGCGTTTTCCATACAAATGTATTTCTCTATTTTGTCGCTGAAAACTGCTTCAAGAGGCACAATTCTTTTTTCATAAAATCTATTACTAAAATACGTATGTTTTATTTTTTTCTAAAAAACTGTTTAAGAGAAAATTTTTTTTACAAAATAAGTTTTTTTGTAAAAAAAGGGGCATACCTATTTTAGTACTAGATAAAAACAGAATTAGGCCTCTAAAATCAGTTTACAGTGAGGAAATAGAGAAATAGATTTGTATGGAAACCATACTTAAAAAATACTGCTAGGATACGCTCTTAACATTACTTGTTTAGATTGAAAAATGCCTGTGTAGGCGAAATCCTCTGATTGATCTGGCTAATATATGGCTTTGGTAGTACCGAAAGGATCGTGCTTCTGCAGTGGAGACTAAAAAAGACATGATAATGAAAGAAACGTTACCTGGAACTATACAGGCAGGACACGAGGCAAACAGCATGTTCAGCAAGAAAAACGGCGCCCAGCATAGCACGAACGTGAAGAACACCAGGCCTAAGACCTTGGTAGCTTTCTGCTCATTGGCCACTGCGTTGGCTGACATTGAACGCCCTTTCTTCCGATTGGCTAGGAACCTGGAATTAAACAGTTGATTTAATACAAATTCAAACGAGGTACAAACGCATAGATTTAAAAAAAGAATTTTTCGTCTTTACTACGTTTGAACGCCTTTTAAATACTAATTTTACATTGTCACAATTGAAAGCAAGTTTACATATGTATATGTGTAAGATAAGTAAAGTTTAGACATTTATAGACCGCCTTTTGTTTTTTATCGAGAAGAGGTGCCCATAACGCAGTAGGCTTTGCCATACCATCTTTTGCATGAAAAACGAACCGAAATGGGAGTAATAAGTCAGTCCCATATACAAAAAGTGTTACTTTTTGGTATATTACGTTCAAGTTTTATCTAGGCTGATTTTGAACCCATGTATATGAAAATCTCGGAATGTGAATCCTTATTTTTCTTACAATTCTGTATTCTACTATGGATTCTGATCCCGAGATTACAATATAGTTCAAAATCACCCTGTATATGTACTCGTTTGACTACAAGGGTCGATGTATCTGCATCCACGCAACCGGGCTACTTAACCGCAGATTCTTATGACCGCGGTCACTCCGCTTTTTGATTTATATGAAGAGGCTCGAACGCCTCCGCTCTCCACATGTTCTCTTGTGTTTAAGGTTAGAGGTCATGACAAATTTTACTCATTTTTTGCTTTTGGTATTTAAAAAAAAAGACAATTAATAAAAAAAAATACAATACATCTAAACACAATAAATTATTTAGCCGCCTGGTTAGGCCGCTCGACTGCCCTAATTCAATAAACCTCAATCACCTCAGTTGCATACAGTGACTTGAAATTTCGCAAGATGAGAGAAAGAGAGAGAGAGAGAGTTTCTTGAAATTTCGCGTTATAGTGGCCCGGCCGCTCAGTCATGCGCATGCAAATAAATCGACCCTAAGTAGGTATAATAATTCTCTCTCATCTAAACGTGGTTACTTACCCAGCATATGGGATTTCAGAAACCGACACCGTAATTTTTTTGCACCTTTTTTATGAGTTACATCTTTTTTCTTGCTATCCTGCAATCTGTGTGAGTGATTTCGTGAAATGGGGCGGAAGTCGCGGAGGCGCGTATAAGTTGATTTGATCAATGAGCGCGCGCGGTGTTACGGTTGGCCTTTAGATGGTACCAAAAAGCAAATGTTTTAGCTATTACCAAACGAGATGTCAGATCTTCTTCTTCTTTCGAGTCGTAAGGTTGTGTCTACAGAAGATGTTAGATGTTAAAGCGCGCTGATTGTAAAGGACGATTGAAGGAAAATCTGGGGAATCCGCGCCTATCAACCAGATAAAATGGCTTTTAGGTCCTCTAGATCTGGTCTCTGTCTACCCCGAAAGGGAGAAAGACGTGAAAGTATATATATGTATACGTCTAGAATATAAATATTGTTCTACAATCATAACTAATTTTATAAAATAAACTTGGGTGCAGGGTGGTATTACGTAAATCCCCGAAAACCAATCATTTAAAAAGCTGAATACTCCTGGTTTTTAGACTGATAACAGGATATTCCATTAACATTATTGGAAGTATAATTTTCCCGTTCATTTCCCGGATATTAATTTATGTAATTGCATTACGGATATTTCGTTACCATCAGTTTAATGAGCCCTGTTTGATGGGTAAAGTTATGCTTTTGTCCAATTTAGGACAGATTTTATGAGAATTAGCAAGAGACGTTCCACCCCAGCTCGCATTTACAGCGCTTTCAAGTAACCCATGGCATGTTTGCACTGGAATGGGTGACCACATTGGCATCAAAATATACTCCAACTAGCTTTTGCCCGCGGCTTCGCTCGCGTTAAAAAGTACAGTTGTTGCGGCTTTACTTTTGTTTAGCGTGTGTAAAACAATTAGGGCCTACAAAACTTCTTTGTACACTATTGAGATTACTACTATCAAGCTATTGGGTAATTGAAAACTTGCTCCAGTCATTAACCACATGTCTGACAATTTCTGAACGCACCTCCATCGCTCTATCTTGTGTTCCGTTCATTAATTAAGTGAGAGAGAGCACGAAACAAACATGCACCATCACCAACAATAACTTCTCCATTAACGTTCAGATTTTCTTAAGTCATTTAAAAAAACTCTAACCGACAAAACCTATCCTTAAACCAAACGAAAACAAAACAAATGCCAAATACAAAGCACAGTCTATAACCAAAACTACTAAACCGAAACAAAGCAAATGCAATCCAAAATATGTCAAGAAAAAAAAAAAACAGCCAAAATCGTCAAATATAATACGTCATCAAATATAATATGCTAGAAATATTTATATTTATATTATACATAGTATGTACTATTAGATACGGCGGCCACTTATCATCGGGTATTGTCGTAGCTCAGTGAAAACACAACGATAGCGGTTTAAAATTGACAAAGTTTCATACAAAATTTCATTCCCTATTTTTGACGAGCTCCGTGGCGCAGCGGTCAACACGCCTGCCTGCGACACGGATGGTCCCGGGTTCGATCCCCGGTCAGGTCAAGATGGAAAGTGATCTTTTTCAGATTGACCTGGGTCTTGGATGTTTATCTATATATGTATTTGTTATAAAATATAGTATCGTTGAGTTAGTATCCCATAACACAAGTCTTGCTTAAGAACTTACTTTGGGGCTAGCTCAATCTGTGTGATTTGTCCGTATTTATTTATTTATTTATCCCCTTGGGGGTAGAATTGATCAAAATCCTTTCTTAGCGGACGCCTACGTCATAACATCTACCTGCATGCCAAATTTCAGCCCGATCCGTCCAGTGGTTTTGGCTGTGCGTTGATAGATCACTATGTCAGTCAGTCAGTCACCTTTGAGTTTTATATATTTAGATTTGCTTGTTGAGGCATGTTAAACCGTAAGTCCTAGCTCTGATTATAGCCTACGTCACTTAGGATTTTAACGATATCTTTCACATCCAAATCTGAGGCAATTGGAAGCTATGAGGAATAAAGAAACACACATTATCTATATATGTTAGTTTTTCCGGCTTTGCCCGTGGTAAGTACCTAGCCTATGACACAGGATAATGCACGTATCCAACAGTGAAAGATTTTTTAAAATGGTCCAGTAGTTCCTGAGAATAGCGCGTTCAACCAAACAAACAAACTCATCAGCTTGAAAATATTAGGTCCTTACTTATGAAATTGGCGTTTTCTATAGAGAATTTCGAGCAAAGTGAATTTTTCATGCTAACGTTTTTAGTATTACTTCGGGTTTGATAAATTCAACAAAAATGAAATTTTGCATGTTGTTACGGACCACATTAAGCCTAATTTAGACATTCTAAAATTTACAAAAAGTTAGAAAAATAATAGAAGTATGGCTGCATTTTTGATTAAAACGGACAAACCCGAAACGAGTTTTTTTCATGACCATATTCCAATAATTCAATACACAGAAACAAAAAAAAATATGCATGCAGAATGTTAATAACACAGGCTACTTTCAAGTTTAAATAAAAAAAATTAGGTGACCTACATAACCTACCTACAGAGAAGGATGGCGCAGACAAAGGGAGGCTTATGCCCAGCAGTCGGTTATGGAAAGCTGATGATGATGATGATGAACCTACACACATGATGAAACATAAGAGCCCTATTAGTCATCGAAAATTATATTAAAACGATGCAAGTACACAGTACCATATATTCGTCACTTACGACTGAAATTGATATTTTAAAGAATGGCACTGCAGAAGGTCGCGAATGTTATTTGGTGTGCTGCCAACAAAACAATAAAAACAAAGTGAATCGAACCCCAACCAATACTCCGAAATTAATATTCAAGGACAAACACCTCTTGTGAATGAGAATGCTGGCTTTTCAAACCAAACTGAGCCAGAAAACAGTCGTCGAGAAATTAATAAGAGTTACCTTGTACCTACCTATTTAGTTTGTTTTTGACAAGATTGCTGCTATACACTGTCAAAGTTCGAGCGTCCCTGTCTTTGATTAACAATGTTTTATTGTATGTCAGTGGTCCCTGTTGAAAATCCTTTTATTTATTAATTTATAGAAATCGAACGTGGGTTCGCTTTCGGTTTTGGTAAGTTTTGTTTGTTTTTCGAGTGTGTAAGTGGCCAACACTGATGTCAGATTTTCAAGCTGCCTAAAGGCATCTGACATAACTTAACGATTGACATCAATGATGACAGTCCGAATCAACGGCTTGACACACCTTCCAATTTCCGAAGTACGGAGGGATATTTTATGCCACTTGTGGTCAACCATCCAAGTGGGGACTGCCCCTAGAGTTGCTTAACCTGCGGGAGCACTAATAATGGATAAGCTCACTGGGCCATCGGGCTCCTCATAAGGTCCTACCTAGGAAGCCTTCGCTACACGAGCAAAGTAAATTATAGAGTACTAACTATGATTATATTGCAATTGTTATTTTACGTATCTACTCGTTTGGAAATAATACATAGACTATAAATAAGGCGGACAAAGTTACGGGAAAACACAAGCCATGAATTATTATCTGAGGAAAATAATAACGCAAAAATTTCGTCCCAGAACAAATAAAAAAAAAATAGTCTTTATTGAATGTAGATAACAGTTTGAAGCTGAATAGTAGAATTTTGCTGAATAGGTCTTACCGGGAATCCAATTTATCTGGGAGTTTTAATATGGCCGCGAGTATACTATGATTAAAGATTTAGAGCAGATCATATTTTAACATCCTTATAGTTATATATTTAGCCATAATTGAATGTTAACCGTTGGCGTAAAAGCAGTTTTGAACTTCCCATCATCATCATCAGGTCTTTCTAGTCTCCACTGCAGGAGCACGACCCTCTCTGTACTACCAGAAATTTTGAAAATTGAACTTCCCATTTTGTACTTATGAATTTGTACTATAATTTATTTGTGACTAGCTGATGCCCGCAACTTCGTTCGCGTAGACTATATGACTCCGGCGTATTGATATACCTTAATACGAACTTAACATACATAAGAAAATACTTGTAGCAGTGTTATATGGCTGCTGCTAAATACTGGAGGGATAAAATATAGGATTCTTTTAGACTTTTTGAGTCCGATAAGAAGGAGATAGACCGACACGATAAGAAGAAGACTAAATAGCTAGCTCCAAGTGAGCTTGCGCTATTTCACCAAACTTTGAGGTATGGGCAGAGCGCCTTCAACCTATCGCACATCTCCAAAGGGCCTTCGGGAGAGACGGACCTCGGCTTTAGGTGTTGCCTGTGTGCTCAAGGCTTGGAGAGACAGCAAACTCTCATGTTTTTCCGTATGGGCTTAAAACTACGTTGCCAAAAGGGCCACTGGGCGGTCACCAGTAATTTGAGCTAATCGTACTCTACGCACTCTATCCCAGAGGAGAGTGTGACTCTGTAAAATTGTCGATATAAAATTTAACATTGTAGGTTAGGTACTTAGTGTATCAGATGTTCTAAATCTTTGATTTTTTCACGTCAACAAAAAATACTAATCAGGCTAAACAACTTTTGCTACAGCGTCATTTTTATATTTCCTATAATTTACCTGGACCATTATAGTTCTGCGTCAGGTGTTCCAAATCTTCAAATTAAATACCTCAACAAAAATGCTCATCAAGTTGAATAACTTTTGCTAAGGCGTCATTTATATATTTCTTATAGTTTACCTGGACTATTATGGTGTTGCATGAGGTGTTCCAAATCTCAGATTTTTTATACCTCAACAAAATGCTCATCAAGCTTAACAAATTTTGCTAAGGCTCCACTTTTATATTTCTTATAGTTTAGCTGGATTATTGTGATGCTGCATCAGGTGTTCCATTTTTCAAAATCATTTCTACCTTTATGTTGCCCCGGCTTAATAGCTATATAGCAAAAAAAGTTTCATTCGAATCCGTCCAATATTTCCGGAGATAAACGTGATCATACATACAGACAGACAGACAAGAAATTCAAAAATTTTTTTTCGCTTTCTATTATTCTTTTTAAGTGTCCCTCTGTCCATTTCAGTCAAAAATACTAAATGTACAGACAAAATATTTTTACTGTTTTAATATATGTATAGATATACTCGTAGATATGCCGTGTGGTTCCCGGCAGAGTAGAATAAGACCACTCTAAGTCTTCCCGTGGATGTCGTAGAGGGCGACCTTTGAAACACATGCTAAATAATACTTATAAACATCAAAGGGATCTTAAAACCGTCTGGCCAGCGTGATGAGTGTAGGCCAAATCCTCTGACTGCTCTGGCTAATATATGACTTTGGTAGTACAGAGAGGGTCGTACTCCTGCAGTGGAGACTAAAATAGCAGATGATGATGATAATTTATGATATTGGCAGCGCTTTGGTCATGGGATATCTCCGATTAGTCCTTTGACGGAATATCAAAGAGCTAACCCCTTATAATTACAGAATTTCTTCCTATAAAGGTTCAAAAACTTCTTATAAAAGCTCGGATAATAGATAAAGAAATTAACAAATGATGACAAAACATAATAAAATATTATCAAAGTAAAATAATTACGCGAGAAATTTAATTTCGCAATACATAATTCATGAAAACTTTTCCATCCTTATTGTGCTTAATAGATCTCACTGAGAATCCAATTTAACAGGGAGTAGTAATATGCCCGCTAGAACACTATGATTAAACTTTTAGAGTAGATCATATTTCACATCCTCATAGTTATAGCGCTAATAGGATGTTCAGTATAAAGTAGTTTTAGACTTTCAACATCGTTTTCATGCGTTCATTCTTAAATTTCTGCTATTCACTGTCTTAAGCGTTTCAAAAGGGCAAAGGCAGCTCTCCATTGAAGTTACGTAACTTTACCTTTATGTTGAAGATTAGGTTAGGTAGCACCTTACCAAAGTGATCTTCAAAGGTCACAGCCTCACTCGCCTGGTTTCCGCAGCTATATTTGGTGGCGTCCTCGTGGGCACGACTCGTTTTTCATGTATTCATTCAAAAATGGATGCTATTCAAAGTGTGTGTTTCAAAAGGGCAGAGGCAGTTCCATATCGAAGTAACGTAACTTTATCTTACCAAAGTAATTTTCAAGTTATGCTAGCTGGAGCCCTTGTGACGACTTCCCGGCCCCTTCTTGACCGTCTGAGTTCCCCACAGTACCACAGTCAGTGTAGTTGGGTTGTGGTTGGGGTCAACTTTGTCAATGGTTTTATCATAAGTTATGTTATTATTTTGATTTGTCCACAAGTATGCGATGATATCTGTCTATTCTGTAAACTAAAGAAAGATACCCGTAATTTTACCTTAAAGTTAAAGCATTAGGTGCTGCCAAAGTGATCTTCAAGGGCCTCAGCCTGGCTCGCCTGGTTTCAGCAGCTATACTAGGTGGAGTCTGCGTGGCGACATCCCGGCCCCTTCTGTTACCCCCTGAGTTACCCCCAGTACCGCAGCCGTTCATGTAGCTGAGTTGTGGGTGGGAGACGCTCATGCCGACTTTGTTACGAGCTGGTCTGTTTGGGCAAGAAAGTAACATTTTAAAGAAACAAATATTATGAAATATTTGACGAATACATATTTTAAGAAGAAGAAAGAAAGAGGAGGTAAATAAAACAAACAAGCTAATCATAATACCATAACATAATATCATTAACTAATTTTTTTAATCTAACAATTCATGCCCATGGCATGGCGTGGCATGTTGGCAGAAATGCTGGCTGCAATCCCTCGCTGCATTGTCACGCTTTGCGTGAAAAGAACCCAGCGTTCTTGACACTAGTGACGGAAATCAGGCATGGACCACAGACATGATTTTTTTTTCTGATATCTCTGGCATGGAAACATTTATTTGTTATTTCTTTAATATTTTAAACATCGTAAATATACAAGATATTATTTTTTGTGCGCGGATTTCCTAGGTAGAAGTTCTAATCAAATATACTGATATCTGAAAGTTAGATCTAATTTAAGAGAAGTGAAGTTATCCAAAGTTACAAACAAAGTCCAGAAGAATGCTATAATATCAATCAACCAATATTGAGAAACTACTAACCTCGTGCTACTTGTGACCCGCCAAGTCAGCTGCCTTGTGACTGAAGTGCCTGGTGACAAATCTGGTGAACTTCTGGTGCCAGACCTCCGCACACCCTGTATTGGACCGTTGTCGAAGCCTCCACATTGCCTGGACAAAGAAACATAAAATTAATTTGTGGACCCAGAATTACTATCCTCCAATATCAGGTCTTTGTTAGTCTCCACTGCAGGAGCACGACCCTCTCTGTACTACCACAGCCATATATTGGCCAGAGCAGTCAGAGGATTTGGCCTACACAAATTAATTAATATACTAATAATTGAATTAATATAGGTTGTAGCGCACATCACTATTATATCGTACCTTTTGGTGACATCACTATTTATTTTCGTAAGTTGGCGGCCTGACAGCCGTAGTTTTAGAAATCTGAGGATGCCGGCCTGTCGGCCTAAACCAATTATAGCGCTTGACGCTCAGGCGCACCACTTTTTTTACTATTGTTATGTTGCCGGCCTGTCGGCCTCAACCAATCACAGCGCTTGCCGCCCAAGCGCTGCTGTACCGCGCGTCCTCTCTCGCATCGCAAGGCAGTCCGCCATGATTTTCCGTCCCGTCTCGATCTCTGAGTAAAATATTGTAAACGGTCTTGACTTGACTCGATTGAAGTGTAGTGTATGAAACAAACTGAGTTTACGTGCATTTTGTAAAAGATTTACAATAAAACATTTTAAACGTAGTGCGGGTCTTACTTATTTATTTCGTTACCCATCGCTACAAGGTACTATTATTTTATGGCTTCGAGGTTTCAGAAAATCTGCCAATGTCCAGTTTAAAGAGATGCATGTATTGGTGTTATGTGGTGTACAGAAAAAGTAGCAATTAAAGATGGCGTAAGTGCTTTGATTGCTTTATGGGAGCTTCTAATGACAAATTTATACGAGTCCATATAACAGTCTACTTTAACTATTTTGAACTTTCTTCCCGACCACGAGGATTTTATAAATCATCTAAGGCCTCTTTGACTTCCCACCAAAAATATCCAGAATTACTTAGCACTTCAATGAAAACTTAACTCCTGGAAAAAGATTCAGTCAAGTGTCATTTGGAACGATATGGAAATTACATCGATAGCCATATACCTGCTAATCTGATCAGGCATGCATAAAAGTTATGGTAAATAATAAAAACCTCGACTACATAAAAGGGTTCACGTATGTAACATGAATAGGGAACACAAGCTAAACTAAGCTTATATACATCGAAGAGACCTCTCCAACCCGTCTGGCCAGCGTGGAGAGTGTAGGCCAAATCCTCTGACAGCTCAGGCTAATATGGCACTGGTAGTACAGAGAGGGTCGTGCTCCTGCAGTGGAGACTAAACAATACTTGAAGAAGGATGTAACATGAATCTTGAAAAGCATTACTACGAGTATATGGTGCTGAGTAAAATTTTGATTTGCGCTATGATATGACAGTTTCAAAGTTCCAGAGCAAAAATACGATTTACGATTCCAACGATGTGGCGTTTGAGGGTTCAAACACCACATCGTTGGAACCGTATGGCTCTTTAGGCACAAAATTTTGACTGATACAGTGTGAATCAAACTTTATGGCGTTTCGGATATTAGTTTCGAGCTGCGCCGCAGCAGTACGCAGTACGTCCCCGCTTCCCCGCGCGCGCCCTGCTGAACCTAATATTGTGTACTGCGCATCGACTCGTGCGATGTTCCGATCCGCTCTAAAGTTTTTTCGGACTGTAGAGAGGTCTTTCTCTTGTGGCGAACGCAATTTCGTTGTTTTGGAGCGATCGCACGTTCGTTCTCGGCACTTGTTTTGCTAGAAATTATTTTGTTGATTTCCTTTTACGTATTTGAGGGAAGTATCTTAGTAGAAGTTTTATATAGTGGGAAACTTACAAAAATATTCAGAACATTTTTTGAAACGTCACATAAGACTAAAATAATGTACAACCTATGTTACTTTTGTTGCTGTTGGTCATCCGAATGTAAAAAATAAATAAATAAATAAATAAACTGCCTGTGTGGTGTAGTGGTTAAAGTGGCTCGCACAGCGGAGGTAACGAGTTCGGCTCTCGGCGCTTACTATTTATTTTATTTTGATGACTTTGTTTATTCTAAAGTGAATATGCAATTAAATATGCTCTGAATATTTCAAGTGCCTACCTGTTACCGTTATTAATATTGAGCAAGGTCAAAATAAACACCTTTGTTGCATGGAAGCCCCTTCAATATTTATTTTATTCTGTTATTAGTATTCGTTGTCAGAAAGGCATCAAAAATACATCATACGTGGACATATCAACTGTCTAGCTATCACGGTTCATGAGATACACGGCCTGGTGCCAGACGGACTGACTCGTCTCGTGAACCGGCTCCCGTTTTTAACCTTTGGGAACAGAACCATAAAAAAAGGCAATATAGTTCTCATATACCTGTTTCAAGTATCGACATGAGAGTATTTTCGCTACATTTCATAATGAATTCTCCAATTACTTTGAGTTCGTGTGAAGTACGAACGTGCAATTTCAGCTCTCACGTGCATTCTCGGCTTACTATTTGTATTTGTAATATTTTTCCTCTAAGCTGTTTGCCTGTTTTTCACGATTAAACTGTTTTTTGAAGTCTGCTTAGTTAAATAAACAATCAGAGTTCAATATACCCGTTGAAATATTGATCGTATTGGAGCTTTTAAAGTCAGTCCGTCGATTTGGGCTACATTTTGTATGGGACCAATGCTAAAGACTCAATTGCTTTTGACATTTCCATACAAAAATATTATGTCACCTAGTCAATTTGTATATTTCAAGTCTACCAGGATACGGAGCGAACCCCGGGCTCTGAAGTTACTGCTGAGGATGCAATCGGGAATCTGCTAAGATGATAATGACTTAAAATACGATCTGCGCGGAATATAATTAGGGTAGCGGGAGTGGCTGACTGCCCATGAGTACAAGACAGTGCGTCGAACACAATATGACATGTATGTATGTCTGTTCCATTGTCTCCTTTAGCCTAAACGACTTGACCGATTTTGAAGTGTAAGGTATCACTAGGTTTGTATTCTTAATAATGATAATGCAACTTGTTGTATCAGTTTGTGGGCTACACATGTTGTTAACTAAACCAATTGTTACAAGTATATAAAATTTCAATACCATTATAACTTTTCCTTTGTTATAGTAGCGGTCTTTATAACGTCAATGTGCCCAATGTTGTTGGAAAAAAATAGAATATGCGTCCCGAAAATAAATGGCCGGCGTCCTCATACAAGAGGATATTCTCTCGTTCCTTTCCACAAGACCAGATTGGGTATGCATGCGCCTGTTTCTAGATGTGTTACTTCTTTTAACGATTGACATAAACTACTAAATCTAGATATATTTTATGACAATTCCACGTCATTTAAACAAAAAATTTTAGAAAAATAAAAAATTACTAATAACATATGTAAATGGAAATATTTAGGTATATAAGTTTAGTATATATCTAAATGTTTTTATCATAATTACTTAAATAAATTTTGTCAAGTTATTATTTGCATGCTGTGCATATCTGTTATAGATGTAAACACTGGATTAAGGTATTTAATGTTTATTAATGAATGTTTGTGTTTGCATTGTTGATATGCCTTAATAAATAAAATAAAATAAAATATTCGGTGTCCCTTTTATTTTACAATCTGAATTACGGTCATTTTCATCGAAGTCTCGTATTACCTATTTTTAGCATAAAAAAACATGAGGTGTTGTCGTCAAAGGCAGGCATTGAGTTACTATCTTATAAATTCTGAATATTACGGCAGTTAGGATTCAGAAAAAAAAAACACGCTTGACCTCCGAAAAACTCACTGGTCACTGTTAAATTTCTAAGAGAAGTACAGCTTTTTATAATTTACCATAGGTATTTATTATCGATTCCGAATTTGTAATTAAGATATTACCAGTGAGTTCAGAATTATGCTATATATTATTTTTTGCAATCAACTAGCTCCAAAATAAACCAAGAAAAAGTAAAGGTGATAAACTCACAAATCATGAATCTCCAGAATCCTGAACATCAATCGTGTTTAAATTAAAGATGATCAAAGGAATTAAGATTAAAGACATTCCGGTACAAGTCACTAAAGGCGTGTCAAACGGCGGAGATAGCTTTTTTATTTTGTTTTTATAAATTTTACAACTGTCTGTCTCACAGTGCAAGTAACTCGAATTCAATGTAACTCGAGGGCGCGAGCGACAGAGATATTTTTGCTCTGTGGTCTGTCTGGTAATTTAAAGTGAAA
Organism: Rhodophaea formosa; assembly: GCA_963082605.1. Classification (NCBI taxonomy): domain Eukaryota; kingdom Metazoa; phylum Arthropoda; class Insecta; order Lepidoptera; family Pyralidae; genus Rhodophaea; species Rhodophaea formosa. The sequence goes on from OY720207.1 coordinate 18,143,102, forward strand.
AATAAATAAACGAAATATTTAATTTAATTTTCCTCTGGATAAATAGGAGTAAGATTTTTGACATGTGGTTCTCGGCAGAGTAGAATAGGACCTAGTCCAAGACTTCTCGTGGATGTAGTAGAAGACGACTTAGGAAACACAAGCACAAACTAAGCAAAGCATACAAACATCAAAGAAACATCTCTAATCCGTCTTGCCAGCGGGACAAATCCTCTGACTGCTCTGGCTAAAATATGGCGTGGGTTGTACAGAGAGGGTCGTGCTCCTGCTCGTCCTGCAGTGGAGACAAAAGGACCTGGTGATGATGATGAAATATGTACAACACCAGTAACCTCGCAGGAGTAAATAGCTCACATAAATAACAACAACGAGTTTGGCATAACTCCGTACATTAAATAAAAATATTTTTTAAAGGTTTTATACAATATGTATAAAAACACTGTGCGATCCGTGAAGCTCATGTTGGGTAGCATGAGTAGGTTCTATTGATCGGATAATAATTCCGACATCGCGAAAAAAAAAAGTTCGCCTTTTTGCGAAATTATTCTTAATAAAATTACATGTTTCAAAAGACGAAAAATATGTTAGTTAAGTTTATAGAAGCAAAAATATGTCAAAGAAGCCATTTAGCATTAAAGACTTCGTCGTACCGTTTTCGACCAACTGAAATTCGAAGAGAAAAAATCTCGTTTATGATAGGTTACCGTTTTATTCATACGAAATGACTTCGCGATACTTGTGCGCGCTTAGATTTATTATCATTCGACCGGAAAATTAAATTCATATTTCTTTTTGTATGACATCTAACAAATTATTATAAGTCGTAGAACAAACGTAGTGGTTCATGACGCAAGCTTTCTGCTATTGAAATGTTATTACCGTTGTTGATCGCATTTTATTAATTGGATATCACTTTAAGGACGCAATCTTTATTATTTAAAAATAATTTATCAAGCTACAATCAATGGATTCAAGTAACAATATGAGTATTAACTCGTTGGTAAAAGCTGGTCTTTTTTAAAATCTCATTTGAATGGATTCAGAGCAAATCTGAGTAAATTTAAAATGGTTGACAAGAGAGACGTATCCGTCGGGCCATGAAATCCCGTCATCCCGGTGAAAAGATTGTAATAAACAATCCTTGAAAGAAACTACGCACGAATTTCGGAGTGAGGGATTTTCACCAATGGACTCAGTTTAAACCTCTTAGAGCATTTTGTTTGTTACACGTGTCGTGATTTACGAACTACAGAGAATTGGAGATATAAACTGAACGAAGATATCGGAATTGCATCACTTCAAAGCTTTAACACCCAATAAAAACGGTGTTTTATATATTTCTAGTATCTGTCTTCTAGCAACGTAGACGTAGCAGCCAAATTGCGTAGGAATTGCTGTAGTTTTTTTAATTATTATTGTACTAAACAATCTCAGCTAAGTTTATAAAAAAGTTATACTTAACCACGGACAGAAGCTAACATTGAAGTTATCGAAAATTTCTGAATAAAACAATAATAGTCCTTGAGTAAGAGAAAGGATAAAATGTCCCAAGGCAAGGCACATATTTAAAAATCTCATTTCGATGGGTAAGGATGTTCAAAGAATTTTATCTTAGTAAATTTAAAACGGTTGTCAAGAAAAGTATCCGGCAGACCGGTGAATCCCGTAATCCCGGTGAAAAAGAATGTAATAAACAACCCTCGTAAGATTTTGTGCGCGAGATACCAGAGTGAGAGATTTTCATCAATGGACTTTGCTTTGAAGATATTTAAGATCCTTTTAGAGAAAACAAGGCCTTTGTCAATGAGGCAATCAATAACAGTCCTTGTGTTATACCTATAGGAGAAAGGATAAAAGGTCCCAACGCAAGGCACATATTTAAAATCTCATTTCGATGGGTAAGGATGTTCAAAGCATTTTATCTCAGTAAATTTAAAATGGTTGTCAAGAAAAGTATCCGGCGGACCGGTAAATCCCGTAATCCCGGTAAAAAAAGAATGTAATAAACAATCCTTAGTAAGATTTTGTGCGCGAGATACCAGATTGAGAGATTCTCATCAATGGACTTTGCTTTGAAGATACTTATTTAAGATTTTTGTAGAGAAAAGAAGGATTTTGACCTATTATTTAAATTAACTAATAATAAATGATAAACGTAGAATGAACAAGCTGCTTCTCTTCTCGCTAGATCGCAAAACCCGATCGAGGGAATGCGGCTAGCAACTCATCACTATTTTGTTTCCGTTCTCCACCTAGAAGCCCACCAATATGCTAAACGTGGCCTTTAAGTTTTGAAGAAACGGGCTCTGTCTACCCCGCAAGGGGAAAAACGTGATTTTATGTATGTAATAAATGATAAACAAATAAAATGTGACGGAATATTACTAAAGAGTAATATGTTGAACGTTGTCCGTCACCGATAAGGCCGTCTGTTCAAATTTTTATTTTGCAACTTCCATGCTGGTTTAGAGAAAAAGAAAAACAAAGAATACAGCTGCTTTCTTTCCCGCGCAAACCGTAAAAGCCGATCTAGAGATTGGGCAAAAATCTAAGAAATCACGTTATATGCAATGCGGCAAGCAACCCATCACTATTTTAATTCCGCTTTCCACCTTAACGCCTACTTATACGCTAAACGGGGCAAAATGGGTTTTATGACGTTGGGTCTATCCCGCACGAGATAAAGACGTGATAATATGTATGTTAATGATAACCTACGAGTTGGTATGTAGGTTCTTTGAATAGAGTCGTAATATGTATCTAATATGAGCAGAAAGCTGTTATTGGTCAGAATAACAATTACACTAAGGGTTTATGGGCGATTATGTTTACAACAGGCTGCGTTTATCGTCACTTGGTTGTTTATGGGGCCAATCTGTTTGATCTTGTTTACAACTGCGTCCTTGTGAGGCTTTATGGTTCAATAGCTAGTAGACCAGACGCAATATATGTTTCTTAAATTAATTTCATTAATTAGTTTCGTGCTTCTGAAGGCTCAAGGCTGTAATCTTTGGTGGCAGTCGTTAAGCCTTGATAGAAAACTTTCTTCTCTTAAATTATGGCGTCCACCGAGATTTCAGTGATTCTGCCAATGTCCAGTATAATGAGATACTAAGTATCGGTGTTATATGGTATGTGGCTTCGAAGATGGCGTAAGTTCTTTGGTAGCGAGGGAGCTTCTGATGACAAATCTATACGAGTACATTTAACAGTCTACTTTAAGAGCACGAGTATTTATAACACCAAACTACACCAATTTCATATTATAAAGTCCATTTAAATCAATTTGCAAAATCGTCAAAGGCAAACGACAACTGTACCCCTTGACTTCCCACCAAAAACTCCGATAGGAACCTGTAAAAGGTTCAATCAGCTTGAAAAATCTGAAACCATTGTTGAAACTTACACGAATGAAAAACAGAACGACATAGGAAAAGTTATTCATATAGACGGGCTGAGTCACCCCTTTTTAAATTTTTACATATCACGCAAATTGAGCTAGCCCCACAGTAAGTTGTGAACTTGTGTCGCAGGATACTAACTCAACGATACTATATTTTATAATATATACTTAATAAGTATATATTATAAAATATATATAGATAAACATCCAAGACCCAGGTCAATATGAAAAAGATCTTTTTCCATCTCGACCTGACCGGGGATCGAACCTGGGACCCCCGTGTCGCAGGCTAGCGTGTTGACCGCTGCGCCACGGAGCTTCCTTTCCTTTTTTTTCCTACCCCTTCAATGGAATGTTAATGGTAAGTTGAGACACATCTTCATCAGGTCTATTTTAGTCTCCACTGCAGGAGCACGAACCTTTTTTATTTTTTTATTTTTTTTATAACGCGAAGAATCCCTTCGGATACCGCACGGGCTACGGGAAGTCAGGTGCGGTTATGTGGTGTGGCCACTAAACTCCGCGGTGTCAACTCTCGTCCGCAATTTCGCCGGGTCGTGGGCTATTCTCGCTCCACAACCCGGCGTGGCGGCCGCTTTTCCAGCGGCCTCTTCACGGCCGGTCTTGTCCCCCTCGACTGAGAAGGAGAAGAGCGGCCAGCGGGGCGACCCGTCGGTCTTTATCTCTACCTGCTAAGGCGAGGCGCAGGAGCACGACCCTGTCTGTACTACCAGAACCATATATTAGCCAGAGCAGGCAGAGGATATGATACACTCTCTACGCTAGCCAGGGTTGGAGAGGTATATTGTTGTAGGTAATCAGAAAACGTCCGAGCATTCTAATAGAATAGACTATTGACTATTAATCTCTATACTCCGTCTTGTCTTTATTCAAAGAAGTACGATTTTTTTAAAATCTATGTCTTTATTACTATTCTTGAATTTACAAAACTGGCAATTTTTTCAATGTTTGTGTGTGACAGATTTGTGTTAGCACATGTATTATGACAACCTATGCCATCAAATCGGTAGCTATGTATTGTATGACCTATGTACTGCTGCAAGGATTTTTTGGCACGTGGCCATAATCAGAACTAAACGCTGCCATTGCCGTCATCTTGTCAATCGACGCTTTTGGAAGATAGCTCGAATCGGTGATTGTTGCCTATATTTCGTACTTTTAATTCTATTTATATAACTAAGAATATTTTTTTTAGCTTGTTACACTTGTAATTACACATAGCGCCCCATTTCAATGTTATGCAAGTGCCAAATGAACCTTTTTTTTTATTTGTTATGGCTTTCACGCATTTGTCGCTCTGTATTTGCTTCATAATCTATGAGTTGCACATTTGTTTTTCTATTTTAAGTCTAATAGAGTGTATCTAGACTGTATACAATCTAACAAAACCTTTGAAACGAGTAGAATTTGCTAGCTAACGCAGAGAATTAACGAAGCATCATGAGTAAATAAATTGATTGTTAACAAGTGAGTTTTGTTTACTCAAACAAACAGGTATTTATTCAAGAATTCCTTTGAAATGAGCTTTATATTTGCTAACGGTTAGGCAAATATTGAATTAAGATATGTTTATGTGATGTTTGCACAATGCATCTTGAATAATAATGGCAATAAAGTATTAAATACCTATGCTTTACAATTATCTAGCATATTTTATGACTGTGACTGTTCTTTATTAGGGTTCCGTAGCCAAATGGCAAAGAACAAATTATAGATTCGTCATGTCTGTCTGCATGTCTTTCCGTATGTCATATCTACGTTATTCCCAAATTATTAAGACAACACTGTTGAAATATTGAAAGTTTATTTGAGAACTACTTCATGATTTTTATACAAAAATATAGAAAATCAAAGATCAAACGCCCCTTGGAACTGCAACAAAAACATATTTTTTCGATCAAACCTTCTTCTTCTTCTGTTCTCGGTGGAAGCCAATTATGGCTTCTATGGATTTCAGTGATTCTGCCAATGTCCAGTATAATAAGATACTAAGTATCGGTGTTGTACGGTAAAGTTTTTTCAAGTAGCATCAAAGATGGCGTATGCTCTTTGATGCCTCGCGAGAGCTTCTGGTGGCAAATCTATACGAGTCCATTTATCAGTCCACTTTAACTATTTCACAAATTGTTCATGAGCACGAGCATTTATAACACCAAACTACACCAATTTCATGTTATAAAGTCCACTAAAATCAATTCGAGCAAACCTTTACGTACGGTGCTTTGAAAAATGACATTGAAGTTTCTTAAACCATTTTTAGGGTTCCGTAGTAAACTAGGACCTATCTGTCTGTCTGTCCGCGGTTTTAATCAGTGACTATAAGTACTGAAAAGCTGTAATTTGGTATGGGTATGTATATTAGTCATGGCAAAAAAGTGGTAAAATCTTCTCTTAGGGATCCGTTTCCGAAATGCAAATTTTTGTTAGAGGTAAGTGTCCCCCCCCCTCTATCTGCTAAACGGTTATATATGGATACGTGAACAAATTACAGCAGTAATATATATACTGAAGTTGAAAGGAAAACTATCAGAGCTGAGTACTAAGTACAAACTAAAAAGTTATAGGCAACCCACTTATAAAATGTACTCGAAAATGTAAAATTTCATACAATTTTCATTGTTAGATGTTTTTGGTCGTTAAACTGTGAGGTGCGAGTGTGAACTCAAAGTTGTTATTCGCAACTACGGAACCCTACACTGCGCGTGGCTCGACACGCACTTGGCCGGTTTTTTCTTAATGTCGACCGTTTAAAAGATAGACATTTCTTAATTGGTAAAACGTGTTTTCTCGTTTTCTTTCCAATGTAATTTGCGGGTTAAAGCAAAACTAAAACCGGCATAAGGTGTACGTACTATCCCGGCATAAGGTGAACGTACTATTCACAATTATGTACATTATAAATAATACATACATACGCGCATAAACTTACTTTCCTTTTGGGTTGGGTCAGTCGGGTAAAAACATCATTTGCGCCTTAGAAACGACCGGGCACTAACTATTATTATTTCGTTTTCTTTTGTAAAAAGCTCATAAAAAGTTTTTATTGAATACAATTTATTTTCCAGGCACTTATTATACCTTTAGAGAAGAATAGTCTTGGTTTAATAAACCTCGTACATTACTCCATTCTTCAAGCGTAAAACGAATTGCTTTAATTAAGAAAGCGTAATGGAAAATAAATTGAGTTTTGAGATAAATATTAAAACTTACTGTTTGTAAGACCGCATGTTGTGAAGGTGTTAAATTATTTATATCACCTCAGTCACCTAATCTAAGATTGTTTACGTGTTGATTTGTTTTTCGTGTGTGTAAGTGGCCAACACTGGTGTCAGATTTTTATGAGCTGCCTAGAGGAATCTGACATAGTTCTTCTTCTTTCTTCTTTTTAATTATGGCTTCCACCGAGATTTCAGTGATTCTGCCAATGTCCAGTATAATGAGATACCAAGTATCGGTGTTGTACGGTATGTGGCATCAAAGATGGCGTATGTTCTTTGGCAGCCTCGTGGGAGATTTTGGCGACAAATCTATACGAGTCCATTTAACAGTCTACTTTAACTATTTCACAAATTGTTCCCGAGCACGAGCATTTATAACACCAAACTACACCAATTTCATATTACAAAGTCCACTTAAATCAATTTGCAAAATTGTATAAGGCAAACGACAACTGAACCCCTTGACTTCCCACCAAAAACTCTTTGACATAGTTAAACGACTACCATCAATGATGACAGCAGGCCACAGATCAAAAAATTAATTTAGATCGCACCCGCGAGCTACTTTGATACTTCCTCAGTGGCCGGGACTAACGGCTTAACGTGCCTTTCGAAGCAAGGAGAAGCTCGAGATTACATACAATAGATTACATTGATTTTGATGATAGCCCTCGAAAGTTGAGGTAATGATACAACAATCATAAATGACGATATATAATTAAAAATTTACCTTAACTTATATTTGATGATATGCAAAAGTAAATTTGTATTTTACATTTGATTATCAAGCAAAGACGTCAAAAAAGTCACGTTTATTGTATGGAAGTTTTATTCTGTTTTAGTACTTGTTGTTATAGTGGCAACAGAAATACATCATCTGTGAAAATTATATAAACTGTCGAACTATTCACTCTTCATGACATACAGCCTGTTGACAGTCAGACGGACGGTAGGATATCGAAGTTTCAGTAATAGGTTCCGTTTTTACCCTTTGTACGGAGCCCTAAAAACAACATTTTGCAGGCTTGAATACTTCGCACACAACAGGTGTATGAACGTTTTGGTCACAAGAATATTGACTGACCATTCATGGAGTATACTGCAAACAAGCAAGCATATCTGTGCAAAGCGTGTGCGGATCTGTGCGGGTACACAAACATGCTCATTGTGGTTACATGATTATAAGCATGCTCAAAACTGACATTTGTATTCTGTAGCTTTACATACCCACACACATCTCATACTTACTCAAATATTTTCGAGCAAATACATACATATTTATATGAAGAACAAAAGTAATAATTTAAATAAAATTACTTTTAATAAGGTTTTTTTATTAAATGTAATAACACTGTAAAGTGTTCGAAACGTTCGTGGTCGCAGGAACTTATGGAACACTGTAAAAAGTACTTCAAGTAATAATATTAACACTTACGCGAGATAAATTCATTATGAAAACACATCAGTGTTTTGAGGGAAGCGTAACCGTCGTGACGCACCCCTTTCACTCGCCCCGATGATGGTCTTCGTAACAGACCGAAACTAGTCGGCAGATCCGACGTAATAAAACGTGAGTAAAGCCGTGTTTTCAAAAAGTACTTCAAGTTATTTTATTTAAATGTCAATCGCGAAAACATTAGAAAACAAAAACAATATATACCAATACTATTTTTTGACTCTTAGGGTATGAAATAAGATTAGTTGTTTAGTACCCAGAGGAGGCAGAATGAGTTTAGGTGTCTTTTTCTATTGTTTGTTGTACAATAAATATTTAAACCTACGTTAGTTCAAAATGCTCAATTAGTCTCACAACATACGTTTAAAAACGTGTGCTATAATGATTACCTACTTTATACACAAACAGTCATGGATTTTAATAATCAACTGGTTAGTGTTCATTTATTCATTGCTTGTTTTGGGTATTTTATTTTATTTATAAAATTAAACGTATGCGTTGATTAAATTCTTCCACGTTGGTCTGGGAGAAAATACAAAACTTAGAATGTTACATACATTCTAAGTTTTGGATTTTTTCTGCTTCCGCCAGCTGCTTCTTTTTCGAGCAGACCGTAGAAGCCGGTTTGGCGACATCTACATTCGTTAAAAGAATTACCAAATTTACTGATAAGATAGCGGTCTATACCAAATAACTACAAGATTTCTGACAAGATGGCGCTGAATGATTCTGAAACTCGCAAACAAAGTTTCAGAATTTATTTGTTGTACAAATAAATTTCAAAGATTTATACGACCTACGTTAGTTCAAAATGCTCAATTAGTCTCACAATAATTCTAAGTTATGCCTCGGATTGCTGTGGCCGTTTGTCTCGATTGTCTTACAAGGTCTTACCGTTACGTGTTCAAGTGGGCGATAGCAATATACCATTCGTAACTACGTGGGCTATTACAATAATTGTATACTCAAATAGATAACCATAACGATATAACCAACTAACTGGTTAGTCTTCACTTATTCATTGCTCGAGTTGGGTATTTTATTTAAACATTGAACGTACGCGTTTACTAAATTCTTCCATACTGGTCTAGCTGGGCAAAAGAAAAATCTTACCGCGCAGACCAGATAAAGTAAATGACGGTGGAAGAAATGGGCAAGAATTTTAGGAATCATATCCGTTAACATTATCTGAACGGTCCTAGGCTCTATCTAAAATTAAGATAAAAAATTTAATGGAGGAGACAGAAATCTTCTCAACGCAGAAGATAAGAAGTCTTTGCTCACATATATTGGGTCTTGAGGTTAGGCACAGGCCTAGGTGTGACAGATTTTTCATGACCCCAGCTAAACCAGAGACGCATGATTCTTTATATAATTCCGTATAATACCTACACCACTCCTTCTATGTTTTTTGTGTTTATCGCATCATAAATCTTCTATAGGTGTAGGTTAATGACCTATTCTTGGCTGAAAGCCTTACAGCACAATCAAGAAAGTATATGGCACATAAAACTTTCTATTGCGACGTTAGTATACTTTTCTACGGTCTAAGGTATATGTAAGTCAATATTTCATAATCAGTCAATATTAACATACGAAAAAGCATTGACAAAAACACTATAACCCAGACCTTTCACACAAAAATTTATATTACCCCTAATATCGCTATAAGCACTAACCCAAGGCCTGGGTCACGTACATAATTGCCACTCAGTAGTAATATTATTAGACGCAGCTGAGCGAATGCGAACCAGAATAAGGCCTCGGGGACATGTCTAATAGTTTCAAGACCTATATCTTCTACTTAGTTGACATGATCATACCTTATTTTTTACATTAGCATGACGAGCTCCGTGGCGCAGCGGTCAACACACCAGCCTGCGACACGGGGGTCCCGGGTTCGATCCCCGGTCAGGTCATGATGGAAAACGATCTTTTCCAGAATGACCTGGGTCTTGGATGTTTATTTATATAAGTATATGTTATAAAATATAGTATCGTTGAGTTAGTATCCCGCGACACAAGTTCACAACTTACTGTGGGGCTAGCTCAATTTGTGTGATATGTCCCTATATATTTATTTATTTATTATTTATTTATTATAGGAGTCTTAAGACAAGAATGTGTTCGTGAATATATAAATAAATAAAAAATAAATATATACGGGCAAATCACACAGACTGAGCTGGCCCCAAAGTAAGTTCGACACTTGTGTTATGGGATAGGTACTAACTCAACGATACTATATACTATAGACCATTTTCTATCTTGGGATCGGGGATCGAACCCGGGACCTCCGTGTAGCAGGCAGGCGTGTTGACCGCTGCACCACGGAGCTCGACAAACATGATAATTTAAAATAGATGCGGGTAACCGTGTTTATTAATAATGATAATTAAAAATAGGTGTAAGTAATTATTAATGCATTGAAGTAGCAGCTAAAGGGGAATATGTGTTGAGTCCTTTGGAATCTTTTGATTTCTCGAAGGCGCTACTGACCAATGACGACACGCCATCAGGACCATAATACGGTAGTTGCCTAATGTTAAGATTATATAAAATTTGTTTCTAATGAGACTAATTTCTATCTAAAAACACTATAAAGCACACTTTTAATTTGATATCGATACGTTAAGTGATCTTAAAGCTTCTTTAAAGTTGGGTGAATAGGACTATTTTTAAAGTATGAAATTCTTTAATTACAATTATACTGTATTTTAATCTGCAAAATTTTTAGCAACTTTTATTATGAAACCATTACCATAAACGAGATATTTCGTATAGCTACCAAACAAAGTTCTCACGCCACCCATACAAAATACAAGCTTGTGACGTCACAAATATGTAGGCATTTCAGCGGCGCGTTTTCACGTCTAAAACTAGGAGGAGGAGCACTAGCCAGATGTCTGGGTCACGTATATTATTGACCCTCAGTTTTAATATAATTAGTCGCTGCTGAGCGAATTCTAACCAGAATTAGGCCTCGGGAATTAAGTGTCTAATACTATATACTATAGATAGGACTCAGGACCCATATCTTCAAGTTAGAAATTATTTCTGAAATATAACACAAGTTCGATGGTTAAAGTTAAAGATATGACTTTTTTATAAAAAAAGATGACCGCCCGATGATTCGGGTCACTTACATATGAAGCCAGCTACAGTCCCTGCTCAAGCATTGCCAACTCTACTCAGCATTATTTTAAACTAGCTGTTACCCGCGGCTTAACCCGCGTGTGATATAGCCTATGTCCTTTTTAGTACCCTAACCTGTGTATGCAAAATTTCATAACGATTGATTCAGAAGATAGGGTGTGAAAGCGTAACAAATAGACAAACAAACAAGCAAACAAACTCACTTTCGTATTTATAATATTAGTTAGAATTAGGATTAACTTATTATGTCCCATTCTTTTAATGCTCTAAGGTCCCATTGCTCAGCAAAAGTTTGTTCCATTTTCTTTCACTTGTCACTATCCTCTGCGGTCTCTGTACTAGGTCCAGTTACTCAACCTTTCTCATTTTAATATGCTGACGCATTCTTAGAACTTCGTTTCTCTTCTTTGACTCGGTCATGTCTTGATCTCAGTCGAGGTATGGAAATACTGTCAAACTTAGTCAAACTATTATCTCTATGTGTATCCTATAACGAGATTGAGTGGAAAAAATTGGCAACCAACTGTCAATACATGTATCAGTACACCAGCTCACCTTAATTGGTGTTAATTCAAGTGCTAAAGCAAGTTCTTGTTCAATCTTTTAACTTTTACAGGAAAACTTATATCCCTGCGTCATTTCAAGATCTTCCTTAAAAAATCGGCCAAGTACGAGTCAGGCTCACGCACGAAGGGTTCCGTACCTTTATCTATCTAACTAAAGACTATCAAGCCAAAACGGCTCCTTAAATGTTTATTTTATTCTGTTTTTAGTATTTGTTATAACAGCGGACAGAAATAGGTACATCGTCAGTGAAAATTTCATCTGTCTAGCTATCACGGTTTATGAGAAACAGCCTAGTGACAGATGAATAGACAGATAGTCGGACATCGAAGTCTCAGTCATAGGGTCCCGGTTTTAACCTTTGGGTTCGGAATCCTAATTAATAAATCCCAATACGCTATTAGAAATGATTTTTTCTGTGTTTTTGTTTCTCACTACACACACTACAGACTTGATGCACATCAAGTCTATATGAATCATCATCATCGTACATCATGACTCTCTCTGTACTAACAGAGCTATATATTATTACTAGCTTTTGCCCGCGGCTTCGCTCGCGTTAAGAAGTAGAATTGATCAAAATCCTTTCTTAGCGGATGCCTACGTCATAACATCTACCTGCATGCCAAATTTCAGCCCGATCCATCCAGTGGTTTGGGCTGTGCGTTGATAGATCACTATGTCAGTCAGTCAGTCACCTTTGAGTTATATATATTTAGATTAGCCAGAGCAGTCAGAAGATATGGCCTATACATTCCACGTCGGAGAAGGCGACTGAGGAAACACAAGCTTAACAAAGCTTATAAACATCAAAAGATCTCTCCAACTTGTCTATATGTATACCTTCTCACATCGAATAAAGAGTTTATATCTACTTTATACTGAAATAGTATACGTAGTTCAACATGTTCATTTGAATTCGAAAATGTAATTTTAACTATGTTTTCATGCAATTCAAAACTAATTTCATTCCATTATCTAGAACATGTAAACGGATAACTTCGGAGTTTCGAGGAAATTGAAAATACGTTATTGTAGAGTCTAGAAAATTAAGTAAAACCTATCAAAACTATTTCAAGCTTCAGGCTGTAAAATAAAAATAAACCTCTCTATATCGAACAGACAAAAACTTCCGTTCATATTTTTACGGTGACAATTTTTTAGATTTGGCCAACTGCAGTGCAATTCTCGTGTGCCACACAATTTTGTCATTTTTTTCTACTGAATCCAAAGAAACGAGTAGCAAAAAATCTGAGTCAAAAAGTGGTGTAGGCTTAGTTTACCACACAGAGCAGCGAATGTGGCTATCGCTCGTCCTCTACGGCGTGAGTCACATTATTGCGCGTTATTTGTTTGTTACGATTTCACGCCTCTACTGAACTGATCATCATGAAATTTTGCATACACGTAGGTTAGGGATTGTGAAGGACATCCTAATCCTATCCATATCCTAACTAATATTATAAATGCGAAAGTGAGTTTGTTTGTTTGTTACGTTTTCACGCTGAATCTACTGAACCGATTATCGTGAAATTTTGCATACACATAGGTTAGGGTACTGAGAAGGACATCCCAACTAATATTATAAATGCGAGAGTGAGTTTGTTTCTTTGTTTGTTTGTTACGCTTTCACGCCGTATCTACTGAACCGATCATCATGAAATTTTGCATACACATAGGTTAGGGTACCGAGAAGGACATAGGCTATATATTACGCGGGCAAAGCCGCGGGTAACAGCTAGTAGGCTATAAATAACGCGGGCGAAGCCGCGGGTAACAGTTAGTAGGCTAATATATCACGCTGACGGAGCCACAGCTAGTAATGTAATAAGCTCGTAATAAAAGTAATTTTACTTAAAATCGCGAAAACATTCAAAGTAAAGAGAATTATTGAAAAGTTACACGTACAGTAAAATTGAAAGTCACAATCTTAATTTCATGGTATAGAATAAATCAAGTCCACTTAAAAATACTCAAATCCCAACTATCCCAACTAATATTATAAATGCGAAAGTGAGTTTGTTTATTTGTTTGTTTGTTTGTTACGCTTTCACGCCGTATCTACTGAACCGATCATCATGAAATTTTGCATGCACATAGATTAGGATACCGAGAAGGACATAGGCTATATATATCGCGGGCGAAGCCGCGGGTAACAGCTAGTAGATCTATAAAATCTTGAGGCCACTTAGTTTTCCAAACATAGCTTTTCTATTGAAGCAATTAAGAAAGTTGTCCAATCAGCGGAGTTTTTTCCATTTGCCTCTACTTATAAAGTTGTGACAAGTTTTTGTCCGTTTGTTGAATGTTTTTCAGCCAAGAATTTAAATTTTAACGTTTTAGAGAACATAGGACTAGATCGATTGAAATAAGTTTTTTTTAATCGAAATCTGAAAAGCATGTCTTATCCCAGTGCTTGTTTTTGAAAACTCCTCAGGAACTGAGCAACCTACTCGTACAAATAGGTTATATATATATAAAGAAATTCTTATAAATTGAGCAATCGGTTGAAAGCGATTACAAATTTCAATCAACCGGCGAACCCGAAATTCCCTTTATTTAGTAAATAACTGAACCAATTTTAATAGAACGTTTCTAACAACTACAGCTATAAAACCAACTTTCATATAAAAAAATCTGCACCCAAATCGGTTCACCTGTTTAAAAGCAACGGCGCCCCAGAAATTTAAAAAATGCACACATATCCAATCGGTCAAACTAAGAGCACTTCTCATTTTCCGTCGGAGGCTAAACATTTTAATTTAATTTAATTTAATTTAATTTAATTTAATTTAATTTAATTTAATTTAATTTAATTTAATTTAATTTAATTTAATTTAATTTAATTTAATTTAATTTAATTTAATTTAATTTAATTTAATTTAATTTAATTTAATTTAATTTAATTTAATTTAATTTAATTTAATTTAATTTAATTCAATTTAATTTAATTTAATTTAATTTAATTTAATTTAATTTAATATAATTTAATTTAAAAACAAGCAATTTTCCCGCGACTTCGTCTGTGTTAATTATGGCCTGTGTCACCCGCAAATAAATAACAAGCTTCTTCATGTAAAATAATTTTTAAAATCTTGAGACTTCGGTAGTTTCGGAGCCATTCAATGCAAACCAACATTCAAATCTTTCCTATTTATAATATAAGTATACTAAGTATAGAAAATGATCCTCGATTAGAAGGAGTTGGACATTATAATATTAGTATATTTAGTATAGAAAACGGTCTTCAATTAGAAGGAGTCGCGTGCAGAAACTAGCTCAAAGATAATTGGAGAAAAAACTTTATTGTGCTTGACTTGGTTGATTGATGCTAGGCTGTTGGCTGGCTGCCAGAATATATAAGGCGATACTCGTGGCTACCGTACTGTGTTGGTGGGAAATAACCATAGTAAATTGACGTTAGGCTAGAAGCTCATAAAATATAAGCATTATGAGACATGTGAGATGATAAATCTTAGTGAAATACTACAATATGTTTAGGGATGCCAAATTTATAAAAACAAGTTTTTGATTTAAACTTTGTTGAAACTGTTAGCGATGGTACTTCAGATGTGAATAAACCTGGGCATTATAATATTAATAAAATTGCTTGTGTCTTCTACAGCTGAATTTTCAACACGAAGGACACGTCTATAGTTAACATAGGAAGGTAGAACGCGACTTGAGAGCCAAAATCAAGAAGAAGCAGTTGTTGATGTATAATAATGCACATCAACGCTATAAACGACTTATTCTTCAGTTATAGAAACCCGGCTTTACTCACGTTTTATTTTCTTCGGATTCACCGTCTAGTCTAGGTCTATTATGAACGTAATTCTTACTTAAAATTGACCTGCAGATACTAACCTTCTTTGCATCCCACCAGGTACTGGCGTCGCTGCCAATCTTGCTTGTCTCTTCAACAACTGGACTGTCAACGCGAAAGACACCACCATAGTCAACATGGGGATGTAGAACGCGACCAGGGAGCCGAAGATCCAGAAGAAGCGGTTGTTGATGACGCAGAGATCCGGAGTTGGCATGATGTTGGTCCTGTTGATGAGACCTGTCGACAGATATACTATTATGTTCGTGTCGGTAGAATACTTTTTAATAGCAGCAGGCCTATTTGCTATCTTTGACAACACGGTCACTTCAACAACCTTTACATCTTTCAATGATACAACGATTTGAAGGTCACTTCAACATGCATTGCGGTCTTTGTATCTTAAATAAAAAAGTCAGTTCTATGAAAACCGAAATGGTTGTTAAGTTGTTGTAGTTGTCTCAGCTAATATGCCTGATGGACAGAAGGGAAAAATGTAAAGATTCAACCCTGTTGGTCAATAAGAACTAGCTTAGAAAGACTGAGTGTGCTGGTACTATTTTTATTTGCACGTAACGTGACGTCTCTTTTACACGTTTACATTTGGGATCCTGATTGTTAACTCACACATTGATTTTTGCACGGATGTAAAGTTTCATTTGTAGTATTGGTATTAACATTACCCCGCTTGAAGCGCCATACCTGTGCCAACAGGATGGATTAAATTGAAGTTAAACCTAATCAATGCTAACTCTATAATCATCATCATCATCAGGTCTTTTTAGTCTCCACTGCAGGAGCATGACCCTCTCTGTACTACCAGAGCCATATATTAGCCAGAGCAGTCAGAAGATAATAAAATACTAACACAGAACTCTATAATAAAATATTAGAAAGAAACAGGTTACATCTTTAATAAATAATACAGAATACTAATACAGAACTCTATAATAAAATATTAGAAAGAAACAGGTTACATCTTTTTAAACATGGCGCGGCGGGCTGCTCTATAAGTGATATTTAATGGAGTGCCCGGGGTGATTACATTTTAAAATAATTTTCGCCTCCGTTTAAGGGAAAATTTCTCGGTCATTGGGTCAGGTAATGAGCTGCCGCTGTGATAAGCTGTGTGTAAGCAGAAGCAGGTATTTTTGTCTTTCTATGATTAACTTGTTTGACAAATGGTAATTTCTCGTATCGAATATTATTCTAGCTGCCGTGTGGTTCCCGACAGAGTAGAATAGGACCACTCCAAGTCTTCCCGGGTATGTCGTAAAAGGTGACTGAGGAAACTCAAGCTGAACACAGCTTATAAACATAGAAGAGACTTTCTCCAACTCGTTTTGCCAGCGTGGAGAGTGTAAGACAAATCCTCTAATTGCTCGGGCTAATATATGGCTCTGGTAGTACAGTGAGGGTCGTGCTTCTGCAGTGGAGACTAACAAAGACCTGGTGATGATGATGATGGTATTATTCTAGTTGGAAATATTGAAATTCTAGACAAAAGTCATGTAATCTTTATACCTCAAGCCTAAATTTTAACTCGCTCTTAAAACATAGAAATGTACACATAGCTGTATGATATACATAGAATGAATTTTTTTCATGGGCATAAAATCTTCTCCTGAAATATTATAGCTGAGCCTTCCTGTAAAACCCTGGCTTGCAATCTAATCTGAATTTAAACCTAACCTAATAATACAGGAAACCCATAATTTATACAGATTTCCTTATTGAATCCATCCAATTATGAATAAAAAATGAAATTGAGGAAACAAACGATATTGCTTTCAGTAGAAAACTAATTTAAATAAATCAAATGCAAACAACGGTAAGATAAAGATACTTCGTATTTGGATCAAGCGCTTTTGAGTTATGAGGAGTTAAACAAAGCAAAGAAGGATTTTTAAGGATAAATCTTTGATCTCGAATGACATCTTCACGAAAAAAAGGATAGTTTTGATGAGAGTTAGATAGTTATGAACAGAAGTTTTTGAGAACTCTTGAGTATTCGTATAAGCACCTGAAGGGTTGATAGCCAGTTTAGAAATAATATCACACATAGACAATCCTTTAGAAAACCTTTTCTTCACAGTATTTCACCAGTGTGTAGATATGTGCTAGACTTTGCTTTTTAAGCAATTGCTCTTAGCTGCTGTAAGGAAATGGAATCTTTAGTTTTAGTTGACATCATGAGGTAGATTACCTTTATTGAAACTAGTATTAATCAATACTTGAAAAGAAAGAAATTCAGCGTGTATTTATTAGAATTACCAACAAAAATTGTAAACATTAAATGAAAATTTCTTTCATTTCATTGAATCCAAGATATGCTCTTCTGGTTAATAAAGAGTAGCTGCTCTCCAAAGGATCTTGCCTTTGCATAATTTGATAAGTCTTTCAGGCACAAATACGATTGCGGCTCGTTTGGCCTTATGAAAGCTGCTGCCCTAATCTTCAAGCTAGGCACATATGCAATGACTAAAGCTGACACAACACAATTTTTTTAGGGAAGCTCCCATCCAACAAGCTGGCAGTGGTTAAACATTTTCAGAATATTAGGCAGCTTGGCTTTGACCCTTGAGTTAATCTAAATAGACGATTTTTCTGTGATTCTATTCATCCACTTATTAATAATAGCTCGAATCAAGTTAACAAAGGAACTATTTGAAATAAATCAAACGACGTAGAGTAGTCTTCGACTTTAGATCAAGTACTTTTTGAGATCTGAGCAGTTGAGTAAAGTCATACTTAAAAGGATCTTGAACAGGTTTGACAGAACTTCAAAAAGGATAAACCTTTGATCTCGATTTGTCAACAAGAGGGATAGTTGAGATACGAGTGCCATCGTTATCAACAAAAGTTTTGGAGAGTTCTTGAGTTTTGATTTCCGGCTTACATTCGTATTGCAATATCTATAAAAATTTCCTTTGTAGGCGCTCGGGTTCCTACATATATGTACTTTTTGATGTATATTTATGTGCTGCTATATGATTATATAGCTGTTACCCGTGGCTTCGCCCGCGTGATATATAGCCTATGTCTTTCTCAGTACCCTAACCTATGTGTATGCACAATTTCATGATGATAGGTTCTGTAGATAGGGTGTGAAAGCATAAAGTTGCCATTTTTATATTTGATGTGCGCTGACAATACTGCGCGGCATAGATGAGTTGCCAAATTTTAAAGTGCTCTGCCGCGTCGCGCATCTGCACTACAGTCACAGATTACTAAATAGTTACTTCTACAGTGTAGTTCTGTTCCTTACGTATGTTCGCTCTATATGGACTCTGAAAGGTATAATTTCTTCGGCTTTGGAAAATTCACAGAAAATGTATTGTTCACTAGCTGCGCCCGCGAGTTCGTCCGCGTGGAAAAAGCCTATGTCCTGTCTCAGGCTCTATACTATCTGTGTACCTTCATTTAAATCAGTTCTGTAGTTTAAGCGAGACAAACAGACAGAGACAGTTACTTTCGTATTTATAATATAAGTATGGATAACCTATGAAGCCGCAAGCAAAAGCTAGTAATAAATATAACTTACCTAATACGGTAATTGAGCTGGAAACAAACATGCTGAGCAGCCACACTAGTGCTATCTTGATGACCACTACTCTCTTGGCGGAATGATGGCGACTCTTCAGTGGGTTCCGTATTCCTAAGTACCTGAAAATGATAATGAATAATTATTATTGGGTCACGGGATGAAACCTTGAATTTTAAGAGCTTGATGGCAGAGTTGGTGTATGCATTATAAAGGATCATGCAAGTTAAGCAACCCGGGACGTGGTCCCATGGCGATGGGTGACCTAATAAAGTGGTATAAAGATATATTGAGCTTGTCTGTGTTTTGAAAAGCACTTGGGATACCTTGTAAAACCTGACACGAATATTGGCCAGTGACCCACAAGCATGAAAATTAAAAACTTTGGTGTTTGAGAGTTCCAATACCTCAGTCTAATAAATAAATGTAAGTAAACCCTAACAAATTGGTATAAAATGCGGTCTTCATACGTTTGATTGAACCCTCACGCATACATACCAACGCAATGTGCTAGGTACATCAAAGCCAGGCGATAGGAACTGTTTAGATAATGTTAATTTTCCACAATTCCCGCCAGATTAGATTTACTATTATTGTCAACAATTTATCCTGCTAGTAGGTACCTACTACTTAAAAAATATCCTTATAATAATTAAAATTCTGTGTATTACTGGAATACATTCATGCCAGTTAAACCACTAACTATGGGTACAGTGGTGATATTCCCTGTACATACGTGAGAGTTCGGGCACCGGTGACTTTGAGCCGGGGCCGGGGCATATAAGAGCTAGGGTTGACAACGCGTACGTCACTCACTACTCACTTCGTGCCTGCGGTGCGAGCCGTGCCAGAGACGTAAGCACCTGCAAGCTCAACACAGACAGCCCTCGACTAAGACAGTCGGCGACGGACCATTACCAGACCCGCGCGCCTCTCCATGCCCCCGCGCACAAATAGCCGCAAGCAAGATTATACGTGCACATAATGCGTAAGGTTTCGTTTCTTTTCGCGAAGTATAATATTCTTTGCCACGTGCACGATTCTTTATAACACGCTTTTCTTAGCTTCACTTGTATGTAAGAAAATCTTGGAATCTTAATATGACCCACTTCCCGGTCTTCGATTAGGATGAAATTTTGCACACACTTTGAGTTCTGATGACAATACATGAAAAGCGTGTTTTTTAGTTTTTTAAACTATTATTATTTAAATTGGCAAAGTAGTATGCAGTTAAATCTCATCACATTTTTAAGTAAAATATGTTCAAAAGATAAGGCAAGCGTTAAAAGTTCCCTAAAACTAAAAGAATAGTAGAATACGAGCCAGAGATAACTAATAGTCATAATACTTCACTGGAGCTTTCAAAATTTATATGGCACCATTCATTTTACTGAAAATTAATTCTCTCACTAATAAATTTAACTTAATACGAGATTATTAATGTTAGTGCAACTCGGCCAAAACGTTTATGGCAAAAGCAGAGACCGACCGAATCAGAATATTCCACCGAAATCGAAAATGGAAACAAACCAGTTCAATTTTCATCCTAAACAGAAAGTAACTCAAATGTGTAAATAGTAATAATAATTATTACTCATTATAAAAGTTTTAAGGTCAGGTTAGGGGTGTCATTCTCAAATGCCTGTCCGGTGGTTGCACATTAAGAAAGTTTTAATTGTTTAATGTGTTCTTATGTTTTCGCGATTGTTACACATTTAAAAAAAATATTTTAATACGGTTTTTATCGCGTTTATTACATTATTTATACACCTAACGTTTCGAGCACTTTACAGTGTTCGTGGTCGCAGGTAGACTAAGTTGACATTTGTCTAGTATTTTATAAGAACTGAAAATCTACCGCCTAAAATATTTATTGATAACGTTCCGGATGTACGCAGTATTGGCTCACGGTGTCTGAAGGTCTTGCAGTCTTTTGCTTAGCTTGAGATTTGATTAAATTGATGACTGGATCCCAAGCTGGTGGTAACTGCCAACCATCCTCTCTATTGAAATTAGGATGCTTTTTAATTTCAATAGCCTCACGAAGCATTCTTGGAATGTATCTGTTTTCTTTTGCAAGGACTTGAGGATTATCAAAACGCATATAGTGGTTGGGTTTGTCTAGGGCATGTTCACAGACTGCAGACTTCGTTGAGCGCCTATGCTTCATGTCAGCTCGCTTGGGATCCAGTCATCAATTTAATCAAATCTCAAGCTAAGCAGAAGACTGCAAGACCTTCAGACACCGTGAGCCAATACTGCGTACATCCGGAACGTTATCAATAAATATTTTAGGCGGTAGATTTTGCAGTTCTTATAAAATACTAGACAAATGTCAACTTAGTCTACCTGCGACCACGAACACTGTAAAGTGCTCGAAACGTTAGGTGTATAAATAATGTAATAAACGCGATAAAAACCGTATTAAAATAATTTTATTTTAATTGTTTGTTTGCATTGAAAATGCTCCGAAACAACTGGACCGATTCTTATTATTCTTTTACCTATAAATAGCTTATTTATCTGCGTGTGACATAGGCTATGAAATACGAGGACGAAGTTACGAGAAAATTGCTAGTATTAAAAAAAAACAATCATTTTCACATCCAAAACATCCACTCACTTTTCCTATAAAAGGAAAAAGCGATTCATCAAAATGTCAATACGGCAAATAGAAGTCAAACTGGGTTCTAATTGCTTCAAAAACTTCTTTTGATCGCGTCGTAATCTGAGACAAATTATCTTTGCCGAAATAATATTTGTGTCCGGGGTAATTACTTTTAAACTTTTCTGGAATTTGCTGACAAGTTGCAATTTCATTCAAAGTTTTTCACGAGTGTTAAATGTATTATTTACTGTTGGGCTAGCTCAATATTGTGTGATTGGTTCCCACAGACAACACATATTGTCTGTGTTTGTTCCTATATTTTTTTCTATTTATCGTCATCATCCGAGCATATTTTCAATTGCATCCTCAGAGGTAACGGCAAGAGCCCGGGGCCCACTAACTATGCTAGGTGATTTGACGAGGTTCTGGTTTTTACAGAGAGCAACTGCCTTTTGAACTCCGCAATCCAAAGGGAAGACACGAACCAATCCTAGGATAGGTCGAAACAAACGCTGGATAGCGTTTGCCACCTACATTTTAATGTGCCTTCCGAAGTATATTGCCTTTTTTCAGATAATCAGGTGATTCCAGTCTGCAATATCCTAATCAGACTGGAAACAACTATTAGAAAGTATACTTCACAGTGGGATTTGAACCCATGGACCCCAGGTTATAAAGCAAACGCCTTGATCACTGGACCATGAACAGGATTTGTAATTTTGATTGTATGTCATGTCTGAAATGAAACATTCGATTTAGAAAACAAATGTTTCAAGTCGATAAAAGTTATTAGCGTCATAAATTATCAAATTATGTAATTCATAGGCTAACCTATCGCATGTCTTATATTACACACTTATCATTTTGTAACACAATCTATATTTCACAATTTGCGATATTTACCTGGCGCAATTTGGTGTTAGGGACCTCAATATTATACAGTAGGGTAAAATATATACTAATAAATTAGCTGTCATGCGTGACTACACACATTTCTACTTAGGCTTACAACCTTAAATCCTTGAGTCCTAGGGGAGAAGCTTATATCTCTACATACCCGACCTGTATGTACGTTACATGTCATCTGTATACATACACTCAGCCAGGTGTTTGCAAAATAGGCCTAGTAACCTACAATTTTCATACAAAATTTACGCTTACAGGCATTTTTCGATGTCTAAGTAGATTTTTTTGCGGTGTGTTTAAATATGACTAGTAGTTCCCGGCTTCCTCCCTCAAAAATCTTATTTTTTCTATTTCTAGTTTGAGAATTATTGAATTCACGTTTATATATCTTTTACAATCACCCATTTAATTTATTTAGTAAATAAACCTAGCTCACTTGAACGGATCTCTCGAAACGCCCTGCACCATTCGAGATACAGGTTTATTCCTAGTTCGATGGTGGATGGCTGAGCGATTGATTCGCCTGAATGTGACTGTATAGCGTACCATAAAATTATGGCATGCAAAAGAGTTACATAGTTATTGTAATCTTGTAATAAAATGGGTCATTTTTAGGGTTCCGTAGTAAACTAGGAACCCTTATAGTTTCGCCATGTCTGTCTGTCTGTCTGTCTGTCCGTCCGCGGTTTTACTCAGAGACTATAAGTACTAGAAAGCTGTACTTTGGCATGGGTATGTATATTAATCATGGCGAAAAATCGGTAGAAAAAAATCTTGAAAAAAAATTTTTTTAGGGTAGCTCCCATACAAGTAAAGTCGGGGAATAATTTTTTTTTCTTTACTTACCCATCGTGTAGGGTATCGTTAAAAAGGTCCTTGAAAAATATTGTGAGGTTGAGAACACCATTTTTCGGTTTAGGGATTCGTTTTCGAAATATTTGGTTTTAAAGTGAAAATTTTTGCTAGACGTAAGTGTCCCCCCCCCCTCTATCTGCTAAACAGTTATATATAGATACGTGAAAAAAATTACAGCAGTAGTATATATACTGAAGTTGAAAGGAAAACTATCAGAGCTGAGTACTAAGTACAAACTAAAAAGTTATAGGCAACCAACTTATAAAATGTACGGGAAAATGTAAAATTTCATACAATTTTCCTTGTTAGATGTTTTGGTCGTTAAACTGTGAGGTGCGAGTGTGAACTCAAAGTTGTCATTCGCAACTACGGAACCCTACACTGCACGTGGCCCGACACGCACTTGGCCCGTTTTTTTATTTACTCTATCTAAAGCTGAAAACTGCATTAAAATTCGTTTAGTAGTTTAAAAGACCGAAACAAAAAGTCAGAGGTAGCAACTTCATTTTATATGTTAGAATAAGGATAAGGAAGTCCTTACATACTTGATTGCGGTTACTGACGCTTATAATATCTGTGATTACGCCTATTTCAGCCCGTATTATAGACGTCCCCGTTTACGTTCTGCGGCTAAAAGATAACATAAAAAGGTACAGAGTTATCGTGAAATGATAAAATAAGGCTTGTTTTTTACAAATTTCGGGAATAAGAGTCATAGGCGAACCGGAGGGCCGCTAACTCTAACATCTCATTAAACTAGTAAGCTCTTTCTTAAATTATTATTCAGCCTGCAGATTTAACAGTATGATAATGATAGTGGATGGGATAGAGACAGTATTTTACGGTATTTTTCAGTATACAATAATTTGTCAACTTTTAAATCAATATTTCACGACCGTAGTAGTACAACACGTGTTTTTATCACCTGTAGAAAATATATAAAACTGACTTACTTAAATATCAACGCACATCCTGTACCAAGAAACTTGAAATTTTGTACCGAAAAAAAAAATATGATGAAAGTAAGCAGTAAGAAAAATTCACCCCCTAACAGCGTGAAATAGGGGGTTGAAGTTTGAAGCGGATGAAGTCGCGGAAAAGTTACTAGTACCTGTACGAGTATACTATGAGCCCGCAAGGTAAGTGTTCCTTCTATAACGTCATTATTTTGTGGTTAAGCGCGTCATTAACAGAGTTATTGTGACGTGAAATAGGTCTGTTTCATATTCCACCGTTGATGTTACGTGCCGTTTAATTCTTGTTAAACCATAGCCAACTCTTCAGGACTACGAATTAAACGTCGTTTTGATAATAATTACAGAATGTAAAGTAAATTTTATATTATGAACAAGTAAAAGATTATTCAATTAAAAGTATATGTTTTTTTCTGTGTAACAACTTTTTGCCAGATAGGTAAATAATCTAATATTACAATCTATCGGATAAAAACACTGACTTAAGCTTAACTATAAAATCGATTCTTGATTGAAATTTAGTGGATCCAATTGGGAAGTAAACTTACTAAATTTACTCAAATATTTTTTACTTAAAGAGAGAATTTATAATTTAATCCCATTACTACCGGTTTTATTTATTACCGTCGTCTATATCGAAGCCAAGGTATAAGTTATTCACGATTTATTCTATCAAAAACTGTAACAAGTTTCCTAATGAAACTTTCTTAGTGCGTTTTACTGATAAACTGTTAACGCCCATGACACGGCCACAAGCTAACGAGAAAAACATAAGTTTGAAACTTTGCTAGCTCTTTTATGAAACCTGTTTTGTGCGGATACTATCTTCTTAAACTTTTAAGAAATAATAATAATAGACCCTACTGCTAATCATATAATTAAATCAATAACTTCGAAATGACATCCATATCCTTTATTTTGATACGTTACTGTTTTAAAGAAAAATATCGTGCTTTATATGATTATACTTGGATTGTCATGACAAATATAACCACAGCCTTATTGAGAGACATGTTCATCCATTTGTTTTTTTACAAGCGATTGATTTCAAGTTTTGTTTGATATTTCGGCAATATTTCAGCTGCCATGTTCACAGATACGTGACGAGTTATAGTTTGTTGACACTGAGAAACTTCACAAATCTTCTACGAAACCTACATAACCATGGTGATAAGTTTGAAGAATATTAATTTCCTAAACATTTAATATATTATTATTCACCACTTGAAATAAATTTATACAGAATGTATAAAAATATACTTAACTGCCTTACCACTACCAGTATTATTACATTGTGGTGCTGACAAAGCAAAATATAATTTATGGGTAGGATAACAAACATATATAATGGGAAAAAATATCATTATTCTTGAACTTGGGGAAGATAAAACTTTCAAAAATTTATAAAATTCGGTCAACAGTTCAACATTTTATGCAGTTGGATTTTTTTTTGCACGACGAAACGTATTAACGTACGATTATTTACTCTAGGCTCTTCAGATGTTGACATTTATCATCATCATCATCATGCCACTACGTGGTCACACACGTGCTGAACGAAAACCTCGCAATATGGCGTCCTCGCACAATTCCCCCGTTTTAAGGAGTCCTAAGGTTTCGAAAAACGGGGTTAGCTAGGTTAAGGTCGCACGTTATGCGCCGTCACTTTAAAGTATGTTGTTTTTTTGTTGTTTTAAGATGTCCCTGTCGGCATCAAAGGTTCCAACGGAAGACCTGCAGGCCTATTTGCTAAAATTTGACAGCTACGGTGTACATCATTTTCAAGATAACTTCAATATTAATTACGGCATATGCTGAGTTGGATCCTTTTTGACAGCATAGGACACAAATTTAAATTTATGTAGGTATATTATGTTTGTTTCGTTTTACTGTAATTGTGTTTGTTTTTGTTTATTGTGATTGTGTTTGTATTATGTTTTTTGTGTGCTTTTGTGTCGAATAAAAGTATTTTTATCTTCATCTATCTACTTGCATAAAATTACGCGGGATCGATCCATTAATTTTACGAAGTCCGTGGGGCCCTTTTTTGAAATAAATCATTTAAAAAGAAACAGAGATGTCGTTTAAAACAATGTTCTGTGAGATTGTTTACACTCCGTGGCTCCGTGGCGCAGCGGTCAACACGCCTGCCTGCGACACGGATGGTCCCGGGTTCGATCCCCGGTCAGGTCAAGATGGAAAATGTTCTTTTTCAGATTGGCCTGGGTCTTGGATGTTTATCTATATAAGTATCTATTATAACATATAGTATCGTTGAGTTAGTATCCCATAACACAAGTCTCGAACTTACTTGGGGCTAACTCAATCTGTGTGATTTGTCCGTATATATTAAATTAATAAATTAAACTGTTTACAGTGCCCGTTTTTGACAAAAACCATTGAGATATAACTACTAGAGAAGACACCGCAAATCCTAACTTTGTCCCGTTCAACTGTGGCCATCGCGCCACAACTTACTTAGTCGGTTGTTAGCTCTTTCGCTTGTAGTAGGTACGTCCCACGATTAATAAACAAAACTTGGTAAAAATCATAAAAAATGCCTTGGTGTGTATTGAGTTATTGCAGTAATAACTTATCGAGCACTGCACAGTATAAAGTTATAAATTTTTATTAGCAAGTACTTAAACTGATTTCATTTTTTCCAAAAAGAATATCAATATTTTTACCTCCTGCCATTTTGCATTATGTTGACATGTTGATATGGAAACGCGTGATTGTAGCAAATAAAGCGCTGAAGTATTGAGTATGTATGATTGGACGATTATTGCTTTAGCGCTGCAGCGCTAAAATTTCAAGTTTCGAAGAATGGAACAATGCCAATATACAACGTAGGTCCTCTAGTACGTAGTACTTATTATCTCAATGACAAAAACGAATAAAAACGGTTCACTTTCTCACTTTATTTGGTTTTATTTTAGGTTTCGTTTAAAATGATATCTCCGTTTTCTTTCAAATGATTTATTTTTTTAATGATATTTTATATTTTTTTAATATTTATAAAATGTCGTTTGTAGTTTTAGGCAAAAATATCTTTCCTCTTGTATGAAGCGCCATACAGTGACGCGGTAGCATGAATTGTGTACTACCTATTTTTCAGCGGAAGCTGCATGCCACGTCAATAACGTGAACCTACGGGGACATGAGGTTGTTGTAGGTTTCCGTAACTTATAAATAGTATTATATAAACTTTGATGCAATGTGGGAATATCCTAGTAACTTATTCATTAAAATTCTAGGTTGGTTAAAACTTCGGGCTTAGGGATTAGTTGGTCTAATTTGGGCTAGTTTCGCGCCTCAGCCCTTCGCGCATCGGTCCTTATCGCAATTTCTCTTCGCGCATAATTTCTTTCGCACCTCACGTCTCTGCAACTTCGTCTTTAATTTTCTAAATGTGAATAACTCGTGAGGAGCAAAAATAAAGAGCTTTTCGATAAAGAGGTAATTCTCTAAGGTCGATGGGGAACGTAAAATGGCGAAAGCTACCATGTTATTATTTTTACAATTACGTAGTCTCCACTGCAGGAGCATGTCCCTTTCTGTTCTATCAGAGTCATATATTAGCTAGAGCAGTCGGAAGATTTGACCTACACTCTCCACCCTGGCTGGTCTCTTTGATGTCTATAAGCCCTCATTAGCTTGTGTATCATATGTCGCCTTCTACAAAGTTCACGGGAAGATTTGGAGTGGTCCTATTCTACTGCGGGAACCACACGGGATACGATTATATAACATAACATACTATCACGTCTTTTTCCCTTGCAAGGTAGACAGAGCCCATGGCTGTAAAACCTTGAAGCCACGTTTAGCGTGTTGGTGGGCTTGTAGATGAGAATGGAATTATAATAGTGATGGCTTGCTAGCTGCATCGCCTATAGACATGATTTCTGATGCCCATTCCCTCGATCGGCTTTTACGATCTGCGCGAGAGGAGAAGCAGCTGGTACATTCTACGTTTTTTCTTTTCTCCCAGACCAGCGCGGAAGATGATTTTAAGCCACTTGAAAAGCCTGACAAAAGATTATACGAGTATTACTACTCAAGATGTTCTTATAAGAATTACGGAGGGTACTCGCAAGTTTTCTTAAAGAATTATAAAAGATAAGTTAAGTTATCATGTCCTGACGTTTATACTTCAATATACTGCAAAAGATGTCGTTGAGATGAAAACTTGGACGGTACGGATCATCATAAAATATACTAGACGGCAAGGTTAACAAGATATTATGTTCAGAGTTTTACGAGTTTAGGCAGTATAGCAGTAGCCATAGCAATTATTTTTTTTATATACAGCGTATGAATTGATCCTCGACGTACCGCCGCCCGAGCAATTAGTACAATATTAGGACGTACAGGTAAGTACGTACGTTTACGTACTGGTAAAGGGGTAACTGAGCCGGTATATATTTACATTTTTTTTCTATGGAATCAAAGCAGAGACTAAAAAAATCTACATTTTCATACTTAATCAATCACTTCTTTAAGGGAATGTCAAGTACCCCAAGATATGAGGTTGGCTGGAAGAAATTGCAGATTGCGAAAAGTCCGCCTTTGTACCGATTATTTGTATGTTTTTAGCCTTTTCTTCCTTTTATATTTTATAATTCATTCATTCGAAAGTCAATATACACACTGTATAGGGAGTAATTACACAAATTGAGCTAGCCCAACAGTAAGTTATGAACTTGTGTCGTAGGATACTTTCTAACGATTCTTTATTTTATAATAGATACTTCTAAAGATCCCGGGTCAATCTGAAAAATACCGTTTTCCATCATGACCTCACTGGGGATTGAGTCAGAGACCGCTCGCGTTGCAAGCTGGCATGATAACCCTTGCGCCACGGAGGCTGAAAGTAATACTTGTGGATTAACATTACCTACAGATGCAACATGGCAAATGTATAATGATCATTTTGGACTCGATTTCTTTGTTAATTATCTATTCCGGAGCATTTAAAAAAAACATTATTAAAATACGTAAAAATGATTACACACTAACAAAGTTAGAAATAATAAACATTCGAGGAAACTAGGCGTGATTCCAAATGTAACCAACGACACGCGTAGAAATAAAAAAGTTTTACCGTAAAACATCCCTAAAGTGAACAAATTGCTTAATCAAACTCTGCAGCCTTTCGGCGAATTCTCCGTTCGACCACTACAAAGAAAATCGCAAAATAACCTGGTTCCCTAGGGAGACTGATATTGGATAAAAGTTTGCAAAAAACCCGCTTACTGGCATAAAATATTCAATGTGCGATTACTAAAGGGTCTATGGTTGCTAACCAACTAAATTATGTAAACATGGATAGGCGCCGAATATTTGCCTGATCGATAGAAAATTTTGGCACTAGGACAATGTTCAATATGTATGACGAGGTATAACAAATGATGAATCGGGTTTTTCTAGCTTTTTTCGCACCAATGAATTCTTTAGTCCCTAAAACCCGTCTGACTCACCTCGAAAAAGGATAATGTTTTTTGTGTGTATGTATGTATGTTTACTGTTGCCTCCTGTAGTGTAACTTGACCGGTTTTGAACTGTTTTTTACCGTTTTAACTGAGTTTTACCGTAAAACTTCCCTAAAGTGAACAAATTGCTTAATCAAACTCTGCAGCCTTTCAGCGAATTCCCCGCTCGTCCACTACAAAGAAAATCGCAAAATAACCTGAAGCCCTAGGGAGACTGATATTGGATAAAAGTGTGCAAAAAACCCACTTACTGGCATAAAATATTCAATGTGCGGTTACAAAAGTGTCTATGGTTGCTAACTGACTAAATTATGTAAACATGGATAGACGCAGAATATTTGCCTGGTCGATAGAAAAAGTTTGGCACTAGGACAATGTTCAATATATACATGTCGCAGTCATCTGGTTGAATTTGCTATTTTATTGAATGACTAGCGCGTTCATTGAATGGCGACGTTCAATTGAATGACTGAAGGACAGCTCGTCAAGTCGTTGAATGTAACGTTCAACGTCCTGACTGAATGAATATCATTTAGCGAAGTCGTTAAATCTTAGCCGACTTTGTAATATTTGGTGGTAGCATGATTTCATTTTTCTTAGTTTTTAAAGTAGCCGGCGGCGGCGGCGTTATAATAGTTAATCCATAATGTCATACTATTTTATTACATAAACGCACTTTTAAGTAAATTTAATCGAGAAAAATATCAACATCGTGCCATCTGTTCGAGCTGTTTGACGCCATATTTGTTTTGGTGACTACAAGCGCCGCAGTGGGAAAAAAATGAACTAAATTTGAATCACCTGACTGATTCTATGTCCGCTCTTTTCAAAGGGCTATGTTACAATCCGCTAACTAGTTGGACGTTGAGCGACGCTTATTTGTTCAACGTTCGGCCTAGTCATTCAATGAACGCGCTAGTCATTCAATCAAATAGCAGATTCAATCAGATGACTGCGACATACATATAAGTCGAGGTATTACAAATGATGAATCGGGTTTTTCTAGCTTTTTCGCACCAATGATTTTTTTTGTACGTAAAACTCTATTTTTACCCGACTGACTCACCCAGAACAACTGTAATGTTTTACGTGCAATGTATGTATATTGAGAATAGTGGCTCATATTGATACATACTGGTAAAGGGGTAACTGAGCCCAATGTTTACATTTGTTCCTATGAAATCAAAGCAGCGACTAAAAAAATCGTCACTTTATGGGAATGTCAAATTTTTTTCGAGTTTGTAGAGCAGTAGTTTCAGAGATTAGCGCGTTTCAACCAAACAAACTCTTCAGCTGAATATGTTCGTATAGATGATATACGAATATGATTTCGTGTTCATATTTTTATTGATTGCCTGCCTAACGCCAACTTTAAGTGCATTTGTGCTTTATTCCGATCGATGATTGGATTTGACATGGCAACATTAATTTATTTTATAATGGAACCCTTCCCTCACTGGGAAAACTCGCGCATGAATTAATGTGAGGAACAAGTGACCTACATTGAACTCGTGCAATCCGATGATTCAAAATACTCCAATTATGTTTGTATGTACAGCTGTGTTGAATGAAATCAGTCCACCTATTTTTTCCGATTTCAATAATAAGAAGTTATCAATTCGACCCGTATGTATATTGTCAGAATTACGCGATTTATACAGCTTGTCATCAGCTTCTAAACATTTGTTTTAAATTTCATAAGTGTATGTATGTTTGTCCGTGCATTTCTCAGAAAACTCAGACCGGTGGAATCACTAACCGAGTTTATCAGCCTCATAAACACATCTTAGCACTGCTTCCAACAACAATATGGAAAGCTAGCCACAAAATTAATAATAGTTCTAACGTAACGTAAAGAATGAAAATTGCAGTGTCCCTCGCAATATGGTGTTCCCGCACCTCTCCCCCGTGCTAAGAAGTTCATGAGATTTCGAAAATCAGGGATCTCAGTCGCACGTTATCGCCGTCTCTTTTAAACGTACGTTGAATTCATTCTGCGGCGTCGACCCTGAGTGTTAACTGACACAAAGATATGTGCGAGTTTTCTTTGCAGTTGTTTTAGGCATAAATATTACTCTGTTTGTATGAAGCGTCACCTTTGAAATAGCCTTTAACCAGTATACGCGTAAAATGTTATTTACCAAGAAACAAAAAACAAGCTACGGTTGCTGTTTAATAAATTGCTACAGACCCAATGTTTTTATAATAAAGCAACGCTTCTGCGAAAGGCTCGTACGTTAATTGTTAAATTTAAGTCCCTTTTGAGGCCTGAAACATAATCTGAGACCCAATTAAAGGCCTTCCTTATTTTGTGAACCCACCGACCACAAGCGCTTACCAAAGCGGCGTAAAAAAAAAATGCGGTTTGGATATTTCATGGAGGTAAATCTGACATGCCTGCGGATTTTGTACGTTATATTTTTAATGTGACTTTGAAAATGATGTGGGTGAGCCGCCATTTTATACGAGACACAAAGTAAAAAGGAGAACATAAATATCTCATCGGAAAAATGATATATCGAGTGATATATCAATTTGTATACGAAATGTGATAATAAATATAACTATGAGTTTTTTTTTTGGTGGGAAGTCAAGGGTTTCAGTTGTCGTTTGCCTTATACAATTTTACAAATTGATTTAAGTGGACTTTATAATATGAAATTGGTGTAGTTTGGTGTTATAAATGCTCATGCTCGAGAACAATTTGTGAAATAATTAAAGCAGACTGTTAAATGGACTCGTATAGATTTGTCGCCAAAAGCTCCCACGAGGCTGCCAAAGAACATACGCCATCTTTGATGCCGCATACCGTACAACACCGATACTTAGTATCTCATTATACTGGACAATGGTAGAATCACTGAAATCTCGGTGGAAGCCATAATTAAAAAGAAGAAAGAAAAAAAATGTTACTATTGTAAGGTATTTTGAGTAAATAGTAATGCCATCAAAAACAATACTTGTCAAAAACCCAAGTCTCGCTACTCTGTTCTTCTACCGTAAAAAGTTGTGAGATCCATGTAATAATACCAAGTCGGTAAATTTATTAAGTCCCTACTAAAGTGACCTTTTGTCTTAAGTTATTACGTAATTAGCTAACCTAACAGTATCTTATTGTAACCATATTAAAATTAAAAATCTTTTATGTTTAAATAAATAGATTGACTTGGCAATCGCATGAAAACATAATGTATCTCACAAGTAATACATATTTTATTAAATGAGACTGTTTATTACGATTGCCAAGTCAATCTATTTATTTAAACATTAAAGATTTTTAATTTTAATATGGTTACAATAAGATACTGTTAGGTTAGCTAATTACGTAATAACTTAAGACAAAAGGTCACTTTAGTAGGGACTTAATAAATTTACCGACTTGGTATTATTACATGGATCTCACAACTTTTTACGGTAGAAGAACAGAGTAGCGAGACTTGGGTTTTTGACAAGTATTGTTTTTGATGGCATCTCATTTCTTTTTGTAGATAGTCTTACTTTTTCGTTGTCTGTACCTTCTACTTATTGAATACCAACAACGGATATTCTTAAAACTCACTCCCTGTCTTATGACCTTTTCTAATTTTAATAGGTAGTTTTCTTCTTTTTCTTTTCCGGTACTACTTCTTGAGCTTCAGCTACAGTTTTTCTCAAAACCCACTCCCTGTCTCTATGGGTTTTTCTCGGAGGCTTTGAGTTTACGATTTTATTTTTGACAAGTCTGGAGGGTAAATTCTTCTTAGTTTATTGTATTCACAAATTGATGATTCCTGCGTTTTGATACTTTCGATATTAATTAGATGTAAGTCGCCCAGACTTTTTACTCTTGAAAGTACTACGTAAGCTTAAAAAATATTATCGTAGTTTTGAGCAAAACTGTACAAGTTAGTAATCTCCAACTGTGTAGGTCATTTAGGATAGTGATCATCAATCCAAGACTCTCAATAAATATCTGTGGACCCACGTCCTAGCAAAATCATATCTGATCTAGATTTAACGGGCCAATTACGGAAGATGTTGACTTCCAGCCATCGAATTGTTGTGGTACGATCTGTACCGTACAAAGGAATACCAAGTAGAGTGGCAATGGCTTCCAAAGAGTCGCACTCGCTACTAGATAAAATTCTAAGGCCTACCCAGAAACATACAAGCAACGTGACTTTTCTCGCTTTTGGTGGTACATTTAGTAACGTAATAATTTGAAATAGCTGTTCTTTCCCTTAATCGCATGTAATACCAAGTATTAAATTAAATTACCACCGAATGATACTCTCAAAAAACTTTTCGTAAACTTCGAAAGCACGAATACAACGCGGCGGCCGCCATAAATTCAGACGTGGAACCATAAGTCCGAGGTGGTTTTACCATTGCCGTCATGTACAAATCAGCGTCAATAAAGGAGTCTCCGCGTTCGTCACAAATATACAGTTTTAACTTCTCCCAATGCGCTACCACATACGACTATAGCAGTCTAATCTCATAAGAAGACTCAATATTTCCATACAAAGAGACAGAGAATGAAATAAACAAGAACCATCACCAGGTATATGGACAACTCTGTGTGGGCAGGGATGGCCATTCCCATACAGGTTATCCGTATTCATTGCGATTACTAGTGCTAGTACCAGTACGCAAGAGTTTTTTTTTATGTAGGAATTCGATTATTAGATTAATATAACTTGGATCCCCAAGATATATTTTAAAACTAGAGGCTGCGTGAACTGTGACTACAGTCATCGAAGGTTTGTGGTCGTCAAGCAATTTTTCGGATAGGTACCTACTTCAATTTCGATAAAAAAAACTATGATTGCGCAATCTAATTTACGACACCCGCCATCTAGTGACAACTTTATAAAACTTAGCTTAAACTTTGTGATTCAACAGGAAGGTTTATGTTTAATACATTGCCGGATGCAGAGTAGGGAGGGCTGCTAGTTGAACATTATTAGCTACTTATCTAGGTACCTACCTACACCTTTTATTCTATTATAAAGGCACATTAATTCATTCACTGCAAATGTAACTTTGTAATCCTATATATTTATATGAGATTACAAAGTTATTTATGCAGTTGGTGTATCTAGAAAACTGGACCGAACTTGCAAAATATTTTAGTTTTTCCTTTATTTCTACACTAGAAACTATTTGTATTCTAAATTTGAAGCTTCTGCACCTGCTAAAAGTGCCTTAGAGTTTTGATAATAAAAACTAGTCGTTTGTCGGTGAGTGACAAACGACTAGTTATTATTCTTAAACTAGTGGTTCAAATTGAATGCAATTTAAAATATACTGAGTTTAAACAATCCTTGCTTGATTTTTAAAAAATTCCCGTGTCTAGTTTTATCTACACAATTTGTTCACTGCAAATGTAACTTTGTAATCCTATATATTCATATGAGATTACAAAGTTATTTATGCAGTCAGTGTATCTGGAAAACAGGACTGAAATTGCAAAATATTTAAGTTTTTCCTTTATTTCTATACTAGAAACTAGTTATATTCTAAATTTGAAGTTTCCACACCTGCTAGAAGTACCTTAGAGTTTTGATGACGGGTCGGTCGGTAAGCGACAAAATTAAGAACTTTGACTAGTTATTATTCTTAAACTAGTTATTCAAATTGAATGAAATTTAAAATTTACTGAGTTTATACAATGCTTGCTTGATTTCTTGAAGATTCCTGCGTCTAGTTTTATCCACACAATTTATTCACTGCAAATGTAACTTTGTAATCCGATATATTTATATAAGATTACAAAGTTATTTATGCAGTCAGTGTATCTGGAAAACTGGACTGAAATTGCAAAATTTTTTAGTTTTCCCTTTATTTCTACACTAAAAACTAATTGTATTTCAAATTTGAAGCTTCTACACCTACTAGAAGTGCCTTAGAATTTTGATGATCGGTCAGTCAGTGAGTGACAAAATTAAGAACTTTGACTAGTTATTATTCTTAAACTAATGGTTCAAATTGAATAAAATTTAAAATGCACTGAGTTTATACAATGCTTGCTTGATTTTTGAAAATTCAGGCTTGTAGTTTTATCCACAACGAAGTTATAGGGGGTCGAAAATGGCCTGAAGTGCTTCGAGAAAAGAATGGTACGGCCGTGCCGCTTTTTTGCTCGACTTGGCGGGGGCACTGCCGTGCCCCCAGATTTTACGAACTACCTTTGGTCATGGGGTCCCAACTATTATCGCTTACCATTTTATTTCATACTCATAACATAGATCATCATCATCAGGTCCTTTTCAGTCTCCACTGCAGGAGCACGACCCTCTCTGTACTACCAGAGCAGTAAGAGAATTTGGCCTACACTCTCCACGCTGGCCAGACGGGTTGGAGAGGACTCTTTGATGTTTATAAGCTTTGTTTAGCTTCTGTTCCCTAAGTCGCCTTCTACGACATCCACGGGAAGATTTGGAGTGGCCCTATTCTACTCTACCGGGAACCACACGGTTTAATAACATAGATGGTACGATGGTACACATTATTTATTACTAAGTATCTGAGGAGTAAATAAAGGAGTATTCACTTAAAAAAAAAAAATTTTTTTTCAGCTCATAAAAATCATATTTTTCGTTTTTTTATACAACTAAGTTGGCAAACAGGCATACGGCCCACCTGATGGAAAGCGGTAACCATAGCCTATGGACGCCTGCAACACCAGGGGTGTCATTCGTGCTTTGCCGATGCGGTTTGCCAAGTTTAGGCTACGCCATATCTAGTGACAGGTAATATAAATAAATAAATACGGACAAATCACAAAGATTGAGCTAACCTCAAAGTAAGTTCTTAAGAAAGACTTGTGTTATGGGATACTAACTCAACGATACTATATTTTATAACAAATACATACCTATATATAGATAAACATCCAAGACCCAGGTCAATCTGAAAAAGATCGTTTTTCATCATGACCTGACCGGGGATCGAACCCGGGACCCCCGTGTCGCAGGCTGGCGTGGTAACCGCTGCGCCACGGAGCTCGTCATAAAACCTGTCACTATTGCACTGCAGCGCTGTCGCCACTACACATAGTGGCAGTCGTGGCAGTTGGTGGAACTAACTTCTGCGGTCTGCCGGCATGCTTGCCGACTACAATGTACTGGTCTTTAATTG
This sequence comes from Rhodophaea formosa, assembly GCA_963082605.1. Lineage (NCBI taxonomy): Eukaryota > Metazoa > Arthropoda > Insecta > Lepidoptera > Pyralidae > Rhodophaea > Rhodophaea formosa. The sequence goes on from OY720207.1 coordinate 18,180,247, forward strand.
GGTATCAGATTATGTCCCAGCCCTTAAATAAGGTCATGTCTTCTGTTTATGGACGCGGACAGTTGAAAGGTCCTTTCAACTGTCCGCGTCCATAAACAGAAGACATGAATTAGCAGTAAATACGTTAGTTTTATATTATCTTTGCTTTAGCTGAGCGGGTATCGAATTTAAGACCTTTTGGCAATGGTTTGTGCTCTTAAGAGTCCCACGTAAAGCCGCAATCTTTCGATACGAAACTCCAACTCGAGTACAAGTTTTCGATACGAAACTTCAACTCGCTGTAATTTTGTATTGGTATTGTTTTTAAAATTGAAATCTGATTATAAACATCAATATGCCTTATCCAGTCGTATGTACGAAATTTGGTTGAGATTGGCATAACTGTTGTAAAACTAAAACGAAACTACATTTGTATAGGATTGCGGCTTTACGTGTGACTCTTAAAGCACTGAACTGTCGCTTATTTTAAAGGGCCTGGATGTCGTCCCCACTGGGATGATCACAAGTAGCACAAACATTTTTCGAGCTCCTCCATGCTTCGAAAGGCATATTAAGCCGTTGCTCTCGGATGTCAACACTAGGCAGTCGTTAAGCTATGTTAGATGCCTTTAGGCAATTCGAAAAATCTCATATGTGTTGGATACACACGGAAAACTAACAAAAACAGAAAAATATACGATATCCATGAGGCATATCTTATCAAGCCCTATAATATAAGGGTTAAGGGTCCCCTAATAGAAAAATGTAGTGCCAATATCGTGGTATCTTTACGGGGCGCACCCTCCTTATTAAGGGACGATATTGTTCTTAAATATGGCTCTTGATACCCATCTTATTGGATAGTGAGAAGACAGTTATTATTTTCTTTTTCCTCATCAATAATTATTGTACACGCTGTTGACAATTTTATCTATTATGTCTGTGAATAAAGACTTAACACGGCAGTTATCTTGATTGTTAAAACAGTTAAAAGCTTTTGTTTGTCTGTTTTTCGTATGTGTAAGTGGCAAACACTGGTGTCAAATTTTTCAAGCTGCCTCATTAAAGGCACCTGAAATAGATTGACGACTGCCATCAAAGATGAAGGCCATGACCAATGGCTTATTGTGACTTCCGAAGCACGATGGAGCTCAAGGCTTTAATGCCACTGCCCATCCAAGTAGACACTGCGCCCGGGGTTGCTTAACATGCGGAAGTGTTAATAACGCTCACGCCCACTGGATCATCGTGCTCTTCTTAATACTTACCTCCCTATACTGATGAAGCACATGTGCATGATGCTCGCAGAGCAGGCCAGGACATCACACGTCACGTACACGTTGCACCACACCACGCCCAGCGGCCAGTAACCTCGGAAATAAAAATAATACAATTATTATTTCTTTCCTCATCATTCTCCTGCAGTGCAGACTAAAAAGACCCGTCCTTTTAGTCTCTATTGCAGGAGTATGACCCTCTCTGTACTACTGTAGCCATAAATTAGAGCTGTCATATATATTTTTTTTTAATTATTATTTTTCTAAATTATTGTTATTTACTCATTTATTATCAAAAAGAAACGAAGAGAAAAAAAAATTAAACATTTTTTTGAGAAAAAGTGAAACAACATCAAATAAAATATACAAATATACCTCCGGACGAATCACACATTGCCCAAAAATTTTAGTTTATGTCACACGGCAGCTTGTATACCTATGGAAGAAAACGTGAGTAAAGCCGGATTCCTCCAATTTATTTTGGATGGTCCCGGGTTCAATCTCCCGTCAGGTCAAGATGAAAAACAAGCTTTTTCAGATTGACCTGGGTCTTGGATGTTTATCTATATATGTATTTGTTATAAAATATTGTATAGTTGAGTTAGTATCCCATAACACAAGTTTCGAACTCACTTTGGGGCTAGCTCAATCTGTGTGATTTGTCCGTATATATTTATTTATTTATCTCGCAAAAGTTTAAATATTATGATTGTCATTAAATCATAAAAAATAGGCTTAATACACTTTTCAATACATTTGCTAATAATACGGTTCTTAAAACATCGAAATCTGTATCGTAATGATGTATTTACGGCACTTGTGCTTTTTACTTTACACCAATCACAATCGCTCAATAGTCCAATGCCAGAGATGCAAAATTTAAACTTTTTCATAGAATCCGAGCAAAGAGTTTCAAGTTCAGCATGAAACTTTTTTCTGATTCGTGAGATATGATTCTTTAACCAACTTCGAAAAGGAGAAGGTGATCAATATACTTTTTTGGAGAAAATAAACCTGAGTAAATGTACCTGATTATTATAAATGTATATTTACTAACTACTTTAGTTTCTAACTTTTATAAATTCATTATTTGCTGAATTGCATCTTGTTTTAGTTTATGGTAATCGCAAATGTATTGAAAAACGGCGTATGATACTCGTACGGTAAGCTGTCTATTAAAGTCGTCGGTTTATTATAAGCACTCGAAACTATAATAGAACTAAACACCTCGACTATAATATCCAGCTTACCGTATTTGTATCATAATGTACTATTAAATACCTACATAAGAATGTGAATTACAACCGATCTTCTCACGGCTTTTGTACATATGAGACAATATGTCTCTACAAATTTAGTTTATGAATAACAAGTTTAAGTTTTATGAATAACAAATTATATAACCTCATGCAGCATTGCAATATCAAAAGAAATGGAGCCGACGATATTCAGCATTCGTTACTAAAGAATTTTTATACGAGAGAAGAAAGTGTATCTCGTGAATAAATTGTACGTACTTATTTCTTGGGGTAAGAACAATATGAAACGAGAACACTAAAACTCGAGTACAATTTATTTTCCCCTCCTTTTTATTTGAACTTTTGAAAGCTTTCATGAGATTGGTTTATTTTAAAAATACCTTAATAGGATGCCTTCCAGAAATCTTTTAACCTGAAGAACTTTAAAAATATATAGACTATTGGTAGTTTCTGATAAACTCAAAAAATAAACTACGTACTCAAAACACATTTTTTTAGCCTGCTTTTGTGTCTGTCCCACAACTGGGCAAAGGCCTCCCCTTCTTTTCCGCACTGATCCCTGTCCAATGTAACTTGCTGCCAACCTTTCAAGAACCTTTCGATTTCATCGCGCCATCTCGTCTTCTGTCTACCCCTACGCCTAGGTCCATCAGGAAGCCACATGGTCACTTTTCGGCCCATCTATCTGTATGCATGCGGCAAACATGCCCGGCCCAGTTCCATTTGAGTCTGGCCGACTTGACGCCTACATCTACAATCCTAGTTTTGGAACGTTGTTCGGTATTCCTCACCCTGTCTTTTCTACGAACGCCAAGTATACTGCGTTCCATCGCCCGCTGGCAGACCTTGAGTCTGGACTTTTGGCCCTCAGTCAGAGACCACGTTTGAAAACACATTAATAGATTAAAATGTTTGCATGCATTAATGCATTATCTGCTTAAAAAGATTTTCATAAAATCAATCGATCACCGGGAAATTTGGCATAAAATATTATAATTGGTAAAGAAAATACAGAAGCCGTATAAGCTTTTGTTCCGGTAAGTTTCGGCATAAAATAAAGTTTCGCGACAGTTTCGGTTTTGGCAGTGTAATAGTCTTGTAGTGGATCTTGATATATTACATACTAGCAGTTACCCGCGGCTTCGCCCGCGTGATATATAGCCTATGTCCTTCTCAGTACTCTAACCTGTGTGTGTGCAAAATTTCATGATGATAGGTTCAGTAGATTGAGCGTGAAAGCGTAACAAACAAACAAACACACTCACTTTCGCATTTATAATATTAGTTAGGATAGGATTAGGATGAGTATTGATTTTTGTCCACACAATTAAATTAAATTCGATTTTTTTTTCATATTTGGCGGATATTGAAATTTAAGACCCTATCTAAAGGTTTGCTTTACGTTTTAATTTTGGAAGAATATCTATTAACGGTCGGTCTCTTCAGAAATCTTCATAAGCCTGTTCATTTAGAAAAAAATATTAAAAAAAGTATTTCCAAGAGAATCTCGTAAGCGGAGCCGTGGAAAAATACAGTTCATATATAGCATAAGTGTGATAGTTCCCAAACTACATGGAAAGGTTCACATTCTCTAACTCTTCATATGAGGAAATTGCACCCTTACGTACTACAAATACCTCGCATTCATAGGTTTCTCGATCGCGAAGTACTTTCAATATATTTTTATTCGCAAATGTAAAACTAGATAGTATCACCTTTACAGAATTAATAATCTATACAGCGCACGTGGTCATGAAGAGTTTTTAATATTAGTAAAAAAAATAGGCTACCTGTAAATTTTCATACAAAAAGCGATAACGCTTTCCACCCCTTAAACATAGTCCAATTTCAATATTTTTTTACACATTATTGATAAAATAGAGAAGTAGGGCTGTACGTTTTGATATTTAAGATATATCGAAAACAACAATAGTTATGAGCATCTAAGTAAAATCATTATTTTTTAAATGAAAAATTACCGGGGCATTTTAATTTATTTAAATTAATCTAAACCGATTCAATAAAAAAGAAAAGCGGTTAGCCCTAGATTAAGGTGTGCTAAATCGAATATCACCAAAAATTTCTCATTTTGTAAAGGTTTAGGTTTTTTCATGTATGAAAAGAGTAATGAATGTAGATGAAGCGAAAGAGGTTTGTAAGGATCGTAGCAAGTGGAAGTCCATAGTTTCTGCCTACCCCTATGGGAAAGAGGCGTGATAATATGTATGTATGTAAGGGGGGTGGAAGAGTTATCGCTTTTTGTATGAAAATTAAAGGTAGTCGATCCTCTTAAGTCAACATGAGATTGTTTCTAAAACAATAATTTATGCTGATATTCAAATGAATCAGCTCTAATTTTTTTATGATTCAATGGACATTAATGTATAAGTATATTAAACATGGTAAAAGATTTGATTCTTGTTGGCATTGGAATAGGCTCTGAAATTACTGGACCGATTTTGAAAATTCTTTCACCTACAGAATCGTAATTTATCTACTGGTAACAAAAAAATTAAATTACGCGTACGAAGACGAGAGAAAATTGCTAGGAGTATACGTAAATAAATCAAAACAATGACCATTCATGAAATGGTATAATCAAAGTTCTGTTTGATTGTACAAATAATTCAACCTTAATGCTGGATGCGATAAAACAAATGGGCTTGAACTATCCGTATACATTTTTGCACGTAGCTGTATTATTACGGAGATCACTCTTATAAATTGTTGTAATACAGAGTTTTCATCAGAACACGAGAGCTATATTTCAACTCCTGACGCAAAAAAGGATTTATATATTGGACGTGTCTTCTTGTGTTTGTTGTGTTTGTTGGTGGTGCCATAGCTCCCAAACGGCTGATTTATGAGTTTAATTTTTGTTTGAAAGACGATTTAGTTGAAAATACGCTTATCTATTTTTGATTTAAATCAGTTCCGCCTTTCTGAAGATTGACGGATATTTGTGTCGGGAATTGCTTTACTTGTTTAGAGACATTTAACTATCACTAAGTGTTACAAATTCTTTTAAATCACTTAAGTACTCAGTCTTTTAAAAAACGAATACAACCTTTATAGAAGTAAAATCAATAAACAAAAACTGTGGCAACAGAACGGACATTTTTACCCTAGTTGCGAACTTCAGCTCCACTTCGCCAATATTTGGTTACTCTGTTTCAACTGAGTGATTTATACGATTTTGAATATTGGTTCTGACGAAAAATTTTATCGGTTTCGTGGTTAAAGTACCAGTTACTTTATTATGTATGTGTAAGTGTCCAGCACTGGTATCAAAGTTATCAAACTACTTAATTTAGTCGCATAATTAAGTACTGCAAACTATTTAAGAGTTGAAATCAATAAACAAAAATTGGCCAAGTGCGAGTCGGGCTTGCCTACTGAAGAGTTCCGTAGAAGCAAGTTTAGATTAATTATATAATTAATCTAAACTTGCTTCTACGGTTTATGAAAAAGTACCTTATGTCAAAAACGATTACTACAAAAATGATTACTACAAAAATTGGTTTGAACGGTATACGTTGAGTAGTTTGTCCATGTGTAATATAATATATATATATTTTGTATTGTAATATAATATATATATATATTATATTACACATGGACACATTTTACCACTTTAGAAGCGCCTAGCTTTCAAACTATTAACTTTGAGAAAAAATGTTATAGGATTAAAATAAACTTTTTTTAGCCGATATTTGGTTACGCTCTTCAACAGAGTAGTTTCATTTAATCCTTACTAATATTATAAATGTGAAAGTGAGTTTGTTTGTTTGTTACGCTTTCACTACTGAATTTTGCATACACATAGGTTAGGGTACTGAGAAGGATATAGGCTATATATCACGGGGGCGAAGCCGCGGGTAACAGCAACAGTAGTTTTGAATATGGCTAAAACAGAAGGAATCTAGTTTTCTGAAGTTAAAGAATTTGTTTCTCTCTTTCTTGTTAGTAGACAGCACCGGTATCAGAATAATCAAATTTCATAATATAGTCACACTAGCCTTCGCCCGTGGCTCCGCCCGCTTTATGTCGATCCCTCGGGAACAGTACCGTTCTCTGGGATGAAAGGTAGCCTATGTCATTCTCTGTACCCCAGACAACGTGTACGCAAAATTTCATGATGATCGGTTTAGAAGAAACGGCGTGAAAGTAAAACAAAAAAAACAAATAAATTAACAACCTCATTTTCTCATTTATACTATTATTAGTTGGGACTAGCTTTTCTAGACCCGCGGCTTTGCCCGCGTGATATATAGCCTATGTCCTTTTCAGTACCCTTACCTACGTGTATGAAAAATTTAATGATGATCGGTTCAGTAGATTTGGCGTGAAAGCGTAACAAACAAACAAACTCACTTTCGCATTTATAATATTAGGAAGTTAGATTAATTGACTAGTACAAACTATTTAGCAGTAAATAAAACTATGGCAACAAAACAAAAAATATTACGCTAGTTGCAAATTTTGGTTCGAGTTGATCAATATTTGGTTACGCTCTCTTAAGTGAGTAGTTTCATTATAAATATCTCGAGCTCCTCCGTGCTTTGGAAGGCACGTTAAGCCGTTGGTCCCGGCTGTCATCGTTGATGGCAGTCGTTAAGCTATGTCAGATGCCTTAAGGCAGCTTGAAAAATCTGACACCAGTGTTGGCCACTTACACATACGAAAAACAAACGAGACGAGCTCCGTGGCGCAGCGGTCAACACTGCCTGTGACATGGATGGTCCCGGGTTTGATCCCCGGTCAGGTCAAGATGGAAAATGATCTTTTTCAGATTGACCTGGGTGTTGGATGTTAATCTATATATGTATTTGTTATAAAATATAGTGTCATTGAGTAAGTATCCCATAACACAAGTCTTACTTAAGAACTTACTTTGGGGCTAGCTCAATCTGTGTGATTTGTCAAAACAAAAAAAAAAACAGTTTCATTTAATTTTGAATATTCACTATAACTATACTAAGACAGCACTAGTATTAAATTTATCACGTTTCATAATATAGCCACATAATTGACTAGTACAAACTATTGAGAAGTTAACATCAGTAAACAAAACTGTGGCAACAAAACAGACATTATTACCCTAGTTGCAAACTTTGGTCCAGTTGGCCAATATTTGGTTACGCTCTTTCAACAAAGTAGTTTCATCCAATCTTCAATATTGGCTTTAACGGAAGGATTCTCGTTTTTAGATTAAAGTATTTCTTTCTTTTTCGTATGTGTAGAGGTCAATACAAGTATCAAAAATTAAAAAAAAAATCTGTTAAAAGGCATCAGACGTTCGTACCTCATCCTCCTCATTCATCCTCAGGTCTTTGTTAGTCTCCACTGCAGGAGCACGACCCTCTCTGTCTGTACTACTAGAGCCATATATTAGCCACAGCAGTCAGAGGATTTGGCCTACACTCTCCACGCTGGCCAGACGGGTTAGAGAGGTCTCTTTGATGTTTATTGTTTTGTTTAGCTTGTATTTCCTTAGTCGACTTCTACGACATCCACGGGAAGACTTGGAGTGGTCCTATTCTACTCTGCCGGGAACCACACGGCGCTGCCGGGAACCACACGGCGCGACGTTCGTACCGTCCAACTTTATTAATAATAGATCAAACAATAGTTATTGTAGTAACAATTTATTTTGAATTGTTTCAATGCACCAGTGTACGGTCTGATAATAAAAAGAAAGTAAGAAGATTTACATACTACTCAAAAGCGTTCTAATTAGTAGGTATTTCAATGTACTTAATGTTTTTAGGGTTCCGTACAAAAGTTGAAAAACGGAACCCTTATAGGATCACTCGAGCGTCTGTCTGTCCGTCCATCCGTCTGTCACAGCCGATTTTCTCCGAATCTACTGAACCAAATTAGATGAAATTTGGTAAGATGGTGTAATCCTATGACCCAAACACGGATGTGCAAAGTAAATAAAGATTTTTTTGGAATAAGTGTCATTTACAGGGGCCCAATTACAAAATTAAAAAAAAAAAGTTTTGTAAACCCTACTGTGTCATATATCAAATGAAAGGGCTCATTATGAGGACCTCAAAAATTTGTTCGGTTAAAATCAATACTTTTGATTTTATTCACGAAAGAAGGCAAAAATTGACCATTCCCCCCCCTGATCTCCGAAACTACTGGGCCGAAAATTTTGAAAAAATTACAAAACATAGTTCATTCCTAGAAGATTACAGGAAAAATAATAAGAATTCTATCACTTGAAAATTAAGTGGTAAACTCACAATAATAAGTTCATCTAGGGATATAGTTCTCTAAAACACCACTAGATGGCGCTAGTCAATTGAATAAAACATTTTTTGCACATTGTGTGTGTGTTCACGAAGCATATTGTACGGAACCCTCATTGCGCGAGTTTGACTCACACTTGGCCGGTTTTTTTTCTGTATCGCTACAACATTGTGAAAACTGTAACAAATTCTTTGTTGAGAATTCGGGCGAGCAGTTAATAATTATTTAAAAAAACTTAATAGTAAGTTGCTCGGGACAAAACTTTTTTTTGGGAAAGAGAATATATTTTCCAGTTATGACAATGTGTATGCAAAATTTCATGATGATTTCAGAGCGCGTGTTACTTTCCAGTTATCTTAGAAGTAAACATTAATAGTTAGGACAATCAACAAATTGAATTGTCCTATCAACCGCCATAGAACAATTCAGCTTGAAGCTGTTTACATCTGTTAGAAGCTAAAATGCTTAAATTAATAATAATACGTCAAAGTATTGATGCTTACCTAAAAATCCTGGTATTGCCCCCATTGGCATCACGAACAAACTGACCAGCAGATCAGCTATCGCCAGCGATAGCAGGAAGTAGTTCGTGACGTTTTGTAGCCTTTTGTCCAGACACACTGCTAAACACACCAATATGTTTCCCACACCACCCGCTATTATGAACAATATCACAAATAGGAAACTCCAATCATACTGCGACTTATCACTAACACTCTCTGTACCATTCCTATAATTCCAACTACACTGAAAACTCTCCACTGTATTATTCACAACACTGTTATTCGAAACGTCGATGTACAACGTCCTATTAAAATCACTCGTACATAACAACTCGTTCCACTCACAGAAGTCCAAACTTGGTAGCCGTAACCACAAAGTTTTGAGTGCACTTTCGAAGATCACTGTGAACATATTCAGCTTAAATCCAATGTTACATAGAGAACTGTTATAAGAATCCATTGTATCATTGACACAAGCGTTGCAACTATAAGACGTCTCATTTTGGATGTCTATATTTAATTTACAGTTGAAGAATATGGAATTTGGGCTTGGGTCACAATCGATTCCTGAGGTGATGTTCCCGCATCCAGGGTCGGTGGTGAGGTGGCAGGTGAGGTCGGGTAAGCTCGTGTATAGGAAGGTGTAATTCGTCATATCCAGGTCCTGTTTTTCTGGACGTGCCTAGGTGACATCTGCAGGCATTGTTGATTGACATTACGCGGCTTTCATTGCAAATCTGGCATCTGGAACAATAGAAAAATCTGGTTAATATATTTGTATTACCCTGTGTAAATTTGACTAGTAGTCAACTAGTCGAAATTAAAAACGAATAGATGGCGCTTCAAGATAAAGAAAGTCGACCGTATGTAAAGGGATACGGAAAGGACAAAGAAGAAGAAGAAGTTAAGATGACAACGTTTTGAGAATGGCCTATGTTTTGAATGTTTTGAGTAGTATTCCAAATAGAAGTTCAAAACTTAGTTTGGGTCTAGTGAAAACATTTCATTTGCCCTTATTTATAATAATGAACATAATCTATGAAAATGGACAACTTTTTTTTAACACCAGTAGTCAGACAACTGGTAAATATGTACTGTTGCCGCCAGTTATGTAAACAAAAGTGTTTTCAAAAATTATATCAAATAAAAAAACCGCAAAGCCAAAATGTTCTATAATTTCAAGTAATCTCAATAAAATAACCTGAATTAAGAACTTTAAAGTTAATAGGTAGTTTTCTCCAGGCACTTAATGTAAAACTAACTTGGAATAAAATAAAAAGTGTAAAAAAGAATGTTTGGTAAAATATCCCATTTTCTTTAAAACAATACAATAAGTTTTGTTTCAATCGTCACTCAAATTGTCCTTCCCATTAAAAACAATCTTTAGTGTACGTTTAATTATACGAAATGGACGAAAATTGAAATAAAAATAATGAAAATTGGGTCGGTCTTACCTTGCGTTTATCTAGGTCTGTCTTTAATTAACTTAGACTTAGTAAATCTCAGCCTTGTTTTACGATATTTGCAAATATTGTTTTTGTGAAGTTTGAAACGAAAAAAACCGGCCAAGTGCGTGTCGGGCCACGCTCAGTGTAGGGTTCCGTAGTTGCAAATGACAACTTTGAGTTCACACTGTTCACACGCGCAACTCACAGTTTACCGACCAAAAACATCAAACAATAAAAAATCGTATGAAATTTTACGGGGACACTTACCTCTAACAAAAATTTGCACTTTAAAAGCAAATATTTCGGAAACAGATCCCTAAATCGAAAAATAATGTTTTCAACCTCACAATATTTTTTTAAAGACCTATTTAACGATACCCCACACGATGGGTTAATAGAGAAAAAAAAATACTCCCACTTTACATGTATGGGAGAATTTTTTTTTCATGATTTTTTTCTACCACTTTTTTGGCATAACTATTATACATACCCACACCAAATTATAGCTTGCTAGTACTTATAGTCTCTGAGTAAAACTGCAGACAAACGAACAGACAGACATGGCGAAACTATAAGGGTTCCTTGTTTACTATGGAACCCTAAAAACGTGCGATTATGAAAATGGATACATATGGCATGACCGTAACTCTTAAATTTTTACCGTGAAAATCGGTTTTAGGGTTCCATAACCAAAGGGTAAAAACAGGGGCAAATTGCTAAACCTTTGTTGTCCAATGTCCATCTGTCCACCCGTCTGTGGCAGGGCAGTATATATTTCTATTTAAGATAAGAACATTTTCAAGTCTCACAGAAATCTGCGTGATTCCCTTTCAGGTCACGAGCATAAATATAATAACTGTATTCTATTTTAGAACTTATCACCCTGATTAAAGAACCGATGTTTCTCGAATTTAATGTTCATGACTCATCAGTGTGCTTAAACAACCAGTATCTAGCAGCAATCCAGCATTAATTTATCTCTACAGATCTACAGCAGCGAGAATGAGACTCATTTATCACGCAGACAATGTTCCGGATAATAAGTGCCAGCATGAGATCTCATTGGGTTAAATTATTTTTAAATCCTTAAATATTGCACTTACAGAATGTAAAAAAAGTAGGATAACATTTTTGCTACACATTTCGTTTAAAAAAATATGTACAATTTTTTTTCAACTCTCGCACATCATATTGTACAAGAAACGTGGTAGAAAAATATTGTACGCTGGTACGGATTGTCCGTGCGAATGCTATTCAGGATTGGCCAGATTTTTTTATTTATTTATCTGTTAGTGTCGATATGATTATAAAATAAACAGGAAATATATAGTTATATTTCCTGTTTATTTTGAAGAATATTGGTAGTTCTTATAATCATATTTCAACATTTTTCCCATTCGTGTTTTCTCGTGGGACTGACCGCTCGTTACCGATACCGCAGCTTTGTGTCCATTGCCGATATCGACACTTTTTCAGAATTGTGAGTTTCTGATTCCAAGCTATTGCGGGAAATATTTACTGTGCTGACTGTACTTCCAGTCCGACCAACTGAACCGACCAATTGGTTGTGCGGAATGGAACTCGACCCGTTGAAAGGGGTTAGTAGCTTTGTGACTGCATCTCAATAAGACCAAAGAATAAATATGTCGCAGTAAGATAGATAAAGCCGTAATATAGTTATATCCCTAGGGATATAATTATATGCCGTAACATAGCTATACAAAAGCATTTCATTACTACCTCCCTAGGAACATAATTAAATACGGTTCAAGTTTAGTGATATACATATTACTGGATGAAGTTTAGTGAAATAATTGTAGGAGTGTTGTACGGGGTGCGGCGGAGGCGGCAACGGGGACTTCGCTGCGTTTGTGCGCCCCATGAAAAAAATAACAAAATGATAAACTAGTACATAGCACTTCCATTCTCAGGATTCATGTGTATTTTGTTTGCTTAGGCAACACACAACTAATATGTAAAGAAAAATTAAAAAAAAGTGGCGTTTTTTTTTTGTATACGCACGTAAATGAGAATGCAATAGATAGTATAATAATATGTATAGAAAAGGTGACTAACAAGAAGCATTACTTAAAAAAAATAATCCTGGCTGCCGTTTTGGAATGATAAGTCAACCATAATTACAGATTTTTTGCTGACATCACGGTAACCTCCCCGGGTACACGGTACACTTTAAAATTGGTCAAACCGTTTATCCTACATGAGGAGTAGCTTTTCGATTTTGCATACCTGTATAAAAAAATAAGAAAGAAAAATATGACGTTCAAGAAGAGAAACATGTGTCCAATATTGAATAAAAATCTTTTACTTTGACCTATATTTTGGGTAAGAGGGCCATTGATTTAAAAATTACCCTTGTTTAAAATAAACGTTAAAGAGGGAAGCCAAAAATTTAATGGTAAGACGACTTGTGTGTTCCTACTTAATGAGGAATGGCAAGATATGGCACTAGATAGGAGAAGGTGAAAAATAGAGAGAGGCTTTTACAAGCAGTGAAACATAAATAGCTAGAAACAAAAAGACGCGAAAATGCAATACGTCATTTCAAAAATAGCTCTCCTGAAAGCGAGTGCTAGTGAACAAACCTACGCTATGCATTATGCACATGCACCGGCGTCATTTCCGGTTCGGCGCACGTGTCGTCCGCTGGGAGCTCCGGATATCAATTTTGAAATCATTCGTGGGACTTCCAGCACTCGAAAGATATCGGCATTCAAATTTATTACACGTGTAAGTATTATTTCTACAGTATCTAACTATTTTAATAAAATACTAATCTAAGGACTGAAAAATAGGTCGGAAACAATAGTCGCCATTGTAGGTAGGTGGTTAGAAAAACGTATCGTAATTGTTGTTTGGATTTGAATTCTCAAGTCACTCATTTTTTAGGGTTCCGTAGTAAACTAGGAACCCTTATAGTTTCGCCATGTCTGTCTGTCTGTCTGTCTGTCCGTCCGCAGTTTTACTCAGAGACTATAAGTACTAAAAAGCTGTAATTTGGTATGGGTATGTATATTAATCCTGGCAAAAAAGTGGTAGAAAAAAAAAGAAAAACAAGTAAAGTGGGGGAGTATTTTTTTTTCTCTATTTACCCATCGTGTGGGGTATTGTTAAAAAGGTCTCTAAAAACATACACCATTTTTTGATTTAGGGATCCGTTTCCGACATATTTTGTTTTAAACTGCAAATTTTTGTAAGAGGTAAGTGTCCCCCCCCCCTCTATCTGCTAAACGGTTATATATGGATACGTGAAAAAAACTACAGCAGTAGTATATTTACTGAAGTCGAAAGGAAAACTATCAGAGCTGGGTACTAAGTGCAAACTAAAAAGTTATAGGCAACCAACTTATAAAATGTACTGGAAAATGTCAAATTTCATACAATCTTCATTGTTAGATGTTTTTGGTCGTTAAACTGTGAGGTGCGAGTGTAAACAGTGTAACCTTAAAGTTGTCATTCGCAACTACGGAACCCTACACTGCGCGTGGCCCGTCACGCACTTGGCCGGTTTTTTTTTTATAAGTCGTTCTCTAATGTCTTTGGTAGTAGTAGCAACGTTACTATGTCATAAGTTTAACGTTTGAGTATATTCTGTTACTAAAATTATTTGTCATTTTATTTTATTTTTTTACTAAAATAGCATATAACTAGGCACATCCTATCATGCAGTTCTGCATTCTTAGTAACATCGATCTATCATTATATTCATCATCAATATTATTGCGATCATCGATCAATTGATTGCTATTTCAAGACTCATGCACAAATATAATGATTCGAATATATGTCCGCGCGATTCCTGAATTATTATTCAGGAATCGCGCGCCTGATATTCGTTACGATGAGTGCAGTTTTGTACAAATGAGAGTTTTATAGGACTGTAAGGTTTCTGAGAAAAAGCTGATTTCACATAACAAGATCTTAAAATACAAGTACAGAATCCCTTGCAGTAAAAATAAGAACCTACATTATAAGCATTAATATCCAAGAAGATGGAGCAAGCGGCTGGTCGTAAAAACTTGGCAAATCATTTTACTGAAAACATTGTATAATATACTTTTATGTAAACGATCTTGCTAAAATGCATTAAGCCCTCAAACATCATGTGTGAGGAGATAAGTTCAAAGAAATGGAGCTCGGTAGCATAGTTGGCCTGCGCATTATTAGCGCATACGCATGGAAAGCACCACTGGAAGGGGTGTCAAACAAGTTGCATTTAAAGTTTTCGAGCCTCTGTGCTGTTAAGCTCCGTGGCGCAGCGGTCAACACGCCGTTCTGTGATACGGATGGTCCCGGGTTCAATCTCCGGACAGGTCAAGATGAAAAATGATCTTTTTCAGATTGACCTGGGTCTTGGATGTTTATCTATAAATGTATTTGTTATAAAATATAGTATCTTTGAGATAGTAAACACAAGTCTTATTTTGAGGCTAGCACAATCTGTGAGATTTGTCCGTATATATTTATTTATTTATTTAATACATTCACTATCATTACTACATAATACATGCAGTATAAAAATATGGTGAAATTTACATACATAATTACCAGCGCAGTCCCACTTGGTCGTATTGGAAATCCGTGGGGGAGGCCAAAATCCAGTAGTGGACTTCTTGCGACTAAGAACGTGAACGCGAAAATCAATACACTCCTTTATAGCAGTCGCGTAAAAACAACAAAAACCTGAAACACGCTAGATGAGAGTAATATTTGGGGTACGAACACGGTACAAGAATACGTGTATCCCTTTCTACATCCCATTCAAACTTCTGAATGGTTGAATACAATGTAGCTACTGACGAAGCAAGTATTTGGACCGTTCTTATCTCTCAATTTTGCAATGAGCACATTCCTTTGAGCAGAACCTTACTAAACAAAATTCAAGGCTTCATGATTGCCTTTGTTCTAGTTAGGGAACGTTCAGACATACAGACTGAGAAAAATGAAGGGGGATACCTATCTGACTTATTCAAGGTTTTTTTTGAGGTAGATTTATATCGTGGAGGTCTAGTTTAATTATGATTTTATTTTATAAAATGAAATTCAAAGTTTCAATAAATATTTTGAAAGGTTATCTCGACTTTCAATATACGAAAATTTAAAAAATGACAATTTTCTATCAATAAATTCTTCGAATGTGGGCAGCACTGCATCACGTCATCGCACTTGAGTTTTTTGATGTATAATTCGCACCTGCGTTCTTTCAATCCATCAATCAAAACGCTTGTGGAATTTGCACAAATAACAATCATTCACGCTAAAAGCTGCTAGCTTATAATAAAGAGGAGAGGTTTGACTGTTTGTTTCTTTGTTTGTATTGAATAGGTTGCAAAATTAAAACACCTATTTAAAAAAAATACTTATATACTTAAAGCTAATTTATCTGCAGGTGTCATAGGTAAAAGATAATGCTAGTTATAATAACAAGAAGAAAAATGTATGTACTAAAGGACCATGTTTCGGACCCGTAAGCTACTCGTAACAACGTTGTAACAAAACGTTTACTAAATTATATTGAAATATCTTACGAATATCTTACGATGAATAAAATGATTGACTATTGACCATTGAAAAATTTCATAAATTGATTGAAGGCTGTCGTCGTCTTTAGGCAGTAAGGCATTTTGGATGGAGGACGAGATAATTTTACAAATTAAGTATTTGGGTATTGCTCACATGAAAAATACACTTATTCACATATAATAAGACTAAAACTAATTACAAAAATATGAATAGCTTGAACGCATAATACAGTGTAGTTCTGCAAGAAATTAAATCTAAGTAATAAAATAATATTTTTTTTTAATGATATAGGACGGCAAACGAGCAAGCAGGTTACCTGATGGTAGGTATTCAACGCTGCCCATGGACAACTGCAACATCAGGAGTGTGACAAGTGTGATGCCGGCCTTTCAAGAAAATATAAACTCGTTTTTGAAGGTTTCAATATCGTATACTTTTTTAAATATTTTCACGATTCGCACCCCGGTCTGTGTGAACAGCCCTATTCTCGACCTCTTACCTCACCCTTGCTATCCTTCAGTCTGTCACCTTGCCCTCTGAATTAATATGCAAAATTAAGTGCTCTCCTACTTAGCTTTGAAACTATGCGCGGTACGTACATGCTCTTAACTTTGTGGTTGAACAAAATCGTATAGGATATACATATGAGTAGGAATATTGTGAGTAGAATATAGGCTTTTGCAGGAGCTTTTTACTTCAAATCACATTTCAGAGTATCTTATATAGTTATCATCATCATCATCAGGTCTTTTTAGTATCCATTGCAGGAGCACGATCCTCTTTATACTGCCAGAGCAGTCAGAGGATTTGGCCTACACTCTCCACGCTGGCCAGACCGATTTTTTTTAATTTGTGGGCAGGCAAGATAGTTTATTTTTACCGATAAAATTTCTGGATTTATTTTCAAACTGAAAAAAAATAAATCAAATATATTCGTAGGCCCTGCCAACGGATACTTTAAAATATTTTAAGGGACTAATTATCTTGTAAGTGCTTATAGCAATATTTTTATAAGGTTGGCAGTCTAAACGTTTCTATTATATGTCTTTGGTTATACTATTAAACAAATACCTACTGACCGTGACATTGAGTATAAACTGCATAGAATACACATGCAGCTGACAAACTGTTTAATTTGCGCGTGTAATGTGTTTGTATGCAACGCGGCTGAGGCATGACTCCACATGCTATCAAGGAAACGGAATGCTTTACATCATAAGGGTGTGGCGTTACTGCTATAAATAATTATTAGCATATTTTTTATTTATTAACTAACATTTGCCTATATAATTTAAGCTTCTGCGGTGGGACTTGGTGCGGTTCTATTTTCTTCTGCTGAGAACCACACGGCGAGGGAACCACTCGACACACATAGTATTTGGCTACTTCTTAGGCTTGAGCTGGAGCCTCATTTAGGTATTCCCTAGTGCAGGTGGTAGGGCACAGGGGGCAGACTAATAGCTTATAGCAATATTTTTGTTTAGGTCTACCAGTCTATAAGACAGTATTACATTGCCTTTGGTATTACACTACTTACATCGGAATAATTTAATTATTACTCTGAGACTTACACAAATACTATCCGTGACATTGAGAATAAACTGCATACGATGCGCATATAGCTGACAAACTGTTTAATTTGCGCGTTTAATGTGTTCGTATGCAACGCGGCTGAGGCATGACTCCACATGCTATCAAGTAAACGGAATGCTTTACATCATATGGGTATGGCGTTACTGCTATTGAATATATGGTTTGAAATTATTAACAAACACTTTTCTGTATAGGTAATTTAATCTTCCGTGGAATCATTTTTATGTATGTGAAACGTGGTACGATTGAAACTAATTGGTTACTGGCAGCATTGGTCTTCAAATCGCTATCTAGCTGTGAGTGTGATCCGACCTCTGAATATTTAATAATCATAGTAGCCTTGACAATCATGTGTGACAATGGTATTGTTCTCTAGGCGACATACACTTGACCTGCGTTTTTGTGAGTCTTCTTTGGAAAATATTGTGGTCAAACGGCTTGCACATACAATTTTTATCGCTAATCTATGGTGTCTATTCCACGATTGAAATAATTTCTAGTTGGTTTCAGTGTTTAAATGGCAAATTCAAAAATACTTAGACAGACCTATGGACTTAAGCGTTAGAAAATAGAAACTGGTAAATAAGGAGCATTTCCTCTCATAATATTTTGACGTGTTGTTTAATATTTGTGGGACATATCTTTGAAGGAAATTAGAACCATTTTGCGACTTCCAAAAGCTTATCTTTAGCACCGGTCTTCAAACCGCTATCTCGCTGTGAGTGTGACCCGACCTCAGGATATGTAATAATCATAGCAGCCTTGACAATGTGCAAGCGGTATTGCTCTCTAGGCGACACACACTGGACGGAAGCTGACTGCATTTTATGACTCTCATGCAGGGGTACCCCTATTTTGAACGTATGGCCCCTCGTCTTCGAACGATTTTTATATGGAAAAATCACTCGTTGGCGAATGGCGAAATTTCAAAAATCGTACCCCAGCTCCTAGATACACATTGTGACTTCTCGTCCTTTATTTCTCGTGTGAGAAGCTCGACGGCCCAGTGGACAGTAAGAATAAATAAAGATAATACCTAAAACATTTTAACTGACTTCAAAAATGTAAGGTACATATTCGACCTATATGTGTTGTGTTGGCACTTACACACGCGGAAAACAAAACAAACAAGATTCACATGGTGGCCCAGTTTTTGTACTAGTATATACTAGCTTCCAAACTTATGTGTTAATTTTTTATAAGTGTATATATGTAATTTTAATGGTTGTTCCGTTTTTATATTTGATATATCAAAAACTACATGTCTAGTTGCAAAAAAATCATGTTTAGTTGAACTGTTTTTGCGCCATATGAAAGTATAGAGCAAGTTTCATCAAAATCAATTCAGTTGTTTTTAAAATAGAGTTTTGACATCGGTTTTATTTTAATTGTTATTATTTACTCTCGCAATGTATTGTTTATATTTTTTTCTATTTTGCTATAAAGACGCACAACGTGGTCTTTTCGTATTAAATATAGCCTGAAGGGTTGTCTACCCCGTTGGGAATAAAGACGGGACAATATGTATGTATTAAGTAAGTATAAAAAAAAAATGAAATTAAAAAGATGGCTGGTAGTAACTGGACAGATAAAGCTGAAAATAGAAAAATATGGAAAAAAATGGGCGAGGTCCTTAATACGAGTACTTATAAATAATTTGTAAAATTTTAATGCATGACAATTAGTATATTTTATAATTTATTATCTCTTAACTTTTTATTACCTATATTCAGTCATAATAAGTAATATACAATTCCAATAATTTGATTAATGTGACAAATGAAATATAACAGACTATGTAAATGAACTTATAATATAAATGTAACATTACTTATTATATATATTAAGGATTAAATGAGGCTATAATAATAATAATAATATGTATGTATTAACATCAAGTCTTTGTTAGACTCCACTGCAGGAGCATGACCCTCTCTGTACTACCAGAGAGAGCAGTCAGAGAATTTAGCCTACACTCTCTACGCTGGCCAGACGGGTCGGAGAGGTTTCTGACGTCTATTTGCTTTGTTTAGCTTGTGTTTCGTGAGTCGCCTTATACGACATCCACGGGATGACTTGGAGTGGTCCTATTCTACTTTGCCAGGAACCACACCGCTAATTTAAGTATCTATGTATATGTCGAACTAAGGTAATTTTTAAGCATGAAATATACAAGACCCCGGCAGTATCCGCTTCTCACAAATACTCTTAATAACAGGTAAACAAAAGCCGATACCGGAGCAGTGAATAAAATATGAACATAAATATTTATTTTACAGTTATGGAGTAATATCGCCTCAGAAAAACTGGGTGAAAGTGCTGTACTAAAAAAAGGTGGGTTCAGGCGATTGTACCCCGCTATCAAAGAAGAAAATTTTTGGATACAGTTTGCTCTTTAGGGCCGGCAATACACAACGGGAATTCAGAGTAGCTAGCAGTATTTTTTCAGTATGGTTTCCATACACATGGATTTTTCTTTTTTTCGCTGAAAATTGCTTTTAGATGCACAATTTTTTCATGAAATCTAGTACTAAAATGGATATGCCCCTTCCTATTTTATTTTTTTGAAAAAAACTGCTTTTCTTAAAATATAAATTTTTTTATAACAATTTTATAGAAAAAATAAAACAAGGGCCATACCTATTTTAGTAATATATTTTATGAAAAAATGAGCTAGCCCCAAAGTAAGTTCTTAAGACTTGTGTTATGGGATACTAACTCAACGATACTATATTTTATAACAAATACTTATATAGATAAACATCCAAGACCCAGGTCAATCTGAAAAAGATCATTTTTCATCTTGCCCTGACCGGGGATCGAACCCGGGACCATCCGTGTCACAGGCCGACGTGTTGACCGCTGCGCCACGGAGCTCGACTGACACAACAATGCTGAAAGAAAATCTAGCACTGCGCGGTGATTAAATTACTTACAAACAGGAAAATCTAGAAAAATCGAATCAAATAGTAGTAAAAAACCCCAAGCTGAAACGAAGGCGCTTCGTGCTTGCTCAGTGAACATAAAAATGCATTCCTTTTGAAAATGATTGTCATTATACGAGTAAGTATAGAGAATACTTACTCGTATAATGACAATCATTTTCATGGCCTGCTGGTGTCCCGAGAAAAGATCATGAGCTTTTCCATAGAACATTGAATATCTACTGATCCAAAATGTATGGAGCAGCTGATATTTCTTGCTCGATTTCAGGCTTGTTCTCAGAAGAAAATTTTTCGTTTTCATGTACAGAACGTTAATTTTAATTATTGGTAGCTCAATTGCAAACTCATATTTATTTTATTTTTAATTAAAAAGGATTGATATGTTGTACATGAGTACTACATATCAATTCTTTGAATTATTGATGTAATTCTATGCCGTAAGTCAACCATTTCATGTCACGCATTGAACATTCACTAGGTACGAGTATAATGGTATAATGTACAATGTCTCAGTTGTCGCATTCAGTAATTTCGTTATTGAAACATTTCAACAACAATATCTTATTATTGGATCATTTTTAATGTGGACTCTTGTATGTATCTTTTGATGGCATCTAAAATTGCAGTGTGTAAAATTTTGAAAGTGCAGCATAAAGTTTTGTCCGACTGACTTACCAAGGAGGAGGGTAATGGTTTTCTGTTCCACTGTCGCTTCCTGTAACATAACGACTTGACCGATTTTGAAGAGTGATGTGTAACAATATCAATATGGCGTACATAAATTTACAAAATTGGCAGACGAGTTTTTTTATTTTTGGAATAACGGTCTTTTTTTACCACCTTTCCCTTGAGTTCGAATTCTTGACTGGATATAACCACTTTTATCCGGTTTTTCCAGTTTCATCTAGTCTGTGTGCAGTGATTGATGATATGTCATCATGCTAGAGCATCAGGATGCCTCGCGTGTATTTATGTGTGAAATTGTTTATGTATGAAGTAGTTTTTCATGGTGAATCACGAAAATAATTTTCTTATTAGGTATCATCTTAAAAATTTTCTTAGTTACGTTGTAATGAGAATTTTTTGCGAAGTGGAGATTAATTTCAAAATGTTGTTTTACAATGATGTTGAATAAGTAATGAAATTTGATAAGCGGAGGTTTGATTTTTTTAGGATGATGTATGGATACCTAAATAAACGGACGCCAGGGAATTTGTAGGCATTTGAGTTATTGCCTACAAGTAGTACGAGTGTGTACCTTACGTATTATGTTACATTGTTTTTGTTAACTGATCATTTAATTTCCAAAGGAAAACCATTTTAAGTAAAATTAATTTTAAAATGATTTTATTGCTTTAATTATATTAGGTGTATAAAACACCTAACGTTTCAAACACTTTACAGTGTTAATGTTCGCAGGGAGACATAGACAGTTTAGTCTACCTGCGAACATGAACACTGTAAAGTATACGAAAAGTTAGGTGTTTAAATAATGTGATAAATGCTATTAAAGCGTATTAATATTAATTTTATTTAAATGTGTAATAATCGCCAAAGTATTATCATTTCTAATAATTCCATATTTTGCTTTAAGTTTTGAGAATGGTTCAACTTTTAATAGGTATCAACAGAGAGTGTGCCTATTAAAATAAATAAATAAATATAAATAAATATATAGGGACATATCACACAAATTGAGCTAGCCCCACAGTAAGTTGTGAACTTGTGTCGTGGGATACTAACTCAACGATACTATATTTTATAATATATACTTATATAGATAAACATCCAAGACCCAGGTCAATCTGAAAAAGATCATTTTCCATCTTGACCTGACCGGGGATCGAACCCGGGACCTCCGTGTCGCAGGCTGGCGTGTTGACCACTGCGCCACGGAGCTAGACATATATATTGGATAAATGCATATTTTATCAATATGTACTTACGATGTTCAGTCACGTCATATATTTCATACGATGCATTATTATTACCTATATTGTTTATAATACCATGCATTTGGGCGACAAGGATATCCCTACATTTCCTGGATTAGAGACAAGTGTGCAATATGTGGTAACAATGATAACAAATGGAAATAAAACAGTGAGAAGTTTTTATCAAACAGACACCTAGTTGCAAATGCAATCCCATCAAAAAGTTACATTAGTGGATAGGAATGGCACAGGACCGTAGCAAATGGCGTCAAACAAGGAAGGCCCATGCCCAGCGGTGGGCTGATGTGGGCTTAAAATGATGGAATGATGGGCAATAAGGATAACCCTAGCCGTGTGGTTCCCGGCAGAGAAGAATAGGACCATTCCAAATCTTCCCGTGGATGTCGAAAAAGGTGACTTTATTTAGCTTGAGTTCCCTAACTCAAGCTAAATAAAGCTTATAAACATCAAAGAGACCTCTCCAATCCGTCTGGCCAGCGTGGAGAGTGAAGGCCAAATCCTCTGACTGCTCTGATAGTACAGAGAGAGTCGTGCTCCTGCAGTGGAAACTAATAAAGACCTGATGATGATGATGATGAAGGATGACCCTACATTGCCTGGATTAAAGATGAGAGTGCAATATGTGATTACAATGATAACAAATGGAAATAAAACAGTGAGAAGTTTTCATCAAATTGAGTTGCAAATGCAATGCCATTAAAAAATTGCATTGGTGGCCTCCATTGTGCAACTCCGTATCCTATGCAGCCTGATTTTGAACCTATGAACTATATTGTAAACTCGGAATCAGAATCCTGAACAGAATTCAGAATTTTAAGAAAAATAAGGAATAAAACGTAAACATTTTTAGACCTCCCATACAAAGTCGACGATTAGCTGGGCGAAGTTCTATGGGAAATTTAATTTTTTATTTTTCGATTGTCAAATTTTTTTCTTTCGATTCTGTATTCCATTAGGGATTCTGATTTTAATATAGTTCCTAGGTTCAATATCAATCTGTATAATGATTTCTTAGATATTAGCCCATTCCTCAACCGGCTTTTACGGTCTGTGCGAGAAGACAAGCAGCTGGCATGCTGCCAAGTCCAGCATGGAATATTAATTTAAGCGACTTAAAAATGATAAGAAAAGATTTATATACAATATGTTAATAAAACCTCGGCCGATACATAAAGAGGCAACTCAACCCGTTAGTATTAACAAGTTTTCCAACGAGACTGCTGGAATGTGGATTAGACAGGGTTTTTAGCAATGTTCCTGAGGATTCATCCGCTAAAATTAAAGCTTATGTTTATCTATCTCCAGATCTTTTTTGTCTTCTCTGCAGCAGCACTACCCTCTCTGTACCAGAGCCATATGTTAGTCGGAGCAGTCAGAAGATTCAGCCTACACTCTTCACGCTGGCCAGACGGGTTAGAGAGGTCTCTTTGATGTTATAAGCTTTGTTGAGCTTGTGTTTCCTAATTCGCCTTCTACGACATCCACGGGAAGACTTGGAGTGGTCTTATTTTACTCTGCCGAGCACCACACGGCAGTCCATGTTTACCACAGATAAATTAGCGTATAAAAGGTAAAATAATTTTGAAAATCGGACACGTACTTTCGGAGCCTATTCAATGCAAACAAATAATAATCTTTTCTCTTTATAATATTAGTGTAGATAGATGGATTTTCTTCAAAACAATATATTTGGCTATCCTCACCTTTTCTTAGTATCTACTGTAAATCATTGAGAGGCAAACAACTCCAGAAATAAGCTTTGAAGAAGCTAAAGAAAGCCGTTAAACCTGTATACACTACGAACTGTTGCTCTGAAATATTTCTACGGACTTTGTTCCGTAAACAAACATAAACATATACGGGTCAAGATTATTATACAACTATCTGTAGAATATAATTATCAGAATTGCCCAGTTATTGTATATCTTAGTCTATTCCAGCTTCGTAGTAACAAAAGTATTTCGTAAATATTCTTTCTTTTTCATAATATGATGGATGGTGAGTAGAATAGGTCCAGTACAAGTCTTCCCGCGAATGTGGCTTAACAAAGTTTATAAACATCAAAGTGACTCTTCCAACCCGTCTGGCCCGCGTGCCATATCCTCTGTACGCCAAATCCTGTGACTGCTCTGGCTAATAATATGCTTACTCTGACTGCTCTGGTAGTACAGAGAGCCTCGTGCTCCTGAAGTGGAGACGAGAAAAAGACCTGATGAATGACGATGATGAAAAGGACCAAATAGTAATGGCAATGAAAATATCCATCAGATAAACGCAAAATACAAAAATCATTTTCGGTTTCTATACGCTAACGCCATAAAAACCCTAGGGGTGGAATCTTGCCAAGATCGAAATGCTTTTAAGGACACCCAAGTCTGTCTGTAACAATTGCGTTATAAATATCAAGTTTAGGTTTTCGTTGTCTAATATATTGTTTTAGAAACGTACGCGTACAACGTACATGTGAGTACTATTAAGAGACTATAATATTTTTTTTTCGTATGTGTAATTGGCCACACTATAATATTATCAAGCGTAAATACGTTTGAATAATGTCTTTTTGTGTTTTAGCACTAATTATCATTGTTTAATAACAATGATAGTTGTAAGTTGTAAGTTCGAAAATAAATAATAATTATTGCTAAAACTTAATAAATTAATTTAGTAGTAATTATCATTGTTTAAAAACAATGATGATTACTTCTAAAACACTGAGGTTTCACAATTAACAGATCAGTGAGATAAGTTTGATAATAGCACAAAGGAAAAAAAATATAGCTACTCAAGCACTTAATTTTTTGTACAAACTTTAAGTTACTCTATTTTTAAGTATATAATGTTGAAAGAAAGAGCAAATTTTTTTTCTAAGTAATCATCAAGTATTTCCTACAAAGCACATGTTCGTGAGTTACAGACAATATATTTTTCTTGAAACAATTTTACTATTCCGATATATTTATAAACTCTCACGCATTACTCACTATAACCTCTCTGGAATTTTGTACTAAAAATAATACCGTATATCTTATATTATTTTAAGAATATGGTTATATGTATAGTATAGCCGTCGACATATTGTTTGATGTGCGAGCAGCGTTGTCCGACCGAATTGAATCCAAAGCAAATGGACGCTAGTGTTGGAGCTTTAAGCTGGACATTATAGGCGAGTTGCTTGCTAAATTTTTGTGACTTCTCCCTGTATATAGTTAGTAGCTGTTACCCACGGCTTCGTCCGCGTGTTAAATAGCTTTTCTGCCTCTCAGTACCCTAACCTATATGTATGCAAAATTTCATGATAATCGGTTCAGTAGATAGGGCGTAAAAGCGTAACAAACAAACAAACTAACTTACTTTCGCATTTTTAATATTAGTCAGTATATGCAAAAAAAAGAAAAGAAAAACTAAGATCAAAGCGTAATAATCAATGAAATATACAAAAATAGACTGTTTACGAATATAATAATACACGAATACTAAGCAGCACTAAAAATATTGAGACAGCCCACCAAAGATATGCAATCGCTCATTTACACAATATTTTCACGGTTCGATTAATCTTTAAGTGAGTGGAACGCCGTAATCAAAGTTACGATGTGCCATCGAAATAAGTGCCGCCCTTTTACAATCTTTATCTCCATTCTTTCGATAAGAATAAGCAATTTCACCGCTTCATTAGCCTACTTTTATAAACTTGTGAAAAGTATTTAAAATCATTTTCATATAAAGTACTTTTTACACGAGCCAAAATGGCCACAGTTTTCAGGGTATATCAGTAAATTTAATATGTAAATGTATGTAGGTAAGTATATGATTTTAACGTTCCATCGTAACTTAGCATTCTTCCAAGTCACGTGTGCTATTAAAAGTATTTATTGCCAGGTACTAATTTTAATTTTTAATTCCAAGTTGCTTTATCACTTATGACAACTCCCTCCGTGGTCCAGTGGTTAAGGCGTTTGCCTTGGTGACCCGGGGGTCGTGGGTTGGATTTCCACGGGAAGCATACTTTGTTAAGTTGTTTTCAGTTTGGTTAAGACATTGCAGGCATGAATCACCTGATTGTCTAATAAGAAAGATGATTCCGTGCATCGGAAGGCACGTTAAACCGGTGGTCCCGGCTACCATCTGGTAGTCGTTAAAGGAACCACGTCAGAGGCCGAGTGGCGGTTCCGAAGAACTCTGACACCAGAGTGTGCATGGTCGACTGACCGTGACACCTACACGAAATGATGATGATGACTTATAGCCGTAGCCAAAATGTGATCTATGCTTTCCTGCATGTATTACATAAAAATCTGACAACCATCTTTCAATTTTTTCATCTTTTCTTGCGCTTCATGATAGGTATAGCCAATTAAGGGTAAGGCGTTAACCTCGGGCTCATAGGAATAGCCAATAGATTAACCATTTGTCGATATTTCTGTTCTCATTCTCGTTTTAAGACTATTGCCAAATGTGCCCGATGATTTTTGTCACTGTCAATTCTGTAAGTGCTAAAAACACGATCCTTAAACTAATATGTATCTTCAGCTTAATTTATGGTATCGATATATTTATCATACATTATATCAAACAACACTAACGTGTCGCTGCAGTCGAGAGTGCCAACGCAATTCGACTTGACACGATATGCACATGAGCGAGTACAGTCAGCTAGCAAACGGGTCGATTATCACGTGAACGCGATTACAGAAGGATATCCACATGTATTTTTCGTTATTTTAAAACAAGACTGAAATCACTAATAGAATTATTGTTGGGAGTTGCATCTCGATCTATTTCTGTAGTTGCGGCTTATTATAATAGTCTTCGAACAAACTTTAATAAGTACGTAGTTCTAGTGATTCAATCGCATCTGGGCCAAATAAAACAAATAAACCCTTTATTTTCTATGTAATATTTACCAACAAAAGTTACAAAACATGAAATAAATCAAACCTTAAGATCCAATAAGAATAGACGCAATGAAATGGTTTATGATCAAAAGTAGCTCTATGTTAAAAAAAGCCAAACAGGTATGAAATGATTTGTATTTATTAATATAGGTTCCTACCATTTAATACATAATCGTGAATGCCTGTCCTGCAACCTTGGTCTTTTAGTTCAATAAACATATTTGTACGAAATGACATCACACAAAACCATGACTACCAGACCCGCAGGGAAACACTGGATGCAAGCAGCTTCCACCTGGTAATTTTGGAAATCCTTAGGAGCGGCCTATGTCCAGA
This sequence comes from Rhodophaea formosa, assembly GCA_963082605.1. Classification (NCBI taxonomy): domain Eukaryota; kingdom Metazoa; phylum Arthropoda; class Insecta; order Lepidoptera; family Pyralidae; genus Rhodophaea; species Rhodophaea formosa. The sequence continues at coordinate 18,208,239 of OY720207.1, forward strand.
AATGGACTTCTTGTGGCTGAAATAATGATGATGATATGTACGAAATAGTTTCTGAAAAAAACTATGTCGCATTTGTTACCCTCGTCAATTTGTATCGAGTACATTTTGACATGATGTAAAGCCACGTTTATTTGATTGGGCGTGCGGTTACCTTGTCACGCGGCGGGAAAATGTTTAGGGAAATATGGTTAGAGAAGCTTTAAGGTTGATTTAAGGTTACGTTCGACGTAATAACTATCTATATTATTATTTGCAGGCAACGGAATATTAACAATACATAATTCCATGGTTTTGCAATCTTTTTATTTACTATTTTGACTCGACAAGAAGAAGAAGTACTTAAGCTCTTAAAATTACCTTTGATACGTAGCGGACCACGGGCTGTATACGAGTAGCATTATCAAAATCAACTTTTTTATACCAATTGACTGGCTGACTAAACTCATTTGTTTGGGAATGACAATTCTTTTCAGATTTCCAGTATTAATCCCATAGGATAAGTTGTTCATATTGACGGGCTGACTATAACATAATAGCTGTTACCCGCGGCTTCGCCCGCGTTATATATAGCCTATGTCCTTCTCAGTACCCTAACTATGTATATGTAAAAAAAAAGCGTAAAACGTGAAAGCGTAACAAACAAATTCACTTTCGCATTTATAATATTAGTTAGGATTAGGATTGTATATCACATGTAGATTGGCTACACAGAGATGTATATTCTGATATCTATGATTGGCTATATAAAAACAATGTTAACAAATAATTAAACAAATTTAATATTTTGTCGGCAAAAGATGTAATTCTACAACGGTTCTATTAAGGACCACAGTATATTATAAGTATTAGTAAAGGCTCTGACACTGGCCAATGAACTGGAAGAAATTTAATTAAGCAACAAAGATCTCGAGGAAAGAGCTTTTCATTTTGGCAGATTATTACGATATTACATGCTTATGGCAAGTCAATTTACTTTGTATGAATAAATAAATAAATAAACAGGGATAAATCACACAAATTGAGTTAGTCTTACAATAAGTTGGGAACTTGTGTTGAAGGATACAAATTCAACGATACTTTATTTTGTAATAGATATTTAAATATATAAATATCCAAGACCATGGCCAATTAGAAAAATACTGTTTTCCATCACAACCTGCACCAAAGCCAGGACCATTCGTGTTTCAGGCTAGCATGGTAACTACCATGCCACACCACACCACGCCACGGAGGTCGTTGAACGAGTTGTTTTTGTATATTTGTTGATAAATTACTGCTGTGACTTTTTTTTATTTGTACGAATGAATATTCTTTTCAGGTTCAGAGTTTGGTTTCTATTTCAACTGAAAGATAAACAAGTACCTATCTCTTTGTCTCTCTCCTTTTTTTTATTCTTTTACTTTCCTTATTCCTCGTCTCTCGGAGTCCGCTCTTTTCCATTTTTATAAACCTATAAATTAAATTAATCATATTGAATTATAAAATTTTAATTAATAAATGTTCAATTGAATTAGATGAATGTTTCAAAGTTTTATGTAAATTATTACATCTGAAAAGTCTGCCCGTCTTCGATTACTGCGCCCGAAAGGATCCTTAATTGTTACAATTATTTATAAGAATAAGATCTGTTACTTACATTAAGTTTCAAAATAAAGTTTTGAGTATTGAGTATGGCTTTCTGTATTGATTAAATAGAAATGATACAACTATGTAATTTTCCACCACCATGTGGTTCTCGGCAGAGAAGAATAGGACCACTCTAAGTCTTCCCGTGGATGTCGTAGAAGGCGACTTAGGAAACAAGCTAAACAAAGCTTATAAACATCAAAGAGACCTCTCCAACCCATCTGGCCAGCGTGGAGAGTGTAGGCCAAATCCTCTGACTGCCCTGGCTAATTTAAATGGCTCTGGCAGAGCAGAAAGGGTCGTGCTCCTACAGTGGAGACTATAAAAGGACTCGATGATTATGTAATTTTCTTTCGGCCCATACGGAAAAACAGAGTTGCTGCTCTCCAAAGGATTTCGGCCCTTGGGCCTTTCGGGCTATGCATGCAAATCGGTCCGTCCCTCCCGCATGATGTTTGGTGATGTTCGCCTTACAGGTTTAGGGCACTTTGCCCTCACCTCAAAAAGTCCAGTGAAGCAGCAAAAGCCAACTAAGAGCTAGCTACATAACCCAATAAAAAAAATTAAGGATGCTTGTGTTATTTTGATTATTTTGATGAGATCATATTTTCATTGAATTATCATCATAACATTAACATCCACTACAGAAAATATAAGTTCTGACAATATTCTCCACTTGTTATTTCCTCACTGTTTGCAAAGTCGAAAAGAGTATTGGAAACCGTAAGAATCAAATAAGTTACAAGGAAATAATACTTATGTTACTTATCATTGTTTACGCAAAGTTACAAGCCAGTAATACACTTTGCTAAGTCGTGATTCGAATACGCAATACTAATGTCTTTTTCCCACGGCGCGAGAGCTTGTTTGTGGACCACTTTCTTATTATTTAAGTAAGAGACTGAGACATAACGCTGCTAGTTTTTTGAATCCACTTAGAGCCTCCAAAACACGCATAGAGTAACGATAGAGTATTTACTATGCTACTTACTAGTATCATATTAAGTACTAAACCGTCTAGAGTAAATGCTATCGTAGAGGTTAGAGTACTTTCTTTGCTTTATCGAGTCGGATAGTACATATTCTACCGTCTTCTGTACCGTTTACTCTATGTGTGTATCGGAGGCTCAACGAAACCAGTTTATAACTTACTTTACAAAGGTCGAGAATCGGGATACCTTGCAGCTTTCATGTGCGCCAATCATCGTCATAAATCATGACTCACCCGTTTTAATATCTGTGTGTCTTTGTCGTTATATTTTAAAGTATTCCATAATACTTGTCTACAGTTCCAAATACTACATTTTCTGGCTTTTTGAAAAAAGTGTTTTAGTAAATTTTGTTAGTTATTTATTTTAAAAATATTTAAACTTTGGCTAGAGTTTTGGAAGAGTTACTTTTCATTTTAGACTGTCACGCACAAACTCGCTCTGTGTAAACAAGGCATAGAACTTGTAAACTTTTTCAAGGAGCTTATTGTTTTGTTTAAACATTTATCGTTTTAATCTGGTTTTCACATCAATTTTTCTTCTCTGTTCAGCTATTGATATATTTGGAAATTATATAGTAAACCTAATAATAAACTAAATAGCAGCTTGAGAAGTTCATGCCATGAAAAAAATACCCTGGGTAAATAAAATTCATCAAAAAGTAAACAAAATACACAAGAACGAAAGTGAATGATATTGCTCAACAGATTGGCTCTTTAAAGTGGTAGTGGACGGTGCACATAGCACGAGGAATTGATAGCCGATGGGGCAAAAGCTCCCGTGGAAGTCGTAGAAGGCGACTTAGAAAATGCAAGCTAAACAAAGGTCACAAATATCAAAGAAACCTCTCCAACCCGTCTGGCTAGCGTGGAGAGTGTAGCCCAAATCGTCTAACTGCTCTGGCTAATGTATAGCTCTGGTAGTACAGAGAGGGTCTTTCTCTTGCAGTGGAGACTAACAAAGACTTGACGATGATGATGGAAGGTTTCTCGAATGGTGTTGGTGGCCACGTACTGGTGCTGCGTTAGTGCGTGTTCACACCAAACGTATAGTCAGCTGCCGATTGTGAGCAGGTACAATAATAGTAATGGCGTATTGTCGGTTTTTAGTGTGAACGTAAAAGCGAATATGTATGGAAATACAATACACTGCGTAACGCTCGCTCACTGTCGGCGGCTGACAGTCAGTTTGGTCTGAACACGGCGTTAGATAATATCCGTCCCACTAGTGTTCAGACAACCTGGAAAAGGTCGCAACAAGCTGCCAAACCAGTCTTTCTACATAGAATTCCTTCGCGGAGGCCTTCTCCAGCAGTTAATTTTTTGCAGCTGCGATGATGACTGGGTTCCTTTACTACTTTACGTGCGGTAAACAAAATACACCGACATCGCAATCGTCGTTACTCCATCAGACTAGAGTGATTTATGCCCATTTTTGTGTTTACCTTTTTTTAATTATAAATACAAGTCCAGTACTGGAGAATTTGTTTCATAAACATACCTATCTGTATAAACATAACCCGTTACGGAAATAAAGTGTTGAGCAAGCATAAAACATGTTTGGAATCCGAGTATATTGATATGTACTTTTAGTAAGACGATCCATGTGGCGCAGTGATGAAGGGAATATATTTATTTCTCGGGGTCCAGTGCTGCCCCCATCATCATCATCAGGTCTTTTTAGGGTTCCGTAGTAAACAAGGAACCCTTATAGTTTCGCCATGTCTGTCTGTCTGTCCGTCCGCAGTTTTACGCAGAGACTATAAGTACTAGAAAGCTGTAATTTGGTATGGGTATGTATATTAATCGTGGCAAAAAAGTGGTAGAAAAAATCTTGAAAAAAATGTTTTTTTAGAGTAGCTCCCATACAAGTAAAGTAGGGGAGTAATTTTTTTTCTCTATTTACCCATCGTGTGGGGTATCGTTAAATAGGTCTTTAAAAATATTGTGAGGTTGAAAACACCATTTTTCGATTTAGGGATTCGTTTCTGAAATATTTGGTTTTAAAGTGCGAATTTTTGTTAGAGGTAAGTGTCCCCCCCCCCTCTATCTGCTAAACGGTTATATATAGATACGTGAAAAAAATTACAGCAGTAGTATATATACTGAAGTTTAAAGGAAAACTATCAGAGCTGAGTACTAAGTACAAGCTAAAAAGTTATAGGGAACCAACTTATAAACTGTAAAATTTCATACTATTTTCATTGTTAGATGTTTTTGGTCGTTAAACTGTAAGGTGCGAGTGTGAACTCAAAGTTGTCATTCGCAACTACGGAACCCTACACTGCGCGTGGCCCGACACGCACTTGGCCGGTTTTTAGGCTCTACTGCAGGAACATGACCCTTTCTGTATTACCAGAGCCATTTATTATCCAAAGCAGTCAGAGGATTTGCCCCCATTAGAAATAAAACTTGTTTAAGTGTGACGCAACCGGAATAATGTTTCGATGAGGAGCATTTGAATTGAAATTATAAAACGCATTTTTCATATATTAATCAAAGAATCTACTAGCATGTTATTTATTCAACGTGCAATACATGTTTTCGGGTCTATTACGAAAAATACAATTCATATTAATTTATTCGCTTACATGTATAGCATAATATCACAAAAATGAGTTGACTGTACCCGGTTAGGGTGCGGCAATTTGTCATAATATTTGATATAACGAATTAGTTGAAGGTTGAAAACATATTATAGCTGGACACAATGCAATGTTTATCGAGTGTCAGGGTACACCGGTATCCCTCAAACCATCAAATCAGCCCATTGAAATGAATAACTTTTCCTATGGCACTAAAGATGTGAACTCGAAAAAAAAAACTGTCATTTTCATACAAAAGTGGCCGGCTCGGCAATTTATATGAACAATATCGTTTTTTTTTTTATTTCCCAGCGGAAAGTCTCATAGGGAAATTTGTTAATTTTGGCGGGCTGATTTGACGGTTCGAGAGACAACCATGTTTACCCTATCATTTTGTAGAGTTATTGAGCTGATCTCTGCATATGTATATGATAACAAAAACATGACTAAATGCAAAAAAACACTTAAGTGAATTGAAAAGGGCATCTATTTAAAACAAACCGACGAGTCCAGGCACGTAATAAATCTGACGTGAACACCCTCCCTGAAATTTCTAATGAAGAGCTGGTTTAGGAGACTCCATGCTAAAACAGTGGAACGTTCATGTCTTTCCAAAGAACCCACAGGATGCGGGCTACAATATTAATTACCTTCGTGATCTTTAGGCCTCCAAACTTTTGTAGTGTCAACAAAACTCTATAACTAAGCCCAGATGTCCGTCTGTCTGTATGTCTTTTACAAAACTAAGTCTTTAGAACGGTAATAATAAGACACAACCCGACTTATTACCGGGAACGTTACTTTTGGAGAGTCGTGGTTGAAAGCTATTGATAAACAAACTAGATAAACAAAATGCACTCCGACATAAATAAACTATTTTCCCATAAAGTATGTCACAAAACTTTAATAATTTTCTTGTCTCTTAAAGAGTATTCCATAGTAAATTGAGTTTCTTATCGGAAGCCGTCAGCACCCCGCTTTTGTCCCGTAACTAAAATAACTACGAAGAAAAGTTGGCCTTTCAGCGGCGAACGTGGTTATTATTCGTTTGACGAATATTTACTTATCTAAGTATGGAAAACACGTGGCGAACTAGAATGTGGATACTTTCATTCAGAGTAGAGAGTTCCTAAAACAGAATATGCATATTAGCTCGTCTTTATCCCTTGCGGGGTAGACAGAGACCATAAAATCCAAAGGCCACGTTAAGCGTGTTAGTGGACGTTATGGCGGAATCAAAATAATGATGGGTTGCTAGATCGCCTTTAACGTGATGCCTTAGATCTCCGCTAGGAGTAATACTGTTCTGTGCCTTAGATGTTCGCCCTATTCCGACTAACTTCTAAGCAGAACTAAAAAAGCAGCTGGTATATCTATGTTTTTCCTTTTTTCCCAAACAAGCATGGAAGCAAACAGAATAATCGGCCAAATGCGAGTTGGAATCGCGCACAAAGAGTTTCGTACCATTATCTATACAACATTAAACTATCGAGCAAAAACGGCAAAAACCCTTTGGGTAAGGAACCATAAAAAATTACATAACTCGTAATTTTGAGGCAGGCAATAATCCAAAAGTAGGTAAATTAGAAAACTAAATTATTTCAATACTAGCTTTTGCCCGCGGCTGCTCTCCCGGTATTGTCAATTTCTCGGGAACAGTACTTTTCTCAGACAACCTACAGGCAAAATGTCGTAATGATCAGTTCAATACAAGAGCGTGAAAGAGTAACAAACAAACAAATTTGAAATTGGGATAAAGAGTTTCTGTAATTTTTAGGTTGATCCATTACAAATAAACTAACAAATTTATGGAGTGCTTCTCTCTGAGGATTCGAATAAATTATTTTTCATCTCACCTACCCTTAAATAGTGTCATTAAATGCAAGCAAAGTGAGCTGGATGGTCGCTATTACGACCGCGGGCTATAAGATTTCATACAAATTCCATAAAGCCCATGAGCGCGTTAAGTTTTTTTTTTTTAAATTTAATAAGGCACTATAGCATGCACACGTGTCAAATCTTCTACATCCAAAAAGTTTTCTAGTCGAAAATTCAAATTAGGAATTGATAGTGAACCCGATAAATAAAAAAAATGAACTATACTGCGAGATTTTCGTCCTTAATTCAAATTTGGAATTGTTAATGGCCGTGGTGGCTGGCTGCTTGTATTCATCGATCTTTGACTTCCACTTTTTGGATAAAACGTTTTCATTATCTGTGGAATCCTCGGATACATTTTCTACTCACTTTAGTTTGCCGCTATTTATTTGTTAGGCAAAATATTCATAAATAGTCGTAATTTTCATTAATTTGCATGCATAAATTAATAGATGGTCACTAATGTTGATATAGGTAATATAATCAGCCAGCTTGCAGACGCATAAATAATAATTTTCAAGGTAAACTATATTCATACTATACAATTTCAACCAATATAATATGAAAAATATATTTTTTACTCTACTATTTACTCAGTGAGATGAAAAACATTGTGTGTATCACGGCCGGTATTAGACATTACAAACTCGGACTACTAAAAGCACTCGGCTTCGCCACGTGCTTGTTAGTAGTCGCTCGTTTGACGTAATGTCATCTATACCGCCCTTGCTTCACAATGTACTATTTCTTTCAAATATCTCCTCTTTTAACGTAGTCGAGATAAATAAATATCAGCGTAGCCAGATCCATCTCAAGGGTGTACTGATCGAGCCTGGTTTATTACTTTCGGTCTTATGATAATTTAGGGTCACTCGGTTTTAGAGGCCATATAAAGTGACAACTGGCAACCCTGCTTTATGTCCCTCGTTATTGGCTATTTATTCCATTCTGAGCTTTATGCCTCTACAGATAAGGGATATTGATGGCCGAGATTGAGTATCAGATGCCCCTGAAGGTCGATTCTGCTATTCAGATGTCATTCCTTGAATTAAGTGGGAACTTCACGTGTAGCATAACGGTATGAGGTTAGAGGTACGTAACGGGTTAATTAGTTGAATGGTTTCAGAGCACAGGTTGCCTAAAGTAAACAAAATAGTTTTATAGGCTTACGCCTTGAAAATTAAACGACGCTCGCCTATCAAAATGCTACACGTGGGTCTTATGGCCTTAGAAGAGTCGAAGACCATAAGACCTAAAGGCATTTATTCCTTACAGAAATGACAGAGGCGAGGAGAAATAAAGATGTATTTATTGATTATAAATTGATTACTTATTTTAATAAGAGTACATATAAATGTCGAGATAATAAGAGTTATTAAAATAAGGACTCAATTTTTCTGTATTTTATCTCATTTCTGTATTTTAATATAGGTAAAATCAGAATAGCATTATTGTGAATGCATGAAGACACTAATAAAATATTTATTATATGTATTTTACACCTGTATTCTAAGTCGTATCCGTATCCTCAAGACATCCTCAACTCGATCTCTCAGTTATTCCAATTTAAATACTTTCGTCAAATCATATAACAACATAAATGCTATTATCATAGCGGACCCGGGCTCCAACGCAACCAAGCTAAAGATGCAACTGGATAATTATTGAAATCAATATTCTTAGTTGCAAAAAAGTCCCTCTATTTTTAAAAGAATTTGCTTGAAATGTAGACTAAAAGCGATTGGTGCGTCGTTTATTTTAAAAAAATATTATAAACTTCTCGTAATACTAAAAATACAAGCCATTTACTAATAAAGTACAAAATGAAATATCCAATTTGATTTAGGAGTAAAAGAATAAAATAACGCGTTGTGCTTGTAGGTTTCCAATCTGTACATGGAGAAGAAGTCAAAAGCTAGATCCAAGTAATATTACCTACTTACTTTAGCCGGTTAGCAAGAAGCCGAAACAGAAACACTAACTTAGTCCTAGTTAAGGCTAAATCGTCTATCTTATTTAGCCAAGTTAGGATTCCGACTCTGAGAGTTTGGACAGCCGATACAGGCGGAGTTAGACTATAGCTCTTAGTACCTAGTTACTTACACCATTATATCTCTACTATACTATCTCTACTATACTATCTATACTATACTATCACTCGATCGCTAACATAAACATGTTCTAAAAATAATAAATCTCTGTATATTGAAATTGTAACATGAAAAAAGAAAGAAAAAAGAAAAGAATGAAAAAGACAATAAGGAATAAATATTCGTAATCATATAAAGCCCTTCAGGCGAGTAGGCGACCAAAACTGTTGATAAGAGTTTCTTTCGGCGTTTCTTCTCTATGCAGTGGTCGGTTCCGAAACGCTAGTAGTCTGTAGCTTTTGAACAATTAATAAATACATATATCTAATGCTTCGAGCAACACGGCCTCCGTACCCGACGGATCTAATGAGATAATTTTAAATATGATATGACGTGAAAAAGTGCCTGCAAAGGCCTATTTTCTGAATAAACGTTTTGATTATGATTTTGATATTAGCCTCATATCTATTTGTATGATTGACATAAAATTCATGTGCATTTATACTGAATTAGATATTCAAAGTCATTATTCTACTTACGACAAAGACGCAGGTTCGAGTCCTGCCGGCGTCGAATTTTTTCGCATATCAGATTTGTTAATTTATTACAAATGTAACAGAATAGCCTCCAGCCATCTAGCTAGCGTGGAGAGTGTAGGCCAAACCCTCTGACTGCTCTGACAGTTTTTTTTTTATGATTAGGATGGCAAACGAGCAAGCGGTTCACATGATGGTTAGTGATAATCGCTGCCTATGGACAACACACATAGTACAGAGAGGGTGCTTCTGCAGTGGAGACTTATAAAGACATGATGTTGATATCAGAATAGCATTGTGAATGCAAAAAAAAATCTATACAAATTATCAAGAGCTAGCTTCAAATAATATTACCCACTTAATTTACCCGCTTAGCAAGAAACCGAAACAGAAGCACTAACTCAGTTCTAGTTTGGGCTAAATCGTCTATCTTATTTAGCCAAGTTAGGATTCCGACTCTGAGAGTTTGGACAGTCGATACAGACGGAGTTAGGCAATAGCTCTGAGTGTTACTTATATAATTAGCATATATTGTAAAGTAAATATGAAATTCATGTGAATTTATTTATACTTAATTAAATACTCATTAATTTTATTATACATTTTCATCACAATTTAATATGAAATTAGGTATCGATTTAAGCCTGCTCTTTTGGATTTAAGAATACTACATGGCAAGAAAGAAAAGATGTACGAAGATCTCTGTGGCCTAGAGGTCATTAGGCCAGGCTGTCACACCGGAGGTTCCATCCCCAGTCAGGCTACGACAGAAAATGATAAATATTTATTATATATATTTATTATATTTTAATGTTTATTGTATTTCCCACCACATTCCAACCTTGTCTTACTGCCAGAACCTCTAATACGATATCGAACGTAAATTGAACAAAGTCCAATAAATCGGCCCATAAATCACACAATACTTTTATGCCACCAATCGAATGGCCGAAAATACCGAGCTGCCGTCAACATAAACATCGTAACTGGATGCCTGGCCATAAAGACTACATTGAAACGTTGTAGAAAAATAAATAAAGTGGGCTCGAGACGTGAATGAAGGAACATTCTTGTTGCAACTGTATCTTCAATAGTGTTGGTCGAAATAGTACGCTCGGAACAAAAACTATGCATGGAAGCCGAGCCATCATAGCAAATCATATCTTAGTCTCTTTTTAACTTTAAGTTATTGATAGTGTGCAAGAAAGAGATATTATATATTTAACGTTCAGTTTCATTCTCGGATAGTAAGTGACAGTTCGTGGTCACTTCTTCAGCTTCTTCATCTCCTCCATTTGTCGTAAGGACAGCGTGTTACTATTTTCATTTTTTTGCCATTTTTGAGCCATCTTTTTCGTTTCCTTCTTTTTTCGTTATCTTCATTCACGCTCTTCATCCATCTTTTCCCTAGCTTACGACCGTAGCCTACTTTTATTCTGATTCCCACTAACTCTTATATCCATGACTTCCTTGTAATATGACTCTCTTTTATTCGGAAGACTTGGACAAATCATCTTACTATTTTTCAGCTTTCCGGATATTGGAGTTACTCTTTGGAGTATAACAAATGGAGACAATTAAAGAAAGTAACGTGCTTGACAACGGGCTTCCACGATGTGACATGCCGTGGCGGTCCGAGTCCGGCAGGGGTAGGCACAAGGCTACTCAGGTCGTCATCCTGCGAAATCCTTGTAGAATAGGGACGTGGAATGTAAGGTCGATGTTAGAACCGGGGAAATTGGAACAACTAAAGATGGAAATGGAAAGATCGAACATTGATATATTGGGAATCAGTGAAGTTAAATGGGCAGATAGCGGAGATTTTTGGAGCGACGATTATAGAATAATTTACACGGGAGAAGAAAAGGGATCACGGGGCACAGGATTTATTTTAAATAAAAAGTTGGGCGAACAGGTAGAAAATACAATACACTTTAGCGACAGATTAACAGCCATTAAAATAAAAGCACAACCTACAAATCTATTTCTTTTGCAAGTTTACATGCCCACATCAAAATATAAAGACGAAGAAGTGGAAGAAATTTATAACAACATAGATACCATATTAGACTCAGTAGACAGAAAAGATAATTTAATAGTATTGGGAGATTTTAATGCTGTGGTAGGAGAAGGTGCAGAAGTCAATTAATGACGAGCTCCGTGGCGCAGCGGTCAACACGCCTGCCTGCGACACGGAGGTCCCGGGTTCGATCCCCGGTCAGGTCAAGATGGAAAATGATCTTTTTCAGATTGACCTGGGTCTTGGATGTTTATCTATATATGTATCTATTATAAAATATAGTATCGTAGAGTTAGTATCCCATAACACAAGTCTCGAACTTACTTTGGGGCTAGCTCAATCTGTGTGATTTGTCCGTATATAGGTATATATAGGTATAGGTATAAGATTGTAGGGAAATTTGGTCTCGGAAAGAGAAACAAGAGAGGATTTAGATTGGTGCAATTTTGTAAAGAATATGATCTTATTATTACAAATACAATGTATCAGCTACCTAAACGTAGGTTATATACGTGGAAAATGCCCGGAGATATTGGTAGATTTCAGATAGACTACATACTTATTAGAAATAAATATAAAGAAAATATAAAAGCTTGCAAAACTTTACCAGGAGCAGATGTAAATTCTGATCATAACTTACTTGTCAGTACCCAGAATTTTGAAGTTAAGAAAGATAAAAGAAAAATTAAACCAAAGAACAAAGATGTAACTAGAATTAAAGATCACACATTCAGAGTGCAATATAGTAATAAATTAGGAGATAGGTTAGAAAAATATAAAGATAGTATAACTAATATTGATAGTATAGACATAAATGATAGATGGAACAGTGTTAAAGAAATAATAATAAAAAGCGCTGAAGAAACGTTGAAAAGGGAAAGAATTGTGCCGCGGAAGAAATGGCTGACAAAAGAAATAATGGATTTAATGATAGAAAGAAGAAAAATTAAAAACAAAACTGACCAATACAATATGAAAAGATACAAACAATTAACAAATAAAATAACATCAAAATGTAAAAAATGTAAGAAAACAGAAATTATCGAGACCTGTGATACAATTGAAAATCAACTTAAAAAGGGAAAAATAGATAAAGCTTACCCCACAATAAAACAGTTAGATAAAAAGCATACAACTAAAAGCACGAGCATATTAGATGAACATGGAAAAATATTAATAAATAATAAAGACGTAGTTATTAGATGGAAACAATATATAGAAAAATTATATGGAGGAGGGGGTATGACAGAACAGGATTTAGAAAGCTTTGATGACGTTGAAAAAGATGAGATTGGGCCAGATATAATGAGAGAAGAATTTGATAAGGCTCTTAATAGTATACAAAATGGTAAATCAGTTGGACATGATCGTATAAATATAGAATTATTAAAATATGCAGTTTGCGACCCTTTAATTGAAGAAATATATCAGTTGGTAAGAATTATGTACAACTGTACAACACAGGAAAGCTACCCAAAGATTTTAAAATAAGCAAGACTGTTACAATCCCAAAAAAAGTAAATACACTAAAGTGTGAGGAGTACAGGACTCTGAGTCTTATATCCCACGCATCAAAAATACTAATAAAAATAATGCAAAATCGTATCAGACCGCTATCAGAAAAATACATTGGTCAGGATCAGTACGGGTTCAGACAAAATAGAGGAACTAGAGAAGCAATTTTGGCACTGAAACTAATTATTGATAGACGCTTAGACTTAGGTATTAATACACACATAGGATATATAGATTTAGAAAAAACTTTTGATAAGGTGGATTGGAAGATCATGATGGTTGTACTAAAGGAAGCTGGATTAGATTTTAAAGATAGGAGAATTATTTACGAACTCTACTAGGAACAAGAATCCGTGATAGAGGTAGGAGACGAAACACAGCATGCAATAATTAAACAAGGCGTAAGACAAGGATGCCCACTATCACCATTAATATTTAATATATACATAGAAAAAGTAATAAGGAAAATACAGGAGTCCGATATAGGAGGAATTAAAGTTAACGGAGAAAAAATATTTTTTATTCGTTTTGCAGACGATATTGCAGCTCTGGGTAATACAAAGCAAGATATAGAACAATTACTGCAACTTATGGACAAAACATTTCAAGAATTTGGTCTAAAAATCAATAAATCTAAAACAAAAACTATGATAACATACAAAACATTAGAAATCAGAGATCCCGTATACCTTAATGGAACACCTATTGAGCAGGTAGATAAGTTTAAATATTTAGGAAGTACACTTACAGCAGACTCCAGAAATTCAACTGAGATTAAAACTAGAATTGCAATTGCAGAAAAGGCTTACAATAATAAAAAGCAACTATTTACATTAAAAATATCCAGAAAATTAAGAAAACGTCTAATAAAAACCTATATCTGGAGCATAGCATTATACGGATGTGAAACGTGGACGCTCACACAGAAGGACAGTGAAAGGCTTGCTGCCTTTGAAATGTGGTGCTGGAGGAGGATGGAAAAAATCAGTTGGACAGAACGAAAAAGTAATGAAGAGGTGCTAGAAATTGTAGGAGAGAAAAGAAGACTGATAAACGAAATAGAGAATAGGAGGGGTAGGATGATTGGTCACTTGATACGACATGATGCCTTCTTTACAAACATACCGGAGGGTAAGGTAAAAGGAAAGAAAGGTCCAGGGAGACCAAGGAAAAGTTTTGTTGACCAACTAAAGAAGAAGGCTGGTGTCATGTCGTATCAAGAACTAAAGTCTAAAGCAGAAGATAGAGAAGTTTGGCGCATACTCCATCGACAAGAGCTATAAAGCAAATAAGAAGAAGGAGTTACTCTTATCTTATGCTTCATCTCTCATATTTGTTTCTTATCGTTTATTGTTGGTTGATCACCTTCATAACATTCGCTATATTTCAATTTTGTACATTCATTATCCTGAATATCCTTATTTTTCTAGTCACTCCACTCATCCTAATCAACATTGTCATGTCCGCTGCATAACCAAACATTATTAACTTTTGTGTTTGTGTTATCTGGAGTTCCAAAACAGAAATAGGCTACCTGTTATCCCGGAAAAAGTAATCCTCCAGAGGGATCGACTTTTATGCGTGCAGAGTTGCGGGCGAAAGCTAGAAATATTCTCTTAGTCTGTCTGTTACTTCTCCACGCTACAACCACTGATCCGATTTAGATGAGATCATTTGAGTCCCTGGAAGGGTCACTACCACCGTATGATTCCCAGCAGATTAGAATAGAACAACTCCAAGTTTTACCGTGGATGTCGTAGAAGGTAACGAAAGCTAAACAAAGCTTATAAACATCAAGAGGCTTCTCCAACCCTGACCGGCGTGGAGAGTGTAGGCCAAATCTCTGACTGACGGAAACTATTTCAAAGAACTCTATACTCAAATGAGAGGAGCCGCGGAAAAATCCTAGTGAATTAAAATGTCACAAAATTCACCGGCTGCTTCTTTTACTGGTTAATTCTTTATTTTTATAACCTCTAAACCGCACAAGTACATTTGCAACGGATTAGCATATTTGCAAACGGCTGTTGCTTGATAGGTACATTGTTTCCTGTTACTTCTACTGGAAGGGTTTAAAGGTAGGTTTAAAGGAATGCAAATGTATGTAAAGAACGTTGGACACTTTGTTTCCTTGTAACCTTTGTCCCGGCACTGCCTGAAGGATAATCCCAACTTTTTCTATTATAACGAAAGTTTTTGCAGGAAATGTAAGAAAGAGAAAATAAATTCAGATAAGGTGTGTTTTGTAGCAGTAATGGTCGTGCAGAGGCTTGACTTAATGTATACAAAAACAAACTTTTTGTAACATAATTCTGTAGGTATGTGCAAAAAAGGGAAACTTTCAGACTAACTTGATTATACCTATACAATAAAACCCTGTCCGATTCTTAAAGGAGTGAATCAGCCCGTCAATATCAAAACTTTTCCCATGGGACTTATGCTGGAAATATTTAAATAAATACATTCCCGTTGAAATTTTTGAATTTTGAGCATTTCTTTTTGTTTTTTTTGACAAATCACACAGATTGAGCTAGCCCCAAAGTAAGTTCGAGAATTGTGTTATGGGATACTAACTCAACGATAATATATTTTATAATAGATACTTATAAGTATAGATAAACATCCAAGACCCAGGTCAATCTGAAAAAGATCATTTTCCACCTTGACCTGACCGGGGATCGAACCCGGGACCATCCGTGTCGCAGGCAGGCGTGTTGACCGCTGCGCCACGGAGCTCGTCTTAGCATTTAGCATTAGTCCCATAATAAAAGTTGTTCATAATAATACGAGGGTCATTTGAAAAGTTCTTAGCCTAACATATTTAATGAAACCGCATGATTTTGATTTCATACTCTCCCCCGAGCTCAATACACTTTTTCCATCGACCCGGTAAGGATTCGATACCCGTTTTAAAAAAATCTTCGTCTAACTCCTCAAAATAGGCGTCCACGGCAGCTATAATCTCTTCATTTGTAAAAAAATGTTTACCACCTAAAAATTTTCTCAGCTTTGGGAACAGATAAAAGTCTGACGGTGCTAAATCCGGTGAATATGGGGGATGAGGTAACAATTCAAAGCCACACCGATGGATTTCTGCCATGGATTTCACAGAGGTGTGAACACGTGCATTGTCCTGATGAAACAAGACCTTCCTTCTCAATAAACCTGGACGTTTTTCTTTGATATTTTCTCTTAAACGACGCAAAAGGTTGCAATAGTAATCGGAGTTTATTGTTTCACCCTTTTTTAAATAATCCACCAGAATTATACCCTTTGCATCCCAAAAAACTGATGAGATAGACATATTTTCGTAAAATCATTTTATCTCGTTCGTTTTTCAACCAAATTTTATTCTGTTTTCTCTTCCAGTACTTTACTATTGAATATTTTTGGATAAACTGGTAAGATAACAGATATTTTTTTCATGCATATTCCCTATTGATTTACCGTCATCTCTTTACGTTGAATACTTAATTCAAGCATGAATCAATTTCTTAAATCGACAATACAAATTGATTATCATTAAAAGTAACCTTTTCTACCAACGCTGTCGTAAAACTCCCAAAATGGCGGGCCATTCAAGATAGAATCCCTTAAATCGAGCTCTGGCTTAGCGATAAACGTCGTTTGATTATTTCAAATTTAATTTGCTATTCGTATAACTTTTAAATTTAGACCTGGATTAGCTGAATGTATTGGATGAGTTCTGATGTTAAGCTCAATTGTCTTTGGTTTACTTAAAGGTGCACTCTTATAGAGCAACAATGCACTCCAGTGAAAATGCACAACACAGCGCAGCAAAATGTTTGTATGAAAATGTATTTGTTTGTTTTTGTTTTTCGTATGTGTAAGTGGCCAACACTGGTGTCAGATTTTTTTCAAGCTGCCTTAAGGCATCTGACATAGCTTAACGACTGCCATCAACGATGATAGCCGGGATCAACGGCTTAACGTGCCTTCCGAAGCACGGAGGAGCTCGAGATATTTTTATGCCACTTGCGGTCACCCGTCCAAGTAGGGATTGCACCGTGGGTTGCTTAACATACGTAAGCGCTCATAGAGCTCACACCCATTGGACCATCGGGCTCTCCATGAAAATGTATTGAAAATATATTGTAGGAGATATAACGCATTTCTTCTTCTTTAGGCACCACTTCATCACTGAAGGTTGGCCGTCAGCTCCTTAAATCGCGCCTTGCCCATGGCGATAAAGGATGTTTGATTATTTCAAATTAAGAAGCTTTTATAATTTAAAAACAAAGCCTGGATTACAAATATCTGAATGTATTGGATGAGTTTAGATGGTCCATTGTCTTTGGTAAACGGCCTGGTTTAAATAGATATGTACACACTTGGCCGGTTTTTTTTTATGATATAGTACTGCATACGAGCAAGCGGGTCGCCTGATAAATGATTACTATTGCCCATGGACAACTGCAACAACAGAGGTGTGACAATAGCGTTGCTGGCTTTTCATGTTTTCCTCCCAGATGGGAGAGAAAAATAAAAGGCCAGCAAGGAGATCTGGAGGCCCATTCCCCCTGGATGGGCCTCCAGTTCTCTCACTCACCTTAAACGAAGCACAGAATGAAGTTAGATGGCTTTTTTATGTCATAGGACGGCAAACGAGCAAGCGGGTCACCTGATGGTAAGTGATCACCGCTGCCCATGGACAACTGCAACACCACGGGTGTCACAGGAGCGTTGCCAGCCTTTTATTTTTCCCTCCTCAGAGGGGAGAGGGAGATGGGCACTCTTACTCACCGAACGAAGCATACCAGCGGTAAAGCTACTAGGTACTCAAACGTCGATTTTCTGTGAGAGTGTGGTACTTCTCCGGACGAGCCAGCTCATTCGTGCTACTAGCATAAGTGATTTTCGCCAGTAGCGAGGCTCTACCACAACTAAAACTACTACGTGCTACGTGCCTAACATAGATGTCAGAATATACATCTCTGTGGTACCTAACTTCAAAGCAAAACCCTAATTCATCTATTATTGGATAGATTTGGTTGCCTATAAGCCCCATTGTCTTTTGTCATTAGCCTACATAGATTTGCCAAAATGTATTTTTCGTTGCTAAGCTACGTAGTTCTTTAGAGCATAGAACTAGATAATCTGAACGTATTGGGTAGGCTTAGATGGTCAGCCTTATTGTCTGTGGTCAATGGCCTGGTTAAAATATATAAGCATAAAATTGCAAGCGAGGCTTTATTTGGCGAGATAAGTCCATACCTCTAGGATTATTTGGGAAAATGCCCCTTTCGTTGTTTAAATATTAAACTAGGCACTGAACTTTAACTTCATAACACATACTCGAATTATTTAAGTGTACCTATTCAATTAATTTCGATAGTTAGTCTTATTCCAATAGGTCAATAGTTTTCAATGAAATAAATATTGGAGTAAGAACAAATCAAATATAATAAAATCAGTGACAGTCATTTTCTGATGAACATGACCAATGCTTACTGACACAATCTTATAATCTGGTTAAGTGATAACCTTTTCAAAAAAGAATCAGATATATTGCTAAAATAGAAGATAAATCTTGTAATTACATTGAAAGAACAGCATGTAGGTACACGTGAAACTCAAACTCTTGTTATGCTCTATTAAAAAGCACTCTGAGTCCCGGCGCTGAGCAAGTGCGCAGTGCGCATGAAGGCATGGTTCGACGCACTTCGCTGCTTTGTGCATATGATGTACAGAAATGAAATAGAATAAATTGTTTTTCTTCAAATTTCAGATCTCATTTATTACTTTTTGAACGCCATCTTCTCTTGTATTTTTTCATATTTTCAAAATCGACTAATTACAAGCGTTTCGAAAAGACCAGCTAGGTACTGAGAAAAATGATATGAAGGATAGAGAGCCATGCCGACTATAATAAATAAATAAATATATAATATATTTCTAATATTACGGTTAATCACTGCGCCACGGAGCTCGTCAAGAACTATGAGTGTTTTTTATTTTTATTTTGATGATATAGAATGGCAAACGAGTAAGCGGGTCACCTGTTGGTAAGTGTTCTGATCACCGCTGCCTATGGACAACTACAACACCAGGTGTGCGACAATAGCGTTGCCGGCCTTTTGTTGTATTTTTGTATATTTCATTCCATTCTAGAGAAAGACGATGTTCGCTTTACAAAATAAAATGCCCAGTGACTTTAACATATTTTGATGCAGAAAGTTAATAACTTGTTACATAGCTTGTTATAGAAGTTTTAGAACACTAGGACGCTCACGGTAACGAAAGCCTCAATTAACAGGCAAAAAAAAGTAACTCCACATGTAGTTATAAAATTGTTTATAGTGCGTATGTTCTTAAGGTTTTTTATAGTAACACCGATGTAAATTGACCCTCGACTTCCGGTAAAGGGGTGACTCAACCCGTCAACATATCTTTTCCTATAGTACTAATACCGGAAATTCGACACTATCGGACAGGCTTTTATTAACACGTTGTATTGAATGAATATCATGTGCGCATGAATGCATTTTTCGACGCACTTCACTGCATATGCAATGTGCACATACTATAGAGGTATGATTTTATTCCATTTGACAAACGCCGAGACGAACTGCACCCTACATTAAAAGAGCTTTTACCTTTTAAACGTTTTGCAACTGACATGATAAAATGGTTGTAAAGGTTAAAGTTAAAAAAAAACTTGTTATTGCGATTTCTATTATAAAAGTTTAATGACAAAGATGCAGGTTCAAATCGTGCCCGCGTGGAATTTTTTCGCATACTTAACTTATTTCTTGATTTAATAAGAATATTTCAGAATAGCATTGTGAATGTATAAAAACACCTTAATTTTTCGAAATTAGTTCTTTCTGCTATACTTTAAACTATTTAGGCTTTTGTACATCTTTAATGTAATTATAGCAATACATTGTTCGATGATTGGAGAGTACTCCACCGACAAGAACACAGTTCTTAAATTATAGATAGATAGATTGTTTGATGAATAAATAAAAATTAATTTATTAGGTACTAGATAACGTCGTTAAAATTTTAACTTACAGATCCCTCAGAGTTATTCGTCTTAGGAAGGATATCTGATATATTCATTTTTTTTTTAATTTTTGCGCTTCAGACACTATATTACTTTTATGTGATTTAGCACACATTATGTCTTGCTGCAACCACGATGGATTAACTCAATAGTCAGCGGAAATAAATAATTATAAGGATCTAGCTAGGTCACGTTAATATAAACAATGATAATAAGACTTAAAATAAATTGAAAAATTTATTGGACTGGCAAAACCTGCTTAACGATGATGACGCCAATGTCCAATCTGTACCAACCAAAAATCAAAAAATATTTTTCTACCAAGAATACATTTTTTGACTTTCTTTGAAACATAGTCATCAGTCTAAACATTTCTAACGATGAATTCCATTACAATTGGAAAAGTAAAAATACGCATACAATTTGACGTGATGATGGATGGCGTTTGGCTAGCCGAATGATTCTATAACCAGTATCGTCTGATCCGATACATTAGTTCAACGATTACGTCATGTGAATGAAACAATGTTGCAAAGTCAACTAAAGTTCAGATATAAATGGTATTGGATACATATTCCTATCATACGTATCTAGTGCAACGTGTAATGGTTCATATGTTTAAATATATGTACTAAAGGACTTCAATATTCAAGAGCTACGGTTTTGTAGGTTATGAATAGGACATTTTTTTACTCACACAATAATGACTACCTAATAAGCGAAAAATCTAAATGTGTAGCATTTTTTTTTTCTTCTTTCTTAAGGGATGTTATACAGGATCCAATCAATATCTATCTTTGGGTATTTGGATCCCTAGCCAACCTCACTTACCCGTGGTAAACTCTGCTAAAAAAGAAACGAGACGTTGGCACTGCTGGCGGGTAAGCAGTGCCAATATCTCGTGTCCCGCCACTGGACCAGCGCGGTCGGTTATAATGGTCTACACCAGCCTCCCCTTTTTAGGGTTCCGTAGTAAACAACGAATCCTTATAGTTTCGCCGTGTCTGTCTGTCTGTCCGTCCGCGGTTTTACTCAGATACTATAAGCACTAGAAAGCTGTAATTTAGTATGGGAATGTATATTAATCATGCCAAAAAAGTGGTAGAAAAAATATTGAAAAAATTCGTTTCCGAAATATTTTGATTAATTTGCAAATTTTTGTTATAAGTTAATGTCGTCCCTATATCTGCTAAACTGTTATATAAAGGTACGTGAAAAAAATTACAGCTGTAGTATATAAACTGAAGTGAAAGGAAAACTATCAGAGCTGAGTACTAAGTAAAAAGTTATGGGCAACCAACTTATAAAATGTACTCGAAAATGTAAAATTTCATACCATTTTCATTGTTAGATGTTTTTGGTCGTTAAACTGTGAGGTGCGAGTGTGAACAATATAAAATCAATGTTGTCATTCGCAACTACAGAACCCTACACTGTGCGTGGCCCGACAAGCACTTGGCCGGTTTTTGTATTACAATTTTTCTTTCTGTAAACTAGTGATAGTCGATAAAATAGCATGAACTAAGTATACGGTACTGCAAATTTTGAGGTCAACGCGTGGTAGAGCCCGCTGGAACTTTAAATAAGTAAATAAATAATAATAATAAATTTCAACAAAAAGGTAAAACCGACTTCAATCCTATACGTAAATGTACAAACTGGAGCTAAAAATTAGGTTTTAGTGGGTGTGGTACTTCAATCAAAATAGAGGAACAATGTCGTCATCAACTAGTCTTGATTCGCGAAAAAATTTAACTGAAATAAAATTAAACCAAACTGCATAATTGTACAATTTATCGAAACACACAGATTATGCTAGCCCCAAATTGCTTGTGAGTTGTGACGTGAGATAGGTACTAACTCAAAAATACTACATTATATAGTAGATATTTAAATAGAAAAACATAGAAGACCCAGGCCTCTCTAAACAACATAGTTTTTCATCATGACCTGGCCGGGGATCAAATCCGGGATCCTTCGTGCCGCAACTTTGCGTCACAAACACAGCACTACACTGAGAAAAAAATATTGCCACCGCACCGTAAAGGATTTCCATACATTTTTGCTGCACTAGAGCAGCAAAAATGTATGGAAATCCTTTACTGCACTGTTTAGTATTTTTTTTACTTCTAGTGCAACAAAGTTCCGCTTTGTGCTGGATATGTAGTGCAGTTATGATAGAATTGCAGCGTAGTTGGAAGAAAAGTACTTTTGTCGCATATCTTTTGCAGCGCCAACAAAGTAACATTGCCGGCCTAGAAATTTGTACTTTATTAATGGTTTGCTATGGAAAAAACTATTATCCTCGAAGACATTGCAATATAATTATAAGGCATAGTCTTCGTGGATAATATTTTTTTCCATAGCAAACCATTAATAAAGTACAAATTTCTAGGCCGGCAATGTTACTTTGTTGGCGCTGCAAAAGATATGAGAAAGATAATGTGTAAGGATAAAAAAATAAAATAAAGATATTGAAAAAATATGAGTTTATTTAATTAAACACTTTATACATTGTAGGCATTTACATTGTAGGTATTACAGTTATAAATTAGTACAGGCCAGGCTGCCAAATAGCAGGGTTCATTAAAGCGAACACAAGGCAGTAGTGGCGTCTCATTTGAAATAAATTGTTTGATTGCAAACAGTCATGGTGATAATTTCTTTTTCTTCTTCTTCTTCTGTTTTATAAAATGGCTTCCACCGAGATTTCAGTGATTCTGCCAATGTCCAGTAAATTGAGATACTAAGTATCGGTGTTGTACGGTAAAGTTGTAACAAGTAGCATCAAAGATGGCGTATGTTCTTTGATGCCTCGTGGTCGGCAGGTTATGGTGAAAAGTCTATACGAGTCTATATAACAGTCCACTTTAACTATTTTACAAATTGTTCACGAGCACGAGCATTTATAACACCAAACTACACCAATTTCGTATTATAAAGTCTACCAAAATCAATTTGCAAAATCGTCCAAGGTAGACCCCAACTGCACCCCTTGACTTCCCACCACCTTCTCCTGATAATTTCTATAGTGCCAAACGTCAGGCACTAGAATATAATTAAGTTTGATTTTATTCAAAAAAATATCCAGGTCCAGGTCTTCCATATTATCAAATAGCCACACCACAGAGCATAGAACAATAAAAACACAACGCGAGAACACAACAGGCAAAAATCACTGAATGAACTTCTTGTCAACCCGCAGATTAGAGAGTATGATGTCATGTCATCCGGCCGGCGTTCGCCTCTGATTAATAAGCGTTCGCACTCTAACTGACAAGACAAAACTGGTTTTCAAGCAACGAAATAAAATAGTACCAACCTTAACAATGTAATTTAGTTATCGTGTTTAGGCTACATAGTCAAAATGTATATGCGTATATTGTTAATTCATTTGTGATGTGAAAGGTTGTTAAACCTACAACAGTAAACTAAATACGCTGACGACTCTTATTTTGTTAAGTTAAACTTTTTTATGCCAACAATGCGCACTTTGTCACCCCGTTCAAATGTTTCAAAAATAGTTACAGTATTTATGTAGTTTTGCTGCTGAGACTAAATAATTTTTAACAATAAAAACATTGCTTTAGGCACTAAGGCCGCGCTGTTGCGGTGGCAATTTACTTAAATGCGATAACAATAAAATTTTAACAAAGCTTTTATTGTCGCTTTGTTTTGTTAGGCCTTTTTTTTCTCAGTGTACGGAGGCCACTACACATCATATAAATATCTCAGTTTTATACAGTACAACATTAATAATTTCTTTTCTGTGCGAGCTTATGCTTATCAATGACATACATACATACATACTATCACGTCTTTTTCTCTTGCGGGGTAGACAGAGCCCAGGTCTATAAAACCTTTTAAGGCCACGTTTAGCATTTTGGTGGGCTAGTAGGTGAGAACGGAATCCAAATAGTGATGGGTTGCTAGCCGCATCGCCTATTGACATGATTTCTGATGCCCATTCCCTCGATCGGCTTTTACGATCTGCGCTGGAAGAGAAGCAGCTGGTACATTCTACGTTTTTTCTTTTCTCCCAGACTGGCGTTGAAGAGTCTTATCAATGAATATACACATGTTTGTTTTTCGTGTGTGTAAGTGGCCAACACTAGTGTCAGATTTTTCAAGCTGCCTTAAGGCATCTGACTTAGCTTAACGACTGCCATCAATGATGACAGCCTGGACCAACGGCTTAACGTGCCTTCCGAAGCACGGAGGAGCTCGAGATATTTTTATGCCACTTGCGGTCACCCATCTAAGTGAGGACTGCGCCCGGGGTTGCTTAACATGCGAAAGCGCTAATAATGCTCACACCCACTAGGCCATCGGGCTCCTCAATATACACATAATGGGTATTCATTAGTTTAGAGTAACTTCAGCACAACGTTAACGAAACCGCGAGCAAGACTGAATTATTTTATATTACTCAACACTCTGTAATGACTTATAATAAAGTGCTTTCATACGTGATTATAATTTAACAATCTGAGCAGGCGTGAGGCTAATAAAGTTTTTATACACATAAGAACATTATTGCTCTCTTTCAGACAACCTCTGCTGATTGCCTTTTGAAAGACCTATTGTAGTTAGAAAGACAACTTTGAAGTAACTATATTCTGACAATACGACAACACATTGATAATCACCCCTGTGACTTTGACTGCCAATCAAAACACCTAACTATATCTTATTTTATGTGCATTTTTACTACGCCGGTAAAAAATCTGCAGGCTTATTTGTTAACTATTAACAACTACCGTGTGCATCATTCATGGTAACTTCAATATTCATTACGGCTTCGGTATGAATGATTATTTTTATTTATGATATGAAAACCGTAATGGATGCTAAAGTGACAATCAAATCGTTGTACACTGAGTTAGCAAATCGGCCTGCTGGTCGTAGGCCTAAGATTTCCAATAGGACCGGTTGGAAGCGGCCTGCATCCAGCGCCTTTGTGCGACCTTGGTCCGTCCACCTGTGGGTCGGTGGGTGTCAAATACTGCGTTTGTCGGTACGTGGTCGCCATTCGAGAACCTTTCTGCCCCATCGGCCTTCGGTTATTCTACTATGTGTAAAAAGAAAAGCCTAACTGAGGTAGGTGATGTAAAAGAAGACAGCCTAAGTTTGGCAGTGAATAAACAGACCATTTTTTGCTGACGCGCTTTTTTGTCGCGCGGCCGTGAGGTATGTTTGTAAACATTGTAAATTAAAAATATTCCAGAAGAGTAGTTGCTTTTATCATTTAATTATATTAAGACATGTATCTATTGGTAAATAAAATACATAAATAGGAAATATACTTTTTTATTTTTGTATTATACACACTTTCTTCCTAAATTGTGGAAAAAAAATCGCAAATCGTATTTTCAACTTTTTTTAGTCTTATAAAATAAACAATACATTGCATTAATATATATACAGTCTGATAGCTTATTTCCTAAGGATTCCAAATATATAACTTTTTACACTAGTGCTCATACAAAAGTTTTGAGATATCCTTTGTTTTCTGCCGCGCGGAAAATCGGCCAAAATTTTTTTGCGACCGCATGACACGAGCTGCTAGCCGCGGAAACGACAGTTCACCGTTAAGGGGATAAGGTTCTAATATGATAATCATGATGATTTGCATGTTGCCGCTGTAGGGCACAAAACTATATTTCTCAAGCCCTGGAAGACATCCAGTATCAAAATCCGTTGGATATATTAGTTCTTGTCTAATCTCGAACAACCAATTCTCTGGCAGGCACCCAAGCTGAGCAGCAATATGTATTATATCGCTACTAAGTAATATCTGGTGTCAAATTCTCTAGGCCTGTGTCCATTTTTAGGAGTCCGCATCCAAATGGTGCTCCCACACTGCTGTTAAAAAATATTTACAAACATTTTCTAACATGATTAAAAGGCATGATAACATGAAACTACAAATCTATTACAACTAAAATCTTTCTTCTATCTTCTTCTTCTATCTTCTTCTTCTAAATATGTATAACTCAAGGGTGACTGACTGACATAGTGATCTATCAACGCACAGCAAAACCACTGAATGGATCGGGCTGAAATTTGGCATGCAGGTAGATGTTACGACGTAGGCATCCGCTAAGAAAGGATTTTGATCAATTCTACCTCCAAGGGGAGAAAATAGGGGATGAAAGTTTGTATGAAACTTTGTCAATTTTAAACCGATCGGGCTAAGACTTTGCATGCATAAAGCTAATATGGCGTAGCCATACGCCAATCCTCTAAGAACGGATTTTGATAAATTCCACCCCAAGGGGATATTCATTCAATGTACAAAGAAGTTTTGTAGGCCCTAATAATTTTTTACACACGCTAAACAAAATTAAAGCCGCAAAAACTATACTTCTTAACGCGAGCGAAGCCGCGGGCTAAAGCTAGTGGATTATAAATATGAATGACAAATACCTTTAAAAAATTACAACTGTAAGTTATTTTATTTAAATGTTAGAAACTGTTTGAAAACATTTTTTAACAGCAGTGTTAGCACTAAAGGGTAAAATGATACCCTATTACTGATAATTTTATGTCCATCTACTGTCTGTCCGTCTGCCACCAGGCTGTATCTCATAAACCGTGACATCTAGACAGTTTTATACTATTTGAGTATGGAATCCAAAAAATGTGTTATTAATTAATTTGTTTCATGAAATGAAAAATATAATAATATGTAAAGTACATATAATAAGCGAGTAGGCAACCAATACTGTTGAAAAGAGTTTTTTTCGACGTTTCTTCTCTGTAGTGGTGGGTACTGAAACGCCAGAAATGTGTGGCTTTTCAACAATTAATAATACAAATAAATAATACTAAATAAGATCCTCCTCATTGTTATTTCGCCTAAAAAGGCATATTTTTTCAATAAATATTTAAGTTAACTTTTTTTGATAAAAATAATATTTCTATTCCCATAATGTCAAATCATACTCCGTTCTATGGCAGACGGCCAAGATAAGAGCCAAATGTATTAAATCACTACTAAGTAATATCTGGCGTGTAACGAGTCTACTTATCTCCTGAACATCGACCATAACTCCCTGATGTCGTAAACCGGGCTTTTCGTGATATGTCGTAACTCTACTAAGTACCTGCTGCTTATTTTATGAGCGGTATTTTTTCTGAATCCCACTGAATCCTTGTTAATATTACAAATGCAAAAGTGAGATTTTGTTTATCAACTTGTTTGTTTGTTACACTTAATGCCTTAACATGATATATTATCAAATTTTGCTAACACATCATAACACGAAAAAGATTTTAGTGTTTTTTTCATTCCCGAAAAAGCACTGTTCTTGAAGGATCGAAATAAATGCGAGCTGAGCCGTGGACAAATGTTACTCTTGACTTTTCTACTCCTAACCAAATTTGTCAATGCAAAAGTGAGATTGTTTTCAATTTTTATTTGTTTGTCACACTTTCGTGCTACTACTACTAAGCCGATGATCATGACTTTTCAAATAACTTGGCTGAAGTTCGGAAAAAGACCGGAACCAAATCGAGTAACAAAATGTATTAAATCACTACTAAGTAATATCTTGCGTGTAACGAGTCTACTTATCTCGTGAACATAATACATAACTCCCGAAGTCGTAAACCAGGCTTTTCGGGATATGTCGTATTTCTACTAAGTACCTGCTACATGAGCGGTAGGTATTTTTGCAGAATCCTGATATAAATTGTAAGATGCGCTTGTGAAATTTTTGTTTCTTTATTTGCTTATTTGTTACCCTTAACGCCTTAATCTGATCTATAATATATTTTTTCTAACACATTGTTCGGAAGCATCATCAGGAATTGGGCTCTTTTCATCCCGGAAAAAATATTGCCCTTATTTATGAAGCATCCAGAAAGCTATCATATTAAAGTTTTACATTAAATACATTTTCCGGGGTACAGCAAAGGACCCACTAAACAAGTAATATTCCCGAGGGATTGACGATAACGATAGCAAAAATACAGTCAAATGTGTTTACTTATCTGTAAATCTTCAGAATAAATAATATGAAAATAAAATAAGTATTTTCCCGCGCTGTGAAATGAACCCGATGCGTTTCGTGAGTAGCAGTCCGGTGTTAACCACTACGCCATTGAGGAGCTCAAAAGGTTTATATCTCGTTGTTCTGTCCAATAAAACTGGGGTGAGAACTTATAGTAAAATGAGTGGCAATAAATGGTGTACGATAGCTTTTCAGATGCATATCTTACCAAAACACATATTAATATGCGAGTAGATTTGGTAAGTATTTATAAAACATAAAAAGATATAATAAGTAATTCAAAATAAGCACTTATGATCTAAGAATTTCAAAAACCGCATAACTTCCTGAGTTTTTTTTTATAAAAGACTACCTACTTATACTACTTAATTCAGGAAACCGCATGAACTCTTGCATTATTTAAGGACAACCTATACAGTACCTCCTTATAGATTATGGAAATCCATACCCAATACTTAGACTAAGTCAGTACTACCTAGTACTATTGACTTAGTCTAAGACAAAGATCGAACTCAACTGAGCCATATTATTGGCTTACATTAGTCTATCTACATAAGCATCTCAAAATCTATGGCAATGTAGGTATTATTTAAAACACAAATTAGGCGTGATGTTCTTAGGTTAGGTATATTTAAGCCAGATGTTAAACGTAAGAAGATTAAACCGCTTCTTCTTCACACCGCCTTGGAAGCGGTTAAACTTAGCCGTAAGTAAATTAATGACGTCAACAATAATATAAATTTATAAACAAATTGTAATGAAAATTGACGTTCACTAAATGATATTGAAATATCTTACGATGAATAAAAGATTTATTACTATGTTTCCATTGTTAGGGTGTTCAATAAACCTAGCTGGTACAGTTACTTACAAACTAAGTACCTCGAGTTGTGTATCTTGTGTTTGATGCACTAATTTGAGTGCGTTTGACCTCTATCATGCCTGATGGTAAGCAACTATGATGCAATTATACTACTAATACCTTTAACTACAAGATAATACACGCAATCTCAGATAATACTTATTCACTCTTGCTTTGAAAATCCCTAAAATGTACGAGACAGGAAACAGCGAAGCACATTTACGATTGTGACCTATTCAGGCAATATGAGAAACTGTTCTCCAAGCCACACTCAAAGCTATCCCTCCTGAGGGCCCTCTGGTGATGTTGCCTATACATACACTACAAGGCACTTGTTCTCACCTCAAACACTTGATAAAGTAGCAAAAGCTCATTTAGAGCTAGCAGAAATTTGTTTTTCTTCCAACTACGCTGCAATTCTATCATAACTGCACTACATATCCAGCACAAAGCGGAACTTTGCTGCACTAGAAGTAAAAAAAAAACTAAACAGTGCAGTAAAGGATTTACATACATTTTTGCTGCTCTAGTGCAGCAAAAATGTATGGAAATCCTTTACTGCACTGTTTAGTTTTTTTAAATCGTAGATAATAGTTGTCACCTATCATAAAGAAGGTTGGCCAACCTAACGGCCGTATGGAGTTAACAAAGGGACGTGTTTATTGCCTTGCCTAAAAAAAAAAAACTGGCCATAAAGAAAAAAAGCGGGAATGTGAACAACAAATTTTTAACTATTGTAATTTGTCTTCAGTTTTATTTTTCAACTACTTTTATTGCAGTAGTTGAAAGAAAAGCAGATTATGCACCTCGCATTAAGTAAGTTAAATTGCACTCGTGCTTTTTAGAGCCCTCGTTAGCGCTCGGGCTCCAAATAAACACTCGAGCAGCAATAGCTTACTTTCTGCTCAGTGCAACAATCTACTATTGTGAAATTGTTAATCTAACAATTATCACTCTGAAATCTCCCGTTTCATTACTTCACTACTCAGCTTAACAGCTTCGCCATATATTTTGGCATTGTTCAGTTCTAATGGAAACATTTACATCATATAATAGGTGTTGAGCGCATCACCATATTTCGATTTTATTGCAATTTATTTATATGACTATGGACATCTGTACATTACTATATTTCAATAGAAATCAAACTGGCTTCAAAAAAGAAGAAGTTTTCAATTTGTCGGAATTAATATGTATGGTAACTGCGCCATTACTGAACCAATTTCATAATATCTTTAGTAGTAGTCTTTAGTAGAGTATTTTTTAATTTGATGGATTGTACTTCCTAATTGGTCCTATTTACAAGCTATGGAAATTGGTAATGATTGATTATTGAGCTTCTTCTTTTTTGAAGCCAGTTTGATTAACTGAAAGAATATCAGTTATACATGGTAATATCATTTTAGATATAAGATTGTGTGTCTTTAATTATCATTAAACGTTATATTTGTCGGGTCCTACTCACCCAGCTAGTTAGAGTACGCCCAACATGAATATGAAGGAAGGTATTAAATGCTCAGCGGAGAGAGAGAGAGTTCAAGAACACAAAACAACACAGATAACAGATTTTAATAAGTTTCACACATGCGTTGACAGTTAGTAGTAGTAAATACAATTAGTAAAATAATATTGTAGGCGAGTGCCTGTAAGCTAGGGTCGAGAGATCATGACCAAACTTAGGAAAATAATTGAATGGAATCAATGAGTGATGAGGAAGGACTGCGAAAGAAGATTTGAATATGGAATTTGGAATTATGTTTCGAAATAAAAGCGGACAGGATGATGATGATTGGGAAATGAGGTGAAAAGCAAGATGCAGCATGAAGGTTATCATGCGCATCGTTACATATTTAATCAAGAACAAGAATAGACATCTCTGAAAAAGAAAGTTTCAAGAGACATATGTCATAAATTCTCTTCAATAACAATAAAGCGAAACAATAATCCAAGGATGTTGTGAACAGTCAGCCACGATATATTATCGGCAAATCGTAAATCTGTCGTACGTCGCGAGCACGCGATGTGACGATACAGAAAATATCCGATAATCCTGTCACACGTCAACACGCAATATGTTGACTTGATTTGATAAATGTTTGGGCATCGACATAGATTTAAAAAAAAAAATTTTCGTCACTGAATAGATGTCGCATAAAGCCATTTTTGTATGAAAACCTAGAATGTCGAGCCGGGGGGGTGTGAAAAAGAGGAAAGGGGGCCGGGTTGATAGGGGTGCTATTTTTGAACGGGTGATATCATGAAGACGTACAAAAATTTACATAGAAATCGTTCGTTTGATTTTTCAAACAACCGAAATTCAAACCAGCGTATTTAGTCGCCAGTTTGAAAATAGCACTCATGACTTTTGACACTGCTGTCACAAGTGATGTATTAACACCGCGTAATATCGATATCGAAAACACAAAACAAACCATTTTGTTGCAATCACAGATTTAATGTAGGTTTACAGATCAGCGGTTGCAATTTAGAACACAAAGGTTTTTGAATGTGAAATTATGTTTTTATTATCATTGCGTAGCTACCTAAGAGTGCAAATACCATCAAAATTAGTTTATTAGTCATCATTGTCTGAGCTATTTCCTAATAGCATCATAAGCTTTGTTGTTCCGCTATTATGACCGTATTTATGCGGTAATATAAGAATTGGCAAAGTTTGGCTGTTATGGGAGAAATGAAAAAGATGTAGAATGTGCAAAGAAAGTAAAAGCCGGCAAAGGGAAAGGGCGAAAATATATTAAACAATATTAAAAGATGATGCGGCTTGCAACTTATCACTTTTTTAATTCCATTTTCCACCTATATACAAACATGCTAAACGTAGCATTTGGGTCCGACCTTGAGCTCTGGCTGCTTGTAAGGGAAACAGACGTGATTTTATGCTTGTATGTATGTATGTTGTGGGTTGTATCTCCGTGGGTAGCTTCAGAACGGCGGACATACACATGTGAAATTTAAGTTGAAATATTTAGCCGCGCCAGACATCGAATCTGGTACCCTCTCTTGCTTGTCTGCTACACGACAAAACTTCACTAGGCTGAGTAGTTTGAGGTCATTATTTTAACCGCGTTAGTTATAAAGTGAAGGAGAATTCACACTGTGAAACGATGTTCATTTTTGTCTAAGCTCTTTCAGTATCTGTGCTTATGATTAAAGGTGAGGCTGAGAAAGATTAGTCACAAGTTTTTTTTAATCTGCGATCTATACCTCAAAATACCTCTAAAACTACACCCCTATCGAATTTTCATAGGCGGCGCCCGCAATCTTGGATCCCAAAATTGAAGTTATTTGTAAATCACACCCCTTAAACCATCCAAACATTAGAAACAAACTATTTTATCTTGACACTTTAAGGACAAACAAGTGTAACTGGTAACATATTGTATAGGTATATCATCTGAGCGTATTAAGGCATTCATGCCAATATATAATTTGGCAAAAATATGAAGAAGAAGTACTGTCTATAAAGAAGTTTACTAAAAGGCCGGTTAGGATTTTAAAAATAAAATTACTTTTACTTTGATTATTTGACATTGTCAAAAAAAGGAGAAATACGAAAAATTAAATATATGTTTCTAAGAAAAAAGAATAATGAAAACTAGCAAAAATTAAAGGCATTGCATTAGAAATATTTTGAAATCAAGGATTGACAGGATATAGAGGTAAGACATGGTCTGTTATATGAGTTAGTAGAATCGGGTCACAATTATACTTCTGGTACGCTCCTTTGTACTCATGTCGTATTCATGTACATTGTTTATCGATATATTGTAAGAGTAAGTAGGGGCATCACTATTCGTACTATTTTCTCTTACTTACTAAGGATTTTGACATTTAAAATGGCGTATAAATACATTTAATTTTTTTAAATAAAACATACATTGCCTTACTTACATGTGAAAAGTAACAGGTCGGGATAACATTTTAATATTTCTGTCAGTATTTTTGCAGGATTTCACTGCACATCTAGGCATGTTTACGGCTATAAACAATTAATTTCGTTCTGATATTTGCACTTCGACAGACGTAAGATGACTGGGGTCGCGAGAAAGCCGCGTGTATGTTTTACGAGTATAAGTCGTAGGACAGATCAAGCAATATTCACATTCTAGAGAGTATTCATACTTCTATGGGCATCGACATATTTTTGTTCAATGACTCTTAGCCCCTTTTGGTAACAACTACGTTTTAGAAGATTGTTTGTACTGTTTTACTTTATGAAATATTCATATCTTAATTTACCAAGATATTCAAATAATCATATTGTACGCAATATACCGAAGATGTTACAAATAGTCGGTTAAGATATATTATCAGTGAATTGCTAATTCGAACTTACTCTCTAGTTGGATCAATCTCATAATATATTATTATAATCGTAGTAGTAACATGAAACAATAATCCAAGGATGTTGTGAACAGTCAGCCACGATACATTATTGGCAAATCGTAAATCTGTCGCGAGCACGCGGTGTGACGATACAGAAAATATCCGATAATCCTGTCACATGTCAACACGCAATATGTTGACTTGATTTGATAAATGCTTGGGCATCGACATATTTTTGTTCAATGACTCTTAGCCCCTTTTGGTAACAACTACGTTTTAGAAGATTGTTTGTACTGTTTTACTTTATGAAATATTAATATCTTTATTTACCAAGATATTCGAATAATCATACCGAAGATGTTTGACAAATAGTCGGTTAAGATTATATTATCGGTGAATTGCTAATACGAACTTACTCTCCAGTTGGATCAATCTCATAATATATTCTTATAATCGTGGTAGTAACATGAAACAATAATCCAAGGATGTTGTGAACAGTCAGCCACGATACATTATTGGCAAATCGTAAATCTGTCGTGAGCACGCGGTGTGACGATACAGAAAATATCCGATAATCCTGTCACATGTCAACACGCAATATGTTGACTTGATTTGATAAATGCTTGGGCATCGACATATTTTTGTTCAATGACTCTTAGCCCCTTTTGGTAACAACTACGTTTTAGAAGATTGTTTGTACTGTTTTACTTTATGAAATATTTATATCTTTATTTACCAAGATATTCGAATAATCATACCGAAGATGTTTGACAAATAGTCGGTTAAGATTATATTATCGGTGAATTGCTAATTCGAACTTACTCTCCAGTTGGATCAATCTCATAATATATTCTTATAATCGTGGTAGTAAGATGAAACAATAATCCAAGGATGTTGTGAACAGTCAGCCACGATACATTATTGGCAAATCGTAAATCTGTCGCGAGCACGCGGTGTGACGATACAGAAAATATCGGATAATCCTGTCACATGTCAACACGCAATATGTTGACTTAATTTGATAAATACTTGGGCATTTTTTGCAAAGTGAGATATTTGAATGACTATGTACTAAATGTAGAAACTTTTTGGCTAAATGTAGGATCAAGTTTAACTGCCTCCATGATTGGTGGGTGTAGTGGGTCATGGATTCGATTCCCGGCTGTAATATCAAATTTGTGTTCTTGATCTAGTTTTTTTAAAACATTTTCCCTATATGAGCCCACACGACATGACGATGATTATCAAGTAATCTATGACGTTTATATTCCCGGAATAATAGACATAACCTCAACCACAACAAATAAAATAACAGCAATTTATATGGAACAATAGCAATGTAACGATTTCAATTTCAATTAATGTTATATTTTCATACAAAAGTGTTCAGCCGCCGTGGCAATATGTATGGGACAGACAACATTTTTTTCAAGCATTGATCCCATGGCATATTTTATTCATATTCACGATCTGAATCGCCACTTAAGAGTCCCACGTAAAGCCGCAATCCCATACAAACGTAGTTTCGTTTTAGTTTTACAACAGTTAAGCCAATCTCAACCAAATTTCGTACATACGACCGGATAAGGCATATTGATGTTTATAATCAGATTTCAATTTTAAAAACAATACCTATTCAAAATTACAGCGAGTACAAGTTTTCGATACGAAACTTCAAATCGCTGTTATTTTGTAAAGGTATTGTTTTTAAAATTGAAATCTGATTATAAACATCAATATGCCTTATCCGGTCGTATGTACGAAATTTGGTTGAGATTGGCTTAACTGTTGTAAAACTAAAACGAAACTACGTTTGTATGGGATTGCGGCTTTACGTGGGACTCTTAATAGGAATGTCAAAGTCAAATTTACACCGCAGAATTTACAAAGACGAACTTTGTGCCCTACTGGTAT
The DNA here is from genome assembly GCA_963082605.1 of Rhodophaea formosa. Classification (NCBI taxonomy): domain Eukaryota; kingdom Metazoa; phylum Arthropoda; class Insecta; order Lepidoptera; family Pyralidae; genus Rhodophaea; species Rhodophaea formosa. Next base: position 18,243,648 of record OY720207.1, read on the forward strand.
TTACGCGAGGCTGTCATATAGGCAGGCCCCAGGTTCGATCACGGGTCAGGTTAAGATGGATATGCTTTTTGTCGGATTCATCTGTGGCTTAGATTGTATTTGTTATAAAATATGGTATCGTTGAATTAGTATCCCATACCACAAGTCTCGAACTTACTTTGGGGCTAGCTCAATTTGATACAGATTTAAAATAGAAGGTGGCAGATGAACCTGACCTAAATTAAAAATCAATTTTAAATCTGCTCCAAGATTATATAATATGCTCTCGACAGTACATGAACTCTCTAATAATAATAATATGACACTCCTTTTTTGGTAGTAGTGTGAATATTTTATAAGTGTTTTTATGCACTTACAATGCTATTCTGATATATTCTTATTATATTAAGAAATAACATATGGAAAAAAAACCACGCAGGCAGGACTTTAGTAGTGTTAATATGTGGAAACAAACTTTATGCTAGGAATATTAATAGTAAAGTTTATATTATATCAAAGTTACCAATGTCTCAAAGTTTTAGTATCTTATATACCCATTCTCGTAAATAAATGCTCGCTCGAGGTGCTCGACCGCAAAGTATGCTCGAGTTATTTTAATATCCTTTTGTCAACGCGTAGTCTGACTGACATTTGTGACATATGTCGGCTTATACACCTGTGTTATACACATTCATTATTAGTTGGCAGCGTTGAGACATATTATACTACGTTTTTCAACACACCTGGCAGTAGAAATAATAAAAAGAATAACAAATTTACCTTGTTTTCAAATTCCAAACATACGGCGCATTTGCAATTGTACTTATTTAGTGTCAATTTATTAATCGACTTCAAAAAAAGAAGGAGGTTTACAATTCGTCGTAATGTTTTTTTTTATGTATGTTCCCCGATTTCTCGAAGACGTCTCGACCGATTTAAGAAATTCTTCTTTTGTTCGATAGGTAATACTTTCAGATGGTCTCATTAAATTTTTATCGAAATGTGTCGAGCGTTTTTTTTGAAAAAATACACAAAAACAAAAAAATTTTTTAAACGTATGCCGTTCGGATTACATCTTATTTCCATTTTTTTCTTGAAGTTGGTTTTCGTTTTTTGTTAAAAATATTTTAAATTATTTATATATTGGATGCAGGCCGCTTCCAACCGATCATATTGGAAATCCTTGGGGGAGGCCTATGTCCAGCAGTGGACTTCTTGCGGCTGAAATGATGATCATGATGATTTATATATTATTTTTGTAACCACTTTGTAATTCAACTAAGCTCTTACACCTGGTTAGTGCTTCAAATTTAATTAACAGTTCACAGTACAAGTTCTTTTGACCCAGACAAACATACAAGATACACACATACATTGCAATTTTAGTAAAAACTTGTAAAAATGCTATTTCTAGAACAATTCCGTTATTGCATTTCATTCTAAGTATTTCTCACTTATATGAAACGGAATACAAATCTGAATTTAGTATTAAAATTTATTTGTTATCAGCAATGGCATTTTATTTGAAAGAATAAAACTAAATTAAAGTCAGAATACGTGTCACGTTTTATGTATATTTTACTATTTTATTTATCATATTCAAATATGCGGAAATGAAAAATTTGCGGTGTGTGCTTTTACTAGAAATACCTAGTTATGTACAGGATTGCATACAAACAGTTTTAAACAATGAAGAATAAAAAACATACTGGCCACTAATTGTTATCTAAAATATGAAAATTTAAACACTGATTCGAAATTTGAATATATTCATTGCAACAGGAATCATGATCGAAGGGAATCTCCCGCTAAATTGCATGTGGTTTGTGCGATTTCACTGGGTTTTATTTTTAGTTAAGAAATTCGGTCATTAACTAATCGTAAGTAAAATCGCTTAGATGAGGATGATGACGGATACCATCCGCAGATAAGCTTTCTATAGGTAGATGAAAGAAATCGGTTCAGCAAGTTTCGAAGCCTCTATGCAAGCAAACAATCAAATTTTACCTGTTTATAATATAAGTATAGATAACCAGTATATTATTTTACAAAACATTTTCAGTAGAAGTTACATGTTACCCATCCTGAAAGACATTGTCAAGCTATAATTGATGAGCCCTGTTGAGTACGTTTCTATGTCGCCGCGTCACTGTCCAGTGAAGTCAGTCTCCATGGGCTATTTCATGGCCACAATAGATGTGCGTCATCCCTTAATGGAGCAGAGGACCTCGGTCGCCTAGCGGGTTTATTCTCCATATTCCGTTTTCCAGGATGCAGCCTCAATTGCCAGAAGAATACATGTAGAAATAAAGAACAAGTATTTGTCAGCTCCAGGAATCAAACCGGAGCCTCTCGTGTAGCCGGCTACTATGGGAAAGGTAATCATCAAGATAAAACCGTATTAAAAGTAATTTTATTTAAAAATAGTATACATTATTTTACCGTGGAAGACATTTTCAAGCTGTAATTGATGAGCCCTGTTGAGTACGTTTCTATGTCGCTGCGTCACTGTCCAGTGAAGTGAGTCTCCATGGGCTATTTCATGGTCACAATAGATGTGCGTCATCCCTTTTATGGAACAGAGGAGCTCGTTCGCCCAGTGGGTATACACACGCTTACTTTCCTGTTTTCTACGTTGCATGCTCAACTGTTATACTTCGTAGCCAGGGTACGTTATGATTACAGCATTCAGGTGTTTAGCGAAAGTTCAAGATGTTTAGCGAATGAACACCGTCAGTGTTGTGTGCAAAAATCTGTGTAATAAAAGACAAAGAAAGAGGGTAGACCGATACGGTTTCCCTGGACAGCTCAACATACACCACCGCAGTCTTTTCAGTTAGTCTGTGAAAATGGCAGCTGCAATGTTGTCGAAATATCAGACAGAACTCAAAAATAATCGCGGTAAGTCCCGTAGTGAACATAATAGTGAAAGTTCAAACATGTTAAACCAACTCTTTGTGGGTATTTCCAGAATTGCAGACGAATACCTGTGAGAATGAAGAAAAAGTATTTGCCCGCTTCAGGAATTGATATCCCGCAGTCCCTCGTGTTACTATGTTAAGGGTAAGCATAAAGATAAAACTGTATTCAAAGTAATTTTATTTAAAAGTGGGTCAAATATTGTTAATCATATATTCACAATAACCAATTAATTATTTTACATAACATTTTTAGATATCGTACCCATTCTGAAAGACATTGTCAAGCTGTAATTGATGAGCTTTGTTGAGTACGTTTCTATGTTGCTGCGTCACTGTCCACTGAAGTCAGTCTCCATGGGCTATTTCATGGCCAGAATAGAGGTGCGTCATCCCTTTAATGGAGCAGCTGAGCTCGATCGCCACACACACACACGAACACACACACACACACACACACACACACACACACACACACACACACACACACACACACACACACACACACACACACACACACACACACACACACACACACACACCTTTTTTGGGTAGCATCCTCAACTGTGATACTTGGCGCCCGGGGTCCTGTATTATGACAGTATTCAGGTTGTTATAAGCAAAATGTTAAACGCCTTGAGTACGTTTCTATGTCACTGCGTCATTGTCCAGTGAAGCCAGTATCCATGGGCTACAATAGATGTGCTCCCTTTAATTGAGCAGCTGAGCTTGATCACCCAGTGGGCATGGGCATACACGCGTTGACTTTCCTGTTTTCTAGGTTGCATTCTCAACTGTGATACGATATTTTTGAGGTTTTGAGGCATACCGCCAACCCTATTGAATTAGTTCCAGAAACGCAGATAAATACCTGTGAGAATGTAGAAAAAGTATTTGCCAGCGCCAGGAAATAAACTCGAAGCCCCTCGTTTACCAGGCTACTGTGTTAACCACTTTCAACGGGCGTCAGTCTTTCTTGAATTTCTGTGATTTTTTTTTTATAAAACAATGAGTGCGTTTGATATCTTGTTTGATTGGAAGCAATGATGAGGTCTAGCAACTTCAAAATCAATCATCATTTAAAATCACATACAGAGAGGGTCGTGCTCCTGCAGTGGAGACTAGAAAGACCTGATGATGATGATGATGATGATCAGGTCTTTTTAAATCTCCATTGCAGGAGCACGACCCTCTCTGTACTACCAGAGCCATATAATAGCCAGAGCAGTCGGAGGGTTTGGCCAACACTCTAGCCAGACGGGTTGGAGAGGTCACTTTGATGTTAATAAGCTTTGTTTAGCTTGTGTTTCCTAAGCCGCTTTCTACGACATCCTCAGGAAGACTTGGAATGGTCTTCTTTTACTCTGCCGGGAACCACACGATGGAAGGAACTTAAATAATGCCTATATATTCACTCTCGCCAGAAATCTAAATTAACGTTAACATACTCGTATCCAACCAACTAAATTTTCACGATGTATAAATATAATAAAATCAGAGGTTTATGTGAGTACATAAACCTGTACTTCTGTACTTTGTTGTATTTATAAAAGGCAGATGTTATTGGCTGATATATCTACAGACAGCTCAAATCTTTAATGCACTGCGCTTAGAGGCACGCAGATAGTAATTATGACGTAAGAAATCGCTAAGAATGGGTTTTGCATAATTCAACCCCTAAAAAGGCCGCGGGAAAAGATAGCGCGATATCTAAAAAGCTAAATTATAAAAGAAAAAACTCGTCTGACGTTTTTGATAGTTTGCGTCCGCCATTTAGTTTTTTTGCTGACATTATATAGTTATTATATAGTTAACCTATGACACTCCAGGAAATTGTATGCACCTAATGACACCACACACATCAAAATCAGTTAAGTCGCTTGGGCCACAGAAGGCTACAATGAAACAGACATCCTAACTTAATGTAATAAATGCGAAAGTGAGATTTTTAAATTTGTTACGCTTTCACGCCGCATCTACTTAAGGTGCTCCTTGGCCATTTCGACTATGTTTAACCTCTATAAAAATAGGCAAACATAAAGCACAATACCCAAAAAAAACATATATTGTAGAAATGCTGACGAGGACTTTTTTCTAAAGTTCATAGCTTTGTAGAAAATAGTACCGCGTACATCGATCTTTATTGCAAATATTCATAAACTATGTAACTCTTTGTCTTAGAGTCACGCAATTTTTATGTTGAATACAATACCAATGAACCTACAAACTCTCCTGAGGAATTTTTATTTTACAGATTATTCTTCTTTTTAATATTAAATTTATGTTATTTAATATTTTGAATGCGCGCGGGTGACGGGTGGCAGTCGACCGCTGACTTTCTGACGGGGAACTAAGGTTCGAAACTCGGCCCATATCCTAAAGGTCATTAGCGCATGTACAAGCCTAAACCGAACGTCATGAAATTTTGCAAACACGTTGTCTGGAGTACAAAGGACATAGGCTACATTTCATACCGAAGAAAAGTACTTTTCCCGCGGGATCGACACTAAAGCCGTGGGCGCAATCTAAATCTATTCAATATCTTTCCTTAATATTTACCTTCATCTTGAATATAATCATGAAAGTGTTTGCGATCTTCAATGAACCCACGTCAGAACTTTACGTTTAAATACGTAAACATTACCCTCCTTCTGAGCGGGTTAGTCGGATAAAAATAACGTAACACTGACCACGAAAATAAGGGCTACCTCAAACATCCAGTCTATTTTAACAATCCGCATAGCGACGACAGCCGGACAGCTTCCGACAGCTGGCAACTCGCCACAGCGATTTAAATCTTTTGTTTAAAATATTTTAATACACTGTGATTTTGTGCACATGTCTAATTTATTTGTTTTGGCTCAGTGACGTTTTGGTTGATAGTGATGAAGGTGCTGAAAAAAATGTTATTCGCTTTGAGTTAATTGACCGAGCGAGCGCGAAGTACGAGCGAAGCGTCTCTTAATCGTCTTCTTTTTTGAGTGCCACTATTGCTGTAGCTTGGCCGTCAGCTTTACGAAGTCCTCTCTATCCAACGCCATCCACTCCCTTTTGTGAAGATATGTGCTTCATAATGAGGGTAGCTAAATGGTTCTGTATTAAAAAAAATGGAATATATCTCTCCGACCCAGGCTCTGAACTTTGACTTTATACTCAATAATCAATCTGAAGTAACATACTCGTACTACAAACGACAAAAACGTTCATATGAGAGAGTTGATGATGAGCTGGTTATTTTTTGATTCTCACGTGTGTAAGTAGCCAACACGGTTTTTTTTAATGTTCCTCTAAAGTAGCATGCAAAACTATAACTATCTAATGATGACAGGTAGGATCAACAACCCCAGCAAGCTTTCCGAAGCATGGATGAGAGCGTGATATTTTTATGCTATGGGCTGTCACATTGATATGCGATGCGGAACCCATCACTATTTTGATTCCGCTTTTCACCTTTACGCCCACTACGATGCTAAACGTTGCCTGTAGGTTTTACGACCTTGGGCTCTGTCTACCCCGCAAGGGATAAAGACGTGATAGTATGTATGTATGTAAGGGCTATCAAGATACTTGAAGACATGTAAATTAACCCTCGACATTTAGTTTATTATATACTTATTTTCTTTATTTAATAAATTTAGTTATTGTTACACTTTTGTGGGCATGTCGATGGTATGTTTACACGCTGTAACTCACACAAAATGGCGCTATCTAAATCTTTTTAAACTCAGCTGCAATAAAAAAAAGATTTCTTTCCTAAACATTAACCTTCGTCTTCGGATATAAACATGAAAGTGTTTGCGATCTTCAATGAACCCACGTCAGAACTTTACGAGTTGATGACGTCATTCATTCACGTGTCTGGTGGTCGGCAGTCATTTCAGGGAAAATATGACTTGAGTTCGCATTGGCACGAGACTGGATTAACCGACTACAAGAAAGAGTATATTAATTCTATCCGTTTATATATGTTAGTTTGTAGGTGTTTATGTAGTACATTTGTTTGGTTGATCAGAAATGCACAGCTTTTGTATATATGTAAGTTTATCAGTGTATACATATATAACATCTTAGGGAGAAGGGGTGCCTGAGAATCAGCGCTACCTAAGACGCCTGTCTGAAGCAGCACAAGCTGAGGCATTCCTTTGCCTGCGTACATATTCTTAATGAATGGTAATATTACTAGTACCTTGTAATGTATGGCAATAAATGGCTTTTTTTTTAGATTTTTTTATATGTAGTATATTTGTTTGGTCGTATAATATTTGTATATTTATCAGCGCATATCGCTTGAACTGTCACTTGTACCTATTATTATTATTTTTCATTTTTAATAGGTATAGTCTAGTGTTAAATTCTTTGTAAGGAAGTAGTTCCCAACTTTGTTCCTTAGGAAAACTTTGCTGAATCACCTCTTCATGGGTATTTAATATGGTATATTGGAATATAGAAGGTATTTTTACACGCCGTAAATCAGCATGTGGCGCAATCTAAATCTATTCAAGCTCAACTGCAATGAAAAAGATTTCTTTCCTAAACATTAACCTTCGTCTTCGGCTATAAACATGAAAGTGTTTGCGATCTTCAATGAACCCTCGTCAGAACTTTTCGAGTTGATGACGTCATTCATTCACGTGTCTGTTCGGCAGTATTTAAAAAAAAATATGGCTTGAGTTCACATCGCTTCAAGACTGTATTTTTCAACCGACTATAATGGGGAACTTGCATGAAGAGTACATTTTGAAAACTATTTCTCATTATATAAGTATCTAGCTAGAAAAATCTGTTAAGGACACTTTTAGTCCGATATCGATACATTAACTTTAGTTAAGGATGGTTAGATAAGTTCGATTCAAAAATATGAAAATTTCAAAAATCTTATATATTACTATAAAATTGCTCTTTAAATTTATAGCAATTTTTGTTATGAAGCCATTTCTCTAAACGCAATATTTAACATAGCTGACAAACAAAGTCCTTACAACACGCATACAAATTGCTAAAGGAATGACGTCATTAGTCAGTTGTTTTTTTTCTTAGGGACGTTTAGGCCGAGACGAAAAATTGGAATTTTCAAACCCTTACATCTCAAAGATTTTTTGGGTTATCAAGATGATTTTTCACTGTTATTTCTATTTTTGAGAGCTCTTTTCATAGGACAATGAAAAAAATTGTGTGCAACTTCCGCATTACTTATGTTTGTAATTTGGTCAAAATTGCACAGTTTTTGTATATGTTTGTCTATACTAGCTTCTAACCCCGTCTGCCAAATTTCATAAGTGTATATAGCACATTTGTTTGGTTGTATAATATTTGTATATTTGTCAGCGCATATCTTTTAAACGGTTGTATTACATTTTTTTTATTTTGAGTAGGTAAAGACTAGCGTTAAATCCACCGAAAGGAAATGTTAAGGAAATCGAGTTCCCAACTTGGTCCCGTAAATAAAACTGTCTATATTGGGGCGCTGTATGGGAATATCGAGGGTATTTTTAGACGCTGTAAATCAGGCAATAATTGGCACGATCTAAATCTATTCAAGTTCGGCTGCAATGAAAAAAAATCTCTTTCTTAAACATTAACCTTCGTCTTCGGCTATAAACATGAAAGAGTTTGCGATCTTCAATGAACCCACGTCAGAACTTTACGAGTTGATGACGTCATTCATTCACGTGTCTGGTCGGCAGTATTTCAAAGAAAATATGGCTTGAGTTCCCATCGCTTCTAGACTGTATTTTTAACTGACTATACAAGAAAACCATAATCAGTTCGACCCTTACATTTGTTTGGTCATAAATAATTTTGATTCACTAAAATTTATAGAACTTTATTGTGAATTCCAAATTGGCGGGTTTCATCCTAGAATGGCACAGGATCATATGGTATGTCCATATAAAACAGAATATAAATAAACTTAAAACGGAGGAAAGATTCTGCTTAATAAGGATTTAAATTTTAAGATTTCAATATTTTTATGTTTTTATTCGTTCAAAACTGAGAGAACAGGGACATGTGATCGTAAACTTATACTTCACATAAACTTTACGAATGAAATTGGTATTTCTACTTGAATCCCACTATTTGGCTCGGTCGCTTGGCAAGAGAAACGAGGTATGGAATCTACCTATCTTATATTTTATCATATTACCTTTTTACTCGACTGACACACCCTGAAGAAGGGTAATGTTTTTAGCGCGTATGTATTTAAATATGTATATGAGTATGTATGTAAGTATGTCTGTTTCATTGTTACCTCCTGTAGCCTAAACGGCTTGACGGATTTTAAAGTGTGAGGTGTTATTAGTTCGTGTTGTTCTCCGAAGTGTCAGAGGCTACGTAATGTCAACAAACATACCATCACGTCTCTCTTCCTTGCGAGGTAGACAGAGCCCAGGTCCATAAAACCTTTAAGGCAGCGTTTAGTAAGGTGGCTGTCGCTAGTCTGAGAGAAAAAAAGAACGTAGAAGGTACCAGCTGCCTCTCTTCCCGTGCGGATCGTAAATACCGATTAAGGGAATGGGCCAATATCGGAAGAATCATGTTCATTAGGCAATGCGGCAAGCAACCCATCAATATTTGATTCCGATCTCCACCTAAACGCTAAAAAAAGGCAATCGGATATTTAATTTTGTAACATGCGTAGGTGCTTATAATGTTCACACCCACCATCACGTCATCAAAAGAAAAAGTTGTTAATTCTGATGGTGTGACTTGTAGTATATGTGAGTGAAGAGAAGGAAACTTCATATCTTCTCTAGCGCATGTGCGCCGCACATTGTGCGGTCGCAAACAGTCAAGAGTGATTGGGAGCGGCTAGGTAGAGGTAGTGTGTGTCTCTAAGAGCCGTCAGTATAATAATAAAATTCTAAAATTCTCTGCTTAACCCAAAGGTTGACTGTTAGATAATGCTTTTAGCATTAAGTCCACCTATTGTGCTAAAGATTAAATAAATAAATAAATTAATATAACGATAAAGTGCATGCCTCACCCCTTCAAGAGAATAAAGGTGGTAAAATTTTTACACCGTATATTCGGGACCCAGTGGTCCATTATGCCCCCAGTGGTGAGCACGAATTATGTCGTAATATCGAACCTCAAGGTCTGACCACAGCTGGGTGCAATCGGGAAAATCGCTTCGATGATAAAGGATAATGTAAAAACATAAGAGTGTTCTAATGTAATATTTATGACAGAAAAGAGCAGATTGTGACTCAAGGGCCTAATATAATACTTTTTAGGTGAGGACAATTTTCTGAATATAGGTGTGGAATATTTATTTGGTATTAAATCTAGGTTTCCTTATGACAATAGTACATTATGATGCAAGTACGGTAAGCTGGATATTATAGTCGAGGTGTTACATAAACCGATGACTAAAATAGCCAGTTTAATGAGTACGAGCATCTTACGAAGTTTTTTGCTGCATTTGCGATTACAATAAACTAAAACGAGATTGCAGTTCAGTAGAGTAGGAGTTTATTAAAGTTAGGAATTTAAGCAGTTTCTAGAAATACATTAATAATAATCCAGGTTTTTAGAGTTCTGTACAAAATATAAAAAAACGCAACCCTCCTCCAAATTATCCTAATTTCCTAATTTCCTCCAAATTCCTTATCGCTTCCTTGTTTTTACTGGTAATTGCAAATGTATTGAAAAACGTCGTAGGATGCTCGTACTCAGTAAGCTGGCTATTATAGCCATCGGTACATTATAAGCGTCTATCAACTCGACCATGGGTCGTTCTTCAGGATACGTTTTTTAAGCGGCTTCACATAAAAATAGTGGAAATCGAAAAGTCAGGAAGTTACTTTTTTTTCGGGCAAACCTTTAACCCTCTTTAACTAAACTCCTCGCCACGAGAAGCTATAAATTAAGTACATCAATAAATTTCTACTGAATTGGAGTTACCTAGCGACAATATTATTAGTTAACCATATACAATTGACTTAAATTACTATACGGGTAATAAGTACGAAACTGAAGACCAATTTTAATAAGTCGGGTTATATTTTAATGATACAAAACGCTGACGCTCAATGTTTTTTGGTGCAGGAACGAGTCCGACTCCGTGAATGTAAACATTTGGCGCATTTCTGAGATGTAATAAAGTTTCTGTAACAGTTTTTGCTATAAATTGTTTTTTTTTTTTATTAACTATTGAGTCTCAATGCAGGGCAAAAGATTTTTTTACACTGCCAAGTAATTACTTCACCTGCAAACTCCCTCCATTCTTTATGGAAAAATAATTCTAACCATCTCTTCTTTGGTTTATTTTTTGCACAAAAAACAAAAATATTAATTTTTATTTCATCTAAATGTTGCGAACCCCTGAACATTTGTTTACATAATTTATAGCTTCTTATGATGGGGACTTTAAGTCATGGATTATTATTCAATTATCTGTATGTTTCATATCATTTAATTCTATTCTATGATTCTATTTCTCTATTCTATTCTATGATGCTATTCGATGATTATAACTAGAAAAAATAATATAATTTCATTTAAATATACTATAAGAAATCAAATTCTTGCATCAACTAATAAAATGAAAGATCTTGGTATTATCTTCGACTCTAAGCTATTATTTGATGAGCATGTAGATTATATTGTTAACAAGGCATCTAAAGCACTTGGTTTTCTTATCAGAACCTGCAGCAACTTCGATAAAATCAAACCTATAAAAATTTTATACTGTTCCTTTGTACGCAGTATCCTTGAGTATGGCTCTGAAGTGTGGAATCCATTGTATGATGTATATATTAGTAGAATAGAATCCATTCAAAAACGTTTTTTAAGATATCTACAATTTAAATGTAAACAATATCTTCCTGACTATGAGTCCAGATGTCAGAAATTCCATTTTATCCCGCTAGAAAGACGCAGAAATATTGCCGATATTGTGTTTTTGAACAAAATATGTAATAATAAGATAGACTCTCCTGAGCTACTGAAATTAATTAATATAAACGTGCCCACTAGATCCTTGCGTAACAGACATTGTCCTTTAAATGTTCCTGTGTGTAATACTAATTATCGTCGAAACTCTTTTATCTGTAGGGCGTGTACACAGTTCAACAAGTTGGTAAGTTGCGATCCACATATCGACATTTTTAATAGTAAGCTCCCAACAATTAGACGGTTACTAACCAACTCGTTCTTTGTTTAAGTAATGTTTGTATTTTGGTTTCTTTTTAGTTTCTTAAGATTATAACTACATTTTGTTACTTCCGTACCCAGTCATGGTTATCCATGTAAAAAAATGTGTTTTTTAACTATCTGTGAAAACTTGTTAATGGCTTATAGATACTTACTACAAATATTTTAAAATGTAACTCATAGCTGTAAGTTTTCCGAAGAAATAAAAAAAAAAAATATATAATATAATAATTCTTTGATTTTCGTGGAGTGTTCCATTCCCCGATCTGGTCAGTGAATCCATACTTCCATATCCATACTTAATATTATAAATGCGAAAGTAACTCTGTCTGTCTGTCTGTCTGTCTGTCTGTCTCGCTTTCACGCTAAAACGGCTGAACCGATTAAAACGAAATTTGGCACACAGATAGGCTATAGCCCGAGAAAGGACATAGGCTACTTTTGATTTCGATAACGTAGGTTAAGCAACTCTAACCATGGTTCTAATTAGGATAGGTGGCCAAAACTAAAACGGCTGTACAGATAAAAACGAAATTTGGCACACAGATAGGCTATAGTCTAAGAAAGGACGTGGGCTACTTTTAATTACAATAACGCAGGTTAAGCAACTCTAACCATGGTTCTAATTAGGATGGGTGGCCAAAACTAAAACGACTGAACAGATTAAAACGAAATTTGCCACACAGAGAGGCTATAGCCTAAGAAAGGACGTGGGCTACTTTTAATTACGATAACGCAAGTTAAGCAACTCTAACCATGGTTCTAATTAGGATGGATGGCCAAAACTAAAACGGCTGAACCGATTAAAACGAAATTTGGCACACAGATAGGCTATAGCCTTAGAAAGGACGTGGGCTACTTTTAATTACGATAACGCAGGTTAAGCAACTCTAACCATGGTTCTAATTAGGATGGGTGGCCAAAACTAAAACGGCTGAACCGATTAAAACGAAATTTGGCACACAGATAGGCTATAGCCTAAGAAAGGACGTGGGCTACTTTTAATTACGATAACGCAGGTTAAGCAACTCTAACCATGGTTCTAATTAGGATGGGTGGCCAAAACTAAAACGGCTGAACCGATTAAAACGAAATTTGGCACACAGATAGGCTATAGCCCGAGAAAGGGCATTGGCTACTTTTGATTTCGATAACGTAGGTTAAGCAACTCTAACCATGGTTCTAATAAGGATGGGTGGCCAAAACTAAAACGGCTGAACAGATAAAAACGAAATTTGGCACACAGATAGGCTATAGTCTAAGAAAGGACGTGGGCTACTTTTAATTACAATAACGCAGGTTAAGCAACTCTAACCATGGTTCTAATTAGGATGGGTGGCCAAAACTAAAACGACTGAACAGATTAAAACGAAATTTGCCACACAGAGAGGCTATAGCCTAAGAAAGGACGTGGGCTACTTTTAATTACGATAACGCAAGTTAAGCAACTCTAACCATGGTTCTAATTAGGATGGGTGGCCAAAACTAAAACGGCTGAACCGATTAAAATGAAATTTGGCACACAGAGAGGCTATAGCCTAAGAAAGGACGTAGGCTACTTTTAGTTACGATAATGCAGGTTAAGCAACTCTAACCATGGTTCTAATTAGGATGGGTGGCCAAAACTAAAACGGCTGAACAGATAAAAACGAAATTTGGCACACAGATAGGTTATAGTCTAAGAAAGGACGTGGGCTACTTTTAATTACAATAACGCAGGTTAGGCAACTCTAACCATGGTTCTAATTAGGATGGGTGGCCAAAACTAAAACGGCTGAACAGATTAAAACGAAATTTGCCACACAGAGAGGCTATAGCCTAAGAAAGGACGTGGGCTACTTTTAATTACGATAACGCAAGTTAAGCAACTCTAACCATGGTTCTAATTAGGATGGATGGCCAAAACTAAAACGGCTGAACAGATTAAAACGAAATTTGGCACACAGATAGGCTATAGCCTAAGAAAGGACGTGGGCTACTTTTAATTACGATAACGCAGGTTAAGCAACTCTAACCATGGTTCTAATTAGGATGGGTGGCCAAAACTAAAACGGCTGAACAGATTAAAACGAAATTTGGCACACAGATAGGCTATAGCCTAAGAAAGGACGTGGGACACTTTTAATTACGATAATGCAGGTTAAGCAACTCTAACCATGGTTCTAATTAGGATGGGTGGCCAAAACTAAAACGGCTGAACAGATTAAAACGAAATTTGCCACACAGAGAGGCTATAGCCTAAGAAAGGACGTAGGCTACTTTTAGTTACGATAATGCAGGTTAAGCAACTCTTACCATGGTTCTAATAAGAATGGGTGGCCAAAACTAAAACGGCTGAACAGATTAAAACGAAATTTGGCACACAGAGAGGCTATAGCCTAAGAAAGGAGGTGAGCTACTTTTAATTACGATAACGCAGGTTAAGCAACTCTAACCATGGTTCTAATTAGGATGGGTGGCCAAAACTAAAACGGCTGAACAGATTAAAACGAAATTTGGCACACAGAGAGGCTATAGCCTGAGGAAGAACATAGGCTACTTTTGATTTCAATAGCGCAGGTAAGGAGCGGCCGCATATTATCAGAAATTTCTGTTAGAAAAATTCTGACGCTCGCCGGAAGGCACTCCGTGATACATTTTGTATTAGCTCCCGCACACTGTTAGAAAAATTCTAACGGGTCGTCCGTTTCTGATGCCCGCCAGATGGCACTTCAGCCGGACGTCAGAATTTTTTCTGATAGAAATTGCGGAAGGCGTGTTTTCCATACATTTTGTACTAGGCCCCCCCGCACACTATCAGAAATTCGCGTCAGTTTACCGTCCGCCGCCGTACGCTTCACACGTATTTGTTGTATTTTAGGAACGTACGTTCTTGACGAAAATGAGTTAAATCAATATTTAAGTGCCGATGTGGAAAAATATCTATGTTTGTGGAACGCGATGTTGAAAATGACCAGAATAAAATACACAGAGACTTAGCTAGGAAGCGAATATGCCAAATATTAATTGAGAATTGAAATCCATATTTCAATATCAAGGTTTTTAGGGTTCCATGTCCAAAGCGTAAAAACGGGATCCTATTTACGAGATTTCAATATCCGTGTGTCACCATCATACATAAACCGTTGTTTGTTTGGTTATTCGTATATGTAAGTAGCCAACACTGGTGTCAGCGATATTTCAAGCTGCCTTAAGGCATCTGACATAGCTAAACGACTGACATCAATGATGACAGCCGCTACCAACGGCTTAACGTGCCTTCCGAAGCACGGAGGAGCTCGAGATATTTTTATGCCACTTGCGGTCACCCATCCAAGTAGGGACTGCACCAGGGGTTGCTTAACATACGTAAGCGCTCATAGAGCTCACACCCACTGGACCATCGGGCTCCTCAAATACCTCTCCTCATAAACCGTGATTACTATACAGTTAAAATTTTCATAGATGATGAACTTATTTGCTTTTGCCGTAAACACTAGAATCAGAATAAAATCCTAATCCTAACTAATATTATACGGGTAAATGCGAAAGTGAGTTTGTTTGTTTGTTTCTTTGTTACGCTTTCACGCCCTATCTACTTAACCGATCATCATGAAATTTTGCATACACATAGGTTAGAGTACTGAGAAGGACATAGGCTATAATTCACGCGGGCGAAGCCGCGGGTAACAGCTAGTAAATTATAAATTTAAAACTAAACGTTACATGCTTCCAAATAAAAACACTAACTCTTGTAAAGTTGACAATACTATGAAAAATCTATGCTTTTATGCGTATATGTGTATACGTTTACTTCAGTCTCAGAAATGGAGAACATACATTTTTTTTCGTTATTCTATTGAAAGACGTGCAAAATTTAGGAATATCAGTAAATTAACCTATGTCAGTACCTGAATATTCCAAAAAACCCTTTCAGACAGAAACGTTGCAAAGTAATTTTTTTGGGTGAGTTCAATATTGGTCTTGCTTGATAGGACCAGACACATTGTGACGTCATACATTTCGTTTTTGTACGAGTGATGAGAAGTTTGTTAGCTACGTTCAATAATTGAGTGTTTATTAGAATGGCCTCATTATAAAAGTAGCTATAAATACTAAGCGATATACCATCATCATCTTATGGTAATATATATTTTTTATTCATTCACACTTTTAAAATGGACTTTAAAAAAGTTTGTTTGTCTTTTAAGATAGACGCTGATTAAATACTTAAATCACAAATGTTTTTTCAAAATCTACACATCACATTTTTTCCAAATACTTCACAAATTTTGATAAAGTGTTTACTATTATATAGTGCCCATCTTCAGGAAGGATTTTATGTATAATAATGAAACCCTGGGATAGTAGTTACTAATGAAATAACATAATTTTATTAGAATAGACACATCCAATTCAATATTGTCTAGCTCCGCAGTCAAGAACGCGACCTCCAGATTCCGATTGAGCACGGTGGCTCATCCGGAAATCGCAATCGGCTTCGCTTATTCTAGAAATCTGCAGCGCATTGAAATGCACTATCTATTTGAGACAGCAAATGTTCCTTGAATAAGTATTCTTAGCAAAGGAAGCACATGTATTTTCAAATAGTTTTCAAGGATAAAATGAACAAAGCTTTGGTTTCTATCATTTAATTTACATATGTATTCCATAAACATTAATAACATATCATCATCATCATCATCAGGTCTTATTTCGTCTCCACTGCAGGAGCACGACTCTCTCTGTACTATCAGAGCCATAATTAGCCACAGCAGTCAGAGGATTTGGCCTACACTCTCCACGCTGGCCAGACGGGTTGGAGAGGTTTTTTTTTTGAGATTTATAAGCTTGTTTAGCTTGTGTGTGTTTCCTAAGTCGACTTCTACGACATCCACGGGAAGACTTGGAGTGGTCCTATTCTACTCTGCCGGGAACCACACGG
Source organism: Rhodophaea formosa (assembly GCA_963082605.1). Taxonomy (NCBI): domain Eukaryota; kingdom Metazoa; phylum Arthropoda; class Insecta; order Lepidoptera; family Pyralidae; genus Rhodophaea; species Rhodophaea formosa. The sequence continues at coordinate 18,260,625 of OY720207.1, forward strand.
CTAGTAATAACATATCAATATAAAATAAAAAGATATGTTATTTAGTAGTCTTCTTAGGTACACAAAGAGAGAGGTAAAAATGTTTATCACAATCTATACATCTTCCTAATACTGCGCAAATTTTGATTTGGTTTTCACTATTTATTTAGTGTATATCTTCAGGAAGTTTTCTCTCTATCTATACTAAAAAGCCGTGTAAAAACGAGGTGGGGTGCAAGTTACTAATAAAATATAACATAATTTTATACAGAACAAATTCAATATTGTTTAGCTCCTTATACAAGAACGCGACCTCCAGATTCCGATTGAGCAGGGTGGCTCAACCGGAAATCGCAACCGGTTTCGCTTATTCTAGAAATGTGCAGTGCATTGAAATGCACTGTCTATTTAAATGCACTGTCTATTTGAGACAGCAAATGTTTCTAGAATATCTTATTCTTTTGAACTGCAAAGAAGCGCATATATTTCAAATAGTTTTCAAGGATAAAATGAACAAAACTTTTGTTTCTATCACTTAATAAATTTATTCTGCACATTTTTTATATAAGGATTTGCCTCCGATGTTCGTATGAAAACATTTTTTTTTTTTTTATAATATCAATGTAGATCATTATCAACACAATATACATAAACTGAAGAAATAATAAATAAAAGGCATAAGAAATTAAAATATAATAAATAGCTGATAAGTTTCAAAGGAATTTACGTGGTCGAGACGTGAGCAAAAAACTGCTAAAGTAACCTTATTACACTTACGACAGATCATCTATCATCTATCCCAAGTAGAAAATATGTGAAGGAAAAAAAGGAACAATACTTCATAAACTGAAATAAAATATGGTCCAAGTCTGCTACTGAAACAGTGAAATTAAATTTCGAAATAAATGGACACTGGACATTAGACGTCCGATTCTTACTACAATTTGTTATGCCACTTTAAATTTCCATTGCTCGAGTTGCTTTAAGAAATCTTTTATTTAAATGGGGTGAATGAAATAACTAAAAAGAAGAAGTAGTAGATTATATTTTATTACCCTAAACTGTCCCACTACTGGGAAAAGGTCTCCTCATTTCCATGCCTTCCTATTCTGTGCCACTTCTGACCATTTTCTACCTACGAAAAATCGGGGGACGTTCCCAAGTCAACGCATTTTTTTATGTATGACCACGCATAACTTTTAACATAGTAGTGCGTATGTTATAATTTATTGGAAAGGGTATATCTAAGTTCGTCACATATAAATTTGACAAAAAAAAATCTTTTAGGGTAGGAAAACAGGAGTTTAATTTTTTTGTTAAAACTATTTATTAAATCTTTCAAAATCTTTGATGTTGTCATGCCAACGTAACATCTACCGTCTTCTACGTCCATCTTCACAAATCCATCTTGTAGTTAAAGCAACCCAGCAACCCACTCCCACTTAACTTGACTGCTCTTGTCTGTCTAGGTAGAATATAGCTGGTGATAATTTCATGTTGGCGAGCTCGCTGGAGAGCCTAAGTACGGTAATCATTGACTGTCAAATAAACGGGGAAAACGAAAATCTCCTATATCTAGAGTTCCTAGCATAAATACATAAAAGAATGATGACCAATATGACTGTCTCTCCAAGACCAATATGTCTGTCTGCCTGATTCAATTGTTCCGACTACAAAAACTAGCTTCTAGGTCAAGGTCCTTGAACGAATACGACTCGGATGGGTAAAGTTCGCTCTGAAGTTCTTATTATCTAAAAGAAAAATGTCTTATAAGCATTTTTCTGGTTCCGTACTGTAACGGGGGTGTGTAAGGGATTTAAAAAAAAATTATCACTGCTTTCCAAATGCTGTCCTTTACTTCTTAAAAATAGATAATACATAACGTAATTATGTGCTTGTCTTCTTACTAGCTTACGTGGACGACTGCCAACCTGCGTTTCTTTATAGTCTTCCACATACAATATTTTCTTTTGGAACGCATCGAAAGCGTTTTAAATATCCTAAACCAACTTGCTTACTACAGTACTCATCTATGATGCTTATGATCCAAAAGAAAATGTCCTATGAACATCTACCGGTCGCATCCTTGGACGCTTGTCCAACCGTCCTTGAGAAGTTCCAAAACTTCAGACAAATACTTGTAGAAAAGAAATTTCAAGTATGAACTCACGCCGGGAATCGTACCTCAAACCCTTGCCTAGCGGTTTGACTAATGTACCACTGTGTCCCAGAGGCCGTCGAGAAAAAACATTTTTCTCAACTAAAAACACATCAATTATTCAGAAAAATGCAATTAATGCAGGGAGCAATTTTTCAAAAGTCGCTAGTCAATGTGACAGCCAATAACTAATTTCAAGATTTTACAGAGCATAATTTCATGCTTTTATTTGATTTTCATTATCTATATCCAATATGTAAATAAATCTTGTCAATTCCATATCGGCAAATTGTACTTCACAATCACAATATATAGCATAGCACGCGCCCGGAATCGAATACAAAACCCTTGTGTAACAGACTAACACCCAGAGATCGTTGAAAAAAACATATTTTTTCTACAAAAAATAATAATATTAAAAAAAAGAAACATATTTTGTTTTTACATAAAGATGGAATAATGTGTATAGCAGTCAGACATCGTTGGAAAGAAGAAGATAATAAAGAGAACGATGCATCGTTTAAAGCCATTTATCTTTTCCCTGGCAAATTTTTCGAAAGAGTCGCATAAATGTACCAGTCAATGCGACAGCCAATAACTAATTTTCAGGCCAGAAGGAATTACCTAGCAATAATTCTAGATTTGGGATAAAGTCAGCTTCGGCAGTGGCAATGAGTAATGCGATATCGACAGATACGATCGGAGGTTGGCGTTTTCATTTATTTCTAATTTATAGAAGTCGACTAAATGCAGTGGAGAGGGACACTGAACTCTGAGGCTCGGGAGATAAGTATAAGACTTTTTTAAACACGATCAAGGGTGTTGTCATCTTCAATTGACGATAATATAGCTCGCGTCTGGAATCGAACACGAAACCCTCTTGTAGCAGCCTGTATGTAGTATTTTTCACCGTGCCCGATCGAAGCTTGGCGTTTTCATTTATTTCTAATTTATAGAAGTCGACTATATGCAATGGAGAGGGATACTGAACTCTGGGGCTCGGGAGATAAATGACTGTTCTAAGACTTTACAAAGTATAATTACATGCCTTTATATAATTTTAATTATCTTTATACAATATGTTAATAAAATCTGTCTGATCCTTATCGGATATTGTACTATACAATATAGTACAGCCCGTGCATGGAATTGAACCAGAAACCCTCGTGTTGCATTTTGACTTATTTATTACTATAAGTACCTAAGAACCGACCTGAGAAAAACCTATATTTTTATCTACAAAAAATGTATTTTAAAAAAACATTTTGTTTTAAATAAAGACAAAATAATGTGTACAGCAAGTCTTAGTGCTAACTATACACATCGTTTTGTATATAAGAAGATAACATAGGGAACAATGCATAATTCCAATGCAATTTATCTTTACTTCTGCCAATTTTTCAACAGTCACATAAATTCGCTAGTCAATGCGACAGCCAATAACTAATTTTCAGGCCAGAAGGAATTACCTAGCAATAATTCTAGATCTGGGATCGAATCGGCTTCGATGGCGGCAATGAGTAATGCGATATTGACAGATACGGTCGAAGGTTGACGTTTTCATTTATTTCTCTTTTATAGAATTCGACGAAATGCAGTGGAGAGGGACAGTGAACTTTGGAGCTGGGAAGATAAGTGGCACTTCTTAGACTTTCAGAGCATAATTATATACCTTAGTTTGATTTTAATCGTCTTTATACAAAATCACAATAAATAGTCCGATTATGGTGTGACTCAGTCCGTCAATTTGAACAATTTTTCTTTTGGAATATTTGTTTAGAAAATGAAAAGAAAATTCAACATTTTCACATGAATTACCTGGCCGGTTGAACACATATGAATTTATCTTGTTTTTTTTTTAATTCCCAGCCTTAGTCTCTTTGAAATAGTTGTTCATATTGACTAACATAATGTGCTTTCTCATCACCGGCTACCGATAAGCGAAATCGCACATTCGTTTAAATCCTCTTTGAAATTAAATTTTCCAGAATTATTTTCTTTGCAAATTTTTACAGTAGTATTTTATTGATATCACAAGAAAGGCGTATAAAAAAAAATATAATGTAACTTTTGTAACGAATTATGCGTATGTTGCTTGATGGGAAGTTATCGCCCTTAGTTTACATAAAGTATACTTACTTATAGATAGTCCCTATTAGCCTAAAAGCGTAGAAAAATTGTATCCAACTCATAGACTATGCTGCAAACATATAACTACGGATTTAATGGCATGAATTTACATAACGTATGTGCTAAAACAAACACGTCACGCACACAAGCTTTAAAAATTTGCCAGTTTTTTTATTACTGAAATAAAGTCATGAGGGAGTCTGCACAGTAATATTCAAAGTTATGGTCAAATTGTTTCTTAGCTCTTGTATCGTAGTACTTTGAAAGTTAATTCACTTCACCTGATGTTACCCTCTTACTTCTATCGTTGTCACATCCGTGCTTATTACTTTTAGTCTAGACGGAATATTTATGAGTGAGTTTAGTTCGGAACTAAACTTCAACTTAAGTTAGTTTATCTCCGTTTTAGATGCTAAGTGACTCCTTGAATTTAGTAGAATTGGCGAATTAGTTAACTGAAGTGGACTTAGTGCTAGATTCTGCTCTTAGTTAAAAGGGAATAAACACTTTGACTTTATTTAAACTAGTAATTCTCCCCGGCTGCTCTCGGGCATCTTTCATACCTATAAACCTTCCTCATTAATCACTCTGCCTATTAGTGAAAACCACATGAAAATCCATGTAGTCGTTTTCGAGTTTATTGCAAACAGACATACAGATGCTGCATAGGAAATTATTTTATAATATGTGGTGATACTGATAGCAATGCAAATTGGAAATTTGTCCATAATTTTTTTTTACGTTGAATGTGTAAAGCACAAATACGAAACCCCTGAATCCTCGACACTTGAAACAAAATAAAACAAAGAAACTCCTTATTTAACTACCCTTTCCAAATAATATGTCTAGTACTAACTCTATTATATAATAGCTGTTGGAAACATAATTAAGCTGTGCAATTATCGGATATTTGTTAATTAGAGATAAACATGCTCGTTAGACAAATACTACGTGTTTGTTGATTGTAGTTCGTGGTTGTATCTATATGGAGAAATAAACTGAATTTATAGTTATTTATATTGACGGTAAGCTGCACCTACTTCCTCTGTCTTTGACTTTAAGTTATTCTTTAAAACTTTACCTCATCATCATCATTTCGTGTAGGTGACACGGTCAGTCGACCATGCATCTTTATGCAATCTTTATCTTTATTTATGCAACTATACCTGACCTTTATAGACGTCAGTAAGTTAATGCTTGGACTGGACAACTTTTAATCCACGTGATATCACACAAAATATCATCATAATTCCCTTTAAAATTAATGTGAAAATCCTAATAAGATCGTAACACAAATTGCCTTGATGCTTTTAATAAAAGATTATATTTAGTTTCACGCGTCTCAGTGTAAGTGTATGTCTGTCATCAAATCATGCAATGTAAATAAGACCGACTTCTTAGTTTCCCGTGCAAGCTGAAATTTTGCATACCTAGCATATATGTATTAAAATTTTGTCAAACGAGCTTGTCTGATGATGAAGCTCAGTCACTATTTGCAGTTATAAATGACTCCTAATGTTTGTTTGTTTCTCGTGTGTATAAGTAGCCAACACTGGTGTCAGATTTTTCAAGTTACCTAAAGGCATCTGACATAGCTAAACGGCTGACTCCTAATAAAGGATATGGATGGCGATGACGTACTTACTGCCTAGCGCAGCCTTGGTCACCCACCGACTGTGGTAGGACCACCTGACCAAGGTTGAAAGAAGGCGCTAGACGCAGACCGTCCCCAACGGATTTTATTTATAATCCTTGAGGGATACCTATGTCCAGCAGTGGACTTCTTGCGGCTGAGATCATTATGATGAAAAGATGAAGTGGAAAATCGCCCGTAAAATCCTAGAACCAACGCAAATGGAAGATGTGCGAAATAAAATCAGCTCTCCTTCGATGGCTAAATCACGTAAAGAAATTGGGAGAAGAGGCGTAGAGAGCGTACTCTGTACGACAGCCAGACGTGAACTATTCTATGTCTGTACATGTTGGGTAATTTTGAGATTCCTGGAAATATGAATCCCTAAAAGAACATAACAAACGACAACAAAAAAATAAAAAATAATTTATGAATAACAATTGACTAGGCATAGACCATAAGTGACCAGGTGATCGGTGAATTGGTATAGAATCAATCCAGTTAATTTTTCACCTTATTTCTTGAAATCAGAAATTCTATTAGGAATTCTGATTCCAACAGAAATATTGCTAAGAAGTTCACAGTCACCTTGTATAGATACTAATGTATGTCTACAAGGTAACACACATTGTAAACAAGAAAGCGTGTAACACAATACAGCATGTAAGGACAACAGCCTCAGGGAACCTAGTCTGACATTCAGAGCTGAACGAATGTTAAATAACTAACGTGAGATGTTAACATTATTAATATGTAAAATACGGGTCACTCACGTATGAAGTCAGCTACAGGCCGACACCGAGGCCGCACTGTGAGTGAGTGCGGACTGGGACGACTTCGTGCGCGCGTCTCGGTTCACATTCGCCTTGAGGAAGACCTCCGGATGAGGTTGAAACATGTCGGCCTGTAGCTGACTTCATACGTGAGTGACCCGTATTTTACATATTAAGAATGTTAAATACCCACTTGCTGTATATTGATCTGATGTTTACCTGAAACAAGGTTAAGCATAATATGAGAACACATGAAATGTACATACATATTATCACGTCTTTATCTCTTGCGGGGTAGACAGAGCCCACGGCCATAAAACCCGAAGGCCACGTTTAGCATGTTAGTGGGCGTTAAGGTGGAAAGCGGAATAAAATTAGTAACGGGTTGCTAGCCGCATCACCTATAGGTAATATGATTCTTTAGATTTTTGCCCTTGACCGGCGTTTTCGGTCTGCGCGGGACGAAAAGCAGCTGGTGTATTTTTGTTTTTGTTTTTGTCCCAAACCAGCATGGAGGAGGAATACTTGTAATGTATGTCCATAACAGTACATTATGATGCAAGTACGGTAAGCTTTCTATTATAGGCATCGGTTTATTATAAGCACTTGGGTTCTCCGCGTGCCTATAAAGACCTTAACTATATAATCCAGCTCATACGACGTTTTTCAATACATTTGCGATTACCATATAGACTAAAACAAGATTGCAATTCAGCATATAAGGAATTTATAAAAGTTAGGCACTAAAGCAGTTTGTAAAAATATATTTCAGGTCATTTACAAAAAAGTACATACAACCGAATTGATAACATTCTCCTTTCCGAAATCGGTTAAAAATCACATCTCACAAGTCAGGAAAAAGTATTCATGCTGAATTCAAACTCTTCGCTCGGATTCTATGAAAAAGTTTCAATTTTGCATCTGTAGCATTGGGCCATTAAGGGGTTGTGATTGGTGTAAAGTAAAAAGTACTAGTCCCGTAAATTATTCATTACGATTCAAGTTTCGATGTAATAAGAACTGTATTATTAGCAGATGTATCGAGATATTATCGGCTAGTATTTCTCCAAGTGGATACTTATTATATGCGCTACGAGGTCATTATTTATATTAAAAGCTATTAACTAGTGTTTTTATTTAGAGTTTCTTTCTCGTGTTGACTTCAACCAATCCTTTTTAAAAACATCTAATTCGTCTCTCCAGCGATTTCTTAGTCGACCTCCTTAGATAAATGGAAAGAGATGAAAGAGACCTTTGCCCAGCAGTGGGACAATATAGGTTAATAAAAAAAATTGAGTTTCCTAACGGCTTTACAATTCCTAAAGGACTTTGACCTTTTTCTCCTTGTAATTGTACTGACTTTGCGTGTAGATAATAATGTTCATGATTAAATTGATCCTCACTAAAATATGAGATGAGAATAGCGGTTATTGGTTGATTAAAACGTCCTTCATTTTTAAGGTCGATTCAAATAGAGTTAATATTCGTTCATGGATGAATTAATCTTTAAAGTTGATTCTTATGTCCAAATCTCCCTAGATAATGAGGTGTTTTGAAACCCTCCTTATAGGTAATTAATAGGTTTTTTTTTTATGCATTACTACACTGTTAGGCTCTCATTTCGCCGTGTGGTTTCCGGCAGAGTAAAAAAGGATCACTCAACAAGCTAATAAACACCAACCTTTCCAACCCGTCTGGCCAGCGTGGAGAGTGTAAGCCAAATCCTCTGAATGCTCTGGTAATACAGAGAGGGTCGTGCTCCTGCAGTGGAGACTAAAAAAAAAGACCTGATGATGATGATGCTCTCATTAAAGAGAGACTAAGGGGAAAAATACCATCTATTAGCAGTAGTTCAGGGACTAGGGCAAATTTAAGGTAGCAATATCCTGCCCACGCGGAATTAAGAGTGAAACTTCTCCATCTTAAAGTATTTTATACTAGGCTGGTAATCTAAAGTACTGTTGTTCTCTCATACATATTGTTTTTACATAATGTTTTTGTCATACAGCTAGTTAACTGATTCTTCTATAATCATGCATATTAAGCCTTTTCAGGCTTCCAAAACGGGAGTGTATTGTTTTAGGAGTTCAGGTTTGTATGTAAATACATTATACAGCATGTAAATTTGACTATCGACTTAATCTTAAACAACTTTTTATAAGGGATCAATAACTCAAAAAGAAACACTTCAAAGTGCACTCCTCAACCTGGCGGCAAGAACTGGGAATGAAAGAACATAAGCATAAATAAATAAGTAATAAATATTTACAGAAAAATCACACAGATTGAGCTAGCCCCAAAGTAAGTTCGAGACTTGAGTTATAGGATATCAGTATCCCTCAAAGATACTATATTTTATAATATATACTTTTATAGATAAACATCCAAGACCCGGGTCAATCTGAAAAAGATCATTTTCCATCTTGACCTGACCGGGATCTAACCCGGCGCCACGGAGCTCGTCAAACTTGGCATAGGTCTCTGTGAAATGGGGTGGGATCTGCAGAACAGGGTCGCACCGCTCGCACGTAGCCGACTGTCTTTTTCCCGAAAAGAGAATTTTTCTTGGAGATAACTTGGATAGCATGGATTATAAAGGACATAAAAAGTAAGAATCTGTTGAGGCTATCTGATTAGTAGCTATTAGTATGGGAATGAAAAAAAATCAAGTTCCCAGCATTGGTTCCGTACAAAAAGTTGTTTATATTTACAGTCTGAGTCACCTTTTTGAGGGAAAGTAGAGGGTCAAGCTTTTACTTTAAGAAATATCATCATCATCATTAGGCACTACAGCCACATGTGAGCCTTGGCCCGGTCCAGTAAATCTCTACACCCGTTTCTGTTTTCGGCTATTTCCTGCCATCCTCTGACACCTATTACTTTTAGATCTTGTAGTCCTTCATCCAACCATCGAAGTCTGGGTGTTCCTGACTATCTTCGTCCTTTAGGTTTACCATGGAAGAGGCGCTTGGGTACTCTGTCTTCTTCCATTCGCTCTACGAGTCCAGCCCATTGGAGCCGCCCCACTTTTATGCAGCTCAGAAGGTTTGACCTTTTGAAGGTGTCATAAAACTTCTGATTGTATCTGGATCGCCAGGTATTACCATCCAATACAGCGCCGAAAACTTTAAGAATACGTATAAGTATACTGACATAATGTTTCACTTTACTACCAAAAGTATACCGATCTCAACGACTCTTTCAAAAAAAATGTTTATGCGCAATAAAAAACAGTAACATTGAGTACTCGTTCGGTCTTGGCCAGTTGGCGTTACGATTTATAATTTATTACTCAGTTTCTCAATAAAAATATCTTAGCACTCAGCATTGGTCAAAGGGTGTATTTACGTATTGCGATTCTGTTTTATTTGAAGTTATAAAACATATTTATAGACTTTTAGCGTAAGTAGTTTTTGATTTACGTCTTCTTTGATATCAAAGGTATCAAAAGATCTTAATTTGAAATGAAATGATATTGAGAACGCAGGAATGCGATCTTTTGATTTCGGGTCAAGTAAGGACTCTTTAATTAAATTATTTTATGAGTTACTTTCTTTACCAGCTGTGTAATGAACTCGTAGATTTGTAGACTTATTATTTTTTAGAAATAATTATTAATTAAAACATAACATGATTCTTAATAACCTGGCAATATTTTCATGATAGATCATGATCAGAATCCTTACTCAAATAATGCAATAACACTAGAAAAAAATTGGGATTAAATGAAAGTTATTTGGACTTCCCACAGAAATTTGACGTTGCTTATTTGTGAATTTGTATGCGAGGTCCAGTATATCTTTGTAATGAGGTACACAAGCATGAGGGATGTGTTTTCTTTTAATAATAAAAAGTTTCTAGTCGACGTCGTCAACGCGGTGTGAATCATATGCATAAATAGATCATTTATGAAAAAGTAGACATACTGCTAAAAATAAATTTGGCAGTCCATCATTAGGTCTTTTTTAGTCTCCACTGCAGGAACACGACCCTCTCTGACTACCATAACCATATAGTAGCCAGATCTTCGATATTTACATATAAGATATGTTGAGCTTGTGTTTCTTAAGTGCCATATACGACATCCACGGGAAAAATTGGAGTGGTCCTATTCCGCTCTGACGGGAACAACACGGCTTTACTGGTAATAAAAATTAAAATTATAAATCATACGGTCCATACTTAATAGTTCTTGTTTGCTTTCACAATATTCTCGTTGATGTCAAACCCTTATTTTGATAAATAGCTCTTGCGACGTGATGTTGTTCGTACCAACTTGATGAGGGCACGTACGGGACAAAAAGGAAGTAAGAGTTATATTGAAAAATTTACGCATTCGGACCAAAGGACTAGAGGAAATGGTTGGTCTTTCATTCCCCGCGTAAATGAACCGAAATGGAGCTGCTTTTGAAATGTTGTTGTTATATATTGAAAATATTATCTATGTAATTCACTCTTATCTGCGCCGTTCCTTATCCAGTGGTTCTTTACGCCATAAACTCAATGGTGCGTAGCTATATTTCCAGAACATCATCAAAATTTAAGAGCTAAGCTCTTGTCGGTGGAGGTCCCATTTCTTCTAGATCAACCATTTTGAAAAAAATCTAACAACTGAACCGAAAAAATCTTTATAATTATTATCAAACCCGCTCACAAAATTTCACGAGAGTCGGTTAAGCAATGCAAGTCGCACTAGAAAAGAATAGACGAACAGACGAAAGAATTTTGTTCCAATCTGATAACGAGACGCTTTGTGCTAGTTCGGTAGTTTACTATTTCTACCGTAAGCTATTATGACTACTGACTAAAATGGAATATCACATCATCATCAGGTTTTTTTAATCTCCTGTGCAGAAGCTCGACCCTCTCTATACTACGGTACTACCAAAGCTATATATTAGCCAGAGCAGTTAGATGATTTGGCCTACACTTTCCACGCTGGCCAGACGGATTGGAGAAGTTTCTTTGATGTTCATAAGTTTTGTTTAGCTTGTGTTCTCTAAGTCGTCTTCTACGACATCTACGGGAAGACTTGGAGTGGTACTATTCTACTCTGCTGGAAACCACTTATGTTTAATATCAGATGAATTATAGAAATTATTTGATGAAAATATTACGGCACAGGCAAAATTTGAACTACTATATCTGTACTGTATTGTCGTCGCTCTGAATAAATCCCAACTAATATTATAAATGTGAAAGTGACAGTTAGTTTTCAATAAATGCCTTATACTCTATAAAATCTAGACATTTAGTAATTGTTCAGAGCAACCTCATCGAAAATTGTTCTTTTCATCTCTTTCAAGTACATTGAGTACTTTGAGCGCTTTGCATTGGCACTCAGATGTTTTAGAAACATTTGAATCGATCATCATTTCAGCTGAGTGAACAGCCATTTTTATATGAACTCATTCATAATGATACATAAGTAGACCTACGCAAATGTAACGCATGTGCGTAGACCGAAACATGTAATGTCAAGTATATCAATTACTTGAATACTCCAAAAGGAAGGACATGTTATATGTTTTATATATATATGTGTCTTTATGGCTGAGACAGCCGGAAGTAGTTAAATCCGGGAATTAAGCATCATCATCATAAATATGAAAAACACAAAAACCGTTAGGAGATTCCATTCATTAATGTGCTGGTTGAATTTCAAAACAAAAAATTATATTTGTTTAACTTGTGTTTTTTAAGTCACCTTCTACGACATCCACGCAAAGACTTGGAGTGGTCCTACTTTACTCTGCCGGGAACCACACCGTACTGTAGTTCGTACGGTCGGAATTATGAAGGAAGAGGACTTTAGAAGAAACATTCTAAATTACCCCTTCAACGACAACGTCTCCAGTTGTATCTTTACTCTGTTACAACTTGATCCCATTAAGCCGTCCAAATATGTTTCCGAGCTTTGTAAATATTTGCCATCTCGATGGCGCAGCGACGGCGCTTGCTCTTGACCGATTTACTCCAGCGTTACTTATTTTACTAAATAAACAACTTTTGTGCTTAGTTACTCAGCTATAATGAGGGTTGAGATGGTAGCGTAAGAACGTAAACAATTTTTCGAAACAAAAAACCGAGTGACGTCTTTTTAAATGTAGATTTATTATAAATCTTATTTTTAACCTACGTATATATAAGTATTAGTGTGACGTGTTTGCTTGTGCATTTGTTTGTGTACCTATCTGTCTCTAGCGTAGCTCACAAACGGACGAACTAACTTTGTTTCTTTTTTGTTTGGAAACTTTTTTTTTGTTTATCACTAAGCTAAATATATATTTATTTATTTATTTATATTCAATCAGCTTAGCCAGTCATCATCAATCCAGAGGATGAATAATTGAAGGACTTTAAACAGCATTTCAACTTGTAAAGGAAATAAGTTAAATTATTTAGCATAGTAAAATATAAGAAATACATAATTTATATCATTGATTTAGATAACTTTCTATTCTATTTGCCCAATTCATCATCTTATATTGATAGAACAATACTGAAATCTAGAAAAAGGTTTGATATAATATGATTTATATTCTCAACAACCTACCAAAAACTGGCTCCCCGATGTGTAATCAACCGACATGGAAACTTTCGTCGTTTGCGTTGAAATATTGCGGATATTTACTCTGAATTTTCATCAATTAAATACAGCTTTTAATCAGATTGGTGTTTATATAAATTAATTTCTTTTCATCTTTGCTAGTCAGAGAGGAAATAAAAATAGAAGCTAGCTGCTTTTCATTTTGCTCGTTTAGCATGTTGACCCTGTGCAGGTTGGTAAATGGAAACAAAACATGTAGTTATGGGCTGCCAGCCGAATTGCCACTTGATTTGATTCTTAAGTGTTTTAGTACTTTGACTAATTATTAGTCGAGCAGCGAGTATTTCAGTACTAAAACAGTCGTCACTACCCAAAAATCATTCGCACTGGTCGACGAGTAAAGTTCAGAAGTAAATATTCAGCTGCCGCAAATAAACTCAATTACAACGATCCGTTTGGAAATGCCGCTGATCCAGTGAGCAGTGACGGTGGATAGGAGGCGCTTTTTGCCAAAAATAGAGTAAACTCTATTAGCTTGGCTCCTAAATTCCTAATCTTTACTCGACTGTTGTTGTGCGGACACGTCAATTCACTAATATACTCGACTCAAACACTAGCTGTATGCGAACAAGGCAAAAGGAACAAAGATTGTCGGCAATCCCGACAAAATGGCACGTGAGTATCCTGTTTCTATACATATGTAATGTCTTTACCTTAGTTAGTTTCCATTACCTGGATAGTTTTTCAAATTATTCGCCGGTTTCTGTGACCAGAGCGGCAGCTAAAGAGCTTTATGTTTTTATTAACTTAAAAATCAAATAAATATACGACAAATTCACTTTTAAATTCACAATATTTGTTGAGGAATTAAGAGCGTATACTAGCAGCATTTTTTCAATATGGTTTCGATACAAATGTATTTCTCTATTTTCTCGCTGAAAACTGATTTTAAAGCCATAATTCTTTTTTCATAAAATCTGGTACTAAAATAGGAATGCCCCTATTTTTTATTTTTTCCATAAAAACTGTTGTTGTACAATTTTTTTTCTTTTCAACAGGTTTAAAAAAAAAATAAAACATAGGGACATACCTATTTTAGTAATAGATTGTATGTAAAAAGAATTGTGCCTCTAGAAGCAGTTTTCAACGAGAAAATAGAGAAATATATTTGTATGGAAAACGCACTGCTAGTATACCCTTTTAAGATATTTTTATGTTATCACATATAACAAAGTAGATTCTAGACCAAAAGCGACTGTACCTATGCTTAGAATAATGAACGACCTCCACCAGGCTGAGGTCATAAATTCGTACAGCGCTCTTTCCCGAGCAGAGAACCATTTATCACATGGCGTGCCAGAAAAACATCCTGAGGGATTCCAGCCCGAAGATTTCTCTGGACATAATGGTAGCAAGGAATTTGTTTAACAAACACCGAAATTAGTTACGGTTACTACAAGGTTACGGCTGTTTCGTGTATTTGTTTAGATTAGTAAGGTTTTAGCTGTAAGTTTGTAAAGTTATGTTTATGTAAACTGATAAAAGTAGGATTTTGGGCATTACAAAGTTTGAATTTAACTCATTTAGATTACGTAGTATTATGTCTTTGTGTGTTGTAAGATCCTGCTTACCATGGGTTTAGCTAGGTAAATTTATGTTATTTGTCTCTATACAGGGTGACTCTGAACTAAATAGCAATATTTTAGTGTCAAAATCAGAACCCCTGATCGAATATGGAGCCGAAATAAAAAAAGTCCAAATTTGGACCTCCCATACAAACTAGCCCATCAGCCGGTCAAATCTCAGTACGAAGTTTAAATACTTTTTGACTTTCCCATACTTTTGTAAATAAACCTTCCTCATGATTCAATCTATCTATCGCTGAAAACTGCATTATATTCGGCTGAATTTGAGTTTAAAGATCTGAGCGTATAGACCGCGGATGCGACTTCTTTTTATACTATGTACGGAGTATTTCATATTTTTTCAGGACGGATTCATTTAATTATGTTTGGTACGGTTCCACGCAAAAACTAGTAAAGAAACTTGATGAAACTTATCAATGATATAGCACCAGAATAGGAATTATGATTATATTTAGCAAAACCAATTTTCGAGCTCCGTGGTGCAGTGGTTACCACGCCAGACTGCGACACGGGGGTCCCGGGTTCGATCCCCGGTCAGGTCATGATGGAAAACGATCTTTTTCAGATTGACCTGGGTCTTGGATGTTTATCTTTATAAGTATATATTATAAAATATTGTATCGTTGAGTTAGTATCCTGCGACACAAGTTCACAACTAACTGTGGGGCTAGCTCAATTTGTGTGATATGTCCGTATATATTTATTTATATTTATATTTAATTGAATATTGCAATATTTAATATCTCTCCTCAATAAATATTTGCCAAAAACAGCGTGAAGATTAATATTTAATTCTTGCTTTTTGATTGAAAATTAAACAAAATTTACGGAACGACAAAACTATGTGCCTACATAGTAATATATAGGTATATATTCAAAATACTTTTCTTTAAATTAATTGTTTTAATGAAAAGTCCTCTCAGCACCGAATAACTATCGCAATTACATTGAAAACAATACAAAAAAATATGAATAACATTTTCATTTTGTTCATTTTATCTTTTCATTATCCAGCCCAGTATATCACATAAAAAGATACAATTTTAAGTAATGGAGTTTCCTTTCGGACCCTCGGGCCCGTAACCCAGAGGACTAAAAAAATTAAGAACCGGCCCTCTTACAATCTTAGCATCCACTTCTAAGTGGGTAAATAAAGTTAGCCCCTCGTTACGGCGCTCTTATTTTTCGTAACAGCGTTAAAGAAGTTTACAAGTAAAATTTAAAGTTACTCTATATTTGAGTTAAGTGTTGTTAGAGTTTTTTATTAAATGCTTTAGTTTAGGCTTAGTATTTGTTTTTATATTGTCAACTTAAATATTAAAATTGAAAATATGTGAATTAGAATACCACACTACTAAATAGTGGGTAGTATTGGAGAAATACGCATGCTTTAAAATGCGTTATACCCTACGGGGTAATATGTGATGAGAGAATTCGATGCGATGATTCGAAGTTACGGTGGTGTAGTTGGTAGCACACTTAGGGCGCAGACCTAAGAGCTGTGGATTCGAATTCTAACTGTGACGAATTCTTTTTCATCACATATTTTTAATTTTAATACTCGTAATATACCGAGCATTGTAATGCTATTTAAAAACCATTTAACTTAAATATTATATGTGATTTTTATACGTGCATTTTATATTAACCGTATGAGAACTACACGGCTAATATAGGCAGAGTAGAATAGGACCACTCCAAGTCTTTCCGTAGAAGTCGTAGAAAGCGACTTAGGAAACACAAGTTAAACAAAGCTAAAAAACATCAAAGAGACCTATACAACCGTCTGGCCAGCGTGATGAGTGTAGGCTAAATCCTCTGACTGCTCTGGCTCTGGTAGTACAGAGAGGATCGTGCTGCTGAAGTGGAGACTAATAGGGACCTGATGATGATGATGATTTGCTCTTATATTGTCACCTTACATGATATTTATAGGTTCGCTATTATAGCGATTCCGGATTAGTAATGCACTATTATAGTGACAATTCGAATTCTTATTATAGTAACAAAAATAATGCGAGAAATTCTGAATTGCTTTGTTATACAATTTAACAATCAAAACTGATTTCCTTAAGAGCTTTTATTTATAAGCTGCTTGCACTAAAATTTCATATAGAATACACTATATATACATATGAATATCCATACGTAATCATTATTTAATTATATTTAATTATCTACACTAAATGTTATAACACCAAGATAAAATAAAAGACCAGTAAATTAGAGGTAGTTGCTTTTGTTGTTATAACTTCTGAAATAATAGGCAATTATTAAGCAAAAATTGCTCAGTAAACACTGAGCAATGTGCGGCTGACGTTGATTGGCGGCGGCGATGATCGCTCGAGTGTTTGTCGATATGTGGACTAGCGATACTTGAGTTCAATGCCTAAAATGGTGTTCAGAATTATGTAGTAATGATAATTAATTAACGAGGAATGAATGATATTCTCATTTAAGGACTTTTTATAAGGATAAAATGAAATTCACTTTTGCATTTATTATTTTCTTTTTTTGCTTGTATCTATATTCTAAACAGATCTGAATACCCAAATATATTCAGATCTGTTTAGAATATAGATATAGAAATACCTTAAGTAAGTTACTTATTTAGCGATGAAAAATACATGCGTTTCTGACTGGTGTGTTTATCGCCGTCTCAGATGGTAAAATCCACGCTGGACTCCTTGAAATTTCTCCCAAATCCTTGGAGGAGGCTGGGGCCTCCGGGATTGTTTAGCATATCTTGGTTGGCGAGGGATGAGCAGGAATTTTTCGGATTGAAGGTACGGAGTAGAGGTATTTGGGATGTTAATTTATCTAACGTGAGGATGAGAAAATAGTAGCTCGGAAGGTCGGGCGCGCGTACCTGATGCCATACCTGCAACCACCGGATTAGCAGATGAGGATGACACCCCTGACCATATCACCATATTTAATATTAATAAATAATAATGCCGTGTGGTTCCCGGCAGAGAAGAATAGGACACTTCAAATCTTCCCGTGGATGTCGTAAAAGGCGACTTAGGAAACTCAAGCTAAACGCTTATAAACATCAAAGAGACCTCTCCAACCCGTTTGGCCAGCGTGGAGAGTGTAGGCCAAATCCTCTGACTGCTCTGGCAGTACAGAGAGGGTCGTGCTCCTGCAGTGGAGACTAACAAAGACCTGAAGATGATGAAGATGAAATAATAATAAATAAATATATACGGACAAATCACACAGATTGAGAAGATCATTTTCCATCTTGACCTGACCGCGGGGATCGAACCCGGGAATATATTAAAAATATTATTCAATAGGTATGCAATGGACATGTTAAGCAATTCACCCATAAGGCGTCGAATTGTCATTTTCTAGCCGATCATTAGTACTTTTCATAATTATATGATTAAACGTAAGACAAGATTATTTCAGAGGGTTTATTACCTTTGAAAATAAAATAATTTTAAAGGGACAAATCACACAGATTGAGGTAGCCCCAGAGTCGTAGAACACTAATTCAATGACTAACTATATTTTGTCATAGATATTTAAATCGATAGATAAACATCCAAGATCTAGGCCAATCGGGGATTAATCCTGTAACTTAGCGATGTAAAGGCACTTATGGTACCACTGAACCAAAGAGATACAATGACTGTATGTATAGTGTATAGGTAGGAAAATTTAACGATATTGGTGTGGGAAAGTGATCGATTCAGATATTGGTTGATGTGATGTTTTCTTATATTTTCGCGATTGTTACACATTGAAATAAAATTATTTTAATACGGTTTTTATCGCGTTTATTACATTATTTATACACCTAACGTTTTGAGCACTTTACAGTGTTCGTGGTCGCAGGTAGACTAAGTTGACATTTGTCTAGTATTTTATAAGAACTGCAAAATCTACCGCCTAAATTATTTATTGATAACGTTCCGGATGTACGCAGTATTGGCTCACGGTGTTAGGTGTATAAATAATGTAATAAACGCAATAAAAACCGTATTAAAATAATTTGGTTGATATGCTTTATGGGCATCATAACAAAATAAACTGCTAGTTTAAAAATAACAATATTTTTCAGTAACGCTGGAAAAAAAATCAAATTTATATCTTGTGTTTGTACCTAATTATTTTTATAATAGGAACCTTATTACGCAAAACGAAAATCGTTTAGTCATCAGTAATCAATCGTGCAGTCTGTGGCTGACGTTAATAGTCAGATAATTAGTCTTTGTACTTACGTACACAATTAAAACTCGTGTGGCATTACTTGTGGGTAATGATAAAAAATGTGATATAGGAGAAGTGTTGAATACTGTACCTATAAATAATTGTTATTCTAATGAAAACAACTAAAATGCTAAGCAAAAATCATTCGGTAATCAGTAATCAATCGTGCAATCTGCAGCCGACATTTATTGGCAGCCATGATTATCGCTTGAGTGTTTGTTGTGTTGATGTGTGGAACACAGATAATTAATATAAGTACTAATGCCGTGTGGTTCCCGGCAGAGTAGAATAGGACCACACCAAGTCATCCCGTGGATGTCGTAAAAGGCGACTAAGAAAACACAAGCTAAACAAAGCTTATAAACATCAAAGAGACCTCTCTAACCCGTCTGGCTAGCGTGGGGAGTGTAGGCCAAATCCACTTACTACTCAAGCTGATATATGGCTCTGGTAGTACAGAGAGGGTCGTGCAGGAGCTCGACCCTTTCAGGAGTTTCAAGAAAGACCTGATGATGATGATGATGATGATGATAAGTACTAATAACGTAAATACAATCAAACTTACTTTGATCACGATATGTTTTTTTATCAAATTCTTTAATTTCTCACCTTTTTATCACATTTTTTCACCAACATTTTTGATAGCCTCCGTGGCACTCTGGCTGTATCGAGGGCTAAAATGCCAGCTTGGGACACGAGTGGACCTGGGCAGTACTGGGATATCTTCGTCAAGGTTTATCCATGTAAGTATCTATTATACAATAGAGTCCGCCGTGTAGCTCCCGACAGAGTAGAATAAGACCACTCCATGTCTTACTGTCTTCCTGTGGATGCTATAGAAGGTGACTTAGGGAACCCGACTGGCCAGCGTGGAGAGTGTAGACAAAATCCTGGTGATGATGTTACAATATAGTGTATATTGCACAATTTATAAAAAAAGTATCCTACAATACATGTTCACAACTTACTATCAGTCTAGTTCAATTTGCGGGTTTGGTACCTATCTTTGTTAGTCTCCACTGCAGGAGCACGACCTCTTAGCACTATCAGAGCTATATATTAGCCAGAGCAATCGGAGGATTTGGTCTACACTCTCCACGCTGGCCAGACGGATTAGAGGTCTGTTTCATGTTTATGAGCTTTGTTTAGCTGGTGTTTCCTAAGTCGTCTTCTACGACGTCCACAAGAAGACTTGGACTGGTCCTATTCTACTCTGCCGGGAACTACACAATAAATATATATAGGGACAAAGTGTTGTCCCTATATATATTTATTTATTAGTTTAAAAATGACAGCTAACCATACTTTAAATGTTCCATACCCCATCGCAGTCTCTGTATTGTCATTGACATAAAAAGGGAAGCATTCTACCGTACATTGTTTCCCCTACTGAACTTTTATACTCTCCCTATATGTAACTATAAATAACTGAACAAATGTATCAATAAACAATAAAATGTGACCTTTGAATTCGATAGGCAATCATAAACATGTTCTCGTAAACAATTTCTTATTTTACGGCGCCTTTGCTCTTTATTAAAGTTTCTGTCGCGATATTACTTAGTATAAACATATGTTTCACATTGAGGATTCCGTAGTCGAATGGCATAAGGCGATAGATTTGTCATGCCTATCTGTCTGTCTGTCCGTATGTCACAGCCATTTTATTCCAGAAGTAGTATCTATCTGTGTAACGATTTTAATAAAATATGTCTATGACAATATCGCCAAGATATCAGCTTTTTAATAATAAAATCCACATTAATATCGGTTTACTAGTTTTAGAACTACGGAGTCTTACCCCTCTTTTGCGTCGGTGTTACAAAAAATGGCGAAACAGGCTAATCAGATAAAAAAAATTCTTCTCTCGGCCCGGTGATAAATATAATTTTTGTTTTCTATAAAAGAGAAGAAAAATACCGTACCAAACATTTTAACCAATATCTTATCAGATGTTTTCAATCCTATCTGCTCAAAGACGTTCAAACTCCACCAACTATGGCTAAGAACCTACTCCGTTAAACCTGTTTGTTGCACATGTAATAAAGAAACAAATTT
Organism: Rhodophaea formosa; assembly: GCA_963082605.1. Taxonomy (NCBI): domain Eukaryota; kingdom Metazoa; phylum Arthropoda; class Insecta; order Lepidoptera; family Pyralidae; genus Rhodophaea; species Rhodophaea formosa. The sequence goes on from OY720207.1 coordinate 18,281,773, forward strand.
AAGTCCTGAAATTAGGTTGACTTTGAAAAGTCGAGAGTAATGCACAACCTGAAACGCTACGCGTTACGAGGCGTGCGATCATAAAGAAAAACAAATTTATCTAGTATGCAACTCCAATATCACAGTCAGACTATTGCCACAGAATTAATATAAGTACTAACTTTAACATATAGAATGTAAACTCGCAGCGTTCCCCGAAATATGGAGTCCCCGCACCTCTTCTCCATTCTCGGATGTGTTTTATAGCTTTGGAAAAACAGGATTAGGGCTACTGTTGCTTGTTAGTCACACAGTACGCGCCGTGCCTAATACATACGTTAGTATTTAAATACATTTAGAGTTTGCGACTCTAAGTGTAAAGTCCTACATTTATATGTTTACGGATGTAAAATTTCGTTTGTAGTAGTATAGGCATGAATATTACCCCGCCTGTATGAAGCGCCATCCTCTGTTCCTGCAACTCCTATAACTCACATCTCTCCTATTTTTTATCGAAAGTTAAAACCACTCGCGTAGACCGACAGTACAATATTTATTGAGATGGCCTAACAGGAAAAAGTGAGAGATTCCTAACCGGATTACCCGGTAATTGGTGTGGCAGCCCGCTGAGTGCCCGGATTATTCTTTTTCCATTATTTTCTCATCAACAAACAAAAGATTTTATGGTTCAGTGTGATCCTTGAGATTGTTTTATTTGTCTATACAAATTCTGTTAGTAATAAGCATCCTGCGCATAACAGCTTTTTCTTAATCAATATCAACTACCGGATTGGATGTGTCTGTTTTGACACGATTACCAAAAAAGGAGTGTTCTGGTTTTCTAATTCAGGTAAGTATGTGAGATTATTTATCGCATCATAGCTTCTAAATGCCTCAACTGATTTAGATGAATTATCGTTAGAATCCCCAAATTCAATTTTTCGCTTAGGAATAGTTGCTTCTTACTGGATACTTGGTGAAAGCATCAAGTAGGGATGTTTTTATAAAAGTAGTATCAGACTGAACATAAATATCTTTATTTATCTTATTAGAAAATATATTATAAAAAGTTTGCATCAGTTCAATACTGAATATTGAAGATGCATAACTGTACACTTTATCTTTAAATATCTTATCTATATAAGATATGAAAAATAACACTGTTCCCTCTAAAATTAATAGTCCCATTTTGTCGTAACAAAAGTATACAAATGGAAGTTCCTTTTGATTAGTGATAAACTGTTGACCTCGCCTCTGCGTTGTTGGTGCCACAACAGAATTTGTGCTGGAAAATAAGACAAACTCTCGAATTTCCGCGCAGAAACAGCGATATCAAGGCAAACGGCCGGAAAACAAGTAAGCCACTAACTGGAAAGAGAAAATTCCAGTATCTATTCGCCACGTTTTCGTTTTGCAACAAAGGGGGTTCTACGAAATATACAGTGAAACCCATGAATGTATTGAAACGTCAGATTTAATGATGTACTGTTGACCTGAAATGACCTTGCCTGTGCGTCGTTGGATCACAAAAGAATTTGTGCTGGAAAATAAGACGAATCCTCAAATTTCCGCGCAAAAACAGCGATATGAAAGCGAACGGCCGGAAAACAACTAATTCACTAACTGGGAAGGAAATATTTTAGTGTCTATTCACCACGTTTTCGCTTTGCAACAAAGGGAGTTCTACGAAATATACAGTGAAACCCCTGAATGCATTGAAACGTCACCTATAATGGTGTACTGTTGACCTTGCCTGTGCGTTGTTGGTGCCACAACAGAATTTGTGCTGGAAAATAAGACAAACTCTCGAATTTCCGCGCAGAAACAGCGATATCAAGGCAAACGGCCGGAAAACAAGTAAGCCACTAACTGGAAAGAGAAAATTCCAGTATCTATTCGCCACGTTTTCGTTTTGCAACAAAGGGGGTTCTACGAAATATACAGTGAAACCCCTGAATGTATTGAAACGTCAGATTTAATGATGTACTGTTGACCTTGCCTGTGCGTCGTTGGTATCGCAACAGAATTTGTGCTGGAAAATAAGACAAACTCTCGAATTGCCGCGCAGAAACAGCGATATCAAGGCAAACGGCCGGAAAACAAGTAAGCCACTAACTGGAAAGAGAAAATTCCAGTATCTATTCGCCACGTTTTCGTTTTGCAACAAAGGGGGTTCTACGAAATATACAGTGAAACCCATGAATGTATTGAAACGTCAGATTTAATGAATCCTCAAATTTCCGCGCAAAAACAGCGATATGAATGCGAACGGCCGGAAAACAACTAATTCACTAACTGAGAAGGGAATATTTCGGTATATATTCGTCACGTTTTCGCTATGCTATAAAGGGTGAAATACATTGAAAGCCCCGAATTCATTGAAATTTCAACTATAAAGACAATAATATTACAGCTGACAAATATCGTAACTATATTATAATTGGTTTCTGCATTTCATTTATGTCATTCTTAGAATGCTTTTAATTAAAACTGAGTTTGAAGTTTGGCGATAGTGGTGAGTATGTATAATAAAAACCGGCCAAGTGCGTGTCGGGCCACGCGCTGTGTAGGGTTCCGTAGTTGCGAATGACAACTTTGATTTCACACTGTTCACACTCGCACCTCATTGTTTATCGACCAAAAACATCTAACAATGAAAATTGTATGAAATTTTACATTTTCATGTACATTTTATTAGTTGGTTGCCTATAACTTTTTAGTTTCTACTTAGTACTCAGCTCTGATAGCTTTCCTTTAAATTTCAGTATATATACTACTGCTGTTATTTAGTCTCTGAGTAAAACCGCGGACGGACAGACAGACAGACAGACATGGCGAAACTATAGGGGGTTCCTAGTTTACTACGGAACCCTAAAAAGGGCTATGGGCTTATAATTCAAACGAAATGAGCAATCATAGATATTATAATTCATCAGAAAGAGGTATGCGCTGGCAAACGCTCTGGCAAGTTTAGTTTCAAAAAGTCACCATTAGATGGCAGTTAGTCCACTTGCTAGTTAACTAGACTAATCGGAATATATCTTAGCGTAAAAAGGATAGAATACATTTATTTGAACGGACAAAATATAATCTAAATCAATGAAAAATGTTTCTTATACTCAGTTATAATATGAATTTCTTTTAAATATAGTACGCAGCGCCATCTGTACTTGGTTAGCGCGCAATTCTAGTATTTATGAAGAAAAATAACCCTCTTTTTGGTTTCGCCGTAGTCGGTTAAAAAGATTTAGCAGTTCGTGGAGACGTCAAAAATGACACTATCATGGCGCAACACTTAACGTTACCTATCTTCCAAGATACGGCCCTATTTTTCCAAGGTTTCGGTGATTCTGCCAATATCAAGTTAAAAGAAATTCAAAGTATTGTTATTGTACGGTATACAGTTAAGGCTTCACACTAGGCACACTAGTGACGCCAATTATTTTATTCCTAATACTTTACAAATAGAAAGAAATTCAAGAATGTAAATCATATAAATGAGCAAGTATTTTTGGAATCATGTTTAATATTATCAGAATCAGTGAGAATTGTGAGAATCAGATTATCGCCAAAAACGGCCGTTTTCACTATTTCTCTTAATGACTGATTCTCATAATATTAAAACATGATTCCAAAAATACTTTAGGTTATTTACTAAGGCTTATAAATGATTTACATTCTTGAATTTATTTCTATTTGTAAAGTATTTGGAATAAAATTATTGGCGTCGCTAAGTCGCTAGTGTGCCTAGTGTGGGCCCTTAAAAAGTAGTAATCCAACATGGCTATAGACAGTCTACTTAAACTATTTCACACATTTTTAATGAGCACGAGCACTTATAACACCAAACTACACCAATTTTATAGTATAATAAAGTCCACTGAAATCAATTAGCAAAATCATTCAAGGCAAATCCCAACTGAGCCCCTTGAAAACCCCACCAAAAACACTTGAAATAGTTGTGGCAGGCTAGGACAATCTACGTAAATAAAGAAAGAGTTTTTAAGTTTCGACGAGCTCCGTGGCGCAGCGGTCAACCCGCCTGCCTGCGACCCGGACGGTCCCGGGTTCGATCCCCGGTCAGGTCAAGATGATAAATGAGCTTTTTCAGATTGACCTAGATCTTGGATGTTTATCTATATAAGTATTTAATAAAAAATATAGTGTCGTTGAGTTTTTTTTTTTCGTATTTGTAAGTGGCCAACACTGGTGTCAGATTTTTCAAGCTGCCTTAAGGCATCCGACATAGCTTAACGACTGCCATCAATGATGACAGCCGGGACCAACGGCTTAACGTGCCTTCCGAAGCACGGAGGAGCTCGAGATATTTTTATACCACTTGCGGTCACCCATCCAAGTAGGGACTGCACCAGGGGTTGCTTAACATACGTAAGTGCTCACAGAGCTAACACCCACTGGTCCACCGGGCTCCTCGTTGTTGAGTTAGTATCCCATCACACTAGTCTCGAACTTACTTTGGGGCTAGCTCAATCTGTGTGATTTGTCCATATATATTTATTTGTAAAGAGTCGGTAGCAAAAGCATACAAATATACCAGACGATCTTCGGAAAGTTGATAGTTGCATCCTGTATATTTCGTATTCGCACTCCAATATCTCAACATCAGATTGTTTATACATACTTCAGTATTATTTATAAGAAGAAGTCCTTCCTCAAATACAAAGTGATTGACTGAATTGTATTAACTTTCAAGTAAGTTTTCGAAACAGTAGCCGAATTAAAATTCTGATCCCGACTCCTGAAAGCAATCACGGAGGACGTGATGTGATGCAGAATATCTATACATCTTTTGTTTTTTAAAGAGACCTTTAGTGTCCCGGATAATGAATATACTTTTACTAGTAAAATCTAATAATTATCTTATTTAAAAAAGTAGAATTTTTTATGTCAAGCTCGTTTTAGCTATAAATAAGCTTAGATTCCTATTACAGCATTGAGGCCAGCGATTCCCGTGCCCAACTATGTAAAGGAATATGTCAGTAGTCTTAGAAACGAGCAATACATTTATTGCTCGTTTTTAGATTTTCCGTATGTCAGGAGTGTCATCCTCAACTACCTGTCTGGTGGTAGAAGATATGGCATCGAGTACGCGCGCCCAGCCTTCCAAGCTGCTATTTCCTCATTTTCAATCATCAAGCAAGTAGCATCCCAAATAGCTCTATCTAGTTTCTCAACTGACTCCTGCCTACCTCCATCAGTTCAGAAACCAAGTATAAGCCAAGCAAACTGGCATCATCAACCCGTTTGCGTGGTGAGTATGGCAGACACCCCTAAAAATGGAAATCGTTGGAGGAGGCCTATGTCCAGCAATAAACTTCAAAGGGGTGATCAAAGGGGTGATGATGATGAAGATGATGATGAGAAAGTTTTTTTTGAGACTGATGCTGGGTGAGGGAAAATCCATCATGCGACACCTGGGAAAGGAATAGAATAACTGTAGCTTTGGTATAACTCTTGCAATCACTGAGTACGTGATACGTAATGATGCAATGACTATTTAACAGTGTACATATTTTGCTTTAAGTTTCGTAGCTATGTAAATAAATTATGAGTATAAGCAAAAATATATATATTAATATTAAATGTCCCAAAATTTACGCAAGATTTTTGGTCTTATTACTACTGAAAATTTTGCGTTTGTTGTTTTTCAAATTTTTCTCATCAAAATCTTCGGTCTTCTCAAAACATCTTCGAGTTCTACGAATATTGTATTGAATCTTTTATACAAAGTTTTGAAACTGTGGCCGCATTAAAATTCTGATCCCGACTCCTGAAATTGCCTTGCAATCACGTTGAACCTGATACAATGCAGCATATCAAGTACGATACATCTTTTGGTTTCAGTTTTTCAAAGCTATCCTCAATAAGATACTTTTAGTGTACCGGATAAAAGAAGTAGGTACTATAGGTAACCAAAACAAAAATTTTACACATTAAAGCTACTGCGTTGAGACTTTATGACTTTTGAGTATTCCATGTAGAATGTCTATTGTAACAAACAAGATTCGAAGAGACTTAGAAAGGAGTAATAAATTTATTGCTCGGTTTTAGACTTACTACGTATTTCGTTCGTGAAGCAGACAGCTTCTTAAAAATAAGCACTTGTTGGAAAATAAAGTAGAATAACTGTTTCTTCGGTAATAACTCTAGACAAATATATTTAGTGCCTGTATGTATTCTTTTTGTAGTATAATTTTTTTTGCGCACAATTTTAAAACCTGAGCAGGATTGAAATTCTGGTCCCGACTCCTGGAAACACACTGCAATCACCAAATACGTGATGCGATGCAGAATATCGAACACAATACATCTTTTGCGTTCACTTTTAAAGCTATCTAATATCGAGTATAAGAAAACAGATACATCTCTTATTAATGACTTTTTTCTTTTCTTCTTGACTGGTATGAAAATTTGTAGTTTTTTTATATTCGGTTTTTGGTCTTCAAACTCAAAGATTTGAAAACATAACGCTATAATAACAAATAATTTGACCGAAAAAGTTATTTCTTATACCTACACTACGTTTTAGTCTCAAACTGCACTTATACTAAGCATAAATATTTTATGTAAAGCTTATGTAAAAGATTGCTTTATTGGGAATTGAACCCAGGCGATCGATTGCGACTAGCGCCAACCACTACGCCATAGAAGCCTTCAAAGACGCGATACAATAATTGTAAAGTCTTTATCTCTCATTTTCACCCAGAACAGATTTGTAACAGTACTCAGCGTACATTTTCATTCACTAAGTGAGACTTACCGTTGGAACTTGTTAGTGCAAAATGAAAATGGCTGAACGCAATCTGGACTTAGGAGGCACTTTGAAAGGATTGAAATGTGTTGCTCAGTGGTCGAAATTTCATGTTTCTACGTCATTAAATAGTACAAACTTAAACACTCAGGTTGGTAGAAAATCTGTTTCTGGGTGAAATTACTTCAAACTAGTTTTTAACTTCGGTTTCGCACTCCTCCACACTCCACTCAACGCATCATCATCATCAGGTTTTTGTTTGTCTCCACTGCAAGAGCACGACCCTCTCTGTACGACCCAGAGCCAAGTATTAGCCAGAGCAGTCAAAGGGTTTGGCCTACACTCTCCAAGCTGGGCATTTACGCATAATACACAGTACTAGGTACATCCCTCGGGAATACTATTATTTTCCAGTAAATGCAAAATTTTATCATTTGTATCTATAGCAAACTCACCTTTCGAGTTTACTAAATTAGGTAGAATAGGATGCATACGCCTTTGAAAAAGCCAGTGTAAAGATTGAGGTGGAAAATTTATTTAAGATTGTTGTGTACATAGAATTGATGTTAACAAGTAAAATAACTTTGTATTCCTCTACGCAACGCAACTATTAAAAGAAAAAAAAAACATGATAATTATACAAATTTTTTTATGATTGCAAATTGTTATTTCAAAAGAAAAAACTAATATTGTTTTGGAAGTTAAATTCAAAGACATTAAATTTGTAAATGTTACATAATAAGAAAACAAACCATTGAAGTTTTATTAAAGCTACCTATTGTTCCTACAACTGTTTGAATAGTTACTTTGTAATAGTAACCCACTGACAGTGCAAATACTCCTCAAGCTGAGAAGTAATTAATTGATCTTGACTTTCCTAATAACGATGTCAAGTTCAATTAATTCTTCAGTAAATATGCCCTAGTTAATGTTAGGCAAGTTTAGTCTATGATACCCAACTCGTTTTCATAATACCTATACTGTATGTATATCTATACTCGCGTTGATCAATTTTTTTCGAGAATGTTACTTTTGATGGATAAGAAACTTAGGATTTTTTTAATACATGATTATTCAGTAAGAGTACGAAGCACAACAAATAAATAAATTAAAAATAAGTTTAACTTTTAAAACATTAATAAGGCTTCCTACATATTTATGTTGGCTGGTGTATACTCAATTTTTGCTAAAGATGTAATTTTTTAATATCCATAAATGACTTATCGAAGTAAATAGTAATGACCCAAACGCTACTTTTGCCACAATTAAAATATAAAATTTGTTTCGAATCACTCATGTCAGGTGACAACGAGTGTTTGAAGTGTCAACTTTAAGAATTAAATAGAAACAATAAGTGTCCGATGTGTCAATTAAATTTGGTGTCATATACGAGTAACAGCAGTACCGCCAACTGGCTTTAACTGTCTTTTCAAATTATCTACGGACCTATTGTTATATATACACAAATTTCATCCAAATGACCCAGCCGTATAGGAAGAGATAAGTGATAAAGGCTCATATACAGAAGAATGATATATACAACGTGAAACTTGAGCGTCGTCATTCCCTTAAAGAGGTGACTAAAACCGTAAATATGAACAATTTTCCCTATGGGACCAACGCTGAAAACTCGACTTTTCTTTTGCTTTTCCATACTAATTGCCCGTGCAGCTTAACATTTTGTATGAAAATGTCGTTTTTTTTTACTTTCCAGCCTTGGTGCCATTGGAAAAGTTGTTCATATTAATGGACCGAGTCACCCTTTCAAGGAAATGTCAAGAGTCAAAATGCGCGCTGTATTAAGATGTAAAGCTCAAAAAAACATTTTATCATTCTCTCCCATTGAGACATAAGTACTACGTACTAGAGGACCTACGTTGAATATTGGCATAGTTCCATTCTTCGAAACTCAAAATTTTAGCCCAGCAGCTAAAACAATAACGAATCGTCCAATCATACATACTCAATACTTCAGCGCTATATTTGCTACAATCACGACTTTCCATAGCAACATGTCAACATAATTCAAAATGGCGGGAGTTAACAAAATTGTTTTTCATTTTGGAAAAAATGAAATTAGTTTAAGTACTTGCTGATGAAAATTTATTCCTTTGCACTGTGCAGTGCTCGATAAGTTATTACTGCAATTCACATCCGCAGTTGAACGGGATAAAGTAAGGATTTGCGGTGCCTTCTCTAGTAGCTATATCTCAATGTTCTCTCCTAATATTGTTTATATTATACCACAACAAAATATTCGCTCCCGTGTCACAGCCCACAATAGAATGACAAACGCGTGTGAGGCTTTCATTTTAATAATGAGAAGAGCAACAATGGGTCGTTTAAGAAATTGTTTAGCGCTAAAAGGGCGCTATAGGACCGTGTAGTGTGAAGTGTGACGTTTTAAATGTTACTTTGAACGTGTGGCATCGTACTCCCGTAATTAATAACTGTATATGTTCCAAACTGAAAATATTTATAAGCAGCTATAAATGAAAAACTACTTGTAAAACTCTTGAGCAATCTATTGTCGTTTCGGCCGTAAGTATTCCATTTCTGGACATGGGCCTCACTCAAGGATTACCATCAAAGGGAGTTTTGCCATACTCACCACGCTTGACAAATGGGTTGGTGAGCGCAGTTTGTTTGGCTTATCTCGGTTCCGACGCTGCTGCCTTTCGAAACTATATTTGAAGTATGGCAAGGGTGAGAGCGAGGCGTAACCTATGCGTAACCATACATCCAACCACCGGACAGGTAGTTTAGAATGATAGCCGTCATGGATATCATTCTAAATTACTACAGCAATCTATTTAGTGAGTTACTCCAAAATAATTATTTTTTAATTATTAATATTTACAGGACTTAGCACGAACCTTTTTAAAAGGTTCGTGCTAAGTCCTGTTAATATTAATAATTATGTGTTTGAAGCGCGAAAGTTTAAAAAAGAATAATTATTATTTTTTTGTAATTTTATTAAGTTGTCATGAATTGCGTCAAAATTGATTGCAGACGAGACTTATTTTGTAAGCAGATTTTCTATTTTAGCTCAATCCTAAATATTAACTCTCGTATCTACAAAATAATGAGAAACGTATGTTTGAGGCCTGCATTAAATAACGAGAAGAGCAACAATAGGTCGTTTAAGAAATTGCTAGGCACAAAAATGCTTTAATCACCTCATCTGAGTGTTTTCCTAGTTGCATCTTTAGTCCCTAGTCCACTTTTGGGATAGCCTGCCCGTTACAAATGCTGTAGGTTTTATGATTTGGCAACGTTTTTACAGATGGTCACTTGCCTGAAGCTAACCATCTTTGCGTAGTTCCAGACTTGCAGTCAAATATCAGTGAAAATGGGGTTCAGGCATTTAACCGTGCTACGAAACGAACTAAGATTCTTTCGTATATCAGACTTGCGTGTTAATTACTGCACCACAGATACCATCCTAATTGGGTTTGTCTATTTCATACACCATAAACTCTCTATTATACCTATAGTACAAGTTAAGTGTTTACCTCCCATGCCAATCAAATAAGACTGAAATGACTTTTTTTCGGCATTTCTTCTCTGCATTGGTCAGATCCAAAACGATAGTAGTCTGTAGCTTTTGAGTATCAAGTAATGTTCTAACTTTCAGCCACAAGAGCTTGATAGTTAATGGTATTAGGAGTGCTGAGATGCTCTGATCTGTCAAAAGAAAAAAACACCACGATCCCACCATTTATAAAAAAGTATGGGCCTAAGAGACTGAATCATCATCATCATTTCGAGTGGGTGACATGGTCAGTCGACCATGCACACCCTGGTGTCAGAGTTCTTCGGAACCGCCTCTCGGCCTCTGACGTGGTTCCTTTAACGACTACCAGATGGCAGCCGGGACCACCGGCTTAACGTGCCTTCCGAAGCACGGAATCATCTTTCTTATCAGACAATCAGGTGATTCCTGCCTGCAATGTCCTAACCAAACTGGAAACAACTTAACAAAGATGCTTCCCGTGGGAATCGAACCCACGACCCCTAGGTCAGTAAAGCAAACGCCTTAACCACTGGACCATAGAGGTTGTTAGAGACTGAATGTTGGTGTTTGACGGTTAAAGGACCAAGGCAGATATAACGGCTATTGTGCCGTTACCACTTTGAACGGGTTCTAAGAGCAAAGTGCTACCATCTTAGTAAAGAAAGTGGAAAATATATTTAAAGAATCTATGAACACTTTACACACAATATGCAGCCTTTTAGTGAACGGCATTTGTGCTTGAGTTGAAAGTCGCAATAATTGCAAAAGGATTGGAGTGGATTTAGAGTTCGTGTATTAGATGTATAATATTAAAGATTATAAAAATACTAGCTGTTACCCGCGGCTTCACCCGCTTTCGCCTATGTCCTCGGTACCCTAACCTATGTGTATGCAAAATTTCATGATGATCGGTTTAGTACATACGGCGTGAACGCGTAACAAACAAACAAATAAACAAAAAAGCTCACTTTCGCATTTATAATATTAAAATAGTTGGGGTTGGGATTGTTGTTTATTATAACCAATTGTTGCTTCATTCAACAAGATCCTGATCTTGATTTGTGTTTTAAAATAAAATAATAAATTTGATTTCTTTTAAAACTCTTCAAGTCGTTTAGGTGTAAAAGTGTGTCCCATCTTATAAATAAATCTGAATATAATTTGAGATTTCTAAATTAAGACCGCAAAGCACAGCGGGATTGAAACGCATATGGACTACTTTAAAATAAAATAAAGCCACTACGAGCTTTGAAAGCAAAGGGCACAGTGCTTGCGTGGATCTGTGACCCCTTTACGTGATGCGCGTCTGAAAAGATATATTCTTTCAGTGACATTTTCAAAGTTTGAAATGGGTACAGTCGAATCACTATAGTAAAATTTAAAAAAATCATGCCCAGGTAAAAAGACCGTATAAAAAGTAAGAAAAAGCCGTTCATTAATATAATATAAATATGAATATATACGGACAAATCACACAGATTGAGCTAGCCCCAAAGTAAGTTCTTAAGTAAGACTTGTGTTATGGGATACTAACTCAACGATACTATATTTTATAACAAATACATATATCGATAAACATCCAAGACCCAGGACAATCTGAAAAAGATCATTTTTCATCTTGACCTGACCGGGGATTGAACCCGGGACCTTCCGTGTCACAGGCCGGCGTGTTGACCGCTGCGCCACGGAGCTCGTCAATTTCCCATATCAAAGTATTAAAGCCTATGAAATTTAATTCAGGAGGGTAAAGGATTCTCTGTATTTTTTTACCCATGTGGCCAAATTCGTTGAAGTAATTTAAAAGTTTTGGTCAACAAAACTGGGCAAATATCTCATTTTCTCGTTTCTATTTTAGTCGGTCTGTTACTTTTACTGTCCACTGTTTATCGAAACTGTCAAGCTCGTTACACCATCTATTTTGGATCATCCGCGTCCCCGTTTACCATTTGGGGTCCAGTCTGTTACTTTATAAGCCCAGCATTCATCGGGCATTCAAGTGACGTGTCCCGCCCAATCCCATCTTATAAATAAATCTGAATATAATTTGACAGTTCTAAACTAAGACCGCAAAACACAGTGGGATTGAAACGCATATGGATTACTTTAAAATAAAATAAAGCCACTACGAGCTTTGAAAGCAAAGGGCACAGTGCTTGCGTGGATCTGTGACCCCTTTACGTGATGCGCGTCTGAAAAGATATATTCTTTCAGTGACATTTTCAGTTTGAAGTGGGTACAGTCGAATCATTAGAATAAAATAAAAATAAAATCAAACCCAGATAATGTAGTATCGTCTTAAAAGTAAGAAAAGCCCTTTATTGCCTTGACAAAATATTAAAGCCTATTACATTTTATTAGGAAGGGTAAAATAATGCCAAATTAATGTTTTCTTATGTTTTCGCGATTGTTACACATTTAAATAAAATTATTTTAATACGGTTTTTATCGCGTTTATTACATTATTTATACACCTAACGTTTCGAGCACTTTACAGTGTTCGTGGTCGCAGGTAGACTAAGTTGACATTTGTCTAGTATTTTATAAGAACTGCAAAATCTACCGCCTAAAATATTTATTGATAACGTTCCGGATGTACACAGTATTGGCTCACGGTGTCTGAAGGTCTTGCAGTCTTCTGCTTAGCTTGAGATTTGATTAAATTGATGACTGGATCCCAAGCTGGTGGTAACTGCCAACCATCCTCTCTATTGAAATTAGGATGTTTTTTTAATTTCAATAGCCTCACGAAGCATTCTTGGAATGTATCTGTTTTCTTTTGCAAGGACTTGAGGATTATCAAAACGCATATAGTGGTTGGGTTTGTCTAGGGCATGTTCACAGACTGCAGACTTCGTTGAACGCCTATGCTTCATGTCAGCAATATGTTCTTTTATACGGGTACCGATGCTTCTCTTTGTTTGCCCAATGTATGATAAACCACACTCACAGTCAATTTTATAAACTCCAGCATCTTGTAACGGGATATTAGATTTGACAGGTCTTAAAAGTTGGTTTATTTTCTTGTGCGACTTGTAATAGGTCTTGATTGAAGCACGCTTAAGTATATTACCAATTTTGTCTGTAACTCCCTTTACATATGGTAAGATGGCAGGAAAGCGATCAACTGTGTGAGGCTTTGGGCGGCTTCTGTGATGTGTTTTTGGGAGGTGGAGGTTGTTGCTTCTTAAAACCGATTTTACTCGTTGAAGCTCCTCCTTGAGGTGGTGGGTGTCACAGATGCCATGTGCTCTCTGAAACAAAGATTTACCAACGGTAGCCAACTGACATGGATGATGATGGGATTTGCCATTGAGATATTTGTCGTTATGGGTAGGCTTTCTATACACAGTATGATTTTATTATATCTGAAAAGAGGATTGGACGGAGTCTTATTACCATATTGCCATAGTTGGTTATCGCTAAAATTACCGTAAACATTTTCAGGGGTTTTACTTAGAAACGTATTTACCTTTGTCGTCATCCGATAATCTATATTTACGTACCACGTACATATTACGCACGTAAAAACGCTTATCTCGTGAATTACCGAAATCGTTATCGATAAAAGCAATTCTATATTACACATGCTTTATAAGCTTGTTATTTGGATACTTAATACTAGGACTATCACTTTACTTTTTGGATTAAGTTTATCAGGGTAAAATTGATGTAACGACAATTTGGTCTCATCACAAATCGCAGTGGACAAGTTTTAGTACATAGTTAATATACTAATATGGCTTTCGCGGAAGATCAGCGTCATGGTAGCCCCATGACAAAATGCTGAGCGGAAACCATTTTGGTACTATGCGTGTAATTTATAATTGTTATTGTTCTTTTTGTATTTCATGGGTACCAAATAAACAAATTTTCTTTCTTTCTTTCTTTCTTTCATTCTGTACTTCTGTGGACGTGATATGGTTCAGCAGAAACTGACAATTGGCTACTTGACTAAAAAAAATTTCGTGTCGCTATGTAAAGACCTGTCAAAAATAAACACAATAGTGACCGAAATACATTTCTAAACAAAAAACTCTTTCAGAAATAGAAGTTTTAAAAAAAAAATATTTTTAGACGTGAAAACGCACTGCTAAAATGCCTAGATATTTGTGACGTCACAACTTTGTATTTTGTATGGGCGGCGTGAGAACTTTGTTCGGTAGCTATACGAAATATTACGTTTGTGGTAATGGTTTCATAATAAAAGTTGCTATAAATTGAGCGGACTACAATACAGTATTATTGTAATTTAAGATTTTCATACTTATAAAAATGGTCTTATTCACCGAAGCTTCAATTCGAATTCAAAGAAGCTTTAAGAACACTAATTAACGAATCGATATCAAATTAAAAGTGTTTTTTATAGTGTTTTTAGATGGAAATTAGTACCATTGTATTTATATAATCTTAACATTAGGCAAATACCGAATTTATACATAGTCCAACAGTAGTTTTAAGCAGTTTTATGTATTTTTGAAATTTTGTAATCATCATCATTTCAGCCGCAGGAAGTTCACTGCTGGACATAGGATTCACCTTATGATTTTCATTTGGTTATGAGCCATATATTAATTCCGAACAATATATTTTTATTTACTATCAGTTTTTGTCGCAACGAACAATACCTACTTTACTTTACTAATATTATTAAGAGGATCGACTACCTGTAATTTTCATACAAAAAGAGATAACTCTCCTTTACGAAATGAGGAAATTTGTGTGTCATTCGATTTAGCACACCTTAATCTAGGGCTAACCTTTATTTTTCACTGATTCGGTTTAGATTAATTTAAATAAATTAAAATGCCCCGGGTATTTTTAATGCAAAAAATATGGATATTTACTTAGATGCTCATAACTTTTGTTGTAAGTAATATATCTTAAATATCAAAACGTACACCCTACTTCTCCAATTTATCAATAATATGTAAAAAATATTGAAATTGAACTATATTTGAAGGGTGGGAAGCGTTATCGCTTTTTGTATGAAAATTTACAGGTAGTCTATCTTCTTAAGAGGAAAGATTTGTTTGTTTGGATTGAATAAGCTACAAAACTACTGGACCGATTTCCAAAAGTCTTTCAGCTATAGAAATTATTTAATTATTTTTCTGTTGGTGTAATGGGCTATAATTTACGCGGAAACTTTGCTAGTAACCAAAGAATATAAAGACAATGACTTGAACTTTTTCTTTTGATTCTAAATGAGCAATTCATTTTTCATACAGCCCTTTAATGGACTAGGTTTAACTAAACTTATTTTTCAGCCGACTATACGTGTGAACCACGAGCCACATGAATGAACTGTTGAACCGCATTCATTCAGTTTTCACGAAAATAGACGCTTCAGTGGGGAAAACAGCGCTCCGTACTTGTATATTTATAGACAAAACTATTCGCTGGGAAAGGTGTGGATTTTGACCCATATTGTAATAAGTTACGAATAAAATATTTTCTTTTTAGTGTGTTTGACATAAAAATTAAAACGACTTCTCAAATGTTTTATCTACTTTGTGGTTCTAAACCCAAATGTGATCCTAGAATTTCGTAATGGTTAGGATATGTGTGCATAATTTTGTATGATTGAAAATATATTTGTCATGAAAATATATAATAAAAAAAACCGGCCAAGTGCGTGTCGGGCCACGTGCAGTGTAGGGTTCCGTAGTTGCGAATGACAACTTTGAGTTCACACTGTTTACACTCACACCTCACAGTCTAACGACCAAAAACATCTAACAATGAAGATTGTATGAAATTTTACATTTTCCAGTACATTTTATAAGTTGGTTGCCTATAACTTTTTAGTTTGCACTTAGTACCCAGCTTTGATAGTTTTCCTTTCAACTTCAGTATATATACTATTGCTGTAATTTTTTTCACGTATCCATATATAACCGTTTAGCAGATAGAGGGGGGGACACGTACCTCTAACAAAATTTTGCACTTTAAAACCAAATATTTCGGAAACGGATCCCTAAATCGAAAAATGGTGTTCTTAACCTCACAATATTTTTGAAAGACCTTTTTAACGATACCCCACACGATGGGTAAATAGAGAAAAAAAAATTACTCCCCCACTTTACTTGTATGGGAGCTACCCAAAAAAAAATATTTTTTCAAGGTTTTTTTCTACGACTTTTTTGCCATGATTAATATACACACTCATACCAAATTACAGCTTTCTAGTACTTATAGTCTCTGAGTAAAACCGCGGACGGACGGACAGACAGACAGACAGACAGACAGACAGACAGACAGACAGACAGACAGACAGACAGACAGACAGACATGGCGAAACTATAAGGGTTCCTAGTTTACTACGGAACCCTAAAAACTATGCGTATGAGTTTGAGTTTGAGAAATGTGTTTTACCCAAAATCTAGGTATATAACTGATTTCAAACCTTGATAAGGACAAACAATTTGTAATTCCATTGTGGTTCTTCAAAAGTAGGTGCCACTATTATACTTAATTCAAAGTATGAACGTGAAGCTTAACTAAGCGTTTTCGCCAAAAGTGGCAGTTTTTGACAGCATCAAGTTCATTTGTTGTAAGTTAAAAATTTTAAAAACAGTTATAATGGTTATCTTGAACTAAGCAAATCAATATTTAATTTTGTATCTTCGTTTTTGATTTCAAACCTTGATAAGGACAAACAATTTTTAATTCGATTGTGGTTCTTAACCTAGGTGCCACTATTATAATTAAAAGTATGAACGTGAAACTCAACTGAGCGTTTTCGCCAAAAGTGACCGTTTTTACAGCATCAAGTTCATTGGTTGTAAGTTAAAAATTATAAAAATAGTCATAAGGGTAATCTAGAACTAAGCAGATCAAAATTTTATTTTGTATCAAATTTTCAAATGATTTATGTGTAATGAAGGCAGCACTAGACTCCTAAAAATTCATGCTTCCTCTAAAGAAAAGTCAATGAAGGTTGTCAATATAATTTACCGAGTTTTCCAATATTTCCTATTGGATACATTTCCAGACTGGTGCCGTAATCGGTTGTGACCCAATGCACTCAGTGTAGGCGTCAAGCTACCGCCCACGCCACTCGTCAATTTGTTTAGCTGAGGTAAATAAATAAATATATAAGGACAAATCACGTTGTGATATAATTGAGCTAGCTGAATACGGAGTTGTGAACTAGTGGCGTGGAATACTAACTCAGCGATACTTTTTTAATAATATATAAGTATACTAGTTATCACACGAGATCTAGCACTAGCCGTGTGGTTCCCGGCAGAGTAGAATAGGACCACTCCAAGTCTTCCCGTGGATGTCGTAGAAAGTGACTTTGGAAACACAAGTTAACAAAACTTTAAAACATGAAAAAGATCTCTTTAACCTGTTTGGCCACCGTGGAGAGTGTAGGCCAAATCCTCTGACTGCTGTGGCTATATGGCTCTGGTAGTACAGAGAGATTCGTGCTCCTGCAGTGGAGACTAACAAAGACCTGATGATGATCAGATAAGATCAAGGCAAATCTGAAGAAAAAATCAAAACCATTGATAATTCTACGAAGCAGTGTAGGGAAAAACGTAGATTATGATGAGATTAATTGCTTGTTTTTACTCCAAAATTATCAAATATTGCCACAATTTCCTTTTTCCGTTTGTATAGAGACATGCTTGTTCAAGGCCGTCTTGATTAAAAGTATAGAAATTTATTGTTATGAAACGATTTATTTTCAGAGGTATGTAGCCAAAAATTGATTTGAAATACGAATTTAGCTACTTTAAGCAATTTTTCATGTTTTCAGGCACAAACATTTTTTTTGTTCTCATGAATAATTACTACAAACTTTTGGTATAGAGCCAAAACTCTTCATAATACAATTTCTCTCGGTTATATTATTACAAATTATGCCATATCGCCATTAGCGAATAACATCAAAGTGAATATAATATTATAAAAATATGTTTATCCTTGATAGTTTGCAAATTTATAGATAGACACAGTTTTATAATATTTATAGTTTATTATTTTGGTCAAAATCTGTTTGTAGTTGATGTTTTTGGTTTTGGAGCACTCAAAAACTATAGGCGAGATATTTTGTGTACCCAAAATACCTATCTCTACCCTAATAATATAAATGCGAAAATGAGTTTGTATATTTGTTTGTTACTTTTTCACGCTTCATCTACTGAACCAATCTTCTTAAAATTTGGCATACACGCTGATAATGCTACGGAAAATGACATAGAGAATATATCACGCGGACGAAACTGCGTTCAAAATCTAGTACGTATATATATTTGCAGACTTGAAGTACTTAGCTAAACGCTCCGGGCGTCCGACTGTTAAGGGGATAAAACAAATATTTCACAGATTCCATAGAACAAACAAAAATCTCTTTTCACCGAATAAAAGGAAATCTTTTTCTAATTAGAATGCACCAAGAAGGCTGCAGATAGAGACATGAGGAGAAAAATCGCAAGAGCAGCGGCTATGGACCACAACCCAATCCATAGTCACGACCAATCTGTCAAGAGTGTACGACTAAGAAGTTCTTATTAGTCGCCCACGTGGATGAATTCGCAGGTATAGCAATAAAAATACAGTCTTGACACATAATGAATAAATACGCTATTACTCTTCTCTAAATTAAAAAAGTTAAACCATAAAGTAAGGACCGGGGACGACAATATGAAAAGTTTTTTTTATGAAATGTAAATATACGATTCATTTTATCCTTGGTATGAAAGGTAAATATGAGTTCCCGTAATAAGCTTGTCAGTTAATTACAATATATTATAAATTCTCCTACTCCTACCTTGCTGAGTTGGGATAGCTACCAACTCAGCATAGAATAGGTATACTTACCACTGCTGCTTTTCTTTCTGTGCAGACCGTTAAAACCGATCAAGGAATTGGGGTAAACAGCGCATCACTATTTTGATTCTGCTTTCCACATTTACGCCCACTAACACGCTAAATGTAGCATTTTCGTCTGATGATCTTGGGCTCTGTCTACCCCGAAAGGGATTAAGACATGATCATCGTTTGTATGTCGTAAATGTATGTGATTTCTGTAGTAATTTGTTATTTAGCATCAATCACTATTATATAAATAAATATAAATATACAGGGACATATCACACAAATTGAGCTAGTCCCACAGCAAGTTGTGAACTTGTGTCGCAGGATACTAACTCATGACTAACTCAACGATACTATATTTTATAATATATACTTATATAGATAAACATCCAAGACCCAGGTCAATATGAAAAAGATCTTTTTCCATCTTGACCTGACCGGGGATTGAACCCGGAACCCCCGTGTCGCAGGCTAGCGTGTTGACCGCTGCGCCACGGAGCTCGACTGACACAACAATGTTGAAGAAAATCTAGCACTGCGCGGTGATTAAATTACTTACAAACAGGAAAATCTAGAAAAATCATTTACATAGAACAACACGCTAGCCTGCGACACGGAAGGTCCTGGGTTCGATCCCCAGTCAGATCAAGATAGAAAAAGATCTTTTTCAGATTGACCTGGGTCTTGGATGTTTATGTAAAGTATCTATTATAAAATATAGTATCAAATTTGTCGAATGTCGAAAGTCAAATTGTTCGAAATGTAAGGTGTATAAATAATGTAATAAACGCGATAAAAACCGTATTAAGTTAATTTTATTTAAACTTAATGCTGATCTTGCACAATATTTTTCATTGTCCTATACAAAGAGCTCTCAAAAGTAGAAAAAACAGTGAAAAAAACCAGCCAAGTGCGTGTCGGGCCACGCGCAGTGTAGGGTTCCGTAGTTGCGAATGACAACTTTGAGTTCACAGTGTTTACACTCGCACCTCACAGTTTAACGACCAAAAACATCTAAAAATGAAAATGGTATGAAATTTTACATTTTCCAGTACATTTTGTCAGTTAGTTGCCTATAACTTTTAAGTTTGCACTCGGTACTCAGCTCTGATAGTTTTCCTTTCAATTTCAGTATATATACTACTGCTATAATTTTTTTCACCTATCCATATATAACCGTTTGGCAGATATAGGGGGGGGGGGGGGACACTTACCTTTAACAAAAATTTTCACTTTAAAACCAAATCCTTTTATTCGGAAACGGATCCCTGAATTGAAAAATGGTGTTCTCAACCTCACAATATTTTTCAAAGACCTTTTTAACGATACCCCACACGATGGGTAAGTGGAGAAAAAAAAATACTCCTCCACTTTACTTGTATGGGAGCTACCCAAAAAAAAATTTTTTTTCAAGATTTTTTTCTACGACTTTTTTGCCATGATTAATATACATACTCATACAAAATTACAGCTTTCTAGTACTTATAGTCTCTGAGTAAAACCGCGGACGGACAGACAGATAGACAGACAGACAGACATGGCGAAACTATAAGGGTTCCTAGTTTACTACGGAACCCTAAAAACCGTGTAATTCTGACAAATATGGATTTTTTGCTGACGTTACACAGCTTTGATACTGCAGAATAAAATACAAATCTAATGACACTGACACATAAAAATTTGTCAAGCCATTTAGGTTTTAGGAGGTCAGAATGAAACAGACTAACATAACAAAAAAATTACCCTCTTTTTGGGTGGAAAATAATTTGAAAATGATAAAGACAATACTGAATAACTAGTTACTGTATTATTCGTGTTCATTACATTATTTATACATCAAACATTTAGAACACTTTACAGTGTTTATGTTCGCAGGTAGACTAAGTTGGCATTTGTCTAGTGTTTTATTAGAACTATGCAAAACTACCACTCAAAATATTTCTGATAAAGTTCCGGATGTACGCAGTAGTGGTTCACGGTGTTCGAACGTGACAAAACGTAAAAAAAAGGTATTAAAAAAAATGTTTGGCAATTGCCAAAACATTACGATAAAAATACGTATACCTATATGAAGTAGTTTTTGATCCAAATATGAAAGTTAGTAGATATTTTCTGTCCGATTTACTTTCACTGTTGAATCGTAAGAATAGCTTACTCATGCTAAACGACTCCCCGCCATCAATCTTTCTCGGAAACTCTTTAAAAAACTCAATGAAATCGGTTGAACATCAATCAAAATGTTACGCACCTCTTGCCCTGTATACATCGATTTATGTTGCATCAATTAGGGTTGATGGAATAAATTAGGCTCCTCCATCAAAATACAAAGAATCTTCAAGGAAGTAATTTTTCAGTGTCAATCTTAATCTGACCGCTTAAAAACTTCTTAGGCATTTAGGAGCTACTTAAGCTGTTGTCAGTGCCATAATGAGAAAAGAAAGTAATTACCTATTCATTAGACGAATAAAATATTGATAAAAGTATTTTTTAATTTTTTAATTTTTTTTAAATTGTACCTTCTTAATGGCATCACTCAAGATAAATATAGCGTCACCAAAGAAATTTAATTATAACTTGAAGAATGATCACCTATCAAATATGTACATCGAATAGTAAGTTTTGAATACAACTAAGTAAATAAAAAATAATAAATAATAACACATGTGCGTGCTGTACCCTGAGACATAAATAAATCTGTTAGATAATTGTAAAAATGAAATGGTAGCTTTGATAATTTCGGCTTTGCTCCTGCAGTGGAGACTAGAAAGACCTGATGATGATGATGATGATAATTTCGGATAAAATTCATATTCAATTACGTTTTAAATCGATAAAGCTACTGAGTATTTTTGTCTGATTCCCAAAATTGTAACAAAAATTTTATGAGAAAAGAAAGCAAGTGAAGACCTTGCCTTAAATATGCCCCTTAAGATCTAAAACTATTAGTCAACAATTTCGAGAAAATAGTCACCAACGTGAAAACGCATTTTTAAACATTAAAATGTATGTACGACTATTATCGTGCAAGAACTAATATCAAAAATGCTATTCCTTTTAAAAGTAAAACAAGCCTGACTTAGTTGAGGTTAATCCAACGCCTTAATTTATGTAAATAGAATAAGCTGCACTGTATTGTACATTGCACTCGCCTGAGATATCGCGTGCTTACCATCGTATGTTATGGTAAATGCGGCGAACGGCTTTAAGTGATGGAGAATATTTTCTCCTATCAACAAGGTCATGATCACACATCTGTATATTTTGTCATGGTCAGGGCATTTTATAGGTAGAACTGACGCAGATAAATTTTCTTCTTAAAATGAAAACTTAAGTAATAATTCAGGTTATAAGAAAAAAATAATGCTTAAAAACCAATAGGTTTATTGATTGAGAGAAAAATCGTAATGTAATTGATGATAGTGAAACTACTTAAGAGAAGAAAAGTAAAACTGACCTTTTCAGAGCGCGAACTATCCAAAGAACTTTCAACTCACTTCAAACTATTTCGATTCAAATGTACGTACTTAAAAATTAAGAAAAACCAACCCTAACTGCACTGCAAAACACTGCTCTAGCACTGTTGAATTTAAATCGTTCGATTTTTAAATCGCACATGTCAGTCTCGACATTCGAAATTGTTCGCGCGTAAAATGCAGGCTGGGAGGTTCGTACGTCCGCAGCATTCCGTATCTCGTTGGATACTGGCGGGAAAATCTTTCTCCTCTCGCGATGGCGGGATTGTGGACGCCGCTCAGTCGTGTTTTCGGCCAGTATTTCAATTTTCACAGTCGAAATACCTAAATCCTTTTTAGCAAAATTTTAAGTGGTTTATCAGATTGTTGTCGTTATAAATTACTTTAATTTTTAAAATTTATTATTACAAATTTTGTTATCTGATTTTTAATGGTTCGATGCCTATTTTAATTTATTTAAGAACAAGCATTTTCCCGCGGCTCCACCCACGAATGATTTGTTTTAAGGATAAAACTTTTTGGAATAAATGTATACTTACAGTCAACGATCGTTTAAGGAAACAAAAGCTTAGTTCCCCACTTAGGTTTTTAGGGTTCCGTAATAAACAAGGAACCCTTATAGTTTCGCCAAGTCTGTCTGTCCGTCTGTCTGCGGTTTCACACAGAGATTTAAAGTACTAAAAAGCTATAAATTGGTATGGGTATGAATAATAGTTATGCCAAAGAAGTGGTCACAAAAAATCATGAAAAAAATTTTTTTTAGAGAAGCTCCCATACATGTATTGTGGGAGTAATTTTTTTTTCTCTATTAACCCATCGTGTGGGTTATTTTTCGATTTAGGGATCCGTTTCTGAAATATTTGGTTTTAAAGTGCGAATTTTTGTTAGAGGTAAGAGTGCCCCCCCCTCCCCCTCTATCTGCTAAATGGTTATATATGGATATGTGAAAAAAATTAAAGCAAAAGTATATATCAGAGCTGAGTACTAAGTACAAACTAAAAAGATATAGGCAACAAACTTATAAAATGTACTTGAAAATGTACAATTTCATACAATTTTAACTGTTTGATGTTTTTGGTCGGTAAACTGTGAGGTGCGAATGTGAACACTGTGAACTCAAAGTTGTTATTCGCAATTACGGAACCCTACACTGCTCGTGGCGTGGCCCGACACGCACTTGGCCGGTTTTTATATAATGGGAAAAAAATACACCTTTTTAGGATTCCGTACTGCAAAACGAAAAAAGGAACACTTGTTAGTCCATCTGTCAAAACCTTTTTCTCAGAAACTAGTGAACAAATTGAATAGAAATCAATATCACATTATTTGTATATATTTAGATCTGTAAACGTGTGTCAGGGCAACCAATCGCATATGGCTTTATGTGTGGCAAATTTGCCCAAAATTGTTAGAGAATCAAAACTTATAGGGATTTTTCCTGCGACCTATAATCAAGAAATTTGGCATGAAGTAAGGTTTTATAACACAATTTAAGGGAAAATTCCGAAAACTGTAAATTAGTAATACATATATTCTACGCTAGAAGCTAAAGATTATTGCCGCTATACACACATATATACATATTATCACGCCTCTTTCCCATAGGGGTAGGCAGAGACTATGGATCTCCAGTTGCTTCGATCCTTACAAACCTCTTTCTCTTCATCCACATTAATTACTCTTTTCATGCATGCTCGCTGGTTTAAGGTACTCCGTACATCTCTTTTTGTGAGGACGTCCACAATTTGGTCACGATAAGTTCGACAATGCCGGCCCTGCCCAACTGTCTCCAACAACATCTGCTGTATAGTTACGTTTCTTATTCTTTCATCCATCCTCTCAATATTGTCGCTATAACAATAGAAATACATCACCTGTGAAAATTTCAACTGTTTAGCTATCATGGTTTATAAAATACAGCCTGGTGACATACAGACAGTCGGACATTGAAGTCACAGTAATAGGGTCTCATTTATACCTTTTGGGTACGGAATCCTAAAAATAACTTGTTCTTTTAGTTTGAAGCAATATCTTCAACCAATCTAGGTGACATTTTTGTGCCTACGTAAGTCGGGTCATCATCATCATCAGGTTTTTTTAGCCTATATCTTTATCATTATCATCAGGTCTTTCTAGTCTCCACTGCAGGAGCACGATCCTCTCTGTACTACCAGAGCCATATACTAGCCTGAGTAGTCAGAGGATTTGGCTTACACTCTCCACGCTGGCCAGATGGGTTGGAGAGGTCTCTTTGATGTTATTAACCTTTAACTAGTGACGTGAAGTCTCACAAGCGTCGCGCGTTTTACAAATTCTCAGAATTGGTCACTTCCCCCCGCTTGCCGCGACCCCGCGTCTCAGTAGCTTCTGTATTAGTGCTAAAACGACCGTGGAAGGAGGCGGACTTGTCGTCGGTTGCTAAACACGTGAGTTATAATCCTAACAAAATCTAACGGAGCCTGTCAGGCTACATGTCCCTAGTTGTCATACAAATGTTTTTTTGAACCATTTTTTATTTTTTAGTGCAAAATGGCAGAAAAATCAAGGTAACGTCAATGCTCTGCCACGAGTTTACAAACGAGACAAGTATTGCGGGTAGACAGTCCATCATTTGAGGAGGAATTCAATGCCCTCATGCTTGCTTCAGACCAATCTGATAGCGAAGGTGATTGTGAAGAGTTTTTAATTTCTGAAATCGATTTGTTACAAAATCATGACAGTGATCAAGACCAACATCCAGAGGAGAGTCGGACCATTCGAGAAGACTATAGCAGCGATGAGAAGAGTCAGATTACTAGAGAAGAAGGTAGCAGCGACAGTTCTGAAGACGAAGACAACACGCCTCTTTCAGAATTACGTGGGAGAAAAGAGGTGATTTTCTAAAGTCATTAGCCCGTTCGCTAGTGATACCACATATGCAAAGACGTGTCATCTGCAGTCAATTACCAAGGGAGTTACGGCTAGTCATAAAGCGGGTTCTGGGGGATGATATGATCGAAGAAGGTAGCCAAAGTCATGAGCCAAGTCAGGGCAAACGAAGGGCATGCAGGGTTTGTCCACCCAAACTACACAGAATGACAGTGTACACATGTGTCGGGTGTTCCAATCCCGTTTGCTTGCAATGTTCTCGCCCCCTCTGCAAAAACTGCCAGTGATTTATACAAATTTGAGCAGTTGTCAAAATTTTTACATTTTTGTTTTCAGAAGCGCTGTTTTATTTTTTTGTTTCTTTATAGGTTAGATTTTAAGTAAAAACTGTTAAATTTCACATGTTACTTGTGTTAAGTCTATTAAAAAGCTAAAATTAAGATCTCATGTCAATTAAGGCTGAAAAGTACTAGATAGTGTTAATTACCGTTTTTTTTCTATAATTTTATAATAAAAGCTGATTGAATTTATTTTTATGTCTTTTATTACATATCAATAGTTAAATATTAACACAATTTTGAAACCTACATATTACATTTTATGCCTAAAATTAACTATGAAAGTAGTAGTCTGTGAGACGTCATGTCCCTTATAGTGTGATAAATTTTTCACGTCACTAGTTAAAGGTTAAGCTTTGTTTGGCTTGTGTTTCCTTAGTCGCCTTTTACGACATCCACGGGATGACTTGGAGTACTTCTATTCTACTCTGCCGGGAACCATACGGCGATCGGGAACCACACGGCCTATATGGAGTGCTCCAACACCAAATTTAGTGGCCCTGTACAGAATCTTAAAGAACTGAGTGGAAAAGCTATTGACTTGACTATTTCAAAAGTAATAATGTTAAGTTTTGTCAGGGATTATATTATATTACCAAACGCTAAATAAATAATTAAATTAAGAAATGTATACATACACATTACATACTTATATCCCAATCCCAACTAATATTATAAATGCGAAAGTGAGTTTGTTTGTTTGTTTGTTACGCTTTCACGCCGTATCTACTGAACCGATCATCATGAAATTTTGCATACACATAGGTTAGGGTACCGAGAAGGACATAGGCTATAAATTACGCGGGCGAAGCCGCGGGCAACAGCTAGTATCTAATTAATCTTATTTGAGTTAGGTAATTAATTTAATTAGTATTAGCTATGATTTTCAATTTTGCTTAGATGAATTATTTGTTTACATAAATGGTGCGTTACGAACGTTGCACTCGTTCGTTAATTAACTTATTTAACAAACTACGTAGGTACACCTGAGTAGGTAAATTTAATTTGTTGCGCTTTGTGTGAGCATAGGCTTTGTCTAAGTCTAGAAGTCTTTAGACGTCTTAGGCTGTATATACGTATTTGTAATGGCAAGCAATTTAAATCTAAAATTAATTAAGGTTATACATTTGAATAAAATTATTTTAATACGGTTTTTATCACGTTTATTACATTATTTATACACCTAACGTTTCGAGCACTTTACAGTGTTCGTGGTCGTATTAAAATAATTTTATTTGAATGTGTAACAATCGCGAAAACATAAGAAAACATTGATTAAGGTTATGTTCAAGAAAGTAAAAGAAACATAGTTTCGGTTATGTTATAACTAGAAATAATTTATCGTTACTGTTTTTATTTTTAACTCCCAATGCAAAATATGGGTGTTACTTATAAGTTTGAATACTGTTTATGTGTGTCTGTCTGTGACTCCATGGCTGTTAAACGAATGCGCCAATTATCAAAATCGGTTTAGCCGTTAACATGATGGAGGCATTTTCATGTCAGGAGAAATTTACAATTCTCAATTTTATATAGCACACAATAACTTTTTAATTAAATAAAATACTCACTATCAGAAATGACTTAGCCCGTCAAAATAAACAACTTTTGCAATGTATAGGTAGGTAAACCTGAGTTACCAAATTTAATTTGCTGACCTTTGTGTGACCATAAGTTTAAACTAAGTCTAGATTGAAATGTGTTTTAGATTTATACTTGTAAATAAATGGCAGTTAGTTTTTCAATTAAACATAAAAGTGTTGTGTGTGGTAGTATCATGAAGTTGAAAAATTGGTTTCATTGGAAAAGTATTATTTAAATATGAAACACTAATCTCAAAATTTTCATTGGCTTCATCATCCAGTCTTTTTTACTACTTGGTACTACCAGAGCCATATAATATATGGCTTTGGTAGTACGGCTTATTTTATAAGCCTAAATAGTCAAAGGATTTGGCCTACACTCTGCACGCTGGCCAGACGAGTTGAAGAAGTCTCTTTGATGGTTATAAGCTTTGTTTTGCTTGTGTTTCCTAAGTCGCCTTCTACGACATCCACGAGAAGACTTGGAGTTGCCCTATTCTATTCTGCTGGAACCACACGGAAAAAATTCATTGGCTTAAATTACTGCTACATTAATTTTATTTGTGATTTTTTTTTTACGTTTTACACTGCTTTTAGTACCTACAAACGATACATCAAGATTTCAATTTCAATATCAATTTTTTTTCCAATTAAAATTTAAGTTTCCCAGCGTATTTCCAAAAATTTAATTTATCATTTTAAGAATCCAAACAACATTTTTGGGCCATGTTTAATAAAAAAATAATATGATTTGAGCAAATATGATGAATATAGCAAAATCTAATGTATGCAAGTTGATTAAAATTAGTATAAATATCTTTAGAAATAATATTTTACTCGTTAATTAATTTTAGAAACTGCGCATATAAATTATATAAATTTAATTTACTGGCTTCGTGTGAGCATATATAGACTTTGTATGCATCTAGATTCAGACGCCATTCAGATGTATACTTGTGACGCTAGTTAATTTTAAAATTAATTACATTTGCCAACTTTGATGAATAAATAAATATTTAAGGACAAATCACACAGGTACACTACAATAAAATATAATTTTTAGATTATAGTAATAATTGAACTAGTCCCAAAGTAAGTTCAAGACTCGTGTTATAGAATAGTAATTAACTCAACGGTCATCACCATCAACAGATCTTTGTTAGTCTTCACTACAGGGGAGGAGGAGAGGTTGGAGAGAAAACGATAGAGATTTAGTAATATAAATCATATTTTCAAAAATCAAAACGTTTATTCAGAAAATAGGCCTTTGCAGGCACTTTTTCACGTCATATCATATTTCAAATTATCTCATTAGATATATGTATTTATTAATTGTTCAAAAGCTACAGACTACTAGCGTTTCGGAACCGACCACTGCAGAGAAGAAACGCCGAAAGAAACTCTTATCAACAGTTTTGGTCGCCTACTCGCCTGAAGGGCTTTATATGATTACGAGTATTTATTCCTTATTGTCTTTTTCTTTCTTTTCTTTTTTCTTTCTTTTTTCTGTTTTCATGTTACAATTTCAATATACATAGATTTATTATTTTTGGAACATGTTTATGTTAACGATCGAGTGTGCAAAGATAATAAACAACATATGATACTTAAAGTAGTCTCAAAGAGGCCGAGCAGACCAGTCCCCCCTGACAGCACCCGTTCACGAGTTCACGTATAAAAAGCGGTTTCTATGTTATTTCTTTCTCTGACTGAAAAAGATTGAGATTTATCTTTTCCTGGAATTGCAAGAGATTATCAGTATTGATTACCAATAATATTATATCACCTTTGTCACTTCATTACATCCGGGCCATTTACTTAGTAATCATCGATAACGTTCCCAAACAGGGGTGCAATTCTCGGGCGTAAATGTCATAAAATCAGCGCTGAAAACAGCGCTGATTTTATGTCATTTTTCAATTTGGTATTCTCGTGAAATTCTGTCAAACGTCAAAAAGATCAATCCAGTGGCGTAACTAGAGGGGGCGATCGGTGACGGTGTCTTCCATTTAAGGGTGACACACTTTGTTTTTTTGCTATAAATTGTTCTGCTTTTAATAACAATAAACTAAATGAAAAGTTAAGAACTTTCTTTACTCGTAATTTTTACAGATAAATTCTCGTTATACTAAATTTGGGTTATTCAATTTAATCAAGGAAGAAACCTATGATTTTGAATAATGATTTGACTTTAATTTCTATGGTCGGTACTAAAATAGAATAAAAAAATAGTATAAAAATCTTTATTCAGTGATTTTGAGTTCCACTAAGCATACTTGCCGACTGTCATAATATAACAGTCAGCAACATTGATCTTTCGTTAAAGTTAAAGTATTTTTTCCTGTTTTCCATTGACACTACCTCTATTTCCAACAACACATTATGCTTACGGCTGTTGGTTGTTATATTTAATTCTTAAGATATCTTGCAAATGAAAAGGTTTAGACATATACTGGCCCTCATTCTTCTTGATTATCGCCATCGTATTTTCGTTGTGGGTTGTGGTAGAGCCACGATATCAGTGAAATTCACTTTTGCTAGTAGCAAATATAAGTCGGCTCGTCCGTGGAAGTACCACACCCTCATAAAAGATCGAAGTTTTATTAGTAGCGTTACCGCTTCTATTCTTCGTTCGCTGAGTGAGAGAGCAAGAGGTCAATCCCCTCTTCCTCTCTGGGAGAGAAAATTAAAAGGCTGTTAATGCTCTTGTCACACCTCTGCTGTTGTAGTTGACGAGCTCCGTTGCGCAGCGGTCAACACGCCTGCCTGCGACACAGAAGGTCCCGGGTTCGATCCCCGGTCAGGTCAAAATGGAAAATGATCTTTTTCAGATTGACCTGGGTCTTGGATGTTTATCTATATATGTATCTATTATATTAAATATAAAAGATAGTATCGTTGAGTTAGTATCCCATAACACAAGTCTCGAACTTACTTTGGGGCTAGCTCAATCTGTGTGTCTTGTCCCTATATATTTATTTATGGGCAGCGATGATCACTTACCCTCAGGCGACCCTATTACTAGTTTGCCGTCCCTTGTAATAAAAAAATGTGTCCTATACAACGGACTCTGAATTCGAGTGCCAGCTTAAATACTGCTACTAAATTTTACAGGTAGTATACGTAGCAGACAGCCGGCAGCCTAAATTTTAATGAACTATTGTCATCGTCGTCTCAACCGTAAGAAATCCACTGCTAGACATGGGCCTCTTCCAAGGATTGCCACCTTGCTATACTCACCACGCCCGGCAGCAGACAGGTTATTGAGTGCAGTTTGATAGGCTTATCTCGGTTCCCACGTTAATCAAAACCGTTTTTAGCGACGGAATGGAAGGATTTTGTTGGTCTGGAGGAACTAAATAAAGGTTTTTGGGGTGCTACTTGCTCGGGTGGATTGGGGATGAGAAAGTAGCAGCTCGCTAGGCCGGGTGCGCGTATCCGATGACATACATGCAACCACCGGACATGCAGTTGGGTATGTCACCCTTGACCTTCTAATTTGCTATCAGGAACACTATTACTATCTAAATACTTAACTGCAACGCATCACAGCTACAAACCGGGGAATTTTGTGGTGGTAGAGCCACGCTACCGGCAAAATTCACTTTTGCTAGTAGCATGAATGGGCCGGTTCGTCCAGGGAAGTACCACACTCTCACAGAAAATCGTTCGAGTAGTAGCTTTATCGCTTCGTTTGGTGAGCGAGAGAGCTGGAGGCCAATCCTCCCCTCCCCCTCTGAGGAGGGAAAAATAAAGGCCAGCAACGCTTTTGTAACATCCCCGGAGTTGCAGTTGTCCATGGGCAGCGGTGATCACTTACCATCAGGAAACCCGCTTGCTCGTTTGCCGTCCTATGACATAAAAAAAATATCAGCTCAGGAAAGGATGACTGGGTAAATAACACTATTCACATTTCGTAGAAACAGTATCAATACATATGCTCATAAATGAAAAGGTTTATCTTTTCCTGGAAATCCCGCAGCTTATCAGTATCGAGTATCATCCCTTGTTACTTCGTTCGTTACGTTCGAGCCATTAACTTACGCAATCATCGATAACGGTCCCAAACATTGCAGGTGTTTTTTCCTGTTTCCCATGAGTTCACAACATATTCAAGATATTTTATAAGTCTTTTTTGGTTCACTATCCGAACGCATAACTTTTTTTGGTAAAAAAAAAATCTTAATTTAATTAGAGAATATTAATCATATTTTTTTTTTCAGAGCAA
Source organism: Rhodophaea formosa (assembly GCA_963082605.1). Lineage (NCBI taxonomy): Eukaryota > Metazoa > Arthropoda > Insecta > Lepidoptera > Pyralidae > Rhodophaea > Rhodophaea formosa. The sequence goes on from OY720207.1 coordinate 18,313,360, forward strand.
GACTTTCAGATACCGTGAGTCAATACTGCGTGCATCCGGAACGTTATCAACAAACATTTCAGGCGGTAGTTTTACATTGTTCGTATAAAACTTTTTTGTTCCAGTTTATCGAGAGTAGAATCGATTCCACAAATAATAAATTAATATTTCGTGTTTGATCATTACATAACTCGATCATGCAGTGGCACGCGAAGCAGCAACGTCGCCCTAGATCGCGCGTAATTAGGTACTATAGAATTTTTAATTTGCAACATACCCAAGAAAACCAATAAAAGTCATATCTTCGTAAAAAGTCTTCGAAAATTTAATTAAATTATTAATTTATAATTCTTTTATAATAAAGATAAGTCTGAGTTTTGCGCTTTTTCATTAACATGTTGTATAGGGTTGAAGTTACATTTGTTTTTTTTTTTGTAAAATATTGTAATACACATTCCCTTTACCGGTACCTTCGATATTATCTAGAATGCCTCTTCAATGTAAAAAATAACTAATCATACAATGCCTGAACGCCCCAATAATTCTGTACATCGCCTAGTCATTGTGTACGTTGCCTTACTTATATAAATTGACTGTAACATATCTACATCATGCAATTTTCAAATGGAATGATTAATGTACTTTGCATTCAGGCAATACAAGAGAATATTCAGAAAATGAAATATCCCATTGTGTCAACATTATTTCGTATGTAATCAAAATTGTCGACATCTCGCCTCCGTATGCTGAAGAGAGATCATTCTTCTAATATTTGATGAGCTCCGTGGCGCAGCGATCAACACGCCTGTCTGTGTCACGGATGATCCCGGGTTCGATCTCTGGTCAGGTCAAGAAGTAGGTGCTAAAATTAATGTTATACTAGAAATTTTATTATAAGCTACTGCTTCTGGTATCGATTTTTCTAGCTCAAAATAAGTACGTTTCATTATTTAGTATGGCGCTAATTAAACGCTACGAACGTCTCAGCTATTAACGTTTTATTACCCTACCATTTTTAGAATGGTTGGTTTTCTCTCATTTTCCACCTAAAATAAATCAACTTAATTTTGTGCTATAAAACGTAATGAAATACACACACACGTAGGCATAATAATATGGTTGGCAAAGGGTGCTTTACAGTAAACACAGGAATGTTTTCCTGCTAGATCCAATTTCATGGAACCAAGGAAGGTGTTTAACATAAACCTGGTGGTCATACAATTTAATAAAGTTTTTTTTTTATTATTTTACCAGTTTCGGAGTTATTTTTATTTATCAACGAAATCATGATTGAATTTATTACATTGATTTGACGGAGCCTTGGTGAAAATGCTTCGTGAATCCATTGGTTTTATCATAATTGACGCTGCAATGCGGACACGCCTGCTAAGTAGATCTTACTATATGCGCACTATGACAGTCTATTTTATTTATTCCACTCCCCTAATTTCAAGTTGCCAGATTTGCCAGAATAATATAGTTGTCGAACAGAATAATGTACTGATCAAATATCAATAATGTATCAAAATTATACTTCATTCAGGTAAAGTTTTGTGTCGCTATCGTCTCTTTTTAATATTATAACGAGTAATTAATTATATATTATTATTATATATTTATTTTTACACATATTATTTATATTATTATATATTATTATTATGTATAATAATAATAATAGCCGTGTAGCTCCCGGCAGAGTAGAATAGGACCACTCCGAGTCATTCCGTGGAAGTCGTAAAAGGCGACTAAGGAAACACAAGCTAAACAAAGCTTATTAACATCAAAGATACCTCTCCAACCCGTCTGGCCAGCGTGGAGAGTGTAGGCCAAATCCTCTGACTACTCAGGTTAGTATATGGCTCTGGTAGTACAGAGAGGGTCGTGCTCCTGCAGTGGAGACTAAAAAGACCTGATGATGATGATGATGATGATGATAATAATATTATTAATATTATAACGAGGAAAGACTCGATTGCTTGTTCTGTATTGAATGGGCTCCGAAACTACCGACACTACTTGGGCTGATTAAAAAAATTCTTTCATGTACAGAAAGCTAATTTAACTGCGGATGACACTAGCTATAATTTATGCAAACAAAGTCGTGGAATAATTGCTAGTTTCAAATGAAATGCGTGACACTTGCCGCTGCCGCTAAAACTTTATAGCCAACCTAGGATTTTGTGCGTTGTCATGAACTCTGGTGGTCTATTGCGTAATTTGTAATCGTGATCTTCGTACGGACTGCTCAGGCTAATATATGGCGCCGATAATAACGAGAGGGTCGTGCTCTTGCAGTGAAAATTAAAAAAGGCCTAATGATGATGAGGATGATGATCTTGGTTCTAGAAGAGGTATTTGCTGGGCGTAAACGGAGTAAACTATTCTTAATTGAAATTCTCACGTGACGTGATTGTAATGAACTGTATATTTTGAGTCGTCTCGCTAATATCCCAGTGTTTGCGATTCAATTTGTTGTATGAAGATATCATCTAAACGTATGAGGTTAGGTAACATTACATTCATTGTATCTATTTAGTGAAACAAAATTGTTTGAGTTCATCAAAATGTAGGAACACACATTCTTTTTATTTTAATTTTTTTTTATTTCATAGGACGGCAAACGAGCAAACGAGTCACCTGATGGTAAGCGATCACCGCTGCCCATGGACAACTGCAACACCAGGGGTGTCACAGGAGCGTTGCCGGCCTTTTTTTTCCCTCCCCAGAGGGGAGAGGGAGATGGGCCTCCGGCTCTCTCACTCACCGAACGAAGCATGGCAGCGGTAAAGCTACTACTCAAACGTCAATTTTCTGTGAGAGTGTGGTACTTCCCCGGACAAGCCGGCCCATTCATGCTACTAGCAAATTATTTGATTTTTGCCGGTAACGAGGCTCTACCACATCTAAAATGCGTTTTTTGAAGTAACACCAACTTCTTCAAACGCGCTCTTAGAAAAGATATCCAAAGGTTACACCATGCGTTATCGTAGTATACCGCTCTAGACCGATCAGACGAGCTCCATGGCGCAGCGGTCAACACGCCTGCCTGCGACACGGATGATCCCGGGTTCGATCCTCGGTCAGGTCAAGATGGAAAATGATCTTTTTTAGATTGATCTGGCTCGTGGATGTTTATCTATATAAGTATCTATTATAAAAAATGGTATCGTTGAGTTAGTATCCCATAACACATCTCGAACTTACTTTGGGGCTAGCTCAATCAGTGTGATTTGTCCGTACATACCTGTCTATTTATTAAAAAAAAAAACCTTAGTTGTTCTGCCAATGATAATAGCAGTAAAATTATCCGTCTCGTCGATGACAAAATGAATAATTACTCACAATGGTTATAGGAACAAATTCGTGGGATTCCATCATGGGAATTTTGTCATATAACCACGCTTGACAGTCAGGTTGGTAAGCGCAGTTAGTTTCGCTGCTGCCCATCGAAACCGCTTTTAAGCGAGGGAAGGGTGGAAGTTTCTTAGACTGAGGAAACGGGATAAAGTTATGTGAGATGCTACTTCCTAGGGTGAATTAGGGATGAAAAATTAGCAGCTCGTATACTCGACACCAATACCTGCAACCACTGAGTAAGCAGTTGAGAATGACACCCTTTTAAACAATACCAAATAACCACCTTGAATTAGGAACCGATAAAACCTATTTACTACAAGGGTAGAAAATTATATAAAAGACACAATAATAATAAAACTAGCATTGTATTTGTGTACAATTTAAACACCCAGTTTAATTAGAGACACAATTTAAACGATTCGTTAGTGCGAGAAGCCTGGCAAAATTACTAGAGGGCTATTGGGAGGCGGCTAAAATGTTTGTGATAGTCGATTGTTTGAAAGAAAGTATAAATATAGGAAAATTTGGGACCTTGATAGCCGGATAAGATACAAATATTTTAAAAATATATTTTTTAAATTGAGAAGTTTCTGATGTAGCGTATTTGGACTTTTGTAGAGTTATTTGTCAACTGGTTCGAGTGAAACACGCGGCTGCGTGTGAGTTGGCACCTTCCAAAATGTTTTTTTGTCGTCAACTCGCTTGTGCATATAAAGTTTAGACAACATTAAAACTATTTTGACTTGATTGATCCCTAAAATATATATCTTTTGTAATGTGACTCCTGGACAAAGTACCTACTACCTAGTGTATCCAGTAATTCCTTGATCCTCTTCAACCTTTAAGAATAAATATTTTTTTCATCCAACTTTAGGTTGTAATACGGCATGTAAGTAAGTCCCTTCTGTCTATGTAGCTAGTTGGCTACCATTTTTTCACGTCACGCACGTGTTTGTAATTCAGAGACAATGCAATAACAAGTATAAAGTCAATGACCTATGAACACCTAAATTAATCAAGATAATCCTGATATATTTGGGTTCATTGGTTTGTCTTGCAAAATAATACAATACAATACTAAATCTTTATTGCACCATTAAAAATATATAAATACCTAAATTATCTATCACAGCGCCATATTAGTGGCGTTTAAAATATTTACATCAGCGTCGCAGCAAGGTAAGTGCTGCGCTCGATTCCTGACGCAACGGGCGTCGAGTGTCAGAAATTCGAACTTTTAAATGACGATGTATGGGATCATCTATACGTTCGTGTATGGGATTCAAGTACGAATTACATGACACAGATTTTTTATCAGAAACCTGGCTTTACTCACGTTTTATTTTGATTGCTTTGAGAAAAGCGTAACCATCGTGTCGCCAATATCTTTCGTCGCTCCAATGATGGTTTTCGTAACAGACCCAAACTAGTCGGCGGAGACGAAATAAAACGTGAGTAAAGCTGGATTTTCATAATGAATTTATCTCGCGTATCTTTTGATATTATTATATTTAATACCTCGAAGAATCTGATACAAGTGTCTCTTTCACCTACAAAAAATAAACGAACAAACACTGGGAATGTTTGTTTTTTTGTTTTTCGTATGTGTAAGTGGCCAACACTGGTGTCAAATTTTTCAAGCTGCCTTAAGGCATCTGACATAACTTAACGACTGCCATCAACGATGACAGCGGGGACCAACGGCTTAACGTGCCTTCCGAAGCACGGAGGAGCTCGAGATATTTTTATGCCACTTGCGGTCACCCATCCAAATAGGGACTGCGCCAGGGGTTGCTTAACAAACGTAAGCGCTCATAGAGCTCACACCCACTGGACCATCGGAATGAAATAGTGGTTAGATTAACCCTCACAACGTAGCCTCAGTATTTCATCCCCAAAGCCAACTCAAACCAATAATTGAAGCAATTACGGTCTACAAGCTAACTTGTAATCTGAATATCCGTCAAGTGGAATCTAAGGAGTTCTACATAGTTGAGCTTTGAGATAATGTTAAATAATTTAAAGTTTTTTGACGCAAACAAAGGGGTTATGTTTGTGTGTTTAGCTGTAGTACCATGTTTACCAGTTACACCTACGAAAAACAAACAAACACTCTGGAAATGAAATAGTGACGGCAGCCTCCGTGGTCCAGTGGCTAAGGCGTTTGCCTTGTTGACCCGGGGGTCGTGGGTTCGATTCGAGGACATTGCAGGCATGAATCACCTGATTGTCTGCTAATAAAAATGATTCCGTGTTTTGGAAGGCACGTTAAGCCGTTGGTCCCGGCTGCCATCTAGTAGGTGGTTCCGAAGAACTCTGACACCAGGGTGTGCATGCTGCCGTGCTATCGATATTGGCAGTAAGTACCAATTTTGTCAAAAATGAGTTAGTTATATATTCGGAATCAGCGTGAAGAGCTCTACAATATGATCTGACTCGTATTTTGATAGCTTTACAGGAACCTGTAACTCTCAATAAGCATAACAGCAGTGACTCTATTTTTCGACGACTTATTCTTATTATAATAGAAGTAAATATACTTACTTCCTGTTTTAAAGTGATGCTTTTGGTATTTGTTTTTCCAGCTACTTGTAACATTGGCATTAAGTACATATACTCCGGTTATAATAAGAGCAACTCTTTTTACTTTTGACAATGAACGGCATCATTTATCAGCAGTAACATATCATACTGATTTTATGTAAAGCGGTACTCAAGAAAACTTTAGTTAGTATTACTTAGCATAACAGCACTAACTTTTTATACAGCGGTTATGATAAGCACAATATATCTATTAAGTTTTAATCAACAGGTTTAATATATTGGCAGCAACTATGCGTACTGCCGTTATGATAAGCAACATCTAAATAACCTAAAACGTCTTTAACTTAGAAAATTAGCAGTAATTTAAATGGTGAACTCGTAAAAAGGATGTTTAAAGGGAGGGCAGAAGCTTGCGGGGTGCGGAGGCGTTTGCACCGCTCGCGCAAGTCGCAACAGGAAAGCTTAGTCCGATCAGTACCGCTGGCAAGTAGGGTCACGTTGTCGTGTGTCCCGGCCCGGCTGCCACCGCGCGTCTCTCAGTTCAGGATTGGCGCCAATAATTACGTAAGTTTTTTGTTTTATGTTACAGGGTATTTTTCATTTCACAAAAACATTATTTTCATTGTGTATTGTTGTTATTCTAATTAAAGAAACGTAAAAGATAACTTTAGTTGCCTGTGTTTAGAAAAAGGTACAACAATTGTATTCATACTAAGAACTCGAAACTGTAAACGCAGTCTTGATTATAATTTCGTCAATTTTTTTTTATAAGGAAATTATACCTCAGATTGTAGCATCGAAGCAAAATATAAATTTGTTAATAATCACGTGTTTCGTATCAAATAAAGGGCTTCACGAGTCATTACAAATATGTATGAATATATAATATGTTTAACCGAAAATTATACCGTTCGTTTTCATATACAATATACCTACATAATATTGTAATAAACTAAGCTCACTATTATTAGTCATGTGGTTCTGAAAAAAAGAGCTTGACTTATTTTTTTCTTTTTCAGATCATGGCTACCAGAAAAGATATAATCTTAAACAGAGCTAGAAAAACAGCAATGAAAGTTACTAATATTGACAACATATTTTCTCGTTGGTGCGATTTTAACAATAACAGAGTCATTTTCGATTACCGGAATGAATACTCAAGCAATTATAAACTGGCACAAATGTACTACTTTGACAATATGGAAACTGGATTTGACAAATTATCCGACAAGAATCATCATGACCCCGATTACAGGCTGTCACAAAAGGCAACAAATAGAACAGTAGGCCGACAATTGGTAAATATCGGATTTGATGACCAGATTTGTACATCTGTTAGCGTTACCAGTCAAAATGAAATTGATTTATATTGCAATGAAGAGATAACTTCTTCTAATGGCCCAGAAGCTAGTTCCTCTGACTTGCCGGAAGATCCGTTTGCAGAATCTGACGATGAGAGAGATAAAGATTATATACCAGACGCTGTCTTTGAAAACACTTTTGAAAGCACTATTAGTGACGTAACAGTTGTGATGGAGGACGCGAACCTTAATAATATGAATGACACGGTTACATCTATTTTGAACCCAAGTATTTTTCAGCACTGCGAGTTTGATCAATGTAATTTAGAAGCATTTAGTAGCTGTGAAAAGTGTTCTTGTCTTCTTTGTACTGAGCATTATGCCTATCAAATACAAGATAGTGGATGTGTAAAACATTATCCTTATTCAACTGAAAATACTATACGCAGTATAACCGAAATGATTGAGAGCAAAGATAAAGAAAATGACTTAAATAGCATAAACCGATCAACAAGAAAAATATCAAATAAAGAACACAAGAAAATGCATGTAACATCTCAATGCCAATATGTCAACTGTATGGACGAAGTATTTAGCACGTGCGGAAAATGTTTATGTTTCCTCTGCTTTAAGCATTTTATTGCCGAAGATACATACAATGACTGTAATAACCACAATTCTAACATTAATAACATGAAAAGACAAAAGAAAGTTAACAAGAACAAAGTTTTGAAAGAAAATAACGGTAAACAGTTTAACGAAGAAATAAATACAACAGACAAAGGACTTACTAAAGATGGACAACCAAGGAAAAGGAGGAAGATAGAAGTACCACTATCAGAAAGAAAAGAAAAAAAGAATGCAGCGGAAGTCGAGAAACTTACACTTAAAGAGCCATGTGCATCGACATGTCGAAGAAAATGCACGGAAAATATTAGTGCCCAACGCAGACAGGAAATCAACGATGAATATGTTTTACTAAATTGGGAATTGAAAGGTTGTTTTATAAAATCTCACGTTGAACCTAAAAAAGTTGCAACGAGAAAAAATACTTCAAACATTGATAAACCTAAACGAAATGTCACTTATTCGTATTATTTTTATCTAGATCAAGCAAAAGTTGAAGTGTGCAAGACTTTCTTTTTAACAACTTTAGGATACAGTGCTAAAAATGACAAAAGGCTGCTGTTAGCTCTACGAAGACCTTTTGAGAAACAAAACTATCAAAGAGGAAAATACATTAGAAAAAATAAATCTGACAGAGACCTAATAAAAAAATATATTGCAGAGACATACAATCCAGTGAACTCACACTATCGCCGCGAGCATGCCCCCAATAGACTATATTTGCCAAGTGATATCACAATTACAGTAATGCATAAAAATTTTTGTAAAACATATCCAGAACAACAAGTTGGCTTTGAAGTGTTCAGGAAAGTCGTTCGGGATGATATGAATATATCTTTTGCTCATTTAGGGAACGAGGAGTGTGAATCATGTGCTGAATTTGAACAACACCATAAAAATCACGAAGCTCAAAACGAAACCTGTGATTTCTGTAAGAATTTTGCACTCCACAAATCCAGGTACAGAGAATCACGCAAAGCATATAAAGAGGACGTTAAAAAATCTGAAGTTGAAAATGATACTATCTACTTTTCTGTTGATTTACAAAAAGTGGTAATGTTGCCAAGGATGGACCAGTTTAAACGCTCAATATTCTGTTCCCGTATCATAGCATTTAATGAAAGTTATGTACCTTTAGGGCGTTCCAAAAAAAACAATGTTCCTTTCGCAGCAGTATGGCATGAAGCTACGACAGGTAGAAAACAAGAAGATATAATATCTGCGCTAAATGCATTCTTACTGCACAACCGTGATGTTAGCCATATTGTGTTGTGGATGGACAATTGTTCTGCGCAGAACAAAAACTGGGCCATTTTGAGTTATCTTATCTACATTATGAACAGCAGCAACATAAAAGCAGAAACTATTACATTTAAATACCTAGAACCTGGACATACATATATGTCTGCCGACAGCTTTCACCACCAGGTGGAACAGTCTATGCAAAAAAAAAAAGTGTACGATTTTCCAGACTTTGTTAATGCTGTGAGGGAAGCAAACTCGGGAAAATGCCTAGTAAAAATCATGGAATTCGATGATTTTTATAATTACGTCGATTTATCTTCGCAACAAAAACTTCGTAAAATGGAACCTAGAGTTTACCTTAAAGACATTATGGAGCTTCAAGCAACTCGAGGTGATTTCACATTGCGATATAAAACAAATCACTATGATGATGAAATGCAGACTCTAGACTTTCTACAGGTGAAGTGTATGAAAACAAGGATTTTTCCAGAGCTTCGAAGAAAATCGTCTCCGACAGGAATCGCAAGTTCAATAAAACGAGATATTATAAACAAATTATTGCCATTGATGCCAAAAAATAGGCAAACGTTTTGGTTAGATTTACCTATAACTGGTTATCTTTAGTTTATTATTAGGTTTTTACAAATAAATATAACTTTAAAATTATAATTTAATAAGTTGATTAGTTGGCGAGTTTATTAATGTGATTATAAAACAAGTAAAGTTCCTGCAAAAGATCTCAATCATATCAAAGAATAAGTAATAAGTAGTAAGAGACTGCGTATTTTTAGTTAGTTGTTTGATTCTGTTTTTGATTTTTTTTAAGCAAAGTTAACCTAAAATTTTTAGGAGTTTGTTATATCATGTTTATATTTTGTTATATTTTACTAATATAAGAACCTATAAAAAATAATGAATGCCTAAGGCAATGTTTGTCATAAAAGTTGATTGTTTTGCATGTTGTGAAATGTTTATTAATCACCTGAAACTTATCTGTAATTTGTGTGCCATTACTCAATTAAGTAGTATAAGATGAATAATAGTAAGTTTTTAACATATTATAGATTGATAAGAATAATAAACACATATTCATACTTTAATACCCTGTTTAATTTCATTTAAATACTAATAGGTGCAAAACCTAAAATTGTATGGAGGACTTGCAATAACGGCAGTACATACACACTTACTCCGATTATTCATAGCTTTTTCTATCGTTTGTTATTATATTGAGATGCTAGATATAAACGGTTTAATGACTTTTAAAATTATTACAGTAATAATGAAAGATTATTAAAAACATCATATTAAAGTACATGTTTTAGTTTATATTTTACAAAAATCACTTTTCAAATAAGTCATAAGAATAATTCAGAAAACGTAAAAGTCTAGCGAAAACTTTAACCGCCATTTTCTCGAAACTATGCGTCAGGTACTTACTGCCATTATCGATGGCACGGCAGCATGGTCAACTGACCGTGTCACCATGATGAGTGGCGGTTGTATTAACCCTCACAATGAAGCCTCAGTATTTCATCCCCAAAGCCAACTCAAACCAATAATTGAAGCAATTACGGTCTACAAGCTAACTTGTAATCTGAATATCCGTCAAGTGGAATCTTAGGATTTCTACATAGTTGAGCTTTGAGATAATATAAAATTTATAGCCCCTTGATGGGAATGAGTATTGGGGTTATAGCCTGCGTGCCTTAGTGCTGTAGTTCCTAAATAGCTTGTATAATATTGACGTTACCTACGTCTTTGAGCAAAAGGTAATTTAAATAGGATTTTTAGGTAGGTACTTATATTTTATTATATTTAAAAACGGGTCACTCACGTGCTACTTTCAAGGCGAGTTCGGGATGCGGGCCCGGGATACTTCGGCGTTGCGCATCCCGAACTCGCCTTAAAAAAGGACTCCTGATTAGTCCGAAACTATAGTCGGCAATCCCGACAAATTTATTTCACATTATATTAAATCTTTGCATTAAAAATATTTACATTTCCTAAATTAAAAATCAGCCAAGTGCGAGTCATTGAATCGCAAGAAATTAAGTAACTTAACGTGTCTAGAGACGCATCAATGATTCCAAGTAATGAAGGTTTTTAATATCGAATTTTTCCCCAGGTGGTATTTTAACAGCTGCTGTCAAAATGCCCTTCGTCACATGCCGCCATCTGTAGAAATAATCAATTGCGAAAACCTAATTTTATCACGATACGTTTAATTTATGAGTTAGTCGGTTCTCGATTATATAAATATTTTATTTATTTCATATATTATATAAAAAATATATAATATATAAAATAAATACGTTTTCTGACGGATGGCGCCGTGCCGTTGTGAGTCACGGTAGTCGGTAGTGTGCCGTTGACCAATAATGCACCTTGTCGTAGCAATGAGGCTGGACTCTAAATTGATGGACTATATTGTTTTTTTTTAAATGCTTAAGGCATCTGACATAGTTCATAGTATGTATTCGCCTTTACAGGATCAATTGCCGCGAATTCAATTAAACTAACGCCGTACACGTGGATGACGTCATACATGATAACTATCTCCAATCAGCCAACATATATCATTAGCTTAATATTAGAACTACATATAGGCATTTGAGCTTTGTATTTACTCTGAGTAGAAGTGGAAGTAATATATATACTGACACGTCTTTTTCCCCTGCGGGTTAGACTAGACAGAGCTCAGGTCTATAGGGTAAAACACGGATAGTTGCCTCACTTTTCAAAAAGTTTAAAGTATAAAAAAATGGGTCGTTATTAATAGTACCTGATAATGTATACGAAAACATAGGTTCTTCGTCTTTTATAGAAGACCAATTCCGTTAACATAATTGATACTGGTTTTGAGTATATTACGTTTTATTTGACCTCCTAAAAAAGGGATAGTCGCCTACTGCAGCGGATAGTTGCCAAATGTTAAAAAGAGTTAGGAGGATACTTGCCGCATAGTCATACATATAACACTTGGTTTCCGCTTATACTTGCGAGGCATTCTGTTTACCTAGAATGGGCACGTGCAAGCGGTTAATATTGTTTTATATTTAAAACAAGTAAGTATAGCATAATTTTTACTTGAAAAATAATTGAAAATATGTGATGAAAAAGAATTCGCCACAGGTAGTTTTCGAATACATTCATCACATATTTTAAATTTTAATAATATACCGAGCATTGTGATGCTATTTAAAAACCATTTAAGTGAAAAAAAAAATATTTGTTGATTAAGGAATAAATGGTTATGGATAATTGCACTTAGAGCAACTATCCGCCACAATAAATAAGGCAACTATCCTTTTTGATATGGATTGCCTTTTCGATTTAGAAAATAAATAAAATCTTTTCAACAATAAAACGCAATTAATAGGGCAATTAAAGGTCTAATGTAAGCAAAGAAACGAAATGTAGTCTGAAACCACCATCTATTATAAAGATATCCAGCAAAAACTAGGTACCAATATAATTTCGACGTCCGTTAATGTTTCGCAGCGGAAGATTTTTGCTCACGCGGACGAAACGCGTGCACCCACTCCAACGGTTTACGTGGCAGTGAGGCCTGCGGGGGGAGCGCTTCTAACTATAATCAAGCAGTAATGCCACAAATGTACCTAACATAGAGAATTCGAAACCGACGCAAGTATCCTCCCGACGCAACTATCCGGGTTTTACCCTAAGACCAAAAGCCACGTTTAGCATGGTGGTGGGCGTGGAGATGGAAAACGGAATGAAAATAGTGAAGGGTTGCTAGCCGCATAGCATATATATTCCATAATTCCTTAGATTATCATCCATTCTTTCGATCCACTTTTACGATCTGTACGGGAAGTGAAGCAGCTGGTATATTCTATGCTTTTCCTTGCTTCCAGACCAGCGTGGAAGTACTGGAAGTAATATAACATAGTTAGTACTCATGTCACTCACAGAGCCTAAGGCTATAAGGGTGAATGGTCACGTTTAGCGAGTTGGTGGGCGAATAGGTTGAAATTGGAAATTGAAAAAAAAAAAGTGGTGGATTATTCTTCAGTATTATCAAAACGCATATCATCATCATCATCTCAGCCACAAGAAGTCCACTGCTGGACATAGGCCTCCTCCAAGGATTTCCAATACGTTGGAAGCGGCCTGAACGCATATAATGGTTGGGTTTTTTCAGGGTATGTTCATAGAGTGTAGTAGTCAAATTTATAAACTTCAGCATCTTGCAATGGGATATTACATTTTATAAGACGTTCCGAGTCACCTTTAGAAGGGAATGTGTGTCCCGCGAGGTTAATTCACACGCTGTATATCAGAAAAGTCTTTCGATGTCGCCGATGATACATTCTCCGAATATTTGCTTCACTGCTAGTTGCGAAAGCGTATGAGATGGTTACGCAAATTTAAAACAGTAGGTAGGTTATCGTTACACACACATAGACCACCACATGAGCGAGCGAGTGAAGTGAGCAAGCGACGACCTAAGGTGCGAAGTGAAACAAATATTCGGAGAATCGGCGTCATTAGCGAAAATCATCGCGAAAAGAAAGACTTTTCGGAGATTTTAAGGTCTTCCAAACGTGGCGTAAAATTTTCTTCCTTTAATTGCGGTACAGCTCAGTACAAACATTAACTAATACAAATGCAAACATGATATCCCAGTATAAACTACACACAGTTAAGTTCCACGACAGAGATATTGCCAAGTTCTGGAATGCTCTGCAAACCGGAATTCCGAGCCTGGTTACAATTAATTTACCAACATCTAGATCCAGCGAATGACTTCTAATCTGCTGGCCGCTTACTTTTATATAAATGGTGTATGGTCACTACTGTGTCCTTTACGGTTCATGTAACTTAAATAAAAATGGCCAATCATGCAAAAACTATTACTACAGCTTTTGCATGATTGACCATTTTGATAATACCTTTAAAGAGTATTTTAATGTTGAGTCAGGTCTTAAAATCTGACTCAACATTAAAATACTCAATGCCGAATCTCCTTGGGTACCGACACTCTTTTAAATGCCCAGCGTTGATTCCTTAAGAAAAGTTGTTTGTATTGACGGACTGAGACACTCTTTAAGGGTATTTCGAAGCACAATTTACACATTCTACGTTTTTTGCTTTTCTTCCAGACCAGCATGGAAGGCGTTCATAGACTGTAACCGCTTTCCATCAGGTGTGCCATAGTATGGCCACCAGTATGGTCACTACTTTGTCCTTTACGGTTCATGTAACTTAAATAAAAATGGCCAATCATGCAAAAACTATTACTACAGCTTTTGTATGATTGACCATTTTGATGTAGTGATCAACAAAACGTTGTACACCTTAATTGTTAAAAGTTAGCATATTGCCTGCATATTGTTTTAGTGTTTTTTCTTAAAATACGAAGAGTAGGTAGTTTTATCATAAAAATCTTTTACATTTCACCCAAAGAGGGTCGGTACCTAAGGAGATTTGGCATTTGAGTATTTTAATAATGTTATGTCAGGTCTTTAGATCTGATAATAGCTGATTCCACTGATGATATAATGATGCTCGGACGCTTAAGAGTCGCCTGGAAGCGCATGTCTCCATACAAATGGAAAAAGGGAATTGTGGCAATATTTGATAATTTTGGAGTAAAATTAATCAATTAATCTCATTATATAGCTTGGTTAAAATACCAATGGTTTGAGAATTACAAGCCTTTTCAAATTTGTATGGAAATCTTGAGAGGCGTATAATTCTCAAACATTTGATAATTTAACCAAACTGTATAGGAACGTACGTAGATTATAATGAGATAAATTAATGGGATGCTTAATTTTGCCCTAAAATTATCAAAAATTGCCACAATTCCCTTTTTCCTTTGTATGGAGACATGCGCTTCCAGGCGACTCTTAACAGCCGAGGATGCAACAATAAATACTCAAATGAATAGTGTAAAATTATACATAGAAGCCAAAATATTAAAAAGAATAAGTTAAAATTATGTGGTGTTATATTCTATTCTGTGTATTTTGGCACAGAATTAAGATTACATTCAAAAGTGCAGTATCGCGTATTTTTCTTTACGGGTTAGACAAAACTAAAGATTGCATGGACCAAGGTTCACGTTTCGTAAGACGACAGGATTAATTTTCTATTGAAGATCACAAAATAGCGCAATAAATCTGAGGGACGTACGTGACAAAACATTTTTAGCGACCTATCTGTATATTTAAATCGAAATCCCCTCGAAAGGACTTTCATTAACAGAAGTGGGGCACACAATGATCTATTTTAAGACCGCTAGCAAATAAGAGGTTTATTTTGCACCCTGGCCCACGCAAAATAGAAAGAAATAAAAAAAATAACAAGACTTTTTGAAATATGTTTAATGTGTTTGTGTTTTCACATGTTTTATTCAAAACTCAAAAAAGGAGGGTAAGATGGCGGTTGAAGGGGCCTATTCTCCCGTAAAAATACACAGATAGAAAACAGCCAGACTTAAATCTTTGTTAAAATAGAAAAAAAAACACATAGGCACAACTTACAAAAAGTAAAAAGGTATAATAGCACATGTTATATTCAAAGGTCAAGAGAAAAAGAGGCCAAAAAGACAGGCTGATATGTTGAAAAAGGACATGTTATAAACAAAGCTTGAGAGAAGGAGTTCGGTACAGCCATACATCTCTGCTTTTTCATATTTTCAGAGCAACAGTTTGCATTTTTATTTGAACTAATTTCTGACGTTTGTAATAACAGATTATAAAGGTATTTCAACGCATTTTTTTTATTAAACACTAGCGGTGTTCCCGGGCCTTTGTCTGCAAAAACTATAGACCGTGGTTTAAGAGCCTATTCAATGAAAACAAACGATCAAATCTTTCCTCTTTTAAATATTACTATAGCTATTTTTCAGTGATATAACTAGTAGTAGTCAATAAAAAAAATTTGGAAATTAGAAAATCATGAAGCATATATCGCCGTAGGTACGAGAGTCACAATTTTAAAAAATAATCTTATGAGTTGACAGAGCCACTGATGTCGCATAATTGATTTTTATATCAGGCTACATTTTAGCGTAGCAGGACTTCTCTTTTTTGTATAATCATTGAATTACAAGGTATTTATTACCATATTTCGATTCACAAATCTCCTTTTCGTCTTTCTAATTCTACAAAATATATTCGAGACAGTAACTAAGCCGGACTGATATTGTGGGCCAGGGTGTAAATGTCAGACACGTCGGCTTAGAAGGTCTTTTCTTAGGAACTAGTGGTTTACGGCTCTCCATTTGCGGTACTCTTTAGACCAAGTTTGAATTTGTATTGCATGTGTTTAAGTCCTCCGTGTAGTTAGGTCTCGAGAAGGTCCTTTAATAAATAATTCCTAAGCGTAACGTTTCGATGAAGTGAGATTCTTGCAGTGAGTGATTTGGTTGTGTGTGTTTTCACCACTCCACCCTCAGATCGGTCCCATCCCGATCGATCCCCTCAGGGGCAACATAATAAAATTCATCAAAATTAAAATATTTTCACTTCCAATGAACAGCAGGCAAATGCGAGCATGTTGGTTCTGACCGATAGTGCTCTCTGTTAGCGCTCCATATCCGCGTCGTTAAGAAAAATTTACTAACAGGCCGAAAAAATTGTTCATATTGACGGTCTGAGTTACCCCCTTAAAGGGTCACTTTACACGTTGTATATATGCTGTACTTTCAATCTATCGTCACAACAAAGACGCAGCATTATTGCTTGTTCTCTTACCTCATCAGACTGACATGCCAAGTGGGCGCTATTAATTTTTGTGTGTCAGTCTAAGGGGCTGTCTCTAAGTACTTGAGAGAATAGGTAGTAGATCTTGGATGTTTTAGCTATAGATTACTATGTTTTTAGTACCCTTGCTGATGTGTATGCAAAATTTCATGATGGTTGGTTCAGTAGATGCGGCGTGAAAGCGTAACAAACAAACAAATACACAAACAAACTCACTTTCGCATTTATAATATTATACACTCTTAATTTTGGAATAGTACAAGGACTTCGAGACCTTATGTAAGAAGGCTGTTTTATTATATAGGTGGAATCGTAATTTAATATTACTCAGTAGTTACTTTGTTATTAATATTTGTTTTTATCCTAAAATGTTGCTTAAATTTTGGACACATTACAGACAGCTATGTCAAAATTTCATTCATAATTATCTCTGGCACTAACGTTCGTTTACTTTCGCTCGCACATTGCTGCCGCTGCACAAATATTACAGCTGATCGCACAATTAATGTCAACTTCAAAGGAAAATGTTAAGTTGGAAAAAATAACACAAACTTATTTTGTTTGATTAATAGCACTTAATTTTGGAATTCTAACTTCATTCGTCATTAGCACTAGGGCAAGTATGTTCTTAAAAGTACGCCATTAAATCATCGTACATGTTTTGTGAATACCTCTGGCCTCCTCTTCCTTGGCTTGCTCCGGGTCAGCGCGTGAAATAAACCGTGGTAAAGTATCCATTGGCAAACATTAACAACGGTTCGTACATTGGGTCGCGTTATCACCACACACGTAACGCACTCCCGGGAAAACCGGGTTGAAAAGCATTTAACACAACTTCGTGGGTAAATCAAGGGAACGCGCGCGCACTTCCAATGATAAAATTGTGCATTATTTTTGTTTTTTGCTAGCCGACGGGTAGTCCTTGTGGAAAATGGGAAAAGGTGAGCGGGGATGGGCGATGCGCCTGATTGGTCCGGCTTGGCTCAGCTTTGACGCGAGTTATCAATGAATGCCGAATGCGAAAACAAGAATATGTGACGTTAATGAAGGGACGTACACATTTACTATTATTTTGCAATACCCAAATATCTCACTTTTTTCGGGAAAATTTTGGGTTTTCGATTTTTTATCTTTTGTGCTTGCAAATATGATCAGTAACAGGTACACAATGCCCCATTTTATTTATTGTACTATCCCAAAAATAATCGTGTATAGGTAGGATATCTCTTTTATAAAGTACTATCAGCTCTCCACTAGCAGCGCTATGTATTATACCTATAAACCATGCATGAATCAGTATGTATTAGTGAAAACCACATTATAATCTGTGCAGTAATTCTTGAGTTTATCGCGAACAGAAAGATAGACAAATGCGCTGGAGAACTTTTTTCTATAATATTGATATTAACGTTGAGTTAATGTTTTACGACTACAACACAAGTTCACAACTGTGATTTTGTCCCTAAACAAAAAAAACTACTACCATGGACGCGCATTCAATAGTGAAATTAAACGATCGCAAAAAAATACTCAAACGTAAGATAAAAGGAGTCTAACGCTAAAAAATACTGCGGTGTCCAATCCACTGGCGAGCACAATTTTTATACAATAATTGCATTTTCCACGTACGCTTGTCAAAGCTCTTTGTGTTGCAAAATTTTTATTCTAAATATGCTAATAAATAAAATTTTTGCTGCGCGTGTGCTTTATCTGACTACGGTTAAGCTAAAACAGTTATTTTTGATCTGTATTATGTAAGA
Source organism: Rhodophaea formosa (assembly GCA_963082605.1). Classification (NCBI taxonomy): domain Eukaryota; kingdom Metazoa; phylum Arthropoda; class Insecta; order Lepidoptera; family Pyralidae; genus Rhodophaea; species Rhodophaea formosa. The sequence continues at coordinate 18,331,912 of OY720207.1, forward strand.
AATCTATAATATCCGAATAACTAATAAATGTCGAGCTCTGTGGCGCAGCGGTCAACACGCTAGCCTGCGACACGGAGGTCCCGGGTTCGATCCCCGGTCAGGTCAATATGGAAAAAGATCTTTTTCATATTGACCTGGGTCTTGGATGTTTATCTATATAAGTATATATTATAAAATATAGTATCGTTGAGTTAGTATCCTGCGACACAAGTTCACAACTCACTGTGGGGCTAGCTCAATTTGTGTGATATGTCCCTATATATTTAAGATTTATTTAAGATTTAATTTAAACACCTATATTTCACATGTAGATATTATATAGATTTGAAAAGATTTTACCGAATAAAATTGCTTTAGCTTTAGCTTGAGATACTCAAGCAATTTTATACTTCAAATGAACAATATTCTGCTCATTCCATCAAGTATTTCGTAGAGGATATAAGCTCTACGAGAAATTGTAGAACCTCTACGAGAGTTCAAATAAAATTATTTTAATACGGTTTTTATCGCGTTTATTACATTATTTATACACCTAACGCTTCGAGCACTTTACAGTGTTCGTGGTCGCAGGTAGACTAAGTTGACATTTGTCTAGTATTTTATAAGAACTGCAAAATCTACCGCCTAAAATATTTATTGATAACGTTCCGGATGTACGCAGTATTGGCTCACGGTGTCTGAAGGTCTTGCAGTCTTCTGCTTAGCTTGAGATTTGATTAAATTGATGACTGGATCCCAAGCTGTTGGTAACTGCCAACCATCCTCTCTATTGAAATTAGGATGTTTTTTAATTTCAATAGCCTCACGAAGCATTCTTGGAATGTATCTGTTTTCTTTTGCAAGGACTTGAGGATTATCAAAACGCATATAGTGGTTGGGTTTGTCTAGGGCATGTTCACAGACTGCAGACTTCGTTGAGCGCCTATGCTTCATGTCAGCAATATGTTCTTTTATACGGGTACCGATGCTTCTCTTTGTTTGCCCAATGTATGATAAACCACACTCACAGTCAATTTTATAAACTCCAGCATCTTGTAACGGGATATTAGAGTTGACAGGTCTTAAAAGTTGGTTTATTTTCTTGTGCGGCTTGTAATAGGTCTTGATTGAAGCACGCTTAAGTATATTACCAATTTTGTCTGTAACTCCCTTTACATATGGTAAGATGGCAGGAAAGCGATCAACTGTGTGAGGCTTTGGGCGGCTTCTGTGATGTGTTTTTGGGAGGTTACTATTACAAGCCGCACAAGAAAATAAACCAACTTTTAAGACCTGTCAACTCTAATATCCCGTTACAAGATGCTGGAGTTTATAAAATTGACTGTGAGTGTGGTTTATCATACATTGGGCAAACAAAGAGAAGCATCGGTACCCGTATAAAAGAACATATTGCTGACATGAAGCATAGGCGCTCAACGAAGTCTGCAGTCTGTGAACATGCGCTAGACAAACCCAACCACTATATGCGTTTTGATAATCCTCAAGTCCTTGCAAAAGAAAACAGATACATTCCAAGAATGCTTCGTGAGGCTATTGAAATTAAAAAACATCCTAATTTCAATAGAGAGGATGGTTGGCAGTTACCAACAGCTTGGGATCCAGTCATCAATTTAATCAAATCTCAAGCTAAGCAGAAGACTGCAAAACCTTCAGACACCGTGAGCCAATACTGCGTACATCCGGAACGTTATCAATAAATATTTTAGGCGGTAGATTTTGCAGTTCTTATAAAATACTAGACAAATGTCAACTTAGTCTACCTGCGACCACGAACACTGTAAAGTGCTCGAAACGTTAGGTGTATAAATAATGTAATAAACGCGATAAAAACCGTATTAAAATAATTTTATTTAAATGTGTAACAATCGCGAAAACATAAGAAAACTCTACGAGAGTTCTCTATATAATATAAAAGTTTATTTCAAGGCGCTGTATTATGCAACGCTAGCGCCATCCAGCAATTATTTAGAAAGAAAAATGCCGTGGCAATCATCCAGCTAAAAGAAATCATCCAATTATTTGCCATTCCAATGGCAACCCACATAATTATGATAACCATATGCGCGAGAAAAAATAAACTTTATTTGATTAAAAAAGTAAATAAAGAGAATATTTACTCTCTCGACGACAGCACAGAGAAATGAATTTTGCCGACATTCGCAAAAGTAATTAAATCATACATCGGCGGCAGGAAGTAGCGAGTGCGACAAGTACGTAATAATGTCCCTTGTTACGAATCGAAGCGAAATTAATTACTTTTCGACTCCCGCTTTTGAGTAAATTAAAGGTTGGATGGAGCGGAATGAACCGCTTTATTGTGTATTCTATGATGGCCGTCGGGATCCTGTCTCCGAAAACAGGATACAATAATTACAATTCTTGTATAAGGGGAAGAGGGTCGTTTTCCAAAAATGATTTATCTGTACTATATACAAAAGGCTGACTGACTCGCTGACTTATAATCAAGGCGAATTTTTTGTCGTTAAGCTCCTTAAAAGGTAATTCAGAATGTGAAAACTAAAAAAAAAAGAAAACAAAATTGACATATCCATACAAAAATATTTAGCCGCTCGGTCAATTTGTATGGAAATATCAATTTTTTTTGAGTTTTCAGCAGTGGTCCGATAGGAAAAGTTGTTCAAAGTGACTGGCTAAATCACTCTTTTGACGGTCCTAAACGATATAAATTTCATAATGTATAAACGCCCAGCCGAAATTACTTTACCTAGAAATTTAAAATTTGGTACAACTTTTTTGGAACAAGAGTTCCAACACCGAGACAGGATTTTTAGAAATTCAACCTCTGAGCGGGTGAAATTTTATGCGGACGAAGTTGCGGAAAAATCGTTACCCTATTTAGAAATTCTAATGACGAACTCCGTGGCACGGTAATGGTTAACACGCCAGCCTACTACACGGGGTCCTGGGTTCAAACTTCGGTCAGATCATGATAAAATCATCATTTTCAGATTGCCTTGGGTCTAAGAAGTTTATCTATATGAGTATTTTCTAAAAAATATAGTATCGTTGAGTTAGTATTCTACGACACAGTTAAAAACTTACTGTGGGGCTTGCTCAATATTTGTGTGATTTCTCGTTAATATTTATTTGTTTAAGAATAATTTTCGAAGTTCGTTTAAAATGTAACAAACACCTTATTAAGATAAAACTTCAATTAAAAGCTAGAAAAATAAATTATCGCGGCACATTTAAAAACGATTATGCCCAGTCCATAAATTACAAGTACTATCACGATGTTCAAATTGCTCACAATCAACCAGCGATCACTGGTAATTTGTTTTTAAATGATAACGGCAAATTTGATTTAGGTAGGTCTGTTTTATAGGCAATACTAGGGCATAATTCAAGTTTTTTGTGCGAGCTTACGTTGTTTCATTTTAGAAGTGTCATTGGTAATGATTTTTTTTTAATTTTTCAATGTTTTTATGCGTATAAAAAGCATAATTTTATTAAGGTATTAAGCCTTAAACTAATTTACTAATACATTTTACTAAAACTAATTAAAAACTAAAAGTAAACTAAAAAAGTTAAAACTATTAAATAAAAACGATAGGTACATATAAAACAAAGCTAAAAATAAAAAATGTCCCGCAGGTCATTGACACACGAAAGGGTTCCCAGAATGCTGGCAGCATTGCCACGTTGAATGGCAATGCTTATCCTCTGTCCTAGAAAATTACCAGCCCTCTGGTTGGTAATGACTAATTTTTGACTTTTTATAAAATGAGGAAGTTACTACCTAGTTATTTAATCTGTCAATATCAAAGTGTTTTATCATCATCATCATCTGGCCCTCTTGCTCTCCGTACTGCCAGAGCCATATTAAGCCAGAACAGTCAGAGGATTTGGCTTACTCTCCACGCTGGCCAAACGGGTTGAAGAGGTCTCTTTGATGTTTATAAGCTTTGTTTAGCTTGTTTCCTAAATAGCTTTCTTCGAAATCCACAGGAAGACTTGGAGTGGTCCTATTCTACTCTGCTGGGAACCACACGCCTGTGTGCAATAGGGTGGTTCCAAGTTTTGAAAAATATGTCAAATCATAATAGGTAGCATAAAACATTTGCATTACAATCTGTTTTTTTTTTTTTTGTGAATTTGTTTCCTTACCTTGCAAATCAACATTACAGTTTAAAAAAAAACAATGAAATGAAGCCGCCAATGACAAAATAGTTGCTCCGTTTCAATAGGTCAGCTCAGTTGGTCGTCAGAGGCCGAGAGGCGGTTCCGAAGAACTCTGACACCAGGATGTGCATGGTCGACTGAACGTGTCGCCTACACGTAACGATGATGAGTTGGTCTATTTGGAACAATATTTTCCAAAATAGAATTTAATGATCTACTAGTTGGTTAGATTGGAACAAATCCTTTTATCGATTTCTAATTTACACAACCAGTTGGTTGGCTTAGTTAATTGGAGTGGAAGTACTGCAGACATGGAGTAAAATTCGTAATACAAATATCATTATCATCATCATCACGTCTTTCTAGTCTCCACTGCAGGAGCACGACCCTCTCTGTACAGAGTCAGAGGATTTGGCCTACACTCTCCACGCTGGCCAGACGGGTTGGAGAGATAATATAAATATGTTTAAATTTAATCTTCTTCTTCTTTTCGGTCGATGGCTCAAAATGTCTAAAAAATCCTATATTTTATCCCTCCAGTAAGTTGCTATAGCCACGCCACTTGCTGAGGCGTAGTTGAGGTCGTACTTTGTGCAGGTAGTGGGGCACATGGGGCACGACATGAGGTGTGACATGGTCTGGTCTCTCTCACCACATTCACACTGAATGTTATTTTGGTCGATGTAGCCCCACTTGGCTAGGTTATGCTTACATCAGCCTACCCCAGTACGTAGGCGGTTAAGACTTTTCCATGTAGCCCATGGGAGTTGAGATCCCGGAGGAAGCTCTTCAGATGGGGGGATATAGTCAGTGGGAGGTGGAAAATCTTTGCGCCAAAATTGCAGTCGGGTTGATCTTGGGTCGCCATCAAGAGGTCTTGTAGTTTTTATAAAACTATTACGGCTTTTAAGTCTGTTGGCAGAAGGCTGTATTCCATGCAAGGGATGTCTTGGGTCTGACTCTTGCTTCTCTTTTTCAATACCGCAGGTGATATGTCTCCGAACCGAAGGTGGCGCAATTGCTGCAATAGGATATAAGAGTTCGAGCGGTGTTGGCATTTAAATTTAATTAGACTGACTGATACTCGGATAGTGATTTTTTATTTGTAAGCAAAATATTATATTATTGTGAGTTATGTTAAAAATACATATTACCCCTCATCCAATACTCCACGAAACTGGGAAGAGTTTTGTGAAATATCAGATGGCACTGATGAATCGTTCGTGCGAGCTTGTCATTCATAAGACATTAGTCTTGACACTAATGAACATGTCCCTGCGAATTTATTTTCGCTAGTAACGGAGGCCTAACTGCGCTTGGAAGTACAGCCTTATATATAACAGGCAAAATTTCCTTTTTTGTATAGACCTTTTCCATTATGATAAAATCCAAAATTTTAAAAAAGGATTGTAAAAGAAAACTGCTGGTCTTATTGTACAATTTATACAAATTTTAATATTTAAAGTAGAAATGTTGTAAAACTTACTAGCACAAAGGGTACTACTTACTAGCACAAAGGGTAATACACCCAAAATAACACTGGCCACTTTGATTAACAATAAACAATTGTTGTTGTTTTATTGTAGTGGTACTAGCAACAAGCTATTGTTGTTTTTAAATTTCAAAATATGTTCTACAATTATCTAATTTTCAGTAAGATATCACTTTAAAAAAAACAAAAAGATTTTTAAAAATGTTCCGTTACAACCTAGTCCTAAAAACTAAAAATGTTTTCTTATCTTGCCTTGTCACCGACTATCCAATCACACAGCATCGAAATCAGCTAAAGTCGCTTTAAGTATTTGGCAGTATCTCACATCGTACTTAGCAAGTATCATCCTCAAAGCAAATAAAAACGATCCTTGACCCTGTATGTAAGATAAAAAGACGAGGGAATCTCTCTATGTTAGAAATATCAAGGCGAAATAATAGTGTATTAAGCAATTAATAAATAAGGGACGGAATTTAAGCGAGGGTCATAGATTAATCGAGAGCAAAAGTAGGATTCATGACGAGCGTAACGCGTGATTCAAGTCTTAGAATCCTGAGCGACGCTAGTGATTCATGACAATTGATACAATCCGTTTGTCATGAATAAACATAAAGGTACTTAAAGTAATTTAAATGCACATAAGTGTCTTCTAAATTCAAACACCAAGATAGCAAAATAGTAATTCACTGTTTTTAGTGAAAAAGATAAACTTTTTAGAGGGTGAATTGTGTAAAATAAATTTAAGGTCATACTTGAGTTGAAACTTGAAAGGTTTTATACAAGACGTTGAAGGAAAGCCATGTAGCAGTATTACGTACTGGAACACGTCCATAAACATCGCCATAAAACAAAGACAACACTAAAGTGACATTGAAATTTTACTCCACCGCGACTGGTTTCACAACCTTGGTTTATATTCAATGAACATTCGTGCAACGCTGTCAGTTCGATTTGCAGAAGCTTGTTTATTTTCATAATGTTTTCGTGATAGGAGTATATCGAACCACTTTTAACGTAGGTACCCATTACACAAATCGTTTTTGTAAAGTAGAGCAGGCTGTTTGCAGTGTTGAATGTGTTGATTAAAAAAAAAAAAATTTTACCTAGAAATAAAAATACGAGAAATTCGTCAGTTTTTGACAGAATCGTAAAATTTTCGAGGAACAAATTGAGAGAAGATTTGCTCTTTTCTAATAAAAATATTAAAAGCGTGCATTCGTAAAATTAATTGTCACATTTAATTCGTTATAATGCAAGCAAATCCATGACATTTTGTTTTTATATTAAAGAAAATGGAGACATGAAAACTGAAGAAATAGAAGTCAAAATGGATTTGGCCAGCAGACCAGCTAACAAGAACAAGAATGATACATTATTTTGTAAGTATAATTTTTGTGCATTTTGATAACTTTCTTTCATATCTTATTTGAACTCGCCTGTAACAAACTAGCAATATAATTAGATCAGTTTTATTAAATTTAGTAGTTTTTTTCCTGCTTTATAGTTTTATGTTTCATGATCATATGGTACTAGCTGTTACCCGCGGCTTCGCCCGCGTAATTTACAGCCTATGTCCTTCTCGGTACCCTAAGCTATGTGTATGCAAAATTTCATGATGATCGGTTCAGTAGACACGGCGTGAAGCGTAACAAACAAACAAAAAAATAAACTCACTTTCGCATTTATAATATGAAGTTAGGAAATTAGCATTAAGATAGTTAGGATAAGGATAGTTAGGATTAGGATAGGAATAATTTTTATTGGGTACTTTAGACATTTCATTTCATTTCATTTTATTCATTGCATTTTCACACTGTACAGGTCTTACAATACTACAGTCATTTAACAATTGTAGGTACAACATGAACCCTGTCGGGCATCGCAACACTATCAATGGAACGGCATGCGGATATATTTATTACTTGAATGCGAATCTATTTTATAAAAAAAAAAAAAAAGTCAAGTACAATGTATATTAAAACGAGGCTAATTTCGTGAATATATACTATTTTATAAAAAGTCAAAGTATATTATATTGGACTATCTATTTAGTTACAGGAACCGTATTGAAAATGTTTATTATTTGAAAGATTAATATTATTTACGCAGTGTTAATGGTGCCTATTTTTATTATAGTTATTTGATTAATATTTGATTTGAATGTCATGATATTAGATGTCTAGGCTAGATGTTACTTAGTTATGTACTTATAATTTAACTACTTATATTATAACAAATAAAATAAAATAAAAATAAATGTCAAGAAAATATTGTAGATCAAATGTCAATAAACTTATCGTCAAAGAACTCATTCAACGTGTAATAGGCTTTATCTAAAAGTAATAATTTTAAATTGGTAATAAATTTTGAGTCCTTTTCTTCTGCTCTTAAATTGTCGGGTAGGGTATTATATACTTTTGTAGTCATGGCAAGCGGGCCAGAACTAAAGATTTCTAATTTGGAGGCAGGCATTATTAATTTATTCTTCTTCCTAAGTGGATAGCGTCGCGGCAAGTCGTCTTTTTTTGTATAGAATTGAGGATATTTACGTACGAATTTGCAAGCCTCTAAGATAAATATACATGGTAATGTCAATATTTTTAAGTGTTTGAACTGTGGTTTACAGCTATCTGTGTCTTTAATGTTAGTAATTATTCGTATGCATTTCTTTTGAAGGATGAGCAGCTTATTTGCGTCCGTACTATTCCCCCAGAGTATTACTCCGTATGTTAGCCAAGAGAAAGCATACGCATAATAAGCTGTTATCGCGGTTTTGCTATTCGTCGTCTTTTTTAATTCTCGGAGTGCGTATATGAATGACAGTTTGGCTACCATTATTATATAGCTGTCTGTGCTATATAAGAAGCATTAACGCAGTACACCACCACTAAGCACAGTATTGTCTACTTACAAAACGAAAAAAGAAATTAAATTTCCGTAAAAGATTGAATTTATATTTTGTTGTTTGTCCCTCAAGTTGCAAGTTGGACTTTTTATTTATCTTCTTTTCTTAGTAGATACAATATATACTAACTCAACTATACCATATTTTATAATAGATATTTATTTATTAGGTAAACATCCAAGACCCGAACCAATCTGTAAAAGATCGTTTTCCATCATGACCTGGCCGGGAATCGAATCCGGGGCCCTTCGTGTCATGCTGGCATGTTAACCACTATGTCACGGAGCCTGTTATCGATCTCAAAATTGAATCGTACCAACAAGGAAATGGAAATCATCTAAATTTCCTTGTTGGTACGATGCTGCTTATGCAGGAACAGCTGCAAAAAAGTCGGAGTAACCCTAGACAGAAACAAACACGAAAACAAGAAGTGGGAATTCCTCCCACGGTATTTCTGAATACCTAATTAAATTGATACGTTCCTTTTAGTCACTTTAAGTTTTATAGTATTTTTGTGCCATTGAAATTTAAATAAATAAATAATAAATTTATATGCCTAAACTTAGCCATAAGTAATTATTGACGTCAACAAATATTTTTTGTTGTAAAAATTGTAAACACAAATATGACAATTAATAAGCGTTCAAAGAAACTTATATTAACCCTAGACAGCTAACCTTCGTCGATTCGACGAGCACTCGATCCTAATATCGCTATATCTTTTCGGCGCGCGTGCTGATCTTCATGATGTTTCTTGTCAACTCAGTGCTGGCCGAGTTCTTCCATGTGGTGACGGCTTTTTGGCGGTAAGTACATTATTTGTCGATATATTACGAAAATAGTCGTCGTTTCAACGTATGGTTAGGTTGTGTGTATATTTTTTTACGACTGTCATAATCATTTTACATCATTTCACATGGGTTTCCAAAAGGTTTTGACTAAAAATGATATTTTGGCGTGTTTATTATTATCAGAGGAAGATGTTGGTTTTTTGGAGGAATCTGGGAGCGAAATAGAAGCCAATGTATAGGCTGATAATGTGTAAACCGGTACCCAAGACGAGCCTTTTGATTGTTAAGGTAATCACCTTAAAAGTAAAGATTGCTCGTCATCTGCTATTTTCGACAATACGCGAGAGTCACATACACTTCCAACTCTATCGGAATAAAAATATTTCTGTATTTTGAACTTCTCACAAAACAACATTCCAAGTCGGAGCCGTCACGTTTGGGTCATGAATAACGTTAATACTTCAAGAAAAACCGCTGAAATCAAGTTGACGGTCAGTTATCCTCCACTAGTGACAAACTACCCCTCGAAGCTCCAAATAATAAAAGAAAAAGAAAAATTTATGGTCTATGTTCCTAAAAAAAGGCACTTGACAAAATATTATAGCTCAACATGCAACACTGCTATTTGTGCTTGTTATTTGTGGTGAACATAAAGTTGATTTTTGCCTACGATGTGCCTTAAAATATTGAAAAGTGTTTTTTTTTTAAATTATAAGACTTTTGTCAATCATGTTAGACAAAGAAAAAACTTATATTTTTTTTTGATATTTTTTAAATATTTTTTATTCATGTATGTGTCTCATTAATCTCTAAAAACGAATACCTTCCTTTATAGAGAATAAAATAAACATTTTCTTTTTAAACGATATAAATTTATTGTTTAATTTAATCAAATAGGACCTGTTTAAAGATTTAATCACTAATAATTTACAAAAAAATATCCCCATAAATATAAAAAACCGCATCGAATATTGCTCGTCGTTTCGACGAATGGTTAGCTTTAAAGGGGTATGAGCGAAGGTTAGTTGTCTAGGGTTAAATAAACGATTGAATCTTGAATCTATGGACAAATCACACAGATTAAGCTAGCCCAAAAGTAAGTTCGAGATTTGTATTATGGAATACTAACTCAACGATACCATATTTTATGATAAATAATATAGACATCCATGACCCAGGTCAATTTGAAAAAGTTCATTTTATCTTGACCTGACTGGGGATCGAACCTGCGACCATCCGTGTCGCAGGCAGGCGTGTTGACCGCTGCGCCATGGAGCTCGTCGACACTTTTGTCGGTGAAGCTCCCTCCATCTTCCTCTAACCTCTGCTAATCTTATAGCCCCTTGCTTTGAAACACTTCCCACTTTTTCCTTTATTTGTTTGAAATAACTGTGTTAAGGATTTCCCTTGTCCCTTCTTCTTTCTATTTTGTCTGCTGTAATAGTTTTCATAAGCTGGTCGTGTTACAACAGGCGTTCTATCAAATTACCTCTTCGATTTCCTATTGTAAATAAAATCGGTGCTTTGCTTAAAACCTCTTCGCTTATTATTTTATCCATGCTAGCTGGATGGCTAAAATAATGAGTACTTGTTTTTGTTTGTTTTTCATTGTATCATTTTTCACCAGCAAAATTCAGTTATATCAATTTTAAATGCACGAAAAAAAAATGCGTCTTGTAAACTAATAAGTGTGTATTAGAATTTTAGATTTAATTATTTGCAAAGAACGTGTTCAAAAGTTTTTATTTTTGTCTTGCCACGGTAATTTTATCACATTTCAATGTATGATATCCACGTAAATAAAATACGTCTTGTTAAAGAATAAGTGTGTGAAAGAATTGTAGATTTAATTATTTGCAAAAATCGTAGATACCTACACAATTTTTATTATTGAAACAACCAATATAATTTTATCACATTTCATCATCATCATCATCAGTTCTTTTTAGTCTCCACTGCAGGAGCACGACCCTCTCTGTACTACCGGAGCTAGATACCAGCCTGAGTAGTCAGAGGATTCGGCCTACACTCTCCACGCTGGCCAGACGGGTTTGAGAGGTCTCTTTGATGTTAATAAGCTTTGTTTAGCTTGTGTCTCTCCTTAGTCGCCTTTTACGACATCCACGGGATGACTTGGAGTGTTCCTATTCTACTCTGCCGGAAACCATACGGCGCATCACATTTCAATATATGTCGTAACATTAACAATGCCTAGAATAAGGAACCAAATAATCAGATCAAAAAGGAAAAAAACAAATTAAATTCAGACGACAAACGACTCGGCGAGCAGTAGTTTGCCTACAAATATATCTTTTAAAGCGCTTTAGCGAGCGAAACTCACTGTCTCCAACTTGTTAAGTACCAAGTGATTGCAAATAAAGATAAACTAAGTATTTGGTAATGAAAACATGCTGAGCTTATCTTGAGAGCAAGTTATAAAATGCTTGTAGTGCTGAGGAAACTATACTTGTACATTATCGTATGAAAAAAGTTCAAGATGTTTGAAGCTTCATTACAAAGTTTGTTTTATTCGTAACTACATATTTTTTGCATCTACTGCTTATGTTTGTAATATGGGTTTTACATGCATAAATGCATATGTCTTTGTTTGATAACTTACCTATATTTACGTATTATTTATTTATTACCCAACTGACCTACATAAGAGGTTTAAGTTTTTAAGGCGTATGTTATTGTATGTGAGCGTAAATGAACTGAAGGTCCGTTTAAATAAAATTTAGAAAATCTCTAAAAATGAAACATCCTTACTCTCTACTAATATTATAAATGCGAAAGTGAGTTTGTTTGTTTGTAATGCTTTCACGACCTATACATTGAACCGATCATCATGAAATTTTGTATACACTTACGAGTAGGTTAGGGTACTGAGAAGGACATAGGATATATCACGCGGGTGAAGCCGCGGGTAACGCCTAGTTGTCCATAAAAGAAACACAATATTAAGACAATTTAAATGTTCATATCTGATTAATTTATTTATTTATTACACTTTACTGCAAATTAAGAAAAGATTACAAGAAAATAAAATGGGACAGGAAAACATATAACCATGACTAAACCGAAATTGCCAACCTTTTTATGTTTAAAAAGAAATGATTAGAATATTTCCTACTTTACAGATCCTTCAAAAATTTACGAAAAAGAGTACATAGCTTCCAGAAGCGTGTACAAAGGCCGATGTGCAACTTTCCAAGCTTCGATGAAGCTTACTGTCACCATAGGTCAGTGTTTCGGACTCAACCCTGTTTTGGGAGTTAGTGACATGGATCCGTCCAAACTCAGGTAAGGTTCTGCCTTTACTTGCTTTCCTTCCTGACTTTGCTTGCTTTTGCTTGATCACTGCATGCTTTCCTCTGCATGTCAGGGTGCATGCATCTTAGCTAAATTGATGCATAAATGGTGTAACTTTTAATAAAAAGATTCTGACTACGTGCAACCCCTTTTTTTTTCATTTATTTACTTAGGGTCAGTAAATAAATGAAAAAAAAGGGGTTGCACTCCGGGAGTGCAGGCAGTAGTGAGAACTTGAATATTTACTCTGTTTTTCGATCAGGTCACGTGTCCGTCTTACAAATTTTCAATCTGACGAATCTGTCGGTCACGTGACCTGGTTGCGATTGCGAGTCAACATTTTTTTCCCATCACAAAAAGTGCACAGCGCCGCTAAAGAAGTTTTCACTTTTTTGTCTGGAAGGACAAAAAAGACTGAGATTATTCACTTTTTATACTTTGCTTAAAATGTACTGATAAATTTAAATACGCAAGTTGTAAAATTTAGTGTTTGTCATACGCATGTTACTTCTATACCGGTCTATAAGAAAAGAAAAACGTAAAATTTATCAGCTGTTACTGCTGCAGCAAATATCTAAGGATCAATAGGTCAATAGGTCATGTGTAGGGCATGCACCCGGTTCTACCCGGTTCCAAAATACCCGGGTATACCCGGTTCTTTCAAGGTATCTGTAAAACGGGTTCTGACAGTAGAAAACCCGGTTTGGACATAGAGAATAAGATTTTTGGTATCTAGCTGTGTCTCAGAACCAGATACCAAAAATCTGGAACCGGTTCCGGTTCTGCATGCCCTAGTCATGTGACTAGCAACCCATCACCATTTTGATTAAATTTTCAAACAAAACGCCAGATATCCCGCTTGACGTTGTCTTCGAGTCTTAGCAGGCTTAGGTTCTGTCTACTCCGTAAGTAAAAAGACGTGATAAAATGTGCGAGATATATGTATGTGGAAATATAAATATAACTGAAGTATTAGATAAGCCTATTGACTAAAAAAAATTTCGTATCTCTATGTAAAGACCTGCCAAAAATAAACACAATAGTGACCGAAATACATTTCTAAACAATTTCAACTCTTTCAGATATAGAAGTTTTAAAGACACATATTTTTAGACGTTAATTTTTAGACGTGAAAACGCACTGCTGAACTTGAACTGGCGGCTCGAGAACTTTGTTTGGTAGCTATACGAAATATTACGTTTGTGGTAATGGTTTCATAATAAAAGTTTATATAAATTTAGCGGACTACAATACAGTATAATTGTAATTTAAGATTTTCATACTTTGAAAAATGGTGCTATTCACCCAACTTTAAAGAAGCTTTAAGAACACTTAATGAGTCGATATCAAATTAAAAGTGGTTTTTATAGTGTTTTTAGATAGAAATTAGTATCATTAAAAACAAATTTTATATAATCTTAACATTAGGCAAATACCGAATTTAATGAAATGAAATATAAAGGTGAAAATAAACTTATTTTCAAGTGTTTATTTATTATCATCATCATCCGAGCGTATTCCCGGTTGGATCCTAAGTATTAATACTTCTAAGCCTGAAGTCCGCTAGATATAGCTAGATATCCTAAATGATTTGACAAGGTTACTGGTTTTTACACAGAGCGACTGCCGTCTGACCTTCACAACCCAAAGGGTACTAGGGTACCTATATAGTTTAATAAACATATTTTAGGTTATTATTGCGATCCGATTATATTTCAAAAGTTTTGTGATTTAATACCTACTCAATTAATTAATAATTTAGATACCAAACAAATTAAGTAAGGACTAAGCAATTATACTCTCGATGTATTTTCATTTGAATTTAAATATTTCTAGTTTTAACCTTTTTTTTCTATATTTTTTTTATTGATAGAAGCAATTTCATGAGGTCGTAAGATAATATCATAACTAGCTGATACCCACGGCTTCGCCCGCCTGACATACAGTCTATGTCCTTCTCAGTACCCTAACCTATGTGTATGCAAAATTTCATGATGATCGGTTCAGTAGATACGGCGTGAAAGCGAAACAAACAAATAAACAAACAAACTCACTTTCGCATTTATAATATTAGTTGGAAAGTTAGGATAGTTGGGATACTATTTCTTTTTGTACAAATCTGATTCATCTTATATTGGCTGTTGAATTTGAAAGTTCAAAGAAATTTATCCATCCATAGGCAATTTACAATATTTTGAAGGGTTAATAAGAATAAGGGTCTTTTATATCATGAAACCTTTTTGACCTACAAAAATCACTGATGCGTAAAAAACAATATTTTCGAGGGTCCTTGATAAGGCCACTTGATTTTGAGGGTGCTTGTATGGATACAAAATGATGAGAATGTAAAATTTCTGGCAAAGAGTTGATGGAGTGGCCTGCTTAAATTCGGTACTCGTTTAAGGGTGCCGTACCTAAAGGGCTTTTATGATCTGCGTATACTTTTTTTCCCTTCTGCCAGACCAGCCTTGGCGAACATCTGAGGAATCATACAATAGGCGATGCAGCTAGCAATCCATCACTGTTTTGATTCTGTTTTCCATCTACAAGCTAACCAACATTCTAAACGTGGCCTTTCGGCTTAATAAACTTGGGCTCTGTCTACTCCGTAACGGACAAAGACGTGATATTATTATCAATGTACCTAGGGAAAAACGGGAAATTATCTGTCTAAATCTCAGATAACCGTCCGTCTATCAAAGGGCTCTCTCTGTCAAGCCGTACCAGTTAAAGACCGGTTTATGAGAATAAGTATACATATATATTTTGCCGCTTTAACAACAAATATTAAAAATTGTTTTATTTGTGCTAAGGTCTTGATTTTGTCAAAGTTGCTCCTTATTAACCCCTCATTTATTATGGACACGTCAAACCACAGATAATTAAGAAAAATAGTGTGAATACAATAAAAAAATCGTTAATCTCACTAGAGTGGTCACATGAAAAAGGTAACAGAGTCTAAATAAAAATATTCCTTTTATTTTTAAATAAGATAAATTTCGTACACAGTGCGTTTTTAGGGTTCCGTAGTAAACAAGGAACCCTTATAGTTTCGCCATGTCTGTCTGTCTGTCTGTCTGTCTGTCTGTCCGTCCGCGGTTTTACGCAGAGACTATAAGTACTAGAAAGCTGTAATTTGGTATGAGTATGTATATTAATCATGGCAAAAAAGTGGTGGAATAAAAACTTGAAAAAAATTTTTTTTTAGGGTAGCTCCCGTACAAGTAAAGTGGGGGAGTAATTTTTTTTTCACTATTTACCCATCGTGTGGGGTATCGTTAAAAAGGTCTTTGAAAAATATTGTGAGGTTGAGAACACCATTTTTCGATTTAGGGATCCGTTTCCGAAATATTTGGTTTTAAAGTGCGAATTTTTGTTAGAGGTAAGCGTCCCCCCCCTCTATCTGCTAAACGATCATATATAGATAAGTGAAAAAAATTACAGCAGTAGTATATATACTGAAGTTGAAAGGAAAACTATCAAAGCTGAGTACTAAGTACAAACTAAAAAGTTATAGGCAACCAACTTATAAACTGTAAAATTTCATACTATTTTCAGTGTTAGATGTTTTTGGTCGTTAAACTGTAAGGTGCGAGTGTGAATAGTGTGAACTCAAAGTTGTTATTCGCAACTACGGAACCCTACACTGCGCGTGGCCCGACACGCACTTGGCCGGTTTTTTTATTCACTTAATATGGTGGGTATGGAGGAGCCCGATGGTCCAGTGGGTGTGAGCTCTATGAGCGCTTACGTATGTTAAGCAACCTCTGGTGCAGTCCCTACTTGGATGGGTGACCGCAAGTAGCATAAAAAAATGTCTCGAGCTCCTCCGTGCTTCGGAAGGCACGTTAAGCCGTTGGTCCCGGCTGTCATCGTTGGTGGCAGTCGTTAAGCTATGTTAGATGCCTTAAGGCAGCTTGAAAAATCTGACACCAGTGTTGGCCACTTACACATACGAAAAACAAAAATGGTGGGTACAACGTTGTAACGCAACCAATTGTGTTATATATGTGTCAGAATATATCGTAAAATTATAGGTTGAGACCACATGACACTATAATTACTCATTCTCTTCATCATGCAAAAATAAACTTTTTTGTAATTTTTGGTTTACAGATTTCAGTTTATGTCATGGAGGTGTTTCTACAGCGTTTTGTCTATCATGGCACAGTTATCGATTGTCATTCTGTGTATCCTGAAAATGTTCAGGCAAGCTGAATCGTCCCTGTCGTCTAACAGTAGGTACCTAAATAGATTTCTCTATTACTGCATTTGAGTAAACTTGAACTTTGTTATTGATGTTCTTCGTTAGATACCTAATTATAATTAAGTTTTATCGATAACTATATCTAATACTATAAAATATAATATTGACGAGTTAGAAGATCCCATGACATAAGTTCACAACTTATTATAAAGGTAACTTAATCTGTGTGATTTGTCGCTCTATGTTCATTAACTAGAAACTTATCAGAGACTTTGTCCGCGTAACTTATAGTATATGTTACCCGCAGATAAATTAGCTTTCTATGGGTATTTTTTTAAAATAGTCCTATTCATTAGATTCAGTCCTATAGAGGAGCCCGATGGCCTAGTTGGTGTTAGCATTCGCAGTGCTTTCGCATGTTAAGCAACCCTGGGCGCAGTCCCCACTTGGATGGGTGACCGCAAGTGGCATAAAAATATCTCGGGCCCCTCCGTGCTTCGGAAGGCACGTTAAGCCGTTGGTCCCGGCTGTCATCATTGATGGCGGTCGTTAAGCTATATCAGATGCCTTTAGGCAGCTTGAAAAAATCTGACACCAGTGTTGGCCACTTACACACACAAAAAACAAACAAAACAAAGCCTATTCAGAGCAAACAAACAATTACATCTTTCCTCTTTATGATATTAGTATAGAAGTGTAAATAAATTATTATGGGACCTATAAAACAAGTCCAGAAATGCATTTTTTTGTTTCATAATATCCAAAAGTTTATTCCTGCTCCCAATAAACCTTCCATATCTGACTGACTTAATTTGAAACTCTGTGACCCACGTTCCATATATATCTTTAATTAAAAAACTCATTTCACGTTAATAAAGTGTCTGGCTCCCTTTGTCACTTTTTTCTTTGAAGTTCGCTCGAAATGTTTGCTGAAGTAGACAACGGGGCCTTAGACTATAGAGCTAGCGAACACACTTTGTACATAGCAGCAGTTTGATTCAGCTTTTTAATTTGATGGGATAAATTAGGCCACATAATATGTAATTAACACGTGGGATGATAGGGTGCGCTAGTCAGGTGTTTCGCCATACAAATTCTGTAGGGTGATGACTCCGTTGTTCGGTATATTCTATCAATTTGTCTTGTCGCTATCTATGCTTGTGTGGAAACATAATTGTAAAATGACAAGTACTTAAAAAGTTATGAGTCTCAAAACATTCCATTTCAACACGTAATTTAACGCAACTTTGGACACAATTAAATACCGGAAGGAGTATAAAATCTCTAAAACAAAATTCGTACAAGCATAGTTTGGTTATTAAAAAAAAAATATAACTTTAACTTTAATTAAAACATTCAGCTGTTTTATCACAAGAATAATTATCCCAAACGCATACTCGCGAACTTTTAGACGACGACGATTTAGATTTTCAACAATATTTAAACCCTTTCAAAGTGTTAACAGTTTCAACATGTAACCGTTTCAAAGGGTTACCGATTGAATCTGTAACCCTTTATACCGGTTAACCTTTTAAATGGGTTTTCCATCACTGCTTCTCCAAACAAACAATGCCTTACAGATTCCCCCCATCTTAATATCCATACTGATTCATATTATTTTTTTTATTTTATATTATTAAATCTATACTAATATTATAAACAGGACAGATTTTATTGTTTGTTTGTATTGAAACTACTGGATTTTTTCACCTATAGATAGCTAAGCGGATGACACAGGCTATAGTTAATGCGACTGAACTTGCTGGAAAATTACTGGTACTATACCTATATATGCAAAAGTAATTATGTATGTTAATATTCTCACACTTTGACTATTAAACGAATCGTCATGAAATTTTCCATACACGATACGACACGATACACGAACCCGTGATCTTTTCCGTACCCGTGTACGGAAAAGATCACGGGTTCCATTTTACTTCATCTCATAAAAAATACTGTTCTTGAGGGATCAATATCAAAGATAGCGGAGCCAAAAGCGGAAGCTATATGTATAATTTTTTTTATTTTCATGTTGCAATAATGACTTACATTATTATTATTTCCAGCTTTCCTAGTATTCAGTAGCACCAACTGCATCACGACAATCATGTTTTTCCGAATTTCGAGAAAATGGCCGCGGCTTTGCCAGCACATTGCTAAGACGGAGGCCGTTGACCCCAACATGGACGGCAATTTAGTGCGGCGATGTAATGCGTTTTGCATTATTATACTGTCACTGGCATTAGGTTAGTAGCTCTTTTATAAAAGACTAATTTAATCTTCTGATTAAATTAGTCTTTTATAAAAGAGCTACTATATAAAAGACTAATTTAATCTCTCCAATCCGTCTGGCCAGCGTGGAGAGTGTATATAGGCTAAATCCTCTTACTGCTCTGGCAGTACAGAGAGGGTCGTGCTCCTGCAGTGGAGACTAATAAAGACCTGATGATGATGATGATGAATCTTCTGATTACATAATCCTAATCTTAATCCCATCCTAATCGTAACTAATATTATAAATGCGAAAGTGAGTTTGTTTGTTTATTTGTTACGCTTTCACGCCGTATCTACTGAACCGATCGTCATGAAATTTTGCATACACAGTTAGGGTACTGAGAAGGATATAGGCTATATATCACGTGGGCGGAGCCGTGGGTAACAGCTAGTACTATTTGAATTTCTTTGAAAGGGCCATTAAGGCTTCTCTTAGGATGTATATATGCATAAAAATATCTGTAAAAGTAAGCGCTATGAGAGTGGTAAGCAAAGATAGCAGGCAGAGAGTTAGCTCTCTACCTGCGCTCTTTGCTCAGCACCACGACTTTAGTAATAAAAAGAACTCGTAATTCTGTTTTTCAGACCAAAAATACGTCGGATATAATTATTCTTACATTTAAAATTCGATATACCAAGTGACATATCATGTTTTTACTTAGGAATGATTAAATTTAATGTCTTGATGTGAACTTATTGAAGAATAATATCATCAATTTACAGTGGAGCATGTACTGTCAGATTTATCAACTGCATCCGGGATCATGGACGGATGTTCTTTCAAAGGCTACCAGGGCTTCATCGTGATAAGCTTTCCGTGGATATTTGACGTGATTCCGTACAACGATGTCCTAGGAGTGATGGCTCAGGTAAAAATCCTTAGTTGTCCTACTTGGATCTTCACAATTTGTTCGTTCTAATGTTACTGGTGTAAGAATGCATTGGTTCCGATAAGTCGTTAATAGTGACGGTCTAAGTCACCCCTTTATGGCAATGGTTTTGATTGGGTGGGAACTGCGCCCCCAAACCATCCCATTGAGCTTTAAATTTAAAATGTGTAATATAAGATCGTCAGTTTCTTTGATTGGCGGTGGGATTGGCCCCCACAAATTTTACTGTACTATAATTTATTTTATAATATAATAAATAGATACCTCCTAATACAGCTTTACATCCAAGACCTTGTATTCCACGTTGGCCTGGCGGAGTTGCACTTGAGACACCGCAGTTAAAAAGTAGTTCCCATTGAGGAACAAAGATTTTGAAATTGTTTCTGTCACATTTTAAGAAACTAGTTTTCACATAGATATCAGAATATTTAGTGAGTTTTCACCTGCAGCTCCTTTCGCGTTAGTGTCGAACCCTCGGGAATAGTACCTTTCTCCGGGATGACGGGTAGCCTATGTCCTTCTCCGTACTCCAGACAACGTGTATGTAAAATTTCATGATGACCGATTCAGTAGATACGGCGTGACAGCGTGACAAACACACAAACTCACTTTCGCATTTATAATATTAAGTTAGGTTGGCAAATTATGCTACAAAAACTCCCCCTATTTTTTATTCTCATCATCATCATCATCAGGTCTTTCTAATCTCCACTGCAGGAACACGACCCTCTCTGTACTACCAGAGCCCTATACTAGCCTGAGCAGTCAGAGGATTTGGCCTACACTCTCCACGCTGGCCAGACGGGTTGGAAAGGTCTCTTTGATGTTAATAAGCTTTGTTTAGCTTATGTTTCCTTTTACGACATCCACGGAATGACTTGGAGTGGTCCTATTCTACTCTGCCGGGAACCACACGGCATTTATTATATTATTTCATTTATATTATTTTTATTCTACAGCTCATCAATATCCAATGCGCGTTCAACTGGAACTTTGCTGACGTGTTTGTCATCTGTATAAGTTTGTACCTGACTTCAAGGTTCGAGCAGGTTAACCGCAGGGTAGAAGCTGTTAAAAGGAAGGTAAACACATACACTCTGGAGCCTTATTAGAGACACTGAGATTTTTTTAACAAGTCTTTCGACTAACGATGTAAAATGATTTTGCTTGCTTGACACCAACATTTTTTTGACGCATTCACTGGATATGAGTGTTTCTGTTTGCTTCCGGTAGAGTAGAATATTACCACTTTAATTCTTCCAGTGGATGTCGTAGAAGGTGACTTATGAAACACAAGCTAAACAAAGCTTATAAACATCAAAAAGACCTCTTCAACCCATCTGGCCAGCGGGGAGACTGTAAGCCCAATTCTCTGTCTGCTCTTGCTAATGTAGGGTACAGAGAGATTTATGTTCCTGCAGTGGAGACGCAAAAATACTTGATGATGATGGTGAGTGTTTCTCTAACCTAAATTGAGCCAATCCTCTAGGATTATCAAATATTTTTTTTTTTGTAGAGACAAAGTGTAAATGCTGCATTGTTAATTGATGGCTTAATGCTTATAATTCGATATTACTAGTGTCTTTTGTAAGCTGTATACCTTGTGAGTCTTATCACAGCTCACAGTCGCCATAAAAAAGGCTATAGGTAAGTGAAACCAAAACAACATAATGTTACTATCAAATCTGCTCTCAAAATTTTACGAGTTCGTAGAAAAATACGACCTGTATAGGAAAATAGGTGGACAGGCGGACAGCGGAACCGACGGACATATTATTATTTTTTTGCCCAAGCGGAAATGGTGAGGCCTCGCTCGTGAGATTACTTAATACATGTCGTTTACTAATTTTTGAAGTGAAAACTTCTTTAGCGGCGCTGTGCACTTTTTCTGATGGGGAAAAAACTGTTAAACTCGCGACAGGTCACGTGACCGACAGATTCGTCAGACTGAAAATTCCTAAGACGAACACGTGACCTGTTCGAAAAACAATATTCAAATTTTCACTTCCGCCAGCACTCCCGGAGTGCAACCCGTTGTTTTTATTATTGAGACTTTGTTCGTGTAATGTACTTTTTATGCTTTCCTGATGTTCGTTCACGTAATGTATAGTTTATTTGCTTTTCTGATATTATATAAGCTATAGCATTGTGAAAAATCGTCAAAAATCATAAGTTATTTTTGCGCAAAAAAGCAATAAACATCTTCACACAATCTTTCATATTGATATCATTACTAAGGCTTTAGCAAAAAATATAACGTAAATACGTAAATCTATTATTCAAGACAAATAGGTCTGTACTTGTCATAGCAAGTCAACCGCAAGAACTGTCAAAGGGAATAAAGGGCCTTAGACTAGGAACCATCGTAACCGTTGAGGTCAGAGTTGTTTGAGGAATTACGACGGGTGAGTGGTGACGCCACATCTGAAGCCAGTCTTGTTATAAATACCTACTGCGTGATATTTAACTTGATTTTGCTTATCAATAAGTATATTTTGATGAATAGCCGTATCTAAACAGGTATGTTTGTTTAAAGAAATTTTACGGGTCTTTTTAACTAAAATGTATGCAAGTGTAACTAAAACCCTGTTTTAAAATTGTTATTCCCTATAGGGTCAAATCATACTAGCGCAGAGTCAAAGCAAAGCGGATCGATGTTAATATGGCAAACTCACCTTTAACTTAATAGCGTAACGCTCATATTCCTTCTGAGATCGAAAAAAATGACACGTGAATACGCAAGTCTGCGTGCGAATTCGAAGCGTAGCAAAACGATGTTAATATGGCAAACTCACCTTTAACTTAACTACGTAAGGTTCATATTACTTCTGTGATAGAAAAAACTGACTCGTGTATACGCAAGTCTACTTAGGAATTTTGCACTTTTGAATCTCAGAGGAAAATAAGCATTAATCTTTGCCATATTAACATCGTTTTGCTTCGCTTCGACTGTAGCACACAGCCGCGAATGCGAAACGGAAGCGTTCCGGAACTAAACATTGGTGAAACCGCAAAATGCTGTTGTACGATTCTGTTTCAGGTTCGTTCCGCTTGTGGCGTGAAACGCACCAAACAAAATAACACTAGACAGCTTTTCGCGGTTTAGCCAGTGTTTCGTTCAGGAACGCTTCCGTTCCGGTTTCGCGGCTGTGTGCTACAGGCGATTGACACTTTTATACGTTGTTTTCTTGTTGAATGAATGAATGAATGCTTTATTGCACCAACATTTAAAAGTAAACAATACATGAATTAAAT
This sequence comes from Rhodophaea formosa, assembly GCA_963082605.1. Lineage (NCBI taxonomy): Eukaryota > Metazoa > Arthropoda > Insecta > Lepidoptera > Pyralidae > Rhodophaea > Rhodophaea formosa. The sequence goes on from OY720207.1 coordinate 18,355,184, forward strand.
ACAGATAAAAAAGGAAATTATCGGTACAAAAGGCGGGCTTATTGCATGGCGCAATCTCTTCCAGCCAACCTTTGGGTAGAAGATAGTCCAAATAGAGGCAGGGTTAGCGCAGTATTTATTAAAAAAAAAGCCATATGACAGTAATAAAAACATACATACATTTACCTAAAGGATACATATTATAATATAATAGGAAAAGAAGAAGTCAAAGAGAGGAAGAGTAATGTGACACAACAAAATTTTTTAAATTTCGAATTTGTCTGTGTTTCTTGATCTTTGATCTTTTCTTCTCAACCTTTAATTTTTCTATCCCGTGAAAAAATTATATTGTACTCTTTCCAGCATGTGCCTCCAGTGGTTTGGAGAACATTACGTGAAGATTATTCTCGCCTAACAAAACTTGTGAGGAGAGTGAACGATGTTATCGGAGAAGTCATATTCATATCGTTCGCAAATAACCTGTTTTTTATATGCCTCCAACTGCTGCATACACTTGGGTACGTATTTTAAAGGCCCATTTACACGCAAGGCTGTTGCCGACCGAGACTGGTAAGCCAGTGATTCCTATTGGTTTGTTATTAACTGTGCTGCTAACCTGGCTAATAATAACAATAAATAACGCAACTACAATATTCTGATATCTATGAACGCAACTGACCAATAGGAAGAGTATTTATATTTTTAACTATTTTAAGTCTAAATACCCAAATTTGAGCATTCAACAAAAACCTATAGTTAGGTTAAAAAGTTAAAATTAGTTAGAGGACTATACGTTTAACTTTTAGGTATGCTTCCTAAATGTTTTTTTAATTGTCTGATGTTACTACAAAAACAAATGAACATCTATATTTTCATCTAAGTAAAGGTCCACTGCATTATAAACGAAAATATTTATATTTCAGAGATGGCATAAGAGCTACTCCATCATGTCATCCCAATGAACCAGATAGAAGGTATGAGTGCCCATTGAATTCTATAGATCCATCCATTTTAGATCCATGACAATAAATTTACGCTCTCGTTTATGCTGCAATATATTTGGTCGGTAAAACCGCATATTCGTTTGCATCCGCTTTTGAAGTAAGTACGGTAAACAATGCAAAGCCAAATCCTTCTAGTAAGCCGATAACTATTATAAGCCAGCTTATTGAGGATGAGTATCATACGACGTTTCTCAATACATTTGCGATAACCATATAAATTGAGCAATTGCGAATAAGGTTAAAATATAGAAAAGGGCATTGTCCGAAACAACATTACGATCAAAGTTTCAATGTCTTAAGGACCGTATTAAAAGCAAATGTGTTGGAAATCTTTTGCACTCTTGTCTAGGAGAAAAGACAAAATGTAGAATGTGCCAGCTGTTTCTCTACCCGTGCAGACTGCAGAAGCCGAGGGAATGGACAAAATCTAAGGGAACATGGCAATAAGCGATGCGGCTAGCAACCCATTAATATTTGGGTTCCGTTTTCTAACTATACGCCCAATCAAAACGCTAAATTTGGCCTTCGGTCTGCCATTAGGCTCTGTTAACCCCGTTAGGGGAAAAGTCGTGATAATATGTAGGTATGTATAATAATTTGCGATCATTTATCCAACAGGTTACTGCAAGGGTACGAACATGCTACATACTTCGTGTTTTCCTTCGTATTCCTCATCACCCGATCGCTCAGTGTGTCGCTAATAGCATCCAAAGTGCATACAGTAAGCAAAGAACCAGCTAATGCTTTGTATGACGTGCCTTCTGATGTTTACTGCATTGAGGTAAGTTTGTTTTTTCATTATCATCATCATCATTAGGCCTCTATTAGTCTCCACTGCAGGAGCACGACCCTCTCTATACCATCAGAGCCATATAATTATTAGCCAGAGTAGTTAGAAGATTTGGCCTACACTCTCCACGCTGACCAGACGTGTTGGAGAGGTCTCTTTGATTTATAAGCTTTGATTACCTCGTATTTCCTAAGTCACCTTCTACGACATCCACAGGAAAACTTGGAAAACTAAAACCACATAGGTAATAATAATAATAGTTAAGAATTATAATACTTGCAAACTATAACATTAAATTCATTGTACTGCCCATGTCCATGAAATGAAATCTCAAGCAAAGTCAACGTGCCATATAACATAAACAATGCTTTTGAATTTTTAAACGTTTAAACAATTTATTTTTCAGGTACAAAGATTTTTGAATCAGGTACACGAAGAAACAGTGGCTTTAAGTGGCATTCGCTTCTTCAATGTCAAACGAGGGTTGGTATTGACGGTAAGTACTGATGAGTAAGACTACAAGTATGATGGTACACAGGCTTACGAAAGGAAATGGATGACTTTATTAAGAAATGAAGGCGTGCGTCCTGTGCGTGACGTAAAATATTCTTAGAAATCTTATTCTATCGATGCTATCTGCTAGTGCTCTTAGCGAAGGAGACAAAAATCTTTAATTAATTTAATACAAAAGGAGATGGATGACCTTATTATGAAATGAAGGCATGCGTCCTGTGCGTGACGTAAAATATTCTTAGAAATCTTATTCTATCGATGCTATCTGCTAGTGCTTTTAGCGAAGGAGCCAAAAATCTTTAATTAATTTAATACAAAAGGAAATGGATGACCTTATTATGAAATAAAGGCATGCGTCCTGTGCGTGACGTAAAATATTCTTAGAAATCTTATTCTATCGATGCTATCTGCTAGTGCTTTTAGCGAAGGAGCCAAAAATCTTTAATTAATTTAATACAAAAGGAAATGGATGACCTTATTATGAAATAAAGGCATGCGTCCTGTGCGTGACGTAAAATATTCTTAGAAATCTAATTCTATCGATGCTATCTGCTAGTGCGTAGCTAGTGCTCTTAGCGAAGGAGCCAAAAATCTTTAATTATTTTAAAAATTTATTGACTACGATGAATTTGAGAACTTCTTATTGTTGTTAAGTTCATCGTAGTTTATTGGATTTTACCCCGGTTAATAAATCAATAATTAAACAAAAAAAAAAATATGTTCTTTGAATCATCTAAGGAACCGTCCATCGACTAACTTATTTTTGCATTTATAATTTATTTATTTATTTAGTTAAACTTTTTGCACAATTAAAAAAAAAATGTGTACAAAAGGTGGACTTAATGCCATATGGCATTCTCTCCCAGCCAAACCTTTGAACAAAAAAAAAATATAATGCTACTACCAATGATGCAAAAATGTTTCATCAACATCATTATGCATTGAACCGATTGGCATGCGATTTTCATGCCCGTTGTCAGAGTCAGAGGTCCAGAATGGGACATGGTGCCTAATATTTACCTAATGTCTTTTTCGGAAAAGTTCTGATACCGAGGAATCTCCGTTAACGTAAACAAAGCCGTGGGTAAAAGTTCAATATCCTTATTCTTTCTTTACATATATAAAATGAAGTCGCTTGCGCTGTTTGTTCGCATAAATCTTTTAAACTACTGAAAGGATTTTAATATACCTTTCAGCAATAGAAAGAGTGGTTCATGAGGGAGATTAATTAAAAGTATAATACATTCCCAAGTCGAAGAGGGCTGCTAGTATCGATCTTTTATCAAAATCTATCTATACAAAACAAAGGTGAAAACAAAATTCAGTTTAAACTTGCAAATTTGTGAACAAGATTCGATTTTATTTGAGCAATATTAAATTTATAGTAACAAAGTGAAATCTATTTTATAGTTTTGTCCTTTGAGAGCAAATTATTAAATAAATCATAAGCTGTAGCCCGCTGAGTCTCGCGGGAGCCTGCAACTTCGAGCGTAAACGCTTTAGAAGTACAATAATTAAGTATTTAATGGGATTCGTGCGGTGTTAGTTCATGTCTGAAACCCAAAATAGCCGTAATGTTTTAGTCAAGAAGTTTTTAAACTCTACATATCTTCTTCTATCTCACATCTTAACCCCTTACTGGATGAATATAATCTTTGGATCTAATATTCAAAGACAAAGTTAAGCGTGTTGCGAGGGCTGCTTGCAGTATCACCTGTTTACGTGACTTTTTAGATTTATACCCATTTTTCAAACTCCATCGACGGTTTTCGCGAATTGAGAACAGGTAATACATTCAACTCAACGTTCTGAAGAAATAAACAAAAACAAACTTACCTTTCCTTCTTGTTTTTTTTTTCAGATTGCTGGCACTATTGTAACTTATGAGTTAGTCCTGATGCAATTTACTGGTGTCACCCCAACGACCGCTCCAGCCAGTGTCACACCTACCGTCGCTGCTGCTTAGGAAAACACTTATTCATGGACACTGAACACTATAGAAATAAAACAAAATTTACGTTTATTCTCGGAAGTGTCCTACAAATTGTTAATACCAAGAATTTTGACATGTGAATCACTTCTTAACCCTGCGGTACTCACTATGTATTTACAGACACGAATACTCGCTACCGGGTAATAAATACCACAGAGTTTAAAGTACATCTATTTAAGAAAATAACTGAAAATTTCAATGTTTTGGTATAATATATTGTTATTCACATTATTATGAATAAATAAAACACCAAATGGAAGTTTCAATGTTTATTACTTTGAAATTAAAGGTCATGATCTAAGAAAAATCAACATAAATATTATTTTTTCCTTGGGACAATTGAAAATCGAGATCAATATAACAATAAGGCCTAGGACACTACAAAAATAACACAAAATAATTATACCTTTATAATAAATGAACTTTGAGAAAATTGACTTCAAACATTGTAGAAACTACGGCTTCATATTATCATAGCAATCGCCACATATTGGGGTTGTATGCTATTTGCATATTTTTTTGAAGCATAACTCGCACATTGTTTTTGTTTTTCTGTCCTTCTTCCATTCACACACACCACAGCGAAAAGCAGATGTGGATGGACGGGGCCTGGATGAGGTGGCGGGCGTATTTTCCTTATTCAAATTGGCACTAAGCAAAAACTGTATCTTTGTTTCTATGTATCCTGACAAATTAAGTACCGATGACCTCTTTTGTACCTGTGGTTTCACAAGACACAAACCTAGTTTTTTCAAGGCAATCCTTCTGTCAACCATCAAAGCTCCGCCATTTTCTTTATTCTCCTTCACTATAATATACGCATTGATGCCGGCAATATTCAGAAGACCATATAAAAGAACCAGTGGCCATCTTTTGGTTACTCGTGCCACAGAATAAGTAGCGCACATCTCATCCACAACATCATCACATGTATTCATCGTAATTCTAACTAATGTTATAAAAGCGAGAGTGAATTTGTTTGTTTGTTTATTTGTTTGTTTGTTACGCTTTCACGCCGTATCTTATAAACCGATCATCATCAAATTTTGTATACACATAGGTTAGGGCACTGAGAAGGACATAGGCTATAAATCACGCGGGAGAAACCGCGGGTAACAGCTAGTAACCTATAAAACAAAAAAGACAGTTGATAATTTACCGAAAAATAATATGACAAGAACCGTCGCTACCGGGTATTTTTCACCCATACTCACTTTGCACGTCCGTTGTTGACAAGCGACACATGCGAACTGGTTGCCACACGAGGTTCGAAGGTACTTAAAATCGTGTGACGCTAGAAACATTAGAGAAAAGATGCAACTAAAATTAAGCACTCTGTGGTATTTTTTACCCAGTAGCGAGTATCGCCGGGTTAAACGACATATTTAAAGAGTCACCCTCTTTAAATATGTCGTTGTAAATTGCATATGAGGCTTATGTGTCTGTTAAAGTTTGAAAGGTGTAGGTAGGTAATTACTAGGATTATGAAAATAAAAATGTGTTGTTAATAATAATTCTCAATTATTGTACTTATTGGTTTTTCTATCGAGTCATAAAAACCTACACAAAATTAGATGTTAGGGCATAGAAAACGTGAATATAAATTCTAAATCATTAACTTAATTTAATAGATACACATAGTATAGACACCATTGTATTCCATTATTCGTCACTCCCATTAAATATAAATAAATAAATAATAAATAAATATATACGAACAAATCACACAAATTGAGCTAGCCCCAAAGTAAGTTCTTAAGAAAGACTTGTGTTATGGGATACTAACTCAACGATACTATATTTTATAACAAATACATATATAGATACATCCAAGACCCAGGTCAATCTGAAAAAGATCGTTTTCCATCATGACCTGACCGGGGATCGAACCCGGGACCCCCGTGTCGTAGGCTGGCGTGGTAACCGCTGCGCCACGGAGCTCGTCCATTCTAGTCTAAGGATTCTACTTTCTATTGTCTAGAGAAAAAATAAGGGAATTGGTCGTTTGGTACTAGTTATAGTTTCAAGTTCGTAGTTTGTGGTATTTTGAATAGTGCTTGCTACCGAATGCCATTGCTTTAGAGTTTCTGGACATCCCAGCCTATGACAAAGAATATAATCCCAAAATCGTAAATATGAATTGTATCGTGCATTATGTAAAATATATACCTAAGTATTTAGTTTTGTACTAGAGAGTTGGTATTTTGCAATTTTATTGTTAATTCTTGGGAAAAAAGAATTGATATTGTATCAGTACGTCGTCTACTTTAAATCCCCAATGAAACTATATTTTGGTTTTGTTGTGGCCAACATTGGTATCAGATTTCTAGCTGCCTAATGGCATCTGACATAGCTTAACGACTACAATTAATTGTGACAGCTAGAACCAATGGCTTACAGTGCCTTCCGAAGCACGGAGGAGTTCGAGATATTTTTATGGCCGCTTATGTTTACCCATCCATGTGGGGACCGCGCCCGTGGTTGCTCACATGCGTAAGCGATTACAGTACTTACTAGGCTTTCGAGTTCCTCAATTCCTAATGTTGCTTAATGTTATGTTAAGGATCTACGTCGGCCAAAATGCACACAAATTGGTTTCCTAAACGCCTCACAGGACATCGTTTTTAGCGCAGTCACCATTCGATATACTTGTATTTTCCTTTCCTTTTATACGCAATAAACGCATACCGTCTTATTATAAAAAGCGGACTAACTATTAAACCATCTCTAAGTCGGTTCTCAAGTCAAGTACAAAGGAAAATCGTATTATAAAAATAGGTTTATCGCTTAAGTCATACATGATCCTAGGTCAAAAGATAAACCAGCATTTTACTAGTTTAACTTCAATACTAACTCATTTTGTAACTAACAAATATATTTTTTTACTACAAAAGTATATTTTGATGCTACAATCTACGTGAAAACTCGATACTTACTTATTTTACAATGAGCGAATACTTAATAAATACAAAGAAAGCAGTAAAACTATCACAAATATCACGTTAAATTATTTAATGATTTCAAGATTTACATGTCGTAAATATATTATTTTATCACTTTCAACACTATTATTGTCATTTTTATTTCACAACAACTAGAAAACCATGCTTGGACACCTGGAACCATTGATTTATTAAACATTTCACCATCGTAAACAAACTTTGAGGTAAGTTTCAACATAATTATCGGTGATCCTTATCAGCATCTACAAAACAATACTTTTTGTACACACGACCACGGCTCCTTTAATTCAATAAATTAAAAAAAATTACTTTTTACAATCTAATATAAAACAATTTTCGAGGTTACTATTTGGTTTCTTTGGAAAAAATACAATTTGTTACGCGCGCTCAGATCCGTTCCGTTTCAGGGTTATAAGGTTACCAATAGTTACGTAAAAAAATATTTGCAGGAAAAAAGTATGATTTATGTAATCAAACCTTTGAATATATCATTTTATAACAAAAATATACATCTTTCATAATTTCAACTTTATTATTTTTAAGTTTTATTCTATTTCAATCAACAAATTAAAAAAATTATTACAATTATCATGAAGATTGGAACGATGTAGTGGAGCGATTGAATGAATGAACGAATGAAATATGTTTTCGGGGGATCGTCTCAGATCTAAGTCGATTGTGACTTAGTTCACTTTTTAGGGTTCCGTAGTAAACTAGGAACCCTTATAGTTTCGCCATGTCTGTCTGTCTGTCTGTCTGTCTGTCTGTCTGTCTGTCTGTCTGTCTGTCTGTCTGTCTGTCCGTCCGCGGTTTTACTCAGAGACTATAAGTACTAGAAAGTTGAAATTTGGTATGGGTATGTAAATTAATCATGTAAAAAAAGTGGTAGAAGAAAATCTTGAAAAAAAATTTTTTTTTAGGGTAGCTCCCATACAAGTAAAGAGGGAGTAATATTTTTTTTCTATACAAACCCATCGTGTTGGGTATCGTTAGATAGGTCTTTAAAAAATATTGTGAGGTTGAGAACACCATTTTTCGATTTAGGGATCCGTTTCCGAAATATTTGGTTTTAAAGTGCAAAATTTTGTTAGAGGTAAGTGTCCCCCCCCCCTCTATCTACTAAACGGTTATATATGGATGCGTGAAAAAAATTACAGCAGTAGTATATATACTGAAATTGAAAGGAAAACTATCAAAGCTGAGTACTAAGTACAAACTAAAAAGTTATAGGCAACCAACTTATAAAGTGTACTCGAAAATGTTAAATTTCATACATTTTCATTGTTACATGTTTTTGGTCGTTAAACTGTGATGTGCGAGTATGAACAGTGTGAACTCAAAGTTGTCATTCGCAACTACGGAACCCTACACTGCGCGTGGCCCGACACGCACTTGGCCGGTTTTTTATAATGAAGCAAAGTTTAATTTCCTAAACTATACTTGATTCATCACAAGTCCGAACTGAGGTAGAACAGGTTTAAACCTATTTTTGCCGTTTTTTTATAATAAGACGGATAAAGTTTCTCAAGTCAATAAGCAGTTCATTATTTTGTTTGGCTTACGAATTATTTCCACCCGAAATATAAGCATCGATAGAAAGCTACGAGGGAAAGGAGAAGTCGAGTCCTGCCCGCAACAGTTAAATTTAATCATAATAGAGATAATTACCTTTATGTCTCTTATAGCCTCGAAATTAGTCCACGCAATGAATCTTGTACTGCATAAACATATCATAACCCAGGTATATGAAGTCATAACTACATCAAAGACTCACGTAATAATATTAGCACAATGAAAGGCTTAACCACAAGAGAAAGGTAATAACAAAATTGATTTTTCCTAATATGATATGAGAATAGCATTATACGAGGATCGGCCGGCGGAGGACACAAAGAAACCCTACGATATCTGAATTAGATTAGGTATTGGATGAAAGATGATTCTAGAAATATGTATATTTGTGAGAATATATTAGAATAGACATGGGCACTGTACTCTACGTTTATCATACTAGCCTCCAAAGTTGTGATATAAGATATAAAGCGAGTGCACGGTGCATGTTGAATTAGTATTCTACGCCACAAATTCGCAACTTACTGTGGGGTTAGCTCAACTGTGTGATATGTTCCTATATTTATTGATAAAAAAAAATCACATTTTTTTGTGACGTCACGAATATTTACATATCAGCAATATGTTTTCATAACGTTATATATTTCATATATAAATGTTATGTCACATATTTTTTAGAGATTTCTTGAGGGGCCTTTCCATAGAAAATGCGAAACAAAATTTAATTGTCATGCCTGATTGATTAACTTTTAATAGATCCCAGACCTTCATGATACAGTGGTGTGATGTAGGTTTGATTCACGGCGCAGGCAAATTATACTTGCAGATCACCTTCACAGGTTGGCGTCAGTTAGGCAGCTGGCCAGAAAAAAATCACCAAATCATGTAAATATAGTATATAAGTTAAAGCTTTATTTATTAAACTTACATTATAAGATTATTTTTTTCTTAATCTTTTGTTATGTGTCACACTGTGTGAGAAGCTCATAAAGTTATTTTAATTTCATTTCATTTCTTCAAGGCATGAAAGCTGTAAAAACAGCGGTTCCCTGGCTCTGACGCATCAGAGCTGAGGAAACCACCGAAAAACACGCTCAGACTATAATAAACAATAAATATCTAAAAATTTTTAAATCAATGAAAACATAACGAAAATTGAAACAGTTTGGAACCTTTTTATTATTTATCGTATTGTATAAGCACCAATTCGTATTTGACGATATTTGCAGCCACCTAAAAAGAAAGGTAAATAAGTAAAATATCTTTGAGATTGAACTTATATAGACAACATAAATAATAAGTGAAACATTTTTTTTTAAACCAGAGTTACAATTTAGGCCTAGGTGGAAGCGAATTTGGGATATTTTAAATGTAATTATTTAAAATTTTCCGCGATTTGACTAATAATTATTTAAATCTAATTCGCGAGAAAAGGTTGTCGATACATAGGCATTTTTTTTTCTTAGCCTATAGTTGCTATGTCCCACTGCTGGGCAAAGGCCTCCACCTTATTTTCCACACGTCTCTGTCCGCTGCTGCCATTTATATATATATTTACATAGGTATTTAGTAGTAGTACCTCTAGCAATTTTTGTCTGTCCAAGAAAAATAATCCCATTCCGCTCAGCGCCACATTATCGTGGGTCAACTGGTGTTTCAATCTTCTTATCTGGAAAAGTAATAAACATATTGGTAAAATTCATTAAATTACAATCATTCTAGAAGCTGGTATTTAATCAATAGGGAGTATGCACGTAATTTTTTTATTTGCTTAGTATAATCCTAACCACAGTAAAAAAAATGAAAGAACTTTTACAATATCTTAATTAACGACGGAGATGTGAAACTTTAAAGTTTAAATAAGAAAGAGAAGTCCGATATGGACTAGTGACGTCAATTGTGCAGCACGTACAATGTATTTTACCACGATTATGAGAAGTTAGATATATTAAGTGAGATATTGAAGATCTATAAAGATAAAGTGCGGAAGCTTATCAATAACCACGGTTAGTTTATGAGTACTTACGATTGTATTGTTTGTCTAGCTATTTTGATGTTTTTAGTCAATGTCGTGTATATCTACCTGTCATTGGTGTTTACATTAGAACTATGCAATAAGTAAACATTGTATTCTTGAATGTATTATGTTAATACTTTAGTGTACTTTTAATAAATAAAATAAAAAATAATTTTTTTAACTTACCTCAACATTATAAGAAGCGTCAGGACACTGACTCAAATACGCTAGAGCTTTCTTCGAATGGAGATGAATATCAGCGGCTGCCAACACCACACTGCATGCTCTGAACAACAACCAACCCAGAGACAGGAAGTAGTACATCCTGTTCACTAGACCACGCTCACCTCGACTGGAAAAATCATAGACGAAAATTCGTTTGGGAAAAACCTTTAAGATCGCGATATTAAAGAATTTTTACCTGAAAAATATACTTTTTAATATTGATATTGTTATCTAAGGTAGTCAGTATAGATATCAGAATATTTACTAGGTGTAGTCAGTCATAATTTTCATACTTTGATTTGATTTAATACATGAAAAAAAATCGCGTAAGTCTACTTTTTTTGAAAAAGAATTTTTCAACTACATTTCTTTCGCAAATTGAAAATTACGAATTAAATTAGTCAAAACTGAATTTATTAAAAGTGAATTTTCACTGTTTTCAAAATTTTATAATTGTATTGTGAACTTGTTTCGCGAGTTCAAAGGCAACGTGGTGCAATCAGTACCGCGGCAGAAAACTTTGCCGGAGTATCTGGCCTTAATTTTTTTTTATTAAGTATTGTATTTGGCATTAATCTCCCATCTCACCTGATGGTAAGTTGTTATATCATCATAGCCTAATTGACATGATGACTCTGACATCTAGCTTCAGATTTAATTATCAACGAAATCCTACTAAGTTATGGTTACATCGACTCACCCTAGCTCTAGGGCGGTTAGAAACTTTTATGTGGGCCAAGAAAGATAATTAAATACAATATTGTAATTACTTATTTAGCGTATGGTTTCCGGAACATAAAAATAGGACCATCTCACTCTCCTCTGGCTAATATAGCTCTGGTAGTACAGAGAGGGTCGTGCTCCTGATGATGATTGTGCTTATAGTATGTTTAATCATAAGCGTGTATCTTAACCTCTGAGCTGTATTGAAATCGCGGCATTAGAATTCCTAATTGAATACAGAACAATAAAAAGTCCAAAAACCCCAATATAAATATACCTTGCAAAAGAGTAAGATTTTCAAAAACGTACTGAATATGTTAGAATCTAGGTATATAAGACTGTAAAGGACACTTTTAATCGGTATCGAAAATCATTAAATTCTATCCTAATCCTAACGAATAATGTCCTAATCGTCATCTTAACTAATTTATAAATGAGAAAGTGACCTTGTTTATTTGTTTGTTATATAGCCTATGTCTTTCTCAGCAGAGAAGGACGTAGGCTATATATCACGCGGGTGAAGCCGCGAGTAACAGCTAGTTATTAAATAAAAGTTAGGTACCTACATGTATTATATCGCAGATTAAATTACTTTACCGTACAATAGGACCCTGGATTTTATCCCTTACCTTAAATCGATTACTGAAAACCCCATAAATAAATATCTGTGATAAATATAATTGCTTCAATCAAGTACCTACGAATAGCAATTACACCAGCTTTTATTGTTTTTGCTGACGTTATTAATAAGGTCGTTTGTTTATTTAGGACCTAAACGGGTTAATAAATACTGGTTGTATCAGTAGATATTCCGGATCATGATATTTATTTCTACATCTCCGGAGGTTATTACTTTCTTAGCTTGTTATTATTTATGTAACTCATGTAATGTAAATACCTATATATTTACAGGCGTGTTTATTTTTTATTGATCTCCAATCTTACTAAGCCTTTTCCTGGTTTCAAGCTCACTGTGGTGCGTTGGAGACATTGATCTATATTTTATACAGGCTGACTGGTGAATCACGTATCATACTTGAGGACATAGTAAATCATGATCTTATGTAACGTTAAAAAATATAAAACCAACAAATATTAATACCAAAGAAAAAAAATATCAAATTAGTGCACAAAGTCTCGGAATGTTTGGACACCGCGCGCTCGCTACGCGAATCCAGCTACACGCAACGGGCGTACATTAGTACCTACTTATCACTGCGCGCAGTGCGAGTTTCCACACTTCTCGTTTTTATTGGATAATTTGGCCAACTTTTAAGCTAATGTTTTTTTTTATATATATTTGGAACGAGAATCGTGTACTGAGTGCCTTCTTTCAATATGATACGTGATTTATTAGTCAGCTTGTATAAACATACAAGATGCAGAACAATCTGAAAAAAAAAAAAAAAACATTTTTCCATCATGACCAACCGTCGAACCCGGGATCCCTCGTGTCACAGGCTGGCGTGTTTACTACTGCGCCGCGGAGGCGATCACTTCGCATCCTGGAAAAAGTACTGTTCCCGAGGGATGAACGTTAACGCAAGCAGGAGGATCCTAACGTGCCGTCTCTTTCTACTTCGCCGAAAGGTTGCCGCGCTGTGTTTGCGCGCAACCGTGCCGCTCAATTTATTGTTCGTAAACACCCTCTAAGATTTGTATGGCTTTAGTCAGAAACGCAGGCGCCTGCCTCTGCTGCTTGCGCCTGACGCGCGTACTCGTGAACGAGCCGTAAGTAGTTTCAAAAAATAGATATTGTGAACCTGGAGGCTACAATGATATAACCAATTAGTTTTACTTACTGTAGTCCTAGGAACAGCTGAAGGCATATAAAGTAGAAGTTGTTGATATTGGACAATAACACCAATGCTCCAAGGTGACTGTCAATCATGCGGACTAGAGCTGACTGTCTCACATAGGCTTCTCTTAATTTCCGCCATATTTGGATGTGAAGAAACATGTCGGTACCACACTGTAGAAAGGATACCTATGTTATCCATTATTCCATGTTGGTTTGGGACATCGTTGAATGTAAGAACTAAGAAAATGGATGAAAATTATATCAAAAAAACGAAGAACTGACCATATACGAGTACATACGTACATATTATCATGTCTTTGCCCCTTGTGGAGTAGACAGAGTCCAAGGTCATAAAAACCCAAAGGCTGCGTTTAGCTTGTTAGTGGGCGTTCAGGTGGAAAGTGGAATCAAAATGATAGGTTGCTAGCCGCATCGCCTACTGATCTGATTCCTTAGCACAATTCCTATACCGATTCTACGCGGTCTACGCGGGAAGAAACTCAGCTGGTATATTCTATGTTTTCCTTTTTTTTCCACACCAGCATGGAAGAACTAAGCAAAATTATTGATACTAAGATTCAAACAAGGTATTTCTTGTTGACAAAGAATCATAAAAAGACAAAATTTAGCATAAAGTAAGCACAAGTTAAAGGAAAATCTAAAATTTGTAAATTTGTTATTAAAAAGTGTTTATGTAGGGAACTCTCGGTGACTCGCACTATGCCGTTTTTCTTTCTCCTTTAAAAGAAAATTCATATCGAAAATTTATTTTATTGTAGGTACTTATGAATAAATGTACTTACTCGTACACCTAATTTAGTATATCTTGGATTTGACTCAAGGTTTAACAGGCATAGAAAGCCTTACAGCTTTAAGTACAGACTCTTTGTGTGCAATTAAATTTTATCTGAATAAAATAAAATTTAAATATTAGCAAAATATACTTACGTAGACTAGCATAGCTCTTGTACACTATCTAACCACAACTAAAAGTGTTTAAATTTTAACTCAAGATAAAACCAACCTTTTTGGACCCTCTCTGCCGCCTCTCCACTGCGACCACACGATTTACATACAAATTCAGCCTGTGGTACCGAGACGTAAGGCCCATGCTTATCAAGATGATGATAAGGTCTTGGAAGTTCCACAAAATAGTCGCCAGTTTGCTGAGAATAAACACTGGTACTGCCTTCCATAATCTGTAGCTTTCTGAAAAATATATTTACAAGCTTATTTTTTGGTCAACATATTCCCTACTAAACAAAAACAGCACACACATTGCCTGGCAATGTTTGTTTGAATGAAAAAATATTTGCAAGTTATGAAAATGTACTATATCTCAAAAGTAGCTAATTAAATCTCGTTTGAACTAATTTTCATTAGCGGTGCTCATTGAGATCTACAGCATTTTCTATTTTTGTACTCTCTTATTAAGGAAAGAAAGGGGGGAAGTTTTGGAATTGCTGTCTATGGACTGATCATCCATACGTATAAGATTGAAGATTTTTTGTTCTGTTGCATGTATTTCTTTTAATAAACAAGGGCGTATACAAAAAAACGAACATGTTTGTTCGTTTCTTGTATGCACCTCCATATTTTTTATTATTACTTCTTGTTATACCAGCACTAAATATAAGTACCTACACTTGAATAACATTTTTAAGTCTCTACCTAATACGGTTCAATACACACAGCCTCGTTACAGACGAATGGATGGATGGACAGGGGAGGTTTATAATAGGGTCAGGGTCCGGGGGCACTTGATGATGAAATAAAACATAAACCACGCAAAAAATATATAGTCATATAAAATAATAATTAAAACTACTTAAAATTAATTAAAATATTTACAAATTATATAGTCCCTGCAAACCATCACCTCGCGGTAACGTGCCCAAAAGGCTGGCAGCATTGCCACGTTGGATGGCAATGCTTATCTTTTGTGCCAAGTAATTGCCAGCCCTTTGGTCACGTGATACCTCGATAAGCCTCTTTGACAAAAAGTCAAAGAAACGATGGGCTGATGGACCCCACGGACCCATGGTTTCAACCCCAAAAGGCTCAAATATGTAGCTATTCCCAATACTAACATATTTGCGCCTCTTGAGGCTTTCTGCCGCGGCTCCTGCTGTACCGGCCTTTGACTGGGTGACCTGAAGATGGGACGACGCTAGGGTATCGACGCATATAGCATCCCATACCAAAGGCATATAAAATACATATTTGTATTTCTAAAAGCTTAGTTTGCGGCCGTTGCCCAAGTGAGGAGGAACTCCAAACTTCACGTAAGACTTCTCATAAGGTCAGTTGCATATTGTTTAGTTTCGTGTTACAAAAATATAGTCTCGTTACTTCCTTATCCGAGACTCAAAGAAATTACTAAGACTTTCCGATTATATACAACTGTATTGTAGTAACTGTAATTATAAGTTAAATGATTTTTAAATAGCATTACAATGCTCGTTATACTACTAAAATTGAAAATATGTGATTACAAAGAATTTGTATAAGTATTATAAGTATTTATTACTTTTCAGGTTGTACCTTATATGAGTGCATAGTGTTACCATAAACTTATAGTAACAGGCCTAAAGGGAGTATGATTGTACGTTTATTAACGCACGCATCACTTTGCTCGTGCATAAAGTGAAACAATAACGGGCATGTTCCGTCGTCACCCCTCCCGCGCAACGCTCCCATACCTTAGGAACAGATTCAGTAAAGTGCTTGGCCTGTAGTTGCTCTACAAGTGGGATAGGGGCATTACTATATAGATATAATAATTTAGAAAAAGTGGGGAAATTTGAAACAAACGACTTATAAATTTGTGTGTATCGAGCCTTACGTGGAGGGCAGTGAAACAGTAAGCACACTAATGAATGCAAGTGGGGCAGATGACTCTTGTACTACGTAAGAGAGGCTTATGTTTTAGAGTAGACAGACAGTTAAGTTCATTGTACATAGCAACACTATGAAAACTACGCTTGTTTATATTTTTGTAGGTATTTATTAGAACTTAAGGTTGTCAGAGTTTTAGTAGACGTATTAAACAAACAAATTGTGCATGTGAAATGACTCCATTTTGACTAGGGCAATAATTATTTTTATGTCTAAGCTATTCTTCTCTACTCGTCGCGATTCTCGAAAAAATTGTTCAGGTTCGTTACAAAGAATTTTATATCGATGCAATTTCAGAATACATACTTACCACATCTTTATCCCTTGAGGGGTAGATAGAGCCCAAGGTAATAAATCTAAGTGCCACATTAAGCGTGTTGTTGGGCTGGCGTTAAGGTGGAAAGCGAAATCAAAATAGTGATAGATTGTTAGCCGCATCACCTATTAATGTGATTCTTTCTCGCAATCCCTTGACCGGTTTTTACGGTCTGCGCGGGAAAAAAAGCAGCTGATATATTTTATGTTTTTCCTCTTCTCAAACCAGCATGGACAAACTTCTCAAAATTATGGAAAAATCACAAAGGGCCTAAGCGTCCTTGGGGTTTATTACGCTAAGGACCATTATACATTCGCTGCAATCAGACTTGTCTGTCTGTAGCTCACAGAACTACTAGTCAAAGAAAAACACTAATATATGCGCCCCATTCTTACAGCATCAAGGAACACGTGGTGCAGATAGCTCTTGTCCATACCAGTCTTTTTCTTCTTATTTAGTCGAAATGATTTCATTTAATTAGCTATCTTAATGTCTAGACATGATTTCTGCTATGATAAGCGAGATCAAAGATTTGAAACTTACCTTGATGAAGCAGAAACCCGTGCGAACTCAAAATATATCTTTCAAAATATTCTCCTGACGGAATATCAAAACCAGTCGCTGACATCATACTCAACATATGTTCTACTGCAATAAATTTATTATGATTTTATTAATTATCTTTTAGTCAACCAAACTACTCCTGGGCAAAGAAGTGTTGGGTTCCAACATCTAAGAGAAGACCAGGTAAGCCAAGAATGAAATGGCGGGATGAAATAAACAAGTTCCACGACAACTGGAAAAATCTAACTCTAGATCGTACCGAATGGAAAAAATGGAGCCCAGGATTGGGAAAGTTAAAAGCTCGAAAAAAAATTTTCTGTACTTATATTATAAAATGAAAGGTTTGATTGTTTGTTTTTTTGAGTTGAGTTGGCTTCCAAACTACTTGCTGATTTTTAAAATTCTCTCACATAAAGATAGAATGATTAATCTGCAGGTGACATAGGCATGTGTCGCGTGTTTACGCAGATGAAGTAATGGGAAAATTGCTAGCCTACTACATAGAGCTGCTGCCTGTGATATATTGGTAACATTTGAAGAAGGTAACCTGTTGTAATAGGTCTAGATTTGGATCCTTTTTGAGGCTTTACTAATGCCTCCAAATCAAATGCCAACATGGGTACTTATCTTATTGTATTTTAGTAAAGGAAATAACCACAAAACATTAATTCCATTAACCCATCAAAAATATGGAAAATTAAATTATTAGGAAGCCGACTAAAGTATATTTTTTTACATTTACAAAGCATTTTCTAGTACCTAATAGTTTTTAAAAATAGATATAGGATGTAGACGGAGTTTGTAATTTTTAAAACAAAGTGTCAAATTGAGAAGTAAAAGTATACTTTTTTTTAAGCCCCAGTGCAACTCCTAATTTCAGTATTGGCCACTAACATATCCAATAAAAAATAAGTCCATTAACATATTTACTAGTCTATTAAGGTTTCGGAGAAACTAATGTACACAAATCGTAGCCTAAACAGATTCGACCATTTCAAAGAACTACAAATTACGAAATGAGTTATATTCCCGAAATCGACAGGAGCTCATAAATTACTAAAGATTTGTGGCTTAATAAAATGATTTAACCTCTCCACGTTTGTAAGAATGATTTAATTTAATCACCCCAAGTTTGATTTCGATTCCACAGCCCTTGACTTCTTTATGATGATTGATGTAGAAAGTTTGCCCAAAGCAATTTATTGAGGTTATGAATTTGTTTGTGAAAATGCAATTAATAAAATGAAATCGTACTTTTTGAGACTGCTAAGTTTTACTTGAGCCGAGTCTGAGATAATTGATAAAGAAAAGTTGAGTGCAGAAACTAAAATGAGTTTAGAATTTATTTGTTAATTAATACTCAATAAAAACCCATTTTTAACTTGAACATTATTTGCCAACTTAGAATTATTGCTCCTTAAAGTTTAATGTGCTAAAATACTGAAAAAGAAAGCACATTATTATGTATTTTAGTCAGCCTATCTCAATCTCATATCAGTGAATATATTTTCTTAGTAAAGCTCGAAATTTTATGATCATACGACAAATAGACGGAAAACAACAGACGAATGCTATCACAGAACAAGTACTAGCCTCAGTCCTTCGCAATTTAGTTCATTTGCGCCTAATCACTTCGCACCTTTGTTTTTTTGCACTTATATTAAGCAAAGCACTTCTATTTTACTCTCTGTCCTGAGAAAGACCGGAGGAGGTCAAAACATGTCGGCTGTAGCTGACTTCACACGTGAGTGACCTGTATATTGCATATCGATAATGTTAATATTTAACGTAAGTTTTAAGTAGAGAGAAAGAACCTTACCGAAAGCACAAAAAGCTACAATACAGGTGACGAATATCACTCTCCATCTGATATTTGGGTCTGGCGGTAAATGAAGTGATGTCGTTTCAACTATCATCCAATGTTGAGAGAGTTTTTTCCACGATGCTATGAGTCTCCAAGACAAGATTTGAGATAGTAGTCCGTTGCAGTAGAAGATCGCACCTGATAGTCTTGCTGTTACTCCACCTGAAAAAAAAATGTATGAGTAGGTATACGGCGTGAAAATTAACCCTCCACATCCCTTAAACTTTCAGTAAACTAAAACAGAAAGAGCTAGCCCCAAAGTAAGTTCATAAGTAAGACTGGTGTTATGCGATACTAACTCAACGATACTATATTTTATAACAAATACATATAATATATAGATAAACAACCAAGACCCGGGTCAATCTGGAAAAGATCATTTTCCATCTTGACCTGACCGGGGATCGAACCCGGGATCATCCGTGTCGCAGGCTAGCGAGTTGACCGCGGCGCCACGGAGCTCGTCTCAGACTCAACTTAGACCGTCTATATGAACTTATTTTGCTATGGGAATAATGCTGGGAACTCGAAATAAAATTTGACTTTCCCATACAAATTTCCCGAGTGGCTGAACACTTTTGTATGAAAATGTAGATTTTTTAGGTTTTCAGCATTGGCCCGATAGGAAAAGTTGTTCATATTGATGATCTGAGTCACCGCTTTAAGAGAATGTCGAAGGTCAAGTTAATCGATGTATTTATGTCAACTTTTTTTCAGAGATCTCACACCATCCAAGTGATTTCATACACTAGCGCCACCCAGCAATTAATTCCATAAGTCCTAAATCATATCA
Organism: Rhodophaea formosa; assembly: GCA_963082605.1. Classification (NCBI taxonomy): domain Eukaryota; kingdom Metazoa; phylum Arthropoda; class Insecta; order Lepidoptera; family Pyralidae; genus Rhodophaea; species Rhodophaea formosa. The sequence continues at coordinate 18,375,199 of OY720207.1, forward strand.
AATTTTAAAAATCTAATATCTGAATGCCCTAGTAAATTACTTGTAGTATTATTGGTATAAGTTTTCACTATTTTTAATTAAGATAATGAATTATTACCGCCAAAAGTGGCCACTTTTAGCGGTAATAATTCGTTCTCTTAAACTTAGATTATAATATCTATGAAAAGTATACTACAAGCAATTTACTAGGTCATTCAGCTATTAGATTTTTTACATTTGATATGATATAGGACTTTTTTTGAAATTAATTATTGAATTAGGCATTTGTCTCCTATCTTACCTGAATATAAAATAATAGAATAGAACTACTTATAGAATAAATTACTGGGTAGCGCTAGTGTGTGAACGCACTTCGCCTTAACACGATATTTATGACTGAAAAAGCTCTGTAATTAAAATTTGAAGCATATCATGCGTACGGAATAAAATAAAACTGTTATTGCGGAAAATTACGCCACCAAGTCCAAAGTATATTTTCGTAGAACTTCCAAAAATATTTCAGTCTATATTTAGATATGTTTCTTCATTTAAAGAGGCAAAGGTAACTTTGAGGGTTTCCGTAAGTTAGAACCGTTTATATTTTCCTCTCCCGCTTGCGTAAGAAATGTTGGAGAAAACTTTTATATAATTAGGTACAACGTTTTGCATACGCCTTAGCTTTCGTTACTCTAAATCGAAAAGTTCCTAATTTTAGATATTTTTTTTTTGTTTTATATCACCATGCTGGTGTGGGAGAAAGGAAAAAAACATAGAATATACCAGCTGCTTTTCTTTCCGCGTAGACCGTAAAAGTCATACCGTCTTATTATAAAACGAGGACTAACTATAGTACCTGGTTTAAACCATTATCCGACCAAAATAAGTCAACAGTTATCACTTGACGATTATACAACTGTCATTGTCAATTCGTTTTGGGCGGATAGTGGTTTAAACCAGGTACTAAAGTTAGTCCTCATTTTATAATAAGACGAATAATGTTTTCTTATGTTTTCGAGATTGTTACACATTTAAATAAAATTATTTTAATACGGTTTTTTTCGTGGATTAGGATGTTTTTTAATTTCAATAGCCTCACGAAGGCTATTGAAATTAAAAAAAAAACATCCTCATTTCAATAGAGAGGATGGTTGGCAGTTACCACCAGCTTGGGATCCAGTCATCAATTTAATCAATCTCAAGCTAAGCAGAAAACTGCAAGACCTTCAGACACCGTGAGCCAATACTGCGTACATCCGGAACGTTATCAAAATATTTTAGGCGGTAGATTTTGCAGTTCTTATAAAATACTAGACAAATGTCAACTTAGTCTATATGCCACCACGAACACTGTAAAGTGCTCGAAACGTTAGGTGTATAAATAATATAATAAACGTGATAAAAACCGTATTAAAATAATTTTATTTAAATCCGTAAAAGTTATTCAAGGGATAGGGCGAGCATCTAAGGTATCACGTTATAGGCGATGCGGCTAGCAACCCATCACTATTTTGATTCCGCCTTCCAATATGACCTAGGGCTATGTCTACCCCGCAAGCAATAAAGACGTGATAATATGCGTTATGTAAGATGTTAGTATTGATTCTGAAAAAGTATGACAACTATTGAGAACTCTAGATGCGACAAAAATATCATACCGTATTAGCATACGCTGTTTTTTATGTGGTAAGGAATGCGGACCAATCAGCGATCGCTCTGATAATCTAACGGCTTTCTTAAACCAGTGTTTTTGTCAAAATATCACTGACTTACAATTTCACTGCATCGGTCTAGTAAAATTATAATGGTACTGAAAATAGCCCGTTAAATTGTAAGTAATACAAATTATTGACAATAATTTGTGTAATTATAATGTCACTAGTGAAATTATAATATCACGACTTTTATATATTAATTATTATTATTCATTAAGATACATAGCTATAGAGCCTATTATGTTTATATCTATTGTTTCTAAATTTACACAATCCCTGCAACATATACATATAGTATGTAACCCTCATTATCTTTTCTGTCTATCTACATTACCTCAAAAAAAAAGCATTGAGAGTAAAAATTAAGGTTAAAATCACACTTTCAAATCTGAAATTTATAAAGAACTTATCTTCTAAGTCAGTCAAAAGATACGGCAATTTATACTTTGTATCAAAGGCCCGCACTAGGCACATTAGCGACTAGCGACGCCAATAATTTTATTCCTAATAAGTACTTTACAAATAGAACGAAATTCAAGAATGTAAGTCATTTAAGCCTTAGAAAATAACCTGAAGTATTTTTGGAATCATGTTTTAATCTGATTAGAATTACCGATTACCGCCTAAAACGGCCGTTTTTGGTGGTAATCAGTAGTTCCCTTAATGACTGATTCTCATAATATTAAAATATTACTCCAAAAATACTTCAAGATATTAACTAAGGCCTGTATGACTTACATTCTTAAATTTTATTCTATTCGTAAAGTATTAGGAATAAAATTATTGGCGTCGCTAGTGTACCTAGTGCGGGCCCTTTTAATTATATACGGGCAAGGAAACTAAAATAACTTACAAGATTTTTACCTTTGATAAACATCATAAATTAAGTTTTTGACTTCATCACAAAACGAACTTTGTTTGTTTGTTTTTCGTGTGTGTAAGTGGCCAACACTGGTATCAGATTTTTCAAGCTGCCTTAAGGCATCTGACATAGCTTAACGACTGCCATCAACGATGACAGCCGGGACCAACGGCTTAACTTGCCTTCCGAAGCACGGAGGAGCTCGAGATATTTTATGCCACTTGCGGTCACCCATCCAAGTAGGGACTGCACCAGGGGTTGCTTAACATACGTAAGCGCTCACACCCACTGGACCATCGGGCTCCTCAACTTTATACTAGAAATACACAACATAAAACTAGGTTACTGCTACCTCAATCAGATTTAGAAATATTTCACCCATATTGCTCATTTATTAATTTGTACAACAAAATACCAAAGCAACTAAGAGATATAGTAAATAACATGACTTTTAAAAATAAACAAATCTATTTTGATAAATAAATGTTACTATTCCGTCAAAGAATATTTAGATGACAATAAACTTTAAAAGTTGACTTCAATATTTATTGCATGTAACAATTTGTATTTTGAATTAATTAATCTACTATGTATAAAATCGAACTATATTAATTTATTATTTTGAATATGACATAAATTGTTTGTGTTTGATTTGTATATCGCAACACCCTAACAGGGTAAGTACATGTACATTATTTTATAAAATCGTTTGTATTTTATTGTATGTGTGTGAAGCGATTAATAAATGAATTATGAACTTTAAATGGAACCTTGTTATACAAATCTAACTTTCAGTTATGCGAGATTTTGTTACAAAACTTTATAGACCACAATTTTTAAAAGATCTTTTTTTTCTACTTTTCACGCTCGTTAAAAGTAATTTTGTAACTTTGTTAAAAATCGTGTGGAACGAAGATACGGCTCACTAATTTTTGGCCGGGGAGATGGTGTGGAGAGTTTGACTTAATTGTCATCAGTCACAAGATATTAATGTACTATTAACATTATTGTAGATACAATAGCTACCTATAATTAGAAGCTAACAGTTGCTAACATTCAGTCTTTTTTATAAGTTGTGAAATAATTTAATGTAATTATTTCAAAACTTATAATTTGATTCCATATAATCGAACGTCTTAAATGTTTTCTTATGTTTTCGCGATTGTTACACATTTAATAAAATTATTTTGATACGGTTTTTATCGCGTTTATTCGCAACAACCTCAACCTTCCAAAAACACATCACAGAAGCCGCCCAAAGCCTCACACAGTTGATCGCTTTCCTGCCATCTTACCATATGTAAAGGGAGTCACGGACAAAATTGGTAAGTGCTTCAATCTAGACCTACTACAAGCCGCACAACAAAATAAACCAACTTTTAAGACCCGTCAAATCTAATATCCCGTTACAATATGCTGAAGTTTATAAAATTGACTGTGAGTGTGGTTTATCATACATTGGGCAAACAAAGAGAAGCATCCGTACCCGTATAAAAGAACATATTGCTGACATGAAGCGTAGGCGCTCAACGAAGTCTGCAGTCTGTGAACATGCCCTAGACAAACCCAACCATTATCTGCGTTTTGATAATCCTCAAGTCTTTGCAAAACAAAACAGATACATTCAAAGAACGCTTCGTGAGGCTATTGAAATTTAAAAAAAAAAAATCCTAATTTCAATAGAGAGGATGGTTGGCAGTTACCACCAGCTTGGGATCCAGTCATCAATTTGATCAAATCTCAAGCTAAGCAGAAGACTGCAAGACCTTCAGACACCGTGAGCCAATACTGCGTACATCCGGAACGTTATCAATAAATATTTTAGGCGGTAAATACTAGACAAATGTCAACTTAGTCTACCTGCGACCACGAACACTGTAAAGTGCTGGAAACGTTAGGTGTATAAATAATGTAATAAACGCAAACGTCTTTAAATTTGTTAAGGTTCACATTTATTAAGCTATAGTATATCCAAAGACAGACTCGTGAGGTCTGCAGCTATCAGAGCCACTAGTATTCATTTCTGACGTAAGTGTCGTTAATTCAAACGCTTCAAGGCGATTATTCGAGTTTAAGTTCTATTGCCGAGCCGTGTGGTTTCCGGCTGAGTTGAATAGGTCTACTCCAAGTCTTCCTGAGGATATCGAAAAAGGCAACTTAGGAAATATCTATCATCAACATCATCTTGATGATTATGAGCTTTGTTTAGCTTACAAAGCTCATAATCATCAAGAGCCCTCACCAACCGGTCTGGCCAGTGTGGAGAGTGTAGGCCTAATCCTCTGGCTGCTCTGGCTTTATTGCTCTAGTAGTATAGAGAGAGTGGGATGCAGTGGAGACTAAAATGAGATCTGTTGATGATAATAAATTTCTATTCATCTCCTCCTAGTACGCTAATAGAACCCTAAAACATAAAACCCAGTTGATTAGTTAATTAATATTTCAGTTATTAATTATAACTTACGTCTTTTCCACGTTCGTAGTTATTTTTCCAGCTTTGGAGCGAGCTTTTGGCGCGCTTCGAGCTTCGGGTTAACATCTGAAATATAATTGTGAAAATAATACGGGGTACCATAATGAGCAAACACAAACTTTTGTTTTTCGGGCTTGTTGCTGGTGATATTGTTCTAGTTTTCAACTTTTCTGTTATATTATTTTGAAGTTTATATGTTTTTTACGAAAGTGGTAGTAAAATATAGTAAAGTTAAACTTTAGTAAACGAGTTATATAATATTTCTTGATATGAAAATCTGTCTGTTTGATTTTTATAAAACTTGTTTAATAAAATATGACAGATCGAAAGGAAACACTTTTTATTTTTATTTTCAGTATTCGTCCTATGAGAAAAAATGTTCGTGTGGAAGGGCTGAGTCGGCCCTTCAAGGGAATGTCAAGTATCAATTTACACGCTGCAAAGGTCATTTTTATTAACTAACTGTTGGTGCGGATTTTTGCATGGGAAATATTTTGTTTATCTTATAAGACAAAATTATTATTTAAGTTTAAATTCAGAATAAACAGTTGCACTAAAACTCAAATCATTGTAATCAAAACTTATCAAAAATTTAATTTTTGCTCGTACTTACTGTAACATGCTTGCCAAATATATCAAATGAGCTTCAACACGAAGCATAAGTGATTCAAAGGTTGCAAGATTTTACCTTCACAGACAAACTGACACGGCAAATCATAGCTTGAAATTGAAAAATAAATACTTGGCACGAAAAATTCTATGAAAAATTATAAGATTGTGCGTAAGAATCTTGCAAACTTTTTAAAGTTTTATTTTGATTGCATTTCCAGTTCGTATCAACATTTCATAACAATCATAAATTAAATGGTGCATCTACGAGTATAGAGCTTCAATTTACACTTTTATGTTTATTTATAGCGGTTATTTCCACTAAAGAGAAACTGGAAACAAAGTAGCAATACATACTTTTATGAAGCGATAAAATCGATGAATATGAAATGCTACGTCGGAGTCTAGACAACGAATTGCCCGCGGGAAATAATATTCTTCTAAACTTTAACAGATGTTATCTCTATCTAAGTTTTAAGTTACACTTTTCATAGAAGTTAGTAGTAGAAGTTTCAAGTTCCGACTTCTGTGCTACTTTGCTTCCTATTTACTGATAAAATTCAATTGCACAGATTTACACATTCACCAAATACTATTTTATTAACTGACTTCAAAAAAGAAGGAGGTTCTCATATTTTCTGTAAATATTTGTTATTTTTTTTTTGTAATTTTATAACGTGATAAATCATTCAATTATAAATAGATTTTAGTGATTCTTCAAAACGTTGGCTTGTTTAATAAGTAATGCTAATTGGTTCCATAAAACTTTTGTTGCAATATATGAGCGGTTTTTGAAAAAAATAATTAATACTAAAAAACGTGTACACGAATGCCGTTTGGTTTACGCTTATTTTCTATTTTATTCTTATGCAAATCAAGACAAATTGATGAGAACGTTGCTCCTCTGTTTTGATTGAACTTCAAAGGTGGTCCTGCAATTTTTTTATCGAAATGTGTCCATTTCTTTTTAAAAAAATCAACAAAATCCTTAAAATGAGTAAACATGGATGCCGTTCATCATCATCATCATCATCAGGTCTTTTTCAGTCTCCACTGCAGGAGCACGACCCTCTCTGACTATCAGAGCCGTATATAAGCCAGGGCAGTCAGAGGATTTGGCCTACACTCTCCACATTAGATGCCGTTCAGTTTAAACTTATTTCTGATTTATTCTCTCGTGAATGAAGTCAAGTTGATGAGAGCGTAGCTTCACTGTTTTGAATTTTTAAAGTTTGTATACTTACGTATAGGGTTGAAGTCGGTTTTTGGTTTTTGTTAATAATAATTTTATTCATAGTCCTGTGCGCGTACAACTAGTTTCTCTAATCCAGCTTTCACCTCTAAGTTGCGTAGACCTTCACCAGATTTTTTTCTTTTTCTTTTCTTTCTTTTGGACAAATCACACAGATTGAGCTAGCCCCAAAGTAAGTTCGAGACTTGTGTTATGGGATACTAACTCAACGATACTATATTTTATAGTAGATACTTATATAGATAAACATCCAACACACAGGTCAATGTGAAAATGATCATTTTCTATCTTGACGTGGCGGGGGATCGAACCCGGGACCATCCGTGTCGCAGGCAGGCGTGTTGACCTCTGCGCCACGGAGCTCGTAGAGAGATGCTAATAATATATGTTTTCCAGCTGCGGATAGCAACCCATCACTACTTTGACTCCGCTTTCCACAAAGTCGTTTGTCGCTAAACTCGGCTTTTAGGTTTTATGACCTTGGGCTCTGCCTACCCCGCAAAGGATAAAGACGTGATAATATGTACATGTATTTATAATGTGTAACTAAATACCAAAATTTATATTTACCTATATTTATTTACTTCCTAAATTTTACTGTACTTAAAATTATCCTACAAAAAATTAACTTTGAACCAAACTTTTAACTCACCATATTAATATTTCCACTGAAGTTGGTATCCGATAAAATTAAACTAAACGTAGGGTTAACCCGAGAGCATTTACATTCTAGAAATGTGCTTTTATTGTCCATAAATTATACGACATTTTCATATGACTAGTTATGATAAAAACTTTTGATGTGCACCATTACTACTAATAAATGTTAAGTGTATCATTAAGGGTCCTACCCTAGATCTAATGCTACTCACAAACGAAATAAATTATTTATAAGAAGAGAGTATGAACCAAAACGTTGTCTAGTGGATGCACAGATAAAATAATTGAATGGTGTTTTGACTCGTGGTCCCATGTTTACATTGAACATTTAGTTTCAAGCAATTGGCTACTTGACTAAAAAAATTTTCGTATTGCTATGTGAAGACCTGCCAAAAATAAACACAATAGTGACCGAAATACATTTGTAAACAAAAAAACTCTTTCAGATATAAATGTTTTAATGTCACATGTTTTTAGACGTTAATTTTTAGACGTGAAAACGCACTGCTGAAATGCCTACATATTTGTGACGTCACAACTTTGTATTTTGTATGGGCGGCGTGAGAACTTTGTTTGGTAGCTATACGAAATATTACGTTTGTGGTAATGGTTTATAATAAAAGTTGCTTTAAATTTAGCGGACTACAATACAGTATAATTGTAATTTAAGATTTTTATACTTTTAAAAATGGTTCTATTCACCCAACTTTAAAGAAGGTTTAAGAACACTTAACGAATCGATATTAAATTAAAAGTGTTCTTTATAAAGTTTTTAGATAGAAATTAGTATCATTGGAAACAAATTTTATATAATCTTAACATTAGGCAAATACCGAATTTGACTACAATTTATATTAAAATTACTCAAATGCCTTTATCCCGTTCTCAGTTCAACAAAGTCTTACCCTTTTACCCTGCTTAAACAAACTGTGCTCACCAACCCGTCTGCCAATATGGTGAACTAGCTGTTACCCGCGGCTTCGCCCGCGTAATTCGCCTATGTCCTTCTCGGTACCCTAATCTATGTATAAGCAAAATTTCATGACAATCAGTTCAGTAGATACGGCGTGAAAGCGTTACAAATAAACAAATAAACAAACAAACAAACTCACTTTCGCATTTATATTATTAGTTAGTAGTAGGATTAGGATTATGGCAAAACCCCACACCACCGAAGTCTTTGGGGGAGGCTTATGACAAGCAGTGGTCTTGTTACGGCTGATATGATAATAATAATGAGCTTGTCTCCACAAGCTCATCATGATAAAGCTCCCTTTGTTATTTGAGTATAACTCTAGTGAAACACCACGCTGGGCGCCAATGCGAGGTCCTAGCTCGCCTAGCTAGTAGACCGCGCCTCATATAATAATAGATGAAATAGGTAGTGGTTCAGCAGAGAGTACAGGAGAGGTATGAAGGAAACCAGTTCACATAGAGGAAATAACACAGCACGAAGTTTATTTAATCATTATTTAACTGGTTGCATCAATCCGCTCTTACTAGTATAAAATAGAGATAATGTTTTCAAATTATACAACAATTATAGTTCTCCTAACCGTGTGTCTAGGAGATAGTGTGTGGGGAAAGACTGTGACGAAGAATTTGAAAATGGATTTGAAATATAAAAAACCGGCCAAGTGCGTGTCAGGCCACGCGCAGTGTAGGGTTCCGTAGTTGCGAATGACAACTTTGAGTTCACACTGTTTACACTCACACGTCACAGTCTAACGACCAAAAACATCTAACAATGAAGATTGTATGAAATTTTACATTTTCCAGTACATTTTATAAGTTGGTTGCCTATAACTTTTTAGTTTGCACTTAGTACCCAGTTCTGATAGTTTTCCTTTCAACTTCAGTATATATACTATTGCTGTAATTTTTTTCACGTATCCATATATAACCGTTTAGCAGATAGAGGGGGGGGACACGTACCTCTAACAAAATTTTGCACTTTAAAACCAAATATTTCAGAAACGGATCCCTAAATCGAAAAATGGTGTTCTTAACCTCACAATATTTTTGAAAGACCTTTTTAACGATACCCCACACGATGAATAAATAGAGAAAAAAAAAATTACTCCCCTACTTTACTTGTATGGGAGCTACCCAAAAAAAAATATTTTTTCAAGGTTTTTTTCTACGACTTTTTTGCCATGATTAATATACACACTCATACCAAATTACAGCTTTCTAGTACTTATAGTCTCTGAGTAAAACCGCGGACGGACAGACAGACAGACAGACAGACAGACAGACAGACAGACAGACAGACAGACATGGCGAAACTATAAGGGTTCCTAGTTTACTACGGAACCCTAAAAAGTAACATTCAACATGACGGAAACATGCAGCATCGTTACTTATTACTTACGAGTACCTTCTAAACTTATCTTACTTCAAAATACCTGTCCGGAAAACTATATAACCTTATATAGAACTACTAGCAATTTTGCTGCAACTTCAATGCGTAAATAATAGCCTATGTTACTTGCAGTTATAGAAGCTTTCTGGAGGTGAAAGAATTTGTAAAATCTGTCGAGTAGTTTCGGAGCCTATTTATTGCCAAGAATATCTTCCTCCTATTAATATAAATATAGATTCAATGGTTAAACTATAAGGACTTATTTTATTTTTTTATTTTATTTATTCAGGTACACCAACAGTATTTACATATTACATTCAAGAATACAATGTTTACTTATTGCTAAGTTCTAATGTAAACACCAATAACAGGTATACACGACATTGACTAAAAACAACTAGACTAACAATATAATCGTAAGTACTTATAAACTAACTATGGTTATTGATAAGCTTCCGCATTTTATCTTTAAACACCCTCAAACTATCACCAAATATATCTAACTCCTCAAAATCGCGGGTTAGCGGTGCTGCACATTCGGTTAATAGGTGCATGGCAGCCTAAGTTTGTGCGAAATGGCCGTCCACTCAGAACCTTAGAAATGGGATGTCGCGGCAGTCTACGCGGAACCCTCAAATTAAACGACGATAATAATTCACTTGAGTCTACGAGGTTGTTTAGTATTTTATACAGGAATATCATATCATGACTTCTTCTAAGATCGTACAAAGACATCATATCAAAGTGTTTTAGTCGGTCATTATAAGGACAACGATGAGAAATACCAGGTGCGCTAAATGCCAGGTGTCTGGTGAAAGCTTTTTGTATTTGTTCGATTCGCAGTGAGTGCACCGCGTATGTTGGATTCCAGACAGAACTAGCGTACTCTAGGTGGCATCTCACTAGCGTATTAAAGAGCAAAATTTTTGTGCCAATAAAACGAAATTGCTTGGAGTTTCTTTTAAGAAAGCCCAGCAACTTTGCTGATTTCGTAGCAATACGGTCAATGTGTTCAACGAATGAAAGCTTCGAATCCAACCAAACGCCAAGGTCCTTAACAACATTAACCTTTGAGAGTTCTTCCGTACCTATTTTATAACTTGTTTCAATTGGTTTCTTTTTTCTTGTAAATGTGATATGATTACATTTTTTTATGTTGATTTCCATGCCATTTGCATGACACCAGGAAACCAGGTGATCCAAATCATTTTGTAATAGATATGCATCGTTAGGAGAACGTATGACTTTATATATTTTAGTATCATCCGCAAAGATAGAACATTTGGAGTTCGTGATGACATTCGGTAAGTCACTTATGAAAAGAGAAAAGAGAATGGGCCCAAGATGCGAGCCTTGAGGGACTCCAGAATCGGTATAGTACACCTGGGATTCGTATCCAAGAACAGCGACTATTTGAGATCTTCTTTCTAGGTAAGACTTAAACCAATTTAATAGGGATCCATGAATACCGCATGCTTCTAACTTCGCCAATAACAGAGAATGATTAACTCTATCAAATGCGCAGCTGAAGTCCGTGTAAATTGTGTCAACCTGTAGCCCTGCGTCAACGTCATGACACAAATCGGAAACCAGCGTCATTAAATTTGTTTCCGTAGAGCGCTTACTTCGAAATCCGTGCTGAAACTGACTGATATGGATGTTAAGATGATATCTAATTAGAGGCTCAACAATTGATTCAAATAACTTGGGAAATAGTGACAATATAGAAACTGGTCTAAAATTGCGAATGTCAGCTCGATCGCCCTTTTTATATATTGGTACTATCCGCGCCTTCTTCCATTCTTCTGGAAACTGTCCAGTCCGAAGGGACGTAGTGAAAATCATACAGAGAGGTAAATTCAATGCCGCGGCACATCTTTTTATGAAAATTGGTGGAATACCATCGGGCCCAGCACTTTTGTTAATATCTAATGAGCGTATTTTTACAATAATATCCTTTGGAGTTATAGGAATGCTAGATAAAGTTTGATGCATATTGGAAGGGAGATGAGCAAAACCATCAGAGACGTTACCGTTCGCAAAATTCGACCCAAAGTACCTCGCAAACAAGTCCGCGATATTCTTTCCGTTCTCAGCTGTTTCATGTTCAAGATACATACGGGCTGGAAAGTTAGATTCAGTCTTACGCTTGTCATTAATTAGTCGCCAGAATGCTTTGGGGTTGCGTTGAATGCCCTTTTCGGTGTGAATAAAATAATTTGTTTGTGCTCTCTGTTGCAATGTATGGCATCTACTTCTAAGAAGTTCGTATTCTAATTTATCACGGGGGTTTTTGTATTTTCGATACTTTTTCCTAATGTTTTCCTTTTCAGACAATAATTTTTTGAGGCTTTGGTTCATCCATGGAGGAGACTTATCTGACTTTATTCTACGTTTAGGGATATGTTTCTCAATACAGTTCCTCAAAATTTTATAAAATGCGGAAACTTGTAAATTAATATCATCGTCGCTAAGTTCACTATAATAATAATAATAATAATAAAAATTCTTTATTGCACCAACTTAGTGAAGGACAAAAACAAAAAAAAAAATACAGTTTATGGCAAGAAGGTACAAAGGCGGGCTTATCACAAAAGCGATTTCTTCCAGCCAACCTTTGGGTAAACATAGACTTGTAAATCTAACGGGGTTGGCACAGTTTAGCAAAATTTTTAATTATAATACCTACCTCAATAAATTAAACACATGTTAAAATACATACATATACATAACATACATAACTTTTAGATAAAACACATACTTACATAAATATTCATAAAGCAAAAAACTAAACCAAATAAACATAAAACGTAACATATTGGAAAAACAGAATGACAGAAGCAGAAGATACATATATTACTAATATTTTCAATTGGAACCTAGATAATGGAGTGTCACTAACTCTTTGAACCTCTTAATTGTTTGGGCTTTTCTAATTTCAAGCGGCAAAGCATTCCACAGCGTCACTGCTATAACAGTAAAAGAATTTGAATAGAAATGTGTCGTATGAGCAGGTATTGCGAGTCTAAGGATAAACGCACTGCGAGCACAAGAATCCTGAACCTCACGAAGGAAATTAAAACGTTCTTTAAGGTAATGTGGAGTAGAAGGATTAAAAAGGATAGAATATAGAAGTGAAAGTATATGTAAGTTACGACGTTGCCTAATAGGGAGCCACTTGAGTTGTAAACGAAAACTAGTGATGTGATCATATTTGCGAAGCCCAAATATAAATCTGATGCAGAAATTTTGGAGACGCTCAAGCTTATTTAACTGCTCTTCAGTGAGGTCAAGATAGCAGGAGTCAGCGTAGTCAAGGATCGGAAGAAGCAAGGACTGCACCAGCGCAATTTTAGTCTTAATCGGTAAAAAGTTACGTAACCTTTTTAGAGAGCCAGCTGAAGCAAACACTTTTTTACTGACCTCAGTTATCTGAGGCGACCACGACAAATTTCTATCGATTAGGATACCTAAACTTTTGACGTGGTTACTTATATCGATATCAACGCCATTGAAAACAATAGATGGAAGCGATTGCCAATCTACCCGAGAAATATAATAAGGACTGCCTATTATTACAGCTTGTGACTTGGAAGGGTTAACTATAAGGCCATGAGACTTGCTCCAGTCAGATACGCGCAGCAAATCTTCATTGATAGAAGCAATGCCTGAATTAATATTTTCCAACTTTACGTGACAATAAACTTGAAGGTCATCTGCATACAGGTGGTAGGAACAGCGAAGTTGATGAGAAATAGAATTTATAAACAGTGCGAACAACAAAGGAGAAAGCACGCCGCCCTGAGGTACCCCAGATGAAGTGTGACACCAAGTTGAGGTTTTACTCTCAATACGTACACACTGGCGTCGGTCATAGAGGTAAGAATGAAACCAGTCAATAACCGGTGGAGATATGTTCAGAGAGCGCAAGGTACCTAGAAGCACGTCAAAATCTACAGTATTAAACGCGTTTGAAAAATCTAATAATGTTAAGACTGTCAACTGGGAGTTATCCATACCAGCTCGGATGTCATCAGTTATTTTAACCAACGCAGTTGTCGTGCTATGCCCTGTCCTGAATCCCGACTGGAAAGGGTTGAGAATGGAGTGTTTACGGAGAAAAGGTTCAATCTGTGCCTGAGCAAGACGTTCTAGGATTTTTGAAAGGAAAGGAAGTATAGAAATGGGACGTAAGTCAGTGAAAGAAGAAGGATTGGCTTTTTTAGGTAAAGGGGTGATATAGGAGCTTTTCCACGCCGAGGGGAAAGTACCAGAAAATAAGGAATTATTAAGGATAAGGGTAATGAAAGGACGAATGATGTCCAGAATGGGCAGCAACATTTTACGACTGATGTCATCCGAACCTACTGCATTGGATGTTACAGACATTATGCACTTCTGAACATCACACTCAGTTACTGGACTAAAAGAAAACGCAGGATAGTCAGGAGTGGGAATTGAAGACAGGTGGTGTAATATGTTAGTTTTATCATTGCCACCAAAAGTGGTAGATGTAGAAAAGTGATTATTGAGAAGATCAATATCTATATCATTGGAAATATTGTGATTTTTTTTACCCACTCCCATCGACTTAAGAAATTTCCAGACTTTAGCTGGCTCACCGTTTTCAACGGACTCATGAATGTGGCGGCGTTGAGCATCCCTACACAACCTGTTGCAGGCGTTACGAGCTGTAATATATCTGTCACGATATCTGTCCGGGTCCGCCTTAAACTTCGCCTTGATGTTGTGTTTTTTTGCGATAACTGCTTTGACATCATCCGTTAACCATGGCGCTGGAAGGTGTTTTAATTTAACAGGACGAAAAGGGGCATGTTTGTCATAAAGCTCAGTAATCAAAGTAGTGAAAAGTGTTACCTGATCATTTACAGAATCTAAACTGGCAATCGCGTTCCAATCACAGCTCCTGGCATCGTCACGCAAGTTGTCAATGACCATAGATCTAAAATTGCGCTGTAAGAGGATTTTGGCTTTGGGTTTAGGTGGACGGACTTTATAGGAGAGGTAGAGGAGATGGTGATAGGAGAACATATCAGCGCAATACTGCCCATGTTTAGCGACATGATCAGGAGAAGAGACTAAAATAAGGTCTAAAAGAGATGGCATGCAGCCAGGAGAGAAATGAGTACTTTGAAGAGGAAGCAAAGTGAAATTGCAGCCGTTAGAAATAGATTTGAGCTTGTTAGAACGATAATCGTTTCTGAGCAAACATGTATTGAAGTCACCCATAATGATAGTATGACTGTATGCAGGAGAAAGATCTTCTAACAGTTTTTCAAAAGAGGAAAAATAGTTGATTGAAGAAGAGGAACTGTAGAAGACTCCTAAAAGAATTTGAGTATGCATTAGAGTGACTTCAATGAAGAGATACTCGGCTTCCTGGGAATAATCTGAAACTTGAGATGAACGAAGAACCTTAAAAGGTATATGAGCACGAAGATATATGGCAACACCGCCACCACCCTTCCCAACGCGGTCGTTGCGAATGAGTTGGAAGCCTGGAAGTGAGTAAGAAGTTGATGGAAGACATGCCTGCAACCAGGACTCTGAAATCAAAATAGCATCAATGGATTTACTATCGAAAGTGGTAAGCAGCTCAGGATAGTGACCCGGAATGCTTTGAGCGTTTAAATGTACTATGTTAAAGTTTTTAGATACATCTGAAAAAGTAAAATCTAAAGTTTCATTGAGTGGAATTGGGATAGAGTGGAAACTGTCATCACTCGAAGTAATAGAGTGGAAGCTTTCATTATGTGTAGTGTTCATTAATAATAAAATATGTAGGTATGTATGTATATAAATAAATGACTAAATATATGTAAAATAACTCGAACAAAACGAATAATATATATAACTTGTTTGCTAGTACTGCATATGTTTACCCGCCAGCAAGAAGGTGAAATTGTAATGACGAAATCATGAAAAATAATATTAAAAGTAAAAATAAATCACGTAGTACATATATCTCCATGATAATACACAAAACTGCACTACAACAATTTATGCAGTCACACACCCACCAATGCAACATATAAAACAAAATTAAGAACTCCATCTGAGCTTGATCTGAGCTATCATGTCAGAAACAAAACAATAAAAAAAAAAAAAGTGACATACGTCAAAGTTTAAGTGATATGACAGCTGTCAGTATTTTGTTTCGTAAAAGTGAAGCAGGGTGAAATAATAAAAGATTTTCAAAATAAATGTGGGTGGGTGCAGGGAAGTTACCTACATTGAATCACATAATGCAACATCAAAAATAATCAGACCGAACACGGAAAAAGTAGAAGTTATTTCCTATTGCGCTTGGGCCGAGAAGCTCCAGGCGCAGCCGCCGTCGCTGGTGCCGCACTGGGCGGCGGGGCATCCGAGGTGCCAGCCTGCGGGGAATTCTTCAGCTGCTCCACATCCTCCACGGAGTACACCCGATGTCTCGAACCGTCACCTCCAATCACCATGACACATCCATCGCGCGTCCAACAGTTTGAGATGCCGAAATATTGACGGGCGGCCAAAAATGCATCATGTCTCATCTTGGTCAAGAACTCTGACAATGTGATTCCTGAACCTTTGAGACTGGTTTTAGCCATCCAGCATCGGTCCTTCATTCGCATGTGTAAAAACTCAACAAGAATGGGCCGGGGTCTCCCTTGAGTAGTCCGGCCAATACGATGACACCTTCTTATATCTTGCTCAGTAAAACAACTGACCTGCAGAGCTTCCACAACTGTCTTTACTACAACTGCAGATGTGTCCTCCTTAGAATTCTCAGTTACACCGTGCATAAGGAGAGTGTAACGGCGACCAGACATCTCTAAGTGATCCTCGTGCCTCATCATTAGCTCCAATTGGCGCTGATAATTCTTCATAGTTGTGCCAACAAATGATTTAAAAGAGGAGAATTCCGAGGCTAGTGTGGTGATTGTAGGTGAAGGACTAGCCTGCTGCAACTCAGTGTGAAACTCCGCCATCTTGTTATTAAAGTGCTCCATCATTGAAGACATGGACTTTTGTAGTGCTTCCATAGTTTTGATGTCAAAAGGAGATATGCTAGCAGGTAGAGTGTGCTAAGAATTAAGTTTACACATAAAATAAGTGTTAAACTACTTACAAATGGAAATTATATTCAATTTAAAACAGAGACAGGTTTGATTTATGTCCTATTTATTTCACTGCTGTACACATACCAATCTACATTAATGAGTTCCCGAATGATACTAACATAATCAGCCTTATAAAAATTAAAATCTTTTCGACTAGCGGGTGGAAGGTGATTGGAAGACCGGTCTGTTAAACTTAATAACAAAGGTGGATGTCTAGGAACAACATTACTTAGCTGATCCAATGGTTTAGATACTTCTACATTCAGAAAAGTGGTCAATATTAAGTCTAGCATTTTACCTTCTTCATTGGCAATGTTATTTACTTGTGTGAAATTATTAATCGAGATAAAATCCAGTAGAGCATTACCTTCTTTACGATGTTTATTTGAAATTGTATATGTATCATCATTATATATTGCAGACCAATCAATAACTTCTAAATGTAATAATAAATGTATATTAATCTTCGTATTTCCATATTTATTAACTTTCAATTGCAAAACTGCACAGGAAGATTTAGCTAAACATTTTTGATGACGTAAGTCTACCTAAAAATACAATTAAGCACATTTTTAATTTGATTATAACACAAAACATTAATAAACAAAAATATAGTACCAGAAGATATCTCTTAAAATTTATATCCACTTTTATTAAAAATTCCACCGAACGCAATATTTATCAAGCTGCCGAACGAACTTCTCAGCATCTGTACAAAAGTAACATTGTGACGTCACACGTGTCTGGTCTAAACAACATGGTCGACGGCGGAAGACATGGACTCGCCCAAAAAATATTTGGGACACCACCAACGATTCGGTGTGGCCTTAATATAAATAGGCATTGAGTGGTCACATTTGTTGTTGGCTAGTAAAATTGTCATTATAAGTAGGTATGATTATTTTAATGCAATATTTTTGTCGTGAGGCCTTCAAGTATATATATATATATATTTATTTTTCCTTTTACTGCATGCTCACTATGAAAACATTGTTTTAAATAATACATTTTAATTAAAACGATTACTGAATAAACTATAATTAGTTTTGTTTAGATTATACAAGGTGTTAGTGTGAACAGTGCTATCCTTTGAACCAACAAACCAGCCCGCCAAAATGAACAACTTTTCCTTTAGAACCAATGCTGGGAACACAATTTTGTTGAGTCGTAAAATGGTACCCTTAAAATAAGAAGGTGTAAAATCAAGAAGAAAATCGACTATGACAAACAGATAAACAGACGTCTGACCGTTTGTCACAAATAATTTTCTCCGATTCTACTGACCCGATTTAGTTGAAATTTAGTACCTAAATTGATTAATGGTACTGAAACATGATATTAATGTAATAAAATAGGAGAGAGAGTGAAGAAAAATCACTATAGATGCTTAAAAAAACTGCTGTGTGATATTACCTACATGAGAATAACTTGTGATAAAGATATAATCCGTGTGGTTCAGCAGAGTAGAATAGGACTACTTCAAGCCTTCCCGTGGATGTCGTAGAATGCGACTTAGGAAACATAAGCCAAGCAACGCTTATAAACATCCAATTTGCTGTCTAACCTGTTTGGCCAGCGTGGAGAGTGTAGGCCAAAACCTCTGACTGCTTTGGCTAATATATGGCTCTGGTAGTACAGAGAGGGTCGTGCTCCTGCAGTGGAGACTAACTAAAGACCTAATTCTGATGATCATGATGAAGGATCTAAAATTTTTATTTTTATAATTACGATTTAACATTTTTTACGTGAATTAATTACAGGAAATAATATTAAAATTTATTTTCAGACAGTTCAATGGATTTCAAATCTAAAAATTTAATTCGTCGTACGAAACCCTATTTATAGAGTTTAATTTGAACTTACCAGTTTTTTCCTAAGTTCTTGATGTACCCGAGAGAAGAAATTTAGTATCACATTTTTAAAGTTGAAAAATTACTTTTTAATTGCTTTGCCAAAACCTTATAAAGAAACATTTTGGTATCATTTTGTTATATTTTTTACTCCTTATATTTTTTTACAGTTGAAAAATTATATCCTTATTGTAATACCATACAAGAATAATATTAAAAATTGGGGTAGGTCTCCTTCCTTCTTTCTTTTTAAACAAAAAGTTCTACGTTCATTGTTGGTCCGCAAACAGAGTATAATATAATAGTATAATATTATAATAGAGTATAATATTCAGAGTATAACGAACCAGGAAAATTCTTGGTTATGTGAACGCGGCATATTGATAACAAAAAACTAACCTAAAGGATAGTTCCAACATACTATATTTAATTTTTTTTATTATATAACACTGCCATACAAGTATTTTCTTATGTGTCGGCATTAGTTTGTATTAAGGTATATTAAGACGCCGGAATCATAAAGACCACGCGAACGAGGTTGCGGGCATCAGCTAGTACCATATAAATGTCGTATATTTACAGGTTTCAGATGTACACCCGGAACAAGATTTCCCATGAGATTGGCTGCACATTCGTTGTACCTGTTCATAAAGACCGAGTAATATAAAAATAGAGAGAGCGGGTCTAAAGTTAAAAAAATAAAAATGACAGCTAACCAGCATACTCGCCTCTATGCCAACTGTGACTTAAAAATATATGTGAGAAAAGCTAATATGTCATCATTAATATTAATGACAAATCACACGGATTGAGCGATCTCAGCAATAGTTTCTAGCGCCCCCCCCCCCCCCCCCTTCCCCCTTATCTGCTAAACGGTTACAAATATATGGATACGTGAAAAAAATTTGAGCAGTAGTATATATACTTAAGTTGAAAGGAAAACTATCAGAGCTGAGTACTAAGTACAAACCAAAAAGTTATAAGCAACCAACTTATAAAATGTACTCGAAAATGTAAAATTTCATACAATTTTCATTGTTAGATGTTTTTGGTCGTTAAACTGTGAGGTACGAGTGTGAATAGTGTGAACTCAAAGTTCTCATTCGCAACTACGGAACTCTACACTGCGCGTGGCCTGACACGTACTTGGCCGGTTTTTTTATAAGATGAGACGTCAAATGGCAATGTGTGTCTATACCTTGAACAAGCGACAGAATGTTCTGTAGTTGCTATCATACAATTGAATTTAAGTGTAAAGTATGTCTTTTGTCCCTGAAGACTTCAGTTCGAATTGAACAGAAAATAAATAAACTTCAAATACACAAGTCTAGATCGAGACGTAGAACTGTTGGGATTCGTTTGTATTGCCAGTGAAGTTCTTTTCAGAAACTAATCTAGTAGACCCAAGCCGATAGATTTATTGTGATTAAAAAATATATGGCTACAAACTAATAAAATATTTTTATATTACGAACTTTTTCCTAGAGGCCTATGTCCAGCAGTGGACAAGTATAGGCTGATGATGATGATGATGATGAAGTTTTTCCATAGATTAAATAATGATGGTCGACTTACTATTTTGAAAGCCACTAGATCTGTTTCATTCGTAAGTAATAAAAGAGTTTATGTGTGTGTGTACGTATAGTCATATACGTACAAATGTTTGTATGTATGTATGTATATATATAAATAAATAACTACCATGTTACAAATATCTATTATTGGGTATATACCTATTATATAAAATTTTAATTTTTAAGATAGTCCTAACAGGATTGTTTATTTTTTCCTAACTAGTGATGCAATCTTTAGATTTTTTTGTAATTCCATTTATGTAGCCATAATACAGGCTCTGCCTAGTATGGATACGCAAGAAATTGTGTTACGGATTATATAATAATAATCATGTTAACATGTGTTTTAAAAAAACAGCTGTATCAAAATTTTTTTTGGGAAATGAATATATTTTCATTTTTTTTTTTCATTCTGATCTCGGAGCAAAGATAAAACAGGTAATGTAGGTACTAGCTGCTTCTTTTCTCTTGCAGATTTATTATCCATCGCTATTTTAGTTCAGTTTTTCACATTCACGGGATAAAGAAAGATGTGATTATTTTGATTTTCTTTTCAATTTTGCGAAATGCGAGATGAGCGACAAGATGAAATACCTGGATTTCAAGTTTTGAACTAGCAGAATCCATCCTTCACTCGTTCTGCTGTTTTTACAAACTTTTGAACCGTGCAAACGTATATATTTTTTATTTTGCAGGTATGATAGATTCTGCAGTTTTTGGTTGTTCCACTCCACTATAGCAACGATAGAAAACCCTTTACGGACACGTCAAATTTGATATTTTTGTACGCATCTTGGAATCCGACTTGTGTCGTGCGACCATTTTAAAAACTCATTCGAAAAATGATAAAAAGTAGAACCAAGTAAGATTCACCATGCGAAAGCTCAATAACGAGTGTTAGATCATTTCTACTAGTTTCAAAAGTGAGTGAGTTCATTACCACCTATGGTCATCTGCAATTTCAGAATTGTTAACAAAGCGCTGTCATTCTATTAGGAACTTGACTATTTTTTGAAGGAACCCAATCCATGGCTTCATGTAAAACAGTAAAAAAAGATGCGAAACTTGTTTTTAAAAATCACCAGTCCTCGATGTGATGAACGTGAAGCTTGTTTCTACGGCGCGTGGTGCAATAGTAAAATTGCACTGCGGGTACCAAATCAAAAAGTTATATATTAATTAAGAGGCGTCTAAATAAGATCTTTGAAAAATCTAAAACAGTACTTTGTTAGTAAATTATTTGTAGTATTTCGAGTTTAACTGTTCATCAATATCATCATTTCAAGTTGTCGAGCTCCGTGGCGCAGCGGTCAACACGCTGGACTTCAAAATGCATGCAACGACCTATTTCCTGAATAAACGTTTTGAATTTTCAGGAAATGCGATCAAAAACCCCACGTCTATGCGTTTGTAAAAGAAGATAAAATGAAACAATTATTACAGATGCATTTTATAACTGTGTAGCATTGACATTGATATCGTTAGCTCCTTTGTCATCAAACTGAATCAGCACTAGTTCATAGGTGACCACTGCTCCAGCCATCTGCAACAAAATTACACTTGCTCTGTGATAAGGTATATTAAGAACATAAATATAAGGTAAATGTTTAATTTTTAACATGTGTATGATGAGAAATATAATTTAAGATATTTTTAACAAAAACGAAAAACCGGCTTCAACTCTATCAATTGCTTTTAATAAGCATATTGAAAAAATTGAAATAAGTGTTATCCGAACGGCATACCTGTAAACATTTTTAGGGTTCCGTAGTAAACTAGGAACCCTTATAGTTTCGCCATGTCTGTCTGTCTGTCTGTCTGTCTGTCTGTCTGTCTGTCTGTCTGTCTGTCCGTCCGCGGTTTTACTCAGAGACTATAAGTACTAGAAAGCTGTAATTTGGTATGAGTGTGTATATTAATCATGGCAAAAAAGTCGTAGAATAAAATCTTGAAAAAAATTTTTTTTTTGGGTAGCTCCCATACAAGTAAAGTGGAGGAGTATTTTTTTTTTCTCTATTTACCCATCGTGTGGGGTATCGTTAAAAAGGTCTTTAAAAAATATTGTGAAGTTGAAAACACCATTGTTCGATTTAGGGATCCGTTTCCGAAATATTTGGTTTTAAAGTGCAAAATTTTGTTAGAGGTACGTGTCCCCCCCCTCTATCTGCTAAACGGTTATATATGGATACGTGAAAAAAATTACAACAGTAGTATATATACTGAAGTTGAAAGGAAAACTATCAGAGCTAGGTACTAAGTGCAAACTTAAAAGTTATAGGCAACCAACTTATAAAATGTACTGGAAAATGTAAAATTTCATACAAGCTTCATTGTTAGATGTTTTTGGTCGTTAAACTGTGAGGTGCGAGTGTAAACAGTGTGAACTCAAAGTTATCATTCGCAACTACGGAACCCTACACTGCGCGTGGCCCGACACGCACTTGGCCGGTTTTTTTTGGTTTTTGTGTATGTTAATTTGTTATTTTCAAAAGCGCTTCCCACATTTCTCTTAACTTTAATGGGATCATCTGTAAAGTATCACCTATCGAATGAAACAAGAATTTCGTAAATCGGTCCAGACGTCATCGAGAAATCGGGGAACATACATAAAAAAACATTACGACGAATTGAGAACCTCCTCCTTTTTAAAAGTCGGTTAAAAAAGTGGCCAACTGCGAGCAGCAAGCACAGATTTGCCAAAATTTTTCTTCAGCCAAAAATTTTGAGGTTTTTTTAATGTGTTTGTATGAACGGCTAAGTTATAGTTGCAGTTTATTTAAATGTGCTATATCTCAAAACCTGCTGACTATATCTCGTTCAAACCAATTTTCGTCGAAAGTGTTGTCGTGGAAATTTTTCCCCATATCCTATTTCTCAATTTAAGATATTTTTAACAAAAAACAAAAACCGACTTCAACCCAATTTTTTTTTAATAAGCATAAGAAAAACATGGAAATAAGTGTAATCCGAACGGCATACCTGTAAACACAATTTTTTGGTTTTTGTGTATTTTTTCAAAAATCGCTCGACATATTCCGGATATTTAATGGAACCATCTGTAAAGTATAACCTATCGAACAAAAAAATAATTTTTCAAATCGGTCCAGGGGTCTTCGAGAAATCGGGGAACATACATAAAAAAAAAACTTTACGACGAATTGTAAACCTCCTCCTTTTTTTAAATCGGTTAAAAAGTATATCAGAATAACATTGAGAATGCATGAAAATACTTTTAAATAAAATACGAATACATTCTTACTTGTAACAAAACATTTTTTGTCAAAGTGAAAAAGCCCATTCCGCTAAGAGCGACATAATCCTTTGTCAGTTGGTTTAGTAGTCTATCTACCTGAAATTAAATAAATGTGTTAGCTTTCCTCTAAAAGGTAAATTAAAAGGTTTGATGGCAGCGGTCAGTGTAACGCATTTTGGTTGCGCTGTCATCTCCTACAAAATGCGTGACAATTACCGCTGTCATCGAGTTTGACTTTACTTCTATTATTCCTGTTTATACTTATTATGAATCTTTAAATTTTTATGTCAAGAATTAAAACTTACTTCAAACTATCTACACAAACCTTTACATTTCATACACTACTGGGTTCACCCCCATGGGTTGAATTTATAAAAATCCTTTCTTTGTTTTCACTTGTATCACAAAAGGAACCCCTGTACTAAAGTTTAAGTATCTAAGTATAGTAGTTTTGCGTTGATATATAAGTAAGTTCGTCAGCTTGTCTTTTGCTACAGATGGCAAATAAATCAAAGTACCTGACAAAAATCATGATTATTATACTTAAAAAAAAACCGGCCAAGTGCGTGTCGGGCCACGCGCAGTGTAGGGTTCCGTAGTTGCAAATGACAACTTTGAGTTCACACTGTTCACACTCGCACCCCACCAAAAACATCTTGTATGAAATTTTACATTTTCGAGTACATTTTATAAGTTGGTTGCCTATAACTTTTTAGTTTATACTTAGTACTCAGCTCTGATAGTTTTCCTTTCAACTTCAGTATATATACTACTGCTCTAATTTTTTTCACGTGTCTATATATAACCGTTTAGCAGATAGAGGGGGGGGACACGTACGTCTAACAAAAATTTGCACTTTAAAACCAAATATTTCGGAAACGGATCCCTAAATCGAAAAGTGGTGTTCTCAACCTCACAATATTTTTTAAAGACCCATTTAATGATACCCCACACGATGGATAAGTAGGGAAAAAAAAATTTTTTTTCAAGATTTTATTCTATCACTTTTTTGGCATGATTAATATACATACCTATACCAAATTACAGCTTTCTAGTACTGATAGTCTCTGCGTAAAACCGCGGACGGACAGACAGACAGACAGACAGACATGGCGAAACTATAAGGGTTCCTTGTTTACTATGGAACCCTAAAAAGGAAAATATACAAGAGGCAAAAAGTTAAAAGTAACAATACTCTCTTATGGTGCTCCCACTCAGCAGCTATTTAAGAGTCCCACGTAAAGCCTCAATCCCATACAAACGTAGTTTGGTTTTAGTTTTACAACAGTTTAGCCAATCGCAACCAAATTTCGTACATACGACCGGATAAGGCATATTGATTTTTACTTAAAGTACAAATATTAAGATATTTATAATTAGATTTCAATTTTAAAAACAATATTATTAGTATTGTTATATTTATTATTATATTAAACAATATACAAACAATACTAAATATATTACAATATATTTAGTATTGATTCTAAAATTGAAATCTAATTATTAACATCAATATGCCTTATCCGGTCGTATGCACGAAATTTGGTTGAGATTGGCTTAACTGTTGTAAAACTAAAACGAAACTACGTTTGTGTGGGATTGCGGCTTTACGTGGGACTCTTAACGTGATAAAATAATATGTAATACAATAACATTCTAGATAATGTATGGTGTTATAGAATGTTATCGTTGTAACATGGTTTTATGACCTTGGGCTCTGTCTACCCCGCGAGGGATAAAGACGTGATAGTATGTATGTATGTATATAGTTGTAACATATTGTTTTATAACGTTATATAACTGCTGTATGGGGAGCACCTATAAGTATATTCATTTCATTAAGAGTTTGTAGATCCTATGTTGCAATTTCTTGCTTTTTATTGATTTATTGTAAATAAGTCTTACCTCAACATTATAATACTTGAAGTGACAGCCATGTAAAGACTGCAAAGCCAGTTTAGAATGCGTGTTGACGTCAGCAGCAGCCAATACCACGCCACCAAGCCGCATGATGATCCACAGCAATGAGACGATGTAGTACGATTGCTTCAAAAAACCTCCTTTTAAGCCTTGCCTGTCAGTAATATAGTCGTCGGTTAGACTTGATGAAGAATCCGGGTTTGATGCCTCTGTGGCTTGATTCATCATCATCATCATCATCATCAACAGGTCTTTGTTAGTCTCCACTGCAGGAGCACAACCCTCTCTGTACTACCAGAGCCATGTATTAGCCAGGACAGTCAGAGGATTTGGCCTACACTCTTCACGCTGGCCAGACGGGTTGGAGAGGTCTCTTTGATGTTTATAGCTTTGTTTAGCTTTTGTTTCCTTAGTCGACTTCTACGACATCCACGGGGAGACTTGGAGTGGTCCTATTCTACTCTGCCGGGAACCACACGGCGGCTTGATTCATATCTTTTATTTCTAACAAAAACTGATAGGTGAAGAAAAACGGGTTTAATTTTCAGGTACAAAAGCTGTTTGACCGATTGCTAATTAAAATTTCGTTTTGGTAGAGCCACGCTACGGGCAAAATTCACTTTTGCTAGCATGAATGGGCCGGGGCGTCAAGGGAAGTACCACACCCTCACAGAAAGGACGACAAAAGAGCAAGCGAGTCACCTAATGGTAACTGACTGCAACTCCAGGGGTGTGACAAGAGCGTTGCTGACCTTTTATTTTTCCCTCCACAAAGGGAGGGGAGAAAGGGTCCCTCACTGAATGAAACATAGAAGCGGTAAAGCTACTCAAACGTTGATTTTCTATAAGAGTGTGATACTTCCCCGGACGAGTCGACCCTTTCATGCTACTAGTAAAAGTTATCATCATCATCATTATTTCGTGTAGGCGATACGGTCAGTCGACCATGCACACCCTGGTGCCAGAGTTCTTCGGAACCGCCTCTCTGCCTCTGACGTGGTTCCTTTAACGACTACCAGATGGCAGCCGGGACCACTGGCTTAACGTGCCTTCCGAAGTACGGAATAGTAAAGTAAGTAGTAGTAGTAAGTGAATTTTCGGTAGCTTGACTCTACCACGAGTCTAGAACGATGTTCAATTTAATTTAACGGACGGGGAATTCTATATTTAGTACGTTTGGGTCAGTTTAAACACCAATTAGCTGAATTCAGCAGATTGGAAGTCAAATAAAATGATTGTTATTTTATAGTAATTGAATATACTGTTTGTGACTTGCCGGACAGTCTCTATTTCTATAAAGTTTTTAGTTTTAGTATACATATTTAGAATATTCCAGTAAAATATTTATATTATACATACATACCTACATATTATCACCTACATATTCCTCTCGAAGTAGACAGAATGTAAAGGTGGATAGCGAATTCAAATTAGTGATGGGCTGCTAGGCGCATCACCTTTTGATGAGACGCCTTACATTTTTGCCCATCCCTTTGACTGGCTTTTATGAATAAATAATAAATAAATAAATATATAGGGACATATTACACAAATTGAGCTAGTCCCACAGTAAGTTGTGTACTTGTGCCGTGGGATTCTAACTCAACGACACTATATTTTATAACATATACTTATATAGATAAACACCCAAGACCCAGGTCAATTTGAAAAAGATCGTTTTCCATCTTGACCTGGCCGGGGATCGAACCCGGGGCCTCCGTGTCGCAGGCTGGCGTGTTGACCACTGCGCCACGGAGCTTTTATGGTCTGTGCGGAAACAATAGCAGCTGGTATATTCTATGGTTTTCATTTTCTCATACCAGCAAAGAAAAGACTAGATTTTAATAAGTTTGAGGGAATGAAAAATGACTTACGTAATGCCTAAGAACAACTGTAAGCATATGAAGTAGAAATTGACAAAACATGACAGCATTATAATGGCTCCAATCCTCCCATCTACTTGTCGCACCAGCATAGCTTGTTTGACGTAGGCTTCGCGGATTTTCCTCCAAGTGTACACTTTAATAGGTTCTGTTTTCTGTAATTAGTAATAAAATCGTTTTCTTATTTCTTACTTTTATAATAATATAACAGAATAGCAAAAGAACCTATAGATTTTTTTTCAATATAACTTTTCTTATAAGTTCTGAGGCTATAATGTATTTCCTCTAAATTTCACGACCGTGGACATAAATATCTTAAAAGAATGAACTTTTGTGATTGTAACATGAAAACAGCAAAAAAAGTAAAGAAAGAACGGAACTTAATTATACCATGGATTCAGGAAGCAATAAGCTGTAAAACTTTTATAAGAGATTTAAAGCATAGGTGTAGATAAAATATTAATATATACATAGACCAAGAGGCAGGCCAAGGAAGCGATGGGTCGATTGTGTGGAGGAAGACCTCAGGAAAATGGGGAGGTACACCAACTGGAGAAGGCTGGCGCGTAATCGTGTCAAGTAGAGAAAAACTGTGGAAGAGGCCAAGACCCAAAAAGGGTTGTAGCGCCGTTGAAAGTAAGAAGTAAGTAGATAAAATATTAAACTGAATGTAAATCTTACCAAACATCCACTTTGCTGCCGTTTTTCAATAGCGCACAACTTGGCTACATAATGGTTTAGCCTGCCATACCGTGAGGCCAAGCCCATGCTGATGAGAATTATGACCAAATCTTGGAAGTTCCATAGAATTGTGGCTATATTGCTGATGAACAGGAGTGGCACGGCTAACCAACAGGTGTAGGAAGCTAAAACAAATAGTACAGGATATTGAGTTACGTAAACCGTCCAAATGTTAGAAAAATAATTATATAATATAAGGAAAAAAAACACACAAATTGAGCTAGCCCACACAGTAAGTTATGAGCTTGTCCTTGCTTTTGGCATGATAAATATACATACCCATACCAAATTACAGCTTTCCAGTACTTATAGTCTCTGAGTAAAATCGCGGACGGACAGACAGACATGGCAAAACTATAAAGGTCCTTGTTTACTACGGAACCCTAAAAAGGCGAGGAATATGATGATTTGAAAAATACTCACACTTCAGAAGCAAAAATCCGTGTGAAGTTAGCGTATACTGTTTGAGTATAGTGGAAACTGGTAGGTCAAAGTTTATTTGTGATATCACGCTCATCAAGTGCTCAGCTGAAAAATAATACATTTTCTTGAATAAAATAAATAAATATATACGGACAAATCACACAGATTGAGCTAGCCCCACAGTAAGTTCTTAAGAAAGACTTGTGTTATGGGATACTAACTCAACGATACTATATGTTATAACAAATACATATATAGATAAACATCCAAGACCCAGGTCAATCTGAAAAAGATCGTTTTTCATCTTGACCTGACCGAGGATCGAACCCGGAATCATCCGTGTCGCAGCCTGGCGTGTTGACCGCTGCGCCACGGAGCTCGTGGCTCAGGTATTTAATTTATTTATACACATAAATTATTCTTTAGCGATAAATTAAAACATCATCATCATAATAATATATCTCTTAATGCTTCACAAGGAAGGTTTGGCGCCAGCATATGTAAATAGCAGAATTTACACTGTTATGATAGCACAAACCAAATTTGTGGAAAGCAATCTTGATGCAACCAGAAAAATCTTTAGATGAAGGGGTATCCAGACATGTTTTGCTTAGTTTAACAAAATAATAATTTTCAAAATTACGTCATAAAATTGTCGGCTTAAATAATGTATTTTTTCAGTAAATTCTTATTGAGCTCGATGTCGTCCCAATCCGCACTGACTCCTCACGTAGTGAAGACGTGCACGATGTCGAGCGAATGTGAATCGACCCTAAGGTAGCCTTTGGAAAAGGTCGAAACATGTCGACTATAGTTGACTTTATACGTGAGTAAGCCGTTGTTATGTCATATATTTTAAATTTTGTCTATTTCTTACGTAATTTTTAATATAAAACTCAGAAATCTTATTTAAAATTCAGGTTCCAATATGAGACCATTACAAATTAACCAGCGAACAACGAGTGATTAACGCTGCGATTGGTATAAAAATACATAAACACAATAGTAGATTGTTGCACTGAGCAGAAAGTAAGTTATTGCTGCACGAGTGTTTATTTGGAGCCCGAGCGCTAGCGAGGGCTCTAAAAAGCACCAGTGGAATTTAACTTACTTAATGCGAGGTGCATAATCTGCTTTTCTTTCAACTACTGCAATAAAAGTAGTTGAAAAATAAAACTGAAGACAAATTACAATAGTTAAAAATTTGTTGTTCACATTCCCGCGTTTTTTCTTTATGGGCAGTATTTTTTTTAGGCAAGGCAATACACACGTCCCTTTGTTAACTCCATACGGCCGTTAGGTTGGCCAACCTTCTTTATGACAGGTGACAACTATTGTCCACGATTTAAAAAAACTAAACAGTGCAGTAAAGGATTTCCATACATTTTTGCTGGACTAGAGCAGCAAAAATGTATGGAAATCCTTTACTGCACTGTTTAGTTTTTTTTTACTTCTAGTGCAGCAAAGTTTCGCTTTGTGCTGGATATTTAGTGCAGTTATGATAGAATTGCAGCGTAGTTGGAAGAAAAAAATATTCGGAGGAGCGAATAACACCGACAAGAGCAATAAAATACTTACTACACCCAAAAACCGTCACAAATACTATGACCATTATCATCCTCTTCCTAATAGTCGCGTCTGGAGGAATATTCAGGGTCACCGCCCTCTCCACTGTAATCCAGAGGTGTTCCAGCTTGTCCCACGATGTGGCTAGTCTTGAGGTGAAGACGAGGGCAAGGATGGAGTTGGCGTAGAACATTGTGCCTGCCAAACGGGCTGTGACGCTTCCTAGAACATTTGTTTATTATTCTTCTTCTTCTTCTGTTTTATAATAGGAATGGCTTCCACCGAGATTTCAGTGATTCTGCCAATGTCCAGTAAATTGAGATACTAAGTATCGGTGTTGTACGGTAAAGTTGTAACAAGTAGCATCAAAGATGGCGTATGTTCTTTGATGCCTCGTGGAAGCTTATGGTGACAAGTGTATACGAGTCCATATAATAGTCCACTTTAACTATTTCACAAATTGTTCATGAGCACGAGTATTTATACTAAAATCAATTTGCAAAATCGTCCTTGGTAGACCGCAACTGCACCCCTTGACTTCCCACCACAAACTCTCTTAATTATTCTTATTTTTTGTGTGTTCTGTTTGTTAGTTATATCTTCAGGATACATTGAAAAAAAAAATACAGACACGAAAGAGTTTTACAATGTCGGTTATCCCAATATGGTTTCTCTTCCAGACAACCAGCAAATAATTGAGAGGATATTTACTCAATTAAAGGGTTATGTTACTAGATTTGTTGAATTGTGGGCTACAATATTATTGATAGAATTTAAGCTGTCTAAAGGTACCTGGTGTGATCTTATTTTATTGATATGACAGCCTCTGTGGTCCAGTGGTTAAGGCGTTTGCTTTACTGACCCGGGGGTCGTGGGTTTGATTCCCACGGAAAGCATACTTTGTTAAGTTGTTTCCAGTTTGGTCAGGACAATGCAGGCATGTATCACCTGATTGTCTGATAAGAAAGACGATTCCGTGCTTTGGAAGGCAGGTTAAGCCGTTGGTACCGGCTGCCATCTGGTAGTCGTTAAAGGAACCACGTCAGAGGCCGAGAGGCGGTTCCGAAGAACTCTGACACCAGGGTGTGCATGGTCGACTGACCGTGTCACCTACTCGAAATGATGATGATGATTGATATGAGCATTTTTTCCTGAGTAACCAGTAATGGGAACTCAAAAATGTTTTTGACATTCCGATACAATTTCCCTAGATAGTTGAACACTTCTGTATAGAAGTATAGTTTTTTTTTAGTTCCCAGCGTTGGTCCCATAGAAAAAGTTATTCAAATTGACGAACTAATTTACCCCTTTAAGAGGGCTCTGAACGCTCATTTAACGTACAAACGGAAAATATTTTAATGAGATTATTTGTTTAATTTTGTACCAAAATTAAAAAATACAGTCACAATTCCATTTTTCCGTTTGTATGTATGATATATATGCGCGTTCAGGGCACTAATAATTGTCTTGGATTTTACACGCTGAATGTACCATCATAGTATCACTTACTGTTTCCAGAAACATCAACTGCCCAACCGGCTAATGCCCGTACCATCTTCACGATAGCAGAGCCCTCAACCATGGCCAGCATGATGAAGATGGCCAAACTCCAAGCCTTCCATAGTGGCCGCCCAGACCCGACGACGCCAAACCAGCAGGAGTAGTGAAAGACTTTTCCGATGATTTGGATGAAATCCTGCAAATAAGTATCACACTAAAGAATCTAACTTAAACATATTTTTTTTTAAATTTGCCTTGTTAGTTTGTTTAACATTTCAATGATGACATAATTTTTTTCCAATTCAATTTTTATCATGACATTTAATTAAAACAATGCACACTCAGTCCACATATATATAAGTAGTTTATAAGGTCTAACTAGAATTGTGAGTTGACGTCGCTTGGAGAAAATGCGCTGTGCAGTTTGTTGCCGCTTCTTCTGCACTCCGCTTTGGAAGCGGCCTAAACTTAGCCATAAGTAATTATTGAAGTCAACAAAAATTTTTTGTTGTAAAAATTGTAAACACAAATATGACAATTAATAAGTGGTCAAAGAAACCTATATTAAATAAACGATTGAATCTTGAATCTTGTTTGTCTTAACTCTTAACAGCCTCTGTGGTCCAGTGGTTAGGGCGTTTGCCTTATTGACCTGGGGGTCATGGGTTCGATTCCCACAGGAAGCATGCTTTGTTAAGTTGTTTCCAGTTTGGTTTGGACATTGCAGGCATGAGTCACCTGATTGTCTGATAAGAAAGATGAGCTTCGGAAGGCACGTTAAGCCGTTGGTCCCGGCTGCCATCTGGTAGTCCTTAAAGGAACCACGTCAGTGGCTGAGAGGCGGTTCCATAGGACTCTGACACCAGGGTGTGCATGGTCGACTGACCGTGTTACCTACACGAAATGATGATGAGTTTTTCTGTAAAATTCCAATCTTGCATTTTAATTTTGAAGAACTTATATCCATTACTGATTGAGCTGAAATTTTGTGTACCTATGTAAATAGAATGACAATGCAAAATACGCTCATACGCTCTCATCTCGTTTAAAAAGTAACATGGTTGTTGCTTAACCCTTGTCATTGAGGGGTAAATTATTACCCCAGTCGCATAAAAACTATAATTGTTTTTTCCGGTTTTTGGTACATATATTTCCGTTTAATTATTCTCAGTGTAGCACACGCGCTAGATGGTAGTGGACTCGTAGGGCGTGAAAAAAAAAAATGGGGTAAGTTCACACCCCACTGTGTAAGATACGTATATTGTTTTTTTATTAGAATTATGTTGTTATTTTATTACATTAATTATTTTTGTTACTCTAAGTAACCAGCTATGCAGTATAAAAAAACTCAAGGATATTCGATATTGTATAGCTATTTTGTTTTTACTATTAAAATTTAGATTTTCATTGCAGTAATAATAAGCCAAATTAATTAAGATACCTATTTTCTAAAATAAATGTTGCTTTTTAGGGTTCCGTAATAAACGAGGAACCCTTATAGTTTCGCCATGTCTGTCTGTCTGTCTGTCCGTCTGTCTGTCTGTCTGTCTGTCCGTCCGCGGTTTAACTCAGACTATTAGTACTAGAAAGCTGAAATTTGGTATGGGTATGTATATTAATCATGGCAAAAAAGTGGAAGAAGAAAATCTAGAAAAAACTTTTTTTTAGGTTAGCTCCCATACGAGTAAAGTGGGGGAGTAATTCTTTTTTCTCTATTTACCCATCGCGTGGGGTATCGTAAAATAGGTCTTTAAAAATATTGTGAGGTTGAGAACATCATTTATCGATTTAGGGATCCGTTTTCGAAATATTTGGTTTATAAGTGCAAATTTTTGTTAGAGGTAAGTGTCCCCCCCTCTATCTGCTAAACGGTCATACATCGATACGTGAAAAAAATTACAGCAGTAGTATATATACTGAAGTGGAAAGGAAAACTATCAGAGCTGAGTACTAAGTACAAACTAAAAAGTTATAGGCAACCAACTTATAAAATGTACTGGAAAATATAAAATTTCATACAATTTTCATTGTTAGATGTTTTTGGTCGTTAAACTGTGAGGTGCGAGTGTGAACAGAATGAACTTAAAGTTGTCATTTGCAACTACGGACCCTACACTGCGCGTGGCCCGACACGCACTTGGCTGTTTTTTTTATTTATAGTTGCTACCTTAATTTATATAAGATCTACTGATGGAACATTTTTTAAATCGCTACCGGCGAAAATCACTTTTGCTAGTAGCATGAATGGGCCGGCTCGTCCAGGGAAGTACCACACTCTCACAGAAAATCGACGTTTGAGTAGTAGCTTTTTCCGCTGCTATGCTTCGTTCGGTGAGTGAGAAAGCCGGAGGCCCATCTTCCTCTTCCCTCTGGGGAGGGAAAAATAAAAGGCCGGCAACGCTCTTGTGACACCCTTGGTATTGCAGTTGTCCATGGGCAGCGGTGATCACTTCCCATCAGGTGACCCGCTTGCTCGTTTGCCGTCCTATGACATAAAAAAAGTTAAATACAGTTAAAAAAATAAAATATTTACCAAATCTAAAATTGCTGGATGTATGAATATGGATGTTATATCTGAGGCAAAAGTAAAAGTCGGCATATTTTTTTTCTTTTTCACAAGCATAATCAATGATTGGAAGTGAATAACCTTTTGAAAACCAAAAAGTTAGAATCTTCCTCTTTACTGACAAACTATGATAAATTCCCATGTATTATTTAATCACTGAAAAATAGTACTAATAAAATAGGTACTGACCAAATATGCAAACTAACAATTTCGGTTAGATTAAAAACTTAACTGCACATATGAGTGTCGTTATAATTGCTTAGTTCGCGTGCTTAAAACTGACTATAGCTTCGTAAATACAAAATTACAACGTTACTGATATTAGCAGAGATAAAATATAATTTGACAGTAAACAAGTTCTAACAGTTAATCAAGTGATAAACGTATGTTAATTTTGATTTATTGCTGGTCATTTGAATTATCATGTGCTGACAGTGACAATGACTAGCTTATCGCTTAAATAAATTTTAATTTACATGCTAATTTAGATAAATAATGAATTTGATTTATTAGAGGTTATTGGAATACGATTTTCCATAAGCGTAGCCAGCGGAGGATTTTACGGGGCTCTAACCCTTCCCGAAAAGTAAGGATATTAACATTAACAATAATAAAATATGAACAGGTGAGTGCCATTACTTATTACTGATTATAAAACTAATACGTATGAAAATGAAGAAACAACATAGGTATCATCATCATCATCAGGTCTTTTTCAGTCTCCACTGCAGGAGCACGACCCTCTCTGACTATCAGAGCCGTATATAAGCCAGGGCAGTCAGAGGATTTGGCCTACACTCTCCACGCTGGCCAGACGGGTTGGAGAGGTGTCTTAGATATTTTAAAGCTTTGTTAAGCTTGTGTTCCCTAAGTCGCCTTTTACGACATCCGCGGGAAGACTTGGAGTGGTCCTATTCTACTCTGCCGGGGACCACACGGCACAACATAGGTATAGGAAAACAAAATCATGCGGGCAGGATTTGAACCGGCAGTCTTTGGACTTTGTTCGTACAGTAGGCCACAATAAGTAATAAATAAATATACGGACAAATCACACAGATTGAGCTAGCCCCAAAGTAAGTTCGAGACTTGTGTTATGGGATACTAACTCAACGATACTATATTTTATAATTGATACTTATATAGATCAACATCCAAGACCCAGGCCAATCTGAAAAAGATCATTTTCCATCTTGACCTGACCGGGGATCGAACCCGGTACCATCCGTGTCGCAGGCAGGCGTGTTGACCGCTGCGCCACGGAGCTCGTCATCTCTCACTCGCTCACAATAGAAAAGTATACCACCTGTCATACTCGTAATAATAGAACCAATTGTACTAGAGTAGTACTAGAGGGGCTACCTTACTATATTGGCATTGTTCCATTCCTCGAAATTTAAAATTTAAGCGCTGCAACGCTAAAACAACGACGAAGCGTCCAATCATACATAACTCAATACCTCAGCGCTATATTTGTAGCAAATATAGCGCTGAGGTATGCTGTCCTGTGTGCTACTCTCACGCGTTTCCATAGCAACATGTGAACATAATGCAAAATGGCGGGAGGTAATTATGACTTTTTTTGTAAAAAATAATGTATTTGCTGATGCAAAATTTGTTCCTTTGCACTGTGCAGTGTTCCATAAGTTATTACTGCAATAACTTAATATACACAATGGGAAGTACCACAAGCGAAAGAGCTAACAACTGACTGAGTGAGTTGTGGCGCGATGGCCACAGTTGAACGGGACAAAGTAAGGATTTGCGGTGTTTTCTCTATAGTTATATCTCAATGGTTATAGTATACTTTTCAACGTGGCATATCGGTTTTATGCCCTTCCGGCTCTGTCTATATAGCTATCACGGTTCATGAGATACCGCCTGGTGACAGACAGACGGATAGTAAAATCTTAGTTATAAGGCCGTTGTTGTGCATGGGCGACTGACCGTGCCACCTACACGAAATAAAGATGATAAGGCCGTTTTTACCTTTTGAGTACGGAAACTTCAAAAAATTTGATTATAAAATGCTAAGAATCTAATTGGGAACATAAGACGAGAAAAAAATTACTTATTTATATAGAACTTAAAGCAATACCACGTACTTGTTATTATTGTGTTCAAACTATTTTATAAGTTTACTTACGTCATAAAAAGGACGATCCGGTAGAAGCAAATGATTTTTTGTCATGAGTTTTTGATCCATAAAATCTAACATAGTTAAAAACAAAAGAAAGAAACAATCCGAAATCACAAAGTTATTCACGAAAGCTTAATTTGCAGGAAGGTTAGCAGTATTTACCGCATCAAGAATCGAATTTAGTACTCTAGATTATTATGCAGCAAGTCAAAGTGTAGTTGACTGTTAGCCAATAGTAAATAAATCACTTACCCTAAGTATTGAATGACTATAGTGTCATTAATTCATACTCAGAAAAAGTTAAGTATTAGTGCGATACAAAATTGAATTTTAATTGATGTTGGTGATTACTAGTACGTTTCGTGTGGTTTCCAACCCACAATGGGATCACTCCGGCTTCGGACTTTTTAAGCTCGTTCAAAATCATACACAAGGATGGTTGGTTTCGAGAAAGCAGCTCACGGGTACAACACCTTGCAAATCCTCTAAGAGCATTGTAAGAAATTGAGAGTAATTAATGTTGTTGCGGTTCAGTAACTTAGAAGGTAAGATAAACCATAGGATCACTGGTTTGTCTGTCCATAAAGATCTTTTTCTCAGGAACGCATAGATGTATTGAGTCAAAATTATTATTATATATTAAAATGTGTAAATCTGTGAAAAAAACATTTTTTGAGTAAACACACTGAAAATATATAGCCCCATAATACTATTAATTAATTAAGGCGGTTACCGAAGAAATCTGACACCAGGGTGTGCATGGTCGACTGACCGTGTCACCTATACGAAATGATGATGATGATTAATAATTTGCTCAAAACCACAAGGGAATCATAATCTATAGGGACCCATTCAACTAGAATCATGAAGTTCAATATGAAGCAATGTCTAATAATACAAATTAAAGAAACAATCTGAAAACTTTAAATTTGAAATACTTAAGTTTTTTATTTTTTTTTAAATTGGCCCTTTAGTAGCCAAGTATTTTTTGCGTGAAGATTTCTATTCTAATCGTAGTACATATATCTCCATGATCCTAATTCACAATAAGTTTCAATTATTTTTCCTTTTGTTTTTAATATCGTGAGAAAAAGAAATGTATTGTTTATGATTATATAGCTCTACGTATACTGGTCGCCCTTTCATTCAATTTTAAATAGAAATCACGCGATTCAACCATCTGTCTGTTGGTGATTGCACAGCTCAAATTAACAGTTATTCCGACTAGCAATTTGTTTTCAAAACTATTACGTTATTTGATTTAATGAAAAAGGTATTTGTTAATTAATAGTAGATTGCTGCTCTGGCCAGAAATTGAGTTATTATTGCACGAACTCCTTCTCTGACTGCTCTGGCTAATATATATCTCTGCTAGTACAGAGAGGGTCGTGCTCCTGCAGTAAAGACTTAAAACGATCTGGTGATGATGCTGGTTGCACGAGCGCTTATTAGGAGCCCGAGCGCAAGAGAAGGATCAAAATTAAGGTTCCCAAAGCTTTCGTCAATTCATCTACAGCATTGCAGTCGTAATGCTGAACACCGGGCTCTGCGTCAGAACTGAGGATTCCACCGGGTAAACATATTGGTGGATGAGATAGAGTAATAAGCTTGATCCCAGTGGTCAACGGAAAAAAGGCGCAACAAGAACAATATCATCATCATCGGGTCTTTATTAGTCTCCACTGCAGAAACACGACCCTGTCTGTACTACCAAAACCAAAATTAGCCAGATCAGTCAGGGGATTTGGCATACACTCTCCACGCTGGCCAGACGGGTTGCAGTGGTCTCTTTGATGTTTATAAGGTTTGTTTTGCCTAAGTCTCGTCCTTCTACGACATCCACGGGAAGACTTGGAGTGGTCCAATTCTACTCTGCCGGAAACTACACGGCAAGAAAAATATATGGATGGATAACGTGACACTTTCGATGGAGGTTGAAGGACGACAAAAATACTTATGAGAAGACAAAGAGGGAAGGCACTTTCCCAATGTTAGAACAAAATGCCTGGAACTTAAAAAAGACAACAAATAGGTACATTTCTCTACGATGTCCATCCTAAAACTTGAACCTGGAAAAGTACATTGCCTTTTGTGTGAATTCTACACGTTCACACTTTTTTCCTCTTTGTAACATTTTTGCTTTTGAATCGTGTCTTATTTTAACTTAACAAAAGAGCTGTCTCGTCCAGTATCGTCGAAGACAATGAACATTTGAAAAGTTAGGAAACATTATTTTTCTGTTTATTTGCAACACTTGAACAAGAACAGACAAGAATGATAAACAAAAACTCGGTTTGAAAACAAAAGGCTTTAATAATAACATTTGTAAGTAGATAGTCTCAATATTATTTTCTTATACTAGGTATACATTTACCTTTGACACTATCTTTAAGGGGCGACTCAACCCATAAATATAAACAACGTTGGCTGGATTGGAACCCATAGTTGAATCCGGTCGATATTCACATTCAAATTTTCCGGACAGCTATGAATTTGTTTGTGTATGTTTTAGAGTTCTGAAAAGTCAGCCGTAATTTTGTTCATGGTATGTATTGTTCTCTGAGTTCTATTTTAATACAAAATGTATATATAAATCATCATCATCATCATCAGCCTATACTCGTCCACTGCTGGACATAGGCCTCCCCAATTGCACGCCATCGAGATCTATCTTCGGCTGCTCGCATCCAGCTCCTACCAGCCATCCTGCGCAAATCGTCACTCCACCGCGCCTGAGGACGTCCTACACTACGTTTGCCGAGACGCGGTCTCCACTCAAGAACTCGTTTGCCCCAACGGTTATCGGTTCTTCGGCTAATATGGCCAGCCCATATATAAATATTATACCCGAAAGTTGGTCTTTACTTTTGTAATTTATGATTGCATAATTTTACTCAAACATACCAAGCGTCTTCCTGGGAACTTGGTCAGGTCGTCCACCTGATAGGTAGGGTCCAACACTGCATTTGCCACTTGCATATGGATGCCACCGACAACACGATTGGGGTGGCTAATTTCTGGGCTGGGATAATTTAATATTTTTGCCATCGAAACCCTAAGAAGAAGACCTTGCAAGGAAACGCTGAATGCAGGCCGCTTCCAACCGGTCGAATTGGAAGTCATTGGAGAGACCTATATCCAGCAATTGACTTCTTACAGCTAAGATATTGATAATGACGTAAACATATGACTATGGAACATGTGGAATGAAACAAAAGCCTATAAAAGCAGGAAATCGAATCGTGGATCCTGTAGTTCAAAGGCATCACCACTGTGCCACAGATGTCATGATCAGTATGACAACAGTCTACGAAGCCGTGTCACGTTAAAGTCGTAAGAAAAGAACTCGTTTCTCAGGCTGAGATTATGATGATGACACCAAAATCACTATAAGACATGTACAATGAAACGAAGGCTTACAAAAGCAAATTGAAGATTTCCGAAACCTATAGTTCAATGGCATTAATACTGTTGTGGATATTTATCTATATAATGTATTTGTAATAAAATATAGTATCGTTCAGTTAGTATCCCATCTCGTAACACAAGTCTCGAACTTACTTTGAGGCTATCTATAAGATTTGTCCGTATATATTTATTTATTAATTTACTGAGCTCCAGATGTCATGCCCAGTATAACAACAGTCTAGAAATTATAGTAGATTTTATAGGTTAAGCCCACCAGCCGTATCACGACAAGTCGTAAGAAAAGGACTTGTTTGCAAATCCGACGTAAAGTTAGGTCGTTTCGCCAATTTATAGCGGTTTAAAATTAAACTCGCCAACTCCTGATTTATTGGAGGTGAAGAAACGGCCCGTGAGGTGTACAAGAGTAATACATCTTTGGATTAATCACCTACTGGCTACGGTTCAGTAGTATTTCCCCTCGTTGTTTGATTATTTCGAAAGACTGATATGTTAATATGTTCATTTGCTAAATTTACTTAACTATTGGATAAGAAAAACTTAATCTGTATATTATTTATGAAACCCTGTTTGATCCTTTATGAAGCAACTCATCCGTCAATATGAACAACTTTTTGTTTGAGACTTATGACAATATTCGAAAAAAAAAACATATGTTCTTATACATGATCATATAAAAAAAAATATATATTGCTGGCTTAACACTTATGTGTGGCAATGTAATTTATTTTTCGAATTTCTAGCTTCAGTCCTTAAAGAAAAGTTGTTCATATTGATGAGTTGAGTCATCCTTTTAAGGATGGAACAGGATTTAATAAACATCCCAACTAATATTATAAATGTGAAAGTGAGTTTGTTTGTTTGTTACGCTTTCACGCTGAATCTACTGAACCAATCATCATGAAATTTTGCATACATATAAGTAAGGGTACCGAGAAGGACATAGGCTATAAATTACGCGGGCGAAGCCACGGGTAACAGCTAGTATTATATAAAAGTCAGCCGTTACTGACTCATCTATTAAAACTCAGCTCAAACCATTTAACGGGTTGCGCTGAAATTTAGAAGCGGATAGTTATTATGACGTTTAAAGCGAATATATGTATGTATCTATTGAAATATGTATAAAATTTATGTATGTATATATTTATTTATCAATGCTGGTCCTTGAGAAAAAAAGACGTAAAATGTACCAAATGATTTTTTCCCGCTCATGCCATAGAAACTGGCTGAGGAAATGGGTGCAAATTTAAGGAGTCATGTAAATGGGTGGTGCGGCTAGCAACCCATCACTATTATGATTAAGTATTCCATCTTTAAGCTCGTCAACAAGCTACACGTGACCTTTCGGTCTTATGGCCTCAGGCTCTATCTACCCCGTAAGGGATAAAGACGATATATCATGTTTGTGTTATATCATTGTTGCCTCCATTAGACTAAACGGCATGACATATGATATGTCATTAGATTTGTATTCGTCCTCGGAGTTTCATTAGTTATGAAACACCAGCTAAAAATCAATATGGCCGACGTAAACTGCCAACAACGACAAGACTCTTTTTTTTTTCTCTTTTTTAAATAATGCCAGTAGTTTCAAAAACAATTTCCATAATTACCGACCCTGGTAAATTGCATTTGATTAGTCCTCAATCACACATCGCCTCCATCCATCTTCCAGCGCTGTAGTTTTGTCATGTCTGTACAAAAAGTAGTAAAAGATTTGATAGCTAAAATTGTATTCTGTTGGTTGGCCTGCTTTGAAAAATTGGTAAAGATATGCAATCGAACGAACGAAATTGCTTTTCATCGGTGAGTGAAATTCAAATAATTATTTGCTTACCCCAATTAAACTGTGAGTTGGTATCAATTTTGTTTGTCACTAATGGCGACATACATAGATTTAAAAAAAAAATTTCGTCGTGACATATTAAATAGTAGACTCAATTTATGAAATATATAGCGAAACAATTTATATGTCGGAGTTCTTGGCGGGAATTTTAGCGGACTACACGGTGTCTGTTTTGGATTGTTTCGCAAATTGATTGTAGTGGACTTTATAATGTGAAATTGGTGTTATTTTGTGTTATAAATGCCCATATTTATGAACAATGTGTAGAATAACTAAAATAGACTGTCATTGTGCGGCTGTAGTGAGATTTACATAGCGGGCTGGTGGTTGTCCGCCTTGCTGCGTCGTCAATGATGAAACCAGTGGATTCGCGAAGAGGTGTCGCCAGGGGCTCCGTGAAAACAAAGAAATGTATTACACCATCATTTCGTTGACAACCAAGAAGAATAACTCGCCAACTGGCGAAATAAATGAAGAAAGGCTCTAACGGACTTGTATCCAGTGCCGTAAAAAATACTTAAAAAAAATATATATGTCTAATTGACATTTTGTGATTTTGACATTTTTATCACAAACTAGCTGTTATCCGCGGCTTTGCCCGCGTGATATAGCCTATGTCCGTGGCAGTACCCTAACATAAGTGTATGTATAAATTCATGATGATCGGTTCAGTAGATAGGGCGTGGAAGCGTCACAAAGAAACAAACAAATTCACTTTCGCATTTATAATATTAGTTAGGATTGACTATATACTTACAAAGCTCACGGTATTTTATTATTTACATGAAAATCAATAAAAATATACATCTTGTATAGGGGAAGTTCATTCGAAAATTTGATGTTTATCTATACAAGTATCTATAGGCACGATACAATTTCACAACTTACTGTGGGATTAGCTTAATTTGTGCGATATGACCCTATATACACTTATTGATTTTAAAAAAATCTATTGATATATAATATTCATCGTACAGAAACCCTCTATGTGCAAATTTAAATTATTTTAAACAGCATATTTATTTGAAAGGCATTAACGCAGGCTACAACTGCTGAAAAATGGACACATCCATTAGCAACAGAGCGGATGCCGAAAAAGCCTTTC
Organism: Rhodophaea formosa; assembly: GCA_963082605.1. Classification (NCBI taxonomy): domain Eukaryota; kingdom Metazoa; phylum Arthropoda; class Insecta; order Lepidoptera; family Pyralidae; genus Rhodophaea; species Rhodophaea formosa. Next base: position 18,418,031 of record OY720207.1, read on the forward strand.
AATGTACAAAGCCTGCGATGTTTTTACTATTTATTTGGTATGCTCATCGAATATGAGTTTTTTATCGACAGACTTCAAAAAAGGACATAATAAGTTTGACCCATATGTATGTAATATTGTCAAATTTGCACGTTTTTGTATAAATATGTAAGTCTATCCCAGATTCTAAGTAAGTGTGTCAAATTAGGGCCACCTCTGAGTGAGAAATCCCTTTGTCAATTTGTATTTAATGTACCTAAATACTTTTAAAAATGTCTTAGCAGATACCTAATTAATTCTACTTCTTATTTCAAAATATTGACTTCTTTATTTTCTTTTCATTACATCAGATAAAATATAATATGCTTTAATAAGCATCAAAAAATTCACACAGATAACATATTCAACTGATTTAATTGCTATTCCACTTATTTTACTAGTAAATTTTTATTTGCTATTGGAATTTCACATAAACATGGTTCACTTGCCTAGAGAAATTCAACTATAATTTTATTTTTACTTTTGTCCCTTCGTCTATATGAGTCTCAAAGGAGTTTTTACTTCCTTGTATTCAACATGAACAATTCCACCATGGGAATTTTGGACATTTCAGTATTATGAACGAGTGTTGTCGTATTACACGCTGCCCCAAAAGACCTTGTCTGAATTAATTAGGACTGTATACATCCCAAATTTAAAGCTTTTTTTGTGGTACAAGTTGTGAACTTATTACTTAATCATTAAAACTGACTAACATACTATCTTCTTAGCGTGAGTTGAAGTTTATGTTTAAAAAGTACAAGCGTTAACACATCGGCATCGACAATAACACACAGTGTTCCGTGTCTGCGCTGTATCTGCGCCGCGCGCCGGCTCCAACCGAGCAATTATCTCGTCATATAATACATATTATAATATCAATATGAAAAGCCGACGGCGAGCTGTCAGCGCGTTTGCCGCTATTTTCCAGCTCGGCTCGCAGCCCGTGCGCTCCAGATGAGTGTTCAATCAAAATGTTCAATGAAAATTTTGTTCGCTGTAACAGCAAACTTGCACTTCGTAGCCTTCGAGAGCCTTCGTTTGCGGACTGCGAGCTCGCTCCTCGCTGATGACATGTATAGTTGGTGCCCAGCGGCTGGCCGTAGCCTGGATTCGAGGCGATGCCCTGATGCAGCTGTGCCGTGCAGTGTAGCCGAGATAGTGTGCGATGTTCTTTAGTTCGGTTAAGACTATTGTTACTTAAAAAATGGATTATTTTGTCTGAAAAAAAAAATATGTCATGTAGTATTCTGTCATAGTATCACACGACTGCACCGTGTCTACATCGTTTACGCCTTAACGCTTATTACTTGGACCAAAATAACGACGGTCGAAAGCGCGAGATAAGCGGCGTTTATGGCAATCCACACATAAAATTAGTTGGATAACTTCTGTTTAACTTTGACGGAGTGGGGTCGTTGGTGAGCTCTATTTATAAGGAAACTCTATACATATTAATTAAATAGGAGAAAACATATCTGGCCTTCATTGTGTTCGAGATAGTACAACTTCTACAAAATTAAACATTTTGTGTTTGTTTTATGTAAAGCAATTATATTAGTTCGTCTTTGTTTGAACCCGACTATAGCGAAGCCAAATAGGGTTATGATTTTGACCTCTAATGTATGTAGGTATGTATGTTCGTTTGCTCCGCATCTCGTAAACTACACAAGATAAATTGACATGTGACATGATGAGATGCGGCTTTATAGTCCGCTGGTTATGGACTACGTGACGTCACATTGTATTTTAATCCAGACTGTAGGTTACACATAGTCACAAACTTATTTTTTTTTGTAACCATAAAGAGATATGTCGATTCAAAAGATATACTGGGATATATCGATACAATCATAACATCTTCTCGAATGACATAGGCTTTATTTTTTGCAGGAAAGTTGTTTTTTTTTCCTTTAAATAAACTCCTTTATCTATTGTGTAACCCACGAAAATATTGGTCTACAAAGTTGCGAGCAAAAGTTACTTTTAAATACGAGATAACATATCCGGCCCGTATTAATTCACTGGGACCGACTAATTGTTTTAATTTCGGAGAACTGCGGCTGAATTTCAAACATAACTTGATGAAAATATGAAACGTTTGCTCAAATTAAGATAAACAAACATGCTTATTGGTTTCCCTTTATACTGGATGTATATAAAAAGGGGTGTACCGATATGACATAACAGTTAACCATAAATCCAGGCGTAAATCTTGACAGAACTTCGAACTACAAGCAGCAATGTCAAAACACCCAAGAGTTTTTTTTTGTCACAAACAACCTACTTTATAGCCTACCCCCAAATTATATAAAAATTAATAAAGATCTCAGCGTTTGGTCCCACAGGGAGTCACGAAACCCTCCTTCAGTTATGTAACGCAACCAACAAATTGCAACACTGGCGTGACGTCATACACGTCACCCCATTGCCCGCCATAGCACCGTGGCATTCACCGCTGCGCGCTCCGCCGGGCGAACGCGTCACTTTTTGCCAAGCAGCCGACCGAACAACATAATCTTAGCCACTATAGTGTAATGCTGTGTGTTGATACTGCCCCTAGTGAATTAAAATGCGCATTGTTATACGCCAGCTCTGTGTTTAATTTCAAAAGCCCGATCATCAGGTTATACTATAACTATACGTAGATGGCGCTACGTGCTGTATGTAATATATATATATATAAATATAGAGATAATTACTGTAAAGCTGAAAATATTCTTTTTATCTTCCAAATAAATGCGTACTATCTTTTTCCCGCAAGACGCTAGTAGCTTTTCGATATTGCAAATTTAAAAAAAAATATATTACATTCAAGAAGCAACATGATATCCAAATTTGAATAAAACTTCATTTCATTTCCGCTTTAAAACATTCTAATTAGTGTATGTGACTAGTAATGGACCTTTTGCTATCTAATGGGGTCTTTTTAAAACTAAATTTGCCAGAGCGTTTGACAGAACGCATGCCTCCAAATGATTTTGATTTTGAACTTAAATAAAATTTTATTTCCGCTTTAAAACATTCTAATTAGTGTAGGTGACTAGTAATGGACCTATTGCTATCTAATGGGGTCTTCTTAAAACTTAATTTGCCAGAGCGTTTGACAGAACGCATGCCTCCAGATGAGTTTGATTTTGAATTTAAATAAAATTTAATTTCATTTCATTTCCGCTTTAAAACATTCTAATAAGTGTAGGTGACTAGTAATGGACCTATTGCTATCTAATGGGGTCTTCCTAAAATTAAATTTGCAAGAGCGTTTGACAGAACGCATGCCTCCAGATGAAACATATATTCCTGTAGAATTAAAATATCTATGAAAGAACTTAATTCTATTGTTATTTCTAGTATGTCTGGTTTAGTGTCAGTGAATGAGTAATTGTATGCTCTTCTTAACAAACAATATACTGCGGTAATCATCAATCATTGTTATAATATGACAAAAGATAGGTTTTATAGAGTTTTGCCTTTTATGTCGAATAATACTAAATCATACGATCATGAAAAATAACATTTATTTAAACGAGACGTCAATTTTATTGATGAAGCCCGTCTATGAAGTTATTTGTTCAGACTTTCAAAGGGTGTATTCTGTAACACTCAGATTTCAAATAATTTCAAATGAATCAACAGGAATAGATTTATAGGTATTTCTAGCTGATCTGTAAGAAAAAAATCGTAAAATAAACTAGTTACTTCCTTAAACACGATTAAAGCGCGTTATTACATTATTTAAACACGTAAAACATTTAAAAAAACTATAATCATTTTCGGAGTTACACTAGATTGACATTTGTCTACCTATCATGTTATAAGAACTGTGCAAAACAACTGCCTACAATATCTATTGATAATGTTCCGGATGTACGCAGTATTAATAGGCGTGTGGGGTGCGAAGCAATGCTCAAGTAAAGAGTTACTTAGTATATGCAGAGGAATATGCCTCAGGTAGCTGATGGTCCTTTAAATTTCGCTTTACAATTTCAACACAGTCATCCAGTTAGAGGCGGGTAATAATACTATGTTTAGATTCATCGTATAGTCAAAGTCACCACCTCTCCCTGATGGAATTCTAGCCCGAAAATTTGAAATTCTATTGGTGTATTCTGTCCCCGCTCGTCGTACGCCTTTTCTGAGTGTTTTATGCCTAATCGTAGACTGTGAGTTTTATGACCCAAGGGTCTGTCTATCCCGTAAAGGATAAGACATGATAAATATTTTCAAATTAGAGAATACTACCACCGTAGCGTGCGCGACTTTGAATAAACTTGTTGTCAAAATATCTTGCTTTATTGATGTCAACGTCAACACAGACATGTTTGGATACGATCAACAATCTGTTTTACTAGTCGGAGTTAGTGCACCAGTCGGTAAATATTGAACTGGAGACATGAGAGTTCTGAAAAATAATTATCTAATTGCAGAGTATACAAGGTACCTAATTTGTTTTTTATGAAAGTTTTTTTTTAAATCTTATTCTTTTTCTTCTCTCTTATTTTATTCCACCTTTTCACGAGGGGACGGAGTTTATTTATATTTTGTTTGTTGTTAGTAGGCGTAAACTTAATCACACCTTTCCTAATTTTATAACTTTTAACACCTAACACAAAAAGACGATTGTAGTTTGACTGTTTTTGACATGAAAGTTGATTTGGCCGTTATTTCAGTGCACATACTTTTGTACATAGTGCGTAGAACCGAGGGATGATGGCGCAGCGTTGGACAACCAACCCACCAGGTGGACGAATGAACTGAGCAAGTTCACAGCAGGACGCTGGATGCAGGCTATGGAATGGAATGGAATTGATGGTGGAAATCCATAGGGGAGACAGTAGACTTCTTGAAGCTCAGATGACGAAGACACATCTGTAGAATCTATAAAATATTAGATTTTGTATTGTTTTAGCTCAAAAATACAAGATGCAAGCTTGAAAGTGGAAGAATGCCAAATGCATACTTGCCTACGTTTCTCCATGAGAGTGTGTCGTTGGGTGGGTTATTTTCCAGTTGAAGGTTTGGATAAACCTACAATATCCAGATTAAGGTGAGTCTTAAAAAAGGCTTCTTTTATCTACCCTTCTAATATTGTAAATAAGATAGTTTGTATGTTTGTTACTTTTACTTTCTTGCCGAACCCACTAAACGTGGAGATGCATGAAATTTTGCTCATGGATAGGTCATCATCATCATTTCATGTAGGCGACACGGTCAGTTGACCATGCACACCCGGTGTCAGAGTTCTTCAGAACCGCCTCTCGGCCTCTGACGTGGTTCCTTTAACGACAACCAAATGGCATCCGGGACCAGAAGCACGGAATCATCTTTCTTATCAGACAATTAGGTGATTCATGCCTGCAATGTCCTAACCAAATTGGAAACAACAAAGTATGCTTCCCGTGGGAATCGAACCCACGACCTCCGGGTCAACAAAGCAAACGCCTTAACCACTGGACCACGGAGGCTAAGGTTATTGCATTTGCATGGATCAAAACACATTTTAACAGTTGAAATCAGTTTTTCCAAAGCTGTAGTCAACGAGGACGGACAAAGTCAAAGGTAGCAGCTTGTCAAAAATAAATTATGTTATTTGATGAAAATTTATTCCTAATAAAAACGAATAAGACTCTATTTTGTTTTGAAATCACAGCATTTTTTTTCTTTTATTTAATAATTAAAATCGTAGTTTTATTATTTGTATGTCACGTGAGTGAAAACGCCGACCGCCACGTTTTATTGAACGTGAGGTTGATGGAATTAAACACGTTTTCTTTTATAAGCGAAAGTGAAATGTTCAGATTATTTTACGTATTTTTTTAGATTGACATTACTAAGCTTTTTAATCAATATAAAGAACATAAATACATTTACATTATCTATGAGTTTATGTTATACAAGATTTTAAATAAAATCTTTAATTTAACACACATAGCGCGAAGTGCCGATGGCCGATGGGGCAGAAAGGTTCTCAAATGGCGACCACGTACCGGCAAGCGAAGCGTCGGACACCCACCGACCAGGTGGTCGGACGACCTGACCAAGGTCGCAGGGAAACGCTGGATGCAGGCCGCTTCCAACCGGTCATTTTGGAAATCCTTGGGAGAGGCCTATGTCCAGCAGTGGACTTCCTCCGGCTGAAATGATGATGAATGATGAATCTAACACAAGATTCTAGAGACGCCTACATGTACGGTCACGCATATTTGAATCAGCATTTTTGTTCATAATTATTTATTTATTTATTTAAACTTTATTGCACATAAACAAAAAAATACATAGTACAAAAGGCGGACTTATTGCTATAAGGCATTCTCTCCCAGTCAAACCTTTGGCGTTACGATCAATATAATGGCTGCCGTTTTGACCCGAATGTTTCTCATTAAAATTTTAAATATTTTTTATGTGCAGAAAGCACATTAAGCTATGTATGCCAAACGCTATGTAGCGTTTGTGTAAGCCTATCCTAGGATTAGTAATGTTCTACCCTTTGGGATGGAGGAAGAGCTCAGACAACAATCAATTTGTGTAAAAGATAGTCATTTTGTCAAATGGGCATGTTGACTAAAATCTTTTTCATGTTGCTATGTAAAGACCTGCCAAAAATAAACACAATAGTGACAGAAATACATTTCTATACAAAAAACTCTTTCAGTTATAAAAGTTTTAAAGACACATGTTTTTAGACGTGCAAACGTGCCGCTGAAGTGCCTACATATTTGTGACGTCACAAGCTTGTACTTTGTATGGGTGGCGTGAGAACTTTGTTTGGTAGCTATACGAAATATTTCGTTTATGGTAATGGTTTCATAATAAAAGTTGCTATAAATTTTGCAGACTAAAATACAGTATAATTGTAATTAAAGATTTTCATACTTTAAAAAAAGGTCCTATTCACCCAACTTTAAAGAAGCTTTAAGATCACTTAACGAATCGATATCAAATTAAAAGTGTTCTTTATAGTGTTTTTAGATAGAAATTAGTCTCATTAGAAACAAATTTTATATAATCTTAACATTAGGCAACTACCGTATTACTTAGGATAGAAAGTGGACCCTGGTACACTTGGATCATGATGACTCGTCTACTGAACTTGTATGCTTAATTTTACCCATATTGTTTCAGATACAATTTAAAAGGATTCTATATTATTTACTATGCCGCGACCGTATTGACTGGGATTGTGTCAGTAACATTAATTACATTCTGGCTTTTCGAAAATGATCTAACTCTTAATATCGTTTGTAAGTACTTGACTTCACTGCGAGGCAAAATTTTCACCCTAAGATTCTAAAACAAGAATACAGTTTAGCAATTAAGTAATTCATTAGAGTTATGAATGAAAGCAGTTTGTAAAAATACAATTAGTAATCAGGTAGATTTATTTAGGCTTTTTAGGGTTCCGCACCCAAAGGGTAAAAACCGGACCCCATTCACGAGACTTCGATGTCCGTCTGTCTGTCACCAGGCTGTATCTCAAGAACCGTAATAGCTAGACAGTTGAAATTTTCACAGATTGTGTATTTCTGTTGCCGCTATAACAATAAATACTAAAAACAAAATAATGATAATAATTAAGGGGGGCTCCCATACAAAAACCGTGATATTTTATCCCTTTTTCATGGCTACCACTCGCCGAGCTAGATCTCAAGAACCGTAATAGCTAAACAGTTGAAATTTGCAAAGATCATGTATTTTTATTGTGGCTACAACAACAAATACTAAAATCAAAATAATAATAAGTAAGGGGGGCTCCAATACAATAAAAGTACTTTTTTACCGTTTTTTTCTGGTACGGAACCCTTCGTGCGTGAGTCCAACTCGCACTTTGCCTGTTTTTTTATTTTTACAATACTAATTTATCTCACGTAGGTATTAGCAAATTTACATAGAATCTAAGAAATAAGTTTTCATGCTGATCATCAAAACTTTTTGCTTGAATTCTATGAAAAAGGTTTAATTGTACAAATGTACATCTGTGCCATTGGGCTATTAAGCAATCAGTTGTGATTGGTACAGTCCGAATCAAGGTTTATGGCGGTTCGTGGACATCGCGCGAGTCGATGCGCAGTACTCAATATTAGGTTCAGCGGGATGCGCGCGGGGAGGTGGGATGCGTACTGCGTAGCTCGCAGCTAATATCTGACCCGCCATAAAGTATGATTTAGACTGAATAAAGTAAAATAACCTAGTCTTTAAAATACAATATCACAATCTAAGCTTCGATGCCATAAGAACCGTTTTTATAGCAAAAAGTTGAAAATAATTTAATTATTTTTTTCAGCAGATTTTATATTCTACTCCACTGGCTTCATTTCCATGGTTCTGATGGCGCGGCTCGCTAAGCAATGGCCTGAGTTTACAACCAAATTGATGAAGATTGAACAACATTTAAAGGACATACGCTCTTCAAACAATACACACAAGTACTGCAATGCTATGGCTAGTGCCATTATGCTCATGGCTTTGGGTAATATTAACATTTATTTCAAGTATTCGAGTAAGTCTTGTCACATCACATATTTTATACCTTTTTTAATAATCTATCTAATATCCTTTTTCGTTTTCACGCCAAATAGCATAAATTATATGTTAAAAAAACCCTGTCCGATTCAGCCCGACAATATGAACAACTTTTCCTACGGGGCTACCGCTTGAAACTCGAAAAAAAATTACAATATTTTCATATAAATTGCCCGGCCGGCTCAACACTTTTGTACGGTTTTGTATTTTTTTTTTTCGAATTTCTACTAAAGCCATATAAAAAGATTTTCACGTTGACGCGTTGTGTCGCCCCTTTAAGGATCGGACAGGGTTTACATCTCAACTTCCCAAATAATATTATGAATATGCAAAAGTGAGTTTGTTTGCTTGATACGCTTTTCACGGCGTAACTACTAGACTAATCATCATGAAATTTTGCTTACACGTTCTTTGAACTATGTACAAGGACGAAGACTACCTCTCATCCCAAAACGTACTGTTCTGTATAAGCTAGTACTGTATAATCCTCAGCTAAGATTGCATACTTTGTGCCATTTGGTAACTCCCTTTGACAGTAAGCCTCAACTTTTGATTTCAGTGGAACACATATTAGCCGTCAGGTATGGCGTCACAATCGCTGTGCAATGTACTAAAGTGAACACCTTCAGTGATAGCGTAGAAAAATATTTCACATACCACTTACCTTACTATTTTAATCACGTTCCTTACAACCATTTCTTCGGGCTGGTCTTCAAGGTATTTATTTATTACTTATATTTCTTTCTTGTCCAATGTATTTTTAATTAAGATAAGCTTCAGTATTGTAGATGTAAAATGTAATTAAAAATGTAATGGAAATATTTTGTATATTCATAAAGATATTTTTAAAATTATAATGTGCACGTTTGCTTTTATTTATTGACGTAATCAGCTAAGTTTAGTACTGCTTTCGTTTAGAGTTTTAAGAATTTTCTTTGTTTATAAAGCGTCCAATAATCACTGCAAGAATCTACAGCAGATGATACCGAACAATAATCTACAATTGAAAACTTTTTAATATCCGTCGCCAATAGACCACGAGAGTGCTTGCTTGCTATTTTATGTGTGCAAAAGTCCCTCGCTTTGTATAATTACGTTAAAAATGAACATCCCTTAAAACGTGGAGGCTGAACATAACGCAGTGGCCAAGAACATAAATTTAAATAAAATTATTTTAATACGGTTTTTATCGCGTTTATTACATTATTTATACACCTAACGTTTCGAGTTACCGTCACCTAAACTTTACAGTGTTCGTGGTCGCAGGTAGACTAAGTTGACATTTGTCTAGTGTATTGGCTCACGGTGTCTAACCTTCAGACACCGTGAGCCAATACTGCGTACATCCGGAACGTTATCAATAAATATTTTAGGCGGTAGATTTTGCAGTTCTTATAAAATACTAGACAAATGTCAACTTAGTCTACCTGCGACCACGAACACTGTAAAGTGCTCGAAACGTTAGGTGTATAAATAATGTAATAAACGCGATAAAAACCGTATTAAAATAATTTTATTTAAATGTGTAACAATCGCGAAAACATAAGAAAACATTAACATAAATTTACTAAGACGCTTTGAGAAGGAATAATGTTCTTAAAACAAATTATAAAAAATCAACAAGTCAACGGTAGTTTTAGCCTCCAAACCAAAATAGGGATGACTGCCTGTATGTCTGTAAACTGATTTATTTATATGTGGTTTATTTAATTTGAGTGGGTTTTCTAGCAATGCTCCAAAAACATGTTTTATGATAATCGGTTCAGCTGTTAAATAGAGTGACTTTTCGTGGGGAGGTTACACTTTTTTAAAATATATTTAAATTGTAGTTTGTCAACTTCCAATGTACGTTTCTGTGGAGCTTCACTGACGTATTGACGGTCTGCTTCAGCATATACCTGATATCATACTTCCAGGATCTCAACAAAGTTATATATAGTCGTCAAGTGAGTACAATCAATGATTTTTAAAATTTACAGGTAGTCTATCTTCTTAAGGGGGCACACTAGGCACAGTAGCGACGCCAATCATTTTATTCCTAATACTTTACAAATAGAAAGAAATTCAAGAATATAAACAATATAAGCCTTAGTAAATAACCTGAAGTATTTTCGGAATTATGTTTCGATCTGATGATTTCGATCCCCGGTCAGGTCAAGATGGAAAACGTTCTTTTTCAGACTGACCTGGGTCTTGGATGTTTATCTATATATGTATTTGTTATAAAATAAAGTATCGTTGAGTTAGTATCCCATAAAACATAAGAACTTACTTTGGGGCTAGCTCAATCTGTGTGATTTGTTAAAAAAAAAAAATATTTTAATAATTTCAGAATAATTTACCCTGGAGCCAACTGCGCGCTTATTACTCACACGTGGTTGACCTCGTGACGCAAGTGAACAACAAGCTATCAAAATTCATCCTGCAGTCCTTCGTCTTTTATATTTTTTATATCTGCTTGCAACTATTCTACATACTGAAGTAAGTCATCATCATCATCATCATCAGGTCTTTATTAGTCTCCACGGCAGGAGCACGACCCTCTCTGTACTGCCAGAGCAGTAAGAGGATTTGGCCTACACTATCCACGCTGGCCAGACGGGTTGGAGAGGTCTCTTTGATGTTTATAAGCTTTGTTTAGCTTAAATCGCCTTTTACAACATCCACGGGAAGATTTGGAGTGGTCCTATTCTTCTCTGCCGGGAACCACACGGCATACTGAAGTAAGTGTAAGCTATTAATTATGAAACCGGGCAGTTGTTAGTCGCAAGTACCTTATTACAAAAAAACGCTTAAATACTCGTACTTTTTATATGGACGGTTGGATGTATGGATGGATGGACGGATGGACAGACGGATAGACGGATTGAGAGCTGGACGGATGGATGGGCGAACGGACGGATGGTCGGATGTACGGACGGACGTATTGATGGACGGATTAACTGATCATCGTCTTAGACTTATCCCTGCAAGCATTTTGCCACACAGCACATCTTTAGGTGTTAATTAAGTCTAACATATATTGCATGTACACATAACGAGATACAATAGAAGATGAATTTGTTATTACCTCGACGTGCAGAGTCCAATTGTTAAGTTGAGAGTTTTGGCCTCTTTATGCATTTCATTCTGTATAGTTTGTCAAAACATGTTTCCAATTTCTTTCTTCCAGCACAAAACAAGCAAAGAGAACAGGCTGCGATCCAGATATAGTGGACAAGTAAGTATACCGATTTCGCTTTTTGCATTAAGTACAAAATCACATTTATTATTAATTTGAGCAGGTTCGGCTAAGATCGTGACGAAGAAATGTTCATACATAATAACATACTTCTCGTTTTGCAATGGTCGGGTAATATGTCGGCCAGTTGCTGATCTTGTAGACAAGTAATTTTTTTATCGCATAATAATTATGTGTTAGTCAAATAATATGCATAATTTGCGCGTTCCTTGACCTATTTATATGTATGTATTGTGCATCTAATAGAGAATCATTGAGTTAGTATCCCACAGCACCAGTGCACACCGTAGTGTGGGGCTGTACTTTGTTCCTGTTTATTTATTTGTTTTTTACATGACTGCCAAAAAAGGTGAGTAATAAACAAAAAAAGTGGCTAAATATTTTGTATGGATTTTTTTTTTTAAGTTTTCAGCATTGCTCCCACAGGAAAAGTTGGTCATATTTACTGAATCGCTCGTTCAAGGGTCTTAATCGATAAAAATTTTACATTATAGAGTTTGTATATGTGATTTTTTTTTAATCCACTATAATTTCCAAATGTCTAAACGGATTTAAACGTATGGGATATTGATTAAATTTTTGCACCCAAAAATTTTACACCCTCCCAAATGGCAGGCTGTAAATATAACGCTAAGGCAGTTGTTTATATATTTAAAAAATAATAGACTTTTCTTTCATAATTCCAGAGTCCGCAAATCAGCAGTGTATCTGTCATACTACGTGTTTTCTTTTCTGTTCCTGGTTTTAAGGTTTGTGGTCACGTCAATCTTGGCTGCAAACGTTAATTTGGTAGCAAAAAAACCACTGTATGCTTTGGATGCAGTTTCTTCGGCTGAATATGGCCTTGATGTAAGTACAAAAACACTATGTTTTCTTATGTTTTCGCGATTGTTACACATTTAAATAAAATTATTTTAATACGGTTTTTATCGCGTTTATTACATTATTTATACACCTAACGTTTCGAACACTTTACAGTGTTCGTGGTCGCAGGTAGACTAGGTTGACATTTGTCTAGTATTTTATAAGAACTGCAAAATCTACCGCCTAAAATATTTATTGATAACGTTCCGGATGTACGCAGTATTGGCTCACGGTGTCTGAAGGTCTTGTAGTCTTCTGCTTAGCTTGAGATTTGATTAAATTGATTACTGGATCCCAAGCTGGTGGTAACTGCCAACCATCCTCTCTATTGAAATTAGGATGTTTTTTAATTTCAATAGCTATATATAGGCTATTGAAATTAAAAAACACTGTTCACGTCTTAATCCCTTTTAAGATAGACAGAGCCAAAGTTGATGACCAGCATTTTGATGAGCTTATAAGTAGAAAATGGAATCAAAACAGTGACGATTTGTTAGGCATGCTGGTCTAGGAGAAAAGAGAGAACGTATTATTACCAGCTGCTTTTCTTCGTAGAGCCAATGGGATAAATGTAAGGCAGCTGATATTTCCTTTTATAACACATTACTTACTTATTACCGTAAAAAATTACCTTCGTTGCTCATCAGCAACGAAGGTAATTTTTTGTTTTCATGTTTTTATTACACTCATTTTATACTTTATAGGTTCGTCGTTTTCGATTACAAATAGAATACACACCAGTTGGAATGAGTGGGCTCTTTTTCTTCGTGACCCGCCCTATGTTGCTAAAGGTAAGCAAAAGGAACTTATGCGGCGTGGTGCTATTATGTGTTGTGAGTTTGGTATAATGTGTTTCTACATCATCATCATCATCAGCCTATACTCGTCCACTGCTGGACATAGCCCCCCCCCCCCCCCCCAATTGCACGCCATCGAGATCTATCTTCGGCTGCTCGCATCCAGCTCCTACCAGCCATCCTGCGCAAATCGTCACTCCACCGCGCCTGAGGACATCCTACACTACGTTTGCCGAGACGCGGTCTCCACTCAAGAACTCGTTTGTTTCTACATCCACACTCTAATTTGTGAGAGTTTACGCAAATGTGTAAGTGTTTTTAGCACAGCGCCCAAATTCATTCCCGTAGCAATGAATAGGCTCTTTTTGAAGCTGTGAAACAGCATATAGCTTAGACCTGTTAGGTTCCTATAAGAAATGTGCTGCTCAACTCACACAACTCTAATGAAAACCAGATTTTATCCATATATTAGCAGCCCTCTCCGGCTGCGCCTGGGCATGTAATACACCTATAAACCTTCCTTATAAACCACCTCTATCTATTGGTGAAAACCGCATGAGTTCTGAGTCTATTGCGAACAGACAGACAGACAGACGCAGTGGAGGACTTTATTTTATAATTTGAACGTTTTTGCGAAAGGAGAAATAAAGAATAGCCAAATTTGGGTAGGTTTCACTACATTATTATGTAACATTAATATGTACAAATAATTGCGTAATTATGTGTATGTATCATCACTACATAATATGTAGTGATGATACATACATATAATTCGGTATTTGCCTAATGTTAAAATTATATAAAATTTGTTTCTAATGAGACTAATTTCTATTTAAAAACACTATAAAGAACACTTTTAATTTGATATCGATTCGTTAAGTGATTTTAAAGCTTCTTTAAAGTTGGGTGAAAAGGACCATTTTTTTAAAGTATGAAAATCTTTAATTACAATTATACTGTATTTTAGTCTGCAAAATTTGTAGCAACTTTTATTATGAAACCATTACCATAAACGAAATATTTCGTATAGCTACCAAACAAAGTTCTCACGCCACCCATACAAAATACAAGCTTGTGACGTCACAAATATGTAGGCATTTCAGCAGCGCGTTTTCACGTCTAAAAATTTACGTCTTAAAACATGTGTCTTTAAAACTTTTATAACTGAAAGAGTTTTTTGTTTAGAAATGTATTTCTGTCATTATTGTGTTTATTTTAGGCAGGTCTTTACATAACAACATGAAAAAAATTTTAGTCAACATGCCCATTATGCTTCTTTCGCATGGGGATAAGTAGAGACTATGGATCTCCACTTGCCCAAACCTTACAAATCTCTTTCGTTACATCCATAACTCTTTTCAAGAAACCTACCCAATTTTGGTTATTCTTTATTTCTCCTTTCGCAAAAGCGTTCCTAATTTGGTCACGACACGTTCTTCAACGCCGGCCCTGACCCAGATCTTGTCTCTACTGGTAATCAAAAAGTTCATGTGACAATATTAGGGTTCCGTAGTAAACTAGGAACCCTTATAGTTTCGCCATGTCTGTCTGTCTGTCTGTCCGTCCGCGGTTTTACTCAGACACTATAAGTACTAGAAAGCTGTAATTTGGTATGGGTATGTACATTAATCATGGCAAAAAGTGGTAGAAAAAAAATATTGAAAAAAATTTTTTTAGGATAGCTCCGATACAAGTAAAGAGGGAGTTATATATTTTTTTCTATACAAACCCATCATCAAGGGTATTGTTAAATAGGTCTTCAAAAAATATTGTGAGGTTGAGAACACCATTTTTCGATTTAGGGATCCGATTCCGAATTTTTTTTCCAGTTTTTAGATAATAAAATACGTGTGTTTTACAGGTAGTTGGCTGTATAATCACATATGAGCTGGTGATGCTGCAGCTACATTAATAGAATAGTCCTACGATTGTAATTATAAAAATATGTATGTACAAATAATGTCATAAAATATAAAAATTAACACAATGAATATATCAAATACTATTATAATAATTATAAATAAGAAGAATGTATGTAGTATTATTTTTCAACTCCCTATGAAATGGCCATACCTACATTATCTCCTATATCTCTTATTCTAAAATATTCGTGATTCGTAAAGCACGTTAAGCTATTAGTCCCAGCTGTCATCACTACATCTTACTCATAACCATAGAACTAGAAATAATATGGTCTGGGCGCTAAGGGTGTAACGATTGTCGTCAACTTTTTTTTTATATGATTCATTGAGTGCGTTTCACCTATCTTGCCTGAAGGGAAGCAACGATGAGGCCTTAAAAATCCCGAAATTGTACGAGTTGAGAAACAGTTACACGGGGAGTTCCATTCCATAGCAGTTCGCATAATAAAAGAGGGGGATCTAGAGGTGCGCTGAGCAGGAATATCGACCACATACGGTGGATGAAATCCCTGCCCACGCCACATCATCCAACTCCTGTGCACACCACAGGAATTGGCTGAAATAATTTTCCCTGAAATGCAGCCTGTAAAAGACACACAGACTAGATACTAATCTGCGATGATCGAGGCTCTAAAGCCGTCCTAACATGAACGTCTCATAATCAACGAGTCTTCTGACACATTTATCGATAGCATCCAGGTCTTTGAGTTGAAGTGGATGGATCCATCCCATAGATAGAAACAATACTCGATACATGAGCAAACTTGAGCTGTGTAAAGGAGGAGGAGGAGTAAAATACCACCGGACCTTGGAGATGATACCTAGCACGTGTGTGTAGCATAATATGTAGGTACTAATTTCAAAATGGGAAGAGTTCGAATTTCGTTCAGGGGAAATTGCATGCATATCTCATATTAATGTGTGCGTGAGCTTGTGTCGCGATACGTTTGTATGCATCAGTGTTTGCGTCAATGTTACGCTTAAATTATATACTGTGAATATTGATCGTCTTAAACCCTTTAAAGGGTGATTCAGCCAGTCAATTTGAACAACTTTTCCTTTGGGACGAGAGCTGAGAACTTAAAAAAAAATACTTTCTCATACAAATTCACCGGGTGACTGAATATTTATGTATGGAAATGTAAAAAAAAATAAGTTCTTAGCATTGGTCCTATAGAAAAAGTTATTTAAATCCTGAATTGCTCCTTAAAGGGTTCAAAACGATTAATATTTCACCGGGCATAAAAATCTAAGTTTCTTAAGTGCCTATCCTGATTATTCTTACATCCATGACTAACGCACACGAAAAACCATAAACCGTAAGACAATAAATCAGTTATGTAGTGTTATGTGCGTGAGTAATCCATTTCACATATTACTTAATAGTGTTTGTATCTCGCATAATCCAGACTAATATTATAAAGAAGAAAGATTTGAAAGCCTGTGGTTTTTTTTTGCAATGGATAAACTGACACTGAATTGATTATAAAAATTCTTTCACCAATACTATGACGATTGGTAAGAGTACCTTTTCCCGGAATAAAAATTACCTTATGCCCTTCCACGGGCCTCAAAATACCTAAATATCATTTTTGGTCGCTTCTGTGAATGAAGCTAGAAGATAATACAGACAGACAGCTTATTTTCGCTTTTATAATATTAGCCGCCCACTTAATGTCTATCTCTCGGAAATAGTACTGGATAAAACGTAGATACTCATTTTCATTCCCCTAACCCCTGACAATAATATGCAATTTCATGACGTTCTGTTTAGTACAGGGTGGCCAACTTTGAGGTGTATAACTTTTTTTTGCCACCTGTTACTTGGCCAACCTGTGGTACAGGGCGAGGGCGGAGGCTGGACAGAAATGCATAAAATTTCTGTTCTTTCTAACACACATTCCGAGTTTGATCCTCGGTCAGGTCAAGATGGAAAATGATCTTTTTCAGATTGATCTGGGTCTTGGATGTTTATCTATATAAGTACGAGTACATGTTATAAAATATAGTATCGTTGAGTTAGAACCCCATAACACATGTCTCGAACTTACTTTGGGGCTAGCTCAATCTGTGTGATTTGTCCGTATATATTTAATATTTATTTCTGTAATTTCGTTCCAGTTGCCATTAAAACGGCTGGCTCTTGGTGACCAGAGGCAAAACTTTTTATTAGTGAGATAGGGCGCCGGTTGAGACACTGAAGTTATGACCAACGTTCCGGATGGTTCCTGACTCAAAGGATATCCATAGCATGAAACAGAAAAAAAATCTGTGATCAATAGCTATTAAAAGAGGAATCGCGGCTAGCGTAATGGATACTTTTAAGTCGGGCACACATCGGGGTCGTATTTTTGACTAGCTAGTAAATATTTAAAAAAAAAATTTTTTGTATTATTTTTTGTTAAAAGTTTTTTTTTTTTAAATTTATTTGTGTAAGCAAACAACGGTACATTGTATAGTACTAAAAGGTAAACTAAAAATATGAATAAATGTGCCATCAAAACCGCTAACCACAGATTACTATGATCTATGACAGAATTAAGAAAAAATCGATAGAAAGTTGAGATAGGTCGGGTAACGTTAAAAATTTACATTTGTTGAGTTATCTAAATAATTACATACATATTAGTGACTAATTGTTTTTAGAGGTTACATAGCTTTAATCTTGTCTAATATGTGTCGAGCTCCGTGGCGCAGCGGTCAACACGCTAGCCTGCGACACGGGGGTCCCGGGTTCGATCCCCGGTCAGGTCAAGATGGAAAAAGATCTTTTTCATATTGACCTGGGTCTTGGATGTTTATCTATATAAGTATATATTATAAAATATAGTATCGTTGAGTTAGTATCCTGCGACACAAGTTCACAACTTACTGTGGGGCTAGCTCAATTTGTGTGATATGTCCCTATATATTTATTATTTATTTATTTATATAGCTGTTTTAAATGTGCCGATTCGTGCTGCCAGTATGTTAACATCATTAAATAAATTATTATATGTATCAACCAATCGGTGTAATGGTGATCTTTTACCAGTATTTGTTCGGCAAACCGTACTATGAAACAGCTTACATGGGTGACGAAGATTTACTCTATTAGGAACTTTATAGCAAAGTTGATTATGTAACGGCATACAGTCGTATCTGTTGTTACAAACATCATAAAGAACAATCATTTCAAGTTGCAGACGTCTATGTTTGAGAGGTAACATATTATATTTACTTAAAAGATCTGAGTAAGACATATAGCTGCGGTAACATTTGTAGTGCGTGAATTTTAAAAATCTCTTCTGTATTGATTCTATTGCATCTATGTAAGTATTATAAAATGGATTCCATACGGGCACGGCGTATTCGAGCTGGGAGCGTATCAAAGAAGTATACAGGAGGCAATAAGTCTTAGAGCGTGTGAACTGAGAACAAGATCGCGCAACCAATCCGTACATCCTTCTGGCTCTGCTGATTACGTTATCGACATGTATGTCAAGGTGTAACTTAGTGTCAAAAGTAACTCCGAGGTCTTTAATGTTATCAACTTTCTCCAAAAGAGTATTATTTATTAGATAACTTGTATCTATATTATTAATTTTTTTTGGAGAAAGTGATTGCTTTACATTTATTTACACTCAGACTCAATTTGTTCTGGTGACAGTAGTCTGAGAATCTATCTAAGTCGGATTGAAATTTTTGATGATCTTCAGTGCTTTCTATAGTGTGATATATCTTTATATCATCAGCGTATAAAAGAAAATTACAAAATTTAAAACACTGGCTTACATCATTGATAAAGATGATAAAAAGCAATGGACCTAAGATGGACCCTTGGGGGATCCCAGAACTAACGTTACTGAATACAAATATTTAGATCTGTAAAAACAAATATATATAAAATAAAAACTCACTGTCTTAATTATAAAATCAGTGAGAATAAGTGTAAATTCCATTAAATATTCACGCCGCCCAAGTTTACCTGAAAGCCGAAGTTTTAAAATGATTTCAATGAACGCGGAATAAATTTATCAAAATCAACCTAGAGGCAAGGTAAGCGCGGAAAAGTTAATGTATCTTACGAATTTTATAATTGTGAAAGTTAAGAGCATATTTACAAATTGTTTAGAACTTTCTTGCAATATAATATAATGTAAATCTGGGAATCAGAATTGGTATTAGAATGCAAAATTATAAAAAACCTTATCAAAACTAAAATTTGACTGGCTTTGTCTACCTGACGAGCTCCGTGGCGCAGCGGTCAACACGCCTGCCTGCGACACGGAAGTCCCGGGTTCGATCCCCGGTCAGGTCAAGATGGAAAATGATCTTTTTCAGATTGGTTTGGGTCTTGGATGTATATCTATATAAGTATCTATTATAAAATATAGTATCGTTCAGTTAGTATCCCAAAAAACAAGTCTCGAACTTACTTTGGGGCTAGCTCAATCCGTATATATTTATTTATTTACCTATAATAAATACTTTTTTTCTATTCTGATATAGTCTTATACCATATTTACACATCTATATCCCTTGCGGGGTACACCTCTGTCTACCTTCAGGTAATAAAACTCTAAGGCCACAATAGCGTGTTAGTGGGCGTGGGCGTTAAGGTGGAAAGCGGAATCAAAATAGTGATGGGTTGCTAGCCGCATCGCTTATAACATGATACCTACCTTAGATTTTTGCTCAATCCCTTGACTGGCTTGTATGGTCTGCGCGGGAAGAAAAGATATACTCGTAAATAAGGAAATAAGATTTGGAAAAAATTTCGACGTGGGCAGGATTCGAACCTGAACCTTGGTCTTTATACGACTAATGCTAACCAATTTGGCCACCGCGTTTCGATCCTACTCGTCTAATTTCTCCACCATACCCCATTCCTCCTATACGCATTAGAGCTTGACACCTAACATAATTACCCTACGATTACAAATGTAGTATTTGATATGCCTAAACTTAGCCATAAGTAATTATTGACGTCAACAAAAATTTTTTGTTGTAAAAATTGTAAACACAAATATGACAATTAATAAGAGCTCAAAGAAACCTATATTAAATAAACGATTGAATCTTGAATCTTATGACTCTTTTTACAATGAAATTATCAATGCTTAAATAAATGCACTTACTCGTACAAATAAATATTTGTTTATATGGTTTGCTACATTTTAATTGATGTACGAGTAGAATATGAAACGCTGTGGTCTCTTGGTAAGGCGTCAGTCAGGTACAAAGACTAAAGATGGCTTGTTCGAATCCCGCCCGTATGAATTATTTTCCATATCCTTTTCTTGGATTAATAAAAGTAATCAGAATAGTATTCTGAGTGCATAAAAAATACCTATCATATAATTTATAGCAAATAAAATTAAAAAAAACGGTTTGCCCAGTCATGAAAAGAACAAAAATTATTTTGATGAGAAGGCATTTACGGAGCCCTGAATTTCTAAATACAAATTTATTGCAAAAATGTGTCTTACAACAAGTCCTTTGTAATCCCCTAGTAAAGCCATCATTATTCTTTCACTGCGATAAAAACAAATCAATAATGAGCGCCATGTTTCATTATTCCCGCCAATCTTACGGCTCTGACATATTGGACGATATATCATTCGCGTAAGATTTAGTATACCCTCAGGACGGGCTTAAAATATCTGGATCAGACGCCTCGACTATAGAAATTTACTGTACCCACTTCTGAATTTTGTTAAGGCATGATTTGTTAGATTTTTCGTAAATAGTTTTTTTTGCCCTCAATAAAATCAAGTAAGGTATGCTATCCTCACGCTATCCTTTAACTGCTCTGGCTATACACATATGGCTCCGGTAGTAGGTACAGAGAGGGTCGTGCTCCTGCAGTGGAGACTAACAAATATCTGATGAAGATGATGATACACGCTACCTGATGGATAGCTGTGATTGTAGCCTTATTACACCCATGGATCTAAAATGGTTACACCCGAGGTAAAACTCGCAAATGTGGTTTCAACGTACCATTTTTTCTGACAGTTGCTCATAGATCGCACTACTTTGTATCTACCATATTATTAGAAATAAAAAGCATTAATCAGGAAATATAACTTACTAGCTTTCGCCCGCGGCTCCCCCCGCGTGATATATAGCCTATGTCCTTTACAGTACCCTAACAAATAATAAAAATATCTCGAGCTCCTCCGTGCTTCGGAAGGCACGTTAAGCGGCTGTCATCGTTGATGGCAGTCGTTAAGCTATTTCAGATGCGGCAGCTTGAAAAATCTTACACCAGTGTTGGCCACTTACACATATGAAAAACAAAACAAACAGTACCCTAACCTATATGTATGCAAAATTTCATGATGATCGGATCAGTAGATTCGGCGTGAAAGCGTAACAAACAAACTCATTTTAGAAATTTATATTAGTAAGGATTAGGATTTAAAATCAAAATAATATTTTGTGACATGATATTTATAAATTACATACATAATCTCAGTTTTAGCATGTTTGTGCTAAAGGATCATTGCCATCGTGTGACAATTCGGTATTTGCGATTATATAAAATTTGTTTCCAATGATACTAATTTCTATCTAAAAACACTATGAAGAACACTTTTAACTTGATATCGATTCGTTAAGTGTTCTTAAAGCTTCTTTAAAGTTGGGTGAATAGGACCATTTTTAAAAGTATGAAAATCTTAAATTAGAATTGTACTGTATTGTAGTCCGCTAAATTCAAAGCAACTTTTATTATGAAACCATTACTACAAACGCGATATTTCGTGTAGCTACCAAACAAAGTTCTCACGCCGCCCATACAAAATACAAAGTTGTGACGTCACAAACATGTAGGCATTTCAGCAGTGCGTTTTTACGTCTAAAAATATGTGTCTTTAAAGCTTCTATATCTGAAAGAGTTTTTTGTTTAGAAATGTATTTCAGTCACTATTGTGTTTATTTTGGCAGGTCTTCACATTGCGACACGAAAAATTTTTTAGTCAAGTAGCCAATTTGCAAACAACTCTTTAGCGCTATCGCCTAACTATACGGCCTACCTTGTAAGGACCTAAATCTGGTTCATCATTCTTGTAGGCATGGGATACAATATAATTCTAATACATATAGACTAACAGTCTATACTAGAATTATATTGTCTTTGACAGAAACAAAAAATAGAATAAGAATAATACGTTTATTTTTAGCAAGGAGTTTATTATATCTAAGAAGAAAACACTCTGTATATAGAGGATTTCTTGGCCCCAATAAAGGCTCATTATCAATATAACTCAAACAGTAAAACAGACATAGTAAAACAGACAAGTAATTTAATTAAAAAATTTAAACAACCCGCCTGACCATTAGCAATACCTATTTACTGGGAATTTTACGGAGAAACATTTTGAAATACTGGACTGGAGATTCGGCTCTCTGTTTGGGTTCACAAGATGGTAAATTTTGCTGATATAAAAGGGGTTCAAAATTTTCTGTAACAAACCAAGATATTTTGCCAAACTAATATTTGCGTTTTTTCTATGCTGGTCTTTGAGAAAACAAGTAATTTAATTAAAAAATTTAAACAACCCGCCTGACCATTAGCAATACCTATTTACTGGGAATTTTACGGAGAAACATTTTGAAATACTGGACTGGAGATTCGGCTCTCTGTTTGGGTTCACAAGATGGTAAATTTTGCTGATATAAAAGGGGTTCAAAATTTTCTGTAACAAACCAAGATATTTTGCCAAACTAATATTTGCGTTTTTTCTATGCTAGTCTTTGAGAAAAAAATAAACTTAGGATGTACCAGCTGCTTGCTTCTCTTCCCGCGCAGATCGTAAAATCTGATCGCCGAAATGGGTTCCAGGAATAGATTTTCCCCAAAGAACTCTTTAAGCTAATACGATGTGGGATTTTTATATCTTTGCCTGGCTTGGGGATGCCGATCACAAGTGCTTCCTTCCAGCCGCCTGGAAAGGTGCAATTTACAAAACACGCATAGGAAATGCTCTAAAGTAGAAGGGGGAGGGTCTGTGGAAGGCATTTGAGCGTTTCGTTTGAGACTCCCGTCAGAGCCGGGTGTATTTCGGGGTGTGAAATTGCGAAATCTGGCAAGTTCCTCCCTACGCTTGTAATCAAAAGCAAAAAAAACAACAATAGCGCGTTTTAAAATTGCTCCAGCGCCATCTAGTTCTCGTTACAGGAACTAAGTATTTACTCCTGCAAAATTGTTCATTTAAAGCCGAAAATATATATTTTAACTGACGTTAGGTGGTTCACACCTCTCCTGGGACGACCACAAATCTAAAGAGACCTCGTATTTCAAAATTGGTCAAGGCATTATGGCTACAGGAAGGGTCAACTTTTTGCCAGTTTTTGCCAATTAACGTCCGCTGTATATTTGTTTTTCTGACGTCACATAGCCTATGACACTCCGGGGAAGAATCCGAATCTACAGACACCTCACACCACAAAATCCGTCCAGCCGTTTAGGCTGCAGGATGCAACAATGGAACAGACATATTTACATACATACATACATACATAGATATATACATACATACATACATAGGCTCGAAAAACATTACCCTCCTTCTGGGTGGGTCAGTCGGGTAAAAATAAACTTAGGATGTACCAGCTGCTTGCTTCTCTTCCCGCGCAGATCGTAAAATCTGATCGCCGAAATGGGTTCCAGGAATCATGTCAAATTAGCGATGCGCCTAGCAAGTCATCACTATTTTGATTTCGTTCCCATCTACAAGCCCATCAACGTGCTAAACGTGGTCTTGGGCTCTATCTACAGTAAATTATCACTGATAACACCATATTAGCCGAAGATTTTTGCATCAGTGCCCAAAGTCAAAAGTCCTCGACGCCAATATGTATTTTGGACGAGAAGACACTGTGAAGCTTCCAGAAAGCTGCCCAGCAAAGTCAGATTCACTGAAAAACCTTGTTCTTGGACTGGAGCTTCCTACCTATATCAATTGACCCTGTTAGCAGCAGACTGTAGTTGGAGTAGAAAAACGATACCTCGAGCTTGCTGAATACATGTTTATTTACGATTAAGTAAATGTACTGTACAGGTTCAAGGGTTTAGTTTCCAACAATCACTGGAGAAGACGCAACATGAATATTCGACATAATTTTTGTCTTATCCATGATCTTTCTTCTTGGGAAACTTCATTGAGGTCAAGAGCATGGTCCTGAAATGACTCCGCCGGTTTCAGAGAAATGATGTCTCCCTTCGATATAGCGATGGTCAATACGGCATCACTGGAGAGACCGAAGTACGAGTACGGTCTATGTTTCAATTGAATCGAAGGCTTTCTCATAGTCCGCTAAGTATAGTTGGTCTACTGTATAACCTGCCGCTGCGTAGTGATGTGATCTATGGGATTAATAGCATTTTAAACCGATCCATCTCAAATATCTGAAAAATTAAGAATATTTCTTTCCTTCGGAATCAACTTGTTATCCCTTTTGTCACGCTTAGAACATTGTTGTTTATACGAGTATGTCTTCACTTTGCATGTTTATTGCGCCTTATACTATGATGTATTCTGTGGTTGCAGCGCTGTGGTATGCAACACTAGCGCCACCCAGCAGTTATTCTTTTAATCCTAAGTCATATTAAATTTAAAGAAATCTATCATGTACATTACTAGTGAATTACTTGTAGTATTTTAGTTCATTATATTCATTTGATAAATTGAGAGGAACACCGGCTAACGCCAAAAATTACAACTATTAGAGTTCTTTTTTTTAAACACGGTGTAGCTAGCTCCAAGTGAGTTTTTGCCATTTCACCGGACCTTTGCGGTGATGACAGAGTGCCCTCAACCTGTAAGGCGAACATCACCGAAGGGCTCCACTAGGGACGGACCTCGGTTTTGGGCGTTGCATGTGCACGCAAAGCTTAGAGAGAAGCTAACTTTTTTACGCCTGATAGGCCGCGATTTGCATGATCGTAAAATGGGATTCCTCTGGCTATTTAGAGCCGGAGAGCTTTCAGTAACGAAGTAGTTCCGTCATACGTAAGTACTTGTGGCTACCGGTGGCGCGGTGAATGAAACGATTAAACAAATGGGATATTACGTCGTAGGTCATGATCGGGCGGATGCAAAGCTTATAGAGAGTCAACTTATTCCTAAGTGACATCCTAGCATTGCCAAATTGAAAGCGGCATGGTTTCAGACTTTGTAGATTTGGGGACCGAAAGTCATGAGACTATCGAGTACAACACCAAGGTATTTAGCCTTTTAAGCCCAGGGAATTGACTTGTCATACAGCTAGAGTAATCCTAGTGGGGGTTCAAATTAATCTGGATGCGCTTCCTCCTAAACCACAAGCCCAGTGAGTCGAAGGCAGATTGGAGACGTTTCACAATGACTGATTTCATGTGGTGAGACGTATTAGAGAGCTGTATCTTCAGCGAATAGAGCCAACTCTACGTTAGGGGTCTTAGAGATCATCATCAGGTCTTTCTAGTCTCCACTGCAGGAGCACGACCCTCTCTGTACTACCAGAGCCATATACTAGCCTGAGCAGTCAGAGGATTTGGTCTACACTCTCCACGCTGGCCAGACGGGTTGGAGAGATATCTTTGATGTTAATAAGCTTTGTTTAGCTTGTGTTTCCTTAGTCGCCTTTTACGACATCCACGGGATGACTTGGCCACTCCAAGTCCACTCCTATTCTACTCTGCCGGGAACTACACGGCTGTCTTAGGGATATCGTATGTGTAAAGCAAACTCAGGCGGGGCGAAAGAACAGCGTCTTAAAGAATGCGGGGTCAAATGGGACGGGGTCTTGGAGACATCCTTCAACTCTGTAGTGGAAGGTCCTATCCGACAAGAAGTCTCGAATGATAAACGCGAGACTGTTGGGAAGGCCCAAGTTGCCAGCTTGGAAATTAAGCCAAAATGTCAGAATTTGTCAAAAAAATTCGCTATACTGAAGAAGAGGGCTCCCGTGGGACGATTCCTGGTTCGGAATCTGATGATATGCTCCGTAAGGCGGTGTTTTGATAGATATGCTCCGTAATTGATGGTGACACGCATGTTTGGCTTGGAATCTAAACTGTTCGTCGGAGATGAGACTTTTGGACTTTACATAGTCCTTAAATAAATAATAATAAATATAAATTTATACAAATATACAAACAACTAGCTATTTCTATGTGTGACTGTGGAGTATGTGTAGTTTGATTCAAAGTATCTCTAAGTAGTAATGTACTGTGCTGCAATAGCTAGCTGCCTGTACAGAAAATTATTAATAGAGGGATAACTGTTACTTACAAACAACCCTAACACCTAACACCCTAGCCCTAACCATAAGTTAAAAATATATACGTATATAGATAAATCAAGGAAGTCTAATACCGTGAGACCTAAGATATTAGACGGATAGGCGGAAGGATAAAGGGTGTGGCGTACGAGGTGCAATGTACGCCAGACAGTAGATTTTCCTACTACCAGTCAAGCAGACTCACAAGACTGATCAGTAAACTGACGGCTAAGGGTGTCTTGGCCGTAGTAGGAGGTTGGTGGTGGATCGGTCGATCCCAGACAATAATAATAGTCGATTGTCCGAACCAAAGAGAATTTATTAAAGTAAACATTATCTATTTATACAAAAAATAGTTACAAGTGTGTGTATTGATCACATTTAAAACAATATTTGTCTGCGTCAAAATTAGTTTGCGTTGCGTTCTTCGTGCTTGCATATTTTGTATGAGAATTGGTGAATGTCCTGGAGGTCACATGTTCACGTGAACACACAGATTGAGCTGGCCCCAAAGTAAGTTCAAGACTTGTGTTATGGGATACTAACTCAACAACAGTATATTTAATAGTAGATACTTATATAGATAAACATCCAAGACCCAGGTCAATCAGAAAAAGATAATTTTTCATCTTGACCTCTCCAGAGATCGAACCCAGGACCAGCGACACGGGTCCCGGGTTCGATATCGGCCGATCAGCCAGCGTGTTGACCGCTCTGCCACGGAGCTCGTTCTTGAGTCTTTTGAGGTGGATCCGCTCATAGATTTTCCCCAAAGAACTCTTTAAGCTAATACGATGTGGGATTTTTATGTCTTTGCCTGGCTTGGGGATGCCGATCACAAGTGCTTCCTTCCAGCCGCCTGGAAAGGTGCAATTTACAAAACACGCATAGGAAATGCTCTAAAGTAGAAGGGGGAGGGTCTGTGGAAGGCATTTGAGCGTTTCGTTTGAGACTCCCGTCAGAGCCGGGTGTATTTCGGGGTGTGAAATTGCGAAATCTGGCAAGTTCCTCCCTACGCTTGTAATCAAAAGCAAAAAAAACAACAATAGCGCGTTTTAAAATTGCTCCAGCGCCATCTAGTTCTCGTTACAGGAACTAAGTATTTACTCCTGCAAAATTGTTCATTTAAAGCCGAAAATATATATTTTAACTGACGTTAGGTGGTTCACACCTCTCCTGGGACGACCACAAATCTAAAGAGACCTCGTATTTCAAAATTGGTCAAGGCATTATGGCTACAGGAAGGGTCAACTTTTTGCCAGTTTTTGCCAATTAACGTCCGCTGTATATTTGTTTTTCTGACGTCACATAGCCTATGACACTCCGGGGAAGAATCCGAATCTACAGACACCTCACACCACAAAATCCGTCCAGCCGTTTAGGCTGCAGGATGCAACAATGGAACAGACATATTTACATACATACATACATACATAGATATATACATACATACATACATAGGCTCGAAAAACATTACCCTCCTTCTGGGTGGGTCAGTCGGGTAAAAAAAGCGACGTCTCTAAAATATACCAAATGTGCTACCAAGTCTTCCCGTGGATGTCATAGAAGGCGACTTAGGAAAATCGATCTAAACCAAGCTTATCAGAGAGACCTCTCCAACTCGTCTAGCCAGCTCGAAGAGTGTAGGCCAAATCGTCTAACTGCTCAGGCTAAAATATGGCTCTAGTAGTACAGAGAGTAGAGAGGGTCGTGCTCCTGCAGTGGAGACTAACAAAGGTGCCATCCATGTTAACTGTGAGCAAAAATCATGTCAATTAGAGATTGAGACCACTTTTTTTTTAATTTTTTTCCTGGTAGGAATCATCAGCGATGAAGTCTAGGGTCTTACACGCCAACTAAAATAATGCATTTCACTCTTGCCTTGAAAATCCCTAAATAGGGAGTATGCACGTAATTTTTTTATTTGCTTAGTATTATCCTTAATAACCACAGTAAAAAAATATGAAAGAACTTTTAAAATATCTTAATTAACGACGAAGATGTGAAACTTTAAAGTTTAAATAAGAAAGAGAAGTCCGATATGAACTAGTGACGTCATAGTCTATGTCATGAATACATTTGCCATATAAAAAAGTGTTTTCGCGAGTGAGATAGACATATTTTCGTAAAATCATTTTATCTCGTTCGGTTTTCAACCAAATTTTATTCTGTTTTCACCTTCAATACTTTACTATTGAATATTTTTGGATAAACTGGTAAGATAACAGATATTTTTTTTATGCATATTCCCTATTGAACGAGTTGGGAAACAGCGACGCAACAACCACCACTATGTTGAGCAAAACATACAAATATTAGTTTAAGTGAAAAGAGCGTGTAGTAAAAGCTGCTGTAAAGCTCCACAAAAGCTTGCACTGTTAATACAAAACATAGCAAAACTAGGCGATCACGTACGTTGCTTACTTTGTAGAGTAATGACTGTTTTACGACGTACTTTGTCAGGTCACAGCTACTTTGTCGGGATATCAGTTCATTGCCTAATGAAGGGTTAACAAATATGTTTTAAACTCTTAACCTTTAAAATGTACTTTTAGTATTTTAAAAACCTGTTGTTAATTGCTTAGCGAACTATTGCCATTTTAGAAGTAAAGCTAGCTAGCTAAAAGCTAGTAAAAGTATATTTTATTTTTCTTACAGTGGCTAGTGAGCTACCAGGTTAATAACTTTTCTTCTTTTCCTTTATTCTATTATTTATTGATTTTCTCAAATTATTTAATGATAATCACAAATTAATAGGAAAACGTCGTATGATGTTCCTACGGAGTATGCTGGCTATTATTCTTCGGTTTATTATGAGCACTCGGCTTTAAATCTTGATTAGTATATAGAATATTCATTAGTAAAAAGAGCGTATGTTAAAAGCTACTGTAAAGCTCCACAAAAGCGTGCTACGTTTATACAAAACATAGCAAAACTAGATGATTACGTCCGTTGCTTACTTTGTAGAGTAATGACTGTTTTACGACGTACTTTGTCAGGTCACAGCTACTTTGTCGGAGTATCAGTTTATTGCTAAATGAAGGGTTAGCAAATATGTTTTAAACTCTTAACCTTTAAAATGTACTTTTAGTATTTTAAAAACCTGTTGTTAATTGCTTAGCGAACAATTGCCCTTTTAGAAGTAAAGCTAGCTAGCTAAAAGCTAGTAAAAGTATATTTTATTTTTCTAACAGTGGCTAGTGAGCTATCAGGTTAATAACTTTTCTTCTTTTCCTTTATTCTATTGTTGATTGATTTTCTCAATTTATTCAATGATAATCACAAATTAATAGAAAAACGTCGTATGATGTTCCGACGGAGTATGCTGGCTATTATTCTTCGGTTTATTATGAGCACTCGGCTTTAAATCTTGAATATTCATTAGTAAAAAGAGCGTATGTTAAAAGCTGCTGCAAAGCTCCACAAAAGCGTGCACCGTTAATACAAAACATAGCAAAACTAGGCGATCACGTCCGTTGCTTACTTTGTAGAGTAATGACTGTTTTACGACGTACTTTGTCAGGTCACAGCTACTTTGTCGGGGTATCAGTTCATTGCCTAATGAAGGGTTAACAAATATGTTTTAAACTCTTAACCTTTAAAATGTACTTTAAATATTTTAAAAACCGCCAATTGCCCTTTTAGAAGTAAAGCTAGCTAGGTAAAAGCTAGTAAAAGTATATTTTATTTTTCTAACAGTGGCTAGTGAGCTACCAGATTAATAACTTTTCTTCTTTTCCTTTATTCTATTATTTATTGATTTTCTCAATTTATTTAATGATAATCACAAATTAATAAAAAAACGTCGTATGATGTTCCTACGGAGTATGCTGGCTATTATTCTTCGGTTTATTATGAGCACTCGGCTTTAAATCTTGAATATTCATTAGTAAAAAGAGCGAATGTTAAAAGCTGCTGTAAAGCTCCATAAAAGCTTGCACTGTTAATACAAAAAATAGCAAAACTAGATGATCACGTCCGTTGCTTACTTTGTAGAGTAATGACTGTTTTACGACGTACTTTGTCATGTCACAGCTACTTTGTCGGGGTATCAGTTCATTGCCTAATGAAGGGTTAACAAATATGTTTTCACATTTAAATTGTAGATTAATAAGTATTTTTTTAGATCTTTTGTTAATTGTTTAGTAAAAATTTCCCTTTTAGAAGTAGCTGGAAGCTAGGAGAAGTATCCTTTAATTTTCAAACAAATAACCAGCTTGAGAGCTACCAGTTTAATGCCGTGCTTGTATTTTTATATTCTAATACTTCATATTTGTCTGAATAATTGAACATATCAAATTACACCATCCCGCTCATCTGAGCATTTTTCCCGGCGTATCGCTATAATGGCAGCACACTATTTTCAATTTAAATAATATGGTCCTTATTATATCGAAAATTGGATCGTAATAATGTATTTTACGGACTAGGCCTTTTTACTTTACAGCAATTACAATTTATCAATTTAGGTATTTTATGGTAATCGCAAATGAATAGAAAACTTCGTATTATGATGTAAGTTCTCAGTAAACTGACTTTTATTCTTCGGTTTACTATGAGCACTTGGTTTTATATTTTAAAATAAATATTTATTGGTAAAAAAATCATATAATAAAAGATCATATAATAAATGCTGTAAAGCTTCACAAAAGCGTGCACAGACAGAAAAGACGTATGATGTTTGTTCTCAGAAAGCTGGCTATTATAGTCATTGGTTTACCGTGAGCACACCATTTTTATAAAAAAAGGCTATATACATTTTAAAGTGTAAAAATGCAGCGTTTTATAGCGTTTTTATCAAAAATGGCTACTTTTGGCAAAAACGCTTACTTAAGCTTTAAGTTTTACACTTTACGTTGAATTACAAATTAAAAGATGTGTTTTTTGGTAACAAAGCCTTACACCACATATTCCTACGTACATAGTGCGTTGTTCGGGGACGAAGTTTTTCTCTCCATAAACTATTTCGTTGAAATAGAAAATATGCCTTTGACGTCTTTTAAAAGCTCTGAATAAATCAAATTAAACATAAGTTGACGGATCTAATGAAAATATAAGTTATGAATAATTCAAAGAGAACAATTAAATCATGCCCATGATCTTTTGGTGAAATGTCACAAAATGTCACAGCAACTAGGAATTTGAAATTTCAATTGGCCAACTTTTTAATAAAGTTACGAGTGTTAGGGTTTGTACCTAAATCTGGGATATCTCTAGAGAGTAGACCAATGATTGAATGGACAACAGATCTTTGACTGGTTGTCCCACTTTTGTCATATTAATACTCGTGGTCTTGCTAACATAAAACGTAGAAACACTAAAGTAGTCTACGAATTATGTAATGATGGAATTGTGATGTTCAGCTCAGATATTGATCAGTCCCAGAAAAGTATAAGCTGGTTAAGGTGTTTTCAACGAACTTTTTTAATTTTCAGAGATACCTACGGCTCAAATATATCAACGAATAAAATCATACAAAATATACCTATCAAAAACTTTTCCCTGACCTTATATGTTTCTCATTCTGTGATTATATTTATTAATCAATTAATTTTTTATTACGTGTAATTAATCATAGCAGACATAAAAATAGTGTGGAAAACGCAGTAAAAAGCTTAGTTGAATGAAACCTAAGTTACTTATATTGTCTTACTCAAAGTATGGGACGAATTAACAGTTACGAAATCCCAACTAATATTATAAATGCGAAAATGAGTTTGTTTGTTTATTTGTTTGTTACGCTTTCACACCCTTACTACTGAACCGATCATGATGAAATTTTGCATACACATAGGTTAGGGTACCGAGAAGGACATAGTATATAACACGCGGGTGAAGCCGCGGGTAAAAGCTAGTTACTTATAAAATTATACATCATTTAGCCTTTTTTTCATAGACGACAAACTATTTCCTCTTTTGTTTTTCAGCTATTACTTTTCTATCACTGATTATTAGCGTCTTAAAATGTAATTAATTAAAATTATTGAATATCAATCATTTATTTCTTTAGTCAATACAAATAATACTATCTGCATAGCAGTTATTCATCAGAGAATGTGGTTTTACATATTTTATTAGCCAATATCTCGTTAAATATAATTAGTAGGCTTTCACTTACTATTCGTCTAGAGCAGGACACTAACAAAGTAAAAATTGAGTTCAGACTTCCGGCCATTTAGTCAGCCAGGAAAAAAAAACATATTGAGTATGTAGTCCCCTTTTGAGTCTGTCAATTTTATTTAAAGAGAGAGAGATCACTTTAATTTAAATAACACGTTCGCTGCCTATTTATTCGTTCGTCTGTGGGCGTCTAAATCTTACCAATATTCGCTGTCGGATTTACATAAACTGTGGCCTTTGATATTGAAATGTAAATGGGGTCTGCCACCGGGGGCTATATTGTAATCGTGTAATTCCGCCAGCATCATGTCTTATTTCAGGTTACATTTAAGTGATGGATGAGCTTTTTCAATGAATAAAGCGAGAAACACAACTGCTATGTTGCCTAAAAATATTATGGTAGGTTTCAATCGGGATATTGTCAAGATTCTAACGATCTCTTCCATTATTTAAATATTACTTTAGAGAGTTAAAGAATAAAAGTAAACAATTTCATCATCATCATATGATCTTTTTTAGTCACTACTGTAGGAGCACGACCCTCTGTATACTAACAGAGCCATATATTAGCAAAAGCAGGCAGAGGATTTGGCCTACACTCTTTAAGCTTGCCAGACAGGTTGGAGAGGTTCCACTCTGCGGTTCCCTGCAGAGTGGAACCTCTCCAACCAGTCTGGTTCAACGCGACGGTTTGTAAAGATATTCTCAAAAGTTACTGGACCATTTTTTTCATCTTTAGGTGGCTAAATTCACGTAAACGTAGACGCGCAAAAAGAAAAATTGAAAATTTAATGCAAATTTAAATAATGCTTTCCTGGAAAAACGAAAGGGGTTCCTTCATTAATAATAAATAACAGGATGCCGAAATTTGTTTTGACGTAAACATTACGTTCCGAGTAAACATTTCATTTAAGTTAACACAGCAGGGTTGTTATGCTGACTTAGTATATTTTGCTTTATTTGTTGATTCATTATTTTTAAATCAAAATTAGCAAGCTGCTGTTCCACTTTTTCTTATAAATTTGAGTACCCTCTATCTAGCCTATTTGGAAGCAATGATGAAGTCAAGGGTGGTACACACCAACTGAAATAATGCTTATTCGTTCTTGCTTTGAAAATCCCTTTATTTTAGGAGTCTTAAAACAGTGAATTACTAGTACAATCGGTTCAAAACTTTTTTTTTTTTTTATGTCATAGGACGGCAAACGAGCAAGTGGGTCACCTGATGGGAAGTGATCACCGCTGCCCATGGACAACTGCAACACCAGAGGTGTCACAGGAGCGTTGCCGGCCTTTTATTTTTCCCTCCCCAGAGGGGAGAGGGGGCTGGGCCTCCGGCTCTCTCACTCACCGAACGAAGCATAGTAGCGGTAAAGCTACTACTCAAACGTCGATTTTCTGTGCGAGTGTGGTAATTCCCCGGACGAGCCGGCCCATTCATGCTACTAGCAAAAGTGATTTTCGCCCGTAGCGAGGCTCTACCACAACTAACTGACTGAGTTATGAGATAACAAACATTTCAAAACTAACATACAACCTAATAAAGACGGTAAAAAATAATTGTTGGTATAAATAGGTATATCTTCTGTTTTAGGATGCGAGCGATCGATTCCGAGCTTTACTAGCCATAAGATATGACACTGTTTAAATTGTATAAAATAAAATATGTACTTATTCATATCTGTATCTTCATTACTCTGTGACTTAACCTTGCAACAGTAGCTTTAAGGCTGCGAACAAATGGAATTGGAATCAGAGCTCAACCAGCCAGAAGATATGACTCTGTTCACCTCGTATAAGATAAGAGGTGTACAAATTATACATAAGCATATCTTTATCTTCATAAAACTGTAACTAAAGGTTGCAACAGTGACTTTGAGGCTGCGAGCGAATGGAATTGGGATGCTATGAGGTTAACTAACCAGAAAATGGTATTGGTATGATATAAGATAAGTTCTTAAGCTTATCTGTATCGCCATAAATTTATTACTAAACCTTACAGGAGCGGTTTTGAAGCTGCAAACTAATGGAATTAGGAAACAACGAGGTTTACCAGGCAGATAATATAACTTTTTTACTTCGTATAAAATAAGACATGTACAGTTAAGCGTCAAAAGTGGAGTCAGTTCGTAATAATTATGTGAAAAGATCTGACTCCATTTTTGACGCTTAATTGTACATAAGCATATTTGTATCCTCATAACTCTGTGACTAAACCTTCATTACAGTGGCTTTGAGCCTGAGAGCGAATAGAATTGGGAGAGTCAGAGCTTAGCCAGCTAGAAGATATGACTCTGTTCACCTCGTATAATAAAACATGTACAGTTAACCGTCAAAAGTGTAGTAATTTTCATACAAATTGTGTGGAAAGTTCTTACTCTATTTGTTTAATTCTATAAGCTGCAGGTGAATCAATTTCTGATTTTCCATCGTCATATCAATTATTTATATTTATCTAAGTATCGGCCCTTACAGGTAGTACTTTCGGTCTGTGAAGCTGGTCTGTTTGTTTTTGGTTTAAGTTTTGACCGTTACCGGAGTAGAAATTTTATTGAGGGAAATTTTAATATTTTTTCTTAACTTTTTAAAATATTTTTTCTTAAACTTTTTCTTAACTCCGTGACTAAATCTTGCAACAGTGGCTTTGAGACTGTGAATTCAAATTTTATTTAGATTTTTCCATACTAATTGCCCAGGTGGCTGAACACTTTTGTATCAAAATATTGGTTTTTTTTTGGGAACTTAGAAAAACAATATTTTAGCATTGATTTCATAGTTATAGTTGATCATTTTGACGGGCTGAGTCAACCCTTTCATGAAATGTCGAGGGTCAAGTTACACGCTGTATATAAGCATATCTATATCTTCATAACTCTATGACTAAACCTTGCAACGGCGGCTTTCAGGCTGCGAGCGAATAGAATCGAGAGACTAAACTCCCCGCCACAAGAAGCTATAAATTAAGTGCGTCAATAAACTTCTACTGAATTGGAGTTACCTAGCGACAATATTATGAGTTAGCCAAATACAATTGACTTAAATTACTATAAGGGTAATAAGAAACTAAAGGCCAATTCTAATTAGTCGGGTTATATTTTAACGATACAAAACGCTGTCGCTCAATGTTTTTTGGGACAGGAACGAGTCTGACTCCGTGAATGTAAACATTTGGCGCATTTGTGAGATATAATAAAGTTTCTGTAGCAGTTTTTGCTATAAGTTGTTTTTTTTATTAGCTATTTAGTCTTACTGATTGATAATAAAGTTTCTGTAACAGTTTTTGCTATAAATTGTTTTCTTTTTTATTAGCTATTGAGTCTCAATGCAAGGCAAAAGATTTTTTACGTTGCCAAATAATCACTTCACCTGCAAACTCCCTCCATTCTTTATGGAAAATATTTCTAACCATCTCTTCCTTGGTTTATTTTTTTACACAAAAACTACAATATTATTTTTTATTTCATCCAAATGTTGCGAACCCCTGAACATTTGTTTACATAATTTACAGCTTCTTATGAAAGGAACTTTACAAGCTTAACCAGCCAGCTACGTATAAAGAGGAGACGTGTACAGTCAGTACACGTACTTTATTTATGCAATACCCGCAATGTCCTCTTTTAACCCTACGACGAGGGGTATTCTAAGTTTCACGTATTAGTCCTTGTGTGTGAAAAATTATATACTTAATGTGCTGAAATGCCATTTTCCACAGACTAGAAGGTAGTTTCTGAATTCCATATTTTTTGCAAGAGACAACTTCTGGATAGGTCTCAAAAATTTCATTCAAATTAGTTAAGTTCTTAGTTTGATTATTGTCGGTTTTCTTTATCTGCAAGATTATTATTTAATTATAGATATTAGGAATGCGATTACTTTTTATACGGATTTACCGCGTTAATTACATTATTTATACACCCAACATTTAGAATGTTTATGTTTCCAGGTAGACTTAGTTTAGATTTGTCTATTATTTTATAAGAACTATGCAAAACTACCGGTTTTAGAATGTACGCTGTATTGCTTACGGTGTCTGAAGTTTTTGAGACACAGTAAACTAAACACTAAATTTATCCAGCACAAACACCGTTGCAAAACTAACAAAACATGATGCATTACCTAACCAACAACTTAGTATCATAAGATGCATTGCAGTAATGATTAGAATTATGTTTACAGATTATTCATATTAATATCAGATATTTTATTATTATTCATATATTTATATCAGATTAGCATCAAGATAAATGCTATTAACGAGGAAGCATATAGATCATTAACCAAGCTATTATTGGAAAATAATTGCCTTTAACATTCCTATGAAAATAAACAGGAGAGACCCATCAGAGTAATGGCAAAAAAACTTCCAGCAACCTGTAAGCCTGAGAGAATAGTTGAAGACCTCAAATCCAAGGGTCTTCAAATTGAAAGTGATGGTATTAAACTAATCTGGAAAAGTAAGGAGCCATTAAACATGTTTATGCTCACCTTCAACAACAAAGAGGAAATAGACAAAGTTTACCAAATAAAATCGATTCTAGGGTGTGTGGTTGATATTCAACCCTTGAAATCATCTAAACTCATTCCTCAATGCAAGAGATGTCAAGTTTATGGACATACACACATGTACTACGCCAAAGAGCCTAGGTGTGTGAAATGTACAGGAAGGCACCTAACAAAAGACTGTAAAAAACCAGTCACAGAAAAGCCAAAGTGTGTGCATTGCGGTGAAGCACATCCAGCTAACTACAGAGGCTGCATGGTCACTAAAGAAAAAAAAATGTTTGGAAGGCTTCGTAAAATCTTTGAATTCCTTAAAATACGTGGAAAGAAACAAAGCTCTGTAAACAACGTTATCGTTTATCCAAAACAGCTATAGATTTATTCAAATATTTTATAAGAATTAACTACCGAAAAAAAAAACGTCGATAAGTTTTTTGGCGATTCAGCCTGTGAATACACGAAACCTACGCTAAGTACTCCAAAACTTTATCAATATTTATTGAAATCATGAACAGTAAACAAAACTCATATAATTATGATAAATAGTGGTAAATAACTTGTTATAAATATTTATGTGCTTTTATACTACTACTTCTATAAGTACAAATAATTATGGACCATTAAAATTGATGGCCTCAAATCATAAAATATGTACGGTACAATATAATGAGGAGGCCGATAATCTGATTTAGTAGGAGTACGTGTCTGGGATTCTGAATATACACATCGAGAAAGGTTTGACACGTGTCAAATATGAAAGCGACGGGGAGCTTTGGAAAAAAGCTTGTCGGTATGGATTTTTATGCATTCGGTGGATTTTTTGTGTGAAAAACAATGTAATGGGCATTTATGTTTCGTAAATTTTAAGAGTAAATATATTTCGTTCGTTTTTTTTCGTAAGATATATATTACATTTGTTTATATTTAGTTACTGTGGAAATAATATAACACGTATATACCTAGATATTTTTAAAATAAATGACTTTTTCTAAACGTTGTTCATAAAATCAAATTGGTTATTGAGGTAATTTAAGTAGAATTGTAATAGTTGGTAAGCTATTGCTTATTAATCCGTTTGAAAAATGTATATTTAAATACTACACATCAGGCTACAGCAAAAACATGCCAATGTATTAAACACAAATAATTATACATATTTTAAATCTAAACTGAGAGTTATGTGAAAGTAAAATTTTAATAGGTATGATTAAAATAAAGAAATACGTGATACTTAGGATGAAATTATATTGATTTCATATTATTGATTTAACGAGCTCCGTGGCGCTGCGGTAACCACGCCAGCCTGCGACACGGAGGTCCCGGGTTCGATCCCCGGTCAGGTCATGATGCAAAACGATCTTTTTCAGATTGACCTGGGTCTTTATCTATATATGTATGTATTATAAAATATAGTATCGTTGAGTTAGTATCCTGCGACACAAGTTCACAACTTACTGTGGGGCTAACTCAATTTGCGTGATATGTACCTATATATTTATGTTTATTTATTATCTAATTATAGAAGTCTCAAATTCGGAATTTCACAAGGAGTTGGAAGTTATTAATGTAAAGGCGCTTCTTGCTAAAGATTCTAAAATAGACAATGCGTAAGTACCTTAATTGAAGCAATGTGAATTTATACTATTATCAATATTACAAAGAATCGTTATATAAGAGGATAATACGTGTGTAACCTTTTATAACACCAATTATGTAAGTAGACACGTATATTGATAAAATATAATCAAAAATCTTATGTAACTATTAATTAAATGTAATTTTATTAAATGTAATTGTAATAATAAATTAAATAATTAAGTGTGATTTCATATTTTCTTCCATCAGGGATGAACATAAATCCAACCAAAATAACGTGAAAAATTTCAAAAATATATGGACTGTCACAAAAAGTAAGTATTTTAAATTATTATACTAATGTAAGTAAGGAAGAACATAAAATAAACTTTAGACAAATGATATTTATTTAAGTTATCAACTTAGTGTGTGTCTAGCTCATCTGAATTCCCTGGCAATATTTAAAAAGGTTATGAATCCCTAATAGAATGCCGTGTGGTTCCCGGCAGAGTAGAATAGGACCACTCCAAGTCATTCCGTGGATGTCGTAAAAGGCGACAAAGGAAGCATAAGCTAAACAAAGCTTATTAACATCAAAGAGACCTCTCCAACCCGTCTGGCCAGCGTGGAGAGTGTAGGCCAAATCCTCTGACTATTCAGGCTAGTATATGGCTCTTGTAGTACAGAGAGGGTTGTGCTCCTGCAGTGGAGATTAGAAAGACCTGATGATGATGATGATGATGAATAGAATATAGGTATTAAATGCAAAAAAAAACCTGCTTATAGAAATTTGACAATCTAATGGTGAATTGGGTATGGTAGGTGAGCATCATCCATTTACCACGCATTTTTTCCTTTTTAGGGTTCCGTAGTAAACTAGGAACCCTTATAGTTTCGCCATGTCTGTCTGTCTGTCTGTCCGTCCGCGGTTTTACTCAGAGACTATAAGTACTAGAAAGCTGTAATTTGGTATGAGTATGTATATTAATCATATTAAAAAATTCGTAGAAAAAAATCTTGAAAAAAAAATTTCCCATACAAGTAAAGTGGGGGAGTATTTTTTTTTCTCTACTGACCCATCTTGTGGGATATTGTTAAATAGGTCTTTTAAAAATATTGTGAGGTTAAAAAAACCATTATTCGATTTAGGAATCCGTTTCCGAAATATTTGGTTTTAAAGTGCGAATTTTTGTTAGAGGTAAGTGTCCCCCCCCCCCTCTATCTGTTAAACGGTTATATATAGATACGTGAAAAAAATTACAGCAGTAGTATATATACTGAAGTTGAAAGGAAAACTATCAGAGCTGAGTACTAAGTACAAACTAAAAAGTTATAGGCAACCAACTTATAAACTGTAAAATTCCATACTATTTTCATTGTTAGATGTTTTTGGTCGTTAAACTGTAAGGTGCGAGTGTGAATAGTGTGAACTCAAAGTTGTCCTTTACAACTACGGAACCCTACACTGCGCGTGGCCCGACACGCACTTGGCCGGTTTTTTTATTATTTTCTTGCGGTACTGTATTGCATGTTAATTTAACCTCCACAATATTTAAGGGTTACCCCCTAAAAATGCTTAGACCTCAATATGAACAACTTTTTCTATGCAACTGAAAAAAATACGTTATCATACATATTGCAGGACCCGGCTAACACTTACGAAGTTACTTTTTTTTAAATTTCCATTATTTTAGATTAACCCCGTCGAGGGAATATAAAGGATTATTTATAATTTAAACTATTTAATCTATTACGAATTCTCATGTTGACATTATAATATTACTAGGTAGTTAAGAATCACCATGTATTTATTTATTTTATTCAGAATCTTCTGTAGTTAAATATGCTGTTGTCACAAGCTTAGTTTAGTTTCACCTGTTCCGGACGTGTCTGTAATTAAATCTTAAAGCCTTTGGAACATGTATAGAGTAGACGTTAGAATACTAATTATGCAACTATAATCATAATCATTTATTTGTTAGTCATGAGTACATAAGTTGTTAGTAAATACAATATGGGGCTTCGTGCTGCACCGTCAGGCATACAAATTTTTAAATTATAGGAATTAGTATTAGGTTTATCAATTACTATTACAATGTTTTTGAATTATTATTTTCTATATTTATTTTTAATCTTAATTAAAATTATTATTATTTTTATGTTAGTCAGAATTTTTCAGATAGAAATTCATCCACAGAATAATATACTTTGTAAACTAAAAATGTATACACAAGTCTCTTAAAATTATTTGTTTCCTGGCAAGAACGAATATTATTTGGTAGCTTGTTGAATATTTTAAACTTTTACCTAGTCAGTACGCGTGAACTGGAGGCATTAAAATTTAATAACGAGTGTAATATGCCTATGATATTCTTTCCCAGAGCGTCATAGGCTATAAGACATCATCAAAAAATAATATGGTGGAAAAGAAGGAAGAGAAGTGAATTAATTTTCCTAAAAATACTTCTTGTTAGACCATATCGCTCCTTATTGGCTTACAATAAAAGTTTATTCCAAAAATTTAATTTTTTACTAATCCTTACTAATTTCGTTTTAGATCCCAGAACTAAAGATGCCACGTCGGAGGAACAAAGTGAAATGTTTCTTAAGTCAATGAAAGTCGTCATTATGCTGGGCCAGTGCTTAGGCTTGAATCCAGTCATGGGAATTTTACAGAGAGATCCTAGCAAGATGAGGTATTAATGTATTATATGAGCTATAGAGATATGCCATGTGGTTCTCGGCAGAGTAGAATAGGAACACTCCAAGTCTTCCCGTGGATGCTTTAGGAGGCGACTTAGGAAACACAAGCTAAACAAAGCTTATAAACATCAAAGAGAAATCTCCAACCCATCTAGCCAGAGTGGAGAGTGTAGGCCAAATCCTCTGACTGCACTGGTAGCACAGCGAGGGTCAAGCTCCTGCAGGGGAGACTATAAAAGACCGGACGATGATAGTGACATAGAGATACATCTTAATTTATAAAGTAATTCTTGTTTACACTATGCTCCTTTTCATTATTAGAACCAAGTTATTGACTATAAATAATATATAATATATAAACACTTTTGCGGTACACACACACACACTCACAAGATTGCGCCATTTTAAAACAAAACACTGTAATGGCTTTACAGAATTATAAAGGTCAAGCTACACTTTTTAATTTTTGATGTCCCATGAGAAATAATGTAGAGTATCAAGGCAGAATTAATGTTTTTATGAAGACTTTTTGCTTTAAACATTAAAGTCACGCCACTTTTTTATATTTGTTTGTGCCCCAAGAGAAATGATGTTGAATATTAAGTATTATCCGAAGGTATTATCTCAACAATACATAGCTTTTTACAAAATACAGCAAACAAAAACAATACAGCATTTTGGTTAGCCCACTAGTCTGCTCTGCCCCCTATAAGTGCGGGGTTCGATTTCTACCACTGGCAAATACTTGTACTAAACATATTCTACTCTGGAATTATCCAAAGATGGTTTACGTCAAGAAGGCGGGCTTTACTGCATGAAGACTACTTACAGAACTTTTACTCTTACACACACGAAAAACACAAAACTAAAGAACTGCCCGAGCTCTGATGAAACCGGGAAGACTCTTTAATGTTGCTTAAGCCTTAACACGCTAAATAAGATGTTGATATCCGTTCAAAATCTATTTATACATATATATTTCGACCAACCTGGCAATATATAATGATGAATTCAATATCCCTTATACAAGTTGTATATTCACTTTAAAATAAATAATTAAATCAAAATTTATGGGGGCTGCCATACAACAAACATGATTTCTGTGCCGTTTTTTTCTCCATAGTCAAATATTGTATAGATAATGGTACGGAACCATTCATGCATGTTAAACAATTTTGTTTGTTAGGATTTTTAACTTTAAATTTCATTTCAGGTTCCATTTTTTATCCTGGAAATGTGTGTACAGTATTTTCTTATGTGCTTTTCAAGTAATGTGTACAACTCTTTGCCTGTACAGGATGTGCAAATACTCCATTACTATATATATAATGGGTACGTACCTGTCTATTAATTTCATAAAAAATAACGCATTACTGCACTTACCCTTGTTAATCCAGGAGTGGTTCCAACAAAGATGGGTGACCACAAGTTTTTTATATGTCATAAAAAAATTAAAAAG
Organism: Rhodophaea formosa; assembly: GCA_963082605.1. Lineage (NCBI taxonomy): Eukaryota > Metazoa > Arthropoda > Insecta > Lepidoptera > Pyralidae > Rhodophaea > Rhodophaea formosa. The sequence goes on from OY720207.1 coordinate 18,461,003, forward strand.
CTCATCCGTGATTTGAGAGACATGTCATCAAGTCGATGGTTGTGACCTTCATTATTAAGTGGTAGTTATCAAGCTATGACAGATGCCTTAAGGCAGCTAAATGTGACACCATTATTAAATAGTAAACCTCCACCTAACACAAAATACAAAACTTTAAAAGAAATTCAAAACTATCTAAAAGGTAAGCTCGAGTCAGTCTCTCACACCGCACATAAATAAAATTCGGTTTGATCCGGAATATACGAATGTTTTGTATCTATGGAACAAACATATTTTTTTTAACTTTATAATAATTAACCTACTATAAGGTGATTATGATCTCAGGAAAAACCTCAAAAGTTTCGATGAAATTTAACTTGCGTATGAGAGATTGAGTACTGATCTCGCTTGATCTCACACAGGAGAATTCTTTGCGTGGAGCTCGGTCATCAATTTTGTATGTACCTAATAATATTTGTACTAATTTTCAACGTTAAATAAAATTCATGCTCTATCTCATTACGATATACTTTTAAGATTATGCAGTGAAAATTAAAATGACTGTCTATAGAATCTAAGAATGCAGTTTGCTTGCGGTAAAACATTTGGTTAGAAAATAAAACCCCTTTGGACCATAAATGTTAAAGACATCTGCTCTTAACGACAGTCTGACTCGAAATGACAGCAAGTACATACGCAAATGGCGTAGTAAACGTGCAAAGTGGTAGTGGGAGTAATTACATGAAAATAAAATGCACCTGCTTCTAATTTACTTAATTCATTGTCTTGCATGTTAATTTATTCAAAGGATGTTTTTACAAACCTTGAATATTTTGTTGAGAAAAAGCTAAAATGAAGACTGATCACATTTTTCTCTTGCGGTGTCTCGACAGCGCAAGAGAAAAATGTGATCAGTCTTCATTTTAGCTTTTTCAGTGACGAGACACATTGTGACCATTAATTATTGTACAGTGTGACACTGTGTTTATACAAAGCTATGAATACCTTTAGAATATTCATAGTCTTAATAATTTATTTGATGACTACATGCAGTGTAGTTTTGTTAATCCTAGAAAGTTATTGATTTCTAAATTGGAAATAATAATGATCAGTTTTTTGCCTTTTGGCTACGAAAAGATAATATTTTCGGCTTATATTCAAAAAATATTTTATAGTTTTTCTAGCGTTCACCCGTGGCTCTGCTCGCGTTTATGTCGATCCCACGGGGACAGTTTTTCTCAGGAATAAAAGGTAGCCTATATTCTTTTCCATAGTCCAGAAAACGTGTGTGCAAAATTTCATGACGATCAGTTCAGTAGTTACGTCGTGAAAGTGTAACAAACAAACTCACTTTCGTATTTATAATATTAGTTGGGATTGGGATAGTTCGGATTGGAATTGGGATAGGCTACGCCGCTTTAGTGGCACTAACTGCCACAACTCGCCATAATGCTTTCTGGGTACTATTTAAAAGCTTTTAGCAGACCTTAAGCTGGGCCAATATTTTGTTTGAGTTTGGTAGTCTATACGTTAGTATTATATGAGCAATTATCCAAATTGCTTTTATTACTCTTTAAAAACATATTCCAGCTACCGTCTCGTTCTACGCTACCACCAGTATAACTACGATCTTGTTCATTCGGATGGCTAAGAGATGGCCGCGTGTCATCCAAGAGATCTCCCGCAGTCATTTGGATGAGTATGTTGACCATCGAGTGAAGATCTGGTGTTCTTTAGCTGTTGTTGTGTTACTTATCTTAGATTCATGTAAGTAATAATTGTAGTTTTAAAGCCGTTTTTGAAAGCTTTGGTTTTATCATCATCACAGCCGCAAGAACTCCACTGCTAAACACAAGTTTCTTCCATGGATTTCCATCATGGAAGGGTTAGCCATACTCACCATGCTTGGCAGATGGGTTGACAAGCTCAATTTGATCAGCTGCTTATCTCGGTTCTTACGCTGCTTGCCCATGGAAACCGTTCTTAGCCAAGAAAAAATAGGAGTTTATTGGATTGAGATAATGGGATAGAGGTATGTGGATGTTACTTGCTCGGCTGGATTGGAGATGAGAAAGGAGAAGCACGGGAGGCTGGACGCGCGTTCCTGATGCCACACTTGCAACCTTTTTATGACTTCATATCTTTTGTTATTTGTGGAGAGGCGTATGCCTTCCCAAGGATTTCCACCATTAGGGCGATTTTGCCATACTCACCGCGTTTGCAAACGGGTTAATAAGTGCAGTTTGCTTGGCTTATATCAATTCCAACACTGCGGTCCATTAAACCATTCTTAAGCGAAGGAAAGAAAAGGGTTCATTGGACTATAGTAACATGAGATAAAGGTATGTGGGATGCTACTTGCTCGGATGGACTGGGGAAAAAACAGTTGCTCGGGAGTTAATCGCAACTACCGGACAGGCATTTGAGGAAGACACCCCGACCCCGAACCTTACTGTATATAAGTACATATTTTTAAAACAAAATCACTTGTTGTTTCAGTAGAGAACGTCCTCTCTAATATATCTTTGTACGCACACGTTTTGGACTGCACTCCTAAAGCGATGCTTCAAGATCCTTACAACATTATGTCTCACTTTTACTTCATCTGGCTTTTTGAAGTTGGCGTACCTTATTCGTTACCTCTCGGGATATTTATACAGGTACTCATATAACTTATTTCTGTTAAGAGTCGCCTGGAAGCGCATGTCTTCATACAAACGGAAAAAGGGAATTGTGGTAATATTTGATAAATTTGGGGCAAAATTAAGCATTCAATCAATCAATCTCATTATAATCTACGTACGTTCCTATACAGTTTGGTTAAATTATCAAATGTTTGAGAATTATACGCCTCTCAAGAGTTCCATGCAAAATTGAAAAGGCTTGTAATTCTCAAACCATTGGTATTTTAACCAAGCTGTATAGGAACGTACGTAGATTATAATGAGATTAATTGATTAATGCTTAATTTTACTCCAAAATTATCAAATATTGCCACAATTCCCTTTTCCCGTTTGTATGGAGACATGCACTTCCAGGCGACTCTTAACAGTTGCAGCTAGAATCCACTAAGTATTATTACGGTATGTTAAAATGACGCAGTTAGTCTACATAAGAGTCTCACGTCCTCTTATAAGAGGGGTTGACGATATAGTCAAAGTAAAGGGTCACTTTTTGATATGAGCAACACAGGACGGATGGCAAAAATGCAGAAATAAATAAAATTTTGTGCTCAGCAATGGGCAGTAAATGGGCTGAGATAATGATGACGTAGTTATTGCGAAAGTATACATGGTGAAATTTTGATCGTTCTGGACCCTTAAAGGGGTGATTCAGCCCGTCGATATGAACCATTTTTCCTATGGGACCAATGCTGGAAACTCAAATTTTATTTCGACATTTTCATACAAAAGTGTTCAGCCGCCCGGGCAATTTGTATAGGAATGTCGATTTTTTTTTCGAGTTTACAGCATTTGTCCCATAGGAAAAGTTGTTTATATTGACAGGCTGAATCACCCCTTTAATGGTCCGGAACGATCAAAATTTCGCCATGTATATGCATAAAACATTTTCAGATTTTGAATACAATCACGATGATTAACTGGTACTACGCGGACATGTTTGTTATCTGCGTCAGTATTTATTTGACATCCATATTCGATAAAATCAATGTGAAGATCGAGGCTGCGTGTACTAAGGTAAGTAACTTTTGTATTTATACATACATACATACTATATATATACTACGAAATTAAAAGGATAGCAGGACCAACTTGGAAAAGGACAACCATGGAAAGAAGAGAGTGGAAGATGTTGGAAGAGGCCTTTGCTGACGTCGAGCAAACAGATACAGAAGAATAATTTAAATGTATGATATTGATTTCAAATGTACACACACAGTATCTGAAATAAAGGCTATTATTATTATTATCTCTCTGAGACTCACGGGTGTTACCCCGGTCCTTTGGAAGGCTTGCGTGGGGATATAGATCCAACACGTAGAGGCCCTTTGGAGAAGTTGTTGTAATGTAGGTCTCCAGCCAGAACCCATTCCTGGAAATATCAATGAATGATATGTCCTCGAACAGGTTTTGGCCAGAGGCTATTGTATTAGAAAGAGGGAAATTAATGGGCTATGGGGCTGAAATATGGGTGGACTTAATGCTGGGTTATTGCAAAGGGTCGGACACCTGCCATAATCATGATAACTGACTAGAATTGGCAGGTGGTGGCTTGCCGCCCACTAGATGGGCCCCTCAAAATAGCCGACGATAACTGCCGGCAAAAGGGGCAACACCGGTGCGGGCGACTCAGGGGTGTCGAGAGGTGTGCTGCGCTTTCTCCGAAGTTACTCGCGTCGTTAGGCCTTTAACACTTCCACCCCTGGAGCAACAGCTCTTACGACTCCTCTCTAGACGGCCAACTAAGGCAAGCCAGAGCTGAGAATCCTGCGAGCACTCTTGGGTTTCCACCCCGACCGATGAAGACACGTCGGGGGCGAGGGCTCTGACCGACTCTCTGGAGCACTCGGGTCCGATTATTATTATTATACATACTATTACGTCTTTGCGGGATAGACAGAGCTCAGGTCTGTAAAACCTTAAGGCCACGTTTAGCATGTTGGTGGGATTGTAGATGAGAACGAAATAGAGTTGCCAGCCGCATTGCCTATTGAGATGATTCCTGACGCCCATTCCCTCGGTCGGCTTTTACGATCTGTGCTGGAAGATGTGTTCGGATTTAAAGTATAATTTAAGGTTAATTCAGACATAAAAAAGTTTTTAGTTTTATATTTTTGCAGTCGTGTCAGCCATGGGTGTGGCGGTCTTTACGAGAAGATTACACTCGAGCGACGCGATTGGTGCGTCTTTTCGATGACGTCATAAGTGGTGTTGTCTTCGTGTTTTTCGCAAACACTCTCTTCTTTATCTGCCTGCAGCTTTACAATGTTTTGCAGTAAGTATTACATGTAAGCATGGACTTAGAAATGATTTGGAATATTTGAAAACTTCCATGTCGCAATAGTTAACACGCCAGCCTAAGAGTGTTTCTGGGTTCGATTACCGGCCAGATCATGATAGAAAATTATATTTTCGATTTTAGATGTATTTATATATAAGTAAAAGTATCTATCATAAAATATAATATCGTTGAGTTAGTATCCTACGACACCAGTTCACAACTTACTGTGGGGCTAGCGCAATTTTTGTGATATTACTCTATGAATTTATTGCATTATTTATTTTTACGGACCTGGTCTAAAAGGTGTCAAGTCTCAACAACTTTTAATGTTACATGTAACGTTAAAAGTTAGTGTTGGTGAAGCATTTAGAACTACGTACTAATTTTACATTTAGAAGAATGTGAGTTTCAAAAAATACCACAAGGTCTGAGTTGCTCCTGGACACTAGGACACTAGGCATAGTGTGGGGCCTTAAGAGTCGCCTGGACGCGCATGTCTCCATACAAACGGAAAAAGGGAATTGTGGCAATATTTGTCAATTTTAGGGCAAAATTAAGCATCCAATCAATTAATCTCGTTATAATCTACGTACGTTCCTATATAGTTTGGTTAAATTATCAATAGTTTGAAAATTATACGCCTCTCAAGATTTCCATACAAATTTGAAAAGGCTTGTAATTCTCAAACCATTGGTATTTTAACCAAGCTGTATAAGAACATACGTAGATTATAATGAGATTAATTGATTAAATGCTTAATTTTACTCCTAAATTATCAAATATGGCCACAATTCCATTTTTCCGTTTGTATGGAGACATGCGCGTCCAGGCGACTCTTAATCGAACTTTTTTATGCCTTCCAAGAACCCAAGACATATTGAAAAAAAAACCGGCCAAGTGTGAGTCAAACTCGCGCATTGAGGGTTCCGTACTTATGCTTCGTGAACACACACACAATGTATTAATGCCATAAAAAAAAATAACAGGTTCATCTTAGCTTGGGTACCATGATCTTCTCATTTTTGTAATTTTGATGTGCAAAATATATAAAAAAAAGGTGCAAAAATGTTATATTCAATTGACAAGCGCTATCTAGTGGTGTTTTAGTGAACTATTTTCCTAGATGAACTTATTATAGTGAGTTTACCACTTTATTTTCAAGTGAAAGAATTCTTATTATTTTTCCAGTAATCTTCAAGGAATTAACTATATTTTGTAATTTTTTCAAAATTTTCGGGGAATGGTCAATTTTTGCCTTCTTTCGTGAATAAAATCAAAGGTATATTTTTTACCCGAACATAAAAAAAATGTTTTGAGATCCTCATAATGCCTTTCATTTGCCCTTTCATTTGATATATGACACAGTAAGGTTTGCAAAACTTTCTTTTAAAATTTTTTGATTGGGCCCCTGAAAATGACCCTTATTTAAAAAAATCTTTATTTACTTTGCACATCCATGTTTGGGTCATAGGATTACACCATCTTACCAAATTTCACCTAATTCGGTTCAGTAGATTCGGAGAAAATCGGCTGTGACAGACGGGCGGACGGACAGACAGACGCACGAGTGATCCTATAAGGGTTCCGTTTTACAATTTTTGTACGAAACCCTAAAATACCAGAATCTGAGTTGCTCCTGGACACTAGGACACTAGGCATAGTGTGGTACCTTAATCGGACTTTTTTATACCTTTCAAGAACCCAAGACATATTTAAAAAAAAAACATCCAAAAGAGAAATATGCAATATATTATGAGTGAAATTTTTCCTTGTCTCAGATATATCACAGCAGAAAAAGAACTGAAACCTGTTCAAGTATGCCCAAATTTTCCTAGCGGGTGAGTAATAGCAAGTAATTTAATACATAAACTAAACTAAGTTGGACTGAACATAATAATATGTTGATGAAACATGCACTGTTTTTTAAGTTTAACTGCAAGTAGTTCAGCTGAAATTATATTATAGTATAATAAAATTAAAAGAACAGCCAAAAACTAAAATAAATTTCGGTATTTCCATACAGAAGTGTACAGTATAATTTTTATTTGTTTTTTTGACTGTTATTTTAATTTCATTATACTAAAGTGATATATATATTATAGCCTGTGGTTTGATTTATTACAGGTATGCCCTTTTCACTTTGTTTAACTTTTGAGATATGCATAGACAAATATACATACATAACTTATAAAATTTGGAACACATGTTTAGCAGCTGATACAGGTTAACAATTTATTATGTATTTGAAAGTTAGAGGCTTCGTGGACGATTATTTAATTTTATAAAACTGTAACTGTTAAGTAAGAGGGTCCTTGAAATATTTATATAGGTTTATGAAACCAGCCATAGGCGAGTTTCATAGTAAGATCACATCAGTATTTAAGAACTAACTGCAAACAGTTGCATACAATACTTTATCAATGTATTTTAATTCTCTACGGGGCAGCGAGTATAATCAACAATTTGCTGCCAAGCAAGTCAAGAATAGAGTAATATTATAGACACTTTAAGGTGTGTTTGTATAGATACATATTTTTAAATGATTGCAGTCCATTGCACGGTTACGAATACGATGCATATTACACGTTTTCCCTCACGCTGGCCATCTGCCGTTTCCTGGCGGTGTCACTCCTGGCTGCAAGGGTCCACTCCTCTGCTGTCCAGCCTGCCGCCGCTTTATACGGAATACCAACAGAAAATTATTGCACTGAAGTAAGTTTAGATGGCTTTAAGGTTGGCTGACTCACGGTACACCATGTGAATTACGACCAGAATGTCGGCCTTAGCTCGGTTACCGTGAGACCACACGGTAACCGAGCTACGGCCGACATTACACCTTACCGACTTACACTAAGCGTTAGACACACACAGAAAACAGAAAAGGCGTGAGACGAGGACGAGGCGCGGGTTGGGCTCTGACGGGGCGCCGTCATTTTGAAAACATATAGAAAAGACGAGGTACAGAAATGACGCTCAGCGTTCCGTAGTTGTGGGCGAAGTGACAGTGACGCGCGAGTCCCGGCGCCCGCGCTTCACCCCGACCGCAACCCCGCTTCACCCGTCCTCCGTCGCTCGCGCCCGTGCCTCGTCCGTTCTGTATGTTTTACAATAGGGCGCAGACGAGTAGGCGTCGTGTCTGCGCCCTGTCTTTTCTATATATTTTGGGTCGCGACGCTTCTATACATTTTGTATGGAAAAGACGCGGAGGAGACGTATATGTCTGCGTCCTGTCCTTGTATTACGTCTTATTTGTGTGTCCGGTGCTCTAGAGCGTGCGGGGTCCGAGCCGAGCGTCGACTCTAGCACGGTCACCGTTTGTAGGACCTATACCAGCGTATAAATTGACCCTCGACAAATTCGTAAACGGGTAACTCAGCCCTTCAATGGGAACAACTTTTCCTGAGGGACCAAAAATAGGAATTTTTAAAAAAATTCGACATTATCAAACAAAAAAATTAAAAAAAAGCGATCCCAGCTTTGCACCTATAGAAAAGTTGATTAATTTACGATTTGACACACCCCCAAACTGTACATTTATTTATTTATTTCATGAGTGGCTTGTGATTTGTTAAAAAGTGTAGGGAACTGTAACTACTATAGACTTTTTACAAACTTTATCTTTTTCACTTTTTGTTCCATAAAGAAATTACAAAATGCGAGTCCTATTTTTTTTTGATTATCGAACTGACGGACTACTTGTACTTTTAATCTAGTCTATTAAAATTAAAAATTTACTGTATACGTCATATTCATAATAGGTGGAGGGGAATTTAGTTTCAAAAATAGATAATCATTAATCTTGCAGACTGTACAGTGTTTGACTAGCTTTGTAAGCTTACAATTAAAGTTCGTTGAATAATGTGAAAAATTTGATCTGTCCTGTTTAAGTAAATCTAATTCTTATTTACAGATACCAAGATTCATAGAGCAGATTCATTCTGACGTAGTGGCTCTGACTGGTCTCCAATTTTTTCACGTTACTAAAAGTCTGGTTTTGTCTGTAAGTATGAATTATTCGCATGCTTTTATATTACATTATGATACAAGTACGGCAAGCTGAATATTATAGTCGAGGTGTTTATAGGCACAAGGCGCAGCCGAGTGCTTATAATAAACCGATGACTATAATAGACCGCTTACCGTACGAGTATCATACGACGTTTTTCAATACATTTGCGATTACCATAAACTAAAACAAGATTGCAGTTCAGCAAATAAGGAATTTATAAAAGTTAGGAACTAAAGCAGTTTGTAAAAATACATTTATAATAATCAGGTACTTTATTTTCTCCAAAAAAATACATTGAAAACTTTCTCCTTTTCTAAGTCGATTAAAAATCACATCTCACGAATCAGAAAAAAGTTTTCATGCTAAACTTGAAACTATTTGGTAGGATTCTATGAAAAAGTTTAAATTTTGCATCTGTGGCATTGGGCTATTGAGCGGTTGTGATTGGTGTAAAGTAAAAAGCACTAGTGCCGTAAATACATCATTACGATACAGATTTCGATGTCACAAGAACGGTATTATAAGCAAATGTATTGAAAAATTTGTTATAGGTCTACTATTATATATACTTTAGGTAACTTAAAAAAGAGGTTAGGTCTAAAAGTGTTAGTATATAGTATAAACAGGCTGATTCTGAACCTATGAACTATATTAAAATCTCGGTATCGGAATCCCTAATTGAATACAGAATCGAAAGAAAAGAAGCTAAAAATAAAGTTTTCTTATGTTTTCGCGATTGTTACACATTTAAATAAAATTATTTTAATACGGTTTTTATCGCATGTATTACATTATTTATATACACCTAACGTTTCGAGCACTTTACAGTGTTCGTGGTCGCAGGTAGACTAAGTTGACATTTGTCTAATATTTAAAAAGAACTGCAAAATCTACCGCCTAAAATATTTATTGATAACGTTCCGGATGTACGCAGTATTGGCTCACGGTGTCTGAAGGTCCTGCGACCGCGAACACTGTAAAGTGCTCGAAACGTTAGGTGTATATAAATAATGTAATAAACGCGATAAAAACCGTATTAAAATAATTTTATTTAAAAGCTAAAAATAAAATCAGACTTCCCATAGAAATTCGCCCAGCTGATCGGCGACTTTTTATGGGAGGGCTAAAAAATTTTACGTTGTATTCCTACTTTTTCTTACAATTGGCTACTTGACTAAAAAAAAATTTTCGTGTCGTTATGTAAAGACCTGCCAAAAATAAACACAATAGTGACCGAAATACATTTCTAAACAAAAACTCATTTTTTTTTAAAGACATATTTTTAGACGTGAAAACGCGCTGCTGAAATGCCTACATATTTGTGACTTCACAACTTTGTATTTTGTATGGGCGGCGTGAGAACTTTGTTTGGTAGCTATACGAAATATTACGTTTATGGTAATAGTTTCATAACAAAAGTTGCTATAAATTTTGCGGACTACAATACAGTATAAGTGTAATTTGAGATTTTCATACTTTTAAAAATGGTCCTATTCACCCAACTTTAAAGAAGCTATAAGAACACTTAACGAATCGATATCAAATTAAAAGTGTTTTTTATAGTGTTTTTAGATAGAAATGAGTATCAATGGAATTTTTTTTAATATAATCTTAACATTAGGCAAATACCGAATTCTGTATTCTATTAAGGATTCTGATCCCGAGATTACAATATAGCTCATACGTTCAAAATCAGCCTGTATATCTCCATGGTTAGTACTGTTATAATATAATTTTACTGAGAAATAAAGATTATAAATTATATTGATATGTCGGAGAGAGGTCCGAGACGGTCAGCAAATTTTCGATGTTATGCGACCCTGACATGGTGGTTGCTCGAAATAATACGCACAGATTAACGATCATACACTGTGTTAAGTAATCACAATAATTAGGCAACTATTTAATGGTTCATTACGCAGATAGCAACGGATTACTTTTGAAAACGCGGCAAGTTCGATACAGCGTGGCGCACCGTTCGCTCTCCAAAATCATACTGTCTTCAAAATGGACGCTCGGTTCCGCCTACCGCGTCCCCCTCCACATGCCATCGCTGTATCGACCTTACCCAAGCAACCGCTTGACGTTTTCAAATATTACAGTGTCTAAATACAATAACAGGGGTGGCGCCACATTGGTACCGTTGTGACAAGTACAAACTTAAATCGACAGATGGCGTCGTGGTTGTAGGAAAGTACGCAGGTCCATGGCGCCATTGTGCTGTCACTCCGACAGATATACCTACCTATGTTTTCTCCACGCTATTCTCCTACACAACTATTGAAACGATAGTATTGTTTTAATTATCCGACTAACCCACCCATAAGGGGGGTAATGTTTTTCACGTTATTGCATCCTGTAGCCTGCACGGATTCACAAATTTTGAAGTGTAAAGTGTCATTAGATTTTTTTTAATCTACCTCTAAGTCTACTCTACTTCGGGGTAGAATATAATAGCATCAATAAAAAATAGCGGACGTAACATATATGATCTCAAAATTTCTGACATAAAAAAACTGGGGTTCCTATTCTAATATTTCTGCAATGATACCATCAAAACCAAAAACAATTTTTTAAATGTACATATTAGCAAAACGCCCGGTTACTTTTCAAAGTACACTGAACTCGATTTGTCAATATTCCGGGTTGGGCCTAAAGCTGCGTTTCCACCAAAGGCACAGAATAAATAATAGTATTAACGTACAGAACGGTAAGTCGCAGCGTTCCTCGCAATATTCCGTACTTGCACCATTCCCCCAATCTAAAGAGTAAAACAAGATTAGTGCTGCTGTTGTCGCACGTTACACGCCCGACTCTTATATCTACGTAGTACTTGAATTAATTCAGCGGTGTCGACCCCGATAGTAAACTCACACAATGAAATGTGCACGGATGTAAAGTTTTTTTTGTAGTAGTTTTAGGAATAAAAATCTCTCCGCTTGTCTGTAGCGCTATACCTATGCCAAAGGTGAACTGTGTTACGTAAGGCGGCGTGCGATATGTTAAATCCACCAATATCATTTGCTTCATAACGCTTCATTTTTCTAATCTTGGATATGGTCTAGCAAAAAATGTGTTATTTGATATTAGCAACCTTCCCCGGCTGCACCGTGTATCATGCATATAAACCTTCTATTTGAAGCACTCTATCTATTTAAAAGAAACCGCAACGAAATCCGTAGCGTAGTTTTAAAGATCCTATACATAAGGGCAGACAGACATCGGAAAGTGACTTTGTTTTTCATGCTATGCAGTTATTGTACATCAAAAAAAAAATTTGCGCTCTACACATTTCATAGCTTGTCAAGGCAACATGTCAACGGCATAGCATCTTCAAAGTTGTAAAAAAAAAAACCTAGTTAAATCATCAAATTGCTAAAAATAATCCTATATGAATATGTCGATAAATCAACCAAAATTATAAAATAAATAAATATAAAGTGTTAAATTGTATTCCGTATACATTTAATTGCTCGCTTCTCGACTAATATAATACTTAAAAACGCATCTTACCGAATGACGCCGGTGAAAAGCGCCGTACAAGTGTAGCCAGGCCCTAATCGGGGAATTGAAACCCCGATAAAAACTCCATTCTGTTGGGAGAAGTAAGAGAAATAGCTTCAATTAACCTACATATACAGGATTGATTTAATCCAATCAAAATTATTTTGGATAATTCAACTTTAATTGGCTAAAAATAAAGGCTTAATTTTAGGAAAATGAATTATTGTTTAATGAATTTTAAATGAATGTTTTTCCGTGCACTCTTATGGGTATGAGAAAGTGGCAAAAATCGAAATTTAAATAGTGATACATTGCTAGCCGTATCTCTTATTAACATGATTCCTCAGATTTTCGCCCATTCCCTGGCTAGGCTTTTACAATGTGCTGAAAAGAAGCAGCTGCTTCATTCTTCCTTTTTTTGTTAGATTTGAATGTAAGAGAAAGTTTAACGGGTCAGTTTTTAAAAGTATTATTTTCTTACAGGTTGCAAGCACCATTGTCACTTACGAGTTGGTATTACTACAGTTTGATGGTTGATTACCAGGTATCATTCATCATCATCAGGTCCTTTTCAGTCTCCACTGCAGGAGCACGACCCTCTCTGCACCACTAAACCTATACATTAGCCAGAGCAGTCATAAGATTTGTCCTACACTCTCCACGCTGACCAGACTGGTTGGAGAGGTCTCTTTGATGTTTAGAAGCTTTGTTTAGCTTTTTTTTTGTGTTTCCTAAGTCGCCTTCTACGACATCCTCGGAAAGACTTGGAGTGGTCCTATTCTTCTCTACCGGGAACCACACGGTATCATTACCAAGTGTAAATTGTAGGTCATCATTATAACGTTACCTTTACTTCGTTAGTGTTGTACTAATGCTATAAGTGAAACTCTACAAATTTAACATAGACAATAAATGATGTTATACGTCTTTTTAAGTCTAAGTTTAATTTACTTTTAATATACAAAAATAAAGATATTTCACACGGGCGGGGTTTGAACACGTGACCTTAGGCGTATGGACGCCCTATGAGCTCTGGTTCAAATACTCCCCACGTGGATTTTTAGACTAAATGTCACTAATTTCTTATTTATAGGTGTGGCAATGCACAGTTGATTGTAGATGTCACGACATACGATCTTACCCAACAAAAATATGTATATAGGTATTTATTTTAATCCTTTTATGCCAGTATATAGTGATACCAGTGCATGGCCAGTATTTTAATCATTAAAATAAAGGTATGATGAAGTCTAGAGAGTTTATAGTCATAGCTTGTAGTCTATATTTTAGACTTTATATTGATAATTAAATTTATTTACAAAACAGTCCGTTTTATTGAAACAATCTCCTTTTCATCCTTCTCTCTCTCTCTTATTTGAGGTGTTCTCAATTACTTCCATAACAGTAGCAAGGTCACAGAGCACGAAATTTCAATGTAGCTCGAGGAAGCGAGCGACGAGACATTTCTTGCTCTATGGCTTGGGTAGGCTTACCTATCATAAACAAGAATAGGTTTTGTACGAATTTTAAAAGTTTCGCCAGTTTTTTATTTTCTATAGTTTCATTTTACCGAAAATACAATTGCTATATTGTTGGAGTTCCGATTATTGATAGTTATTTTTTTGAAAACTATATGCTTTGTATTGCAACCCAACGTTTATCCGCAGACACTATTGCTCTATGTTTTATTTATCAAAAAAAATATTTCCATATTATTAAAAGACAACATTTCAAATGATAAATAAATGAAATCCATAAGAGTAAGTATATACTAACCTGTTTTATATATTTAAAGTCTATTTAAAAGACATAAACAAAAATCTTTTTTTCTTTACAATTTCTCTCTATGGTGCTGGGTGTGGTTACAAAACACTTCAGAATAACGCGGCAATTTTGTTTCTGGCGCTTCGGCGGCCGCTGCCGCGGCACGCTCGCTTCGCTCGCTCGCCTTGCGCATGCTTGGTTCATGTAGAACCTTACGCTCGTCGCTTCGCTCCTCGCAACCTACTCCTTAAGTCCCGAAACATGCGCTGCCTTTGCTACACTCCAACCGAATTTACTTTACTACTAATCTCGATTTGTCGACTGTAAGTAGTTATTGAAAATCTGTGTAAATAATAATATGGAAAAAGTTACTTCTATCTTTAATACTTCTAGAAAATGAAATTAGTCATACCAAAACATTTATCAAAATAAAATTACATGATTCGATTTTCGGTCGACAGTTGGTCTAAAACACGAAAAATATGTTTATCAAGGTTATAGAAGGAGAAAATATGGCAAAGAAGCCATTTGGCATTTAAAAAGGCGTTGTACCGTTTTCGAACAACTAAAATTCGAAGACAATAAAAATCTAGTTTGTGATAGGTTACCCTTGGGTAGTGGCTGCTTGGTGATTTTGTTGGCTACACTTTGCTCGGATTCAGCATACTATTTGTTAGTGAGATTAAAGCATTTATCTAATGTGTGTGTGCATGTGAGTGAGCCCCCTTTAGAAATATAATAAATATATATTAAACAATTAGTAAAAGGTGTAAACAATTGTAAAACCAATCTGACAATGTCTAAAATTGTTCCACGCAAGATAAATAGTTAAATGTATTTATTTAATATTTTTGTATCTTTTTTATTAATATTCAATTAATTCGGAATTTACGCACTTTCGCGCACAATTCAAACCCAATTTCTGAAATTATTTGCCCATTTTATAGAATCATAAAAATAACGGAAATACTAGTGGGAATAAAACTACAATAAAATTGAGAGTGGTTTTTGAAAATGGTAACATTCTGAAATACTATTAAAAATGCGTGTTTTTTATGTTTTACTTTTTAATATTTACTTTTGTATAGGCTTATATGTGAAAATAGGTAGGACAGCAGTTTTTATTCATATAAAACTATGTTTAATTAATATTCTTTTATAAAAAATTTAAATTCTACAGGAATACTTGAATAATATAAATATATAATTTTTCGTTTATGGTTCTACTAACTGTGCCCTGTAACCTGGCCTGTAACCCATGGCTCCGTCCACGTGATATAGCCTATGTCCTTCTCAGTATCCTATAACCTATGTATATGCAAAATTTCATGAAGATCGTTCCAGCAGATAGGCGTGAAAGAAAACAAACAAACAAACACACTTTCGCAATATTAGTTAGGATTAGGATGCTAATAGAGCGTTTCTTCAATGCAGTGGGTCAGTTCCGAAACGCTAGTGGTCTGTATCTTTTGTCATTATTAAAAAAAAAAATAATTTCATTTATTTTTATTGTGTCAAAAGTTTTTCTTTTTTCTTTTTGTAATAGCATTGTGAATGCTTAAATCTTCTATGAAATGATAATAATTTTCACTCATTTTATGTCGTTCTTAGTCTAAGTTCTATTTTTATTTTTGTATAAATGTTCCATGTAATTTTTGCAAAAGGTTATTTTTTTACAACATTTTTAGGCAATCTAACGATACACAAAACTGGTAGGATAAATAAGCAGAAGTTTGGGGTATATAAACATAACCATACTTTAAAACTTAAACATAATTCAACTCTAAGCAGCTCAGGCTATACTTTAGATATTGCGAACCAGAAAGGTATAGCCAGCGACGTGGATAATCTACAAGATGTCAGTCATGATTCAGGAAGTGACGATATAAATTCGAAAGAGGAATTACTGTTAGAAGATTCATCCACAGAATGTTTGTGTGAGAAGAAAAACAAGTCGCTTTTACTGTCGTTACTAAAGGTGCCTTCGCTGACCCCTATGCCACTTACCACGCCTGATGCGTGTGCTGATGTCTGTGCAGACCTGACGAAAGATGACGTAGAGCCTGTATGCATGATGTTTAGTCGCTACAAGAGGGGCTACCACTGGTTCATGAACCAATGCCACGCTAGGCGCGCAATTTGTTTGGAAAACTTGGGTAAGTATAGGTACAACGTCACAAACTAGTAGTAGCTACCAGCCTCTAGTACGAACCAGTATTACTAGCACTAGTGATAATGTTCGCGGAGACCTGTCGAAAGATGACGTGGAGCCTGTATGCATAATGTTTAGTCGCTACAAGAGGGGCTTCCACTGGTTCATGAACCAATGCTACACTAGGCGTACAATTTGTTTGGAAATCTTGGGTAAGTGTAGGTACAACGTCACACACTAGTAGAGCCATCAGCCACTAGTATGAGCCAGTATTACCAGCACTAGTGATAATGTCTTCATAGATCTGACGAAAGACGACGATAAGCTAATCTGCATGATGTTTAGTCGGTAAGAGAGGGGCTACCACTGGTTCAACCAATGTCACGCAAGGCGCGCAATATGTTTGGAAAACTTAGGTATTTATAATGTGATATACCAGCACTATGCCGTGTGGGGAACCACACGGCATAGTGCCGTTATAACCATATGCCGAACACAAGCTAAACAAAGCTTATAAACATCAAAGAGACCTCACCAACCTGTCTGGCCAGCGTGGAGAGTGTAGGCCAAATCCTCTGACTACTCAGGCTAGTATATGGCTCTGGTAGTACAGAGAGGGTCGTGCTCCTGCAGTGGAGACTAGAAAGACCTGATGATGATGATACCAGCACTAGCCACTAGTACTAAATACTATCACTAGTAAAAATATCTGCTCAGTTTCAAATCAATCAAAATATCGATGCTCGTACTCAGTAACCTGGGTATTATAGTTATCGGTTTATTATAAGACCTCGATATTGAGCCGTATTTATAAACACTTCGACTATTCTAGCTTACAGTACTTACATCATAATGTAATATTTTCTTTCAGACCTGCATTATGTTCATCCAAGCAGATGTGCAAAGACTCATCAATTTTTTATGCCGATTATATGATTCAAGATGTCAATATAAAATAAGTTGGTGGGATGAATGTAATAATATATTTTTTATTTAGTCAACTCTTTTATTTAGATAATAACAGATTAGCTAGCGAAATATGAATAGAAAAAAATATGTCCCAAATACTATGATGCAAACACATCGCTACGAATTGATGGCATAGGTTGACATGTCGCAATGTGCGAACACAAAGCTGTCACGTCACGTATTGGTCAGTTTTCTAATCATTGAAAGAAAAACACTTCTAGCAACACGGCCTTCCGTACCGGAAGGGAGTATCCATACGCTGCGTTCCCCTCTGTCAAGGTACAAGCCAAATTAGGCATATGCATGTCTATGTGTTAGTAGTGTGTGACTCATCTGAACACAAATTATTGTTTCTTTTGTATGTAATTTTTGCGACAATGTCACAATTACTATCAAGTGACAGTTTAAGTCTTGTATGTATGTGTATGGAACTAAACTTGTGTGCACATTTCCCCCCCGCAAAAAACGCCAGAAAAATTGTAATAGTAAATTGTCGCTTTGCCCACTCCCTCTGTACGGTACGGAGGAGGCCGTGTTGCTCGAAGGAAAAACATGACGAAGTCTGAGAGTATTAGTCAAAGTTCTTACATAATTTCTCAGCTTCGTACGATATAAATGAAATTTGGTATAGACATAGATTTAGACATTAATGACCACATATTATCCAAAAGACTTTACTTTTAAAAGATAAAGAGAGAGAGAAAAAAAAAAGGTAAGCAGACTGTTTATTAAATCAATAATTTCTCCAGTAAGTTAAAAAAAGGTTATCTTACTGATGAAGTCAATAAAAGCTTACAAATAAATTAAATTCCCCTACCAACTCTCATGTAGAGATGCAAATTTGCGTATGACCATTATTCAAATATGAATATGCAATGGATCCGGTTATTGCGTTACATTGATTAATTTACTAATATTGTGTACATTTACGATATGATATTAAACATCGCATCATTAATTTAACATTTATTTACATACCCGACAATATTTGACACAGTTTCCACATCAGCTATCATGATATGCATCACACGAGTTAATTTGGAATCAGGATGTTTTCAGATATTAAATAAAATGAAGTATAAAATTTGAAACGTCACAAAAATTCTAACAGCTGGTCGGTGAGTTTGTGTTGGAGGTCCAAACTTTAATTTTAAGTGCGATCTTGGCAATGCAGTCGAAAATAGTGACAGGCTAAAATCATCATCAACATCTCAGCCGTTAGAAAGCCACTCAGAGAAGCCACTGCTGAACATAGACCTCCCCCAAAGTTTTTATTTACTAGCCTATACTGTCCCACTGCTAGGCAAAGGCCTCCCCTCTCTTTCGCCACTCATTTCTATCTCCTGCGATTGATGGCCAATTTGGGTCAGAAGCCGATAGATCATCAGACCCTCTTGTCAAAGATTTACGTCACAGAATTTGCCATACTCACCACGCTTGGCAGATAGGTTGAATGAGCGCTGTTTGTTTGGCTTATCTTGGTTCTGACGCTGCCCAAAACCGTTTTTTAAGCAAAAGAAGGGTAGGAGTTTGTAGGACTGGGTAAACGGGATGAAGGTATTTGGGATGCTTATTACTTGCTCGGATATATTGGAGATGAGAATGTAGCAGGTCAGGATACCAGGCGCGTACCCAATTTCAACCGCCAGTCAGGTAAGGATTGACACCTCTGACAGGGTAACGCATTTGTCAGGGAATATATATAAAAGATATTGATTATACCTAGTTTATAAAATATAAATACGTTGTTCAATAAGAATAAGTCACTTGCTGACTCGATTAATTACCTTTTCATGTTTAATACTACTAAATGTAATTATTTCTAATTGTACACAAATATGTTACTTAAAGCATTAAGATAATTCCATCAAACATTAATGGATAATTTACATTTATACTCTTAGAAGTATTATATACTTGAAATCAATAAAGTGGTTGTCATGAGATATTTTCCGTTATGACGTAGCAGACGGAAGGTAGGACGAGTGGCAAATGTATGGCTGACTTTCTCGGTGTGACTCAAACAAAACAGACGTTCAGATAAGTATTATTGTATAATTAATGGTGCTATGATTAAGTAGATTTCAATTATGTTTTTTCTTTTCTTTCTTCTTTTTAATTATGGCTTCCACCGAGATTTCAATGATTCTGCCAATGTCCAGTCCATAATGAGATACTAAGTATCGGTGTTGTACGGTATGTGGCATCAAAGATGGCTTATGTTCTTTGGCAGCCTCGTGGGAGATTTTGGCGACAAATTATACGAGTCCATTTAACAGTCTACTTTAACTATTTCACAAATTGTTCTCGAGCACGAGCATTTATAACATCAAACTACACCAATTTCATATTATAAAGTCCATTTAAATCAATTTGCAAAATTGTGGCAAACGACAACTGAACCCCTTGACTTCCCACACTTCCCACCAAAAACCTCAATTATGTTTTTATAAAGTTCATAAAATATTGTTAAATATTATAGTGTAAATAATTTCGGTGTTCTGAAGTTCTTTATAATAAATAGCTATGATGTGTTCAAAGTTGTTTCTTTATTCTTCTGATACCATCTTTATTTTAGTAATTAAAATCATATTTTCATAAATTTGTAGTTAACTTAACAAAACTCAAGTAGTTTCATAATAAATAACCAATATGAGAAGTCATATACGTATTTACATAATCTAACGCATTCATCTAATAATAATTATCTCCAATTTCATCACGAACAGTCACGAGCAATATTAGGTATTGAAACTTATCGGTTCGTTAATGTGATAAGATCTTAAATCATTGAATAGTTTTGCTTGTGATTGTTTATTCTTTATGAATACTTGCTGTTTGCGCGAAAGAAGAAGCAAATGGCACATTCTTTTTTTGCTTTGTGGAAAACACGTGAAACCTTATTTATATTATTTTTACTAGTTCCGAGCTTGCATGGAACATCGCAAAATTTTGGCCTAAGCTTATTTATTTATTCATTTATGTACACAGAAAAACATGTTAAGACAATATACATATATACAGAAAATGAGTACAAGGGAACTACTTATTCCTAAAGAAACTTCTTCCAGTAGCCCCGAGAGAGGATAACTTAAGCTTCTTCTTTTGTGTTTAAACTTTTTGTTGATATAAAACGTATTGCAATTCAACGTGTTTTTTCTGCCAGCTTTAACGGCAGCAATTCTTTTGTAAGATGGTTCCTTCACTCGTAAACTCGTACCTATCTGAATGCTTAATAATCCCAATCCGATGCGAAAGTGAGTTTTTTTGTTTGTTATGCTTTCACGCCGTGCCTACTGAACTGATTATCATGAAATTTTACATACACATAGTTTAGGGTACCGAGAAGGACAAAGGCTATATATTACGCGGACGAAGCCGCGGGTAACAGCTAGTGGATATATAAACCTTCTCTTGTGAAAATAAGCGTAGTTTTTTAATTTTTCTGATGCTTTTCTTCTACAGAAAATTAAATATTATTAAAAAAAACCATAAAATATAAAAACTCTACTGCTGAAAACTGAATAGCTTTATCATCTGGGATAATATGTGATTCTAATGAAACCTCAAACATCCAAATTTATTCAGGCATTAGTTAAAAAGTTATCGTGGAATAAAGAAACTCACTCACATACATAAGGTTTGCCAACGGCCTACGTGGCACAGCGCAGAGAAGACGGCTTCAATTCCCGGCATGGAAAAATTATTGTGCTTAATTTTTACAAAACTACGGTTTTATAGCTATCCATAGATAGTTAGACGAGCTCCGTGGCGCAGCGGTCAACACACCAGGCTGCGACACGGATGGTCCCGGGTTCGATACCCAGTCAGGTCAAAATGAAAAACGATCTTTTTCAGATTGACCTGGGTCTTGGATGTTTATTTATATATGTATTTGTTATAAAATATTCTATCGTTGAGTTAGTATCCCATAACACAAGTCTCGAACTTACTTTGGGGCTAGCTCAATCTGTGTGATTTGTCCGTATATATTTATTTATTTACGTCAGGCAGATGGCCAAAAACTTCTTACAAATCAACATACAGCATAGATGCGGCGGCATCACAACTAAGGACATACTAGAGAAATGCTCGGAGAATTTTATAAGAACTCTGATAACATTACATTCCATTTTTGGGTAATAATGTAGAAAGTTTAATCACTGGCCACAATTTTAAAATTCGCTTTTACTTTTATCAAATATTATATTTCAGAACAATTTAAAATTTAATTCTTTTTATGACAACCTTGTTCCAACCAAAGAACAACTATTAAACGTTACAAATAATTAAATTCGTTTACGCAAACTCTGAAAGTTGGTTATCAGCCTCAACCCTAATTACGTTGGCCATTTCAGCTCCGAAAGTATTTTTGTTCTCATTAATATTATATGGAAATCCGTCTGACCTCTTTTACGAACGTACATGAGTATAAAAATATGTACTTACATCACAGTACCTGAAATGGCATATATATACATACATATAATCACGCCTTTTTCCCATAGGGGTAGGCAGAGACTATGGATCTCCACTTGCTACGATCCTGACAAATCCCTCTAGCTTCATCTACACTCATCACTCTCCCCATGCATGCTCTTCGGTTTTGGGTACTTCTTACATCTCCTTTCTTAAGAACGTCAGCAATCTGATCACAGTACGTTCGACGAGGTCGACCCTGGCCAACTATCCCATTCACACTGGTTTTATATATATTCTTTGTTACTCTTCTTTCATCCATCCTTTCAATGTGGCCAAAGTTCAAGGTAGTTTGGTTTGGTTTGGAAATGGCATAGGGAATAATCATCATTAAATTCCTTAAATCATAAATTGTATCGAATTTTAAAAATCTAACAAGTACAAAACTACTAAATGACTTATATTATTTTTTGTTTATTACAAGTAATTTACTAGTGCCATATTCAAAAAGAAAAATCGGTTTTTCTGAACCTGTTAACCTGTTTTTCTCTTATTTTATCAAACGAATATTAGTGAAAATGAATACAAAAATACTACAAGTAATTTACTAGTTATGTACTTGTTAGATTTTTAAAATTCGATATAATTTAGGATTAAAAGAATTAATTGCTAGGAGGCGCTAGTGTTACTATAGGAGCGCCTTAACTGCAAATAATTATGTTTGTTGTATGAGAGCCTAACAGAAATACATCATCTGTGGAAATTTCAACAGTGTAGCTATCAGGGTTTATGATGAACAGCCTTGTGACAGACAGACACACGGATATCGAAGTCTCATGAATACAGTCTCGTTTTTACCCTTTGGGTACAGAACCCTAAACAAACAAATCAAGGCCCTAAAATCTTCCCGTTATTATTTTAAAAGACCGAAGCTGAAAATCACGTTCAACTCCCTCGCACTTGTACTTACAGTAATGGATTTCAGTTGAGAAACGTTTTTATAATAACAATGTTTTACAATGGCCTAAAATCTGAGGAACAATGACAATAGATGGTGCACCTAGCAACTCATCACTGATTTGATTTTAACTATTTTCTACCATCATCATCATTTCGTGTAGGTGACACGGACAGTCGACCATGCACACCCTGGTGTCAGAGTTCTTCGGAACTGCCTCTCGGCCTCTGACGTGTATCCTTTAACGACTACCAGATGGCAGCCGGGACCACCGGCTTAACGTGCCTTCCGAAGCACGGAATCATCTTTCTTATCAGACAATCAGGTGATTCATGCCTGCAATGTCTTAGCCAAACTGGAAACAACTTAACAAAGTATGCTTCCCGCTACCAATACAATTAATATGAGAAGTTCTCCACTTTTGATGCTTAACCTATATGCCATATGTTTATTTTTTTGAAAAAATCCCATTCGTACCCAGTCGACTAAGCTGGTGGTGACGAATGGGATACATCCATAAAACCCGGTGCAATCCGAATTTTCATCATGAGTTCCATAGGAAAGTTGTTATTAAATGTAATTTTCGCAGATGATTTACGAAGATTAATAGCCTTTATAATTTTTCTGTGTTTGCCGCTCATTCAAAAGTCTACGGTAATTCCGCACGATCCAGGGCGACGTTGTCGTTTTGGGAGCTACCGTATAATAGAGTAACGTAATGATCAAACACTGCGTTCCTAAAATATTTTATTTTAGTAAAATTTGACCACTTATTTTTATATGTAGAATCGATTCTGAACATATTAATTTCAGGTTATGCGCTTTTTGACTTGACTATTGACATCTTTGTGTAAAAATGAACGTTGTGAAAATTGGGAAATAAATGGCTTTATTATTATTATTTGCCAAACTTTATTGCGAGTTTATTATTGTCAGACCAAAACCCTGGCATTATCTAGAATTTCAAATAATCACAAAAAAACATTAACTTCCTCCTAAAGCTCAAAAAGGGTAGAATACTTTTAAAATAATAATTTGGGACAAATTCTTGAGATATGGTGTAATAAATGAGCTGATAAGATAAGGGAGGTAATTAGAAGAGTTCTCCGGGTTTGTCCTACTTTGCACTGGAAGACTTTTTTTATTATTGTCGACGAAGAAAGACCACAATTTATGCGTTTTGTGGTACATTTCACTGAGAATTTATCACACCTTTAGGCTTGGGCTTTAAGATAGTATTATTAGATTCATGTCTAGATCTGATTCTATCAAAAAATTGCAAACCGTCACAAAGCATCGATTTTTGCTATTCCAAACTAGTATAATACATGCGAAAGTGAGTTTGTTTGTTCTTTCACGCCCTATCTACTGAACTGAACGTCATGAAATTTTGCATACACATTGTCTGGAGTACAGAGAAGGACAAAGGCTACCTTTCATCCCGGAGAACAGTACTGTTCTCGAGGGATCGACAGTAACGCGAGCGGAGCCGCGGGCGTTAACTAGTTGTTAAATAATCTTTAAAAGTAACGAAAGTTCACAACATTGAAAAAAATCCAAAATCTTATTTTTTTTTTTTTTTTTTTTTTTATTAGCCTGTTTGACTGTCCCACTGCTGGGCAAAGGCCTCCCCTTTTCGTCTCCAGACATCCCTATCAAGAGCGGTAGTTTGCCAACCACTCATATATAAATCCAGGTCATCGCGCCATCTCCTTCTAGGTCTGCCACGTTTTCGGCGGCCATCCGGTTTCCACATAGTGGCCAGTTTAGCCCACCTGTCCTCTCGCATGCGACAGACATGTCCCGTCCAGTCCCACTTCAGTTTTGCTGATGTCACGCCTACATCCTTTATTTGAGTTTTGGAGCGCAGGGTGGTATTTTTAATTCGATCTATGCGACGTACGCCGAGTATACTGCGCTCCATTGCTCTTTGGCAAACCCTGAGCTTGGACTTTTGAGCCTCAGTAAGTGCCCACGTCTGTGCACCGTAAGTAAGTATGGGCAGGATACACATGTCAAGAAGTCTGCGTTTCAGTGTGATAAGGAGGTCTCCCTTCATCAGACTCTTCATGGACCAGTAGCTCTTCCAGGCGTTATCGATTCGTCGATCGATTTCTTTGTCCTGCCTGTTTTCGAAGGAAGCTATCTGGCCCAGGTACAAATACTCCTTGACATATTGTATAACCTGCCCATTCACCTCAATCTGGTGCTTGGTGCTGTTAGTCATCACCTTTGTCTTTTGCCGATTGATCTGAAGTCCAACCTCAAGGCTTGCCGTGCTGAGATCTTTAAGCATTTTCTGGAGATCGGATGCTGAGTGGGAGAAAAGGACAATGTCGTCGGCATAACGAAGGTTAGTTAGCCTTTTTCCGCCAACGTCAATGCCCATCGTCTCCCAAATTGGCATTAACTTTTGGAACACTTCTTCGAGACAGCTGGTGAAAAGTTGAGGAGACAGCGGATCTCCTTGCTTCACGCCTCTTTCCACTTCAAACACGGGACCCGGATTTTGTATTTTGATAGATGCAGTACTATTGTAATATATGTGACGTAAAAGTTTTATGTAAGTATCATCTATGTTTTGTTGTTCAAGAGATTGAAATATGGATGTGTGTTTAAGACTATCAAAGGCCTTGGTGTAATCAACGAATGCTATGTATAGAGACTTTTTATATTCATTGTGTTTCTCAATTAGTTGGTTTAGTGTGTGAAGGTGATCGATCGTGGAGTAGTTAGGACGGAAACCAGCTTGCTCTGGGGGCTGATGTTGGTCCAACTGTGGAGCTATGCGGTTCTGTAATACTTTAATGAATAATTTATAAATATGAGATGTTAAACTAATTGGTCTATAATCGTTAATATTAGACTTATCACCTTTCTTAAAAATTAAAATAATGTTGGAATGGCACAGCTTTTTAGGCAGTTTACCAGTAAATAAAATTGAATTGAAAAGCTGAGTGAGACGCGGAAGTAGTACAGTTTTACCAAGCTTCAGTGCTTCAGTGGATACCCCATCTTCTCCTGGGCTTTTGTCGTATTGCATGTTCTTCAGGGCATTTTGTACTTCGCCAATGGTAAACGGATAAATGGATTCCCCACATGAATAATCCTGTTCAAAGTTAGGTCGAGATGGGTCGGAGTAAAGAGTTTTATAAAAATTTGTTGATATTTGTGTTATTTGTTGTTGGCTGCTCTGTTTATTTCCACTAGTGTCCTGTAAATGAGTAATCCAGACTTTTTGTCGGGATATACCCTGTTTGGCTGTTCTCAAGGAGGTGTTTCTTATAAGGGCTCTTTCTACTAACTGCGTGTTCAGTTTTCTGATATCACGGCGGATGCTGCGTTTGACTTGTTTATCTAAGAGTTTGTAATCGGTGCTGCTAATATTTTTGTTGCGTTCTCTTAAATTAATTAAATCTATTGTTTTATTGGTCAACTTCTTTACTTTCTTTTTATTTTGTGGTATATTTTGGCTAGCTGCCTTGATAGAGGTTAGAATGTTGCTGTATTGCATTTCGGAATCAGCGTCTGTGTCTATATCTAGAATCCCAAAACTATTTTTCAACTCTAAGTTAAATTGGTCATAATTGTTCAGAATTGACTCCTTCTGAAGTTTTTTGATATGCTTATGGAAAACTTTAAAACGATGAATTTTAAAATTGAATTTGACCGTAGCACGAACAGCTCTGTGATCTGATTTATATTTAAACCGGTTAATTACATTCACATTTTTTATGATACATTTATCTGATGTTAATATAAAGTCAATTTCGTTTTTGACTACAGTATTAGTATTTGGTCCCAACCATGTCCATCTGCGATGCAGCTTTTTAAAGAAGTAAGTATTACTTATACTCATATTTAGAGCAGAAGCAAATTGGATCAAGCGTGTTCCACGATTGTTGCGGTCTCCCAGCCCATATGGCCCAAGTATTTGGTTATTGTCCAGCTCACTTCTAATACCAATTTTTGCGTTAAAATCGCCTATAACTAAGTTCCAGGTACTTCGGTTTTCTTCGCAAGCCTTAGTTACTACTTCATAAAACTCCTCAACAATTGCATCAGAAATTTTAGTGTGTGGAGCGTGAGCTTGAACTATTGTCAAAGTATGTCTATTTGTAATTTGAAGTTTTAGAACTGCCACACGTTGGGAGTATCCAATAAACTCGATAATGTTATGCTTCCACCTTTTTGAAACAAGAAAACCAACACCATGTTGGCCGCCAGGAACTCCAAAGTGATAAAATATATTATGTTCTCTTTCTACAGTTAGCTCTCCATCTCTGCGTACTTCAGACAGGCCAATGATGTCCCATTTTAGGTCTGAAAGTGCATTCTCTAACTCCAGCATATTTCCTTCTTCTAATAGAGTATGGGCATTTAAACTAATTATATTTAAAGTATCGGTATCCATTACGCTTGCAGTAGTCGTTTGACGGGAAGCAGATCCCGCCCGGGGATTCTTCGCACCCCTTGCTCCAGGGCTGGTCCGGCATCCGTCAGTGCTGGGGCCACTGGAGCCGCCGGGTACTAGGGGCCATTGACTTGAGTTTGATGTCATTATTATAAAAGGGGGATTGAACCATTAACCCACCGCGCTGGTTCAATGCGTGTTGGTGGGTCAGATGTCAGTCAGTCAGCTGACTGACTGGCTGACATCTGGGTTTTGAGTCGTCAGCGCCAAAATCTTATATCGTTACAATATGTTAGTAAAACCCTGTCAGATAAATAAGAAGGGTGACTCAGCCCGTCAATTCAAACAACTCTTTCTACGGACTAACGCTAGAAAGAAAAAAAATTGACATTCCCATAGGAAAAGTTGTTCATTTTGACGGGCTGAGTTAGAACAGTTTACACATTGCATAGGTATGCAATGTGTTAGCAGTTAATGAAACCCAGATCAAACAAATCAAAAAGCGTTTTATTAACACATTGCATAGGTATGCAATGTGTTAATAAAACCCTCAAAACTCAGTAAGTACCTATTAACATCCCGTTAGTTTTATAGCTTCTAAAATAAATTTATTACGCTTTCTTTTTGTCAAATATTTATCAGTATCATGGATTAAAATTGCCTTAAGAGTTTGTTTATGTTACTAACTTAAGGCGCTCTTATAGTAACACTAGCGCCACCCAGCCATTAAATTCCTTAAATCATAAATTGTATCGAATTTTAAAAATCTAACAAGTAAAAAACTACTAAATTACTCATAGAATTTTTTGTATATTACAAGTAATTTACTAGTGCCATATTTAAAGAGAAAAATCTATTAACGCCAAAAGTGGCCACTTTTGGCGTTAACCTGTTTTTCTCTTAGTTTATCAAACGAATATAAGTGAAAATGAAAACAAAAATACTACAAGTAATTTACTAGCTATGTACTTGTTAGATTTTTAAAATTCGGTATAATTCAGGAATAACAGAATTAATTGCTGGGTGGCGCTAGTGTTACTATAGGAGCGCCTTAAATTTTCATAATTATTTGTTAAGTACTTATCAAACAAAATATAGCCACCATAAGAAAATAAAGAAAGTTAAAAAGAGAAAGTACTTGACAGTTTTTTACAAAGGCCGGTAGTGACCTCGACTTAACTTTTTATTTGTATCTTGCTGCTAGCCTCTTCAAAGGGTTCCGTTATGATGAAAAGGAAGGCTTTGCATCCGACTGGCCTTATAGTAATGCATTTCAAGAAAGATAATCTTCTGTAAAATGAACAGCATACTAGTTTTTGAAAACTCTGTGTGGAAATTAGGTAAATAGTACTTGCTTATAGGCTTTTCTAAGTTATTTTTTCTTTACTGTGTTGTCAATTTTATACGTAAAAACATCAAAACCTACATTTCAATTATTTATTTATTTAATAGCCATGACTGTCCCAATGTTGGGCAAAGGCCCCTCTTTCACTCCTCCAAGATTCTCTAGATTAATTGATAAAGGTAAAGTCAAACTCGACAGTTTGGTGGTGGCGGCAGCCCCCATCCTCGGTAAGTATCACGGTACACCTGCCTATCTTAGCGGTCGGCAAACTACTACTTTGACTATGTCCTTCATGTAGAATAGAATAGAATAGAATAGAATAGAATAGAATAGAATTAGATTTATTTGTACCAAAATAAGTCACACACATTACAATATATACAAATCACAAATGGTACATATAATGGATGATATGACATGCATGCAGTTTAGACTGTAAGTGTGTGACGCAGTGATACAAATAGGTAGTAACTCAGTGCATGAATTACTCGAGGAGCAAAACACTGATTTTCAGTTACGACCTGAGGCAGGGCGCAAGTACGCGCACCAGCGAGACCAACGCGCTCCAAGGCGCAAGATGCACAAGCAAGCCAGAATATACATATCTATTAATACATGCATAAATAATATAAGATATAAATATAAAACGATATAAATTAATTACATAATATTAATATTTGAATTATAAATAAATAAAATATTTACTTTCATTTGTACCGACCTATGAGTAAAATTCTTGGATTAGTTTCAATGATGATACGAATACACGAGTCCACTATCCAGGCAACCAAGATGTCTTTTGGACATCTAGAAGATTACTTTTTATAAGTTTTTTGAAATTTGTCTTCGATTTAAGTGATCTAAGAGGAGGAGGAATATTATTCCAACACTTGGTTGCCTGGTAGCGGAAACTTCCTGTAAAAGCAACAGTCCTATGTATGTGGATCATTAAAGGTGCTCTTATCCTCCGATTATTAGGGTCATGGAATTTTAGTTTTGAATGCAGATATTCAGGTTTTTTAAATTTAATAATATCGAACATAAGATTTGCCAAATGAGATTGTCGACGTGCTGCCATATTTAACATAGAGGCCTTATTTAAGAAAGGTGTGATATGAGAACGAGGAGGTATTGTGAAACAAAAGCGACAGCACGCATTTTGAACACGTTGCACCATTCGTTTTGTATCGCGCAGGAGGCGAGGCCCATATACTAGATCGGCATAGTTAAGTCGCGAGAGTATGAGAGTTTCGCACAGCGTTATTCTGATTTTTTCAGATACAAGGCCACGTATTTTATACAAAACTTTTAAACGGTAAAAGCAATTTCTTATCAGATTCAGAACATGGTTTTCAAATCGCAGCTTACTATCAAAGACAACTCCTAGGTTTTTGGCCTCATTAACTTTTTCTATAGCAGTGTCTTGGATTTTAATAATAGGGTTGCTATTGTTTATCCTCTCGACTTGTTTCTTAGAGCCGATCACCATAAATTTGGATTTGCCAGGATTAAGAACTAGTGAGTTGTTGGCAGACCAGGTAGCAATGTTATTTAAGTCATTATTCATGTTCTGCACTGCGATATCAACATTAGCAGGGTTTGCAGGTATATAAAGGTGGACATCGTCTGCGTAACAGTGGTACTGACAATGTTCTATTACTTTGGGCATGTCTGCACAGTAAATGATAAATAAGAGGGGACCAAGAATTGATCCCTGGGGAACGCCACGACTCACTAGTTTGGGTGTAGATTTTGTGTGAGATCCATCTTCTAAAACAAGTTTTACAGCTTGCGATCGGTCAGATAAATAGCTATCAAACCATTCGACTGAGTTTCTATCAAAACCATAATAAGACAGTTTCGATAGAAGAAGTGGATTATTTATGCTGTCAAATGCTCTAGAATAATCTAACAGTGATAAGATCGTACCAGTTCCTTTGTCCTGATTTGCAAGTATATTGTCAGCCACATCAAGTAAGGCGGTGACTGTGCCACGACCCTGGCGAAAACCAGATTGTAATGACGGTAGAATATTATTGTTCTCTACATACTTTGACACCTGGTCGTGAATGGCTTTTTCTAGTATTTTGGATAAGAAAGACAAAATGCTAATAGGCCGCAGGTCTTTATAATCACTTGGTTCGTTGATTTTAGGTATTGGAGTAACTAGAGCCATCTTTCACTGCAGAGGGAATGAACCAGTAGTTATTGACCGGTTTACGATGTCAGTAATGACAGAAAGGGTACGAGGGAGGGTCAGTAAAACCATATCACGACTTATAGCGTCACTTCCAATGGCGTTTGATTTAATAGCCAAAATATACCTCGCTACTTCTTCCTCACTTACAGTGTGCAATTTAAATTCAAGAGAAGGGGAGAAGCGATGAAACTCAAAGAAGGACAGCTGAGATAACGGGACGGTCTCTGGTCCAGGTACGTTTAAAAAGTAGTCATTGATGATATTAGGATCATTAAAACAGTCTGGTAGGTGTTCATTTTTACTAGGGTCAGTTAAGATATGATTTTTTAATTTTTTCCAAAGGGCACTACTGTTATTAGTATTAGAGTTGACTAGATGGTCATAATAAGCTCGTTTTTCATTGTGTATTGCTATTTTAACTACTTCTTTTAGGTCTTTGTAGTAATTTTTATTGCTATCAGACTTTGACTTCCGATGTGACTCATGTGCTTCATTACGAAGGCTTATCATAAATTTGATCATATCAGTGATCCATGGTAAAGACTTATTACTTTTAATTTTTGTTTTAACTAAAGGAGCATGTGTTTCAAATAAGGAGAGTAAGAGAGAATTAAACTTTTCAACCATACCGTCAACCGAATTCATTAATGAAACAGATTTCCAGTCCGTATTTTGGAGATCAATGTCGAACTGTGTCATGTTTATTCTTTTTAACGGTCGAAATGTAATACATTTAGGTGGAATTTTGGGTTTAGTTAAGGTAAGCGTCACATTGATCATCGAGTGACCGAGCAAACCCGTAATGTTTGTGACAGAGACATCACGAACTTTACAATTAGTGCAGACAACATCTATTAGTTTTTCGGATTTCTCTGTAAAATGGGTGGGATCTCTAACAATTTGTTGTAAATCTAGGTAACTCAAGAAATCATTAAATTTTACAGTCATACTCTCACTACTCTCGAGCATATTCACATTAAAGTCACCCAACAAAACAACCTTATCATAATTTGAAAAATAAGCTACGGACTCAGTGATAGCGTCAATAAATGGGTCAATGTGTACCCACTGAGTTCTGTATGCTGTCCCTATAACTATTCGTAGTCCATTCAGCTGCACAGAAAGCCAAAGTTGTTCAATATTGGTAGCCTCTGGATGTTTTAAGTAGCGCACTTTTAGGTCAGTTTTCACGTAAAAGCCGACGCCACCGCCTCTACCGTTGCACATATAGGAAGGGCGAGGTGTATAACGCAGACGATAGCCCGGTACAGTAGGTGCGAGTTTTTTCTGTCCTTCTGGTATCCAAGTCTCATTTATTGCTATGATATCAGGGTTGAATCTATCCATCGCAATAAGAAAGTTGTCATGTCCGGTATTTAAAGACCCTATATTGTATAGTGCTAATTTAAGGAATTTCGTCTTATCAATCATTGAAATGTAATATCATAATAAAAGAAATATAATAAGTATAAATATAATAGGTTGATGGCGGTATATATTGCATTTGAAAAGGGTATATGCTGAGTTTGATTTTGTGATTCCCAATGTATATAGTGTTTTTGATAAAATATGGAGTATATCATATGTTTAGGTATATTTATATTTAAAAGGATAAACAAATAAAATAAAAAAATAACTACATTGAACTTGCAAATAATTTGTATCACTGCTTCGCACACATAACAGTAGATGAAAACGCTTTGCAGAAAATAATGAACAATATGTCGTAGTGAGACTTTAACAACATAGCAGTAGCAAATATTATTATGACATTGTGATCTCAGATAAACACTAAAACTCGGCATGTAAAAGACACTTACACAAAATTTCGATCTAAGATAATATGCTTGTCGCAATCCAGAACAAACAAAATATAATATTGTAACGAAGATACAAGTTAAGGTTAAATAAAAAATTTGGAAATCTACTTTTATTATTATGCTAAAAGGTACCCCTAAAAAGGATGCATTATTATTATTATAAAAATAAAATAAGAACTGCGCAAATGATGATAAGTATATAGCGGAAAACTCATGAAAAAATAACTCGCTACTCATGAGCAAACAGCTCCCTTCCCAAAAACCCGAGCTAAATCTTCTTCAGTCCTTAATCTAAACTTAGGTGAATCTTTAGCACTAGATTGACGTGCAAATATACGACCATCCTTGGTCCACACATATCTCCATTTAAGACGGTCGCCTAGTTCACGCGCACGTCTAAACAGCATCCTGTTTGATCGTGTCAGTCTTTCGTTCACGTAGAACCTTCGTGACACTCCTGGCAATCCAGTACCCTCAGTTGTGGCACCTCGCCGCACCCGCGCTGCCTGAAGCAGCTGATCTCGTACTGCGCGCCGTGCTAAGCGAACTACGATGGGGCGCGGGCGCAGGCGAGAGGTGTCCATCTGCCCAAGCGCATCAGGCACACGCCCAACGCGCGCCACACTCACCATGTCCAGAGGTGACAATTCTACACCAAGCTTGCTTAGAGACAATGTGTTGTAGACTCTCTCCCTTTTCTTCTGGGATGCAAGAAATTTCCACCTCGGTTAACAATAGGTCTTGGTCTCTATCATTCAATTCGGTTTTCAGTTCGGCAATGGAGGCAATTAAAGCACTGTTGTCGTTGTGGTCTCCACGCCCAGGACACAGTTCCACACGCAGCTCCAAAGCAATTAACCGTTCCTCCATGTTGCTCAGACGGTTTTCACAAGTGACAACTCTGCCTACCAAACTAGAAATGTTTTCATTAATAATTTCCAACTGGGACCTATTTGCTCTCAATTCGCGTGTCATCTCTGATCTTAATTGTTTCATCTCCATGATAAGCAGTTGCACGTCGGTCATCTCTAGAGTAACATTGTGAGCAGTATCGTCAAGGTCCATAGTTGTAGAAGTAGAGGCA
This sequence comes from Rhodophaea formosa, assembly GCA_963082605.1. Classification (NCBI taxonomy): domain Eukaryota; kingdom Metazoa; phylum Arthropoda; class Insecta; order Lepidoptera; family Pyralidae; genus Rhodophaea; species Rhodophaea formosa. Next base: position 18,494,582 of record OY720207.1, read on the forward strand.
TTCAGTCTCGAACAATTCCTTGGCGCCGCACCCCGATTCATATTAACACAGCTACCCGAACAGGTGTGTTCGTGTTATCACTTTTTGGTAGTTTACTTTTGCATTCCACACATCTCCAGGCGTCTGCATACTCTTTGTTATTAAGTGTGTTGCGAAACAAATGCTCGGAGACATTAGCACACTGCAAGTCGTAATAGTGGCCACACCCGTTGCATAGTAAATAATCATCATCCAGAATATCTTTCAGGCAGCCAGCACAGTTTATCTGATCCATAGTAGCGATCGTGGATTAGCTATTTTAATTTGGGAAAGAAAAAAAAAAAACTCAGTATGCAAAAATAGCTGTATGATATTTGAACCAGCGACTTTAAACAAGCTAAAAATTTCTGGATGTCTGACAAAAACTTAAAAAGTCAACACAGCTGAGCTGGGCTCGAACTTGGGCCGCTCAGACAGCTGTAGTCATTAAGTCAGCCTCACTGCACACTGTTGGCCACTTACACATACGAAAAACAAAACAAACAACTGCACACTACACCAATCCCCGCGTGACAAAGTTGATGATATTAGCAATCAGATGTTACCATTCCGTGAGTCATTTAACTTTGAGATAACTAAAGATATTCAAAGACCCTCTAGTCAGACTCAAAAAATAAATATTCTTGTCACAGTCACTTTGCAATAAACTGTTTATTTCTATAATATCACATCACTTCACACGGAATAACTAGCACAAATTTGAGACAATGTGTTAGCCTGACGGATTTATAACTTTGTACAGTGAAAGCTTTGAGTTTTACAATTTTAAACTTTACTTATACACGAGCGCCATAGAACACGTCTAGTATCGCTGCCGCGCCCCGCGCACCTCCTCCTCATGTACTATGAAGGCCTATCCTAACTTCCTAACTAATATTATAAATGCGAAAGTGAGTTTGTTTGTTTGTTTATTTGTTTGTTTGTTTGTTACGCTTTCACGCCGTATCTACTGAACCGATCATCATAAAATTTTGCATACATATAGATTAGGGTACTGAGAAAGACATAGGCTGTAAATCACGCGGGCGAAGCTGCGGGTAACTGCTAGTATAATATATGTCCTAATTACAATAAAAACTTCTATTAAGTTTGGTTTAGTGTCCGTCAACAAGTTAAATACTGCAGTACTTACTGTTTGAAATAGTTTTTAAATTCATTGGCTTGCAGAAAAGCGGCGAAAATTTGAAAATTTAAAAATTGCGGAAAATTTGAAATTTGCAATTATTTTCCTTATTTCATTAAATTTTATAGTAAACTTTTGAAATTGGCGCGCCTGGCAAATATGCGGTTTCATAAAGCACTGATCAGTGCTTTAACAGTCAAAGGATACCCGCTGACAGGTGTGTTGCTCTCGATGTGCTACAGCTAAATGGGATAATAAACGATTGAATCTTGAATCTTGACTAAACGTGAAGATCTAATGACGTCGACGATGAATCTTTTAGTTAGTTTAATATAGAAATATATATAAGAAGCGGACATAGAACTAGATATATATATACATATTTACAAACAGGTCACACATTAAACCTTCCTTTTGCTTTTGCCGCAGTTAAAATATTAAAGCATTTTTCAAATGATTGATTTAAACGCAATGCCAATGGCAAAGGCATATTTTCAAATAAAGCCATCAACTCGTTTCCTGAATGGAAACTCGAATGGAAACTGAATGGAATTGCTCGCCGATTTTCAAAAAACTTTTGCGTAAGACACTAGCGACAGTAAGCTTTGAATATTGGGCACGTGACGAGAAACTTTATGCGAACTAACATTCAGCAAGACGTGATAACTGCTGTTTGAATGCATGACAAATTACTGTAGTAAAAACGATTCAATTCTATGATTATTTCTGAGAAGATTGTGTAGAACCAAAGAGAGCTGAAGTACTAAAGAAAATATTACATGCCTCATTTCAAGGGCTCTTTGACGAATAATAGTTTTTTTTTTTATGAAGAACATATAATTTTTGCCCTATCATTTCTTTAGTAACAATATCTTTAATACCAAAATAGCCTTCAAAACATTATGTTACTCATTAGAATAATAAGTTTTCACGCCTTTACTATTTAACCTTCTCTTTATTACTTAAAAAAATGCATAGAATTTAATATGGGTAGATATAATGAAAGATATAAATCAGGTACATTTCAAAAAGAAAAAATGCTGTTCATAATGTAATTGACACAAACGTGAACAAAGCCATCGTTGAAAGTTAATATTCAAATATGGCCGTCAACTCGTAACTATTCAATTGCTCGCCGATTTTCAAAAGCCTTTTGCGTAAGACGCTGGCGACAGCAAACTTTGAATATACGGCACGTGACTAGAAACTTTATGAGAATTAACATTCAGTAAGACGTGATAGCTGCTGTTTGATTGCATGACTAATATCTAAAGCAGTTATAAGGATTCAATTCGATGACTATTTCTTAGAAAAGATTGTGTAGAGCCAAGGACAGCTGAAGTTCTTATACTAAATTTACGTTCCTGTTAAAAATATTACATTTTGAGGCTTCTTTGACGTATTAGAGTTTCTTTGTAAAGTCCATGGTCTTGCATTATCTAGTTATTAGTTACCATATTGGGAGTACCAAAGTACGCCCTAACGCAAAGCCATCATCAAAGTTAACATTCAAGTATTATAAATATTCAAACTCGTAACTATTCGATTGCTCGCCGATTTTCAAAAATCTTTTGCGTAAGACGCTAGCGACAGCAATCTTTGAATATACGGCACGTGTTTGATTGCATGCCAAATATTTGAAACAGTTTATACAGAATTATTCAATTAGATGACTATTTCTTAGAAAAGATTATGTAGAGCCAACCAGTGACGAAGATTTTCAACAAATTTTACGTATATACCCAAACTATTACATTTTGAGGCTTCTTTGACGTACAATAATTAATTTATAAAGTACATTTTAATTCTTGAATTTTTATTTTATGTAACAATATTTATAATACTAAAGTAGGTTTAAAAACGTTGTTAAGTTTTCACGCCTTAATTATTCAATTAATTTCACATTGAAAAAGGCATTGATTGTCATTCACACCAGTAAAGCCGTCGTTGAAGGTTAATTTTAACCCGACTGACCCACCCAGAAGAAGGGTTTTTCACGTGTGCGTATGTATAAACGGTTTGCCTGATTTTAAAATGTGAAGTGCCGTTAGATTCGTATTCTTCCCCGGAGTTTCAAAGCTTTATAACCACAAAAAACTGCCAAAAATGGCATCGGAATCGTGGATTTTTATTCTTTTTAATAATACAACTTGTCAAATAAAGCCGTCAACTCGTATTCAATTGCTTGCCAATTTTCAATTTCTTATATATTATAAAGTTAATATTCAAATATGGCCGTCAACTCGTTACCATTCAATTGCTCGCCGAATCTCAAAAACCTTTTGCGTAAGACGCTAGCGACAGCAAACTTTGAATATAAGGCACGTGACGAGAAACTTTATGAGAACTAACATTCAGCAACACGTGATAACTGCTGTTTGATTGCATGACAAATACAGCAGTTAGAAACATTCAATTTTAGGACTATTTCTAGATAACTTGAAGGTGTAGTGTGTAGTAGAGCAGAAGTTTTCAAAATTATTTACACGACACGGAGTTTTTACAAAAACGGAGTGAAAATTTTCAAGCTTCATGTATGTTAATTTCTACTAACCAACAGAGACCAATCACTGGATTGAGCTGCACTAGTCAAAAGTACCTTGCAACTGAAAGCCACTTTATACCCCGGCTAGTTAGGGAAGCGATTGAAATTAAGAAGCATTCCAATTTTAATCGGGAAGACGGCTTCAAGCTTTTGAGTACATGGAACCCTGTGATTGAGTTGTGTACAAAGTGTACACGCGCTTCAGTGAACAATTTCTAAACGGACACCGTCAGTGTTGTGTGCAAAAACCTGTGTAATAAAAGACAAAAAAAGAGGGTAGACCGATACGGTTTCCTTTGACAGCTCAACATACACCACCGCAGTCTCTTCAGTTAGTCTGTGAACATGGCAGCTGCAACTGCTGCAATGTTGTCGAAATATCAGACAAAACTCAAAAATAATCGCGGCAAGTCCCATAGAACATAATAGTGTTTGTGACGCGAAAGCTTAAAATCAAATATTTATTTGATTTTCCAGTTTTTGTCCCATATTAAAAGATGTTTACATTGACGACCTCCGTCGCGAATTAATTAACACGCCAGTATGCGATACGATTGGTCCTGGGTTCGGTCTCCGGTCTGTTAGAGATGTAAACTTACCAATATTAGCAAATTGGCTCATCTACCAAAGTAGAGATTCGTTTTGATTTAATATAGAAGTTTTGTACTGTATATGAATTTACTAATGCTCTCTCTGCTCCATGGGTGCTTTGATTGAACTGCTCTTGTCTGTGTTGAACAATATATTATATCGTAATATGATGCTGTTTATCATCGATTTACGTTAAACTCATCAGAATGTAAAACGATCTTATTCAAATTGGCCTGGTTCTTGGATGTTTATTTATAAAAGTATATATTGTAAAATAAAGTATCTTTAAGACACAAGTTCACAATTTACTTTGGGACTAGCTCAATTGGAGTGGTTTGTTCTTATAGATTTATTGTATAAATAACTGAACAATTCAACGCTAAATCTCCTAGTAGTAGAAAGTATCTTTCCTAAGAAAGAGAGGGCTTAGCGAATAACAAGGGGTTAGGGCAAGGTCGGGCATAAATCAGACGAAGAAAGAAATAAATCTGATAGGTCATTCGCTCGACTGCGGATGTAAGTTGGTGAAAAAACTCCAGTAATTTATACACGATTTCAGAACACTTAAGGAAATGGGCTCGTTGTTAGTTTCTGCTGGGGTGGTAGTTGTTATACAGTAATGTGTTTGTTGGCGAATTATTTTGTCTGCAGTCAGTAGTTCTTTAAATACAGGGTGTTAGGGTAACTCAATTGTTTTTCACATTATTATACATAAGTCGGCCAGACCAACAATTTAAACAGAGCATAGGTTTCATAGGAAAAGTTGTTCATTATGACGGGATGATTTATGGTGTGAGTAATAACGGTGTTTACCAACGGTAATAATAACGGTACCTTGTATACGTAATGTCTAAGTTAGATCAGAATGCAAGTGTATTTCCATCTAATGTACAACAAAGTTTAGATGACATTAGGTTGTCTACTATGATGGAGTTATAGATACGTCTACGATAACAATAATGGGACTTTCTGGTATTTAAAAATGATACGAGCGAAAAATCGATCGATGCTCTAATCGCAATATTAAGTAAATAAGATAGATCTTGCATCCTTACAACCTGGCCGATAGGTTATTAATATACAGCGTGTAAATTAACCCTCGTGGGTGTCTCAGACCGTCAATATGAACAACTTTCCTTTTGAAAGCAACCAATACTGGAAACGCGATTTTTTTGCTTTGATTTGATTGCCTGGGTGGCTAAACACTTTTGTATGCCGTAATTATTTAGAATTCCCAGTATTGTCACATAGAAAAATGTTCATATTGATGGACTGAGTTAACCTATTTAAGGGTGTTTCGCGAGGATCAATTTACACAATCACTATCACTTTACTATCACTAGGTATCACTATCACTACATATAATCACTACATAGTATAAAACAAAGTCGCTTTTTCTTTCCCCATGTAAAATCCCCATTAAATAGTAGAGAAATACTGTTATTTTTGAGGATTCTAATTTGATGTCGTAAATATTCACATTTTTTTCCGCTTACATTGCAAACGCAGGCTAAACCCTACAAAATTTATCAAAATAATGTTCTAAGTATTGTACTGTATTGTGAAAAAGTCTACAGAAAACTCCGCGATGGTGTATGTCTATCTCTTATGAATATCTCACAATAACATTTTTTTGTCATTTACTTTTTACAACAAATAATGGCTAATTTTCGAAGCGATTTTAACCAATACAGCGTTAATCCTTATCCAATTAAATACTTTAAATACATTGTTGATTTAATATTGATCTATATGGCCCTATACAGAATATCATTTCAATAAATATTTTCGAAGATATTACAGATTTACTCGTAATAATTACAGGACGTAGCGTTTGCGGCGGTAGGCCGGCCAGGGCGGCGGCGGTTAATATTATAAATGTAAAAATGAGTTTGATTGTTTATTTGTTTGTTTGTTGCGCTTTCACGCCCTATCTACTGAACCGATCATCATGAAATTTTGCAGACACATAGGGTGGAAGAAGGTGGACACTGAGAAGGACATAGGCTATACATCACGCGGGCGAATCCGCGGGTAACAGCTAGTGTCTATATAAGTCAGCTCTCGGCGTAGGCTGAAGCCATCTCAGATTAAAAGAGGCTTTGTAAAACGGACGTTAAAACTCGAAAATTAATGGGAGTGTTTGCATAATGTAATGGGTAATTAAATCATCCAAAGTTTTTGCTGAGTTTTGGTTTGACACAAAATATTCTGAATGTTTAAGAAAGATACTTGAAATTTTTAGGGATTTAATTGAATTATGCAGCGTATAAATTGACCATCTTCTCTGAAAGCGGTGTTTTAGAATGTGGACATGGACAAATTTTACTTTGAAAACAATGCTAGGAATTCTTTTTTGTCCTTTTCCATACTGCTTGTCCGTGCTGCTGAACACTTCTATAAGAAAATTTCGAAAATAAATTCTAGTTCATGTATTGATCTCATAAAAAAAGTAGTTTACTCTGACGGGCTCAGTCGCCCCTTGTAAAAGTATGTCGATTTTTAAATTACACGCTCTATAATGTTAAAAAATTGTTATTGGTGCGTCCAAAACTTTAGTCGGCAATCCCGGTGAAAGCTAAAAAGTAAAAAAAAAGCCGTTTTTATACTTTTTAGCTTTCTAATCTCTTCTTAAGAGGCTTACATCACCGAAACTAGCGACACCCGATATTTTATTCTTGTTCTCAAAAATAAAAACAAATTGAAAAAATCTACGTAAGTACTTCTTTAGTTACTTTTAGTATTTTTAGTAGAACTTTTCATCGACATCGGCATTTCAAATTGAGAGAACTACTTACTACCGCCAAAAGTAGCCGCTTTTGGCGGTAATGCGTAGTTCTCTTGATTTATCAAATAAAAAATTATGAAAAGCAATACAAAAAATACTAGAAGTTATTATTAGTTACAAATACTAGAGAAGTACTAACGTCGATTTTGTCAATTTGATCTTATTTAGTAGTAAAAGAAATAAAACCAGGGGTGGTGCTAGTTGACTGGTGTAAGCGCCTTAAAGTATTTAAACCTATACTAAAATCCAGCCATCTCGGATTTAAAGTAGCGCTGTTAAACGGACGTGAAAACTCCAAAATTAATGGGAGTGTTTGCATAATGCGATGGATCATTAATTTCCAACTTTTGCCGAGTTTCGATTTTATTTTACTTTTCTTAGCTGCACCATAAAGGAGAATTATTGTTTTAGTAAGAGTTAGTTGTCAACTACATGTATTGATTATTATTTATTATACATACGTATTATCACGTCTTTATCCCTTGCCTTTGGCCTTGGCCTTTGGGTTTTATGACCTTGAACTCTGTCTACCCCAGACAGAGTTCAAGGTCATAAAACCCAAAGGCCTCGTTTAGCTTGTTAATAAGCGTTAAGGTAGAAAGCGGAATCAAAATAGTGTTAGTGGTTGCTAGCCGCATCGCCTATACCGACATTTCTTAGATTTTCACCTTATCTCTTGACCGGCTTATACCTACGGTATGCGCGGGCAAAAAACAGCATGAATGCTCTTACTATTTGTTAACAAGGCTAACAAAATCAAAATCATCAAAATCAAAACGTTTATTCAGAAAATAGGCCTTTGCAGGCACTTTTTTACGTCATATCATATTTAAAATTATCTCATTAGATATATGTATTTATTAATTGTTCAAAAGCTACAGACTACTAGCGTTTCGGAACCGACCACTGCAGAGAAGAAACGCCGAAAGAAACTCTTATCAACAGTTTTGGTCGCCTACTCGCCTGAAGGGCTTTATATGATTACGAATATTTATTCCTTATTGTCTTTTTCTTTCTTTTCTTTTTTCTTTCTTTTTTCTGTTTTCATGTTACAATTTCAATATACATAGATTTATTATTTTTGGAACATGTTTATGTTAACGATCGAGTGTGCAAAGATAATAAACGACATATGATACTTAAAGAAGTCTCAAAGAGGCCGAGCAGACCAGTCCCCCCTGACAGCACCGTGTGGTGTGACGTGTGGATCAGCCATCGCTGAGCTCAACCATATTAGAGGAAATTAACTTCCGAATATTCAAATAATATTATATAGAAATATATCAGACTTTCTTTGTCTTAGACAGAACGAGACTTAGAACGTTTTTAGTTAAGATGCATCTGAGATGCCTTTGAGTATTTGGACGTAAGTTGCTTTTATTATATTTTTCTAGGACACTTTTTGTTCTTTGTGTAAGTGACTAAAACTTGTGCAAAGGTTTGCTACCTCCGGGCGCAATGGTTAACATGCCAGCCTGTGAAAAGAGTGGTCCCGGGTTTGATCCCCAGACAGATGAAAACTATATTTTTCATCTCACCTATCCTTAAACAGTGTCATTAAATGCAAGCAAAGTGAGCTGGATGGTCGCTATTACGACCGCGGGCTATAAGATTTCATACAAATTCCATCGAGCCCGAGAGCGCGTTAAGTATATTTTAAATTGAATAGGGCACTATACCTCGCACAAACGTCAAATCTTCTACATCCAAACAGTTTACTAGTCGAATATTCAAATTTGGAATTGCTAGTGAACCCGATAAAAAAAACATTTGAACGATACTGCGAGTTTTTTGTCCCCGTGGTGGATGGCTGTTTGTATTCATTGATCTTTGACTGCCACTTTTTGGATAAAACATTTTCATTATCTTCGGAATCCTTGGATACATTTTCTGCTCACTGCAGTTTGCCACTATTTATTTTTAGGCAAAATATTTATAAGTAATCGTAATTTTCATTAATTAGTATAAAATACATTCCCTATGACAAATAAATAGATGGTCAATAATGTTGATATGGTGCCAGCTTGCAGATGCACAAATATTAATTTTCAAGGTAAACTTTATTCATACTATACAATTTCAACCAATATAATATGAAAAATATTGTTTTTACTCTACTTTTTTCTCGGTGAGATGAAAAACATTGTGTGTATCACGGCTGGTATTAGACATTACAAAGTCGGACTACTAAAAGCACTCGGCTTCGCCTCGTGCTTGTTGCTTGTTAGTAGTCGCTCGTTTGACATAATATCTTCTATACCGCCCTTGCTACACAATGTACTATTTTAGAATGGCCTGGGTCTTGGATGTTAATCTCTAGAAGTATCCCAGTCCCAATACCAACTAATATAATATTACTTGCAAAAGTGAGTTTGTTTGTTTGTTTGTTAATTACGCTTTCACGCCCTATTTACTGAACCGATCACCATGAAATTTCGCAAACGCGTTGCCTGGAGTACGGAAAAGGATGTCCTTTTCAGGCTACCTTTAATCCCGGAGATAAGTACTGATCCCGAAGGAACGATATTAAGAGTCGCCTGGAAGCGCATGTCTCCATACAAACGGAAAAAGGGAATTGTGGCAATATTTGATAATTTTAGGGCAAAATTAATCATTTAGTCAATTAATCTCATTATATTCTACGTACGTTCCTATAAAGCTTGGTTAAAATACCAATGGTTTGAGAATTACAAGCCTTTTCAAATTTGTATGGAAATCTTGAGAGGCGTATAATTCTCAAACATTTGATAATTTAACCAAACTGTATAGGAACGTACGTAGATTATAATGAGATTAATTGATTGGATTCTTAATTTTGCCCTAAAATAATCAAATATTGCCACAATTCCCTTTTTCCGTTTGTATGGAGACATGCGCTTCCAGGCGACTCTTAATACAAGTTCAGCCGCGGGTGTAAGCTCGTCTATTATAATATTTAGTATCATACGAAACAAGTACACAACTTACTGGGTAGCTAGCTCGATTTGTGTGATTTGACACTATTTATTTATGACCACCGATCCAAGTTAGGGCCAAGCTAAACATTCATTGAGAGTTTGTGGTGGGAAGTCAAGGGTGCAGTTGGGGTCTACTTTGGACGATTTTGCAAATTGATTTTGGTGCACTTTATAATATGAAATTGGTGTAGTTTGGTGTTATAAATGCCCGTGCTCGTGAACAATTTGTGAAATAGTTAAAGTGAACTGTTATATGGTCTCGTATAGACTTGTCATCATAACCTCCCAACCACGAGGCATCAAAGAACATACGCCATCTTTGATGCTACTTGTTACAACTTTACCGTACAACACCGATACTTAGTATCTCAATTTAATGGACATTGGCATAATCACTGAAATCTCGGTGGAAGCCATTTTATAAAACAGAAGAAGAAGAAGAAACATTCATTATCAGAATGAGATTCAAGCCTGCTTAAATCTGTTATCCCAATCCCAAGTATCCCAATCCCATTCCAATCCTAATCTTACTTCCTTACTTAATAAGAAAGTAAGTTTGTTTATTTATTACGCTTTCACGTCCTAAAGACACATACAAGGTTAGGGCACTAAGAAAGACATAGGGGGCGAACCCGAATAACGCGGGCGAAGTCGCGGGTAACAGCTAGTTCTAACTAATAATATTATAAAAGCGAAAGTGAGTTTTTTTTTTGGTACGTATCGCACAAATTGAGCTAGCCCCACAGTAAGTTGTGAACTTGTGTCGTGGGATACTAACTCAACGATACTATATTTTTATAATATATACTTATATAGATAAAAATCCAAGACCCAGGCCAATCTGAAAAAGATCGTTTTTCATCTTGACCTGGCCGGGGATCGAACCCGGGACCTCCGTTTAGTCTCTTCCGGGACTTTATTTGTCAATTTGTTTGATTCGCTTTCACGTGTCGTTGAATTAGTAGCCAACGACACAGTTCTTGTGAGTTGTGAACTTACTGCTACTATATTATAATTTATACTAGCTTAGCTAGCTCAATTTTTGTGATTGTACACTTTATTTATAGCCACCGAATGCAATTGGGGCCAAGCTCAACATTCGTTATCAGAATAAGATTCAAGACTGCTAAAATCCGTCATAATTAAATAAAGGCCTGTCGGCTCAAGCTGAAGCTATCTTAAATTTAAAGTAGCACTGTTAAACAGACGGTAAGACTCGAAAATTAATGGGAGTGTTTGCATAATGTGATGATTGTAATGATTCATTATAATTACTTATGACTTATGCCGAATTTGAGTTTTATTTTACTGTTGTTAGCCAAAGCGAAAAAAAAGTTATGATTTTAGTAAAAATATGGTAATATCCTAATCCTTACTAATATTATAAATGTGAAAGTGAGTTTGTTTGTTTGTTACGCTTTCACGCCCTATCTACTGAACTGTCATTAAATTTTTCATACACTTAGGTTAGGATACTGAGAAGGACATAGGCTATACATAATAATATAATTTACTCAGACCAAACCGCGGGAAAATTGCTAGTAATTAAATCAACCAAAGCCAATCTCAAATTTAAATCAGCGCTGTTAAGCGGATGTCAAAACTCGAACATTAATGGGAGTCTTTGCATAATGTGATTGATAATTTAATAAATTTAAACTTTTGAGTTTCCATTTGACTGTCTTTCGATTTCTTAGGTGAATCATCACAAAGGGTATGGGGTGTCATCCTCGAGGAGTCGACTACCTGCCCGGTAGTTGCGGCTATGGCATCGAGTACGCGCACCCAGACTTCCGAGCTGCTACTTTCGCATCCCTGAACCATACGAGTTAGTAGCATCTCACCGCTATCCTGTTCCCCAAGTCCAACGAACTCCCTTCCCTCGCCTAAAAAACTGTTATAATCCAACCAAAACTGCGCTAACAAACCCGATTGCCAAGCGTGGTGAATATGGCAAAAACCCCAATAAAGATAGAAATCCTTAGACGAGAGGCTATGTCCGGCAGTGAATTTCTTACGGCTATAATAATGATGATGATGACAAGCATTCTGAATGGAAATTCACAGCATCCCCCGCAGTATTGCACCTCTCCCCCGTTCTCGAGAGTGAGAGCTTTGATAAATCAAGCAATTTCAAGTCGGACTCGCATACAATCAAGTTTGTTCTATGGGAGCACACAAAATATATTTTTTTTAATTTATTTATTTTCAAAGTATGAGTGTATACGTAAATATTCTGTGAATATTGCAAGTGTCTACCAATTATTATAATTATATTGGGCAAAAAAACCTCATAAAAATATCTTTTTTTTTAGTATTTGTTTTTATTGCGTCAACAGAATTATATTATCTGTGAAAATTTCAACAGTCTAGCAATCATGGTTATGAGATACAGCCTGGTGACAAACAAAAAGTCGGACGGAAGGACGGATGGACGGATTGAAGTCTCAGTCACGTTTTTGCTTTTTGAATACAGAACGCTAAAAGCATTTTATCATCAAAGTACAGCTTCGTAATTTCAATTTTAATAACAAAGTACTAATTTGCCTTTCCAGTAGACATACTCGTATATCATATGATACTTAATTAGACTCCAGCAGAGCAATTATATCTAGCTAGGTAAATCTCTGGCGGTAATTAAACTGAACCATTTGTATTTAACGCCCTTAATAACTGGCGCACTCTCGGTAATGACAACTTGACATAAAATCCACGGAAATATGTAATTAAATGGTTTTTTCCGGAATATATTACTTCATTATTTTAATAAGAGAATAGTCAGAATTGGCATTGTAAATGTTAAAAAAACACGTATAAATATAAAGAGATATTTTAAGATATAAGTAAATTGATCGAACCACGCTAAGCGGTTGATACTTACAATAAATTTCATGCAATTTCTTTTATTCATTTCATGCAATTTCTTTTATTCCTTCCATGCTGGTCTGGGAGAAAAGAAAAAACGTAGAATGTAGCAGCTGCTTCTCTTCCCGCGCAGATCGTAAAAGTCGATCGAGGGAATGGGCATCAGGAATCATGCCTAAAGGCGATGCGGCTAGCAACCCATCACTGTTTTGATTCTGTTCTCACCTACAAGCCCACCAACATACTAAACGTGGCCTCAAGGATTTACAGACCTAGGCTATGTCTACCCCGTAAAAGAAATAGTCGTGATAGTATATATTATGTGTGTATATACGTATTTGTGAGCTTTTATTTCAATATTCCTATTTAGGATTTGAACGTATACAGTGTTGCTGGAAATTACACTTTCTCGACATAATATACGCTATTTTTTGCATGGTTGAAAGCATTGTCAGCAACTGGAAGAACAGCTCTACTAGCCGGGGGATATTCTAGAGCCATAATCGTCTCGTGTTGTTTTAGGATCGATGTCGCAATTACTATGGGATATATACAATACATACATCTATCAGTTGTAATGGCTAGAAGATTCGTCTCATAATAAATATAATAATGGATGAACAAAAGCAAAAATATCGATTTTTACATAATAATGATAATCAAAGATATAGGTGAAATTGGTTTTTTAGGGCTCTTTCTTTTCCTAAAGATAATTATTAGGTTTGAAAGGAAACAAAAATAATAATATATGCGCCACTTCCACTCCAGTCTCCAGTAGAAGGTAAGCCCAAGAAATGCTGGCTAAATTCAGCAAACCTAGTGAAACCCGTTTTTTTATATTTTTTACTCCTAAATATAGATCAAATAAAGAAAAAACTAATTCTGCACTTTAAAAGTAAATTACTTGAATAATTTTCTACTTAATCAAAAAAGGACGCTGTCCATTAGACTCATATATATATGTAATATTGTCAGACCTATACTCTCCACGCTGGCTAGGCAGGACGGAGAGGCTCTTTGATGTTTGCTTTGTTAAGCTTTGTTGAGCTTGTGTTCCCCAAATAACCTTCTGCGACATCCACGGGAAGATTAAAAGTGGTCATATTCTACTCAGCCGGGAACCACCCGGCAAATTAAACTGTAAACGAACTGAATTGTAAATTGCTTCAGCACGGCTTACTGTTACAGTCAAGAATTGGACGAGTCTTGAATTTATCGTTCAAGAAAAATAAACTCCTAAATAATGAGATTCTTGAAGTCATCATCTGACAATTAAAGTAACTTGCAATTTAGTTTATTTTTCCTCTCATTTTGAGTAAATTTTTGTTAACGATTTTCTGGAAAAATTTTCGATATCATGTGCCCATATATATATATATACATACAATACTTTCAATTCATCTTCTCTTACATACGAGTATACCTTGTTAAAAATTCTACGCAGAAATATAACCTTGTACTGTAAATTAAGTGATTTCAAGCGAAGTAAGCAATACCTAACTTAAAACAACAATGTCGTCGTCAATATCGAGCCCTTGTATAAACAGTAAACAACTTTCTAAGGCCGGGCGTACGCTTGCGTCAGTATTTACTTTTGAACACTGTATCAAAACACTTTGGTGTCAAACAACGTTGTGACGTCACAGCTACAAAGCAAAAACATAATTTACTTTTCAAAAGTAGGTTATTTAATTCAATCGAATTTGCCGTGTGGTTCCCGGTACAGTAGAGTAGGACCACTCTTAGTTTTCCCGTGGATGTAGTTCAAAAAAAAACTCCTAAATAACAAAATTCTTGAGGTAATTTACAGAGAAACTAAATAATATCTGACTAATAAAATAACTTGTAATTAAGCATATTTTTCCTCTCATTATGAGTAAACTTTTGCTTACACCTTTGTATGACAAATATCCAAAATTTTGTACTTTTGTAATATTTATACTCGTAATTGTGAAATACGATTAAAAATTAATCTTTGTTTTACCTTTTGATATTCTGCGCAGAAATATAAATAAGTAAGCAATACCTAACTTACAACAACAATGTCGTCGTCAATATCGAGCCTTTGTATAAACAGTAAACAACTTTCTAAGGCTGGGCGTACGCTTGCGTCCGTATTCACTTTGAAACTCCAGATCAAAACACTTTGGTGGCAACAGCTAGCGTTGCGACGTCACAGCCTTTTTAAAAGGGTAACTGATTACTTCCACTCATTCTAATTTATACACTTTAATTTTGCTGATTTTTTTTCTATATTAACTGTCGTGATAGAGCGCAGCGTAGTGTTTCTAACCCGATCGGTTTTTAAACTGTCTAACGTAATTGCTATGTATAGTCTGTGGGAGAAAGCTCAGTGCATGTGGTTCCCGTCAGGAATAGGACCACTCCAAGTCTTCCCGTAGGTGTCGTAAAATACGGCTTAGGAATCACAAACAAAGCTTATAAACATCAAAGAAGCCACTCTACCACTTGCGGCCAGCGTGAAGAGTATAGGCCAAATCATTTGACTGCTCTGGCTAATTAATATATATGGTTTTAGTAGTACACAAAAGGTCGTGCTCCTGCTGCGGAGATCAAAAAATACATTAAATTGATGATGATGATAAAGGTTCAGCGTTCGCGCTTCCACGCTAAATTCAAGAGCGTATAAGAGTCCGTCTGTACGCGCCCTAAAGCAGCATATTGCTATTTTTATGAATGACGTGCTTAGAACATGAAAGCGAGCTGGTTTGTTCAATACTTGGTCATTATTGAGGGTCAGTTATTTGGTCATTTGTTTGAATACCTATTATTGTTGACGTTGTTTTGTTAAATTACATACCTATGATTTGTCAATAAGGCTGAAGGCGAGGTATGTAAAAGGAAAAAGATATTTCATGCTTTAGTTAGATATTATAAATGTGTGGCACTCGTATTTTTACTAACCGACTTTAAAAAAAGGAGGAGGTTCTCAATTCGTCGGAATCTTTTTTTTATGTATGTTCCCGATTTCTCGAAAACGCCAAGACCGATATAAGAAATTCTTTTTTTGTTCGATAGGTAATACTTTACAGATAGTTCCATTAAATTTTTATTGAAATATGTCGAGCGCTTTTTGAAAAAGTACACAAAAACAAAAAAAAAAAAATGTAATACCATTTTACTTTTATGCTTATCCAAACAAATTGATAGGGTTCAAGCCGGTTTTTGTTTTTTGCTAAGTAAGTTTTTAATTATTATTTTGTCCAATTTGTAAGGAATGTCAAATCTTTTTTCGAGTTCTCATTATTTGTAATTAAAAAAAAAAGTCTCTACGGTACCTCAGTGATCGAATCCAACTCACGTTTGGCGGATTTTTTGTCTTTTAGTATGCATTAAAAAAATTATTGCAGTCCTTAGTATCGCAAAGACTCATCATGATAATAAAAATGTAACTACGCTTCACATTTTATTTTGAATTTATTTATAAAAATAAATTATTTTTACTTTGTGACCGCCTCCAACTTCAAATGAAGCCAATATTTGCCTTGCGTGGCCCAACTTTGCTCTCCAAACAGATAGGTATATTGGATAAGTTTATTTAATTAAATATTGCCAGTCAACCGAGTTTGGCTGTAATTTAAGATTGGGTCTGGTTAGATCGTTTTACAATTTATGTACTATGTAAACTGCTTTGAGGCTGTAACATTACTCTTGAAGGGGCTTCTCAGCCCGTCCAAGTGAGTAACTTAACTTAGGTACCGCATGCACATTCAATGCGCGACACTTGCCCCTGCCACTACCCTTCAAAGTCAACCTTTAGATGTCGATGTTTTAGGACTTAATAGGCAATAAGTACAAAGAAAATGAATCTTTATGATACTAACGTATACCATTCAGTTTGATTTAAAAAAAAAATTTGATATAAAAAAAAATTGATTCGCCTGTTCTTTCCCGGGTCTGTTAGCCGACTCGTACAAATTAGGGATTTTCAAGGCTAGAGTGAATATTATGTATTATTTGAGTTTCCGTGTACTGCCCTAGACCACATCGTTGCTTACCAGACAAGATAGAGGTCAAACTCGAATTATTCAAAGAAATGTATGTTACTTGATTTGACTCTTTATTCAATTTTCCAAATGTTACACTTAAGAACTAATTTACTGTCAAAAGTAAAGTATCATAACCATTTCACTCCATTGCCAATATTGATAAAATCTTGTGACTGGAAATCTCGACTGTATCTCAGGTAGGTTTCGTTGGCCTGGAATTAAACAAATGCATTTGAACGCCTACAAATAATTTTTTGTATGTTAAACTTGAGATGAGACTTGGAGTGGTCCTATTCTACTCTGCCGTGTGGTTCCCGGTAGAGTAGAACAGGACCACTCCAAGTCTCCCCGTGGATGTCGTAGAAGTCGACTAAGGAAAGACAAGCTACACAAAGCTATAAACATCTAAGAGACCTCTCCAACTCGTCTGGCCAGCGTGGAGAGTGCAGGCCAAATCCTCTGACTGCCCTGCCTAATACATGGCTCTGGTAGTACAGAGAGGGTCGTGCTCCTGCAGTGGAGACTAACAAAGACCTGTTGATGATGTTAAAAATAATGAATTTAGGTAAGAAACATAAAATGTTCCCTCTGAGGCGAAGTCGTTTTGTTATATTGGGGATTTTGCCGTAAGTTAGACGCTGGCTGCTGTTGTAGTCACGAGAAAACTTAACGAACCAAACTAACACTATGTAGCCAAACTGTTTTGTTATATTTGGAGTTTTGCCCAATGTGGCCCTCTCTAATATTCCTAGTCGCTTACTAAGTAATTTAGTCGCACGTCTAAAATTTCATTCAAAGTAGTAATCCTAATTTCCTAACTTATCCTAACTAATATTATAAATGCGAAAGTGAGTTTTTTTGTTTGTTACGCTTTCACGCCGTATCTACTGAACCGATCATTATGAAATGGCATACACACAGGTTAGGGCACTGAAAAGGACATAGGCTATATATCACGTGGGCGAAGCCGCGGGTAACAGCTAGTCCTAACAAATATATTATAAATGCAAAAATGAGTTTGTTTATTTGTTTGTCACGGTTTCACGCCGTATCTACTGAACCGATCATCATGAAATTTTGCATACACATAGATTAGGGCACTGCAAAGGACAAAGGCTATATATTACGCGGGCGAAGCCACGGGTAACAGCTAATTCAATCATAAATACATATGTACTCATTATTTCTGGAAAGCAGTTCGTAGTCTGAGTATATGTATTTCCAGATCATCATTAACATCATCAGGTCTTTGTTAGTCTCCATTGTAGGAGCATGTACTCTCTGTACTACCAGAGCCATATATTAGCCAGAGCAGTCAGAACAATTGGCCTACACTCTCCACGCTTGCCAGACGGGTTGAAGAGGGCTCTTAATGTTAATAAGCTTTGTTTAGCTTGTGTGTCCTAAGTCGCCTTCTACGACATCCACGGGAAGACTTAAAGTGATCCTATTCTACTCTGCCGGCAGCCACATGGCTTATATATTGTATTTTCAGATCACTATATATAATGATAGAATTATTGTCAAAAACAAAGCAAAAAAGAAAGAACTAGGAGGGAATCCCAACTATACACAATTTATTATTCTCATCACGCTCGACAAACGATATAAGTTGCGAACATAAAATTGAATCATTACCTCTAACATTTTATCTTTCCCATCCCTTATATCTCTACTTTTCCTATAATTCATCTAAACAATAATATTATACAGAGGAAAGATATGTATGTGCATTTGTTTAATTCATAAACTCAAAACCTCTGATTGTTTAAATTATTTCATCCGTAGAATACTACATTATTAGCAAGTAACTAAGCTTGATTTATATTAGAAATAATAGAAATCTGTGATATTGCATTATTGCAACCCCCTGTCAAATATTGGCCTGTAAACATAGATTTAAAAAATGTCTTTCTGTAAATGTCAAAGAAACATCAATATTGGGAGAATGTATGGTTTTGTGGGAGAACCACAGGGAAGAACGCTTTAAAAACAATTGATGTGTCTGTCATATTAGCGTCATTAACGTCGTTTCCAGTTAAATACATACGATCAGAAATTCTTCAAAATACATGGTTCAGGTATCGGCTCAGGATTTAACATAGACTGTGTGATAAAATTGCAATCCACGCAGACAATAATGCGGGGAACAGCTACTCGTAGTATATAGAAATAACTATTAGATTTCTATAGGTGAAAGAACTTCAAAACCGGTTAAGTGCGTGTCGGGCCACGCGCAGTGTAGGGTTCCGTAGTTGCGAATGACAACTATGAGTTCACACTGTTCACACTCGCATTTCACAGTTTAACGACCAAAAACATGTCACAATGAAAATGTATGAACTTTTACATTTTCGAGTACATTTTATAAGTTGGTTGCCTATAACTTTTTAGTTTGTACTTAGTACTCAGCTTTGATAGTTTTCCTTTTAACTTCAGTATATATACTACTGCTGCAAGTTTTTTCACGTATCCATGTATTACCGTTTAGTAGATAGGGGGGGGGGGGGGGGGGGGGGGGCACTTACCTCTTACAAAAATTTGCACTTTAAAACCAAATATTTCGGAAAGGGATCCCTAAATCGAAAAATGGTGTTCTCAACCTCACAATATTTTTTAAAGACCTATCTAACAATACCCAACACGATGGGTTTGTATAGAAATAAAATATCACTCCTTCTCTACTTGTATGGGAGCTACCCTAAAAAAAATTTTTTTCAAGATTTTCTTCTACCACTTTTTTGACATGATTAATATACATACCCATACTAAATTTCAGTTTTCTAGTACTTATAGTCTCTGAGTAAAACCGCGGACGGACAGACAGACAGACATGGCGAAACTATAAGGGTTCCTAGTTTACTACGGAACCCTAAAAATCGTTCCATTAGATTTTGAGCCTATTCAATGCAAACAGACAATCAATCTTTCCTCTTAATAATATTAGTATTATTCAATTACCTAGGAAACACTAGCGACTTAGGAAACAAGCTAAACAAAGCTACTAAACATCAAAGAAATCTCTCCAACCCGTCTGGCCAGCGTGGAGAGTGTAGGCCAAATCCTCTGAACGATCAGGGTATATACTTATATATGGCGCTGGTAGCACAGAGAGGGTAGTGCTCCTGCAGTGGAGACTAAATAAGACCTGATGATGATGATGATATTCAATTACCTGTGACATTTTGTCTTTACCATCCCTGATGTCTTTGCTTCTTCTATAATTCATATACACGTTCATGTTTTCGTCCTGATTGTACTCATGGAATGTAGGGTCTGAGATCACGTTTTGGATGTTCATAGAATGTCTAGGCAACAAGGCATCAGAATTTCCAGCATTCCTGTCTTTCTCTTTATTCTTCGATTGTTCTACATTTGGAAAACAAAAAGCCGTAACTTGGAGTATGAATATACTTCTTTTGACATATTGAACCATGACTGATTTTATAGTTTTTCGATAGAATATCAAATAGCTGGTATAAAGGGTGTTTCAAACGCAAGTATATCTTACTTGCTCTTGAAACTTATTTTAAACGACTGCAGAAAAATTGAAGATTACATTTTTAGAGGTCATGTATTGTCAGTGATCAGTCATCATCATCATCATTTCGTGTAGGTGACACGGTCAGTCGACCATGCACACCCAGGTGTCAGAGTTCTTCGGAACCGCCTCTCGGCCTCTGACGTTTCTATAACGACTACCAGATGGCAGCCGGGACCAACGGCTTAACGTGCCTTCCAAAGCACGGAATCATCTTTCTTATCAGACATTCAGGTGATTCAACACATAGAATGTGAAAACGGTGACTCTCAAAAATATAACTCATCCTAACTTCCTAACTAATATTATAAATGCGAAAGTGACGCAGTATCTACTTAACCGACCATCATGAAATTT
Source organism: Rhodophaea formosa (assembly GCA_963082605.1). NCBI lineage: Eukaryota > Metazoa > Arthropoda > Insecta > Lepidoptera > Pyralidae > Rhodophaea > Rhodophaea formosa. The sequence goes on from OY720207.1 coordinate 18,515,398, forward strand.
TGCATACACATAGGCTAGGGTACTGAAAAGGACATAGGCTATAAACCACGCGGGCGAAACCGCGGGTAACCGCTAATGATTTATATTTTTTGGTTGCATCTTTGGTTACTTTAATAAAACTATGTTTTAAATTAAGCTATGTATGTAAATAATTTAGCAATAATTTAGTGTTCATATTTATGTTTGTTAATATAATATATTTATTTCTTTCTTTCTATAGATTTTTTTGCTAAAAAACATTGCAAAGAACTCATATAACTATTGAAAAATCTTGAAAAATATTATTTATTGAACAACATGTAGCAGCTGTAAGTTACGTTACGTTTTATGGCATGCATTTAAAATGGGCTGCAAAATAAAGTGGTTTTCGAATTTTGAACAATGTTTGATTGATTTTGATCAAATAACATTTCAATAGAAAAAGATTAAAAATATCTTCTCTTCTCTTAAAATAGTTTATTGTTGATGTGATAATCAAAATATTTCTTTCTTTTTCTTTCTTCTTTGTAATTATGGCTTCCACCGAGATTTCAGTGATTCAGCCAATGTCCAGTATAATGAGATACCTACTAAGTATCGGTGTTGTACGGTATGTGGCATCAAAGATGGCGTATGTTCTTTGGCAGCGTCGTGGGAGATTTTGGCGAGAAATCTATACGAGTCCATTTAACAGTCTACTTTAACTATTTCACAAATTGTTCTCGAGCACGAGCATTTATAACACCAAACTACACCAATTTCATATTATAAAGTCCACTTAAATCAATTTGCAAAATTGTATAAGGCAAACGACAACTGAACCCCTTGACTTCCCACCAAAAACCATCAAAATATTTGATCACGGACACAACAGACATTCCGATAATGACATGTGTCATTTCTCTTTTTATTGAAGGACTACCTGTTACCCACGGCTTCACCCGCGTGATAAATAGCCTATGTCCTACTCAGTACCCTAACCTATGTGAATACAAAATTTCATGATGATCGGTTCAGTAAGTATAGCATGAAAGGGTAACAAACGATCAAACTTTCGCATTTATAATATTAGTTGGGATAATAAATAATAAAATATAATAAAAATAATAAAATATAATCAAATAATATATAGTTAGGATAGTTAGGATTAGGATTAGGAAGTTAGTACTAGGATTACGATTTAGGGTAAAAATTAAATAATAAACAAATGAGAAGGCCTGTAAAATTATAGAAATGAAAACTATACAAGATACCTTTGTTCTTTGAATATCACTAGAAATCTTTGTAGGAAAACTGCATATTGTCACGAAGTTAATAAAATTATAAGCTGAGTTATAAGCGAGACAGCACGAATGCAATCTCAGAAAGACAACTGCCGCGTAATGGGTATTTTTCTCATTTTTATATGAAAAAGTATACTATGGATATTTATTTATATGATGTAAATAAACCATACAATACTACTTACTTACCATATAATCCTACCATATTAAAACTAACTTATAATTATAATCTACTAGCTATTACCCGCGGTTTTGCCCGCGTAGTATCTCTCATGTCCTTTTCAGTACCCTTAACTATGTGTATGCAAAATTTCATGAAGATAGGTTCAGTAGATTGGGCGTGAAAGCGTAACAAACAAACACACTTTCGCAGTTATAATATTAGGATTAGAATAGTTAGAATAGGATTATCATAACGCTGAAGAGTGGTTTGATCGTTTGTTTGTTTTCAATTCAATTTTCATTTCAAAAATTCTTTCACTTCTCCGAGATCATAATCAAAATCTCCGAAGTCTTTTCGCCGACGAGAAATTCTCCAAATATTTGTTTCACTTTGAAACTTAGTTGTCGCCCGCTCGCTCCGCTCGCTCTTTCGTGTGGTGGTTTATGTGTAGCCATAACCTAACCTACCTTTTGTTGTCTGTTCGCTTATCCAAACTAGTCGCTTTTGTTGTTTATGATTTTTTATTAATGTTTGTTACATTATTACGATAGTTTATGAACTAATATGAAAATGTTATGAAAAGATAGTTTATGAACCAACTAGCTGTTACCCGTGGCGTCGCCCGCGTGATATATAGCCTATGTCCTTTTCAGTGCCCTAACCTATGTGTATGCAAAATTTCATGATGATCGGTTCAGTAGATACGGCGTGAAACCGTAACTAACAAACAAACAAATAAACAAACTCATTTTCGCATTTATAATATTAGTTAGGATTAGGATAGTTAGGATATGAAAATGTCATGAAAATCGGTTCTGAATTTGTTTGAGGTTGTTTTTTTGTTCGAAATATACCTAATTTGATTCGATTGTTAATGTACGTCGCTCGCAAAATGAACCCGTTTGTTGGATTAATCCCTTATTGGCGGTAAAGGGTTATTTAAGATTATTCGTTCCTTTCGAAAATGTGCCTTTGTTGCAAATAATTACAATTTTTTTGACAGAATGCTTCTATGCTGATCTGGAGGAAAAAAACACGTATAAAGTAGTATCTGCTGCTTACCTACCCGCACAAACCGTAAAAGCTGACCGATGGAATGGGCAAAAATCTGAAAAATTATGACAATAGGCAATAGGCTAGCAACCCAGTAAGACTATGATTCTGTTTTACTAACCATACGCTCACTTACATTCTAAGCATGGGTTTTGGGTCTGTTTCGGGTAGACTATAAAGTCATAATAATAGATATTATGTGTTTGACACCAAATAAAACACGTCATAAGCTGTATTAAAGCGATCAATTAAGTTAAACCGGCCAAGTGCAAATCACATATACTAAGGGTTCTGTACAAAATGTAAAAAAAAAAACATCCTTTTTATGGTTCCATAGTAAACAAGGAACCCTTATAGTTTCGCCATGTCTGTCTGTCTGTCCGTTCGTGGTTTTACACAGAGACTATAAGTACTAGAAAGCTGTAATTTGGCATGGGGGTGTATATTAATCATGGCAAAAAAGAAAGGTTGAGATCACTACTTTTCGATTTAGGGATCCGTTTCCGAAATATTTGGTTTTAAAGTGCAAATTTTCGTTAGAGGTAAGTGTCCCCCTCCCTCTATCTGCTAAACGGTTATATATGGATACGTGAAAAAAATTACAGCAGTAGTATATTATATACTGAAGTTGAAAGAAAAACTATCAGAGCTGAGTACTAAGTGCAAACTAAAAAGTTATAGGCAACCAACTTATAAAATGTAAAATTTCATATAATTTTCATTGTCAGATGTTTTTGGTCGGAAAACTGTGAGGTGAGAGTGTGAACAGTGTGAACTCAAAGTTGACATTCGTAACTACGGAACCCTACAATGCGCGTGGCCCGACACGCACTTGGTCGGTTTTTTATGTGGCATATCATGTTTAAGGTCACATGAAACCTTTTCTATGCGACTTCTTTTGGAAGGTTGCTTTTGGAGGAGGAAGAGCAAACTCTTTCTTTAATTAACTCATTTTTCTAAATTGTGATTCGACGACTGGAGATATTTATTTATTTAAACTTTATTGCACAATTTAAAAAAATGTGTACAAAAGGTGGACTTAATGCCATATGGCATTTTCTCCCAGCCAAACTTTTGGACCAAAAGAAAATTAAAAATGGGTGGTGGGTGGTGCGATAAAGTGCCAGAATATAATAAGATATCCTCTTATTAAAAAACCGGCCAAGTGCATGTGGGGGGCCACGCGCAGTATTGGGTTCCAAAGTCGCGAATGATAACTTTGAGTTCACACTGTTTACACTCGCACCTCACAGTTTAACGACCAAAAACATCTAACAATATAGATTGTATGAAATTTTACATTTTCCAGTACATTTTATAAGTTGGTTGCCTATAACTTTTTAGTTTGCACTTAGTACCCAGCTCTGATAGTTTTCCTTTCAACTTCAGTATATATACTACTGCTGTAATTTTTTTCACGTATCCATATATAACCGTTTAGCAGATAGAGGGGGGACACACGTACCTCTAACAAAAATTTGCATTTTAAAACCAAATATTTCGGAAACGGATCTCTAAATCGAAAAATGATGTTCTCACTCTCACAATATTTTTCAAAGACCTTTTTAAAGATACCCCACACGATGGGTAAGTAGAGAAAAAAAAATACTCCCCCACTTTACTTGTATGGGAGCTACCCAAAAAAAAATTTTTTTTCAAGATTTTTTTCTACGACTTTTTGCCATGATTAATATACATACTCATACCAAATTACAGCTTTCTAGTACTTATAGTCTCTGAGTAAAACCGCGGACGGACAGACAGACAGACAGACAGACAGACATGGCGAAACTATAAGGGTTCCTAGTTTACTACGGAACCCTAAAAAGTAACAACTTTAACAGAATCGAGGGATAACACAAAAATATACTTTTTCTGTAATATACCTCCTATAAGTAGCGTTTGATTTAGATTTTTATTGTTTGTTGTAATTGCGGTCAAAGTTATGCATAAAACTATACTCATTGTGAAAATTTCCTAGCATTGTGAAAAACAGACGAACGAACATTAAAGGCTTAAAAATAAAGGTCCTTTTATTAAACTTTAAGTACCGAACCCTAAAAAGTGTACAATAAATGACGTTAAAACAGATAGAAATCTATCCAATTTGGGTTGTACTGTAATTACTGGACACTCACGCGACTCTAACATAGTACAGTACAGTATAGGGGAAAGTAAATTGTTTTAGAATCAACCCCTATTATTATGGCAAATCGTCGCACTCAGTTCAACGAATTAGTGACGTTAGTACTTTGTGTTAATGTTTTGTTATTTTTTTTTTGTTTTTCTATTTCTGATTCCGTACAATTTATTTTATTTGTTTACACTAAATAATGAGCAACAACTAATCAAAGTGGAAGAGTCTGACACTATTGTATGAAAATGTTATTTTTTTAGGGTTCCGTAGTAAATAGGGAACTCTTATAGTTACGCCATGTCTGTCTGTCTGTCTGTCCGCGGTTTTATTCAGAGACTATAAGTACTAGAAAGCTGTAATTTGGTATGAGTATGTATATTAATCATGCTAAAATAGAAATAGAAAAAAATCTTTTAGGTTAGCTCCCATACAAGAGGGAGTAATATTTTTTATTTCTATACAAACCCATCTTGTTGGGGATTGTTAAATAGGTTTTTAAAAAATATTGTAAGGTTAAAACATTTAGGGATCCGTTTCCGAAATATCTGATTTAAAGTGCAAATATTTGTTCTATTTGCTAAACGGTTATATATGGTACGTGAAAAAAATTACAGCAGTACTAAGTATATATACTGAAGTTGAAAGAAAAACTATCAGAGCTGGGTATTAAGTATAAACTAAAAAGTTATAGGCAACCAACATATAAAATGTACTCGAAAATGTAAAATTTCATACAATTTTCATTGTTAGATGTTTTTGGTCGTTAAACTGTGGTGCGAGTGTGAACTCAAAGTTGTCAAATTCGCAACTACGGAACCTTACACTGCGCGTGTCCCGACACGCACTTGGCCGGTTTTTTTGAGTTCCTAGCATTGATCCCATAGCAAAAGTTGTTCATATTGACGGGCTGAGTCACCGCTATAATGTGTGTCGAGGGTCAAGTTACACTCTGTACAAGAAAACACATTTTCCCAAGCATAAAGATTGTGGTTGAAATTAGGTTATCCTCTTATAAAATATGTTAATGAAACTCAGTCCAATCTTTTGACGAAAATGAAACTTTTTTTTTAAATCATATAATAGAAACACTCTAATATGAAAGTAGCCAGTACGCAATTACTATTGCCACTGCCGTTTTCCACTTTCAAATTAAATGAAATGAAATTTTTCAGGAATTTATTTCTTGAAGGTGAATTCCTTGTCGCAATAAAGTAGTCTTTCGAACTAATAAATGTTTTTTACGCCATTAAACTGGCTGTAAAAAATAGATTCTCTTGTTAGGTCACGCGGAAGATTCAAGTGACCCTTTCTTCAGATAAGAATTGATTTTTTATGGGCTTATTTTTTATTCTTGTTGATTCTTTATACTAAGCCATTTAACTAAGAGACAGCTTAGCAAATAGGGAACCCTCATAATAGGTATTAAAGTAAGCAAATAGTAATTTATACCTAAGTATGATTGATATAATAAAATTTAAAAACACACACATACATAAAAACCTTACATATGCCATGAAAATATACGATACCTACATAGTTATTTGGTGTATACTATATACAACACCAGTTTTTTGCACAAAAACCTGGACATGTACATATACCTTAAGAATTCTAAACACAGAAATATTCCATCTATCACAAAGCGTTAACTTAATGAATATCCCTTACGAACTGAAAAATAATATAATTATTCAGAAAAGTAAATAATGAGCCAGAAAGTTTTTACGTAAGTTTAAATTGAATAAAAATATTAAAAAACTCAAACCTTTAAAATTTTTGAGTTAGTAGAATTTATACCCTTTAAGGGAATACAATATCACACCTTATACAATTATCACACATTCACTTGGTCTAAAATAGACTGATTACCACAAAATAGTTCACACGAACCTAAAAAAGCAAACGTAAGGAACCCTAAAACAACACGAAAGTCAACAAATGCCCTACATCCATTTCTGTCCTCGACAGACTGATTGCTAAACTAAATGGGGACCGTAATCAATTGAAAATTGGGGCATGAGACAGAAGATACACAAGAAAAGCATGTCTCTCTGGATACCTATAAAAAGTAAGTGATTTTTTATTATTTGCGAGTATAAACAGGGTCGATAAATTATGACACTGATATATATAGTCATTGGTCATTCCAACCAATAAGCAGAATTTGTGTCCCATTCAATGGAAGTAAAAAAAAATATTCACTTTATGTCGCTTATATTGATTTTTACTTCATTCTTTAAATGTTTCTTTCCTTTGTATCTCCCTTACATGTTTACAAATGGAAACGGAAATAGCAAACTTGTTTGATACTGAGAACAATATTTACCGATATTTTAAACACAAGCAAAGTTTTTATGAGCAGTTTAATAACTGATAAAGAATTTATAGGGAATATAAAAAAATTATTGAGTGAAATATGACAAAAAAAAACATACTATATCCCATAAACTGATCGGCCATTTGGTATGGGAGGGCAATTTTTTTTATTGATCTTTCCTGAAATTCGAGTATTTTAATGGATAGTAATTTTGTATCATGTCCTGCACTTGGTATAAAAATTTGGCTAATGTTTTATGTCGTTCGGTGTGTACTCTTTCAACGTGTAGTCCATGAAATAGATCAATTAAATACCTAGATATATATTTAATTAGGTTCTTTGATGACAATGATTTATATGCTGATGGTATTTTACTCGTGTGTTTCAGAGAACAAAATCCACGTAAAACAAACTGTAGTGAAACCAAACAGTACGCCGGCAACATTCCAGAGTTCCTTAAAGGCTACACTAATAATTGGTCAGATGTTCTCATTGCTGCCTGTTGCAGGGATATATAGCGATAATCCTGCTAATGTAAGGTACGTATTCCGTACGTAAATTTGATTTTCTCAAACATGCTCGGAAATGTAGGCATTACTGTAGTAAAAAGAAGACCGGAAGTTTGTAATTCTTGGCTCATTCATCGCATTGCCGGCCTAGGCCAGGAAATAAGTATGAAAATTACTTCCCGGCCGCTGCTCAAAACTTTTTAATTAATCTATGTAACGTAAATTATGTCACTTGTCATACAGCCAGTTTACTACCACTGCATTTTTAAAAAATGCATATAATACGTGAATATAACTACAATTTCATTAAAATATCGATATGTGATCATACGAAAATATGCTTAATTTTCGTTGCGAGAGAAGAAAACAATAATCTATGATCTATTAAATTTTTTGTGAAAAATATGACTGGGCTCTATGGGCATTGTTTCCTTTGTTGGAATTGACAACTGAAAATAAAAAAATTAAAAACTCGGGAGATCTGTTATTTTCACTATACCCGTAGTGATTAACGCCACTGCCGAAAAACTGCCTTTACGGATTTTAGGGCATAGAACACACGTCAATTGACTTTGAATTTATGGCCCCCCATAGAAACTCAAAAGGAATTGTATGGCATTTTTTTCATTTTCACCCTCACTCCATTACTTGTCTATGATCCTTATTGCCTAGAGAAAACATATGGCAGTCGGTCGTCTGATACTAGTAATAGTATCTTCTTCGTAGTTTGTGATTAACGCTTTGCAGTAATTGATTGACATTGATTGTTTTCGGTAAATATGTGCAAAGTTGGTTATTTATTCGAAATGAAACGGTTCAAAATGAGTTTTAGTGATGAAAGCAACACTGCAATGGATTTTAAGTACCTACTTCGCCTAATTTGAAACTTGAAAGTGGAAAAATTACTACCGGCAAATACCTAGTAAGGGGAAATATTTAAGGCATGTAAGTTTATGTGTAACTTTAAGTTAAATTTCCTCACATTTATTGAGAAAATCTCTATACTTTCCTCGGCGGGAAAGGGATTGCCGGACTCGTAACTATTGTCAAGGCCTCGCTGACGCTCGGCCTTGAAAACTATACTCGTCCGGCAATCCCTTACTTCCCGGCCTCTGCAGTAATGTACTATTACTGATAAAGCGAGGACTTGTTTCGTAAGAAAACCGCTCGACCCTTGATTATACTAACAAAATGAGACTTGCTTGATTTCTGAAGTTAATTTTTACAATTTTGTTTTACAAAATTGCACATTAATGCAGAGGCCGGGAAGTGAGGGATTGACGGACGGGTAGAGTTTTCAATGCCGAGCGCCAGAGAAGCTTTGACAATAATTACGAGTCCAGCAATCCCATTCCCGCCCAGGAAAGTATAGAGCTTTTCTCAATAAATGTGAGGAAATTAAACTTAAAGTTACACATAAAGTTACATGTCTACATATATTTCCCCTAACTACTTGCCGGCAGTACATTTTCCACTTTCAAATCAGGCGAAATATGTACTTACAATCCATTGCAGTGTTGCTTTCATCACTGAAACTTATTTTGAACGGTTTTATTTCGAATAAATAACTTACTTTGCACATATTTATCGAAAACAATCAATGTTTACTGCAAAGCGTATCTAATCACTACGGAGTTTACTGAAAACAATGGAAACATAAGCCTTCCCGCGTTATTTTATTTTTTAATTTTCAATTGTCAATTACAGCAAAGAAAACAATGCCCAGAGAGCAAAGTCATATTTTACGCAAAAATGTAATAGAATACGAATAGGCAACGAAAATTAAGCAGATTTTCGTATAATATAATATTTTAATAAAATTGTGGTCGTATTCATATATATTATATGCATTTTTTTAAATGCGGTGCTAACAATTGGCTGTATGACAAGTGACATAATTCAAGTTACATAGATAAATTAAAAAGTTTTGAGCAGCGGCCAGAAATGAATTTTCATACTTACTTCCTGGCCTAGGCCGGCAATGTAATGAATGAGCCAAGAATTACAAACTTCCGTGTCTTCTTTTTACTACAATAATGGATACATTTTAAAGCATGTTTGAGAAAAAAAAATTACATTTTCATACAAAATTATTAGGTCAGCCCGGTAAATTGTATGACAGTGCCTTTTTTTATTCTCAGCAATAGTCCCTTATGTAAAGTCATTCCTAATGACGGGCTGAGTTACCCCTTCAAGGCAATGTCGAGCACTGTGTCGTTGCAATATTTTGAATACCAAATTAATCAATTTCACATTATTTTAATGTTATCATAATGTTTGTTTCAGATTTGTAGCCACCTCTTGGAAATGTATCTATTCTTTAATATCCTTCTTGGGACAGGTTTTCATTACCTGTATGTGCATTTACAAGCTCGCGTGTTCCGTGACGTCACTTAAAGGCACAAGTACGTAATTAGTAAGTTCGTTTTAAAAGTTCTTAAATTGGAAGTGGGCGGGGCATATAGCGCGCAGAGCCGATGGCTGATGGAGTAGAGACGTTCTCGAATGAAGATCACCTAACGCAGCGTCAGACATCCACCGACCAGCCTCCCTTCAATGCCTATTAATCTAAAATTTACTGTTACAATGCGGGTTTTGTTTGCTCGAACTATTAATTTGGAATACAAAAACCGCATTGTAACAGTAAATCTTAGATTGATAGGCATCGACACCTGTCATCCGAGTTAGTAAATAGGGGGGCAGGCGGTTGAACGACCTGACCAAGGGCGGAGAAAAACGCTTTTTCCAACCCATCATTTTGGAAATCCTATGGCCTATGGACTTCTTGCGGCTGAAATGATGATTATGATGAAGTTTGTTTTTAATTTGTGTATTTGATAATTATTATTGTCCAAAGACCTTGGGCCCCAGAAGGGACCATACCTCTCCCCCTCTGGGAAAGGGAAAAATAAAGGCCGGTAACGCTCTTGTAACGCCCCTGGAGTTGCAATTTTCTATGGGCAGCGATGATCACTTACCATCAGGTGGCCCGCTTGCTCGTTTGCCGTCCTATGACATAAAAAGGAATGAACTCGGCTTTGGGCGTTGCCTGTTTGCTTAAGGCTTAGAGAGGTAGCAAACACTCATTCATATATACCATGGGCGATTTCATACATGCATAGCTTAAAGGGCCGAACTGAGAACAACGGTTTAGCCTTTGGAGAGCAGCAATTCTCATGTTTTACCATATGAGCCGAAAGCTCAGAAGACCACACGCCACTTTTACATTATAGAGGGAGAGCGCTAAACGGTATTTTGTTACGTAAAGAAGGCTGGCAACGCTCTTGTATGACAAGAGCGTTGCCAGACTTCTTTTATTAGCCCCTGGTATTGCACTTGTCCATGAGCAGCGGTGATCACTTACCATCATTTGTAACGTGCTTGGTATTTTGCCGTGAAAGTGCCCTGTTATTCTTAAATACACATAATATTAGTTACTTTACGAAACCCTAATGTAACATTTGGTCAACAATTAACAACTGAATAACAGAAATTAGAATGAATATAACGCTAAGTAAAACATTTGCTACTAAAAAGTTGGCATTTTGAAAAGGTGTCATTATAAAAAGGGGACCAAACATACAGTTGGCAACTGCAAGGTTGGGAAACAAAACAAAATTATAAGACTTATAACAAAAAATAACAATGGTCACTTGCATTTCTATCTTTTTTTAGCACCACTAATATTTTACGGAACCACGTGCATCACTATGGTGATGTTCTTTCACATGGCGAGAGCTTGGCCCTCTCTCGTGCATCATATCGCAAAAACTGAAGAACTGGACCCTCTCTTTGACAAGACATTGAAAAGGCGGTGCAATATTACGTGTGCTGTCGTTTTATCATTGGCTTTGTGTAAGTTAGTTTCAGTTTATAGATAGGTAAATAAAAATTAATGTAAATATTTTAGTTTGGTTTTAGCATCTAATCATAAGTCTCACTTTGGGGCGAGCCCAATCCGTGCAATTTGTTCGTGTATTCGCAATACTTGTTTACACAAAAAAAAAAAGTTATGAATATTTATTTTTTTGTATTTTTCCACGTACCTATATCTAAAAAAAGTGGTTGAGTACAAAAAATGGCTTAGATGCAAATTTCATGAAAATGGGTTCATTAATTTTATTTTGTGATAGAGAATTATGTAAGTGTGTATCAATCACTAAATTACAGTTTTTAAGGCAAACTAATTGAAAGTATGTTTATTCTTCAAAATCCATACAAAATAATTATGTTACTTTGTATGGATCTTCGATCTCTCTTTCAAATTGTTTTTTAATTGCATAGTTCATTTGTATTGTGATGTAAGACCTCGGGGTCGACTTATATGAAAGCATGTTAGTTTGTATACACAATCATTTAATATGATTATACAAACTAACATGCTATCATATATTGGCTAAAGGTTTACAGCTGCAAGGCTTCCTCAAGAAAACTGATTGCAGTCAAAGACTTCTAAAAAATATCAGCCGTGTGGTTCCCGGTAGAGTAGAATAGGACCACTCCAAGTCTTCCCGTGGATGTCGCAGAAGGCGACTTAGGAAACACAAGCTAAACAAAGCTTATAAACATCAAACAGGCCTCTCTAACCCGTCTGGCCAGCGTGGAGAGTGTAGGCCAAATCCTCTGACTGCTCTGGCTAATACATGGCTCTGGTGGTACAGAGAGGGTCATGCTCCTGCAGTGGAGATTAAAAAGACCTGATGGATGGATGGATGGACTTCTAAAATGTATTTTTTTCTTTTTCAGTGGAACACATTCTTTCATTATTTTCAGCATTCGCCGAAGCTATGGTATGCCATCGAGAGAAAGCATTTTATGAAGGTTTTGTCAGGCAATTCTATCCATGGGTGTTTAATTTTATTCCTTATTCACCATATTTGGGGGCATTTACTCAAGTAAGTGTAATTAATCGCAATTAAACCCTTATTAAAAAAAAACTTAACTCAAATTGCTACACGATAGAATAATCCATCTCTCTTTGTAATCGAAAGGCTGTAATAATTATTGAAGTGAAAAGTTCTTTAGCGGTGCTGTGAGCTTTTTGTAATGGAAAAAAAAAACTATAAGCTCGTGTCAGGTCACGTGACCGATAGATTCGTCAAATTGAAAATTCGTAAGACAGACTCGTGATCTGATCGAAAAAAACCGTTAATATTCAAATTTTCACTTCTGCCAGCACTTTTTTATTTATTGAATTATCTTTATTGTTGCAAGATAAACACTTGTTACAATTGGTGGACTTAATGCTATGAGCATTCTCTCCCATAGTGCAACCCGTTGTTTTTTTATAGAGACAAATCACAAAAATTGAGCTTGCCAACCAGTAACTAACTCAACTATATTATATTTTATAAGTAATAGATGACTAACTAGAGAAACATTCAAGACCCAAGCCCAAAGCAAAAAAAAAGAGAGAATGTGCAAGCATAATTTTGGTGCTTTTAGGTAGAAATTTTGAAAGTCTTTTTAATGAGTTAAAGGAACAAAACAGCTTTCTACTGACCCTGAGGTCAGTAGAAAGCTGTTTTGTTCCTTTGTGAGGTCCATATCAATTTGCTGTCCATGACAAGCCCCAAATTTTTCACAAGGTCGCTAAGCTCTAAAATAACGCCATTAAAAACAATCTGAGGCATAGCTGACAGATGTGAGTATTATACCTATATGTATATAGTTAGGTCAAATCAACTTGTGAAGTGAAATAAAGATTATCATTATTATTATTATCAATCTGAATAGTAAGGCGGGAATTGCCAATTTTAATTGCCTGAGATTTTTTAGGGTTAACTCCATTAGGGCCATTCGATTTGCTCCAGACAGATATACGTTCCAAGTCCTCATTAATTGTATCAATAGCTGTTTTAAAATTATTTTTTGTGGCCTGTGCATAAATTTCCACTGCACCACGGAGTTCGTCCGCAGTTAGTTTAACACAATGTGGTACACGACTTTTTTGTCTCAGGATTTCTTCTCCAATAAAATATAAGCCATTATTGAGTTACCTCTACCCACTTACAAATAAAATCAGTTTCAATTTATCCATTTGCAGTTCCTCCACTTCCAGTCGACGTTTATATGGAATTTCTCGGATTTGTTCGTGATATGCATGAGTTATTATCTCACTTCGCGCTTGCAGCATATCAATGAGAAGCTTTTGGAAGCTCAAGGCAAGGTAACGCTACAGCATTATTAAGTAGTAAGAAGTTACAGGTATGTAATACGTGAATAACTAGTTTGATACTTATTAAAATATGTCTTCTCAATATCGCTAGTTGACTGGAAGAGATTTCATCTTAAGATAAGTCCGCCATTATATATTTAATCTTTTGTGCCAGTATCTTTTGTATTTTTTTGAATCCTAACTAATATTATAAATGCGAAAGTGAGTTTGTTTGTTTGTTACGCTTTCAGTAATGAACTGATCATCATGCATTTTGGCAGTAGAAAGCTCCGCGCATTTTGTATGATATGAAAGCGACACCCGTCGCGTCACGACCTGTGAATATATAGAATATACGTGACACTAGCCGCTGACATACATACATTAATTCTAAAAACAATACACTACTTTTTGAAGCAGTCGTGTAAAACATAGATCCTCATTCACAAGCTTCAGATTACGATATCAATTCACAACATCCTTGAGACAATGATCACAACTTTGTGTGACTTGATTAAGCAAGTTTTAAACCGGCTAGACCGGCTAAATTTAGCTTAGGGTCAGTTCACACCGAAACGCGACGCGACGCCCACTTTTTACACTGTGATAAGATTTTAACCCTTATACGCATAATCAAAACGACCAATTTCGCATCAAAAATTCGCCTCCTCCTCTGGTATCTTGCGGCCACTGTCTATCAAGTTTTTCTAGCAATTTTAGTCTTATAAGTGTGCAAATAAGAGTTAAAATCCTATCACAGTGTAAAAAGTGCGCGTCGCGTCGCGTTTCGGTGTGAACTGACCCTTAATTTGCAAATTGTTTGTTGAAACGTTTCAAAGTAAATAAAATTAAACGTCTGAAATACAGACTTTTGGTCTAGCTAAGAATGAATCAATCATTTATTTATTAAGTACTGTTACGGGTGAGTAGGGCTTCGTGCTGAAAGAATTACACTGAATCTATTTTCTATTTTCTTTACTTTTCAAATGATAAAAGATTTACATTTATTTGTATCTATATCCTCATACAAGGTACGTGGAATAATTTCTGTGGCAAAACGACCATTTCTTCAATAGTTTCTTTTGGAACACATCAAAAACGTTTCAAATATCCTAATTAAACCGTGCTACAGTACTCTATGTAATTACATATTACGTCGCCAAAGGCTACGAAGGTGGAACGGCACTTTAACTGCAAAAAATTGAGCTAATTAAATACTACTAGTAATTTTGCGTGGTGGCTGTGTGGTTCCAGGCAGAGTAGAAGAGGACCCATCCAAGCCTGGGACATTTTTTATTTATAGCTAGCTAAGTTTTTTTTTACTTTTCTAGGTAGGTAATTTATTAAATAGTATTAATTTTTTTAGGTTGTTTTTAGTTTTTATTTAGTTTTAATTGTAGAACTAAAACCTTTAAATTATATTTCAGTACCTGCCGGAAGCCTTTTGGAAGTCCACACGTGAGGACTACTGCCGTGCTACACAGCTGGTCAGAAAAGTAGATGATGTCATCAGTGGCATCATTTTCATATCCTTCGCGAACAATCTGTTCTTCATATGTCTACAGCTTTTTAATAGCTTAGAGTAAGTCATTGAGAAAATAACTCACCACAAACTAAAAAGACGTAGATTGAAAGAAGGAAGGCCAAGAAAGACGTGGTAGGAATGTTTCAGATCAGATATGAGGGAATCCGGGGTAAATATAAATATGGTAAACGATAGAAAACTCTTCAGAAAGCGGACCCCAAAATGGAATAAGGCATGGAAGAAAAAAAAGAAACTATGACCTGTACCTTGAACGATTTATTAACAACCTCTGTTAAAGTTATAGAAGACGCTCGACGAATTAAAAATGGGAAATGCATCGATACGTTAAGTCGCCTGGAAGCGCATGTCTCCATACAAACGGAAAAGGGAATTGTGACAATATTTGATAATGTTGGAGTAAAATTAAGCATTTTATCAATTAATCTCATCATAATCTACGTACGTTCCTATACAGCTTGGTTATAATACCAATGGTTTGAGCATTAAAAGCCTTTTTAAATTTGTATGGAAATCTTGCGAGGCGTATACTTCTCAAACTATTGATAATTTAACCAAACTGTATAGGAACGTACGTAGATTATAATAAGGTTAATTGATTGGATGCTTAATTTTACTCAAAAATTATCAAATATTACCACAATTCCCTTTTTCCGTTTGTATGTAGACATGCGCGTCCAGGCGACTCTTAAGAAGAAGAAAAACTAATTGACTCTTGAATCAAAGGCCTTTTTTTTGAAGTTGGTTAAAAAGGGAATGCTCTATAACTTTCTATTTCTTTCAGGGATGGAATCAAAGGTGCAGGTGAATGTAACAGCAGATCAAAAAGGTTTATTATTTTTATTGTTTAGTTAAATAATAGTACAATATTACATACATGCGATATTGGTCGTTTTATATATAAAAATAAGGCTTAAAATCCTATCATACAATCTCACAACTACACCGTATCTGCTCCGTGCCTTTGCCGTACGCCGTTTCATGTCTTACAAGTTAACTTCATGTAGGTTTTGTTATTTTTTCAGAACCCCAACATTGCTTGGAGGCTACGAAGCAGCCGCCTACTTCTTATTTTCACTGGTGTACCTGATCATTCGCTCAATTGCTGTATCATTAATAGTCTCCCAAGTGAATACAGCGTCGACTGTCCCTGCACCAGTTTTATATGATGTGCCTTCACCAGTTTATTGCATTGAGGTAAGGCTAGGTTTTTCTTCGAAGGGCCACGAAAAACGCCTTATGTTAGTAACTGCTAGCCATCTGTTTGTGGACCTACGGCTCCGAAACGTCTCATTTGAGTCTGCGACGTAGTACCTGAACACATGAGTTAACAAACACTATTTACAATAAGTCTTTTTAGTATTCCAATATTAGTATATTGGTATAATAGTCCATATTAATAATATGGACCGGGCGCGCGGGAAAGTCACAAGAGACGTCAACTTTTTACGTTACATACATAAGCAAGTACCTACAATATTAATATTTGAAACAGTTCAAATTTTAAATACGGACAAATTTAGGAAAAGTTGCATGCATAATTATTTGACTATATACTCTCTCTCTACACGACGTCATGCCTTTATTTCAATGATTAAAAGACTGGCCAATTTTTCAATGCTTGTTTGCGTGACAGCTTTTTGTTAGCACACGCATCCTGTCAATTTATGCCACCTAATTTCGTCACATTGGTAGCTATGTATTTGCATGATAGACTATGGGTTGGACACAATATTTTGCGCTTTTAGGCTAATGGAGTCTATCTAAGCTTTATATTATAATCTAAGGCATAATTATTAAACGTTATGTGTATAAGCTTGTGTCGCGACAAGATTGCATGCATTGGCCTTTTAGTCTCTGAATGTGTTACTTAGATACCTAATATCTTGATTATTCTTAGATCCATGCCCAGTCAACTATTATTAATTCTGTGGCCCGGTGTAAGGCGCCTAACTCACATGAAGAAATACATACTTAATGAATGATATACTAAACTGCTTTTTTTGTAGGTACAAAGATTCCTGGACCAAGTTAATGGCGATAATGTGGCGTTAAGTGGCTTACAATTTTTCAGCGTCACAAGAGGGCTACTGTTAACTGTAAGTATTAATAGTCATCATCATCATTTCGTGTAGGTGACACGGTCAATCGACCTTGCACACCCTGGTGTCAGGGTTCTTCGGAACTGCCTCTCGGCCTCTGACGTGGTTCCTTTAACGACTGCCAGATGGCAGCCGGGACCACCGGCTTAACGTGCCTTCTGAAGCACGGAATCATCTTTCTTATCCCGAAAGATGATTCCGTGCTTCGGAACGCACGTTAAGCCGATGTGAGGAGCCCGATGTTCCAGTGGGTGTGAGCTCTATGAGCGCTTACGTATGTTAAGCAACCCCTGGTGCAGTCCCTACTTGGATGGGTGACCGCAAGTGGCATAAAAATATCTCGAGCTCCTCCGTGCTTCGGAAGGCACGTTAAGCCGTTGGTCCCGGCTGTCATCATTGATGTCAGTCGTTAAGCTATGTCAGATGCCTTAAGGCAGCTTGAAAAATCTGACACCAGTGTTGGCCACTTACACATACGAAAAACAAACAAACAAAATCTTTCTTATCAGACAATCAGGTGATTCCTGCCTGCAATGTCCTAACCAAACTGGAAACAACTTAACAAAGTATGCTTCCCGTGGGAACCGAACCCGCGACCCCCGGGTCATCAAAGCAAACGTCTTGAACACTGGACCACGGAGGCAGAATGGTGATAGAGATGAGACTAACACCGGAATACACAAAACCTTCTTTAAAAAGTCTCGTACTGTCTTTAAATGATTCGAGATGTTGATCTAAAAAGTGGCAGCACTGGATTAAACAAATTATATTTGACGTGAACTTGCTTTAAGTGTATTTTTTATGGCATAGGACGTCAAACGAGCAAGCGGGTCATCTGATGGTAAGTGATTACTGCTGTCTATGGACTAATTCTACACCAAGGGTCCCACCCTTGCAAGGGTGGGACGAGAGAGTTGCCAGTTAACCTCCGGCTCTTTCACTCGCTGAACGAAGTATAAAAGCTGTAAAACTACTAATAAAACGTCGATTTTCTGTGAGAATGTGGTACTTCCCCGGACGAGCCGGCCCATTCATGCTACTAGCAAAAGTAAATTTTGTCGGTAGCGTGGCTCAACCACAGCTTAAGTGTACCTGAAAGAAAACATAAACAAAGAGGTTTCAAATTAAATAAAAATGGATGTACCTTCAATTTCTATCTCATGGTATAGCAAAGCATATTAAAATATACTAATATAATAAATAGGAAAGATTTAATTATTTTCTACAAATGTAAAAAAAGAAACTTCTACGCATTTTGTATAAATGTAAAAACACTTTTCCGATGGCTATTCGTATTTACAATAAGTTACCAAATGACTTTAAGGATGCGCTAGTCCGGAACTCGAACTCGTCGGCGCACGTGGCTAATTTGCGTGCTATTTCGCTAAGAAAGGGATAGACTCGGTTTTGAACAGTGCGGAACTATTTACACCGATGTATAAGCACATCGGAACTACAGTCTAGTGTGTACAAACACAAATATTGTTGAAAATCTAAATTTTCGTCGTCTAAAAATTCGCGAGTATGCGTTTGGGAGAAGTGTTCTTGTGATAAAACAGCGGAATGTTTTAATTAAAAGTAAAGTTATTTAATTTTTTTAATAACCAAACTATGCTTGTATGAATTTTGTTTTAGAGATTTTATACTCCTTCCGGTATTTAATGATGCCCAAAGTTGCGTTAAAATTACGTGTTGAAACGGAATGTTTTGAGACTCATAACTTTTAAAGTACTTATAATTTTACAATTATGATTCCATACAAGCATAGATAACGACAAGACAAATAGATAGAATTAAAAACTTTAAACAGACGATACCGAACAACGGAGTCATCACCCTACAGAATTTGTATGGCGAAACACCTGACTAGCGTACCCTTAAGGATCTACCATTGCATACATTTGCTCCCGCTACATATTTAAGATTAGACTACGAAATATCGTGACTGAGAAATGTTATTATACAATAGAAGAATACTTTAGAGACAAATTGTAATATCAATAAAAACTGTATATTTGCATACCTAGATAGGTTAAAGGTGATGCTTGTATTCTGTGCTAACAACTGTTTTTGTACCACTTGTTCCGCAAATAAATAAAATTGAATTGAATTGAAAAAAAAACCTGAATTAAAAGAACAAAATCACTCAAATTACATTTTTTTTTTTTTTTTAAATCTTTATTTATTTAGGAGCTTTCGTCTCTTTGACATGGCAGCTCCATCGATACAAAGTCGTTACAACATAACACTTTACAAATACAAACATATAATTATATACTATACACCATAATCTATTATTAAATTTCCAGTACTTGTGTAGTTTACTGGCCGTACTCCACTAAACTACACAAATACAAGGTGGCGTCAGAATTAGGGCTACTCAGAATACTCTGAACATACCCTATGTCTAATTTATTTACATTGAATTTTTGCATAAATATTTCTCTTTGCGTTCGATTTCGCTCACATTCCATCAGCCGGTGTAGCAAGTCATCAAGTTGTCCACATACATCACAATTCGGTGAATTTACTTTTTTTATCATAAATGCAAACTTTCCTGACGGAATGTGACCGGACCTGACACGAAATATGCTTTTGAGTTTTTTCCTCCCTAAGTTATTATTTGCAAACCACGGTACACGAGGAGGCCTCAAATTACATAATCCCGAGTGTCGTTAAGGCGAAGAGGTCGACAGCTTGACACCTATTACGTCGAGACCATTAGAAACACTTAAAAAGGGGATATATTTGAACCAAAGGCAAATTTCGCAATAGACAACAAAACAATTATTATGGAATCATAAAAATACTCGAAAGAATATACCTTCAGACACGCATTTCATTTTTCGTTCTTTTTGTATTTCACGTATAAATGAAGTACTTAAACTCTTGAATTATTTGCAGTACCAAAAACATTTTTTTAAAGTATCTGGGTTATTTATAACTTTTTTATTGTTTTGATACCGGCAAAGGTATATGTAAAAACTCTCATCGATATGTTTGTATTTAATAATATCTCCATTTTCACCTTTTTATTCCAATCGTAAAGTGCAGATAAAATGAAGTCGATTAATAAGTTCTATCTGTATCTACATCATAATTTTGCTGGTCATTTTGGGCAGATGATTATCTTTAATTTAACTACAACAAACTTGAACATTTTTGATACTTAATTCACAACTTAAAGAACAGATAAAAATACAATAATATCTTTCTATTTCGATATTACATCAATGTATTAAACCTCCTCTCCGGATTTCACCACTCAACATTTGAAACGTCGTCGCGCGTCCTTGACAGATCTGGACGTAAGGACACGTTTTTCAGGATGAAATGCCGACATATACTCTATCTCTATACGTTTATAGACTAGCGGTGCCCGTGACTTCATCCGCGTGGAAAAAAGTAGTCTTTGTCGTTTCTCAGTCTCTAGACTATCTGTGTACCAAATTTCATCCCCTTTAAAGCGAGACAAACAGACAGAGTTACTTTCGCATTATGTGACCTGTACCTGAGCCACGTAAACCGAATTATCGTGCGGCGAAACATGCCGTATGATAATCGCCTATCAAAACACATTTTTATTTTACCTCTTCATCTTATGAATCAGGTCTCTTAGTTTGCAGGAGCACGACCCTATCTGTACTACCAGAGCCATATATTAGGCGGAGCAGCCAGATGACTTTGCCTACATTTTCCACGCTGGCCAGACGGGTTGGAGAGGACTCTTTGATGTTTATAAGCTTTGTTTAACTTATGATTCCTAAGTCGCCTTCTACGACATCCACGGGAAGACTTGAAGTGGTCCTATTCTTCTTTATTTTACCTAATGTGGCTTAAATATACGTTATTTTAACTTTTGTTGTTGATGCTAAAATGTGTAATGAAATTTTTTACAGGTGGGTGGCACTATAGTGACGTACGAACTAGTGATGTTCCAGTTCAATTAATAGCCATCTAGAGACTCAACAACAGCGCCTATACAACACAACATGTTTTCAGAGAACCCCGGCTCGGTTCTTGACTCAGAAGACTCTGTCAAACTAGACTACATACAAGATAAATAAAATAAAAAAATGTAAGCAACCCCTGACATGAAAATCCGGCTTAACTGATTTTAATAAAACGTGTATAAAAACCATCACCATAACTCTATTTTAAATAAAAATATGGGCTGCGCATACAGTTGTTTATATTTAACCGGAAATAAATATTCACAAAAAGAAATATCAAAAGTCGAGGAAAAAACTTGATTGTTTATTATATAAGGTATCTAGCCCAAAGAGGGTATTTATATTTAAACGAGTAAACCATTTGACTTCAAAATAAAGAAGAAGTAGAGTCAAAGTCAAAGTCAATCATTTTATTAATCGTAAGATATTTCAATATCATTAAAATTTAGTGAACGTCAATTTTTTTTCATAATTACAATTAGTTAACAAATATATATTACTAGCTGTTACCCGCGGCTTCGCCCGCGTAATTTATAGCCTATGTCCTTTTCGGTACCCTAACCTATGTGTATGCGAAATTTCGTGATGATTGGTTCAGTAGATACGGCGTGAAAGCGTAACAAACAAACAAATAAACAAACTCACTTTCGCATTTATAATATTACTTAGGATAGGATTATTGACGTCAATAATTTACTTACGGCTAAGTTTACACCGCTTCCAAGGCGGAGTGCAGAAGAAGCGCTAACAAACTGCACAGTGTATTTTCTCAAAAAAATATCTTTTGTTATAACTAAATATTTAACATGGTAAAGTTATGTTTTTCTACTTCAACATCTTTAGTACGGTGTGAAGTACATCTTCATCATCATCATCAGGTCTTTCCAGTCTTCACTGCTGGAGCACGATCCTCTCTGTACCACCAGACCCATATACTAGCCTGAGTAGTCAGAGGATTTGGCCTACACTCTCCACGCTGGCCAGACGGGTTGGAGAGGTCTCTTTGTTGTTAGTAAGCTTTGTTTAGCTTGTGTTTCCTTAGTCGCCTTTTACGACATCCACGGGATGACTTGGAGTGGTCCTATTCTACTCTGCCGGGAACCACACGGCCATCTAGTAGTACATAGTAGTACTAGTAGTACATCTTAAAATAAAGGTACTAATTCAATAAATTTCTGAAAGAAATATCTACCTCTTTCTTGCGATAAAATCTGTTGAAGAATTTTAAAAACAAAATACATTTTTGAGCAGAAAAAATACTATTATGTTCACTACGGATAACGGGTGTTAATACCGCAATTATTTTTAAGATTTGTTTTTTGATTGTGACTGATAGAAAAAATACTAAACAGTAAACAGATTACATTGAATGAAGGTTTTTGGAATTAGTGGCGACAGCACTGAGCAAAATGATATTTTTTTTTTATAATTGTTTTACGGCTCTGGATACGAGTCCTTTAGAGCCTTTCTTTATTTATTTCGACAGTTGGTGAGTATGTTTATCAACTTAATGATGGTGTAATTCATTTCGTTGGTTTCACGGAGCCCCTGGCGACAACTCTTCGCGAATCTACTGGTTTCATCATTGACGACGCAGCAAGGCGGACAACCACCCAGCCCGCTAAGTAAATTTTACTACAGCTGCACCATGACAGTCTATTTTAGTTACTCCACACATTGTTCTTGTATATGGGCATTTTTAACATCAAATTACACCAATTTCACATTAT
Organism: Rhodophaea formosa; assembly: GCA_963082605.1. Taxonomy (NCBI): domain Eukaryota; kingdom Metazoa; phylum Arthropoda; class Insecta; order Lepidoptera; family Pyralidae; genus Rhodophaea; species Rhodophaea formosa. The sequence goes on from OY720207.1 coordinate 18,538,324, forward strand.
AAAGTCCAATTGAATCGATTTGCAAAGCAATCTAAAACAAACAGGGTGTAGTCCGTAAAATTCCCGCTAAGAACCCAGCAAGTTGATATTGGGCAACAATTTGTCAGTTGCTGCTGCTTGTCAAATATTATCCAATGACAGCGGCTTAGCGAGCCCTACCTATTCAGTGCTTCCATAAATGTTGGTAAGCATTTTAGAAAACCGTTTTTATGTGCATTTCTCTCGATTTTGTACAAATCTGAATAAGTTTGTATTTCAAATTGAATATATTTCTGTTTACACAACTGCCAATAAATGAATGTATTGTTTTTCGAGTTCATGCAAGATATTTAAGTCTTCATTTTACCATAAATACATGCCTTAAGAGTCCCACGTAAAGCCGCAATCCCATACAAACGTAGTTTTGTTTTAGTTTTACAACAGTTAAGCCAATCTCAACCAAATTTCGTACATACGACCGGATAAGGCATATTGATGTTTATAATCAGATTTCAATTTTAAAAACAATACCTATACAAAATTACAGCGAGTTGAAGTTTTGTACAAGTTTTCGATACAAAACTTCAACTCGCTGTAATTTTGTATAGGTATTGTTTTTAAAATTGAAATCTGATTATAAACATCAATATGCCTTATCCGGTCGTACGTATGAAATTTGGTTGAGATTGGCTTAACTGTTGTAAAACTAAAACGAAACTACGTTTGTAAGGGATTGCGGCTTTACGTGGGACTCTTAATGGTTTTGGATGTATCATATTGTTAGAATCTTACATCTTTTAGTGCTGGGCTATATTTTTGGAAAAGCACTGCTGTTTAAAAATCATTGCAAGAACTTATTTATGTCGATTCGCACCCTGTATATTTTAATATAACTATCTCTTTGTACTCTCAAAGGGAAAGCAATTTAATATAATCTTACAAAGAAAATAATCCACATAATGACTCGCCGTTAAGCCTACATTCCATTTAACACAACAATAGCCTGTGATGGCCAATTCCTAAGCAAAGCTACACTCTTGAAAGTAATGGTCGGTCTACACCATTTAAGATTACTAGTGAGCTATTTCACGTATTCAGAGACTGATATATCTCCTAAATTTGGTACAGGTTATTCAAAGAGAATAGAAGTTGACATTCTTATATAGATTAAGTACGAGCTGTTACCGCGTGATATAATATACCTATCCTACATCCTTCTTAGTACCCTAACCTATGTGTATGCAAAACTTTATGATGATCGGTTCAGTAGATACGCGTGAAAGCATGAAATGAACAAACAAACTCATTTTCGCACGCATGATATTAGTAAGGATTTATTTATAACTATCTCTTTGTAGTCCCAAAGGAAACGCAGTTTAATATAATCATACAAAGAAAATAATCCACATAATGACTCGCCGTTAAGCCTACATTCCATTTAACACAACAATGGCCTGTGATGGCCGAATCCTCAGTAAAGATACACTCTTGCAACTAATGGTTGGTCTACACCATTTAAGATTACTAGTGAGCTATTTCACGTATTCTTAGACTGATGTAGCTCTTACATTTGATATTAATTATTCAAAGAGAACATAAGTTGACATTCTTATACAGACTATTAATTTATAACAATATTTTTGTACTCCCAAAGGACACGCAGTTTAATATAATCTTACAAAGAAAATAATCCACGTAATGACTCGCCGTTAAGCCTACATTCCATTTAACACAACAATGGCCTGTGATGGCCGAATCCTCAGTAAAGATACACTCTTGCAACTAATGGTTGGTCTACACCATTTAAGATTACTAGTGAGCTATTTCACGTATTCTTAGACTGATGTAGTTCTTACATTTGATATTAATTATTCGAAGAGAACATAAGTTGATATTCTTATACAGACTATTTTTTTTAAACAATATTTTTGTACTCCCAAAGAAAAAGCAATTGAATATAATCTTACAAAGAAAATAATCCAGATAATGACTCGCCGTTAAGGCTACATTCCATTGGTCTGTGATGGCCAATTCCTAAGCAAAGCTACACTCTTGCAACTAATGGTCGGTCTACTCCATTTAAGATTACTAGTGAGCTATTTCACGTATTCAGAGACTGATTATATCCCATACATTTGGTACAGATTATTCAAAGAGAATAGAAGTTGACATTCTTATATAGATTAAGTACGAGCTGTTACCGCGTGATATAATATACCTATCCTACATCCTTCTTAGTACCCTAACCTATGTGTATGCAAAACTTTATGATGATCGGTTCAGTAGATACGCGTGAAAGCATGAAATGAACAAACAAACTCATTTTCGCACGCATGATATTAGTAAGGATTTATTTATAACTATCTCTTTGTAGTCCCAAAGGAAACGCAGTTTAATATAATCTTACAAAGAAAATAATCCACATAATGACTCGCCGTTAAGCCTACATTCCATTTAACACAACAATGGCCTGTGATGGCCGAATCCTCAGTAAAGATACACTCTTGCAACTAACGGTCGGTCTACGCCATTTAAGATTACTAGTGAGCTATTTCACGTATTCTTAGACTGATGTAGCTCTTACATTTGATATTAATTATTCAAAGAGAACATAAGTTGACATTCTTATACAGACTATTAATTTATAACAATATTTTTGTACTCCCAAAGGAAACGCAATTTAATATAATCTTACAAAGAAAATAATCCACATAATGACTCGCCGTTAAGCCTACATTCCATTTAACACAACAATGGCCTGTGATGGCCAATTCCTAAGCAAAGCTACACTCTTGAAACTAATGGTCGGTCTACACCATTTAAGATTACTAGTGAGCTATTTCATGTATTCAGAGACTGATATATCTCCTAAATTTGGTACAGGTTATTCAAAGAGAATAGAAGTTGACATTTTTATATAGATTAAGTACGAGCTGTTACCGCGTGATATAATATACCTATCCTACATCCTTCTTAGTACCCTAACCTATGTGTATGCAAAACTTTATGATGATCGGTTCAGTAGATACGCGTGAAAGCATGAAATGAACAAACAAACTCATTTTCGCACGCATGATATTAGTAAGGATTTATTTATAACTATCTCTTTGTAGTCCCAAAGGAAACGCAGTTTAATATAATCATACAAAGAAAATAATCCACATAATGACTCGCCGTTAAGCCTACATTCCATTTAACACAACAATGGCCTGTGATGGCCGAATCCTCAGTAAAGATACACTCTTGCAACTAACGGTCGGTCTACACCATTTAAGATTACTAGTGAGCTATTTCACGTATTCTTAGACTGATGTAGTTCTTACATTTGATATTAATTATTCGAAGAGAACATAAGTTGATATTCTTATACAGACTATTTTTTTCAAACAATATTTTTGTACTCCCAAAGAAAAAGCAATTGAATATAATCTTACAAAGAAAATAATCCAGATAATGACTCGCCGTTAAGGCTAAATTCCATTGGTCTGTGATGGCCAATTCCTAAGCAAAGCTACACTCTTGCAACTAATGGTCGGTCTACTCCATTTAAGATTACTAGTGAGCTATTTCACGTATTCAGAGACTGATATATCTCCTAAATTTGGTACAGATTATTCAAAGAGAATAGAAGTTGACATTCTTATATAGATTAAGTACGAGCTGTTACCGCGTGATATAATATACCTATCCTACATCCTTCTTAGTACCCTAACCTATGTGTATGCAAAACTTTATGATGATCGGTTCAGTAGATACGCGTGAAAGCATGAAATGAACAAACAAACTCATTTTCGCACGCATGATATTAGTAAGGATTTATTTATAACTATCTCTTTGTAGTCCCAAAGGAAACGCAGTTTAATATAATCTTACAAAGAAAATAATCCACATAATGACTCGCCGTTAAGCCTACATTCCATTTAACACAACAATGGCCTGTGATGGCCGAATCCTCAGTAAAGATACACTCTTGCAACTAACGGTCGGTCTACACCATTTAAGATTACTAGTGAGCTATTTCACGTATTCTTAGACTGATGAAGCTCTTACATTTGATATTTATTATTCAAAGAGAACATAAGTTGACATTCTTATACAGACTAATAATTTATAACAATATTTTTGTACTCCCAAAGGAAACGCAGTTTAATATAATCTTACAAAGAAAATAATCGATATAATGCCTCGCCGTTAAGGCTACGTTCCATTTAACACAACAATGGGCCTGTGATGTCCGAATCCTCAGCAAAGCTACACTCTTGCAACTAATGGTCGGTCTACTCCATTTAAGATTACTAGTGAGCTATTTCACGTATTCAAAGACTGATTATATCCCATACATTTGGTAGGTATAGATTATTCAAAGAGAACACAAGTTGACATATTTATATAGTTCACTAGCTGTTACCTGCAGCTTTGCCCACGTGATATATAGCCTATGTCCTTTTTAGTACCCTAACCTATGTCAAGTGGGCATTAAGGTGGACAGCGGAATCAAAATAATGATGTGTTGCTAGCCGTATCACCGATTACCGTGATTCCTTAGATTTTCGCCCAATCCTTTAACTGGATTTTACGATCTGTGCGGGAAAAAAGCAACTGGTATATTCCTTCCATTCTTTTTCTTTTCTCCCAAACCAGCATAGAAGAGATTTTGGCTATCATCATCATCATCATCAGGTCTTTCTAGTCTCCACTGCAGGAGCACGACCCTCTCTGTGCTACCAGAGCCATAGCCTGAGTAGTTAGAGGATTTGGCCTACACTCTCCATGCTGGCCAGACGGGTTGGAATTTTGGCTATAGTACACACGACGACTTAAATAGCTGGGCACACCTTTTATTTGTGTGCGTGCCAGGATGACACTACAAAGACATACTGACCAGTATGGTAAACATTTTTCTATGTTTGTGTGCAATTAAATATGTCAGATATACCCACACAAACAAATTGTCTCAGCATGAAATCTCATATTTCGCTATTCGCTACTACACATACTACACTACGTAAAGTCTAATGAACAAATTCGTTATCCTCGTCATAGATCGAATGGCGCAGCGGTCTACGCATCGAACTGTTACTCAGAACCAATCAGAACGTTACTAGATCGAGCCGTGTGATGTCGAAAGATTTCGTTTTATGTTTTTTCTTTTTAGTTTATACGATGTCATTTTCTTATATTTTTCTTGATAATAATGACTTGAAAAATATAAAAAAGAGAAAAATAAAAACAAGAAACAGTTTTATTGAATATTCTTTTTTTATTACTGACCTACTTTATAATAACAAAATTTTTAATAAATAAAAATACAATTGCATGTAAAGTTATAATATAATTGTATCCGTAAGGAAACATGTGTTTATTAGAGATATTATTATTACATTAGGTAATTCTAAAATTTTACATAATAAATCAGATTAATTACATGCAGTTTATTAATAATGTTAGACTTTTTTAACAAAATATAGACAAAAACTTTTTTTTTAATTTGGACAAGGACAGACATAATAGTAGGCGAACTGCTTTGCTCACAAATTTTGTTAAGTGAGAGAATAAACATGTTACTTGAAGTTAAATAAAACTTTCCATAACAATAAACATCTCTCATTATGTATCGATTTCACAATGTTTTTAACAGATAAGGTAAATTCAGTAAGTTATATAATTAAGCTTTATTTAATTTATATATATATATTTAATAAATAATATTTTACGTCCGTCCTTGTCAGATTTGAAACATTTTTCGTCGGTAAATATTACGAAATTATTTATCCAGTCGAAGTTTAGATACTCTTTGGCGAATCTTATTCTCTCTCGCTTGTGTGCATCAATCAGTAATTTTCTTTTTGCTGGTCAACGACATCTGAGACCTCCTTCACGCAAATGCCTTCTCACAGTTTGAAGCGACACTCCCTCAGCAATTGCCGCTGAGCGAAGGGTCCAACTCATGCGTTGCAACGATGTCACAATGACGCTGGGTAGCTTCTCAATATATGACACGACACCTTTTTGGGCCAGGCCGACGACGATCAATATGCCCTGTATCTGCATAACGATGCACCCATAAATGAACTCTCCTCTGTGGAAGGAATATTAAAAGCAGTTAATTACTATTATTTTAAATTATAAACACATGCTTTAATCACTACGTAACTTACTGATGGCTTTAGTCTCCTTGATTATTAGCTGTTTCCTAATCTTAAGAGGTTATTATAATATTCTATGATAAACAAGTTACAATAATTATGTAATAAAAACCTACCGATATCATTAAACGTCGAGCGATCTCACTTATTGGAACATTTTGTTTATACAATGTTATTATTTCCTCCAGATTAATCGTATTCAGATGAGAGCAATCCATTGTCATTCACAAAAAAAAAAGCTTTTTGTTCGAACACCACATAGAAACAATATTCACAAAATAGTAATGGTCACTTGCAAGCAGACAGGACAAGTGAACGTATAAAACAAAATTACTCGAACTTCAACAAGTCGATATCGGATCGGTGGGTATTTTAAACTGTTAGAAATTTTCACGTAGTTCCATATTTAATTCTAAGTTAGTTGCTTGCAACTTCATGTTAATATAGTTACTTTATAATAACAAAATAACAAAAACATTTTCTCCCTAACTGAGATTTGAACCACGTAGGATTCGCAACAGGCTTTTTAAGTGGTTGTCTTATCCACTGTGCTAATGATGCATCGAGATAGCGTAACAAAAATAGCAATTACTATTTGGTTGCGATGATTCACAAATTCCCAAGTGCATAGGCGTGCGTAGATGTAAACTTGTTCTGCTAGTTGAGTATTGATAGGCCAGCGATTATTTAGTTACACGATGTCAATACGCACACAAATGTTATAGTAGTGTTAGCGGCTCAGCTTATTATGGCGTTGTGTGTACAGTCAAATTATTTTACCGTCCATTTAGGTCGAATTGGATACGAGTTTCTTCCTTGCTGGTTTGGGAGAACACGAAAAACATAGAATATACCAGCTGTTTTCTTCCCGCGCGGACTGTAAAAGCTGGTCAAGAGACTGGGCTAAGGAATCGCATTAATAGGCGATGCGGCTAGCAACCCGTCACTATTTTGATTCTGCTTTACTAACACGCTAAATGTGGCCTTTAGGTTTTATGATCTTGGGCTCTGTCTACCCCGCAAGGGATAAAGACGTGATGTATGTATTGAGGACACGAATCTCAATTTATTTTATATTATAAATGAATATATGGTCTTAATTCAAAGCTACATTACGCTAATTATCCTGGATCTGCCTAAGTAAGGCTCTCGTCTGCAAGTAATTTGAATTATGAAGCTTAATCTTAACAGTCAAATAAGACCTAATATTAAGGATGAAAATATGCAATAATATATCAAAAAATAAGTCACAAATTATTTTATACTTAGGTAAATAAAAATACATTAAAATGAGAAATATTAGTTTGTACTTATTTCTATACAATAATATAAATGCAAAAAGCAAGATTCAAGATTTAATCGTTTATCAAGTAAAGGTTTCTTTAAATACTTATTAATTGACATACTTGTGTCTACCTACAATTTTCACAATTTTTTTTTTGTATAAATAATTATATACAATTATTTACTTATGGCTAAGTTTGAAGATGCGGCAACAAACTGCACAGCGCATTTTCTCCAAGCGACGTCAACTCACCGATTTAGTTAACCTTAGGAACTATTTAGTTAAGTGGATCGAGTATGCATTGTTCTAATACAATGTCATTATCAAAAATTTAATTCGATAAAAATGATGTCATACCTATTATTAAACTAAATACGAAATGATAGGGTATCGAAGATTACAAATACATTATACTAAGTACAAAATTAAGTTTGGCTATAACTGTTAAGACATGAGACGTTACTGAAATAATGGAAGTTTTTAAAATAAATTAAATTAAGTGATTTTATTTCAGACTTACGTCCAAGTTTTGTAAGTAACAAAATCCTTACATCCTTTATTAGTAATAAACAGGTACAAACTTCAATTTTAAGTATAATTAATAAAACTGAATTTTAAATTTGCAGAAAATAAGTTTATTTGTCTTTGAGCCAGAAATCCAATATACTCGAGGTAGGAGATCCAAAGAAATTTATTGGTACGTACCAACGTACGGTGGATTCGTTCAATTACCTATCCGATGCATCCCTATCCCAGTTAAGAACCCTTCATACTAGTTTATTATATCACTAAGAAAGTTTTTTTTTCTTAAAACTGTTAGTAGGAATATATACGGACAAATCACACAGATTGAGCTAGCCCCAAAGTAAGTCCGACACTTGTGTTATGGGATACTAACACAACGATACTATATTTTATACTAGATACTTATATAGATGAATATCCAAGACCCAGGTCAATCTGAAAAACATCATTTTCCATCTTGACCTGACCGGGGATCGAACCCGGGACCATCCGTGTCGCAGGCAGGCGTGACGACCGCTGCGCCACGTAGGTCGTCGACAGTGTAATAAATGTCTAAGTAATTGTCATAACTGAAACATTTCTTACATCATCATCATCATCACTAGGTCTTATTTAGCCTCCACTGCAGGAGCACGACCCTCTCTGTGCTACCAGCGCTATATATTAGCCTGATCAATCAGAGGATTTGGCCTACACTCTCCACGCTAGCCAGACGGGTTGGAGAGGTTTCTTTGATGTTTAGGAGCTTTGTTTAGCTTGTGTTTCCTTAGTCGCCTTCCACGACATCTATGGAAAGACTTGGAGAGGTCCTATTCTACTCTACCAGGAACCAAACGGCCTTTCCTTATTTCTTACATACACTGATTAAATTAAGAAATAAGATAAGGGAAAGAAATCCACACGGGCGGGATTCGAACCTAGTGTCTTCTTTATACGAGTAATGGCCTAGCAATCTTTGCTAGCAATTAAGCCTCCGTGCTTTGATCCTACACACCGAATTTCTCCACCATATTCATTTTCTCTTATTCTACTTATTTCTTAATGTTTTAAAAGTATATCAGAATATCATTTTTTATGCATAATAACGCCTTTAAAAAAGTAATTTCATTTTTGTATTTGACATTGTATAAAAATAGCAGCGTTTTACCTACCAATAAAACGCCTATTAAGCGATAACCTTATTTGAAACCTAATTAAACAACAATTGAGAGTAGCGAGCTTGACTTCCGGTAGCAGGTCGGCTATTCTACCGATTTTCCCTTACGACGTCGGCTAACTTCCGGTGGCCAGGAGGGGGGCACGTGGCGCCGCGCCACTGCTCTGAGCCTCATTGGATCTCGAAATTGATTCGCATAAGAAACACCTGGCAGTGATTGTGTATTAGGTTTCAAATAAGGTTATCGCTTAATAAGCGTTTTATTGGTAGGTAAAACGCTGCTATTAAGCTTATGAACCGTTATTTGAAACCTAATTAAACAACAATTGAGAGATTGTCTGTTATCGCCTGGTGTACCGGTTTTAGCCAATAACATGATGGATATGATATCATGTGAAACTGAATAGTTAAATAAATCAGATGTGAAAATAAAATGCATGACAAGACTGAGTTACAAGAAAGAATAATAAAAAAAAACGTTATTTTACCAAAGGTAAGATCGGACTTTATAAACCAAAAAATTATCATATAAAAAATAAAAATTATTTGAATGATAATAAAGTAAACAAAGACTGAATTAATAAACACTTGTTTAAGTGTCAAATTCATTAACAACACAGATGGTATAGGTAAAGCTTAAATATCAAATTTACAATAATACAAATGGTAATGAGTACGAATAACTCGTACTATACCTGGCCAAAAATAAATGACGAAATTGAATATAAATTAAATTCAGAACCATTATTATTTTTATAATAAAAATATTGTAAAACAGGATTTGCATCAGAACATCAAATAACCATCATATGACGTAGGTACTTTTCCTTATTTCATCGAAGATAAATAATAACCGGACTACTTTCAATAGTAAAAAACAAAAGAAATCACCTGGAGGAAAGAACTTCAAAAACTCACTTAACAAATTGCAAGGTTTACCTTGCGAAAAATATTTATTTTTCTATAACCTTTTTATCATACAGTCTTGTTGTCACGTGCAATAAGTTTCAGTATCCATGGTATAAAACCATTTGAATTGCATGTTCAAGTCCTATTACGTAGATATGGAAACAAATAGAATAATTTGTTAAAATTAGCCATGAGTAATTCTGTTCCATTTTCAAAATATATGACATATATGTACATTGGTTAGAATAAAGCCAAAAAGGTAATTTTAAAGTAAGGAAAATTGAGATGAACTTTGACCGTTTTAATCTTTATAAAGTAAAATATGCTTGTGCACCGCACTTAGCAAGATGATAGCCGTAATTAGGACAAAACAACTTCTTTCTGGCTAAAATATACCCAGAAGATTTGTAATACAAAGGCTATATGGTAGATACAAACAGCTCTCGCAACTGTATTGTCTTTGAGATGATAAAATCTAGAGGAATAACAAACAATTTATTTTTACACAAGAAAAAGTAAAACTAAACCTCAAGTAGTAAGTAAACTAAGAAAGTAATAAATTGAATTTTGACTACAAATATCTTGGTTTTCTGTTGCTAGGCTGGAATATTACTAGTCAACTTTACAGAGGCACAAACGGGAGACCGTTCATTAGTAAGATGAAGTCTTATCATTATTGATATTAAAAACAATCAAACCTGGTATTTCAAATACTTCGAATTTTGAAACAGGCAAAAAATATCACATAAACAATATACCTTGTTAAAGCAATATGATCTGGATTTCCATCCTAGTATAGGATTAAAGTTCGGATTTGAAAATCTAATTCGGATTGTTCCTATATTTAAACAAACATAAAAGTTAGTACGATATTATCATTTTAAGTGATAAATAGTGTCAAACACACCTGTTAATACCATTTTTGGTAAGACTAAGGCCAGCTAAGAGTTCCTTTATAAATTATTCAGTGAAGATTAGTAGAACCGTTTCAATTAAAGAAGCAAAAGAAAGCAAGTTTAATAAGATTGTTATACGAAATTTTTTATTTATTGTAGTTTCTTTACGTACATTAAATAATTCAATAAACTCCAAATACTGAGATTGCAATGAGATTTGCATTCACTGCTCAAATATATGTGGTCCAATAAAATATTTTATGTTGTCCAATAAATAAACTAATTAAAAAAAAATTAATAAATTACAAAATGTCAAATGCTGTTGTAAGCCTTAAACCGTGATAAAGCCTCAAAACTGAAACAGATTTAGACTAAAAGAAAATCGAAGATATGTATGTCTGCAGGCCCCGGGCCATGGGTGTCCAAAGCACTCCCGCTGAGAATGCAACCGGAAAAACACTCAGATGAGAGAGGAGTCGGGCAAACGATACAGGACAAACCAATCATCCATCACTCAGCGAAGGGCCTGGATGAGATGTTAAGAAGCTAGTAGCTAAAGAAAACACCGAGAATTATTGCTTAACATGCATGTCTTTTAAATTTTATTCAACTTTTAAAAATATGGTAAACTGAATTTTTTAAAATATATTTTTCAATAAACTGATACCAAACATTTTTGTAAGAAATATTACAACATAAAACCGACTTTGCCTTGTGAAATTAGAGCGCATCTTTAACCTGCCAAGCCAAAAATATAGCCTTTTGATATGACGAGGAGGCTAATCTATGACGAAAAGCTGCTAAAGTTTTCTTTAAGATATTAAAAATAATTTGACGAACCGTTATAATCACCGCCTGAGGTCGGTAAATAAAATAAGCAAGGTCAAAAGACGAACTCTCTTTGTCGACTTGAAGTATATTCTAATCTTTTTACTATTGTTGCACATTATGAAATTAGGCAAAATGCTAGGAAATGCTAGATTCTAAAGATAGAAAGGAGGCTTATAGTATGCAGTGGGCGTAGAAAGCTGATGATCATTATGTGTTATACGTTTGCATTAAATACTAGTGTAGCACATACCGTGCATTCCACTTATTCATACATTACGGTAAAGTGACCATAAAAAAAAATCGATAGTCAATTTTCATAGCTAGTGTCATAGTTTGAACATGAAAAATATCTGCGACATTACATTATAGTGTAATCAGAAAAACTCGCCTGGCCGGTTTGACTTTGCAATGAAAGTTGGTAAAAGTCTTTCTTAGCTCAAGACAATTATTTTTATACGATATTAATATAAAAATATTTCATTATCAATGAGATGGTGAAGGATAACTAAAAACAAGTTTGGTGCAAACTACGAGTACTTTCTGTTTATTTCTGTTTATTATAATTCAATATATATACTTTCGTAGAACACTTTATTGTGAAACTCCGGCAGTGAATGTGTTAACCAGAGACTGCGCCTCTTCGGCAAAGTTTGCGATGTAGCTTTTATTTAAGTTCGTAACTGATTCAAGTGGCTAACTTAAACATTAATTTTATTATTTCTTGGGATACAGTTCAATTTACTGTGAAAGTTAATAACTAGCTAATAACGCAACAGGTCTGATCTGAGCCTGTGTGTTCAATTTAACGTTAGCATTATTCATAAGGAGCCAAATCTAGATCATACACATTTGGCTTCAAGTATAGCCCAAACGACTCTAAAATTCATAATTGACAATATTTTCAGCATTGGAAATACTGCTTGACCCGAGCCCATGAATTAAACTGAGCTTTCACATTAGTTTTATGATAAAAAAGCCCAAGTAAATAAACATGAAAAATGTAGTTACTTTAATAACTTCATGAATATATTTAAAGAGATCATTATTCGCGACGCAAAATGTCGCTCCACTTATTATTAAAAAAAAAAAAAAAAAAAAAAAAATGTTATGGCATGACTAGGCTTGCCCTGAGCCTGCGCATTAAGCTGAGCATACGCAACAGCTAATCAATTGCACTTAAATAAAATTGTTATACAACCAGAATGTAACTCCTCTTGATTCATCGCGATTGGCGAGTTTATTTGAGCTTTTGCTGCAGTTTTACTCATCATTAAATAGTTCTATTTACGTCATTCATAAAATAATCCGAAATTGCGTCATGGCTTGGCTTGGCCTGAGCTCAAGCGTTCAGGTGTGCTTACGTAGCAGCTTTGTTTCAGCAAAATAAAAGTTAATATTAAGAACCAAAATGTATTTTATTTTACTTCATGTATTGCATGTCTATAATTAAAATAGACGCAATAGGCAGCATGACTAGGCTTGAGCCTGAGCCTGCACGTTCAGCTGACCTTGTGCAGCAGCTTTATTTATTCGCACTATGAATAATACAATGTTTTAGCATGACTGGGCATGACCCGAGCCTGCACGCTCAGCTGAGCTTGCACAGCAGCTTTATTTATTTGCACTATCAACAATACGATGTTCTGGCATGACTGGGCTTGACCCGAGCCTGCACGTTCAGCTGAGCTTGCGCAGCAGCTTTATAAATAATCCAATGTTCCAGCATGACTGGGCGTGACCCGAGTCTGCACGTTAAGCATAGCTAAGCTAACAGCATTATTTCGATAAGGTGGTCAAGGTAGGAATTGTATTTGTAATTGTAGCCTATTATATAAAATTCACTTATGTATCAATTCTCTATTCCATACAAAGATTTTGTTCCTACAAAGAAATTAGTAAAAAGAAATAAACAAAATTGTCCACCGTAATCGACAATTGAATAAACTAGCAATTCAATGATAAGTTCACACTTCAACTTTTTAATGAATACTATCTTTTAATATACTTAATGAAATGTTTAGTTACCTCTAGAAACAAAATTAATATACGGAATTGATCTCCATATCCTCATCTCCTTGAGGGTAAGTGATATGAAAACAAAACAAAAAATCTTCGCAATCGAAAAGGATTTTCCGTTAATTTAAATGTTTTATTGAGTAGCTCAATAGCTAGTTATATTATTCATTATGCAGCAAAGAACCAGTTTCATGAAGTGATATAAATGAAAATCATTCATATCTATATTAAGTTTTATTGTTAATCTTGTCAATCGCTTATTAACGTAAAATATTACGCAGTCTATGGCTGCACATTTTCTTGACATATAGTTAATCTTTATAAAGGCAACGGCCTTAACTTCAAAAAGGCTTAATAAGCAACGCCAACGTGTTAATATAATCTTGAATATCACTTACATGCTCTGCATAGCAACACTACATTCCTTGGTCTGGATAGTTTCTCAATTTATTCACTGACACAGTCACTTTAAATTATATAGGAATATAACAACTTAAGAATTCAACATTTAAATAGTACTGTTTGTTAATCAGATGGACTGTTAAATAACCAATATATAAGTAACGAACGATTTGCATCGTTAAAATCCTTTAAAAAATCCGTTATTATATTGAATTTTTGAATTCAAATAATAACATGTTTCAGGGAAAATCAGTAATCTGAAAAATAAAAAGCTGAAAAGCGAAAATATAAGTAATAAAAATGTAAGTACGTGCACTTACCAATACAACCGACTGCTACGATAGTCAAGACGCCAATGAGGCTCAGAGCAGTGGCGCGGCGCCACGTGCCCCCCTCCTGGCCACCGGAAGTTAGCCGACGTCGTAAGGGAAAATCGGTAGAATAGCCGACCTGCTACCGGAAGTCAAGCTCGCTACTCTCAATTGTTGTTTAATTAGGTTTCAAATAACGGTTCATAAGCTTAATGTTTAATTATCACGTGAACACAAAAGTTGTGTGTTGACAGAAAATTAATTAAAAAATATATTTTGCCAAGAAGACTTAAGACTGGGACTTCTAAATACCTTAGTAAAGCCTGAAAAAAACATGCTGTCTTACTCTGAAGAGACGCACTTTCTCTTTCTATGTAAGTTGTTTTTTCAAATGATTTGTTTATCCAAATGGGGGCAGGTGAGAGCAGCACAAGGACCCCGAATAAATGCTTTCTCTTAATTTTAAAGAAGAAAAGTGAGCAAGTTCCTTTACCCTGAGTGCACACGACTTACGAGTGCTTGAGAACCCTGTGAATTACATTACCTTTTTTTCTCTGAAGTCTAGACCGTCCTTTATAGGATTTTCTTATTAGGTTTCTACAACTTCATTACAGTCGTATGGACACTTAATTAATTTACAGTAATATGGTTTGTTCCATCTGACTTAAGATTTCATTTTTGAGTAGGTACTGTTGAAGAACACCATATTACTCATCTTT
The DNA here is from genome assembly GCA_963082605.1 of Rhodophaea formosa. Taxonomy (NCBI): domain Eukaryota; kingdom Metazoa; phylum Arthropoda; class Insecta; order Lepidoptera; family Pyralidae; genus Rhodophaea; species Rhodophaea formosa. The sequence continues at coordinate 18,553,499 of OY720207.1, forward strand.
GTCTATGTATTTATAAAGAAAGCTCTGCAGCCTAGATGAATTCAGGGATTAGACATCCGCAATGTGGTTAGAGAGTGATACATCGATTGTATAGTTCATTTGTTTCTTTTTCTTATTCTCAATCTTATACAAATGTTGGAATTTTCTTGATTTTTTTTATCGCGTATTTCAAGTTTCTCTTTGTACATCTGCACAACGGAGTTATCTATAATAAAATAGTCAAAGAATAAAAAAATTGTACCGCTGAGTAGGAAAGTATCACACGGCACAAGTTCGTAGCTTTACTTGTGTATTTTATTTGTTCCATTATACGTTTATTTATTTCTTTCTACTAGTTTAAACATATAGATATATATACGGACAATTCAAACAGATTGAGCTAGCAAAGTAAGTTCTTATGTAAGACTTGTTTTATGGGATACAAACTCAACGATACTATATCTTATAACAAATACATATATAGATAAACATCCAAGATCAATCTGAAAAAGATCATTTTTCATCTTGACCTGACCGGGGATCGAACCCGGGACCATCCGTGTCACAGACCGGCGTGTTGACCGCTGCGCCACGGAGCTCGTCGACGAAACTGGGATAGATGTAGAATAAAACATTTTCATCGATAAAAGAAATTTGCGCTTTATAAAAGCAAAACATATTGTCCCAACGAATAACGCAAAAAATTCATACCGTTTCAACGCCAAGGGAAAGAACGCGAAACATTTTCTTTTCAACTAACATCCGATAAAGGTCCTAATCAGGCAGATCAATCTCCGACGGCTGAATTTCCCGAGCTCAAGTAAATGGAAAGCATGAAAAACCTAATTTAAACAAGTAATTTCCACGGAGAACAAACGAAATTTGTTACTTACGGGATACGCGATGGAATCTGTAAGAAATTCTCAATGTATGATATCGTGTAGATCCATTTTTTGTGAGACAGACTTACAAACAACGAAGAAGATACTATTACTATTGCTAGAATCAGACGACCAACTGCCTACTGTTTTTTTTAGGCAATAGAGATCATAGACAAATGGGGTAAGGGTTTAAATGATAAAATGTAAATGCAATTAAGTTAAGCCCCTAAGGCCACAAATCCAAACTCAATTGACGTGAGTTCTATGCCCAAATTTTAATAGCAGCAGTTTTTCGGCAGCGTAAGATACCATGACAGACTATTTTAAAAATAAAAAAAAAATCTCGTAAAAATGTGGAGGGGAACTCAAATTTGGAATGTTGGGTTTTTTGTTATAAATACCTACTCATAGTTTTATTCATGGAGATATATGTACTACGTGATTTTAATTGAGATTTAAACCAGCCAGTGTCCCATACCAAATAAAACCGTCGCAAAACTTTCTGCGTAGTGTACCTAGTAAATATTTTTTTTTAATGAATAAAATTAAAAAAATATATAGGGACATATCACACAAATGGAGCTAGCCCCACAGTAAGTTGTGAACTTGTGTGGCAGGATACTAACTCAACGATACCATATTTAATATATACTTACATAGATAAACATCCAAGACCCAGGTCAATATGAAAAAGATCGTTTTCCATGATGACCTGACCGGGGATCGAACCCGGGACCCCCGTGTCGCAGGCCGCTGCGCCACGGAGCTCGTCTAAATACATTAAGGGCCCACACTGGGCACACTAGCGACGCTAATCATTTTATTCCTAATACTTTACAAATAGAAAGAAATTCAAGAATGTAAATCATATAAGCTTTAGTAAATGACCTGAAGTATTTTTGGAAACACGTTTTAATATCATTGAATAAAGTCATTATGAGAACTACTGATTACCGCCAAAAACAGCCGTTTTTGGCGTTAATCAGTAATTCTCTTAATGACTGATTCTCATAATATTAAAACATGATTCCAAAAATACTTCAGGTTATTTACTAAGGCTTATATGATTTATATTCTTGAATTTCTTGCTTTTTGTAAAGTATTAGGAAGAAAATTAATGGCATCGCTAGTGTGCCTAGTGTGGGCCCATTTGAAATATAATCTTGTTATTATTGAATCGTATATCTAATCGTTATCGTATATAAAATCTTATCGTAATAGTAAAGCCGGACGTGATTTGATACGTGGTATTGTTATTACATTCATCTCTGATAGTGCGCAAGTAACTGATTACAGTCACATTCATACCCTGCTCTGCGGTCCATGTAGGTACGAGTACATAATGCAGCTTGATTTTGAATCTTTGTGCTAATACATAAGCAATGTCAAGATTAATATTTAAACTACCATCTTTACTCAGGCACTTTACATTGCTTCTACTTTTGATAAGTTAATATTGTATTTTTTTTACCATCGAGTTAAGAGAGCTGTAAGTTAAATCCATACTTGTTTGTAATAACAATATGTCCACGGTTTCAATTTCAATTTATTTATTGCGTTTCATATTGTACAGTTCAGTTCTTACAACTAAAAGTTTTATAATAGGTACACTATGAACCCTGTCGGGCATCGCAAAACAAAAAGTAGAACGGCAAGCGAGTTTTATGACATGCAGTTAATTTATACAAATAAATTCACAATTTTATTATTATTATTATTTAGTAAATTAATGCCAAGTTATAGCGTTAAAATGTCAATACTTTTTTGGGATCCTTAATAATGTCAATTAAAATTAAAATTTTTATCGTTAAAATACTCGTCCAATTTATAATTATGGTTTATTAACTAAAATTTTTTTCTTCATTTCTAAGGCTTCATTCAAGCGGGCCAGACTTAAAAAGTTCTAACTTGGAAGCGGATGTTATTAATTGGTTTGGCATGTCATCACAGCGCGCAGTGTTACTTCTCGATTGATTGCAAAATGCCTTGACTTATGCTGAGTGGAGGTCGGATTAGCGTTACGTTTAAGCTTATACGTACCTACATAATTGTAAACTGAAACGTGTCAAATGTCGCTAATAAACATTTTTCTTTCTTCTTTCTTTCTCTTTCTTTACTGGCCGTTCTTGATATTTCAAAACTAAATAAATTTTCTTATCACTCCCTTAAGGCGCTCTTATAGTAACACTAGCGCCACCCAGCTATTAAATTCCTTAAATCATAAATTGTATCGAATTTTAAAACCTAACAAGTACACAAACTACTACATTACTCAGTGCCATATGTAAAGAGAAAAACAGGTTAACGCCAAAAGTGGCCACTTTTGGCGTTAACATGTTTTTCTCTTATTTTATCAAACGAATATTGTTGAAAATAAATACAAAAATACTACAAGTAATTTACTAGTTATGTACTTGTTAGATTTTTAAAACTCGATATAATTTAGGATAACAAGAATTAATTGCTGGGTGGCGCTAGTGTTACTATAGGAGCGCCCTCAAGTATGTCATATTTTCGCAAACTGTCGCGTCTTTCATAAATCTTGTTCCCTTCCATTGAATATTTCCGTGATTAGTATCATAACTACGTAAGGCTGATTAATGATTTCGACGAATAAATGAATAATGATTATGTGATAATGATTTTTGTCTCCACTGTAGGAGCATGACCCTCTCTGTACCAACAGAGCCATTTATACTTACTCCCATGAGTTTACAAAATGTTATTTTAAATTCCTTGTAATAGGAATAAAATTACACAGTATCAGTGATGACTAAAATAAGTGGAGCCATTGTAATTTTAGGTTTTCTTTTGGATTTGGTTATAATTTATATTTTTACCTGTTTGGTGTATATTTTAGGTAACAGCGGCTTTGGTTACAATGTGTTTTTTGGTAGTTAATATATTTTACATTTTATTAGCGTTATTGACGAGCTCCGTGGCGCAGCGGCCAGCACGCATTCCTGCGACACGGACGGTCCCGGGTTCGATCCCAGGTCAGGTCAAGATGGAAAATGATCTTTTTCACATAACTTTGGGGCTAGCTCAATCTGTGTGATTTGTCCGTATATATTTATTTATTAATTCATCATCATCATTTTGAGTAGGTGACACGGTCAGTCAACCATGCATACCCTGGTGTCAGAGTTCTTCGGAACCGCCTCTCGGCCTCTGACGTGGTTCCTTTAACGACTACCAGATGGCGGCCGGGACCAACGGCTTAACGTGCCTTCCGAAGCACGGAATCATCTTTCTTATCAGATAATCAGGTAATTCATGCCTGCAATATCCTAACCAAACTGGAAACAACTTAACAAAGTATGCTTCCCGTGGGAATCAAACCCACAACCCTCGGGTCAACAAGGCAAACGCCTTCACCACTAGACCACGGAGGCTGTTATTTATATTGGAGGCTGTTGTTAGGATATTTATTTATTTATAAGTATTTATTATAAAATATAGTGTCGTTGAGTTAGTATCCCATAACACAAGTCTCGAACTCACGTTGGGGTTAGCTCAATCTCAGTGATTTGTCCGTATATATTTATTTATTTATCCCCGTTTTTAATAACTAATCATACACAAGCTTATACACATCTTATAGCGCTATTACACTACAATCACTTATAGACTCATGACAGAAATAGTTGGCGGGTTTTAGTTTATAAACATTGTCTCTTATTGCAAAATTATATCTTGTAAAAAGTCATCATCATCATCATTCATCATTTCTGCCGCAAGAACATAGGCCTCCCCCAAAGATTTCCAATATGACTGTTTAGAAGCGGCCTACATCCTGCGTTTTCCTGCGACATTTATCAGGTTGTCCAACCACATGGTCGGTGGATGTAAAAGTAAAAATATGAAATTCTACATTGAACAAACTTGTACAAAACGCGTTCAAAAATAAAATTGAATTTGCTATTCCCATATTTAAACGAACAGATTTTTTTCATCTCGAACTCTTTATACGCCCACATATTTATTTCAATACAAATATAAATATTTTCTAAGAAGCCTGCACTGGAGCGATAACGAACTCCAATCAGTGTTGATTTACCTTCATTTTTCACCTTTTTGAACTCTGTAATGACGTCATAATTGGACCATGTCGTTTAAATGCCTGAATGAAGAGTGGGTGTCAGTCAATCCGTACTAAATTATAAATACGAAAGTACAGTGCTACAAGGATCTACTCGTAAATGAACGTTAATAAAATGTAAAATTATTTGTTACTGAGTCTGTCCATTTTTAGGTTATGATTTGTTAATAAATCACGATAAATACTAAAATTTACAATTAGTGGTGTTTAGATAATAGTTAAGGATTTTTTAATGGAATTTGTTTTTTATTTATATAAATTTTTAGGACTGTAACTCTGTATGTCGGTTTGTTTTCACTGAACTTAATTGGATTAAATTTGGTATGGTGATACACTGGTACCCGGGAAAGGTTTTAAGGAGTACCTTTGTTCAGAACAATGTTAGGAACATATAAAGTAAAAGTAATATGTGTCATTTTTGACTTGAGAAATTATGGATTCCAAAAAATTCCATGAACCCTAACACAACCTTATCAGAAATTTATGATTGAAAAAGTAATAGACTAATTTTCACACTCATTGTATAAGTATAAGTTATCATTTAAAAACAATCGACGTGTTTCTTAAAATATAATTATAGCGGAGGAAAAGATAAATATATAAATTATAAATAAATAAATATATAGGGACATATCACACAAATTGAGCTAGCCCCACAGTAAGTTGTGAACTTGTGTCGTGGGATACTAACTCAACGATACTATATTTTATAACATATACTTATATAGATAAACATCCAAGACCCAAGCCAATTTGAAAAAGATCGTTTTCCATCTTGACCTGGCCGGGGATCGAACCCGGGACCTCCGTGTCGCAGGCTGGCGTGTTGACCACTGCGCCACGGAGCTCGACAGATAACCTTCATCCGTGTCCATACCCATCACAGATTCTTTTACTAGGTAAGCATAAATTTACTATTTCCACTAAGTGTTATAATAAATATAATAGAACAGAAAAATAAATTTAGTTTTAAGTAATTATAATAATTAAAACTACTTAAAATTTACTAAAATATTTACAAATTATATAGTCCCTGCAAACCATCACCTCGCGGTAACGTGCCCAAAAGGCTGGCAGCATTCCACTAAGGGTTTTCTCATCCGCTTAAGATAAACTACATTTCTTATGGGATCAGCAGCAAATTCTAGTTTTCTATGAAATGAAATGCAGTTCATTTTTAGCCGACTTCAAAAAAAGGAGGAGGTTCTTAATTCGTCGTAATGTTTATTTTTATGTACCTATGTTCCCCGATTTCTCGGAGACGCCTGGATCGATTTAAGAAATTCTTTTTTTGTTCGATGGGTAATACGTTACAGATATAAAATACTCAAATACCAAAAAAATTCGTACAGGTATGCCGTTCGGTTTACACTTATTTACATTTTATTTTTACGCTTAAGGGCGGCCAACCCGTCTTTCTTGTCATACAAACGCTCGTGCGTGATTATGGCGGTATAACAAATCTTTCTTTGAAGTTTTTAACAAATAGGTATCTTGTGCACTATACCTAGGTTTCTATCAAAACGAGAAATCAAAATTTGGAGAAACAACTTCAGTATTAGCCTCCAAAAATCAGCTTTTTTTTGCACAAATTTTATGTAAACTTTGGACGTTTATAATGTACTCATTGATTGTAACAGTAAAGAAAATATTTCTTTAGAAACCTTGCAAATGTAATGGAAATTCTAGATGTACAACGTTTTTTTCATAAACTTGTAAGACTTACTAATAAACACGTATTTCTTGAAACAAGTTTAATGAAATTTCCGCACACTATTTTTCGTTCAATGTCTTCGCGTACTCACTAGCTTGCTACCATGTGACAGTAAGAGGTGTGCGGGAGACGAGGGGAAAGGGGATCTTTTCGCTTTGCCTCTTTATCTGACATTGCGATGGACGGAACAAGCTTTTCGACCATGCTCGCGTAGACGATAGTCTGTCGGGGAAGGGTCCTCTTAAGAGCGTATACTAGCAGTATTTTTTCAATATGGTTTCTATACAAATGTATTTCTCTATTTTCTCGCTGAAAACTGATTCTAGAGCCACAATTCTTTTTTCATAAAATCTAGTACTAAAATAGGAATGCCCCTATTTATCTATATTTTTTCCAAAAAAACTGTTTTTTTCTATTAAACAGTTTTTTTAGAAAAAAATAAAACATAGAGACATACCTATTATAAAGATAGATTGTATGTAAAAAGAATTGTGCCTCTAGAAGCAGTTTCCAGCGAGAAAATAGAGAAATACATTTGTATGGAAAACGCACTGCTAGTATACCCTCTTAATAATAAGCATAATTTAAACAAATTGATAAACTCGGTTTTTGTTTTTTGTTAAAAATATAATAGATTATATTGAAAACTATCTTTTACCTGTGGCTAATGTCGATCCATAGTGAACTGTTTAATCCGGGATGAAAGTTAGCCAACGTGCAACCGTTGCACAGACAGAAAAAAGAAAAAAGTTATTGCTATAATACTTGAATTTAAAAAACCGGCCAAGTGCGTGTGGCGCCACGCGCAGTGTAGGGTTCCGTAGTTGCGAATGACAACTTTGAGTTCACACTGTTTACACTCGCACCTCACAGTTTAACGACCAAAAACATCTAACAATAAAGATTGTATGAAATTTTACATTTTCCAGTACATTTTATAACTTTTTAGTTTGCACTTAGTACCCAGCTCTGATAGTTTTCCTTTCAACTTCAGTATATATACTACTGCTGTATTTTTTTCACGTATCCATATATAACCGTTTAGCAGATAGAGGGGGGGGGGGACACTTACCTCTAACAAAAATTTTTAAACCAAATATTTCGGAAACGGATCCCTAAATTGAAAAATGGTGTTTTCAACCTCATTATATTTTTCAAAGACCTATTGAACGATCCCCTAAACGATGGGTTTGTATAGAAAAAAAATATTATTCCCTACTTATTTACTGGTATGAGAACTACCCTAAAAAAAATTTTTTCGAGATTTTTATCTACCACTTTTTTGGCATGATGAATATACATACCCATACCAAATTACAGCTTTCTAGTACTTATGGTCTCTGAGTAAAACCGTGGACAGACAGACAGACAGACATGGCGAAACTATAAGGGTTCCTAGTTTACTACGGCACCCTAAAAACTTCAAAATATTTCCCTTAAAATGTCCTACTTTTCATACATGTATAGGCACATTTAAATAAGGAGGTCAACGTTTTGTCTTATAATATATCACAAGCTCACATAAAATATACCTCGGAACTGTTTTCTTTTTTCCTCAATCATTTATAACACCAAAGTGTTTCCTTGAGTATAAGTGAGGTAAGTATAGTCAACGGCATAAATTTATTCCATCTATTTTACATAAGACCACCTTGTTTGTCGCATTTAACCCCTATTTTTCGAAAGCCGTCTATGTAGGGTATTTGAGGAATCGGAGGATTTCTTTTGTTTCTAAGACTCTTTGACTGGTAAGCGTTTGGACCTCTTCGGATCAGCTTATCCTGATCTAGAGGAACAGGCAATACGCACCAGGTGATATCCTGAAGCTCATGCAGTCCTTCTTGGAGAATCACAGTGTGGGTGAGTAAGGTATGGGGTAAGTACTAAATAACCCGTAGGTTAGACGTGCTTCCGATATCTAATCGGCCCTAAAGAAGATAAGACAAGATACGAACCCCTTTTTGCCTGATAGTAAGCAACAAAATCCATGGAATCCAAACTCAAATAATGCCCTATTCACTTATACGTGGTAAGAAACAGTCGCATGGGTCGCATGTCGCACTTATAGATGGAATACCTGTCCAAGTCACATAATCTTATGCAAAAATGGTGCAGAAGGAGGAGTAACATTATACGGTGAAAAACTGAAAATCTTATTCAAAACTTAGATGGACTCGACAGATATCTATAAAAGTTATGTAGGATGTATGAAAGACTCATGGAAAGTAACGTAAGTTAGTTTGATAGATGAAAAAGTGAAAAGGAACGTGGACAGAAAGTAAGGGGAAGGGTGTGCGAGAGAGAAGGAGGACGGATGGCAAAAGGACGTACGTAACGTTAGTTGTAAGAAGATATAAGATTTTTCGAAGAAAAACGCAATAAAAATATCAAGTGTTTCAAGACGGAATTTATTTCTGCGCAACACCCCTCCCACAGTTATATGATTTTTTTGACACTGATTGTACTATCACACATTATTCATGTAGTTTGGTTACAGAAAAATGAACAATTTAGGTGCAAGTTTCTTCCCTTTTAGGGTTCCGTACGGTTCTTTATTTTTATTTCTAAGCCTCCACTATCAATACGTCTGCCACAGGACTGTATCTATTAAACCGTATATAGTAAGCACATTGGACAAATAGTTCCATACGGCACCCTCAAAAGGAAGGAACGTTTCCTTATTTATATTTCTAAGCCTCCTCTGTCAGTATGTCTGCCACAGGGCTCTATCTATTAAACCAGATAAAGTAGCACATTGCTTAGGAACTCAAAAACTTTTTTATTCGTATCGGTAGACATAGAATCGTATTTTTTGGCTGAAAACCCTGTAATCTCATATTCCATTCATATCTGAATACAACCGCGATATGTAACTGAACAAAAATGGAAATTCACAGATTTCATTGCAAGTTCACCAGCTGTACAACAAATCGATTTTGCCACAGGCATATTCGCGGATGACTGGCTTATTCCCCTAGTCATTGATATACAATTCACAAGATACTCAAGTGGTGTAAAGTAAATTCAATAGTATAGCTACATTGTAACTCGGGCCCTGTCATATAAAAGTTAAATTTGCAACTAGGAATCCACTCGAATTAGGAGTTTATTGTTAAGTATATATACGATGACTATATAACAATTAATATTTTTTTACAATACATATTATCCATATTAACATGCCCAAATCTTCTTAATCATATACATGTAGGAGTAGTATAATTTATCGAAGAATTTGCGACCTCTTCTGTCAAAAATGAATAGTGGAAGGAAGCTTTTTGAAGGAAGGTTGTTAATAAAATCATTGCCATAATAGGCATTAAGATAACAAGGATTTCAGTTTTAAATGTAAGAGCTAATGGCTCTGACGCAGGGTCGAAATATGCATACACCAACTTAAGATAATTTCAATCGATGTAACGTGCTAAGCGACAATGGGCGTGTCTGCCGCCTAGACTGTAGACTATATATATATAGTCTACAGTCTAGGCGGCATATGCCCTATAGGGCATAAGAAATACTTTTGGCGTTCGATCAAGTATAAATAACTAGATACACAAACCGCGACAACAATACGTCCTCATAAAATGAGGGTGAAAACTACTTGACATTTGTATGGATGCTTGATTTAGTAGGAGTCGCTCGTCCCGTTTCAATTGAAACAATCTTGACGTCTTTAGCTTCCAAAATCAAACTATAAATAATGCGAGTAAAATTGGTTTTGCATTAATGTAGGAACGTAACATTTCAATATCTAAAAATCTCTTCGAATTGATGAATTGCAAAAGTGAAAAGTGTGATTTTTTTTAATGAAACCGTACTGTACCTAGATTTCGTTACTTGAACGAAGCGTCTAGCTCTTATTATAAAAAGCTGCCTAAAGAGATTTTATAAGGTCTAATGACTATGAACTTCATTAGATGCCTTTAAACAGCTTGTAACAACTTTAATCTGACACTTGTGTGGCCACACGAAAATCAACAACCACAATCACTTTATCCAATAACTATTGAAAAAACTTATCTAGATTACTATATCACTGGATTTGACTATGCAGTGCGGATACCATTGCCATGTTTTGTATTTTTTTATTTCGTACAATCTGGGAAAGCAAGGTTCAGTATACACAACTTTCACAACACTATTATATGACAATCTTTTTTATTAGTTCCATTTAAATTAGGCGCAAATACTTTAAAGGCCGTGTGGTTCCCGGCAGAATGCCGTGTGGTTCCCGGCAGAGAAGAATAGGACCACTCCAAATCTTCCCGTGGATGTCGTAAAAGGCGACTTAGGAAACTAAAGCTAAACAAAGCTTATAAACATCAAAGAGACCTCTCCAATCCGTCTGGCCAGCGTGGAGAGTGTAAGCCAAATCCTCTTACTGCTCTGGCGGTACAGAGAGGGTCGTGCTCCTGCAGTGGAGACTAATAAAGACCTGATGATGACTTTAAAGGCTGACACCCCAAAAAATGAAAATTAGGAAAAGTACAAGCCAGTTTTTTGCTATCGTAAAACCACACTTTGATATTACATCATTCAAAGTAATAATTATAGTAAATTGCATTTGTGTGTCTTGCTCTGTTTTACACATTGTACATTTTTAGGAATTCACTTATTTTACAGTGTTTTACTTGTTAAACTGTAATAGTACTAATTCATATGTCACGATAGTTCTTAGTAGCTGAAAAAGATCAATAATAATTGTTAGAACTTAATACTTGCTTTACTCTACATTCATCAAAGCTGTTCCATGCAGCAAAGCTGTGCAATGTGCATAATATATGTGTTGTGCGGCTGCCAAACTATGGGTCCTACGATATATATTTTTAATTTTTCCATAAATTTCTCCGTAATGTACCGGGCATATTAACACGTGCGGGAATTCCCGGTAAAGCCCCATCACTATTACTACCAGAACTGAGCGTTCCAAAAATGTACGGCAAGGCTGTGAAACGTTGCACATGTATTAAGAACGTTTAGCGACTGAATATCATAAAACACATTCAACTAAGCTGTATAAGCTAAGAATAAGCGATACTATTGTTGGATTTTTCCTTGCACGCTTATTTTCTCCCTCGCACAGCTCAGCAGGCCTATTTGCTAACTTTTGACAGCTACGATGTACGAGTACAATGTTTGATGGTCACTTCAACATCCATTACGGCTTTCTTCAGATTGTCTATTTTTACTTTTGATATATATATACCGTAATGGATGTTTAATTGCCCAATAAAGCGATATCCACTGTAGCTATCGAAGTTAGCAAAAAGGCCTGCTGGTGTACGAAATTTATCAGTTTAAGTAATAAGTTATATTTGTTGTAACTTACGGTAAGAATCATCGTGCGTGTTACGTAAAAGAAATCAAGGCCTGTCAAGGCTGCTTTGATATTGTTAATTTGCGCTATGTACCTCTCTATCTGCAAACAAAACATGTAGTAAATATATGATTGTACAATGTGTAAAAGATATAGGTTTGCGTTTATTGAATCATACGAGCTATACTAGATCACTTAAGTCAAAGATTTTTTTTTATTCAAAATTGGATTAATGTATCTCTTTTTGAACGTCATATTTTTTGACGTTCTTATTATTTTTAATTTTTAATATGCAGAATCGAAGAGCGTTTCGTAATGACCACTGGTGAGAAGAATACGCCGAAAGAAACTCAATCCAGATTACAGACACTATATTATAATAACAAGCTTTTGTCAGCGGCTTTGCTTGCGTTATTTGTAAATTTTTAACCCTAAGGGGGTTCAACGGTGGGGTGAATTTTGAGACATCTTTTATTAGCGAATGCCTACGTCATAATAACTTTCTGTGAGGCAAAATACGTTTAGTGGTTTGAAGTGTGTGTTAAAAGATCAGTCAGTCAGTGGCGGCTGCCTTTTAAAAATGTATTTGGTATTGAACTAGAAATAATAAAAATTTACGTTTTCTAAAATGAAAACGAACAACTTTTATACTGTGACCAAGTCTGAAATGAAGGAAAGTAAATGAGCTGTTCCACAGTACGTACGTTGAATATTTACTGGCCCAAAATGTATGAAGCAGTTGATATTTTTTTCAGGCTTCTGTATAAAGAACAAAATTTATTCGTTTTCATGTTGAGAACTTGAATTTAAATTATCGTTACCTAAATACCAAACACATTGTATGAGTAAATAGTAATGTACGTAGATTTGTACACTATCACTTACCTCTATATTAAACTTCCGTGTTGGTATCTCATACAACATGCTTAGTGGTACAATGGACGTAGAATGGACTCTCGCAGCCAACATCAGTACCAGGAAAGTGCGGGCAACCAGGAAAAATACGGAGTACGTAAAATAGATCGTGTGTTCAATTCCATGGACCCTGCAAATATTAGAATATCTAATTCACTTGAAAATTTCTACAATTACTAACTTACTATCTACTAGCTGTTTTTTAAAATAAAAAATGCGATTTATTTCTCCATAAAAAACCGGCCAAGTGTGAGTCAAACTCGCGAATGGTCAATTTTTGCCTTCTTTCGTGAATGAAATCAAAGTATTGATTTTACCCGAACAAAAAAAAATATTTTTGAGATCCTCATAATGAGCCCTTTCATTTGATATATGACACAGTAAGGTTAGCAAAACTTTCTTTTAAAATTTTGTAATTGGGCCCCTCAAAATGACCCTTATTTAAAAAAAAACTTCATTTACTTTGCACATCCGTGTTTGGGTCATAGGATTACACTATCTTACCAAATTTCATCTAATTTGGTTCAGTAGATTCGGAGAAAATCGGCTGTGACAGACGGACGGACGGACAGACAGACGCTCGAGTGATCCTATAAGGGTTCCGTTTTTCAACTTTTGTACGGAACCCTAAAAAGTAAACAAAGTATGAAAAATCTTACAACTAATAGTTTGGAGACTGACGACTGTAGAAGGTTTAACCTGTGTTACAGTTCGCCAGTGCTCTCACATCTGGAAGGAATTATTGAGGCGGTTTACGTTAAGTACCTTAATTATACAATATTAAGAAAGAATAGGATACACGAACTTCAGGAGTTTCCAATGCCTCTAATTGTAATAAAACGTAAGAAACTATAAACTAGTTATACAGTGTACAGTAGTTCATAAATAGAAGGGTCATCTAGGGCTTCACAAACCAAAATATATTATATTATTATTATTATGATATCTTCGTTATCTATCTAACAATTAATTTTAATTAAAGGCAACTTTGGACCCGCTAAATTTCATACTTCCCCTTAAGGGACTAGATCTGGCGACCGTAGCACTATAATGGAAACAGGTTGTAGATATCTGTTTTCAATATTTTAATCGTTTTATTAAGTTTAAAATAGTTCCCAAAGATAAAAAAGACACGTACACCAGAAAGGTATATTACTGCTATTCTACATTTTACTAATTTGGAGACAGTGGCAAAAACAAATAAAATTTTAAACTTTTTTGCCAGCATTATGTTGGTTGAGGTTGTTACTTTTCTCCTTTTCTCAAAGTTCTTAAAATAAACTTAATTTAAAAAAAACTGCAACTTACTTGTCCACGTGTGTGTCCACATCTTTGGGAGTACATGAGATGAAGTGGCCAGTTTGACTCTTACTGAAAAAGAAATTATTTTAATCGCTTTTTAGAAATGTCTAAATAACTTATGAAAAAAAAATAAAACATCATTCAACATCACAGATATCAGAATATGTTCAACATAGATTATAAAAAAAAATTCAACTACCACTATGAAAAAAATATATTTACAATAAACCATTGTCGACCTCCGTGGCGCAGTGGTTACCACGTCAGTCTGACACTAGTAATTCTGGGTTCGATAGTCGGTCTGGGAGTCAATTTTTGAACTAATAGAATCAATCCACCACTCGTTGTGACGTCACCACTCGGTTCGTATTCACATGTGAATAAAATCAACGAGCGGGCCTTTTTTTACGTATTTTTGAACCGTGCGAATGGTTCTATTGCTTAGAGTTGCCAGCAAAAAAAAATATTGTTACGGTTGCCAGAATAATTGAATTCAAATTAGTAGCTTAAGCTGGGAATACACGTCCGATTTTCAATCCGACAATCGGATGGTGTTGCCATTTTAGGTACAGTGTCTTTAATTCTAGGGGTATTTCATGGTCCAGAGAAAACCAGTTAAATATGAACAAGATGATACTATAAACGAAGTCTTCTCAGTAAATGGCGTAATAAAAATAAAATTGCGAATTTTACAAAAGCCTTCTTATTTCTTAATTAAGTTTTCTGATTTCAATAATACAGTGACTAAGGCTATATCTAGCGGGGTTTTTATTGCAATTTTATTTAAAATGTTAATCGGTTCGGAAGCAAATCGGACGCATATTTCCACTTTTTGTAGACAGTTGTGGCAAAAACGCTAGGATCTAAGGACGAAAATTTAAGAAAAAATAAAAATTTGGTCAAAGTCAATTCGTCACATTACTGCAAAAACCGCTAATGTGACATTTTATCGAAATTGCTTTTGTTACAGTTTAAGCATCAGTTTTTAATGCTCTACAAACTATTAAAACCCATTTTTACCAAGGAGCATTCGTTACAAAGATAGCTTTTGTATAAGGTTACTTAGTGCTAATTTTTTGATTTGATATACAAGTAAAAACTAAAATATGTATGATAATTTTTATGTTTCATGTTTTTTCTCCAAGTAAAACTAGTTATCTGTACATTGCGTTTTTTTGCAATGTCACTTAAGTTAATAACTGCAAATTTTGCACTGGAAATAAGTTCCAATGTCCAATATCTGATATTTGCAAAAGGTCATAGTTACTACATCATTTGTTATATAGCCCGAAAAAAAATGAAAAACATCTTTAAAACTTTTTTCCAGACAATATTCGTTTCAATCAAACTGCAAATTATACATCCAATAAAGCATGCAGTAACTTTATTGGTTTTACCTGTTACCTTATTTCTATTGAAGAGAAACTTTATACAGCAGAACTGACTAAGTGTGCGTTCGAGCTTCACTCTGATCACTAATACCTAACTTCATTCAGTCGCGACACACGCGCCTCAATTTGCGGTTGATGCGCACATGATTTTTTGATAAATTACTATTTATTATTAATTTCCAAAGTACAACAACTGCCTGCCCGGTAGATGCAGTTATCAGGTCGCTTTTTTCTCATCCCCAAACCATCCAAGCAAGGGGTGGATCCCGCTATTTCCATTATGCATTTCCATTGATAGAAATACTGGAACAGAGTCTCCCACTATTTCCATTGCAGGCAGCAGCGGCGAAAAAACGCTATATCACCTGACGTGCACATAGAAACTATTTATTTAGTTTTAGGAAGGTTTTGCTCCCGTTTATTTTCAAGTAATTTTATTAATCAGTAATTTATCAGGCTGTCAATAAATGTTAAGTTGGAAACAGAGTCTCAAATAATACAGCTGCGCGTTTTTTTTGTCGCAATAGAAATAATGGTATATAATTTTTAAAAAACGTTAGTCCCACTATTTCCATTTTGTATTTCCATGGAAATAGTGGGATCCACCCCAGGCAAGTAGCTTCCCGAATACCTTCATCCCGACCCTTCAGTCCAACAAACTCCTACTCTTCCCTCGCTTAAGATCGGTTTTGATGGGTAGCAGCGTTGAAACCGGTAGTTGCCTAAAACACTGCGCTCACCAATCCAAGTTAGGCATTAGCATTCAGCTTAGATAAGGTGAAAACGTTCGATAAGGTTTAGAACCGGAGTCGTCTATCGAAGTCAACTTCTTACGGGCTTTTTGATAGATTTTGCAATTGGATTTATTGCTTTTTGTCCGAAAAAAGTATTAGAACATTAGTCACAACAGTGATGATGATGATGATGTTATGAGGATAATAGTACAAGTAACAGGTCTAGCACGGGTTATTGTGCGTTCCCCACCAAAGAAACCCCCTATTTTCCAAGGCACGTTCCTTAATTTCTAGCAAAATTGGGATTCCAAGAGTCGATACTTCAGTTTAGTTCTTCAGTCATTTGGAGGATATAGCTAAGTCACAAGTCTATCCACACATGGAGTACTGAGCAGGCACATCCAAATATCATGATACTATTTCCACTTAAATCGGTCCAAAGGATCTGGGAAGTTTCAGTTTCAAGGATAAGGTCTTTCGACGAATCTGACTCGGCTAGGCAGCGTTCAGGAATCTCCGCAGTGTCTTCTGGTCCGAAATACCTCAGTGATTAAAGTGTCTATAATCAATATGTGTTACCAGTTATCACATACGGGTCCGAAACGTGATCCCTTACTATGGGTCTCATAAGAAAGCTCAAGATCACTCAAAGAACTATGGAGAGCGCTATGCTCGGATTTTCTCTGCGAGATAATCAGATACGAGGAAATCCGTAGAAGCATTAATGTCACCGACATAGCTCAGCGGATCAGCCCTTTGAAGTGGCAGAGGGCAGGGCATATAGCACGCAGAACCGATAGCCGATAGGGCAGAAATGTCGTTGAATGAAAACCACGTACCGGCAAGCGCAACGTTGGACACCCATCAACAGTTAGTCAGACAACCTGATAAAGGTCGCAGGAAGGCGCTGGATGCAAGCTGCTTTGATAAGAGGGACAAGATAATAGACAATCATAAGTCAATAACATCTTGACGAGTTGTAAAATGGCGCAGATAAAAAGTTAGGTTAATAAAGTTTTCCTTTCCTTATTAATAAAAACTGTGTGACCAACTAATGTCAACTTCTACAGCAAAAAGGAAGTATTTGATCATCACCTTTGGAAATCTTGAACAATATCACGGATGCTTTCACTCTTTTTAGAGCAGAACAGGGCGTAATTGGGTTTCATATGACAGCATCTTAATCGGAACCTAGTGATAAAGAAGAGTACTCAGAAAAAAATATTACAATGTTTTTTTTTTGTTTAGTAACCTGCTCTTGCTGAAAAAAAAAATGTTTTTTATAATAAACATACCGGTTTTAAATAATTTAAATAAGTTTCTATTTAAGAAAACAGTTAAAAAAGTTAGTCTTATGTACTTACTTTAACAAAATTAGTACTGTCACTAATTACAAAAGATGTTAAGCTACATTTATCAGGGTTTTTTTCATTTTTCGTACAGATAAAACCGGATATGTTACTGACAAAGGCATCAAATCTCGAAAACTAACGATATTTTTTTATTATTTTTGGAGACTTAGTTAATTTGCATATAAAATAAAGCTTAATTAGGAAAAAATGCAGGAGTAGATGCTTTACTTAGTGAAATATTCGAAAATGTAGTTATACAGCCAAAACCAGTTAAGTGACATAAATTACGAGACATCACATTTTGAATTGCGTTTTTATTGTCCATTAAAATAGAATTGAGTATGTTTCATGAATTAATTTTAAACAATGATAAATAAAGCTTCAAATGACATTAAATAACTATATAAATGTCCAAGCTTTCATACAAAAAATTATTCTCAAACCTTTAAATTAAGTTTTCTCAAAATGTGATTTTTGCACATTAGCGGTTTTTGCAGTAATGTGACGATATTTGACATTTTGCACGCGTAGTCCGGTCCGAGTGGGCTGCTACGACCATTCGGAAAACCCATTAGAATAATGATTCAAAAATAGAGCCAATTAAGATTCACCATGCGGAAACTTGACAACGAGTGGCGGATCGATTCACTTGGTTGAACAATCGACTCCCAGGTCTAAATGAGAAATGATTTTTTTACATATTGACGTGGGTCTTGGATGTTTATCTATATGTAATAAAATATAGTAACGTTGACGTAGTATCCTACAACATAAGTTCACCTACGGCAGTTTGTGGTGCTTTTTTTGTGAACTTGTGTGATTTTTCCATGTATGGGGACTAATCACACAAGAAAATTAAAGCCCGTTGATCAACAGATACATGGGTATGCAGCAGAAGATTACGAAAACACGTACTTCAAGCTATAAAACAGCTGCGTACAAATCCAGTACAAATTGCTTCCGAAGCACGTGAGTATGTAGATGCTGACTTGGTCGTTTATCAGTCGAACCAAGCGGACAATCTGTAAGTATTGGGTACGGAACTCATCGCACGAGAAATATTCCTGAAAACATAGAAAAAGATCAGAACAATTCAAGAAAAGGGTTTTGAAATGTTAAGTTCATTTCCAATAAAGACATTGTTATCATAATGATGAAAGTGGTCCAGTGGATAAGGCGTTTGCCTGTTGACCCGGGGGTCGTGGGTTCAATTCCCACCAGCATACCATCCCAGAAGCATACTTTGTTAAATTGTTTCCAGTTTGGTTAGGATATTGCAGGCATGAATCACCTGATTGTCTAATAATAAAGATGATTTCGTGCTTCGGAAGGCACGTTAAGCCGTTGGTCCCGGCTGTCATCTGGTAGTCGTTAAAGGAACCACGTCAGAGGCTGAGAGGTGGTTCCGAAGAATTCTGACACCAGGGTGTGCATGGTCGACTGACCGTGTCACCTACACGAAATCATGATGACTGCGAGAGCATGACCCTCTCTGTATCAGAGCGATATATTAGCCAGAACAGTCAAAGGATTTAGCCAACCTTTTTACGCTGATCAGACGGGGTGGAGATGGGCTCTTTGATGTTTATTAGCTTTGTTTAGCTTGTGTTTCCTAAGTCGCCTTCTACGAATTCGCGAGAAAACATGGAGTGGTCCGTGGGAACAACACAGCATTCTTATTAAAATTCCTCGCGAGCTGGATTCTAGGATTTACACAGGGATTTTTTTCCCATAATATCTTATATATTATAAGAAGATTTTAGAATAGTATTAAATAAAAACACATAAAATATTTACAAGAATTAAAGTTATTTATGTAAGAGCCGTGATAATGGCTCTGTGGCAGGTTTAAATGCAATTAAATAAAAGATAGCTATGGATTTTACTTGTGTGTGAATTCATTTATTACTTTAGATTTTTATGCTGTCTAAAGGCAAGAAATTATACCTTACAGCAGGCTTATAGCAGCTTTTGATGAAAAAACCTCAAAGACAGTGTACAGCGTACAGCGTACACTGTAACATACCTCTTTCAAAGCTTTATTCAGCAATTGGTTATGAATAACAAAATGCTCAGCTAGGTAAATGCTGATGACCATAATGAGAATATCGTTGTAACTCCATATAAATGTCGCTTGGATGTTCAATATCTGAAAATAAATACCCGGACTTTACACAATATTTCAGACCAATAGGTATGTAATTGATTCAGTGGTTCTATCGTTAAGTGAATACAAATCTGTGGTTAAGTGTTTGTTTTACAAAACCAAGTCAGAGGCTTATCAAAGTCGGTTTTAAACTCTGACACCAGGATTCTTTCAGTCGTTTTTTGATCCAAGAACTTACATGACTTATAATTAGTGTTTCTGTACCCGAAGTAGAAAATACGACCCTATTATGTACAAAGACTTCAGATGAAAGAAGGGTAGGTACAGTCCGGAAGGCGTAAGCTGAGCTCTGCATTTGTGTGAGTAATCACCAAAAGTAGAGTCAGACCAAAAACTCTTAAAAATAAATTTGACACTTGACACGTCTTTATCGTTCATGTTTTAAAAATAACTGTTTAAATTACAAAATATTTCTATTACATGGCTATTTAAAGGGTTTCGTATTCTTCGTTTACTTTTGTTTGCAGCCATTTCACTAATAAATCGGACACAAGAACAAAATATTAAGAATTAAATACGTCACACTGCTACCAGTACAAGGGTGAAGTGTGACAGGTGCGCGGCGGAGATGCGCCGCGCTATAAGCCGATGTCACACCTACACTATCTATGTGCACTCACACAAATGCAAAGCTCAGCTTAGGCCTCGCGAACTGTACTTGAAATTTCTTAAAATGTTGCTAGGATTTAGTTAGAAAGAATCGAGTTCTAATATCTTCCATGCTGAATTAGGAGAAAAGGAAAAACAGAGAATATCAAGGATCGGTATATCGGTCAAGGAATAAGGCGAAAATCTTAGCAATCACGTAAACAGACGTGCATCCTCTGATTACGTGATTGCTTAGATTTTCGCTAACTAACAACTTGTCACTATTTTAATTTCACTTTCCACCTTTACGCTCACTGTCATGATAAGCGTGGCCCTTGGCTTTTCTGACTTTGGGCTCCATCTGCCTTATAGGGGATACGTGTTAATATGTATGTATAAGATCTAACAAAATGACTATTTCCTTGTCCTAGTTCAAAATTTTCATAAAGATTTACAACTTATGGAACAGTTATATCCCAACAGTCGGGATATATGCTTGTAAACATATAATGTAAAACAAAGCTTGTTCGAAGGTCTTTTATATAGGTGCAAATATCTAGGCATAGAATCCTAAAGTACTTACTTCTACTACAATTCCTTTCCACATGCTGTAAGAAGTGTAGTCAAAGATCCAAGGTTTGTCATGATGGAAGAACGTCTCAGCAATGTTGTTATTGTCACAGGATTTTGCTACAGTGTACCCGTACAGGACAGATAAGAGATGTTCCACTAAAAGACAGATGAAATTAAGTAAATTATTAAAGTTTGGTCAAAATTCCAAAATATTGACTGTTTTTTACTAACATACGATTTTTTTTTTAAATTTTGATATTAATTTTCGACTGATTGCATACCTATATAAAAATAAAAAAACCTAATTGCTATTTTTGACAGTTTACGTCTGCCATAGTACGGATTTGCTGACGCTAGCTTAGAGACGCTGACTGAGACTGAGCTGACGTTACATAGCTTGAGACACTTCGGAGAAGAATACGAAGGTTTTTGGTGGGAAGTCAAGGGGTTCAGTTGTCGTTTGCCTTATACAATTTTGCAAATTGATTTAAGTGGACTTTATAATATGAAATTGGTGTAGTTTGGTGTTATAAATGCTCGTGCTCGAGAAAAATTTGTGAAATAGTTAAAGTAGACTGTTAAATGGACTCGTATAGATTTGTCGCCAAAATCTCCCACGAGGCTGCCAAAGAACATACGCCATCTTTGATGCCACATACCGTACAACACCAATACTTAGTATCTCATTATACTGGATATTGGCAGAATCACTGAAATCTCGGTGGAAGCCATAATTAAAAAAGAAAGAAAGAAAAAGAATACGAATCTCATGGCACTTGCATATTTCAAAATCAATCAAATCGTTCAAACCCCAAGAGAATGGTGACTTCGACATTATCCGAAATCTCACAAATTTTTCACGTGAATTCTGACCCAATTTACTTCATTTGAAAACAGACTAACTGCAACCGGTGTCGAATACCAGCACTTTTTTGTTTGGAACACAGTATCAAAGGTAAAAAGGAAAAGAATCGAGGCATGCGAGCAGAGCTATGTATTGCGTTTTTTTTTTTTACAGCGCTATATATTGTTAGCTTTTTTGCCCGATTCTGCTACCCAGAAGGAGTCTTATGTTTTTTGCACGTATGTGGTAGTAGTATTTAATACTCATAATATGATTTATTTGGGGGCGCCTTGTCTCACATAACTTTTTAACTCCTATTATCCGTAGTTCGAATTTTGTTTTCATACAATTTTACATCCTAATGATCACTCTTCATATTTTTTGTTAATAATAATGACTGTACTTCATAATCATCGGAATTCATAATATCACAATTCATACATTTTGTTTCTACTAATATTTGTTTTCATATACTTTTAAATCTTAGCGTTATTTGTCTATAAGAGTGCGAAAGCGACTGGTTTGGATACACGACTTGGTAACAGAAGGTAGGTGAGGTTATGGTTACGCATAAACCATTATACGAGCTAGCGAGCGCAACGAGCGAGCGACGACCTGGGTGCGAAAGCAACAGGTTTGGCTACACGACTTGGTAACAGAAAGAAGGTTAGGATATGGTTACACATAGACCACCAAATAAATTATGAGTAAAATTATGAGTTGAAACATTTCTTAGTAATGACAGTATGAATAAAAAAAATATGACTACTGATTGTTATGAAGAAAAAAGTAATGAAATAAAATATTATGGGTTGAAAAATTTCTTAGTATTGACAGTATGAATATGAAAAATGAGTGTTATGAGTTCCGATATTAGTTATAAAAAAATTTTAACAAAAAAAATATGAAGAAAAACATAATTAAGAGTGATTACATTAGACAAATAGGTAGTGAAAAAAATTATAGGAGTAAGATTTTTATGTGAGTCAATATAGACCCGATTTATTTACTTAATATTTAAAGCGCCACAATTTTCGAAAATACTACCAGGACTACGATTAGAAGAGAAAATACAGACCGCTTACATATAACTCGTAGTTTTAGAAATTACTGGAGATTTCACAGAAACTAATGCAGGATCAGATTCAAAATTTTATTTGCGTTATTTTTCGTACAATACTTTAATAAAACCCCATTCCTTAAAATGGGTGTCTCAGCCTGTCAATATGATCACCTTTTCATAGAGAAATAAATGACGGAAATAGTTTTTTTTTTCAAATTTTTGGACCTGTCTTTCATATAGCCAGGCTTAGTCGCCCCCTTACAGGATGGACCAGGGTTTTATTAACATATTGTATTCTGGTTAAAATATCTGTATTACGATTTTTCCCAACTGCAGTGATTAAATATAAAATGCAACAGTGGATTTCTTGTGGCTGAGATACCAATCATAACGATCACTTAGGACTTTGGTAAACGGGTAGAGTAAACGGTATAGTAGATGTTAATGTGCTTATTTTGTTATCAAGAGTAGATGACAAGGACTTACTTTTCTACTGGTTAGCAGCAGAGTACCGTCTACTCTACTATTTACGTAGGCTTTAAACTTACATGCATTCCTATCTAAAGTTACAGAAATAATGCTTTACAATAAATTACCTAAAGCCGAAATAAGTATTGAGAACAAGGTGACGTTGCAGTAAAATGGTATGTTCCTCTTGATTGGTGGTAAGGATCTCTCTATTTCTTCCACCCTCACCATTAGTTTGGGCCACGATCGTCCGATGTTTGCTAATATTATCAGCGAAACTAGACTCAAAGTGTAGAACAGAAAGTTGGCTGAAACAAAAAGAAATATTATTACAAAACTAAACAACGGGGCCGGTGTTTATAAAAGACATTTTATACATATATATTTGTTTATGTTTTTAATTCCCGACTAAATTGAGAGGTGACATCAAGAATATTTAAAACATTACCCCAAAACACATAAAAAATATGTGTAAATTTTAATTGTTTTAAGAGGGACCTTCCCCAACCGACTATCGTCAACGCGAGCATGGTCGAAAAGCTTGTTCCGTCCAGCGCAATGCCAGATAAAGAGGCAAAGCGAAAAGAGCCCCTCGCCCTCGTCTCCCGCACACCTCTTACTGCCACATGGTAACAAGCTAGTGGGTACGCGAAGACATTGAACGAAAAATAGTGTGCGGAAATTTAATTAAACTTGTTTCAAGAAATACGTGTTTATTAGTAAGCCTTACAAGTTTATGAAAAAAACGTTGTACGTCTAGATTCTCCATTACATTTGCAAGGTTTCTAAATAAATATTTTCTTTACTGTTACAATTAATGAGTACATTATAACAGTCCAAAGTTAACATAAAATTTGTGCAAGAAAGCGGATTTTTAGAGGCTAATACTGAAGTTGTTTCTCCAAATTTTGATTTTTCGTTTTGATAGAAACCTAGATATAGTGCACAAGATACCTATTAGTTGGAAAGCTTCAAAGAAAGATTTGTTACACTGCCATAATCACGTACGAGCGTTTGTATGGAAAGATAGACGGGTTGGCCGCCCTTAAACGTCCATTGTGTAAGTGGTTGGTCAAAAAATGCTATTATAGTGTCAAAGAATATTTAGATAAACAATCACTAGTATTAATTTGAAAACTTTATTTTATTAATATGTAAAATACGGGTCACTCACGTATGAAGTCAGCTACAGGCCGACATGTTTCAACCTCATCCGGAGGTCTTCCTCAGGGCGAATGTGAACCGAGACGCGCGCACGAAGTCGTCCCAGTCCTGTAGCTGACTTCATACGTGAGTGACTCGTATTTTACATATTAATAATGTTAACATCTCACGTTAGTTTTAATAAAAAAAAACGTTATTTTATGTGTATTGACCTTATTTTGTCTGTTGCATTTCAGGAGCAACTAATGTGTGAAACTACAATATTGTACCACCATTGTATGAACTACATCTAACGCAATAAATATCATTTAATTTAATTTCGTTTCATTTCAAACAAAAATACCTGCCAATACACACTGGAGCAGTGCGGTGGTGAGAGTTTTTCAGGTAGTAAAAAAAATACATCACAGCCCCAAGAGTCCAGTCACTCTAATTGCTATTTGTACAAGTGGTGATGGGTGTAACGATGATGGAGTCAAAGGTATTAAAAATCCTCACTTAGATCCAGTGGTTGAAAGTCGTATGGAATAGGGAGGCATGAACGCTTATGGGGGAAATCTTTGCAGGTCAGTGAGGATTACTTTACCTAATAAAAAGAATAATAATTATACACTTTGTATGAATGTACTTACTGAAGTTAGTCAACGAAAATTTGCTTTTTAGAAGCCAATATAAACTCATGACGAACATTACACTCTGCCCGGCCAAACTGGCAAAATATAGCAACGCATACGGCGAAAGAAGAGTAAACCTGAAAATATTGTATGCGATATGTTAATAGAACCATCTCCGATCCCTAAAGGAGCATCTCAGCCCGGCCATTTATTACTAAACTTATAGATGTAATGTTAGATATTAAAAAAAAATGCCTATACAATAGTGTTCAACCGGCTAGGCAAATGTATGAAAATTTTAAAGTTTTTTTTTTAATTGACTGAAATGTGATAAGTGAGGCAAGAAAAATGAAGCAATACATTTGTAGATTTGTTTTTTATACGCCGCTCTGCTCCTTTGCACAGCTCTCGTAAAAAAAAAAACAAATAATTCTTACTCATATTTTCTCGACACGAATTAAAATCAGAATAGAGACAGGCTAAAGAAAAGGTACATAGAGTGTGTGAAGGAGGATATGGGGAAAAAAAAGGTAACGAGAGAGATGGCTCAAGATAGAGCAAAATGTTAGAAACTTACATACTGTCCCGACCCCACATAAAGTGGGATAAGGTGAGGAAGAAGAAGAATCAAAAATAGAAGAAAGAAAATTTGACCTCAAATGTTTACTGTGAGTCGTGCTGAGTCCTCTCAAGGGTAACAAGCCCAACATGCGTCCAGTTTGCAGCGCCCGGCGTATAGCACAGTGGAAACCATTTAGTTCAGGCTTAGCTACTTCAAGACGGCCTTCCAGATCTCGTAGGTTTCGTGTTTTTAATTGCTGTATTAGAAGCATTGTTTTTATATAAAGATCTGAAAGAAAAAGAAACTTATCATTGCTAAGCTGTCGTTTTAATACAAGCGCAGCGTAGATATAGACACCCACACACCAGTTAGACAGACGACCTTACCAAGGTCGCAGGAAGACACTGGATGCGAGCCGCTTCCCACTAGTCGTATTGGAATTTTTTCAGGGAAGGTCTATGTCCAACGGGGACTTCTTGTAGCTGAATTAAAGATGATTATGAGGTCGTTATATTATTAGATTTATAATGCTAATCTCATAGCTCTGATTGAGATAAAAATACAGAAAATTTATATAAAAATACTTATGTGATATTGTTTATCTTTTCTGCTCCACTTTAAACAATTGTTGGTCTAATATACACCGTATAATGTGTAACCTTACCATATTCTCGAAAGTAGGTACCTAAAGTGATGAACTTCGTTAAGAACATTACTCGAAATATGACAAAATATAGCCTTCAGCTTTAGCAGTTTTGTATAGAGAATCCAATTTTTGTGTCATAATTGTCATAATTCGACCTATTTTCCTTTGCTTTACTTGGAAAAAGTTGTTCAGTATAATCAGTAAGGGTTGGTTCAGGAATATAGCAAGGTTACAGATTTCCATGGTATGTAATGGAAAATAATGGGATATTTTAATGATATAAAGTCAAAAAAAGGAGGTGGAATAATATACTGCAATAGACAAATTTTTCAGTTCAAGTTATTTTAATTATACTTCTTTTCATATCATTATAGTGGATTTAATCCTTAGGAACACAAGCTAAACAAAGCTTATTAACATCAAAGAGACCTCTCCAACCCGTCTGGCCAGCGTGGAGAGTGTAGGCTAAATCCTCTGACTAGACTAGAAAACCTGATGATGATGATGATGATGATGAACACATAATAAATCTGCAGAAAATATACAATAAGTCGTTGAAACAATCTTTGATGTAAAGTCTTATACATACATACAGATATAGCCCTGTTAAAGAATTTATTAGTAGGAATTTTCCAAAATTTATGCTGTAGTTGTTATCGTTGTCAACAAAGATGAGTGTCCCATAGACTGAGTGGTGTTAGATTTGCTACACAATTTATCAACAGGCCGTTTTGTTGACTTAGGTCAAATAGATTAAATAAACAGTGGTTACGTAAATCAAAGGTTTCCAAACTTTTTCGTGATAAACATTTATTAATCGAGCGAGTGCGAAGTGGCTCTGCTTCAGCTTGGGCGAAAATTGTTTAGTATGGCTGTGCAGCCGTGCAGTGTTTTCATCTACAATTTGCATTTGTCAACTAATTCTCATTTGTAGATTTTTCTTTTATATTCTGGCTTACCTGTCATAGAACTCGCGTGATCTACATTCGCGGCGTTCACAGCCTCTAGTCATGTTTTGTGACTCGTCGCAATTTTATTATTAAGACAAGATGTTATATTGTACTTTGTTGTGGTTGCGTTGCAAAGCTGTGCACGCCAGGAAGCCATTTTCACATTCCTCAGACCACATTTCCTAAATCAGTGACAGTTTGTAAATTACATCGATCAGAACAGTACCGACAAAAAAAAAACCTTATTATTAAACGCGTTGCTTTTTTTTCTCACAATACTCATTACTGTTGTAAGAGTAAGACGCATAGAAATCCAGTCTTTTTAAAATCATTATTAAATGCAATGTCGGGAATTAACGCGAAAACATACCGTTTTTCTCCAGACGTTTCGGCCGGGTTACACCGACCGTGGTCACTGGAAAATTTTTTGTTGGCGTAGTTAAGGCGTTACACTTACTCAATCAGTGTTTGTGCATGCAGTGTTTGTCTATAAAAGATTGTATAATTAGTAAACTTTTTACTAGGTTTGCTTTTATTTAAATGTTATATTGTAACAATTGATGACGAACCAAATAAATAAAATAAAAAAAGAATCAGTTCACACCCAGCGAGACGAGTGAAGCCAGCGAGAATTGTTTCCTCTCTTTTTACAACGAACTAAATGAGCGATACGGCCGAAGAAATCTGATAAAGCTTACTCGCTTGTAGAGAGAGCTAGCTAGAGCTCTCTCGGTGTGAACCATATCGTCTAGCTTAGGTTGAAAGGCTAGGCTAGGTAGTGAACCATCCTTCTTTATAATTTACGAATGTCAATACCACAAAACCGATAGTAAAATCAAATCTGATATTAATTCTGCAATAACTCAATAAGGGTAAAGGACTGTTTATAAGGTTATATGTACACACTGATAAATAATAATCAGAGTCATAAATCTTCTTATTTTCTTATAGAAAGAATGATAATATGTATGTATGTATGAATAGTAGATCCGTTAAGGTTCCGCTAAAATCCTTAAATTACTGTTGTATGAGTAAGGCGCATAAAAATCCAGTCTATTTAAAATCGGTTCACACCGAGCGAGGCGAGTGAAGCCAGCGAAAATTGTTTCCTCTCTTTTTACAACGAACTATATGAGCGATACGGCCGAAGATATCTGAGAAAGCTTGCTAGCTAGCTAGCTAGCTCTCTCGGTGTGAACCATATCGTCTATTCAAATTCAAAATTGCTTAATTTTTCTCTCCAATCTATATATATACCCACAAATACAAATTTTGGTACAAATTGTATACTTATGATATGATTGTGAGAGACTGGTGTCTGAACTAAGCAAAGCTAGCTTAGTTTGAAAGGCTAGGCTAGGTAGTGAACTATCCTTCTTTATAATTTACGAATGTCAATATCACAAAACCGATAGTAAAATGAAAATGAAAAAAAAATGAAAGTATATTTATTTCCCAAAAAAAAATTGATACAGCTGTTTTTTAAAACACATGTTAACATAATTATTATTATATAATCCGTAACACAATTTCTTGCGTATCCATACTAGGCAGAGCCTCTATTATGGATACATAAATGGAATTACAAAAAAATCTAAAGTTTGCATCGCTAGTTAGGAAAAAAAAATAAATCAACTCTGATATTAATTCTGCAATAACTCAATAAGGGTAAAGGACTGTTTTTAAGATTATATGTACACACTGATGAATAATAATCAGAGTCATATTTCTTCTCATTTTCTTTCTACTCGGGATCCCTATATTACAGGATGAATAGAAGGCGTGATAATATGTATGTATGTATAAATAGTAGATCCGTTAAGGTTCCGCTAAAATCCTTAAATTTTTCTTGCTGTCATGAACTAACGGATCTAATATCAACCCTGAGGGATGAAAACATTGTTAACCACTGGCGTAGGCGGTGGTTCATTTGATAAGGGGTGCTGATCAATATTTGTGTTACTGACGTGTCGTTGTCTAGTAAGAAGTTTTGAAAGATTTGACGTTTTCTAGTGTTTACTTATATAGGGCTGTCCCAAATACGGTAGTTGCCTAATGTTAAGATTATATAAAATTTGTTTCTAATGAGATTAATTTCTATCTAAAAACACTATAAAGAACACTTTTAATTTGATATCGATTCGTTAAGTGATCTTAAAGCTTCTTTAAAGTTGGGTGAATAGGACCATTTTTTAAAGTATGAAAATCTTTAATTACAATTATATTGTATTTTAATCTGCAAAATTTATAGCAACTTTTATTATGAAACCATTACCATAAACGAAATATTTCGTATAGCTACCATACAAAGTTCTCACGCCATCCATATAAAATACAAGCTTGTGACGTCACAAATATGTAGGCATTTCAGCAGCGCGTTTTCACGTCTAAAAATTTACGTCTAAAAACATGTGTCTTTAAAACTTTTATAACTGAAAGAGTTTTTTGTTTAGAAATGTATTTCTGTCACTATTGTGTTTATTTTTGGCAGGTCTTTACATAGCAACATGAAAAAAATTTTAGTTAACATGCCCATTAACGCAAGATTTTCAGTATTTATTTGATTAAAAATCTTACGTTAACTTTGGGACATTATAAGGTATAGTCTCCCGCAAGAGTCATTATATAATTTTCAAAAAAGTGATATGTAGTTACAGATGTTATTTGAAAAATAACGACAATTTCAACCTAATGTATGTAACATAAGGTTAATTAATGATTTTAATAAATATTTATTCTTTTCTAATCAGTGCCATCGATTTTTACCTTTAGGCTATGTACGGAATTTTATCAACATTTCAAGAATAAACCATGACTTAAGAAAATGCTAATTACAAACTCGGGCAAGATATTTACAAGGATCGTAAGCTGAAGTGACCGCAAAAACTATGTGGTTATAATATCCTCTATGCAACGATATGCTGATTACAATGTGCTTGGCCTAGAAACATGATTTCCAATTTCCTTAATTTAGCCTATAAGACCGTGTTTTTGCAATTTTTGTTTCCATCTACTACGAAAAGAATAAAAATGAGACAATTGTAGCGTATGTACGGTTTTTTTTTCTAATCTTCTTGTAACATCTGAACAGAAAAGCAATATTTCATTGTTTCGCCGACAATAGAAAGAAAACGTTGTGTTTTTTTTAATAATCCTATACGCATGTCAACACTTCTCGAGGCGTATTAATTTTACCCCTCCTTTTCTAACCTCACCCCCTTCACACAGAATTCCGTGTTCATATCGTAATGTATACGAAAAGTAATTTCTTAAAGGGCATTATAAAGCGACGAATAAGTTAGGTACCTGATTTAATCATTATCCGACCAAAATAAGTCAGCTAAACTTGACGAGCTCCGTGGCGCAGTGGTTACCACGTCATCCTGCGACACGGGGGTCCCGGGTCTGATCCCCGTTTAGGTCATGTTGGAAAACGATCTTTTTCAGAGTGACCTGGGTCTTGGATGTTTATCTATATAAGTATATATATAAAATATAGTATTGTTCATTTAGTATCCTGCGACACAATTTCACAACTTACTGTGGGGCTAGCTCAATTTGTGTGATATGTCCTATATATTTATTTTTTTATTATTTATTTATTACTTTGATGTTTTCTCAGCTTTCTTTTTCAATACGTTTTAGTCAGAAAATGGTTTAAACTAGCTATTGTTCTAAAGTTAGTCCTATAAGTCCTATAAGACTGACTATGTTTTAGTTTTGTTACAAGTAGGCACTTGCACTTACCGATTTTTCAAACATTTTTAACAAGTCCAATACCTATACTGACTACCATACTTCCATAGCAGAAAAGCATGGTAAGGAAATCTCCGAGCTATTTTATGCTGCTAAGCCATCCATGCTTAACGGGATACCTACATTTTTCAAGGTCTAGTGCTGACCCAATTTTACATATATTATTCTAAGAAAAACTCAGATGTTAATAAAATTTTTGGTGTAATACCCTATATAAATATTTCAACAATTTTTTGAACATTAAAGCGAAAATTTTAAAAACAAAGTGTCGAAATGCTTATTTGGCAATACTTGTTTAAACCTTAATTGCATTATTTCACCTCGCAATTGCTGTAGATATAACCATGTTCCTAGCTACTCTAAATATGCACAAAAAAGTCCCATAAAAGGCGAATTCTTTCTTTCAAGCGACACGCAATTTATTTGGTTCGAGCCAGGAATTTCAAATCACAAACGACTTATCTACAGAGCACAGTCAGATACAAAATAATAGCTTTGACTCATTGTGACATCAATCTTGCATTTTAAGAAATGTAGAAAGAGAAAAATCTGTGGAGGTTAACTTACTTTTTGCGTTCCATTCAGAAGTCGAATTTCCAAACTGTTAAAAGAGTTACCTAGTTGAATAATAGTTTACTATATCCAAAACATTTGAAATATAAATATATGTAACAATAAAGTAGAATACTTTTTCGGCGTATTAAAAGACGAGGAAACTGTTGGTTGTATATACAGCTTCAAGTACATCAATTTTTATTAAAACATACTAAATAAACAGAATAAGTGCCTGATCTCGAAAAATCTACAGAAAAACGTCAAGTCTGAACGTAAAACTGGCTAAATTCTTTCTCAGATTTTCCGCCAAGTGAGGTACAATTTATATGGTTCGAGCCAGGAATTTCAAATTACAAACGACTTATCTACAGAGCACAGTCAGATACTAAATAATAGCTTTGACTCGTCATGACATCAATCTTGCATTTAAAGAAATGTAGAAAGAAAAAAATCTGTGAAGGTTAACTTACTTTTTGCATTCCATTCAGAAGTCGAATTTCCAAACTGTCAAAAGAGATACCTAGTTGAATAATAGTTTTACTATATCCAAAATATTTGAAACTAGCTGTTACCCGCGGCTTCGCCCGCGTGAATTATAGCCTATGTCCTTCTCAGTACTCTAACCTATGTGTATGCAAAATTTCATGATGATCGGTTAAGTAGATACTCGTAGGGCGTGAAAGCGTAACAAAGAAACAAACAAACAAACTCACTTTCGCATTTACTCGTATAATATTGTATTAGGATTTTATTCTGATTCTAGTGTTTACGGCAAAAGCAAATAAGTTCATCATCTATGAAAATTTTAACTGTATAGTAATCACGGTTTATGAGGAGAGGTATTTGAGGAGCCCGATGGTCCAGTGGGTGTGAGCTCTATGAGCGCTTACGTATGTTAAGGAACCCCTGGTGCAGTCCCTACTTGGATGGGTGACCGCAAGTGGCATAAAAATATCTCAAGCTCCTCCGTGCTTCGGAAGGCACGTTAAGCCGTTGGTAGCAGCTGTCATCATTGATGTCAGTCGTTTAGCTATGTCAGATGCCTTAAGGCAGCTTGAAATATCGCTGACACCAGTGTTGGCTATTTACACATACGAATAACCAAACAAACAACGGTTTATGTATGATGGTGACACACGGACATTGAAATCTCGTAAATAGGATCTCGTTTTTACGCTTTAGACATGGAACCCTAAAAACCTTGATATTGAAATATGGATTTCAATTCTCAATTAATATTTGGCATATTCGCTTCCTAGCTAAGTCTCTGTGTATTTTATTCTGGTCATTTTCAACATCGCGTTCCACAAACATAGATATTTTTCCACATCAGCACTTAAATCTTGATTTCACTCATTTTCGTCAAGAACGTAGGTTCCTAAAATACAACAAACACGTGTGCAGCGTACGGCGGCGGACGGTAAACTGACGCGAATTTCTCATACTCATAGTGTGCGGCCTAGTACAAAATGTATGGAAAACACGCCTTCCGCAATTTCTATCAGAAAAAATTCTGACGTCCGGCTGAAGTGCCATCCGGCGGGCATCAGAAACGGACGACACGTTAGAATTTTTCTAACAGTGTGCGGGAGCTAATACAAAATGTATGCACGGAGTGCCTTCCGGCGAGCGTCAGAATTTTTCTAACAGAAATTTCTGATAATATGCGGCCGCTCCTTACCTGCGCTATTGAAATCAAAAGTAGCCTATGTCCTTCCTCAGGCTATAGCCTCTCTGTGTGGCAAATTTCGTTTTAATCTGTTCAGCCGTTTTAGTTTTGGCCACCCATCCTAATTAGAACCATGGTTAGAGTTGCTTAACCTGCGTTATCGTAATTAAAAGTAGCTCACCTCCTGTCTTAGGCTATAGCCTATCTGTGTGCCCAATTTCGTTTTTATCTGTTTAGCCGTTTTAGTTGTGGCCACCCATCCTTATTATAACCATGGTTAGAGTTGCTTAACCTAAGTTATCGAAATCAGAAGTAGCCAGTGCCCTTTCTCGGGCTATAGCCTATCTGTGTGCCAAATTTCGTTTTAATCGGTTCAGCCGTTTTAGTTTTGGCCACCCATCCTAATTAGAACCATGGTTAGAGTTGCTTTACCTGCATGATCGTAACTAAAAGTAGCCCACGTCCTTTCTTAGACTATAGCCTATCTGTGTGCCAAATTTCGTTTGTATCTGTTCAGCCGTTTTAGTTTTGGCCACCCATCCTAATTAGAACCATGGTTAGAGTTGCTTAACCTGCGTTATCGTAATTAAAAGTAGCTCACCTCCTGTCTTAGGCTATAGCCTATCTGTGTGCCCAATTTCGTTTTTATCTGTTTAGCCGTTTTAGTTGTGGCCACCCATCCTTATTAGAACCATGGTTAGAGTTGCTTAACCTACGTTATCGAAATCAGAAGTAGCCAGTGCCCTTTCTCGGGCTATAGCCTATCTGTGTGCCAAATTTCGTTTTAATCGGTTCAGCCGTTTTAGTTTTGGCCACCCATCCTAATTAGAACCATGGTTAGAGTTGCTTAACCTGCATGATCGTAACTAAAAGTAGCCTACGTCCTTTCTTAGGCTATAGCCTCTCTGTGTGCCAAATTTCGTTTTAATTGGTTCAGCCGTTTTAGTTTTGGCCACCCATCCTAATTAGAACCATGGTTAGAGTTGCTTAACCTGCATGATCGTAACTAAAAGTAGCCTACGTCCTTTCTTAGGCTATAGCCTATCTGTGTGCCAAATTTCGTTTTAATCTGTTCAGCCGTTTTGGTTTTGGCCACCCATCCTAATTAGAACCATGGTTAGAGTTGCTTAACTTGCGTTATCGTAATTAAAAGTAGCCCACGTCCTTTCTTAGGCTATAGCCTCTCTGTGTGGCAAATTTCGTTTTAATCTGTTCAGCCGTTTTAGTTTTGGCCACCCATCCTAATTAGAACCATGGTTAGAGTTGCTTAACCTGCGTTATCGTAATTAAAAGTAGCTCACCTCCTGTCTTAATTGTCGAAATTGGGCACACAGATAGGCTATAGCCTATCTGTGTGCCCAATTTCGTTTTTATCTGTTTAGCCGTTTTAGTTTTGGCCACCCATCCTTATTAGAACCATGGTTAGAGTTGCTTAACCTACGTTATCGAAATCAGAAGTAGCCAGTGCCCTTTCTCGGGCTATAGCCTATCTGTGTGCCAAATTTCGTTTTAATCGGTTCAGCCGTTTTAGTTTTGGCCACCCATCCTAATTAGAACCATGGTTAGAGTTGCTTAACCTGCATGATCGTAACTAAAAGTAGCCTACGTCCTTTCTTAGGCTATAGCCTCTCTGTGTGCCAAATTTCGTTTTAATTGGTTCAGCCGTTTTAGTTTTGGCCACCCATCCTAATTAGAACCATGGTTAGAGTTGCTTAACCTGCATGATCGTAACTAAAAGTAGCCTACGTCCTTTCTTAGGCTATAGCCTCTCTGTGTGGCAAATTTCGTTTTAATCTGTTCAGCCGTTTTAGTTTTGGCCACCCATCCTAATTAGAACCATGGTTAGAGTTGCTTAACCTGCATTATCGTAACTAAAAGTAGCCTACGTCCTTTCTTAGGCTATAGCCTCTCTGTGTGCCAAATTTCGTTTTAATCTGTTCAGCCGTTTTAGTATTGGCCACCCATCCTAATTAGAACCATGGTAAGAGTTGCTTAACCTGCATTATCGTAACTAAAAGTAGCCGACGTCCTTTCTTAGGCTATAGCCTCTCTGTGTGCCAAATTTCGTTTTAATTGGTTCAGCCGTTTTAGTTTTGGCCACCCATCCTAATTAGAACCATGGTTAGAGTTGCTTAACCTACGTTATCGAAATCAAAAGTGGCCAGTGCCCTTTCTCGGGCTATAGCCTATCTGTGTGCCAAATTTCGTTTTAATCGGTTCAGCCGTTTTAGTTTTGGCCACCCATCCTAATTAGAACCATGGTTAGAGTTGCTTAACCTGCGTTATCGTAACTAAAAGTAGCCCACGTCCTTTCTTAGGCTATAGCCTCTCTGTGTGCCAAATTTCGTTTTAATCGGTTCAGCCGTTTTAGTTTTGGCCACCCATCCTAATTAGAACCATGGTTAGAGTTGCTTAACCTACGTTATCGAAATCAAAAGTGGCCAGTGCCCTTTCTCGGGCTATAGCCTATCTGTGTGCCAAATTTCGTTTTAATCGGTTCAGCCGTTTTAGTTTTGGCCACCCATCCTAATTAGAACCATGGTTAGAGTTGCTTAACCTGCATGATCGTAACTAAAAGTAGCCTACGTCCTTTCTTAGGCTATAGCCTCTCTGTGTGCCAAATTTCGTTTTAATTGGTTCAGCCGTTTTAGTTTTGGCCACCCATCCTAATTAGAACCATGGTTAGAGTTGCTTAACCTGCATGATCGTAACTAAAAGTAGCCTACGTCCTTTCTTAGGCTATAGCCTCTCTGTGTGGCAAATTTCGTTTTAATCTGTTCAGCCGTTTTAGTTTTGGCCACCCATCCTAATTAGAACCATGGTTAGAGTTGCTTAACCTGCATTATCGTAACTAAAAGTAGCCTACGTCCTTTCTTAGGCTATAGCCTCTCTGTGTGCCAAATTTCGTTTTAATCTGTTCAGCCGTTTTAGTATTGGCCACCCATCCTAATTAGAACCATGGTAAGAGTTGCTTAACCTGCATTATCGTAACTAAAAGTAGCCGACGTCCTTTCTTAGGCTATAGCCTCTCTGTGTGCCAAATTTCGTTTTAATTGGTTCAGCCGTTTTAGTTTTGGCCACCCATCCTAATTAGAACCATGGTTAGAGTTGCTTAACCTACGTTATCGAAATCAAAAGTGGCCAGTGCCCTTTCTCGGGCTATAGCCTATCTGTGTGCCAAATTTCGTTTTAATCGGTTCAGCCGTTTTAGTTTTGGCCACCCATCCTAATTAGAACCATGGTTAGAGTTGCTTAACCTGCGTTATCGTAATTAAAAGTAGCTCACCTCCTGTCTTAGGCTATAGCCTATCTGTGTGCCCAATTTCGTTTTTATCTGTTTAGCCGTTTTAGTTGTGGCCACCCATCCTTATTATAACCATGGTTAGAGTTGCTTAACCTAAGTTATCGAAATCAGAAGTAGCCAGTGCCCTTTCTCGGGCTATAGCCTATCTGTGTGCCAAATTTCGTTTTAATCGGTTCAGCCGTTTTAGTTTTGGCCACCCATCCTAATTAGAACCATGGTTAGAGTTGCTTTACCTGCATGATCGTAACTAAAAGTAGCCCACGTCCTTTCTTAGACTATAGCCTATCTGTGTGCCAAATTTCGTTTGTATCTGTTCAGCCGTTTTAGTTTTGGCCACCCATCCTAATTAGAACCATGGTTAGAGTTGCTTAACCTGCGTTATCGTAATTAAAAGTAGCTCACCTCCTGTCTTAGGCTATAGCCTATCTGTGTGCCCAATTTCGTTTTTATCTGTTTAGCCGTTTTAGTTGTGGCCACCCATCCTTATTAGAACCATGGTTAGAGTTGCTTAACCTACGTTATCGAAATCAGAAGTAGCCAGTGCCCTTTCTCGGGCTATAGCCTATCTGTGTGCCAAATTTCGTTTTAATCGGTTCAGCCGTTTTAGTTTTGGCCACCCATCCTAATTAGAACCATGGTTAGAGTTGCTTAACCTGCATGATCGTAACTAAAAGTAGCCTACGTCCTTTCTTAGGCTATAGCCTCTCTGTGTGCCAAATTTCGTTTTAATTGGTTCAGCCGTTTTAGTTTTGGCCACCCATCCTAATTAGAACCATGGTTAGAGTTGCTTAACCTGCATGATCGTAACTAAAAGTAGCCTACGTCCTTTCTTAGGCTATAGCCTATCTGTGTGCCAAATTTCGTTTTAATCTGTTCAGCCGTTTTGGTTTTGGCCACCCATCCTAATTAGAACCATGGTTAGAGTTGCTTAACTTGCGTTATCGTAATTAAAAGTAGCCCACGTCCTTTCTTAGGCTATAGCCTCTCTGTGTGGCAAATTTCGTTTTAATCTGTTCAGCCGTTTTAGTTTTGGCCACCCATCCTAATTAGAACCATGGTTAGAGTTGCTTAACCTGCGTTATCGTAATTAAAAGTAGCTCACCTCCTGTCTTAATTGTCGAAATTGGGCACACAGATAGGCTATAGCCTATCTGTGTGCCCAATTTCGTTTTTATCTGTTTAGCCGTTTTAGTTTTGGCCACCCATCCTTATTAGAACCATGGTTAGAGTTGCTTAACCTACGTTATCGAAATCAGAAGTAGCCAGTGCCCTTTCTCGGGCTATAGCCTATCTGTGTGCCAAATTTCGTTTTAATCGGTTCAGCCGTTTTAGTTTTGGCCACCCATCCTAATTAGAACCATGGTTAGAGTTGCTTAACCTGCATGATCGTAACTAAAAGTAGCCTACGTCCTTTCTTAGGCTATAGCCTCTCTGTGTGCCAAATTTCGTTTTAATTGGTTCAGCCGTTTTAGTTTTGGCCACCCATCCTAATTAGAACCATGGTTAGAGTTGCTTAACCTGCATGATCGTAACTAAAAGTAGCCTACGTCCTTTCTTAGGCTATAGCCTCTCTGTGTGGCAAATTTCGTTTTAATCTGTTCAGCCGTTTTAGTTTTGGCCACCCATCCTAATTAGAACCATGGTTAGAGTTGCTTAACCTGCATTATCGTAACTAAAAGTAGCCTACGTCCTTTCTTAGGCTATAGCCTCTCTGTGTGCCAAATTTCGTTTTAATCTGTTCAGCCGTTTTAGTATTGGCCACCCATCCTAATTAGAACCATGGTAAGAGTTGCTTAACCTGCATTATCGTAACTAAAAGTAGCCGACGTCCTTTCTTAGGCTATAGCCTCTCTGTGTGCCAAATTTCGTTTTAATTGGTTCAGCCGTTTTAGTTTTGGCCACCCATCCTAATTAGAACCATGGTTAGAGTTGCTTAACCTACGTTATCGAAATCAAAAGTGGCCAGTGCCCTTTCTCGGGCTATAGCCTATCTGTGTGCCAAATTTCGTTTTAATCGGTTCAGCCGTTTTAGTTTTGGCCACCCATCCTAATTAGAACCATGGTTAGAGTTGCTTAACCTGCGTTATCGTAACTAAAAGTAGCCCACGTCCTTTCTTAGGCTATAGCCTCTCTGTGTGCCAAATTTCGTTTTAATCGGTTCAGCCGTTTTAGTTTTGGCCACCCATCCTAATTAGAACCATGGTTAGAGTTGCTTAACCTGCGTTATCGTAATTAAAAGTAGCTCACCTCCTGTCTTAATTGTCGAAATTGGGCACACAGATAGGCTATAGCCTATCTGTGTGCCCAATTTCGTTTTTATCTGTTTAGCCGTTTTAGTTTTGGCCACCCATCCTTATTAGAACCATGGTTAGAGTTGCTTAACCTACGTTATCGAAATCAGAAGTAGCCAGTGCCCTTTCTCGGGCTATAGCCTATCTGTGTGCCAAATTTCGTTTTAATCGGTTCAGCCGTTTTAGTTTTGGCCACCCATCCTAATTAGAACCATGGTTAGAGTTGCTTAACCTGCATGATCGTAACTAAAAGTAGCCTACGTCCTTTCTTAGGCTATAGCCTCTCTGTGTGCCAAATTTCGTTTTAATTGGTTCAGCCGTTTTAGTTTTGGCCACCCATCCTAATTAGAACCATGGTTAGAGTTGCTTAACCTGCATGATCGTAACTAAAAGTAGCCTACGTCCTTTCTTAGGCTATAGCCTCTCTGTGTGGCAAATTTCGTTTTAATCTGTTCAGCCGTTTTAGTTTTGGCCACCCATCCTAATTAGAACCATGGTTAGAGTTGCTTAACCTGCATTATCGTAACTAAAAGTAGCCTACGTCCTTTCTTAGGCTATAGCCTCTCTGTGTGCCAAATTTCGTTTTAATCTGTTCAGCCGTTTTAGTATTGGCCACCCATCCTAATTAGAACCATGGTAAGAGTTGCTTAACCTGCATTATCGTAACTAAAAGTAGCCGACGTCCTTTCTTAGGCTATAGCCTCTCTGTGTGCCAAATTTCGTTTTAATTGGTTCAGCCGTTTTAGTTTTGGCCACCCATCCTAATTAGAACCATGGTTAGAGTTGCTTAACCTACGTTATCGAAATCAAAAGTGGCCAGTGCCCTTTCTCGGGCTATAGCCTATCTGTGTGCCAAATTTCGTTTTAATCGGTTCAGCCGTTTTAGTTTTGGCCACCCATCCTAATTAGAACCATGGTTAGAGTTGCTTAACCTGCGTTATCGTAACTAAAAGTAGCCCACGTCCTTTCTTAGGCTATAGCCTCTCTGTGTGCCAAATTTCGTTTTAATCGGTTCAGCCGTTTTAGTTTTGGCCACCCATCCTAATTAGAACCATGGTTAGAGTTGCTTAACCTGCGTTATCGTAATTAAAAGTAGCTCACCTCCTGTCTTAGGCTATAGCCTATCTGTGTGCCCAATTTCGTTTTTATCTGTTTAGCCGTTTTAGTTGTGGCCACCCATCCTTATTATAACCATGGTTAGAGTTGCTTAACCTAAGTTATCGAAATCAGAAGTAGCCAGTGCCCTTTCTCGGGCTATAGCCTATCTGTGTGCCAAATTTCGTTTTAATCGGTTCAGCCGTTTTAGTTTTGGCCACCCATCCTAATTAGAACCATGGTTAGAGTTGCTTTACCTGCATGATCGTAACTAAAAGTAGCCCACGTCCTTTCTTAGACTATAGCCTATCTGTGTGCCAAATTTCGTTTGTATCTGTTCAGCCGTTTTAGTTTTGGCCACCCATCCTAATTAGAACCATGGTTAGAGTTGCTTAACCTGCGTTATCGTAATTAAAAGTAGCTCACCTCCTGTCTTAGGCTATAGCCTATCTGTGTGCCCAATTTCGTTTTTATCTGTTTAGCCGTTTTAGTTGTGGCCACCCATCCTTATTAGAACCATGGTTAGAGTTGCTTAACCTACGTTATCGAAATCAGAAGTAGCCAGTGCCCTTTCTCGGGCTATAGCCTATCTGTGTGCCAAATTTCGTTTTAATCGGTTCAGCCGTTTTAGTTTTGGCCACCCATCCTAATTAGAACCATGGTTAGAGTTGCTTAACCTGCATGATCGTAACTAAAAGTAGCCTACGTCCTTTCTTAGGCTATAGCCTCTCTGTGTGCCAAATTTCGTTTTAATTGGTTCAGCCGTTTTAGTTTTGGCCACCCATCCTAATTAGAACCATGGTTAGAGTTGCTTAACCTGCATGATCGTAACTAAAAGTAGCCTACGTCCTTTCTTAGGCTATAGCCTATCTGTGTGCCAAATTTCGTTTTAATCTGTTCAGCCGTTTTGGTTTTGGCCACCCATCCTAATTAGAACCATGGTTAGAGTTGCTTAACTTGCGTTATCGTAATTAAAAGTAGCCCACGTCCTTTCTTAGGCTATAGCCTCTCTGTGTGGCAAATTTCGTTTTAATCTGTTCAGCCGTTTTAGTTTTGGCCACCCATCCTAATTAGAACCATGGTTAGAGTTGCTTAACCTGCGTTATCGTAATTAAAAGTAGCTCACCTCCTGTCTTAATTGTCGAAATTGGGCACACAGATAGGCTATAGCCTATCTGTGTGCCCAATTTCGTTTTTATCTGTTTAGCCGTTTTAGTTTTGGCCACCCATCCTTATTAGAACCATGGTTAGAGTTGCTTAACCTACGTTATCGAAATCAGAAGTAGCCAGTGCCCTTTCTCGGGCTATAGCCTATCTGTGTGCCAAATTTCGTTTTAATCGGTTCAGCCGTTTTAGTTTTGGCCACCCATCCTAATTAGAACCATGGTTAGAGTTGCTTAACCTGCATGATCGTAACTAAAAGTAGCCTACGTCCTTTCTTAGGCTATAGCCTCTCTGTGTGCCAAATTTCGTTTTAATTGGTTCAGCCGTTTTAGTTTTGGCCACCCATCCTAATTAGAACCATGGTTAGAGTTGCTTAACCTGCATGATCGTAACTAAAAGTAGCCTACGTCCTTTCTTAGGCTATAGCCTCTCTGTGTGGCAAATTTCGTTTTAATCTGTTCAGCCGTTTTAGTTTTGGCCACCCATCCTAATTAGAACCATGGTTAGAGTTGCTTAACCTGCATTATCGTAACTAAAAGTAGCCTACGTCCTTTCTTAGGCTATAGCCTCTCTGTGTGCCAAATTTCGTTTTAATCTGTTCAGCCGTTTTAGTATTGGCCACCCATCCTAATTAGAACCATGGTAAGAGTTGCTTAACCTGCATTATCGTAACTAAAAGTAGCCGACGTCCTTTCTTAGGCTATAGCCTCTCTGTGTGCCAAATTTCGTTTTAATTGGTTCAGCCGTTTTAGTTTTGGCCACCCATCCTAATTAGAACCATGGTTAGAGTTGCTTAACCTACGTTATCGAAATCAAAAGTGGCCAGTGCCCTTTCTCGGGCTATAGCCTATCTGTGTGCCAAATTTCGTTTTAATCGGTTCAGCCGTTTTAGTTTTGGCCACCCATCCTAATTAGAACCATGGTTAGAGTTGCTTAACCTGCGTTATCGTAACTAAAAGTAGCCCACGTCCTTTCTTAGGCTATAGCCTCTCTGTGTGCCAAATTTCGTTTTAATCGGTTCAGCCGTTTTAGTTTTGGCCACCCATCCTAATTAGAACCATGGTTAGAGTTGCTTAACCTGCGTTATCGTAATTAAAAGTAGCTCACCTCCTGTCTTAATTGTCGAAATTGGGCACACAGATAGGCTATAGCCTATCTGTGTGCCCAATTTCGTTTTTATCTGTTTAGCCGTTTTAGTTTTGGCCACCCATCCTTATTAGAACCATGGTTAGAGTTGCTTAACCTACGTTATCG
Source organism: Rhodophaea formosa (assembly GCA_963082605.1). NCBI lineage: Eukaryota > Metazoa > Arthropoda > Insecta > Lepidoptera > Pyralidae > Rhodophaea > Rhodophaea formosa. The sequence goes on from OY720207.1 coordinate 18,595,916, forward strand.
AAATCAGAAGTAGCCAGTGCCCTTTCTCGGGCTATAGCCTATCTGTGTGCCAAATTTCGTTTTAATCGGTTCAGCCGTTTTAGTTTTGGCCACCCATCCTAATTAGAACCATGGTTAGAGTTGCTTAACCTGCATGATCGTAACTAAAAGTAGCCTACGTCCTTTCTTAGGCTATAGCCTCTCTGTGTGCCAAATTTCGTTTTAATTGGTTCAGCCGTTTTAGTTTTGGCCACCCATCCTAATTAGAACCATGGTTAGAGTTGCTTAACCTGCATGATCGTAACTAAAAGTAGCCTACGTCCTTTCTTAGGCTATAGCCTCTCTGTGTGGCAAATTTCGTTTTAATCTGTTCAGCCGTTTTAGTTTTGGCCACCCATCCTAATTAGAACCATGGTTAGAGTTGCTTAACCTGCATTATCGTAACTAAAAGTAGCCTACGTCCTTTCTTAGGCTATAGCCTCTCTGTGTGCCAAATTTCGTTTTAATCTGTTCAGCCGTTTTAGTATTGGCCACCCATCCTAATTAGAACCATGGTAAGAGTTGCTTAACCTGCATTATCGTAACTAAAAGTAGCCGACGTCCTTTCTTAGGCTATAGCCTCTCTGTGTGCCAAATTTCGTTTTAATTGGTTCAGCCGTTTTAGTTTTGGCCACCCATCCTAATTAGAACCATGGTTAGAGTTGCTTAACCTACGTTATCGAAATCAAAAGTGGCCAGTGCCCTTTCTCGGGCTATAGCCTATCTGTGTGCCAAATTTCGTTTTAATCGGTTCAGCCGTTTTAGTTTTGGCCACCCATCCTAATTAGAACCATGGTTAGAGTTGCTTAACCTGCGTTATCGTAACTAAAAGTAGCCCACGTCCTTTCTTAGGCTATAGCCTCTCTGTGTGCCAAATTTCGTTTTAATCGGTTCAGCCGTTTTAGTTTTGGCCACCCATCCTAATTAGAACCATGGTTAGAGTTGCTTAACCTGCGTTATCGTAATTAAAAGTAGCCCACGTCCTTTCTTAGGCTAAAGCCTATCTGTGTGCCAAATTTCGTTTTTATCTGTTCAGCCGTTTTGGCCACCCATCCTAATTAGAACCATGGTTAGAGCTGCTTAACCTACGTTATCGAAATCAAAAGTAGCCTATGTCCTTTCTCGGGCTATAGCCTATCTGTGTGCCAAATTTCGTTTTAATCGGTTCAGCCGTTTTAGCGTGAAAGCGAGACAGACAGACAGACAGACAGACAGACAGAGTTACTTTCGCATTTATAATATTAAGTATGGATATAAATATATGTAACAATAAAGTAGAATACTTTTTCTGCGTATTAAAAGACGAGGAAACTGTTGGTTGCGTATACAGCTTCAAGTACATCAATTTTTATGAAAACATACAAAATAAACAGAATAATCGAAAAATCTACAGAAAATCGTCAAGTCCGCACGTAAAATTGGCTAAAAAGACGAATTCTTTCTCAGATTTTCCGCCAAGTGAGGTACAATTTATATGGTTCGAGGCAGGAATTTTAAATAACAAACGACTTATCTTCAGAGCACAGTCAGATACTAAATAATAGCTTTGACTCGTCATGACATCAATCTTGCATTTTAAGAAATGTAGAAAGAGAATAATCTGTGGAGGTTAACTTACTTTTTGCGTTCCATTCAGAAGTCGAATTTCCAAACTGTCAAAAGAGTTACCTAGTTGAATAATAGTTTCACTATGTCCAAAACATTTGAGAAAGAAACGTGTGTGTACGTAACGATGAGGCAAAATGCTTTTTCTGGTTATTCCAAGATGTCGAAACTGATGATGGCATAAACAGCTTAGATTTTTTAGTACATCTTATTTCATTAGAATTGTACAAAAGAAACAGAATATTTGCAGGTACAATTTATATGGTTCGAGGCAGGAATTTTAAATTACAAACGACTTATCTACAGAGCTCAGTCAGATACTAAATAATAGCTTCAACTCGTGACATCAATCTTGCATGTAAAGAAATGCGGGAAGAGAAAAAGTTATGGAAAATAACTTTTGGGTTTATTTTTTGCGTTCCGTTGAAACGAAGTCTTAACAAGTCATCACAAGATTTTAGTAGTTAAATAATTTAGTTTTTCTCCGTCTCAATATATTAGAGAATAAATATACCTAAAGATGTAACAAAAAGCATTTCCTGCTCATTTCTATGTAGCAAAATTCAGGTCCGACAAACTTATAAAGACACTCGTATAGCTTCAATGGCATTTCATCGCATTATGGGCTAGTACACAATTTAGTCGTTTTGCAATCGCTGTAGATATTAACCTTGTCCCCAGTCAATCTATATCCACTCGTAAAAATGCCTTAAAAGGTGAATTCTTTCCCAGATTGCCTGCCAAGCGACGCGCAAAGTATTTGGTTCGAGGCAGGAATTTTAAATTACAAACGACTTATGTACAAAGCACAGTCAGATACTAAATAATAGCTTTGACTAGTCGTGATATCAATCTTGAATTTAAAGAAATGCGGATAGAGATAAAGCGATGGTAACTTTTAAGTTCGTTATTTACAATCCACTGGAACGTAGTTTTTACGAGTCACCGCAAGATTTTCGTAGTTCAATCATTTAATTTCATCATCATCATCATCATCATTAGGTCTTTTTTATTCTCCACTGCAGGAGCACTAATAATTTCACGCCTTCTTAATATATTCAAGAAAGAAATATCCCTAGGGACGTAACTGTAAGCATTTCCTGCTCATACTGTGATACAAAACTTCAGATTGGATAAACTTAAATGTTCACACGTATTGCGTAATTGGCATTTTGACACTTAAAAGTACGGCTTTGCATACAATTTATGTCTTGCTGTAGATATTAACTGTGCTCCTAGTCACTCTAAATGCGCACGTAAAAGTAACTTCAAAGGCGGATTCTTTCTAAGATTGCCTGCCAAGCAGAGCGCAATTTATTTGGTTCGAGCCAGGAATTTTAAATTACAAACGACTTATCTACAGAGCACAGTCGGATACTAAATAATAGCTTCAACACCTCGTGACATCAATGTTGGATTTAAAGAAATGCGGAAAGAGAAAAAGTCATGGAAAGTAACTTTTGAGACAGTTTTTTGCGTTCCGTTGGATACGTTCCAACGGAACGCAAAAAACTGTCTCAACAAGTCACCACAAGATTTTCGTAGTTCAATAATTTAGTTTTTCATCGTCTTAATATATTCGATGAAGAAATATAACTAACTCAAGATGTAACAATAAGCATTTCCTGCCCATACTATGTAGCAAAACTGAAACTTCCGGTTCGATAAACTTATAAGGACGCACGTATTGCTTAGTTGGCATTTCTTCGTCTTATGGGCTCGCACACAATTTAGTCGTCTCGCAATCTATATAGACATTAATTATTCTCAGCATTAACTATGCTCCTAGTCACTCTAAATGCGCACGTTAAAGTAACTTCAAAGGCGGATTCTTTCTAAGATTGCCTGCCAAGCAAAGCGCAATTTATTTGGTTCGAGCCAGGAATTTTAAATTACAAACGACTTATCTACAGAGCACAGTCGGATACTAAATAATAGCTTCAACACCTCGTGACATCAATTTTGGATTTAAAGAAATGCGGAAAGAGAAAAAGTCATGGAAAGTAACTTTTGAGACAGTTTTTTGCGTTCCGTTGGAACGTAGTCTTAACAAGTCACCACAAGATTTTCGTAGTTCAATAATTTAGTTTTTCATCGTCTTAATATATTCGAAGAAGAAATATAACTAACTCAAGATGTAACAATAAGCATTTCCTGCCCATACTATGTAGCAAAACTGAAACTTCCGGTTCGATAAACTTATAAGGACACACGTATTGCTTAGTTGGCATTTCTTCGTCTTATGGGCTCGCACACAATTTAGTCGTCTCGCAATCAATATAGACATTAACTCTCAGCATTAACTATGCTCCTAGTCACTCTAAATGTGCACGTAAAAGTAACTTCAAAGGCGGATTCTTTCTAAGATTGCCTGCCAAGCAAAGCGCAATTTATTTGGTTCGAGCCAGGAATTTTAAATTACAAACGACTTATCTACAGAGCACAGTCGGATACTAAATAATAGCTTCCACTCCTCGTGACATCAATCTTGCATTCAAAGAAAAGCGGAAAGAGAAAAGCTATTTAGGGTAACTTTTGAGACGGTTTTTTGCGTTCCGTTCAGACGTAGTTTAAACCTGTCATGGCAAGAGTTCTGTAGTAGTAAAACGATTAAGTTTCACTGAATCTCTTAGACGACTTCAAATCTTCATACAATACTGATAATGACTTCAAATAATAAGTCAAGGCTGAGTCTAACATTTTATGTAACATTAGACTATCCAGCAAAAATAGTATAGGTGTGGAAAAAGAAAAGTTTGTTGAATTTCCATGAATTCAATTCATGAACTGCCCCCTCTTAATCATTTAAATTTGGCCGGCCTGTCTCCTTTGAACCTAAATAAGCACAGATCTAAATCTTAAGCTTAGTTGTTGTCGGTTTTCAGTCCTACGTATTTTATTATATTTTATCTAAGTATTTTATGAAAAAAAAAACAAAGGTGTAGGCTATGCTGATAATTATTATTATTACGAACCTTGAATGTCCCAGTGGAGGGCAAAGATTTCATTCTCTCCTTCCCATTTTTGTCTGTCTTGTTGATAAAATTAAATAAAGATCATTATATCAGTATATAGGCATAAGCATAAGCAGCGAACCAGCTGTTAAGATTCTATATTCAAATAGTTTATAAAAGTAGGTTCTGTTTCTTATTCTTGTAAATAGATGGCGTTGTTACTTTTTGTGGAATCCTGAAACTCGCTATCATTAGTTTTTCGCAATATACGACCCTGATTCCTTTACATGACGTTACACACCCAGCTTACTAGTATCTAGGCCATAGATTAATAAATTTAAATAAAATTTTTCGAATCCATACTTCTATGATCTAGGCCATAGATTTAAAAATAAAATTTTTCGTTTCATACTTCTATGATTTAGGCAATAAATACTTGGGATTACTACTTCTCTTCGTTTTATTTGCACCTCGTTGTACACCAGCTTACAGAGTTCAGTACACCAGTTATGAAAGTTCTCGTTTTCACCTTTATTTCAAGCTCATTTCCTTTGATACAAACGAGTGACATACGGACTGGATGAATATAATTTACTAGCAGTTTTACCGCGTCCTCTTTCGCGTCAAAAATAGCATGTGTCACATGCAAATATATTATCTTTCTATAAGTAAAAGAATTTTGAAAATTAGTACAATAGTTCTGGAGCCTATTCAATGCAAACGGACAGTAATATCTTTCGTCTTTATAGTATGAAAATATGAATAAGGATTAGCCGTTCTTCTTCCGGTCGTAGAGTACTCTTTCAATGTAAAATTTATTTCTACTACGGTATATAGTCTGGCCAGCGTGGAAAAGGCCGAATTCTCTGACTGCGCTGGCTATTATATGGCTCTGGTAGCACGGAGAGGGTCGTGCTGTTGCAGTGGAGACTAAAAAAAGACCTGATGATGATGAAAATAATAATCGACATAATATATTCCTTGAGATAAGTTGTTCATTATGATCAGTATAGATAAATTCGAAAATTTAGCAAGGTTCCAACCTGTCTGGCCAGTGTGGAGAGTGTAGGCCAAATCCTCTGACAGCTTTGGCTAATATATGGCTCTGGTAGTACAGAGAGGGTCGTGCTCTTGCAGTGGAGACTAAAAAGACCTGATGATGATGATAATGACATATTTACACATTGTATACATTACTTGCTCTAAGACATTACTCGAAAACAGTAATAAAATGAATAATATAGCCGTGTGTATCAAAACAAATACCGTAACTCGTGATTACCATCACCAAAGCAGCTGTTAGCATAATCACCATTTGCTGCTAAAACTAGCCAATTTTGCAGATTAATGACATGATCATCAGGTCTTTACTAGTCCCCACTGCAGGAGCACGACCCTCTCTGTACTACCAGAGCCATATACTAGCCTGAGTAGTCAGAGGATTTGGCCTACACTCTCCACGCTGGCCAGACGGGTTGGAGAGGTCTCTTTGATGTTAATAAGCTTTGTTTAACTTGTGTTTCCTTAGTCGCCTTTTACGACATCCACGGGATGACTTGGAGTGGTCCTATTCTACTCTGCCGGGAACCACACGGCGAAAGTTAGAACACGGCAAAAGAAAGAAAGATTAATGACATGTACAGTTACAAATGTCTGTAAATATTATGAAGAATATAAAAAGCTTTGGTATAAATTGTGTTGGTTGAAGCAGTAATCATCATCAGGTCTTTATTAGTCTCCACTGCAGGAGCACGACCCTCTCTGTACTGGCAGAGCAGTAAGAAGATTTTGCCTACACTCTCCACGCTGGCCAGAGGGGTTGGAGAGGTCTCTTTGATGTTTATAAGCTTTGTTTAGCTTTAGTTTCCTAAGTCGCCTTTTACGACATCCACGGAAAGATTTGGAGTGGTCCTATTCTTCTCTGCCGGGAACCACACGGCATTATTAAGCAGTAATATTTACATATTTTGTAGAATTATTTATTTTGTGAATATTTCATCATCATCATCTCAGCCACAAGAAGTCTACTGCTGGACATAGGCCTCCCGTAAGGATTTCAAATATGACCAGTTAGAAGCGGCCTGCCTCCAGCGCCTTCCTGCGACCTTTATCAGGTCGTCTGACCACCTGGTCGGTGGATGTCCAACGCTGCGCTTGCCGGTACGTGGTCGCCATTCGAGAACCTTGTGAATATTTCTATTTCCCGAAATACAGTTATGGCTGCAACATTAAGACACTTTAAAGGTTTTTAGTCACATGTTACCAAGGCCTCTCTTTTATGTTTTCGCGATTGTTACACATTTAAATACAATTATTTTAATACGGTTGTATAAATAACGTTTCGAACACTTTTCAGTGTTCGTGGTCGCAAGGTCAAACATGTCTGTGAACATGCCCTAGACAAACCCAACCATTACATGCGTTTTGATAATCCTTAAATCCTTGCAAAAGAAAACAGATACATTCCAAGAATGCTTTGTGATGCTATTGAATTAAAAAACATCCTTATTTCAATAGAGAGGATGGTTGGCAGTTACCACCAGCTTGGGAACCAGTCATCAATTTAATCAAATCTCAAGCTAAGCAGAAGACTGCAAGACCTTCAGACATCGTGAGCCAATACTGCGTACATCCGGAACGTTATCAATAAATATTTTAGGCGGTAGATTTTGCAGTTCTTATAAAATATTAGACAAATGTCAACTTAGTCTACCTACGACCACAAACATTGAAAAGTGTTCGAAACGTTAGATGTATAAATAATGTAATAAACGTGATAAAACCGTATTAAAATAATTTTATTTAAAAGCCTCTCTCTCACAAAAAAGATTTATTTCTTTTAAATTTATGTGGGATCAGTTAGCATCAGAAGACGGCTAGCTCGTATTCCGTCCTAAACCATAAAAAGAAGAAAACATGGTTAACTACTACTATAGCTAGTCGCACGTTATGCGACCGTAAATTAGTACTGGAATTCACTCGGGGTTGGCGATCATGATTGTTTACTCACACATTAACGTGTGCACTGTACATGGATGTAAGTTTCGTTTGCAAACTGTTATCAGTTTATAAGATAGAGCGAAATAACTTTAAAAAAGTGTTTTTCCACTAGATGTGCATTTGTCCTATCATTGCGTCGTAAGGACATCCTAGGAATAAGAAAAGACGTGTCTTTTTACTGAAATTTCTCTACCGTCTCAAAAGAGTCAAAGAAATCCTGTTCTTAGAAAAAAAAACTGGTCTTTACCAATATTTAAATGCCTTATTCATAATGACGTTCGTCAATTACCGGCGACTCGATTAATTAGTTTCGGAGTTGCATCACAATTAATCTCTGACGTGGAGTAATTGGCGCCCAAATTAAGTTAGTCCACAACTTTTGATAGGGTTTATTGACGTTGATTTATAGTTAAAATCTAAAACACAGTTTATGCAAACAAGAGCGTTTAAGCCATAATCAAGTTATATTATGTACAGTCTCTGCTGAAATTTGCTGATGCCATGACCTTCACCGGTCACGCTTTTCAACTCTTCTTCACATCAACTTTCATCCATCGCCAGCCCATAACTTCTGCTCAACTCTACTACACCCTAGAATATCTATGCACGACGTGTGGTTCCCGGCAGAGTAGAAAAGGACCACTCCAAGTCTTCGCGTGGATGTCGTGGAAGGTGAATTTGAAACATTTATAAAAATAATGTAATTGAAAACAATTTATAAAAATAATAATATATATTTATATTGATACACATCCAAGACCCAGGCCAATGTGAAAAGATAGTTTTCCATTATGATCTGGCCGAGGATTGAACCCGAGACCCCGTGTTGCAAGCTTCCGTGTTTACCACTGCGCCACTAAGCTCGGAAATTGTAGTTTCTGTTAGAAATAAAATCAAATCGAAAGCCGATATATCGAACATTCTACGCAGCGCAAAAAATGCTTTTGCCTCAAAAAAGAAGTCATAAAAAAGCATCCGCAATCATAAATGAAATCGAGCCTTGATTTTATGGCTGCCATAAAAACATTTTTTTATTAGTTACGGCACATTTTAGGGCTTCAGAGGTCAATAAACATACGCGTTTGTATTACATCAATGTAAGAAGCTTTGGCAAATGTTTAAAAATTTATCAAATGAAATAGTTTTGATAAGTCTTAGTGGATCCGGGTAGACTTAAGTACCAATCTGATTATATTTCATCATCATCATCAGGTCGTTTTACAGGCTCCGCTACAGGCACATGACCCTCTGTGTACTAGCAGAGCGATAAAATAGCCAGAACAGTCAAAGGATTTGGCCTACTCTCTCCACGCTGGCCACACTGGTTGGAGAGTTCTCTTTGATGTTTAAAGCTTTGTTTAGCTCGTTTTCCCTTAGTCGCCTTTTACGACATCTACGGAAAGATTTGGAGAAGTCCTATTCTACTCTGCCGGGAAAGCACACGGCTGATTTTATTTGCCATGTTACCATTTTAATGGGACTGCCTATTATCCTACAAGTAACGGAAACACAAAAAGTTCTGTAGACTATTGCGACCTTAGGAATACGAACGTGATGTACCTGTAGGAAGTGTTTAAATATTGTTAACTTAGCAAGACACGTACATCACGTAAGAATATACACGTATTCCTAAATCAGCGATCTCCCCTACCAATGCGATATGTATATTTCCTTAGTATATAAGTTAGCATTTCTAATAATTATACAACACTTTTCCTGGTATCGGTCTCAATGGTTTAATTCTCACACTTGCTATATAGACCAATCAACTAAAAATGTATACTTATTGCAAATTCTCTGGCCTCATTTTCCTTGGTTTAAGGTGGATAATACTACTACATTATGCTAGACGCATATAGTATTCTTCTTTCGCTGAAGGATTTAAGATTATTGGCATAAAATCTATAAATGAAAACGCAAAAATTAGTAAAATTAAAGAAATGTATTTTAGCGCCATCTGTTGAATTGAAACTTTACTATTTCATTCTACAGAAAGGAATTACTGTTAATTTGCTTGCCATGTCAATTTCGGAACCTTTACTTCTTATTATTAGACATCTGAAATACGTTGGTAGATGTCGCTCAATAAAAACAAAGTTATTTTTCTATCCAAAGGTTTTGAGAAATCCTAACTAATATTATTAATGCGAAAGTGTGTTTGTTACGCTTTCACACCCAACCTACTTAACCGATCATCATGAAATTTTGCACACACATAGGTAGGTAAGGGTTCTGAGAAGGACATAGGCTATACATATATCACGCGGGCGAAGCTGCGGGTAACAGCTAGTTATAGTTATAAATAAGACCACACTATCATTTTATTGTACACAATGGCTTGCATTTAGAACAGTAACAGTACCTATTTAGTATTTCATACATTTAATGTTGATCATTATAATACTGTTTGTATAAAAATAAACATAGTGGTACAACCAACTGGTTCCAGGCTTTAAAGTTAACCTATAGTTATTATCACACAGAGGAAAAATATTTTTAAAATCAATAAAATTTTCACTATATTAGTACTAATAAATATCGTACTATGTGCTTCCGTTTGAGGCGGCGGTAGTAATTTCTTCTTTATCAGCATTGAATACGTCCAAGAGAAATTGCTTGTACTCTTCATGCTTCATAGAGTAAATTATTCTGGCATTAGCTTCTTCCTTGCTGACAAAGGTGTTTGAATTCAATCCTCTTTTTTCACCTGAAATACGAAAATAAATTTATTTTTAAAATACTGAATTTATATATCCACGTTTTGGTAGTTGCCTAATGTTAAGATTATATAAAATTTGTTTCCAATTATACTAATTTCTATCTAAAAACACCATAAAGAACACTTTTTGTTTGATATCGATTCGTTAAGTGATGTATAAGCTTCTTTAAAGTTGGGTGAATGGGACCATTTTTAAAAGTATGAAAATCTTTCATTACAATTGAACTGTATTGTAGTCCGCTAAATTTACAGCAACTTTTATTATGAAACCATTACCACATACGAAATATTTCGTATAGCTACCAAACAAAGTTTTCACGCCACCCATACAAAATACAAAGTTGTGACGTCACAAATATGTAGGCAAATCTACAGTGCGTTTTCACGTCTAAAAATGAATGTCTAAAAACCAGGGACTTGTATCGATACCACAAGAAGTATCGATACCCTTTTTTGCATATCTAAGTAGTTAAATAAATTAGTATTCTGTATCAATACTTTGAATTATCACTTTAATTTAATACCAATATATTCGACAGCAACTCTACCCATAAATAACTATTGCTTTCCTTTTCGTACATATGATATAATACAAGGACAGACGAGCATGTGACGCGTGCAGTGAACTGACAACTTGGAAAAAATAATTTTTATTAAATAAAATATTAATATTTTTTTATCGATACCCTTAAAAGTATAAAAATATTAGTTCACATATAAATAAAATAATACATATTTTTATGCATAAAGTAAATGCAAAAATACTAATACCTACAATATCGATATCTTTATTAATATCTCGTTAGTATCGATACCATCAAAGTATTGATATTTCTGTCCCTGCTAAAAACATGTGTCCTTAAAACTTTTATATCTGAAAGAGTTTTTTGCTTGGAAATGTATTACTGTCACTATTGTGTTTATTTTTGGCAGATCTTTACATAGCAACACGAAAAAATTGTTAGTCAACATGCCAATTGGATTGAACGAGTACAAAATTATTTTTAACAAAGGTATTCTTTTAAATTGGTCACCCACCAGTGCACGTGGTCTTTATCCAGAAGTGGACTGCAATAGGTTTAACGTTGATCGAAAAATTTTACTTACACATTAATCGCCATTGACCTGGCCACAGATTTAAAAAAAATGCGCCTTGACTTGGCATTACAATAAACTTCTTTTATTCTCAACTTCAAATTAGTGGTGGTTAATGTATAGTGAAAGTCGCTTTTAAATAAATTAGGAAGTTGTTTGTTTAATATACGAATGCTGCAAAAGAAAATGGCTTGTTTCCAGAATTTAGTAAATAATGAATTGCTTCAGGTATTAAATCAGTGTTACTTTGCAAAATTCAAGTGCCTCTAGGATAGCAGCGAAACTGCAATATTTGTATGAATTGCTAACTAGTTTTACTCACCACATAGATTTATCCCGTGTTTGGAATACTTGTATTCATCAACCAATTCTTGCTTGACTACAGCTGCTACCACTGCTGGGTCCAGGGCCTGCCATCGGTCACCATACTTTAAAGAGACTTGTTCGTACATGTTCTGGTGTTTCATAATGTCAGTTTCTATGGCTCCTAGCACTGTTTCTCGCCATTCCTATAAAGTAAAATAATGAGTAAGTACTACATATCTGTAAATGAATAATAGAAGACTGGAGCTCTGACAAATTGCAGCTAAGTTTGAATATGAGAGATGAGAGATAATGGGTAAGTATTCTCTATCTCAAAAAAATCGGCGAAGCCGAATGCTTATAATAAATCGAAGATTATAAAAGCCAGCTTACTGACTACGAGCATAATAAGACCTTTCTCAATACATTCGCAATAAATTGAGCAACGGTGATTGGTATAAAGAAAAAGCGCCTAGTCCATGAATGCAACATTACGATCCAAGTTTCGATGTCGTGAGCCCCGTATTCATAGCAAATATATTGAAAAATATTTCAAGGAAACCACATTTTGCTTACCCGATTGAAGTTTAAATGTTTCTTCACTTGCGAGAACGGGAAGAACGTGACTTTGTCTGGCTTCGCGTTTTGGACGACTACATGATACGCTTCCACATCCATGTGGGCGTTGAATTCAGGATCCGGATTTTTTTCGTCTGTGAGCAGTTAATTTATTTAATACTATATACTAGCCATTTTACCGAAACTTTGTCCGGGTGAATAATAGCCAAAGTCTGTCTCAAATTTTTCTAGAAGTGAAAGAATTTTTAAATTATTCAGTGATTTTGAGCTTATCCATTACAAAGAAACATATCAATCAGTCTTCTTTATCACTATCATTACTATTAATATACTTTAAAACAAAGTCCTCCGTCTCGTTTGTTTGCAATAAACTCTAAAAGGTTCAAGCTGAGGCATTCCTTTGCCTACATAAACTCGATGGAACTGTATATCTTAAACTAAAAGTAATGGAATTGTACCTAAGTATGGCAATAAATGGCATTTTGTTTTTATTTATTTTTTTAACTCTAAAAGATATATAATAGATAGACTGGCTCATGAAGAAGATTAATATGTACAAAACATGCTAGTGCAGTCGGGGAGGATAACACGTCTTGTCAAGGTCAACGCTGCCATCAGCTTAGTGCTGCCAACTAATGATGAGCATTTGTAGGAAACCCTCATTTATTAATTTCAGAAATAAAATAACGTCTAAAAACCGTTCCTGCTACTTTAGTACATGTATTTATTAAGATCTATATAAATATAACTTTAGCTTACCATGAATAAGTCCTGCTCCAACATACAAATGACCAATTCGGTCAATGAACCCTGGGTCTAATTTAATGGCAAGCGCTATATTGGTTAGCGTTCCGATAGTAATCACTGATAGTTCATCTGCAATCAAAAATTTTAATTTCTTGTCAAACTTAGGCATATGAGAACTTTTTGTCTCTCCAAGCCTTGCGCACACAGGCAACGCCCAAAGCCGAGGTCTGTCCGTCCTGGGGCCTTTGGGATTTCCGCTTACAGGTTGAGGGCACTCTGCCTTCATTTACCTCAAAAAGATCGGTGAAGTAGCAACAGCTCACTTGGAGCTAGCTAAATAGGGCTATTAAAAAAAACAAAAAGTTTCTGGAGGGAGCTGTACTAAAAAGCATGTGGCTCTATAATTTAGACTAAAATGAGCAGACTTTCTTCAAAACAACACAACAACATATGTTTATCATTATGTCTTTGAACCTTCGGCTTCGTCTATCCCGCAATGTCCAGAAAAGTTACCCGAGTGCTAGTCAGATTCGCGTATGAAGGGTTCCGTTACTTTATCTACATTGTGAATCAAGAACCTCCTTTTTTGAAATCGGTTAAAGATAATAACCTACCTTTATGTTGCTCTGCTAATTTTACTAAAGCATTCACAGCGTTTTCACTCTGAGCAGGCACTAGGTCTGTATATTCTTCGCCTGTATCTCCCAAACCATCATGGCCGTAATAGAAAGTAACTTCAGGGGTCGTGACTAAAGAGCTTTTTGAGCCTCGGTATATAGGCACCTGAAATTTAAAGAGAAAATATTTCATCAAAGTGCCTTTGACAGATTACTCCCCATTAAGGCGCTTACACCAGCCAACTAGCGCCACCCCTGGTTTTATTTCTTTCACTACTGAATAACATCAAATTGACAAAATCGCTTAAGTACTTAACAAGTAAATGACTTCTAGTATTTTTTGTATTGCTTTTCATTATTTGGCATTTTGTAAATCAAGAGAACTACGCATTACCGCCAAAAGCGGCCACTTTTGGTGGTAATGAGTATTTCTCTCAATCTGAAATGCTAATGTCGATGAAAAGTTCTACTAAAAATACTACAAGTAATTTACTAAGGAAGTACTTACGTAGATTTTTTCATTTTGTTCTTATTTCGAAGAAAAACAATTACATAACGGGTGTCGCTAGTTTCGGTGGTGTAAGCCTCTTAACACTTTGAATTAAGACCAGATTTTTACGCCACACCTGGCTTACCAAAAAAAAATCATCTAATCTTCATTTTCTGTGAGGAGATAAGATAATAGTAGATTGTTGCACTGAGCGAAAAGTAAGTTATTGCTGCACGAGTGTTTATTTGGAGCTCGAGCGCTAGCGAGGGCTCTAAAAAGCAAGAGAGCAATTTAACTTACTTAATGCGAGGTGCATAATCTGCTTTTCTTTCAACTACTGCAATAAAAGTAGTTGAAAAATAAAACTGAAGACAAACTACAATAGTTAAAAATTTGTTGTTTACATTCCCGTTTTTTTTCTTTATGGCCAGTATTTTTTTTTAGGCAAGGCAATACACACGTCCCTTTGTTAAGTCCATACGGCCATTAGGTTGGCCAACCTTCTTTATGACAGGTGACAACTATTGTCCACGATTAAAAAAAAACTAAACAGTGCAGTAAAGGATTTCCATACATTTTTACTGCACTAGAGCACAAAAAATGTATGGAAATCCTTTACTGCACTGTTTAGTTTTTTTTTTACTTCTAGTGCAGCAAAGTTCCGCTTTGTGCTGGATATGTAGTGCAGTTATGATAGAATTGCAGCGTAGTTGGAAGAAAAACTCTTTATTGCACCGAGAATAAATAATAATTATACTACAAAACAAAAATATTGTTCTAGGTATTCGTAGGATCTACATAGCCCATGTGGTATGCGTATTACTAGTGCAGCAAAAGCAACCTTAGATGACATCTTCACTGGAATGGTTGACTCTTGGCACATAAATTTATCTAGCTCATCCATGCGTTCAAAGGCACGTAATGCAAATACTTACATGCCTAATGGGCCACGGTTTACATGCATCTCAAAAGCTGAACTGAGAAACTATAGCAAAGCCTGTGGAGAGTAACAAGTCTCATGTGTTACAGAAGGGACAAGGTAGTCACTGATGATCAGGCTTTCTAAATTAAACTCAGAACTGGCGCATAACAACGCGCATTTCAATCCATTAGGGACAGTATTAACACACAGCATTACATTATAGTGGGTAAGATAATGTTGTTCGGTCGGCTGCTCGGCAAATAGTGTTGTGTCCGCTCGGCGGAGCGCGCAGCGGATACAACGGTGGTATGGCGGGCAGTGGGGTGGGCTATGACGTCACGCTAGTTTTGCAATTCGTCGGTTGCATTACCCATTTTTTGCCGTATACGGCTCAAAATCTATGTTGCTAGAAGGGCCTATCCTGGGTGCAAGTCACCCGGGATCGGGCAATCATCAGTCATCGGAGCTAATCAACCGCACTCTATTCCGATGGCTAGTGGGATTGGTTCGGAGGGTGAGATTCCTCTTACTACTCAGAGACGAAGACGGATCGGACTGTGGCCATGCTATGGGTGCAGATCATCATCGTCATCATCATCAGGTCTGTTTTAGTCTCCACTGCAGGAGCATGACCCTCTCTGTACTACCAGAGCTATACATTAGCCAGAACAGTCAGAGGATTTAGCCTAAACTCTCCACGCTGGCCAGACGGGTTTGAGAGGTATCTTTGATGTTTATAAGCTTCGTTTAGCTTGTGTTTCTTAAGTCGCCTTTTACGACATCCACGGGAAGACTTGGAGTGGTCCTATTCTACTCTGCGGGGAACCACACGGTTTGACGGAGTGCAGATGTGTGCTGCTTATACACATAGATTTTTCAAAAAATTGCGCTTATATCTTATACTTACATCTTGTCTTTTGGCTACTTTCAATATCCTCTGGTTGTTGACATAAACGTTATCTTCTCCTGTGTTACCATTTGCTGTTGTTAATCCAACTAATTTAGGCCTGAAAATATAATGATATTATTATTTCTAACCTATTCCAAAGAAAAGTTTAATAGACCAGTCGGTATATCAAAAGTGACACACACAAAAACTATCACGTTTTCATCTCTTGCGGGATAGACAGAGCCTAAGGCCATTAGAATTAAATGTCAGGTTTAGCGTGTTCGTGTTGGCGGGCAAGTTTATGGAAAACGAAATCAAAATAATGACGAGTTCCTAACCGCATCGCCTGTTGACACAATACTTAAGGGTCGCCTGGACGCGCATGTCTCCATATAAACGGAAAAAGGGAATTGTGGCAATATTTGTCAATATTGGGGCAAAATTAAGCATCCAATCAATTAATCTCATTATAATCTACGTACGTTCCTATACAGTTTTGTTAAATTACCAATAGATTAAGAATTAAACGCCTCTCAAGATTTCCATACAAATTTGAAAAGGCTTGTAATTCCCAAACCATTGGTATTTTAACTAAGCTGTATAGGAACGTACGTAGATTATAATGAGATTAATTGATAAAATGCTTAATATTACACCAAAATTATCAAATATTTTCACAATTCCCTTTTTCCGTTTGTATGGAGACATGCGCGTCCAGGCGACTCTTAAGGTTTTCATCTATTTCCTAGGTATAATACGGTTCGCGCGGGAAGAGAAGCAACAAATACATTATACGTTTTTGGGGATCCGTACCCAAAGGGTAAAACGGCACCCTATTTTATCATGTTTTCAAATAAATCATTCATTCATTCAACACGACCCAGTCTGTATGTGACTAGGCTGTATGTCATGAACCGTGATACGTAGCTAAATCGAAATAGAAATAATTCAGAAAGTACATTATAGCTTAATGTCCTTTCTGTATTAAACAATAATTTATTTTAAATCGTGATAATATAGCATGATTTTATTCAAATGTGTCATATGTCATCCGTACATAACATTGTATATAGATAAAACTCTATCTAATCTAAGATATATTTCAAAAATCTTATTTGTTTGAGGTTCCGGTATTTCCCCGTGATGAGTCACAACACTCAGAGCAAAACCAAGGTGGTACTAGCTATGGTCGGTGCTTACCCGTTGAAATGTTTTTCATACAACAGAGCTAGAAATATGGCCATGGCGTCATCGCCGCCCGCGTCATTGTCAATTACTATTTTATGCTGTTTCTCCATATCTCTGCAATAACATGATTAAATCTAAATTTAATTTTATTATTATTATATGATATATATAGTTATACATATTAAATGATGGATCAACTGGTTCAAAAATGTTTACATGTAAGTTAACAACAGTAACAATACATCTAAGTATATTTTCATCGTAGAGAAATACCTATCCTTGACGTATCTATCACCTAAGAACGTCCACTGCTGGACATAGGCCTTCCCCCATCATCATCATCATCTTTCTTGACCTACTTACTAATAAATAGAAAATGAAATAATATTTGTAAGTCTCTCATGTGTGCTTGACCAGTTAGTTGTGTAGTGCTAGTATCACGAATCCACTACTATAACATGAATCATGCAATACTATGATTGATTGGTCAAACTTGTTACAATCAATCCATCATTTATTAATATCGTTCATATTTAACGGCGGCAGACGGATAACATTTTAAAAAATAATGAATTTCTTATTTACAGTGCATAATTAAGACACTGAAATAAAATATTTTTATAAAGATTTTCTAATTAAATATAATATTGAAAACTACTTACACTAAAAATAAGAACAAGACAAACTCGAAAAATATGACAAAGTAGCCTCGATGAAGATAAATAACACAAATTGCTTTCAAGGACACATAAAAACAATGGAAATTAATAAGAACAATAGGCCATTTAATTTGCCGACCTGAATACAACGAAATACTTTCAAAACATGTAATATATAAATAATAATTTACACAACAACGAAGAAAGTATGTGTTTACTGACATACTATCATAAAATCAGAAATTATAATAATATTATCATGCATGAAAGAGTACATATGAGATGTTTTAAGTAGATAAACAATAATTATAATATATCCATTAGAATTATTACACTATTGATATCCATAGTTATTGGAGACACGTTAGAATATGTCAGTTATTTCGAAAAATCAAATCGCAAGAAATTTTAACATACATATCTTTCTTTGTTATAAATGAATATCAATAAGTTACTATAACATTCAATGGCATCAAAGAACCGAGTGTCATATCCGCTAAGTTTTCATTTAAAACCAAGAATGAACCAGTTACTACTAATACAAACACTTTAATAGAAAAGTACTCACTCAGTGCTCCCCAAACACACAAATACCAACAATACTAATAATAAATACATGGCGTGTTGAATGTTGACACAGAGCCGACTCGAGATAAACTAATATTATCTAACAGTATCTTAGAGAGCAATACTGCTTGTATCTATGTATCTTACCACAGATTACACGTCACGAGTTGCGAATGTGATACAATGACCCCGTTTGCGATTTGATATCAAACAAAATCAAAAAACAGTCTAATTCTCAAAGTTTCGTAGATGTATTGTTTGTCACTAAAATACGCTTAAACGACTGAGCGAATTTAGATGAAATTGACATACAAGTATTTTTTACCCGACTAACTCACCTAAAAGGGGGATAATGTTTTTAGGCGCATATGTAAAATAAAATTACAAGTAAACTCAAAAGTGCGTACTATATAAATGGATATGAATAGGTAACTATGATGTTTAAATGCATTAAAGAACCAAGTGTCACTTCTATGTATCTCATCACTGATTACACTTGAGATGCAAAAGTAAGGCGATGACCCCGTTCGAGATTTGATACTCGTATAGCAAAATATAGGATTGGTATCCCAAACGTATTACTTGATATTGTCACAGTATGTGCATCAATAGAATAAATGTCACATTTGGAACACCTGCAACAATATAACATGACCCTCGACATACCCTCAGAGGGTTGACTCAGCCCATCAATATTAACAACTTTTACTATGGAACCAAATCAATGCTGGGTACTTCAAAAAATTTTGGACATTTTCATACAATAGTGTTTGCCGCCCGGGCGAAATGTATGGGAAAGTCGAAAAAAAAATCTAGTTCCTAGCATTGATTTTATAGGAAATATTGTCCATATTAACGGTCTGTATCACTCTTTTAAGGGTAAGTCAAGGGTACTGTTATACTAGACAAAATAAAATTTCAGGCTACTTGCAACATAGACGAGTTCCTTCTTACACGAGTTTCCAGTTGCGTTTTAGACGAGTTACTGTCGTTGACTACTTGCGTTTTCGCACATCTGATACTAACTCTTGTATGTATTCTTTGTCACTCAATCAAGTTTACACGACTGAACGAATTGGGAACAAAATTGACACTTTTTTTGTACATTTTTACATTGATGTATCCAAAATTATGATTTTTATCGAATAGAAAATTGTGAAATTGTATTCAGTATATTTTCGTTTTGACATTTTATTTAAAACAAGTAGTAAGTAGGTTATAGTATTATACAAAAAGGTTCAAATAAGTATAACACGATAAACTGTAATTACATTTCTGAATAAATGTGGGATTTATTGATAAGTAAGTATAGATAAACAATTTCTATTCCAATAGTTACCGTGGTTAATAAACTTATTTTTGCTAGATATTTGGCCTATGTATCTTGCTTCCTATTCTTGATTCATTGTCACCTTGATCAAAATGTTAGTCCAGCTAGTTTAAATTTAGGTTGGTTATTTATCTTCTTGAGGTATGGGTAAAATATCCATGGCATATTTATATTGTTTGTTTTTAATGTGTGCTAGTAGACAATAATGATTTCAGATCTTTCAAGCTGTCTCAAAACATTTGACATAGCTTCATTTCGGCTATGAATTTTTAATACAGTTCGTTAATAAATGTTTTAATTAAAAGTCGTACTTACTTGTCGTAAATAATTCCTGTATGTTTATCTAAACCGTTTAAGCCACACAACACTATATAACTTTACTGCTTTACTGCTTGTTCACTTATGATGTGTATTTGTATATGAGATACGTTTCTCCAAAACAGTTGTGACCGTGACAATGAAACGAATCGACAAATGAAGAGAATCCTTTGTTGCGTGAAAATACTTCAAGACTATTTATATCAGTGCGTGAACACTGAATCTGATATCTTATTTCACATTTATATCTTTGTTTGTTCTTCTTTGACCCAGGGGTCGTGGGTTCGATTCCCACGGGAAGCATACTATGTTAAGTTGTTTCCAGTTTGGTTAGGACATTGCAGGCATGAATCACCTGATTGTCTGATGAAAAAGATGATTTCGTGCTTCGGAAGACACGTTAAACCGTTGGTCCCGGCTGCCATCTGGTAGTCGTTAAAGGAACCACGTCAGAGGCCGAGAGGCGGTTCCGAATAACTCTGACACCAGAGTGTGCATGGTCGACTGACCATGTCACCTACTCGAAATGATGATGATGATGATTTGTTCTTCTGTATCACACGAAGATACGTTGATAATAATTAGTAAAATATTAGGTAATTAGAAAAAAGAAAATAGCAAAAACCACACAAATGCATTTTATTTAATAAACTGTTGTTTTTCTGTATCACACAAAACTACGGTGATAAATTAGTAAAACAAAGTGGGAAATTGGAAATGTATTTAAATAAAAACGTAAATATATTTGTTTTTATAATAAATCACACGCGATCACACGACATTTTACATCACAAATGCAATTTATTTAATAAACTGTAATACCTACTGGCAACCTGATAAGCTAAACCTATTAAACTAATTGCATGTGTATCAATCAATAACATATGTAATATTGCACCAAACAAATGTTTATCAATCGGATATTAATTTTTGTGTCAAGAGGTCAAGAAATAAAATGAGATGTATAAATGAAACAAGACTCGTTTTTAGGGTTCCGTAGTAAACTAGGAACCCTTATAGTTTCGCCATGTCTGTCTGTCTGTCTGTCCGTCCGCGGTTTTACTCAGAGACTATAAGTACTAGAAAGCTGTAATTTGGTATGAGTGTGTATATTAATCATGGCATAAAAGTCGTAGAAAAAAACCTTGAAGAAATATTTTTTTTTGGGTAGCTCCCATACAAGTAAAGTGGGGGAGTAATTTTTTTTTTCTCTATTTACCCATCGTGTGGGGTATCGGTAAAAAGGTCTTTCAAAAATATTGTGAGGTTAAGAACACCATTTTTCGATTTAGGGATCCGTTTCCGAAATATTTGGTTTTAAAGTGCAAAATTTTGTTAGAGGTACGTGTCCCCCCCCCTCTATCTGCTAAACGGTTATATATGGATACGTGAAAAAAATTACAGCAATAGTATATATACTGAAGTTGAAAGGAAAACTATCAGAGCTGGGTACTAAGTGCAAACTAAAAAGTTATAGGCAACCAACTTATAAAATGTACTGGAAAATGTAAAATTTCATACAATCTTCATTGTTAGATGTTTTTGGTCGTTAGACTGTGAGGTGTGAGTGTAAACAGTGTGAACTCAAAGTTGTCATTCGCAACTACGGAACCCTACACTGCGCGTGGCCCGACACGCACTTGGCCGGTTTTGATATAATGACGTAGATTTATTTAAATTGGTGCAAATATTTTACATGTCTATTATCAGTATCACGTCTATATCCCAGATACAAAGAGCAGAGAAAGAAAGAAAGAAAAAATCTTTATTTGATATTGCACAAACATGGTACCTATCAGTGATTACAACTTGTCAGCAAATATCTGTGCCTATACCAAAATGGCCTCCTCTCTGCATAAGTTGTGGCCTTCTGACCACAACGCTGGTCTTCCGAGGATACCAGTTAAACAAAATAAAATCTTAAATATAATAAAAACGTCACATACAAAAAATTTAAACAAGGCATCTAGATATAGATTAGATAGATAAGCGTTTAGTGTATAGTTATTGGGTTATGAAGTCAAAAATCAATCTAAGGAATTATAGGCGATGCAGAACCTATCAAGGTTCTGCATCGCCTATAATTCCTTAGATTCACCCATTATCTTGGTTAGCTTTCAGACATGCTTTCTTTTAAGTTTTGTAATATAAGATTTGTTACTTTAATTTTTGTTTTGTTTAAAATTATATAATTTCTTAAACTCAAAATATTGTGACTATTGATTTATAACATTTTATTCATGGAGGGAAAATAAATCCTTACAAGTAAAAATCTTTTGTCATATTGGTAGTTCTATGTTTTGGTACATAAAACCACATTTTATTTTTTTGAAAATATCTTCAGCAGGAACTTTTTGTAGTCTTCAAATTTGGCGGCGTAAAGAATCCTCACATTAGCTTCTTCTTTTGGTACAAATTCATTTGAAATGATTCCTCTATTGTCACCTTAAAAAATGGTTTGCAAGATTATTTTTTGAAATACATACATCAAAGGTTGCTTCACCTATCACGTGAATCCTTACGTTTTTGACCATAAGTGTAAGATTTACATATTCTTCTTACCACATAAATGAATGCTGTGCTTAGAATATTTATATTCGTCAACCAAATTAGGTTTAAGAGCCACTGCTACTGTTGCCGGATCTAGTTTCTGCCACCTGTCACTCTTAGCCATAGCGACTTGTTCGAATTTGTTTTGCTCCTTCATGATTTCAGTGTCGATGGCTCCGAGCACTTTAAGTCTCCATTCCTGAATAACAATAATAAATTGATTAACAACAATATAAATAAAATAGGTATGGAAAACCGAATTATAATAATAATAATAACACCCTTTATGTAGGTACGTAAGTACTTAATTCTTGTATTTTCTATACAACATTACAGTACGGAATAAAAAAGTGGCCAAGTGCGAGTCGCCATTGAAGGGTTCCATTGTTACAAGCATAGATTAAGGTATCCACTTAAGTACCGATTACCTAGCCAAAGTACCACTATAATTTTTCGCTAGCAAAAATTAAGTACCTACTTCGTTTTCATAGTGTTTTTATGTAAAAAGTCATAGTACTTCTTTTTCGAATTTGCAGCATAAGCAAATAAAGAATCATCCTTTTTAGGAGCGAACGGAGATATAACATATATTGTGGATAAAGTGCGTGTTATAAATAAGTTCTACTTTTGGATAGTGTACCTTGGAAAAATCTAGTGAATCCTTTATTTGCGAGAATGGCACTATAGTTACTTTGTCTGGAGTTGCGTTTCTGGCAATGATGTAGTACGCTTCAGGGTCAATTCTTGCATTGAATTCCCTTTCAGGATGATTGGCGCCTAAAACAAATAATTTTAATCTAAAAACCACTCGAAATTGATAGAAACTCATAAATATTATTTGCTCTTCTTTCATTGCAATTTAAATATAATTATTACATATACATAATCATTTTAGTTATACTCACCGTGTGGTTCCCGGCAGAGTAGAATAGGACCACTCCAAGTCATCCCGTGGATGTTGTAAAAGGCGACTAAGGAAACACAAGCTAAACAAAGCTTATTAACATCAAAGAGACCTCTCCAACCCGTCTGGCCAGCGTGGAGAGTGTAGGCCAAATCCTCTGACTACTCAGGCTAGTATATGGCTCTGGTAGTACAGAGAGGGTCGTACTCCTGCAGTGGAGACTTAGTAAGACCTGATGATGATGATGATTTTAGTTATACATTATACATACAGTCCCAGATATTTCTTACATGAACTCTTCGAAAAACCGTAATTAAACGCAACCCATGGAAGGGATTTTTCAGCTTTTTTTTATCAAATATTTATTTAATATTTGATAAAAAAAACTTGGATATTAACTCTACTTAAAAATAAGCAAAGAAGCCGTACGCCTCCACAAATTATCTGAATATGAAATTTAAAAAGCGTTGCACTAACGGCCCTCATGGAAGGTTGTTCGAGCTATTGGGCAGATGGATTGCCGAAATTGTAATTGCGATATAAATACATAGGGCAAATTGAGCTATAATTGAGCACTAGCCCCGCAGAAAGTTGTGAACTTATGTCGTTGGATTCTTACGCAACGCTACTCTATTTTATAATAGATACGTATATAGAGATAATCATCCATGACCCAGGTCGATCCGAAAAATATAATTTTCCATTAAGACCTGCCTGAAGATCGAACCCATCACCACTCTTATCGCAGGCTGGCATGATAACCGCTGCACCCCGGAGGTCGTCAAAAATATTACCAATATGAGAGTTTTTTTTATCATCTTCGTTAATTCGGCTTCCTTGTGAGAGCTATGAATTTGAACTTTTCGCTTCGAGTAATTAACTTTTATTTATTTATTTATTTCGAGCCATCATGTGTCCCACTGCTGGGCAAAGGCCTTCCTTCACTTCGTCCATTCAGTCCGGTCTTGCGTTATCTCCTTCCATTCTTTGTTAAATTTGTCCAGCTCATCACGCCATCGCGTTCTCGGTCTACCAAGTCTTCTAGGATTATTAGGGATCCAGCAGGAGGTGATTTTTGCCCAGAAATCATTAGGTCTACGGTTTATGTGGTCAGCCCAATACCACTTCACTTCAAAGCTACATCTGTGATTCCTGTTCGGAAGCGTAGTTCGAGTAATTAAATTATTTCTAATATTTTGAGAGCAGAAATAAATACTTACTATGAATATGTCCAGCTCCAACATAAAGATGTTTCAGACGACCCAAAAATTCCGGGTCTAGAGCTATGGCTAAGCCGATATTAGTTACTGGCCCTATAGTAACCACTGTCAATTTTCCTGCACAGAAATAAAAGACGGTTAAAAAGAAAGAGTATCACTATTTTGTATCAAAATTAATGCTCAAAAATATTATATTTTCAACATGCAAAAGAAAGACTAATTAATCAATATACCCAAGCTATACGATATACTTAATGGATAAATCTGGTGATGGTTCAGATTTTTTTTTATTAGCTTATTATGTCCCACTGCTGGGCAAAAGCCTCCCCTTTTTAAAGCCATGAAGGAGGACCGTACTCCGCCGCGGTGGTCCAGTGCGTATTGGTAGGTGTTGACGCTCAGATTAACTAATCTAATTCCTGCCCCGTGCCCTTTGATAAATTAAGTGGATGATCTGGTGGGTGATGATAAGACTATCAGCAGGCCTATTTAAATATTTTTCGACAATTACACTTCAGCATCCACTACGGCTTTCGTATGATCGAATATTTTTATTTTAGAAACCGTAATAGATATTGAATAACCATTAAAACCATTAAAACCTTGTATGTCGTAGTTGTCAAAAGTTACCAAATAGGCTGAACTGCTTACCTTCGTACTTCTTAGAAAGTTCAATAAGTGTTGTCACAGCGCCTTGCTCTTGGGTAGGAGCTAAACCTGTAACAGTTTCTCCAGTGTCACCCAAACCATCTGTACCGTAATGGTTTGTGGAGGGTGAAGGAATAACTAATGCGCTTTTGGAGCCTCTGTATATTGGGACCTGGAATTTTAAAGTGGCAGTGTTTAATCATATTTATGAATAGCCGTTAAATAAATAAATATTTAATTAAATGGTTTTCAAACAGCATTACAATGCTCGGTATACAGAATGTTTTTTTAATTCATTGGCATCCATTTAAATATAGAATATACCCGTGATTGAATGTAATTTAATAAAATTAAAATTACACATTTTTCAAATTTAAGAAAAACTTTGTTATTACGTCAAACGCTTTGAGAGAGTCCATTACTTTAGATAAAAACCAAAAATTAAAACAGGACTGAATTTCCAAAAACACCGAAAGAATAATTAAACAGTATTAAATCAATCGGTCGGTGAAATTTACGCAAAACAAGTGACTTTAGACCGATACACAACCAGCGATTGAATGTTGACGCAAGAAATGTATTTCCGTGTATTTTTTTTTTTTTGCGTAAGCTAACGAATTCGATTTCAGCCTGTATTATTAAAATTGAAAAAATGTGGTGAATCAGGGTGGTATAGTTAGTAGCACACTTAGCGCGCAGACCTAACAGTAGTGGGTTCGAATCCTACCTTAGGCGAAATCTTTTTCATGATATGTTTTCAGCCATGCCATACTTGTGGATTATAAAATGTTACTGACGTCATCGTCTTGAAAACCCCCGTCCAAAATTACCCAAACTTAGACCCCAACCATTCTCCACTGCTTTCGTTATAAGTATTTAAGTCACCCCTTATGTTCGATCAATAACGAGCTCTTTATGGTATTACAATGACGGGGAATAGACTTCGAGCAACACGGAAGGGAGTAGCCATACGCTGCATTCCCCTCTGTCAAGGTACAAGCCAAAATTAGGCATATGCATGTCTATGTGTTAGTTGTGTGTGACTCATCTGTACACAAATTATTTTTTCTTTTTATGTTATTTTTTGTGACAATGTCATAATTACTATCAAGTGACAGTTTAAGTTTTGTATGTAGGTGTGCGGAACTAAACTTGTGTGCACATTTCCCCCCGCAAAAAACGCCAGAAAAATTGTCATAGTAAATTGTCGCTTTGCCCACTCCCTCCGTCCGGTACGGAGGCCGTGTTGCTCGAAGGGAATAGACCAAGAGGCCGTCGTCCAATAAGGTGGACAGACCAGCCGGCCTATTTACTAACTCGGATGACAGGTGTCGATGCCTATCAATCAAGAATTTACTGTTACAATGCGGTTTTTGTATTTCAAATAAAACATTCGAGCAAGCAAAACCCGCATTGTAACGGTAAATTCTTGATTCATAGGCATCGACACCTGTCATCCGAGTTAGTAAATAGGGGGGCAGATCCGAACAACCTTGGACACCGACCTACACGACGCTCTTCATTCGGCCAAAGAGAGGAACAAATGGCGCGCAACTGTCTGGAAGATGATCACCTCACAACAAGGGAATCACGACCCTCAGTAATGAGGATAACGACGCGAGGAGGAGGAGTGGGGTATTAATTCTCAATTCTAAATTGCTTGATCACATACATAGTTAATGAGTTATTAATAATACGAATAGGTAAAGCATTTTTACTAAACATTAACACATTATTTTTTGTAATGGAATAAACAGTATAGTATGTAGTACATAATCTCCATGTTTCCTTTTCATAAAATCATGGATTAAAAAAAAATCGGCTTAACATCGTCCAGTCATGTCATCGTGAGCTGTTTACAAAAAAAGTGTCAGTCTATCATTGCCGTCATTGAGCTATGTGTTACTTTAGGTACGTAAATACAAATTAAATACAGTGATTAGACAGCCATATTCAATCAGAAAGTTCTCACTGCAATTCTGAAGCTAATAAAACATAATTGGCCAAGTGCGATTCGGGCTCGCCCATGAAGGCTTCCGTAGATGCTTCAACGGAAGCTTTCATGGGAAGCCCGAAAAATTACAGAGGTTTATGTTATGGCTAATCTAAGCTTGCTAGCTTAGTTAGCCAAAAACCTCTGTAATTTTTCGCCAGCAAAGATAACTTTGTTTTTCATAGTGTTTGTATGAAGAACAAAGTTATTTTTGGCGGTGAAAAACAGCTATATTTTAATAAGTTGGTTGCCCATAACTTTTTAGTTTGTACTTAATACTCAGCTCTGATAGTTTTCCTTTCAACTTCGTTAATATACTACTGCTGTAATTTTTTCACGTATCCATATATGACTTTTATGTTCACTACGGGACTTAAAATTATACAGAACCCAAAAATAATCGCGTTAAGTCCCGTAGTGAACATAATAGTGATTGTGACCGCGAAAGCTTAAAATCATATGTATCCATATTTGTATACTCGTATAACCATTTAGCAAGTAGACACTTCTACCTCTAAAAAAAATTGCAAATCGAAAAATGGTGTTTTCAACCTCACAATATTTTTTAAAGACCTATTTAACAATACGTCAAACGATGGGTGCTTGGAGAAATAAAATAATCCCACTTCACTTGTATGGAAGCTACGCTAAAAAAAAATTTTTTTCTAACACCTGTTTGCCAAATTACAGCTTTTTAGTAATTTTTGTTTTGTTATAGTCTCTGAGTAAAACCGCAGACGGACAGACACACAGACTGGCGAAACTATAAGGGTTCCTTTTTTACTACGGAACCTCAAAAATGCTGACTACGTACGATTTTCATACCGTTCCGTACCTACTTGTTCTTCATTTTAACAGGTATTTGTTGGCAGTTCTGAAGCTACCCAAAGAGGGTTTGGGGCAGACTCAGGACATATTATAATATCTTGCCAATTTATTGCGTGTGCGATAAATTGGAACCGTATACCTGGTTAGGTAGTTGGTCAGTTGAGTGTAAGGAAATAAAGACTATTTCAACAAGAGATACGTAGGTACTTGTGTTTTATAGTGATTGTATAATCCACATGAATTCAATTACAAAGCGTTGAAAACGTAGTTGCGGGGATTCCCGCGCGGCGCGCGCGGTGTTTACAGCCCGCATTGTGCTGACAGTTAGGGAGGTTTGGAAAACTATCACCGAGGCGTCGCTAAAGAACTACAAAAAGCATTTTAATGGAGAGCTCCGGATACTCGTTGAATGATTAAGTACTTATGTCATACTACCTTTCAATCGCTCGTATTTATGAAAATAACTATCTGAAATAGTAAAGTGTATGTAATAAAACATAGTATTAACTCTTCCATTTAATATATTAGCAATATAGACAGATAATGCTGTTTATTTACTGCTCTTGCCGCACACTATTTAGTATAGATAAAAAAAAAAACAGAAACTAAACGCATAAAGTATAACAGGTAGGTACATATCAATCAATTGTACAATACAAAAAGGTCATAGCTCAGGGATGATATTGCACATGACATTGACACACTGATTTTTAGGAAAGGATTGACTCTCACTCTACGTTGATTGAATTTTAGGAATTTTCATAGGAAGACCAGTGACATAGTGGGTTATGTATGTCATCGGGATTAAGGTGTGTGTGATTGAAAGGATAAGAGGGGACTTCTACTTACCATTTGTGACAAGCCACGAGGAATTTATTTGTTTGATAGATGCTGCCAGTTAGCAGTTGATTATCTAAGGCAGGTTAATTAATCGGTTACAACTATTCAACTAAATACATCAATTGTTTTTTTAAATACACATTGTCATAAGGTAATGTTGATACATATGTAATTGAAAATATGATCCGCAATGTGTCCATTTTTAAACGGTTGGCTCACATGTGCTGGTGTTGGGTATAAATTAAAAAAAAAAATGTCATGTAAACTACACAACTTAAATAACGGAATAAAAAAAAGGAATAATACAACACAAGTAAACATAAACAATTGAACGAATTTAATTAAACTGAAACAAAGCATAACTGTCCAAAAAATACAATGAAGTATTGTAGTAACGGTTGTAGTGATTGGAGAATAAGTAATTCTTATGTATTAACACCTCTTATACTATAAATAGATTTTACAATATAATCGAATAATTTTTTAATAAGGAACAAATAATTACCTCCTCGTGGTGGTAGTTTTTATTGTGAAGGTACCGAAATCTACCAAATACATCCGAATGGTCATCAGTGAGAAAATCAAAAAATAGCAAACAAAAAATAAATATGATATAAGTAATAATAAATATTAAATTAAAAAATAACCTTTGCCTGCAACTAAATGATGAATTAGTTTTTTCTTTGGTTATAGTGACTTTTCGTATGAATGTATTTAATTTTTTTTTGTTAGTAATGAAAGTATTTGGATTGTATGCAGATCACAGTGCATCCAGACAAACCCTCGTGGTGTTTGGATGTCATTAAATTGTAATCTTGTAGTAAATTTTTTATTACATAAATAAATTTAAAAAAAAGTTATAATGCCACTTGTTTCAGAGTTAAGGGAGTTTGAGACGTGGCAGTAGGCAACACTGCGTGGCATGGCGGCCCTATATTAGCGCAGCTCTGCACAGTGTCTGCACACAGCGGGAGCTGGGGACTTCGCGTTAGGTGAACGATATCGACTCACTCTAGTCTTGTCGACGCAGCTGTATCCGGGGAAAATCTACCAGGTAGGAACTAGATTATTTGAGACCCACCTATAAACGTATTCTATCTGTGCTGTTTTTATACGTAGGCACCTTATGTGCTTACGTGCATATAATATATTTACTAGTTTCCATTTACATGTTCGAATCCTCATAATATATCTACTAGATTCAATTTGACCTGCAATATACCTATATAGGTATCGTAACTAATATTATTAATGCGAAAGTAAGTTTGGTTGTTTGTTTATTTGTTTGTTTGTTACGCTTTTACGCCCTATCTACTGAACCGATCATCACAAAATTTGGCTTAATAGGTTAGGGTACTAAGAAAGTCATAGGCTATAATATCACGCGGGCGAAGCCGCGGGTAACAGCTAGTGTATCATAAATGCAAGAGTCTCAAGATTTGACCCGAACAAAGATATGTAGGTATGTTTGTTCGGGTCAAATCTTCAGACTAAATTTGAAACCAGTCATCTTTTATAGTGCTGCAATGCTGCTATATAATTTTACATGCTTAAGGAACTCAGGTAACAGTGATTAAAATATATGGAGTGTACTTACGATGAAGTGGAACTGCAATAAAACAAGATTAATCCATTATGTATAGTACCATTTGATAGGCCTTTTCAGTACAATTAAGCTAAAATAAAAAACGTGTCGCAAAAAATATTTTTATTAAGCTTATATTCTTAATATGGGATAGCGATCCTCTGATCTAGTGTAAAAATATAATAATTTGCATTAAATTTACAGATTACAATAGAAAATGAATTTCCTGTCGAACGTGCTGGATTCGATTCCGGTGGTGGGCCACGTCACGGGGGCGGTGCAGTCCGCCGGCGACAGGGCCACGACGTCGTCGCTGACCGCGGCAGCGGTCGCGGCCGCCAGCGTGGGCGTGCTGGCTCCGCCGGTCGCGGTGCGCTGCGTGTCGGACGCGGCGCGCTGCGTGCTGGCCGCGGACGCTGTCAAGGAGAAAGCTGATAGGAAGTGACAAAGCACGAAGACCATAGAAGTCGTCGCTCATCTGTCTGATTTCATGTGTGCAATCACAATCACAACAGCATCCCAATTAAAAAAATATTTTGTTCTACTTTGCCTCTCTATTATTTTGTCCCTATACGGACAAAATAATAGATATCAGATATAATCTGTAATACTTATATATGTATAATCTGATGTCAGATTTTTTTAAATGATTTATCAACAAGGCTTTCTCTTTTGCAAACTAGTTAAGATCGAGCTCTCATAAAATTAGATTTGTAAATCATAGTATCTATATTGCGCCTCCTTCTATACGAATTTTTTTTTCATTATTAGGCATTATTACATAAATGCAAATAAAAAGAACAATTATAAGAAGTAATTTTCGAAACAAACACCTGTGAAAAAAAAATAAGAGTACAATACATTTTTAATAAATAAAATTTTACAAATGAATGACCATATTTTTATTTATCAATACCCGCATTACCCGCAATGAAGAAAATGAAATACCGTATAATGTATAATATAATTAACCATTTTGTTTTATTATATGTAGTGATAGTGATATTGATACCCAAGCCAAATTAAAATTTTCTAGTGCTAGCATGCTCTGAGTCTCTGAGGTAAACAGCGGACAAACAGATCACGATGAACGTGGCAAAGCAAAACTATAAGAGCTTCAGAGCCAGGCTATGGCGGTGAAGTAATTTCGGGATATTTGAGAAATTTAGTCCCACAAGATGGTTACTTTATAAAATTTTAGTAACAAACAAATAAATAATCAAAATTCACCTTCACATTTTTTAGTAAGGAGGAGCCCGATGGCCTAGTGGGCGTGAGCATTATTAGCGCTTTGGCATGTTAAGCAACCCCGGGCGCAGTCCCTACTTGGATGGGTGACCGCCAGTGGCATAAAAATATCTCGAGCTCCTCCTTGCTTCGGAAGGCACGTTAAGCCGTTAGTCCTAGCTGTCATCATTGATGGCAATCGTTAAGCTAAGTCAGATGCCTTAAGGCAGCTTAAAAAATCTGACACCAGTGTTGGCCACTTACACACACGAAAAACAAAAACAAACATATTAGTTAGGATAACTTTTTTTGGACTACGCACGCAGTCAAGAATAAACTAACATACTCGTAAGGGAAGCCTTCATTCACCCTTGTTGGCAATATTATAGTTATTATTGTAAGATTAAACTTTGGGAACTAAGTAACTTGTCTTTGCAAATTTGGTGAGAGAGCTACCTATTCAGCGTTGGTCAGCTCTATCCCAAGATTTAAATTACGAGCAACCTAGCTCGTTAATTGGCGGCCTTTATAGCCTAGTGTCAAAGGTGTTATAGTGTCACCTGTTATAATATAGATTAATTCAAAATTAGCGGAATACGTTCTCGAGTCTCGACTTTCGATCGACGGCATTTCGTTTATTATGACATTAATACGTCGTTTTTGGCCCAATTTACTGGTTTCGCCCGCAGCTCCGCTCACGTCAATATCAATCCCTCGGGATCCTTCCTTCACCAAGTAAAATTAATAAGTTGGTCGACTTAAAATTTCTTACGCATTTTTTTTCCGCGTGAATAGTTACAATCATGCTTAATTACAGCCGTAGATTACCTATATAAAGTCTAAATAGACTTTATTAGCCTGAAAGAGTAGAAAAAATTGTGTCCAACTTAGAGACTATGATGATGCAAACATATCGCAAATTCGCAACCGATTTGATGCTTCGAGCAACACGGCCTCCGTACCGGACGGAATTTGATGGCATAAGTTGACATGACGCATGTGCTAATTCAAAGCTGTCATAAGCATTGAAAAGTTGACACACTTTTTCAATCAATCAATCAAATAATTTATTTCAGGCAACAAGTGAAATATTCCATAGACCCATAGATAAATACCTTATAGACTAACATATATATAAAATAATATGAATCTTTAAAATGCTAGGTTCCACGTATTGTCGGCGACATGAGACGCGAAGTGTCAGCAGGCAGACGTCCTCGGAACCTCCGGTAGACGAATCCCTGCGGCCAAAAGTCCTCCTTCATGAAGGTCTCCAGATGGTGGGTCCGTGTCCGTGAGCCGAGCTCCGCGGCGCAGTGGTCAACACACCAGCCTGCGACACGGAGGTCCCGGGTTCGATCCCCGGCCAGGTCAAGATGGAAAACGATCTTTTTCAGATTGGCCTCGGTCTTGGATGTTTATCTATATGAGTATGTATTATAAAATATAGTATCGTTGAGTTAGTATCCCAAGACACAAGTTCACAATTTACTGTGGGGCTAGCTCAATTTGTGTGATATGTCCCTATATTTTTATTTATTAATATTTTGGTCGGCACTCTCACCAAAAACTCACTTTATGACGAGATGCCAACCGTTTGACCATCAGCGTAAATATGGACTTTTTCAGCACATAGACGTAGACCAATGCAGTCGGGATACGTAGAGCGGCGTCAACTTTACCTCCGATCGCAGAAGCTGGTCTGGTCCAGGCGGTGCATTACCGTGATGGTTTCGGCTGGTTCCTTTTCCCCCGCTCTACTTTTATAAAGCGTTCCTCATCGCACTGGTCTTTTTGAGAACCTGATTTGATAGGCATACGAGAGCTTGTCCGTTTTTTCCCCTGCGTGACTAGCCGCTGCGGTGGTGCAGCAGAAGGGGCGGCGGCTACAGCTGCGTAGGCACGTGGCGGGGTTGACGTGCTCGGCAGAGACGTCGGCTCCTCGCGGAGGTAAGAGCGAGCGGCGGGGCGCGCTCAAAACTGCCGATGGATGCATTTTGCGCTTCGCCATGCTTAGTGTTCACGTTAGCAACCTCAGGTGACCGACATACAGAATTACTATTACTTTTCAAGGATAATAATTTGGTACGCAACTCGGTGATGGTATTTTCCAAGGCTTCTAACCTACACTGCATCTGGGTCAGGCTGGTCTTCAGGGCCAAGATGTTCTTGAGAAGCCTGGTAACGTCGACATGGTCGAAAGAGACTGGTGGGAGTCTCGATAGTTGGGCAGCGCATAAAGCGCGCACGTCGTCAAGGGAAATGATATCCTGTAGACTTCGTTCGCCTTTCTCATCTCTCCTTCGAGATGGCATCAGCACGGTCTTGCCGAGCACCTCGCAGAGCAGCACCTTGCCGCTGCAAATCTCCTCCACGGCGAAATTTGACTTGCAGATCTGCATGATGCTAACCTCGTCCATTGTGTCCTTGGCATGATCGATGAATGCCAGCAGCTCATTAACTACGACTTTCTTAGAAGTCATAGTGGAGGGAACTAGCAGCGGCTAAAGCGTGTGTTATGGAGCGCTCATTGTATTAATTTTTATATTGTAGTTTACAATTTTCACAACAAAAAAATAAATTGTTATGTCGAAACTTTAAGGGTTCCTGATTTACTACGGAACCCTAAAATAAGGCGAAACCTCTC
Source organism: Rhodophaea formosa (assembly GCA_963082605.1). NCBI lineage: Eukaryota > Metazoa > Arthropoda > Insecta > Lepidoptera > Pyralidae > Rhodophaea > Rhodophaea formosa. The sequence continues at coordinate 18,630,358 of OY720207.1, forward strand.
CAACCTAATGTACACACTGTAGATTTATTATATTTATTACAGACGTGAGCTCTTAGATACCTACCTATTTATCATTGACGTACGTGACAGCGTCGGATCAGACGTTCGGGGGAATCCCCAAATGTTGTGCGTATCCAGATGAGCTATTTTTAGTCGAAACAGCGAGGAAAGCGATCTTTGTTGGCTTTTCTTTATCGCTACTTTGCTAGTTTTACCTACGACCCAGCTTTATATACCCTATAGATACCCCGAGAGCAGACTTTTATTCTGCTAGAGCGTCCACTATGAGTTTGCTGTTTCAGCACCATGAGTTTATTATTATAAATAAATAAATAATAAATTTATACGGACAAATCACACAGATTGAGCTAGCCCCAAAGTAAGTTCGAGACTTGTGTTATGGGATACTAACTCAACGACACTATATTTTATAATAGATACTTATATAGAGATAGATACTTATATAGCCGTGTGGTTCCCGGCAGAGTAGAATAGGACCACTCCAAGTCTTCCCGTGGATGTCGTAGAAGTCGACTTAGGAAACACACACAAGCTAAACAAAGCTTATAAATCTCAAAAAAACCTCTCCAACCCGTCTGGCCAGCGTGGAGAGTGTAGGCCAAATCATCTGACTGCTGTGGCTAATTATGGCTCTGATAGTACAGAGAGGGTCGTGCTCCTGCAGTGGAGACGAAATAAGACCTGATAATGATGATGATGATGATATAGATAAACATCCAAGACCCAGGTCATTCTAAAAAAGATCATTTTCCATCTTGACCTGACCGGGGATCGAACCCGGGACCATCCGTGTCGCAGTCAGGCGTGTTGACCGCTGCGCCACGGAACTCGTCATATTATACCTTTATTATACATTATACCTTCATTTTGTATCGAGTAAGAGAATGATTACTATTACGAGCCATCGAATAGTTTACTATAGATCGAATCGTTTACTACTCACGTATATAAACTCATGGTTGACGCTCTGTTGTACCATTGATGATAAACTGGCACTAATTTGTCCCACTAATACCTGTAATAATAATTTATTCCGTTCCCCTAACAATCTTTGTACAAGTACTAGAAAGCTGTAATTTGGTATGGGTATGTATATTAATTATGCCAAAAAAGTCGTAGAAACATTGCTGAAAAAAAAAAATTTTAAGGTGGCACTTATACAAGTAAAGTGGGGGAGTAATTTTTTTTCTCTATTTACCCATCGTGTGAAATATTGTTAGATAGGTCTTTAAAAAATATTATGAGGTTGTGAACACCATTTTCGATTTAAGGATCCGTTTCCGAAATATTTGGTTTTAAAGTACAAATTTTTGTTAGATGTACCTAAGGTAAGTGTCCCACCCCCTCTATCTGCTAAACGGTTATATATGGATACGTGAAAATAATTACAGCAGTGGTATATATATACTACTGCTTATATATATATATATATATTTAATATATTACTAATATATATTGAAGTTTAAACGAAAACTATCAGAGCTGAGTACTAAATGCAAACTAAAATGTTATAGGCAACCAACTTATAAAATGTACTGGAAAATGTAAAATTTCATAAAATTTTCATTGTTAGATGTTTTTGGTCGTTAAACTGTGAGGTTACGTGCACAATAATCCCAAATTCCCATACTATGTGGTCACCCTAATTAGAAAGAGACGGAGGGGTAACGAAAAATTTTAAGGTCATTTCTTTTGACTTTTAGGCCTGTGTTATAGAAGGTGGCGCCGCCGCGCAATAACACAGGCCTTAGCGCACTATTATAGCGCAGCCTCCAGTTAGTACATGGTATATATATCATAGAAGTGAGAGATTTTTTTTTAATCTATGACATATATCCATGGTATATACAGTAACTACTGTATCACCGTTCAAGCTCAAAAATTTCATTTTAGGCGTCACATTTTGTCCATTTCAAGAATTACCTAAACATGGCAAGATATAACCGTTTGGTTTGCTGAACATTCCGTATCATTTAATTCTAGACACTATAGACAGATGGCGCTCTAACGAAACATACCTCTTGTCTCTTCGCGACCTTGAGGATGCGTTGATTATTTCGGGCAACATTATTTTCATCAGTATTCCCATTAACAGTAGTCAATGCAACCACATTTGGCCTGAAAATGTACGTTATATAATTCGTTATCTATATCTACTATATAAGTTGTTAATCGGTTGTTTCTTTTCTGGGATAAATATTGATTTTATGTAGTATTTTAAAACTTATGAGTAAGATCAGAGGCTTATTTTGCAGTAATCAAGCAAAAATGGCTACAAGCAAAAACTTTTTAAACGCCTTCACGTATGCCAAAATTACTTATCGTTTAGGAAATAAAGTAGGTACGTATTACTTGACAGAGTAAGTAAGGTTATGTTTATTTTTATACCACAGAGGATTAAATACTTAATTTCAACTTACCCATTGAAATGTTTTTCAAATAACAATGCCATAAATATAGCCATGGCATCGTCACCACCAGCGTCATTATCAATTACAATTTTTTCACGATTTTCCGACATTGAAATAACTAGAGAGGTTATGTCCAGTGAGTCAGTGAGTGGTAATGTAGCTTTATATATTTTCTTATAGAGAGATATTATCTGTGTGTTTGTTTGTATCGGTATAGTTTAGTATCGTACTTTGAGTGTTAGTACCTATTTTATTTTAAGACCTAGTTATTGCACCTAGCTTGCTACGGGTAACCGTCGTAGAAATAGTCAGTCACTTATAGTCACATCCGACACAAAGTTAGTCTTGGATATCATCAAATTTCCGTAAAGGAACCTGTACTCTACACACCATTTTCTTAACCAGAATAATAAACTTGCACCATTCCAACATCGGAAGACGCGGCGTGGAAAGGGATTCCATCCATCCATATCGATCGGTATTCCTGCTCAGCGCACTTCTAGATTCGCCTCTTCTTTCACTATGCGAACCGCTTAGGAATGGAATTTCCACTCAATTATTTCATAAAAAATATCTGCCTTGATCCTTCTTTCCCACAACTATAGCAGTTGCTATAGTAATTTTTCTTTCATTGTTAGGATTTTGCTGAGCAATTTTTAATGTCGATCAAAATAAAAAGGAGTCTCAATATTACAAAACATTTAATAACAATTTGTAGCTGTACAAATGGATCTCCTTAAAGTATTTAGATACTATCGATACTTAACTAATTATGTAATTACTTAATTTACATTAAATGAGTTGATGATAATACTGTTAACAGTTAATATATAATAATGTTTAAACAATAATAGATAATGAAATTGCTTAAATATGTTTTAGAATATTCAATCAGATAAAAAATTACTAACACAAAAAAATACCTACTACGAAATATCAGAAAAAACCTTGAAAATCTAAAAATTTGTGTTTGTGTGGCAAGTTGGCAAGAATGCTGGCCGCATTCGCACACTGGATCGCAATGTTCATTTTAAGCGTGATAAAACAGCCAGCCTATCACGAGCGGCGGAGATCAGGCAAGGCGCAATCTCTATTTACAGAGTTTAGTACCAGAGCATCATGGTTCGAATGTCTCCAATGAATGCCTTCTGTCGTTTTAGGTTATTACTTTGAAGACAAATAAGATAAGTATTTATAAAATTACCTACATCACTATTTATTCATATTTCATGCAAACTAATGTAATTTTTTTGACTATATACTTTCTAGATGCCGTCATGCCTTTCTTACAATAATTAAAAACTGGCCAATTTTTCCATGCGTGCGTGAGTGTGACTGCTTTCTGTCATGCACACACACGCGTTCTGTCAATTATGCCATCAAAATCCGTCCAATTGGTAGTTATGTGTTTGCATCATAGCCTATGCGTTGGACACAATTGTTTTCTACGCTTTTAGGCTAATAGAATCTTTATCATCATTTCAGCCGCAGGAAGTCCACTGCTGGACATAGGCCTCTCCCAAGAATTTCCAAAATGACCGGTTGGAAGCGGCCTGCATCCAGCGTTTCCCTGGAACCTTGGTCAGGTCGTCCGATAGTTATAGAGTCTATCTAGGCTTAATAATAATCTAAGGTCAATGAATCTTCACATAAAATCGTAAGTCTTTGAGAAAGCTCCAAAGTAGTGTAGTCTCCAACATGGCATGAATCTTTGGCAAGAAATACTAAATTATTTTTCAGCCTACGTATCATTGAGTTCAGCTGAAAAAGTATTTAATAAAAATTCTTGATATTTTTCTCTGCTGCCGGAGTATATTACTTTAACATTGGCTTCTGATTCTGGTACAAAATTGTTTGTATTGACACCGCGCTTGTCTCCTGTGAACAAAAGAAAGAACTAAACTTACAATTATATGAGTAGAAATCACATAAATTGAGCTAGCCCCATTGTAAGTTGTGATCTTATGTCAGAGGTTTTGAGTTAGGAAGAAACTAACATAATTTAAAAACTATATTTTATGATAGTTGACTGACAATCATATAAGAACCAGACCAATCTGAAAAAGATCTTTTTCTATCATGACCTGACCGGGGATCAAACCCTCTCACACGGGGCTCTCGTGTCACAGCACAGCTAGCGTATTAACCAATGTGCCACACAGGTCGTCATACTAACGTTTAACTTCGGTAATGAGTCAGTGGTCTAAGAGCGTGACTTATAAGCGAACCTGGCCCAAACTGTACCTCTAAGTTTGCAGACCAAACCGACTTAATTACAAATTAAGGATTTAAGGTCACTTACCGCACAAAACAATACTATTCTTGGCATATCTAACTTCTTCGACAATACTGCTATTAAGAGCCAGAGCCATAACCGCAGGGTCTAGCTGGGTCCAATCCGTGCTATTTTCCATAGATATCCTCTCAAAACAATTTAAAGAATCCATCGTATTTGTTGGTATTGCTCCAAGAGTCGATTGTCGCCATTCCTGTAAATAGTATGGGTTTAGAATAAGTACAATCAGTCTAAAATTTCGCTACTTAAAGAATTAAAAAAAAAAACCAGATCTGTGGTTCCATTAAATAGATCAGAGTCTTTTGATAGGAGCTTACTAGTATGAATGAATGATTTATTTGGACTTAACTAAGATACACCACATTCATAGTAGATGATGACGATGATGAAAACATCAATCAAAGTAATGAAATATTTTGTTTTGTTTGGTTTTATGGGTGTTACTGTGTGTGTCTGAGTGGCTAATACTGACTTCAGATTTTTCAAGCTGCCTTAAGAGTCGCCTGGAAGCGCATGTCTCCATACAAACGGAAAAAGGGAATTGTGGCAATATTTGATAATTTTAGGGCAAAATTAAGCATCCAATCAATTAATCTCAAACGGAAAAAGGGCATTGTGGCAATATTTGATAATTTTGGAGTAAAATTAAGCATTTAATCAATTAATCTCATTATAATCTACGTACGTTCTAATACAGCTTGGTTAAAATACCAATGGTTTGAGAATTACAAGCCTTTTCAAATTTGTATGGAAATCTTGAGAGGCGTATAATTCTAAAACATTTGATAATTTAACTAAACTGTATAGGAACGTACGTAGATTATAATGAGATTAATTGATTAAATGCTTAATTTTACTCCAAAATTATCAAATATTGCCACAATGCCCTTTTTCCGTTTGTATGTAGACATGCGCTTCCAGGCGACTCTTAAGGTATCTCACATAGCTTAACGACTGCCATCAATGATCACAGCTAGGACCAACGGCTTAACCGTACCTTCTGGAACTGGGAGGAGCCCGAGATATTTTTATGCCACTTGCAGTTATCCAAACAAGTGGGGACTGCGCCCGGGATCACTCACAAGCAAAAGCACATGCACACTGGGCCATTGGGCTCCACAATAAAATGATATTTTTTTTAAGAGTCGCCTGGAAGCGCATGTCTCCATACAAACGGAAAAAGGGTATTGTGGCAATATATGACAATTTTGGAGTAAAATTAATCATTTAATCAATTAATCTCATTATAATCTACGTACGTTGCTATACAGCTTGGTTAAAATACCAATGGTTTGAGAATTACAAGCCTTTTCAAATTTGTATGGAAATCTTGCGGAGCGTATAATTCATTCATTCTCAAACATTTGATAATTTAACCAAACTGTATAGGAACGTACGTAGATTATAATGAGATTAATTGACTGGATACTTAATTTTGCCCTAAAATTATCAAATATTGCCACAAGATATGCGCTTCCAGGCGACTCTTAAGTAAAAACATCTTGAGCTGCGCTGTGCACTTTTTGTGATAGAATAAAATATTAAACTCGCGACAGATCACGTGACCGATAGATTCGTCACTTGGAAAATTTGTTTAGATGACAAGGCACTTGCGCGAATGTGCGTGTGTGTTTGTTTTACGCACATCCATGGACGTAGACTGCTGTTAGGAAAGGTATTGAATTATGAGTGTTAGTATTTAAGTTTTCACTTCTGCCGGCACTCCCGGAGTGCAACCCGTTGTTTCTTTTTCATCAAAATATTCTACAAGTTTCTCTTCATCTGCATATTTAAAGATACTCGTACTAACTATATTTTTTCTAAAACCAAAGATTTTCTGAATCTTATCTCTCTGGTATAAGTTCGATACAACCAAGAATAATTTATTTCATAAATAGAGATGCTCTATTTTAAAAATTTATACAGATACTTGACAATTATGTCAATCTCTTTGTTGTGCACATAGGTATAAGATACATCTCTGTGGTTGTGCATCAGATACGTTAAAAAAATCTTACTTTAGTCAAATTCATGTATTCGTAAACTTGTGTGAAGGGAACTATGGTCACTTGGTCAGGATTGGAATCTTTTCCTATTATGTAGTATGCTTCAGGGTCCATGGCTGCATTAAACTCTGGGTCAGGGAACGTAGGGTCTGTAAAAATGTTAAAAATATTTTTAGATTAAAACTTTTTGGAACTAATTTCTTTAATTTGGGTTGAGAATTATAATCAGTTCTTTTTTAGTTTCCGCTGCAGGAACATGACCATCTTTATGCTACCTTAGCCATATAATTAGCCAGAGCAGTCAGAGGATTAGGCCTACACTCTCCACGCTGGCCAGGCGGGTAGAGGTTTCTTTGATGTTTATAAGCTTAGTTTAGCTTGTTTCCAAAGTGGCCTTCTACGACATCTATGGGAAGACAGGTAACAGCGATCGTTATATTATGTGATGTGCTTGAGGATGAATAGTGACTACTACTTACGTAATATAGAACAGTAAATTTACTAGCTTTAATACGATCCAGTTGGGACGTATGATAATTATCTGGTATCGATGAACGTTTTAAAATCATAATGTTTATGGTACGCTGTTGTAATAATTTTCTTTATTTAAATATAAGCTATCGTTTTTCTTTATTTTATTCAATTATTTATTTTAATAAAACTTACTGTGTAGGTATCCAGCTCCAACGTAAAGTGTAGAGAGACGGTTTAAAAATTCAGGATCAATTTTAACAGCTAGGGCGATGTTCGTCATGGATCCTATTGCAACTATTGTGAGGTTGCCTGAAAACATAAAGTAAACATGTTTTGCTAAAAAAGTAATTAGGTACATTTTGTGGAATGGTACACGTAAAATACAAAATTTAGTGTGGTCATGGTCGTAAGGTACAAAGTTCGTTGCACGTTCCTTTAGTTTTCAAGCACAAAATTGATACTTCCAACCTTAGCCAAAAATTCGTTTACATTGAAAATAAAATTCATCATTACGAGGTCGCTTTTTAGTCTCCACTGCAGGAGCTCGACCCTCGCTGTACCACCAGAGATGTTCAGCTTTCTAAAGCTTGTGTTACCTGAACCTCATTGTACGACATCCATGGAATGACTTGGAGTGGACCTATTCTACTCTGCCGAATACAAAATTATCTTTTTATTTAGTTGCCTGGTGAAGATACGTAATATTATTACGTATCTTCACCAGGTAAAGATATCTGGGACTAGATTAAAGATGTAAGCCCATTAGGAACTTCGATCCCAATGCAGACAATAAACTCGTACACATAAGTATAGATTAAGAACTGAACTTGCAATTTTCCCGCGGCTACAACCGCGTAAATTATAGCCTAAGTCACCCGTAGATAAATAAGTTAAAATAATTTTGAAAATTGGTCCTGTAGTTTCGAAGCCTATTCCGTACAAACAAACAACCAAATCTTTCTTCCCTATAATATAAATATACAAAGAAAAGATTTTAATTACTGTTAAAGTTTCAGGATTTAAAATTTTCTTAATCTTAACTAATATTATAAATGCGAAAGTGAGTTTGTTTGTTTATTTGTTTGTTTGTTTGTTACGCTTTCACGTCGTATCTACTGAACCGATCATCATGAAATTTTGCATACAGATAGGTTAGGGTACGGAGAAGGACATAGGCTATGTATGACGCGGGCGAAGCCTCGGGTAACAGCTAGTATAAATATTATAAAATTGGCTAAGGAACAAGTTTTATACATGTAATAACCTAAGTATGTATATAATAATCTGGATCTGATTTTACACTACTTAAGAATGTGTATTTTTTTTCTTCAACATATCCTTTACCTTTAAACTGTTATAACTAATTATATGAATAAATTTTTCAATTTGAAGAGAAAGGAAGGCGATTTTTAGGGTTCCGTAGTTTTTTTCTCTATTTACCCATCGTGTGGGGTATCGTTAAAAAGGTCTTTGAAAAATATTGTGAGGTTGAGAACACTATTTTTAGATTTAGGGATTCGTTTCCGAAATATTTGGTTTTAAAGTGCAAATTTTTGTTAGAGGTAAGTGTCCCCCCTCCTCTATCTGCTAAACGGTTATATATAGATACGTGAAAAAAATTACAGCAGTAGTATATATACTGAAGTTGAAAGGAAAACTATCAGAGCTGGGTACTAAGTGCAAAATAAAAACTTATAGGCAACCAACTTATAAAATGTACTGGAAAATGTAAAATTTCATACAATTTTCATTGTTAGATGTTTTTGGTCGTTAAACTGTGAGGTGCGAGTGTGAACAGTGTGAACTCAAAATTGTCATTCGCAACTACGGAACCCTACACTGCGCGTGGCCCCACACGCACTTGGCCGGTTTTTTATATTTAATAGAAGTATATCTTATTTAAACTCACCTTCATATTGTTTAGACAGCTCTATTAACGCTTGGACAGCATGCTCGGGTTGAGACTGTATGGGGTCATAGTCAGTGTCACAAAGACCTAGACCATCAGTACCATAATAATAGTCACTTTCTACGCCTTCAATGAAAGGAGTCTTGCTGCCTCTGTAAATCGGAATCTGAAATTAAGAGCAACATTTTTGAATATTTGTCATCTTCAGGTCTTTGTTAGTCTCCACTTCAGGACCACGACCCTCTTTGAACTACCAGACCTATATATTAGTCAGAACAGTTAGAAAATTTGGCTTACACACTCCACGCTGGCCAGACGGGTTGGAGATTGTGTTGGAGAAGTTTTGTTTAGATTGTGTTTCCTAAGTCACCTTCTACGACATCCACGGGAAGACTTGTAGTGGTCCTATTCTACGAGTATTCTACCGGGAACCACACGGCACAAATATTGGTATAACCGGTTAGAAACATTAGAAAAATGTACATCCACACTATACTGGTGGCACCACAGAGCAGGAACACGGATGGTCCCGGGTTCGATCCCCGGTCAGGTCAAGATGGAAAATGATCTTTTTCAGATTGACCTGGGTCTTGGATGTTTATCTATATAAGTATCTATTATAAAATATAGTATCGTTGAGTTAGTATCTCATAACACAAGTCTCGAACTTACTTTGGGGCTAGCTCAATCTGCGTGATTTGTCCGTATATATTTATTTATTATTTACTCGGTTACTCCCGAAAAATAGCTTGATGCACCTTGTTCAGTTTAGATAGAGATACTTTCACGAATAGAGTTTCGGAAGCCAGGTCATAAACTGCTTTGCTAGATGGAATTTGCCGTTGAATATTTATGAAATTATTTTATGTATAGCTTGGGAAAAATTGAACATTAACTTATAGTTATATAGTTTATCGTTAGTACAGGTAATATTCTTAATAGTTATTAAGAATCATTAAGAATATTACCTGTAATACTACTACCTCGTCACATAGTTATGTGACGAGCTAGTATACTTCCATGCTGGCTTGGAGGAAAAGGAAAAAAATAAAAACCACCAGCTACTTTTTACTCGGTCAGGCCGTAAAAGCCGGTCAAGGGATTGTGCGATAATCTAAGAAATCACGTCGATACGGATGCGGCTAGCAAACTATCACTATTTTGATTCCGCTTTCCACCTTAAACCCCATTAACACCCTAAACGTAGCCTTTGGGTTGTATGACCTTCTTGGGCTCAATCTACCCCGCAAGGGATAAGGACGTGATTATATGTATGGTTGCTTAGTCCTATTTTAAATCCTTAGGTGATATATTTTTTTTTATTTGTTTGGAAGATTATGGGCGATATTACGGGCGAGCGCCGTGGCGCAGCGGTCAACACGCCTGCCTGCGACACGGATGGTCCCGGGTTCGATTCCCGGTCAGGTCAAGATGGAAAATGATCTTTTTCAAATTGACCTGGGTCTTGGATGTTTATCTATATAAGTATCTATTATAAAATATAGTATCGTTGAGTTAGTATCCCATAACACAAGTCTCGAACTTACTTTGGGGCTATCTCAATCTGTGTGATTTGTCCGTTTATATTTATTTATTTATTATTTATTTATTATCGACTACAATAACTTTACAGCTAAAACTTAGTAATATACAGTCATTAACAAATCTCCACTAATAGAAATAATATAGAAACAAGAAACGGATATCCTAGTTACAAACTAGTAACATTTAGTACTTAGATAACAAAATAATGCAAACAAGTAGGTAATCATAATCAGTGTATACAAGTACCCCATATGGATATGCTCGTAAGAGATGAAAGAAAGTAAGAAATATATTTTATACTTACATCTCGTCTGTTAGCAAGGTCTAATATTTTCTGACTATTTATAAATGCTTGAGCCTCATCAACATTTCCAAAGGTTGTAGTAAGAGCAACTACTTGAGGTCTGAAATAATTGTAAAAAAAAAGTGTTGAAGTAATAAGTTTCATTAATAAAGAAATATAAAAAAAGAGTGGCCACTGATTTTTTTTAAAATATGGCACTAGCAAATTACTTGTAATATACAAAAAATACTATAAGTAATTTAGTAGTTTTGTACTTAATAAATTTTTAAAATTCGATACAATTTATGATTTAAGGAATTTAATTGCTGGGTGGTGCTAGTAGACATAACCCTTAATATATTTTTTTAGTTATATAGACCGCAATGGATGTTGAAGTGACAATCAAAACGATTTATTAAATATTGTTTGACGGCCCTGGATACGAGTCCTTTAGAGCCTTTCTTCATTTATTTCGCCAGTTGGCGAGTTATTCTTGTTTGTTGTCAACGAAATGATGGTGTTATTCATTTCGTTGTTTTCACGGAGCCCCTGGCGACAACTCTTCACGAATCCACTGGTTTCATCATTGACGACGCAGCAAGGCGGACAACCACCAGCCCGCTATGTAAATCTCACTACAGCCTCACAATGACAGTCTATTTTAGTTATTCTACACATTGTTCTTATATATGGGCATTTATAACACCAAATATCACCAATTTCACATTATAAAGTCCACTAGAATCAATTTGCGAAACAATCCAAAACAGACACCGTGTAGTCCGCTAAAACTCCCAATGAAAACGATTTACACTGTAGCTGTCAAAAGATAGCAAATGGGCCTGCTGGTCGGGGATCAAACCGCCATTCAAAGCTCTTGTGATACCACTGAGCTACAGAAGTCGTCAAGATTCAAGGTATTCAACTACTCACCCATCAAAATATTCTTCATGGATCAAAGCTATTAGAATAGCCATAGCATCATCGGCTCCTCCGTCATGATCGATCACTAACTTAGATCCACTAGTAACATTCCTATTCCTAAAATTAAACATAAAATGTAATATACAATGCGTTTAATATTCAGTTTAATTCATGTTCTAAACACGAAAACGAAAAACATTTGTTTTGTAAATATGCCGAAACAATCGAGAAAAAAATACCTGCTGCTCCATATACACGATAGATATCAGAATATTCTCTGTGATATACACCATAGATATCAGAATATTTACTAGATATACACCCTTATTTTCTAATCAGTGCACAAACATTAAGGGGTGATTTAGACCATCAACTTGAACAACTTTTGATATGGGACTAATTATGAAACTCAAAAAAATTGCAATACCCATACAAAAGTGTCCAGCTAATCGGACGAAAAGTATGGCATAGGTAAAAATAATTGAATTTTCAGCATTGGTCCCATAATAAAAGTTGTTCATGGTGATGGGTTGAGTCACTTTTTAAAGTTTGTATTTATATTCAATTCAAAAAATAAGGGTGTTTTTTGGATCAGTAGGTATTCAACGTACTATGGAATAGTTCATTAAGTTTTGTCGATTTTAGACTTAGTCACCGACCAAACATTTTTGGTATTCATGCTGAGAACGTGAATTTAAATTTGGCTGGTTAGTACCAAACACACTATCTACATAAAAAAATTAAAATATAGTTATACTATTTGAAATAATTGTTATACCATTTAATTTATAGTAAACAAAATATATAAACACGTTTCAAACAATCATTTTTCACAAAAAAGTTTACCCACAATTACATCACAAACATTTTATACACCTATTTTGTTCTATAAATATTTGAATTCACATACCAAAAAAAAGTCAAAAGCAGAAGTACAGTTATCAACGCCATTGTTAAAAATGATACACACACGAATATCCACACGTATATATATCGTTTGTCCATTGTGGAAATGTTCAACACTTATTTGTGAACTGGTTTCTTTATCCGAAATTTTCCCTTAAGTTTTCGGTAAAATGTAAATAAATATACCATAGCATTATCGCTTACAAGCGTTCAACTGTAACTAAATGTGTAATGAATAAGATAATTGATAAATAGTACTATGTACTTATGTTACCTTGAAAACCACAGCATTAGTGGTAATTTCAAAGATAATGGTAATGAAGCTAAGAATAATTTTAGAGTTCCAATTAAGTCTTTCTCATTTGTTTTTACCCGACTGACCCACCAGGAAGGAAGGGTTATGTTAGTTCAATGTGTAATGTAATAAGTATGTTTGTTCAATATTTTTTCAATTTAGAAGTGGGATGTATCATTAGATTTGTCAATAGGAACAACCTTTACAATGTGATGCTGTAAATTCGAAAATAAAATAACATTTCCATACAAAAGTATTCAGCTGGCCGGGCAAATTGTACGAAAATGTTAAGGTTTTTTTAATTACCATGATTAGTCTCGTAGGCAAAGTTGTTCATATTGACGGTCTGATTAACTCATTTTATGATCGGACAGGGTTTCATTTACATCCTATCCTAATCCAAATCCTAACTAATATTATAAATGCGAAAGTGTTTGTTTGTTACGCTTTCACGATCAATCTAATGAACCTATCATCATGAAATTTTGCATACACATAAGTGAGAGTACTGACAAGGACATAGGCTATATATGACGCGGGTGAAGCTGCGGGTAACAGCTAGTACTGTATAAATGTTTTGTGATTGAAAGTCTCATTTGGTGAGACTTAACTACCTACTTTTTTAAAAAATATTGCTTTTGACGAGCTCCGTGGCGCAGCGGTCATCACGCCTGCCTGCGACACGGATGGTCCCGGGTTCGATCCCCGGTCAGGTCAAGATGGAAAATGATCTTTTTCAGATTGACCTGGGTCTTGGATGTTTATCTATATATGTATTTGTTATAAAATATAGTATCGTTGAGTTAGTATCCCATAACACAAGTCTTTCATTAGAACTTACTTTGGGGCTAGCTCAATCTGTGTGATTTGTCCGTATATATTTATTTATTTATTTATATTTATATACTCATAAAAAGAAAAAACAAATCGGTGAGGCATATAATGATATACGGAATCCTACCAAAAATATAATAAATATCAGTTCTTATTGTTATCGCCTCTCTCTCTCTCTCTCTCTGAGTGGTAGATAAAGCATTATCTTTTATCTACTTATTTGTTAATCAAAATACTTGCAATGTATTTTAGTCGTTTGTTTGTTTTTCGTATGTGTAAGTGGCCAACACTGGTGTCAGATTTTTCAAGCTGCCTTAAGGCATCTGACATAGCTTAACGACTGCCATCAACAATGACAGCCGGGACCAACGGCTTAACGGCGTGCCTTCCGAAGCACGGAGGAGCTCGGGATATTTTTATGCCACTTGCGGTCACCTATCCAAGTAGGGACTGCACCAGGGGTTGCTTAACATACGTAAGCGCTCATAGAGCTCACACCCACTGGACCTTAGTAATCTTGGGCTATTCCATGCTGGTTTGGGAGATAAGGAAAAACAAAGAATATACCATCTGCTTTTCTTGCCACGCAGTCCGTAAAATTCGGTCAAGGGATTGAGCGAAAATCTAAGGAATCACGTCAATAGGCGATGCGGATAGCAACCCATCACTATTTCGATTCCGCTTTCCACCTTATGCCCTATGCTAAACGTCATCTTGGACTCTGTCTATTCCGTGAGGGACAAAGACGTGATAATATGTAGGTATGTTTTAATAATTATGAAAACGAGATAACAGTCTCTAGCTTCTCACTAGTTCATCTTTTGAGTATTTTGAAAAAAGATATTATTTATAAGTGGTCAGAAAAATGAAATAAGAAATAAAAATCAAGGGTATTTTTTATTTTTATTTTGTGATGTCTTTATTACTAAACACTTTAGTTTATTATCCTATCGCCACCTTTCAACTCCATCATTAGACCAGACCTATGGTAGAAACCAAAATATTACATTGTTATATGACTTACTCGTACATATATATACACCAAATTTTAACTCAATTGGATGAGATCTTCAAAATGAGTTGCAAGACTTTATCCTCACAGGGCAGTTAAAAAAAGCTCATTCTCTTATAGTAACACTAGCGCCACCCAGCAATTAAATTCCATAAACAGTATCGAATTTTAAAAATCTAACAAGTACAAAACTACTGAATTACTTATAGTATTTTATGTATCATCATCATCATCATCTCAGCCACAGGAAGTCCACTGCTGGACATAGGCCTCCCCCAAGGATTTCCAATACGACCGGTTAGAAGCGGCCTGCATCCAGCGCCTTCCTGCGACCCTTATCAGGTCGTCCGACCACCTGGTCGGTGGTCGTATTTTATGTATATTACAAGTAATTTACTAGTGCCATATTTAAAGAGAAAAATCGGTTAACACCAAAAGTGGCCACTTTTGGCGTTAACCTGTTTTTCTCTTATTTTATCAAACGAATATTAGTGAAAATGAATACAAAAATACTACAAGTAATTTACTAGTTATGTACTTGTTAGATTTTGAAAATTCGATATAATTTAGGATTAAAAGAATTAATTGCTGGGTGGCGCTAGTGTTACTATAGGAGCGCCTTAAAGCAAAAAAAGTGTGTGTTAGGATCGTATTGAGTGGAGGTTTATAGTCTCTGCCTACACCCAAGAGTACTATGCCTGTTAAGCATTGTTAAACTGTGGTAAGATTAATTTCGAGCAAATAATGTTTATTGCACTTTTACAGATTTCTATAGTACGAATGCGTATTACATTTTGAAGGATTTTTAGCTGATTGTGTATTTATCTATCGTGTTTTTGTTCTTTCATCTCATCTCCTGACCTTGTATGCCCTTTACAGTGCAAAAACGTGAGAACATACACTATACATACTCGTAAAGCGGTTATTTACACGACACGACATGCGGCGTCCTATCGTCTATCTGACGACAAGGGGGCCGCATACGTTAGAAACATAAAGAGATACGTCATCAGATTCTACCTAAGTAAGGTTGTCGTCAGGCAGGGGACCGGCAATAAACATGTTCGCTTATTATATCATGGATTTGTGCAGACAGGGGGATCGAAACATCCGGCCCTTAGATTATATAAAACCTAGATAGACTCTTTTAGCCTAAAAGCTTAGAAAAAACTAAATAAAATTATTTTAATACGGTTTTTATCGCGTTTATTACATTATTTATACACCTAACGTTTCGAGCACTTTACAGTGTTCGTGGTTGCAGGTAGACTAAGTTGACATTTGTCTAGTATTTTATAAGAACTGCAAAATCTACCGCCTAAAATATTTATTGATAACGTTCCGGATGTACGCAGTATTGGCTCACGGTGTCTGAAGGTCTTGCAGTCTTCTGCTTAGTAGCTTCTGATCCCAAGCTGGTGGTAACTGCCAACCATCCTCTCTATCGAAATTAGGATGTTTTTTTAATTTCAATAGCCTCACGAAGCATTCTTGGAATGTATCTGTTTCCTTTTGCAAGGACTTGAGGATTATCAAAACGCATATAATGGTTGGGTTTTTCCAAATCCAAATATTTGTCCGGGCCAGTAATCGAACCTGATGCTTTTGTATGTAGCGGGCTAGAGTATTAACCACTGAGGCCTTTTTAGGTTAGTTTTGTAGTTGTAGTAGTAGTCTTTAAAAAAATAAAGTTCTTGCTGTAGTGTATATGTAAATTGTTAAATATTTGCAGTTATTTTTAAGTAAATCAAAGATCTGGCAGATGGATTGATGCTCTACCTATACAACTAGGCCATATATAGAGTATTGTTTTCATCTATGTGCTGGAGCACCATATTGTCAGCTTCTTAAATTCTCTTTGAACGTATTCAAAAGACAGCCGTTCAAATTGGGGATGATCCAAGGCTCACGGTTCATCTACCACCAGTTGATTTACGCAGAGATGTGTATTCTTATTTTTAATGGAGAGTGCTGTGAAGGACTCTTTGATTTCATTACCTGTAAACCGATTATACCCTGGTGTTGTAGTTGGCCAAAGGCAGCGGTAATCACTTACCATCAGGCGACTCGCTTGCTCGTTTGCCGTCCTATGTCATAGAAACATAAAAATAAAGCTTCTATGTTTCTATATTATTAGTCAAGTGAAAAACGGTTATCCCAAGTATATATTTGCTTCATAATTCCTCTTATCAATCAGTCACCATTTCCTGTAGCGTGGATATGGCAACATGATACGGTTACCACCCATCGAGATATTGGAGAGATGTTGGTAAAAACTAGTTCACAGTGGTCGAGTGATTGAACTTATTTAAATTACTTCTTGTTACTAGCCAATTTAGATACTAGCCGTGTGGTTCCTGGCAGAGTAGAATAGGACCACTCCAAGTGTTCCCGTGGATGTCGTAGAAGGCGACTTAGGAAACACAAGCTAAACAAAGCTTATAAACAGCAACGAGACCTCTCGAATCTCTGGTCAGGTAGGGTAATATGGCTCTGGTAGTATAGAGAGGGTCGTGCTCCTGCAGTTGAGACCAAAAAAGACCTGAAGATGATGATGACTAGCCAATTTAGGCTAGTAACATTTATTATTAAAATTTAAATAAAAATTAACCGACTTTAATTTTCCTATTGACTCACACGCACTTTAGTCTCTACTTCTATCTTATAAACGACTGAATGGATTTTGATGAATCTGGAACTTAGACTATGTAGCTAGTGCAAATAAAACAAAATTTTGCAAAATAAATTATAGTTTCAGAGATATGCAAACATAGAAATATAAACATTATCAGACATAAAACGCTTGAACCAACTTTGTGCTATTCTTGCTGAGAATACAGTATGTTCATGTATCCAAAAAAATATTTTTAGCATAGGTAGTCTGAATTAGGTACGTCCAGTTTTGAAAGAAACTTTTTACAATGTGAAAAATTATACGTTTACTCTAAAAATTTAAAAAAAATAATATTTTTTTTTTATCTGCATTTTTAAATAATTTTTGAAAATGGTACCTTTTGAATAGTATCTAAACCAACCAAATACCGTAGATATTTTTACACAAATTTAGTCATAAATTGCGAAACTTTTTCTATGCCCTAGGTAATATATAACCTCAACATCAGTCCGATCCTATACCGCACTGTCCTACTAGGCCTAAGGCAACACCAGCCTATATTATATCGCCCAATATAAAATTTAGCTTTTAGAATAAATAGATAAAACTTGTAAACAAAAACAGCTGGCGCAACTAATAGAAATTGAAACTTTGTTATCACTGATCGTTTGTTGTTCTGTTTATATTTTCTAGGTGATGAAATGTACAGAACACTCCATATCCATAGCACAGTGATTTGCACGATAATTTGCAACGCTAAAGGCTCTGGGTTGTATTCCCAACTGAACAGGTTTTGTGGGTTTGATGTATAAATATTGGATGATATCCAATATTTATTTACACAGCGCGTAAAACCGATGGCCGATGCGGCAGAAAGTTTCTACGGGCCTATTTGCAAACTTTTGACAACTACAGTGTAGGAACATCATTTTCGTTATAACTTCAATATTCATTACGGCTTCGGTATGAATGACTGTTTTTATATCATCATCATCATCATCATCATCAAGTCTTTTTATTAGTCTTCACTGCTGGAGCACGACCCTCTCTGTACTACCAGAGGCGTATATTAGCCAGAGCTGTCAGAGGATTTGGCCTACACTCTCCACGCTAGCCAGACGGGTTGGAGAGGTCTCTTTGATGTTTATAGCTTTGTTTAGCCTGTGTTTCCTAAGTCGCCTTCTACGACATCTACGGGAAGACAATATATAAGATATTTAACTGTTTTTATATAATTTTTATTTTATATGAAAACCGTAATGGATGCTAAAGTGACAATCAAATCGTTGTACACCGAGTTAGCAAACAGGCCTGTTAGAATGGCGACCACGTACCGGAAGGCGTAACGTTGGATTCCCACCAACCAGGTGGACGGACGACCAGACCAAAATCGCAGGAAGGCGCTGGATGCAGGCCGCTTCTAACCGGTGGCATTGGAAATCCTTGGTGGAGGCCTATGTCCAACAGATTTCTTGCGGCTGAGATGAGATATTTATCTACAATTCTGAATTCTTCCGTGATATAGACAGTGTCCGAAGGGTCCTGGATTTAATTCCCAGTACGGGCGAATACTTGTACTTCATTTTCTCAGGTATTTAGCCGCGGTTTTGTGTATGCCACAGGACCCCCTTTGACTTTGGTATATTCAGAACTAAAATTTATTTTTGTTCTAGCGCCATCTATTTACATTTTCCTGAAACGTTGTGTTAATTTTCCAAGATAGGTAGATAGGTTTTTGTTCGACCCGCCTTGCTTTACTTTTGTGTTAAGTCCCTGAGGATAACCAAAGATGTCGCTAATTATATTTTTAGATATTAATCTGTCTTATGTACCCTTTGATACATCAACTTGCCTTTTTCTTTGAATTGCAAGAAAAAAATATGTAAAACGAAAAAAAAATTAGACCTCTCATATAAAGTCACCGATCTAACTGGGCGAATTTGTATGGGAAGTCAAATCTAATCAATATGAAAGTTTGAGACTTATTGATGACATGATAACAGGTTATAAATAAAAACAGAAAAAAAGTAAATGTATATCTTTATTCACTTCCATTTTCTTTTTCAGTAGGTTTGATTAGTTTTGATAATTCCTTTTCGTCAAATGGTTGAAAGTCATCCTGTAACCGAAATTAAAACTTTCATATTGAATAAATTATAAAGATATTAAACACATACTTTCATGCTGGTTTGGGATAAAAAAAAACAGAATATATATAATGGGTTGATAGGTATATAATATATCAACCCATCACTATTTTGTTCCGTTGTCACCTACAAGCCCACCATCCGTCCGGTACGGAGGCCGTGTTGCTCGAAGCCACCATCATGCTAAACGTGAAGGTTTACAGACCTGCCGGCCTATTTACTAACTCGGATGACAGGTGTCGATGCCTATCAATCTAGGATTTGCTCTTACAATGCGGTTTTTGCATTTCAAATAAAAAGTTTGAGCAAGCAAAACCCGCATTGTAATTGTAAATTCCAGATTGATAGGCTTCGACACCTGTCATCCGAGTTAGTAAATAGGGGGGCTGGGCTCTGTCCATCCCATAAGCTATTTGACGAGCTCCGTGGCGCAGCGGTCAACACGCCTGCCTGCGACACGGATGGTCCCGGGTTCGATCCCCGGTCAGGTCAAGATGGAAAATGATCTTTTTCAGATTGACCTGGGTCTTGGATGTTTATCTATATAAGTATCTATTATAAATATAGTATCGTTGAGTTAGTATCCCATAACACAAGTCTCGAACTTACTTTGGGGCTAGCTCAATCTGTGTGATTTGCCCGTATATACTTACTTACTTACACTTACTTATGTATTGAATATACCAGCCGCTTTTATACCCGCGAAGACGGTAAAATCCGTTTAAGGTATTGGATGAAAATCTAAAGATTCACGTCAATTGGCGATGTTCTGGAACTAAGCCAGTAAATATCGACATCAAACATTGCAAATGCGCATGTAACCGACATTAGAGACCCTTAAGAATAGACCGAAAAAGGCATCCTTAAGATAGTTTTTTCATAAAAACTGAAAAACACCCCGTACTTTCGTGCCCCCCATGTGTAGCTTAGGATTAAGTAAGTTGCAAACTTGGGTGTTAACTATTAGTATAAGAGAGACGAAAAATTTTTTTTTTTAATCTATGGTCTTAGCAGTCTCTACAATATATAAAAATCGCCGATACTTGCGCTATTGCAATTTTGCATATTTTTGTGTTGATATTGAATGGCCTAAACTTCTTTTTGACAAGCACTTAGCCGGTAACTCACCTGATTGTAGTACCACCACTTTCTTATTTCCTCGACCTCGTCTTCCGTCAGTGGCAAAAACTCCGAGTGTTCAGGGGCATCACTGTTTATGTTTATATGAGTGTAGGCATTCTGGAAGTAAGATAAAGCAGGTTTAGTGCCAATCAGAGCAAAGCAAATCTCAATGGCGTAGTAGCGTACTGTTAGTGCTTGCTCATGTTAAGCAACCACGGGTATGATTGCCAATGGGATGGATGACCACATATAATATGAAAATATGTCGGGTCCTTCTTTTGATGGCGTAGGCTCGGGCTCTCAACAGTGATATAGCCCTTAGACAGTTTCAAAGTATAACTCCACTGTTGGCCAATTAAATGAAGCTACAAAAAACAACTACAAATAAAAAATTACCTGGATAATAGACTCTTTAAAAAATATTTCGCCCAAAATATTCTTTATAATACGCGATAATAAAAATAATTTTGCTTATAATACGCCCATGGTAAATAATTAAAGCCCATAGTTTTCGATTTATTTTTCAAGTCTGTGCTTTCCCGCTGCCTAGATCTCCCTTTCCTCATGTATACTAATATTGTAAAGAAGAGAAATTTCAATATTTATCGAGGGCTATTGAATCATTTTCCTTTTTTCTGCATTTTAATCCACATCCACATCCACAGTACTGCCACCACTTATGTCAGAACACCTTCATTCAGCGGTTACGTGGCTACAAACAATAAAGTAGCTAGGGTTTGTATCCATGCTGGTTTGGGGGAAAAGGTAAAACATAGAATATACGAGCTGCTTTTCTTCCCGTGCCGACCGAAATAGCCGGTCAAGGGCTTGGGCAAAAATTCTAAGGAATCCGTTATAAGTGATGCGGCTAGCAACCCATCACTATTTTGGTTCTGCTTTCTATCTTTACGCCCACTAACATACTAAACGTGGCCTTTGGGTTTTTTGATCTTAGGCTCTGTATATCCCGTAAGGGATACAGACGAACCTTTGAATTGGCAAACCAAGACTTCTTATCTTCCATAGAGCTATGTATCTCGGGAACCAGGTCATTGAGTGTCTGACGTTCCTCGCCACTGCTGCTACTATCGCCGTCATTCAGCCGCAGTATATTTTTCTGAGTCAATTTTGAGTTAGCTGGGGTTTTCTGTAAATACAGGCAAAAAATAAGATCAACAATTTTTGTTTCTTCTTCTTCTGTTTTATAATATGGCTTCCGCCGAGATTTCAGTGAAGAAAGTTGTAACAAGTAGCATCAAAGATAGTGTATGTTCTTTGATGCCTCATGGGAGCTTATGGTGACAAGTCTATACGAGTTCATATAACAGTCCACTTTAACTTTTTCACAAATTGTTCACGAGCACGAGCATTTATAACACCAAACTACACCAATTTCATATTATAAAGTCCACCAAAATCAATTTGCAACATCTTCCCACTGCACCCCTTGACTTCCCACTACCAATTTTTGTTTATGTCCTCTCTAAACAAACTGGAAGACCAATCTAGACTGCATACATAAAACTTGTTATTACCTATGTGAAAATCAATTCGCACAATAAAATTTCCGTAATACAGTAAAATTACAACAACAAATAAAAAAAAATCTAACGCGACGGACGCCACATAACGTTAACTCGTATGGAGATATCTTTATTATACGAGTATGTCTCGTCGTGTAAAAGCCGCTAAAGGGAGCAAGATGAATGGAATGTAAGTATCTATTGTATAATTTTTTTAAATTCATCTGTCTGTCCTTTTGATTTCCTCTCTCTCTCTGTCCTCTTGTCATGTTCCAGGTTGCTTCGGAGCCCGGAGTTCAATAATTCAAATTAATCTTTAAGTCTACAATGTTCTTGGAATATTTCGAAATAATATGTGATTAATGCCCAAAACCCCAGGATTCAATAACAAGTGATTTCTATTAAAGTTAAATAATCATCTGACCGCTCTGGCTACTAGTTACATAGCTCTGATAGGCAGAGAGGGTCGTGCTCCTGCAGTGGAGACTAAACAAGACCAGCAGGCCTATTTGCTAACTTTTGACAGCTACGGTGTACATCATTTTCATGGTAACTTCAATATTCATTACGGCTTCGTTATGAATGACTATTTTTATTCAAGATATGAAAACCGTAATGGATGCTAAAGTGACAATCAAATCGTTGTACACTGAGTAATCAAATCGGCCTGCTGATGATGATGAGATCAAGGATGTTATTGGGGAACTTAATTTCTCAATAAACTCAGAAGTGTCAAAACGAGTTTATATTGCGGGGGAAGTGCACTTTATTGTTATAACAATAAGATTTGAAATCGGCATTACGTGAAGGTTTAAAAAGGCTAGATCTGCCAAAACCACTTCGGTAAACATGTTTCACTTTATAAATATAAACTTACGTTGATAGATTTTCTGGAAAAAAATGTCAGATCTTTAATAAAGCAGGATTTTTTCTTTCGCTCACCCATACTCAAAGCGGTGGAACTTAACAAAAGGTAAACAAAAATCAAATTAAAATAAATCAGACACCATATTGCGGGAGTTGCTGTGAGTTTTCGCTCTGTATGTTAGTACTTCTTATTAGATCTGTACCTAAGGAATACTATAAATAAATAAATATACGGCCAATTCACACAGATTGAGCTAGCCCCAAAGTAAGTTCGAGGCTTGTGTTATGGGATGTATACTAACTCAACGATACTATATTTTATAATAGATACTTATATAAATAAACATCCAAGACCCAGGCCAATCTGAAGAAGATCATTTTCTATTATTATCGAACCCGCGGGACCATCCGTGTCACAGGCAGGCGTGTTGACCGCTGCGCCACGGAGTTCGTTAAATGACATATAATTATTTATTATACTATGACGGTGCCTTACTTTATAAAGTACTTGCTTTTACCCACGGCTTCACTCGCGTATAATTTTACCGTGTAAAGCCCAGTCGTTTATCGAAAATCCCACGGGAACACAACTTTCCCGTCGAGGCCAAAAATCTTATGTAAGTATATTAAAAAGGTATATAGTGTTAGATTAGATGAGAGAGACCTTTGCCCAGCAGTGGGACAATATATGTTAAATAAAAAAAAAGTATTAGGTTACACTATTTATAACTCAAGAACGCCTAAACCGATTTATATAAAACTAGATGTTACCCGCGGCTCCGCCCGCGTGATATATAGCCTATGTCCTTCTCAGTACCCTGACCTATGTGTATGCAAAATTTCATGATGATCGGTTCAGTAGATACGACGTGAAAGTATAACAAACAAACAAATAAATAAACAAACAAACTCACTTTCGCATTTATAATATTAGTTAGGATTAGGATTTGGCATAAAGATAGCCTGAGAAAGGACATAGAGCACCTTTCATCTCATCTCAGCTATCTTATTATAAAAGAAGTATTTCTCCCTTTGGTAAAGGTATTATTATTCTACCAGGAAGTAAAGGCAATTATTACATGTCAAACGCAAAGAAAAAGCATTAATCTTTTCCCTTTGTTTATCGGCTTTGATATTTTCTACGTCGTCATGTTAGAATAAAGGGATGCAACCAATGTATTATATTTTTAATTTTTTTGTTCAAATAAACCCAAGGTATGCATGGGTTTTGCTTTTAAAGTTTGTCGGTAAGTTACATATAATTTTTTTTTAAGTAACTTTAACCTTCTTCCATTTTTATCTTATTATTTGGTCGAATATTTTATCTCTCATTATCTATTAAAGCTTCTATGAGAGTATAATCAAAATAGCATTATAAATGCATAAAAGCACTTAGAAAGTAATCTATTAAAGCTATCTGCATAAGTATACTTTTTGACAGAGCGAGCGACGACACCTTTTTAACACGCTTTTCTTAGCTTCACTTGTATGTTGTAAGAAAATCTTGGAATCTTAATTTGACCCTTCCCGGTCTTCGATTAGGATGAAATTTTGCACACGCTCTGAGTCCTGATGGGTGACAATACATGAAAAGCGTGTTTTTTAGTTTTTTAAACTATTATTGTTTAAAATTGAAACGAACTGGTATATAAGCTCAATTTTTGTATGACACATTTTTCATTTTAAGTCTCTAGATGCAGTGCTCCAATTAAGTTAAAAATAAACGAATGAAGGTAATATTGAAAATGTATCAAGATCACTGCACATCAAAAACTGTTCCGTAGTTTGAGATATTTTAATAAAATTTTTCGATATCCAAATTCTCACCAATCTACTAGTTTATCAAGTCTTGTTTTTTAAAGGAATTTTAAATCCACCCTTTTTTCTCTCTTGTACAAATACGCTAAGGAATGGAATTCAGCATCACTGTTTTGATAACAATTAGTTATTTAGTTATAGATATGTTTGAGTCCTCGGGCATTATTGCCATTATTTTCAAGATTTTTCTAATATTTCGGCAACATTTTAGCTGTCTTCATAGACATCCTTGATTCCTATTAAATTTTGTCCCAAACTGTCAAGTCTGTGAGATTACAAGAATATCAGCCGAATTGTAAAAATAATCACGGTAAGTCCCGTCGTATTCATAAGTTTCTGGTTCAATTATAATATGTATAATATGGCTGAACGTACGTAAGAGCACATATTGTGAGCTCTAAGAGAATAAATCTTCTTATACACATGTATCTAAGTAATAAATTAATTATGGTTACTTACCTATTTTTTTGAGAATGTTGCAAATTTTCCTTTGCCTGTAAAATGTTACTTTTTTATAAATGTTGTAATATAATAATAGTAATGTGAATGTACATGTAAAGTTTTCATCATATCATAAATGATTAGCTCTTTGAAGTGGCAGTGGGCGGGGCACATAGCGCAAAGAACCGATAGCCGATGGGGCAGAAAGATTCTTGAATAGCGACCACGTATCGGCAAGTGCAGCGTTGGACATTCACCGACCGAGAGGTGGCAGAAAATCGTGCGGAGAGCTGTGTCCGCCTCTACCACCGACGTGGACGCCTCACTCCTCACCTGTAGCACCCAGCTTCAAATGCGAAACGGAAGCGTTCCGGAACGAAATATTTGCGAAAACGGGAAGCGCTGTTGTACGATTCAGTTTCGGTTTCGTTCCGCTTGCGGTGTGAGACGCACTAAACAAAATCATACTAGACAGCGTTTCGCGGTTTCGCCAATGTTTCGTTCCGGAACGCTTCCGTTCCGCATTTGCGGCTGTGTACTACAATTTGATCACGACTGCTCTGTCAAGAGCGAAACGACAAAGAAAAAGACAAATATTAGCACCTTTTGGAAGAATTCCTGTATGGCTCTGAAAAACGCAAAAAAAATATTACAGGAAACTTATAAAAACGTAAGGAAATAAAAAAAAATTGTACATTTAAAAAAATATCTATTTACCGCTGCGTCTCCAGTCTATTTTCGTTAATTTCGTTATCATCTTGAGGGTCGGTATAAAAATGTTCCTGGAATAAAATAATTACAAATTTTAAGTGTTAAGGTTTGTTTTTTTAATTAATCTTTGCTAGAGTCTTTTACTTACCGTTCTTACAGAAACAGGTGCTCCCAAAATGAATCTGAAATATGTGATAGACTCATTAAACTTTACATCGTAATCTCATAAATCAAAACTAATATTATAAATGCGAAAGTGAGTTTGTTTGTTACGCTTTCACGCCCCGTATCTACTGAACCGATCATCATGAAATTTTGCACACATATAAGTTAGGGTACTGAGAAGAAAATAGGCTCTATATCACGCGGGCAAAACCGCGGGTAACAGCTAGTGTCAAATTAAGTAAATAGTTGGGTACGCAGACGATAACAATGTTACAGGTTGCGCTAAACTTTACTAGTCGGATGTAGCTATAATATTATTGTGTACTGCGCATTGACTCGCGCGGCAGCTTGTACAGAGGCATACTTTTCAAGTGCAAGGGAAAAAAAATTGAAGATCATAGTGAAGCAATGGCCGATGTACCAATGTTACTCTGTACCTACTCTGTCTCTGAATGGGGTAATGCCGGGATCGAGTTTCATCATCATTTGGTCTTTTTTAGTCTCCACTGCAGGAGCTTGACCCTCTCTGTACTTCCAAAGCCATATATAGCCAGAGCAATCAGAGGATTTAGCCTACACCAACTTTACCTTTTTTCGGATTGGGTTAAGAGAGAAATAGTTTCTGGTGGTATAACAAGGTTTTCTTATGTAGCACCATAAAATTTATTAAAAACAACGGTGAAAAAATCTTACGCAGGTTTTTGAGCGTTTTTCGTAATTTGCGGCACAACCTGTAAAAATTAACACATAAATTTAGAATTATTTTCGTGGGGTTAGTACTGTTACTATCACTGAGACAACGATGTCCGTCCGCCATACGGCATACAAAAGACGTGTTTTTTGGGCGACACTGACTCGCATTTGATTATTTATTCAAATAAATAGATAAAAAAAAATTTCGTCTTCAAATAACTATAATGGTCTCATTGTTTCATCATCATCATCATCATCAGGTCTTTCTAGTCTCCACTGCAGGAGCACGACCCTCTCTGTACTACCAGAACCATATACTAGCCTGAGTAGTCAGAGGATTTGGCCTACACTCTCCACGCTGGCCAGACGGGTTGGAGAGGTCTCTTTGATGTTAATAAGCTTTGTTTAGCTTGTGTTTCCTTAGGGTCAGTTCACACCGAAACGCGACGCGACGCGCACTTTTTACACTGTGATAGGATTTTAACTCTTATTTGCACACTTATAAGACTAAAATTACTAGAAAAACTTGATAGACAGTGGCCGCAAGATACCAGAGGAGGAGGCGAATTTTTGATGCGAAATTGGTCGTTTTGATTATGCGTATAAGGGTTAAAATCTTATCACAGTGTAAAAAGTGCGCGTCGCGTCGCGTTTCGGTGTGAACTGACCCTTAGTCGCCTTTTACGACACCCACGGGAAGACTTGGAGCGGTCCTATTCTACTCTGCCGGGAACCACACGGCGACTCTGACATTTGATTATTTATTCAAATAACTATGATATTTTCATTGTTTACAACATCATTTTATGTATAACTAGCAATTAGCCCTGGTTTCGCCCATGGTACATTCATAAATTTTTCTCTCCGTAAGAACCGTCCTCGTACTTCAAGGAATATTCTAATAAAAGAATTGGCGAAATCGGCTCAGCTGCTCTCGAGATTTGCGCTTAGCAACACATTCAGCGATAATTTTTTATAAATTTATATCATAGATTTGCAATCAGGTTGTTGGCTTTAAAAATGACTAATGCAGCCTTATACACATTATATAATCCATATAATTTAAGTGAGATCATCATCAGCTAACTGTTTTTCCCGGTTGTATCCACAGCCTAAGATGCATCCAAGCTTAGGGTCTCATCATCCCAGCCGCAGGAAGTCCACTGCTGGACATCGGTCTCCCAATGATTTCTATTGTAACGATGTCTCATGATAACTTTATGCTGTATCTTGCTGTTCACCTAATTTCTCAATCACCATCATCCTGTCCACTTTAATTCATCATCATCAGGTCTTTTTTTAGTCTCCACTGCGGCAGCATAACCCTCTCTGTACTACCAGAGCCATATATCAGCCAAAGCAGTCAGTGGATTTGGCCTACAATCTCCAAGCTGGCCAGACGAGTAGGAGAGGTCCCTTTGATGTTTATAAGCTTTGTTTAGCTTGAGATCCCTAAGTCGCCTTCTACGACATACTCGGAAAGACTTGGAGTGATCCTATTCTACACTGCCGGGAACCACACGGCATCAGGTTGCCTCCTTAGCTTTGGTGCATTAGCGCCCGGGGTCTGCTAATATGACACATTGTACTGTAATATAATTTGACAAAGTTATTGCGGATAGTAATTCCCTTTTAAACTGCACTTCATACAAGTATTTGCTCGCACCGGAAATCGAACCTGTGTTTTTCTTGTTGTAAACAATCAAAGATGCTCACCATAATATAGTTCGATGGTATTCTTCGAAATCCTGTGTATAGAATTCTTTCATTCACTCCGTCGTACCTGGTAATATGAAACAATGATTAGTTATAACCATCCCGCATTTAAAAAATTGGCCAAGTGCGAGTCAAGATCGCCCATGAAGGGTTCTGTAGAAGCCAGCTTAGATTAGCCAGAATTCTCTCTAATTTTTGCCAGTAAAGATTACTTTATTTTTTATATTGCATGAATGACAAAGTTATAATTAGGATTTACGAAAAATTGCGATATTGAAAAAAATACTAATACACATTTTAAGACACCCTGCGCGTATACGTTTGAAGAAACAAAAACTTTTGGTCTCATTCCAAAAGGGGAGGCCATAATATTTACTTGTTTTGTATATAAATCGTAAGGCGGTTCACAGAATACATACTTACCAAGTTTCAACTGTTTCGGAATAAAATGGCTGTGATTATACAGACAGATAGACGGACATAACTAATCTATAAGAGTTCCGTTTTTGCCATTGGGCTACGGAACCCTTAAAAGAAAAGTGTTACAAAATGTGAGTCTGGGTGTATGCATTGTATGTGTGTATGGCTACCGAAACAATACCAGGAGTATCTTGACCCTCAACATTCCCTTAAAGAGGCAACTCATCCCTTCAGATTTCCAATAGTACAAATGCTGGGAAATGACATGCCCATACAAAATGTAATTTTTTTTGAATTCGCAGCGTTGGTCCCATAGGAGAAGTTATTAATTTTGACAGGCTGTCACCTCTTCTAAAATTATCTAGGCATAACATACAACTGGTAGAAGTTTTCAATTTTTGTTTTTCATCATTTATGAACGACTTTTTAAATCACCCCTTAAACGATTAAAATTTCGTCACGTTTAAAAGGTCGTAGCTGTATTTTATTGAAACTAACTTTACTATGAATACCTACTAAATATAGCTCGGTACGACTTACGCCATACACTTGCAGCGCAACTCTAGTTAGTATGAAACATCATGGAAACGTCTGATACCACCATGCTCAGAATTACCATGGCTCGGATGAAAAGTGGTATCAATGTCTATAACTTTAAAGTCGTCTTTTATTTAAACAGTTGCTTACTTGATCCCCATGTTGTCAATATTGCCGTATACCCCTGCACCATTCTCCAGTTCCCTATGAGGGAATTTTACTGCGGACTTCAGCATCCCCAGCGCTGGGCGTAGCAGCGTGTGGCCTGGAAGGATTGGCTCAGCCTCGGGGAGGTGGCTTGGCATTGATGGCACCCCTAGAAGGGAACCTGAAGGAGCCATGGGGTCTGCAAAGAATCTTCTCTAGATGGAAAAGATATATATAAATGTTATTTTTTAAACTCTCGCGCTGCATACACAAATCAAAAGTTAAAGGATTGTGCTAAGCTCTGTTAATTTTAATAATAAAAACTTATTAAAATTAACAGGGCTTAGCAAAATAAAAGGACAACAGAAAAGAAAAAAAACATATAATGTACCAGCTGCTTTTCTTCTCGCGCAGATCGTAAAAGCCAATCGAGGGAATGGGCATAAAAATCATATCAATAGGCGATGCGGCTAGCAATCCATCACTAATTTGCTTAACGTGGCCTATAGGTTTCATAGACCTGGGTTCTGTCTACCCCGCAAGGGAAAAATAGTGGTATTATGTTTGTAATACATTGGCATGCTGTTATAAGTGGCAAAACAAGTTTGTTGCTTTTTTCTAATGAATTTTCTCTCATATTAATGTATTTAGTGTAATCTACTTTTAGCATCTAAATGATTTTGATATTTTCATTTTGATTTTAAACAAGAGAAACCGCATGAAGAAGCTAACAGACATACACTGCCTTGCCATAATTACCCTATGAGCACTGATTCAAGCTGACATTGAGCGATCGCCGTGTTTCCCCCCGGACAAATTAATCTTAGCTTTATCCAAGCTTATTTTGTTGAACAAAGATGGATACGTGACAGGAACAATAAGAAAATAAATACAAATTCTTGTTCATTTTCAGGATTTGTTCCCAAAAGGGTAAATTATGTATGTCCGTTTGTCTAAAACAAATGGTGTCGTGCCTAGATGTGAAAAGGCTGGCGGAGGACAGTGAAAAAAGAGAAAACTGGAGAGTACTCCACCGACAAGAGCCTTGCTCATAAGAAGATAGACTACCTGTAAATTTTCATACAAAAAGCGATAACGCTTCCCACCCCTTAAACATAATCCAATTTCAATATTTTTTTTAACACATTATTGATAAATTGGAGAAGTAGGGCTGTTTTTATATTTTGATATTTAAGATATATTGCTTGTAACAAAAGTTATGAGCATCTAATTAAATATCCATATTCTTTACATAAAAAATACCCGGGGCATTTTAATTTATTTAAATTAATCTAAACCGAATCAATAAAAAAAAAAAACGGTTAGCCCTAGATTAAGGCGTGCTAAATCGAATGACTCCAAAATTTCCTCATTTTGTAAAGGTTTAGGGGGTTGGAAGAGTTATCGATTTTTGTATGAAAATTACAGGTAGTCGATCCTCTTCAATTTTGATGATTATGATGTCCGTTTGTCACAATCTGAGAGGCATAGATCTGTATGTCTGGGGCACAGATCTGTATAACCATAAATATGATCTGCTGTTATGACACATAATCATCACATCACAGCGGTAGGAAGTCCACAGCTGGACATAGGCCTCTCCCAAGGTTTTTTATTATGGGGGAATTTTGACATACTCAACCCCACTTGGAAAATGGGTTGGTGAGAGTAGTTTGCTTGGCCTAAATCGTGTAATGTGACGACACACGACCTCATTATTATCTTATCTAGCACAGGTATGCACGCGTGTAACCTAGATAAAGCCAAGATCAAGATAATGACGAATTATGTCCTACTTTAAGATCTGTATAAAAGCTAATTAAATAATAAAGGAGTAGTTAATAGTTGATCTTCGACCTACTACAAGTGAGTTTCACTTATATCAACCCCCGTGACACAACCTTAATATGGCGACCCTGCCAGTTTCAGCGCTGCTGCTCAAAGCCGTTTTTTTTCAAACGAGGGACGAGGAGTCTGTTGAAATGGAGGAATGGGATAAAGGTATATGGGATGCTACATGCTCGGATGGATCGGGGATGAAGTGGCGGCTCGAGAAGCTGAGCGCGCGTACCCGATGCCATACCTGCAACCACCAAACAGGCAGTTGAGGATGACACCCCTGACCAAAGAGGCCTGCTATTATGGCTGTATTCATACTGTTTAATAATTTGGGTAAGTTTTTTTTTCTGCCGCTCATCTATGGCCAAACTTCTTTGAGTAGCGTCGAAATGAAAGCAAAATACATATAAAATGAAGAATTTGACCGCGGTGGGTAACGAACCCAGTGCCACTTGTTTATATACTGAAATGTTAGCTACTGCACCATGGTGATTCTCTATAGATATTTTCAATATAAATACTTACTGCTAAGAAGTTATAATTCCGATTTTCGAGCTTGCGTTTCTGGAAGACAAGTATTAAAATGAATTATTTATATATTAAATATGTATTATGTAAATCACTGAATAAAGATTTTTCTCTTCTATTCTATTCCATCAAAACTTAATAAATCATATCATTATTTCATGCATGTTAAGCAGCCCTGGGTGTAGTTCTCACTGAGATTGGTAACCGCAAGTGACTCAAAAAGAATCGTTTTCCTCCATACTTTGGAATGCACACAAGGTGCTGGATGTTATTATTGGTGGCAGTCGTTAAGCTATATAGGCCCGCACTAGGCCAACTAGCGAACCAATAATTTTACTCTTGAAACTTTTTAAATAAAATCAAGTTCAAGAATCTAAGTACCTAACATAAACAAAAACGGCCGTTCAAGGCTATAAATGACTGATTCTCATAATATTAAAACATTATTCCAAAAATACTTCAGGTATATTACTTAGATTCTTGAATTTTCTTTTATTTGTAAAGTACCTATTAGGAATAAAATTATTGGCGTCGCTAGTTGGCCTAGTGTGGGCCGTTAGGTGGCCTGTCCACTTACGCGGACCGAGGCTGCGGAGCGGTGCGAAGGTGCGAAGCGGAGCGGAGCGGAGTTGCGTACTGTATCTGTCCACTGAAGCGGAGCGAGGCGGCGGAGTAGACAATATGGAGCGAAGCAGCGCATTTTTTTTCAATAAGCGGAGCCAGTCGGAAAACACTGCGGACGCAACCCGCGCCCGCACTGACACTCGTTAGGTACCCCTCTCTGTTTCCGCGCGGCACTTCACCGCTCCGCTTCCCGAATCGGTATGAATTTTTAAACTAGTCCGCTAGTCCTTGTCATCTAAAGCGGAACGGAGATTTTGTCAATCCCTTTTGGTTAATATTTCTCCGCTCCTCCGCTCCACAGCCTCGCTCCACGTCAGTGGACAGGCATTTAAGGCAACTTGAATAATCTGATGCCAGTATTGGCCAATTAAATACATGAAAACAAGAAAATTTAAATACAGTTTTAATACGTACCGCAACATGTTCCAATTGTTTGCGTAAACTAACCGCAGCGCCATATGAAATAAACTAGAAAAAATGTATCTCTATTAAATCATTGAAATAAGCGTGAGATTTTATTTAAAATAAATAAAATAATTTTATTTCAGACTTGCGTCCATATTTTGTTAGTAACAAAATCCTTACATACTATGTTAGTACAAAATAAAATAATTTAGTTGAGGAAAAACCCGCCTAGTCCTCCCGGACCAACTGGTACTGCCACGTGCATGCGCACCCAAAATCTCCTCATTCAATATTGCCGACAATGGAAAACCATAGTACCAAATAAACAAGCAAAGGACTCGTCAAGAGCCCATTTTTAAGGCGAGATTGGGATGCGTGATCCCGAAGAATACCGTATCCGTTCCGGCCCGGGATCCGTTGCCGTCCCGAACTCGCCTTGAAAATAGACCTCCTGAGGAGTCGTCCAAATAAAAAGGCACATGCCCTTTATAAAATAAAATAAAAAATGTTTCTTTTAAGCTGTTATAAAATAAATACAGATATGTCTAGTGAATAATTTTTTTTATTGGAACGAAATTAGTTCACCGCGTCCTTTGCAAGATTTCAACCTTGATATTTGATTAACTCTTTATTGATGTTCAACGAACCTAAAAATTGTAATAATCTACATACGAATGTGAACGTAATTGAACATCTGGTTCAAGAGTTATCCCATACACACAAAATATGTGTTTTCGCCCCTACTCGAGTTGCCATCTTGCTCACTGATCTCTCGGTTTGCTACGTCTGGTTTTTTATATCATCATAATATCATTAAAATTTCTTAAGTATTTAAGAAATTAATACCAAATTCAAAATAGCAACATTCCCTTTACAAAACTTTTTAACTCAAATAATAACAACTTAAGATCAAAGGAGCGAAAATAATTAATAATGAAATGCAAATTCTTACACTTAAAATAACCAAATGCCTAACGATTTCCATCTCAGTGCCATAGTCCGTTATTTGTAATAACAAGAAGCCAATCAAAGTTTTTCCATTAAATTTGCCGAACCACGATTAAAGTATAAAACCATGAAAATGGATTGAAAGTTTCATTAATTTTCGAGTTGAAATTTTTATCGTTTGAAATATTTTTGTGCGTTTGTTTGGTATTGTGTTAGTTAACTTAAGAACTAATAATTGAAAAACCAAAAATATAATGGAATGCAGAAAAAATATATGTTAAAAACGTTAAAAAAAGAAAACATTGGCTTTTGAAGTGAAGCCTCTCACGTTACTGTGAATTCCCTCTTTGTTCTCTCTGTGTTAACTATTTTCCGTAATAAAATGATCCCTGTCTCCTTTTCTAAACTATCCTAATACCTTATTCAATTTAAATTCTATCAGTGGTTAAGAGGTCTCTGGATGCGCATGTCTTCATACAAACGGAAATAAGAAATTGTGGCAGTATTTGTTAATTTTGGAGTAAAATTAAGCATTCAATCAATTAATCTTGTTAAATCCTACATTACAGCTTGGTTAAATTATCAATGGTTTGAAAATTATAAGCCTCTCAACATTTCAATATAAATTTTAAAAGGCTTATAATTCACAAACCATTGATAATTTAACCAAACTGTATAAGAACGTATGTACGTAGATAATTATGAGATTAATTGATTGAATGCTTAATTTTACTCCAAAATTATCAAATATTTCCACAATTCCTTATTTCCGTTTGTATGGAGACGTGCGCGTTCAGGGCTCTCTTAAAGCGTGAAAGTAGCAAACAGACCGATTTTCGCATTTATTACATTAGTATAGTATGTTAATCAGATTATGTAATTTGTGTTGATCTAAGTATTTGTTAGATATTAGGTGGCTAGTTATTTTTATAATATATATTTGACCTCTGTGGCTTAGTAGTCTTATGCCAGACAGGCGCACGGAAAGTCCCAAGTTTGATCCCCGGTCAGTTCAAGATATGATACCTCTAAATGATCTTTTCAGATTGACCTTCTTTTGTCATCATCATCATCATCATAAGCCATGTGGTCCTTTGTCTCTATATGTAATTCTAAAAAAATATAAGAGTGGTCGAGCATGTTTTGTAGCGCCCGAATATGGAGCTCTACTTATGATGATTACAATTTTTTTATACAATATATATGTTATCCAAGGTATATGAAAGAAAATAAAAAAAAACATGTAAACACGATCAAAGAAATATGAAAAACTATCAAGAATCATAGGAATCATGTCAAAAGGCGATGAAGGCTATCCCAGTTTAGATTTTTTATTCGTGATTAATAGAACTGGAAAAGCAATTTAATCGCATAGGAAATTTAAACTTTATTGTTATTATTCTAAGTTTAGATCTTAAATCTGGGAGTGTACTTAAGGCGTATTTATTTAATCAAATAGTAGTTATTTCAAGACGTAAGCGTAGGTAGCTTCGTGTTATTGTTGTAAACTTCTAAGTGACTTCTTAGACTTAGGTCAAAGTTTAACAATAACATCGATAAGTTTATATTACTATGTAATTTCAAGTGCTCTTGATTTTAATTTAATTTGATATTGTAGATATAAGGAGATTTTATGGGGTCTTTTGAGTGAAAATGGAGATACCTACTTATAATGAAAAATATGAACTATTTAAGTACCTTTTAAACTATTTTATGAACTTTTGTGGAGACAAAAACGCTAAAAAACTATTTAATTTTATTAAACAGTGGGTCACAAATTGTTGGGAGGGTTATCTTGATCTTCGCAGGATTAAAATAATATCTTGATATCTATGAACTTCAAAATTTCACTGTAGTTTGAAAGTCGTATAGCTCCGATTTTTTTATATAACTTCTCGTAATGGCGCAGTGATTAACACGCCAGCTCCAAATCCAAATCCTCATGGTCAGGTCATGATAGAAAACGATCTTTTTCAGATTGTCCCGGGGTCTTGGATGTGTATCTATACAAGTTTGTATTATAAAATAAAGTATTGAGTTAGTATCCTGCGACTTCCTTGAGCCGTGTTGCTCGAAGCCTGCGACACAAGTTCACAACTTACTACAGGGCTAGCTCAATTAATGTGATATGTCCCTATTTATTAATTTATTTAAGGGTTCCGTACCTTAACCGTGCCAAAGGGACCCAAACCCTAGCCTAGCCGGCCTACTAGGTTAATGTATACAAGTACTGATCATAAAAATGATGAGAAAATTCGCCAAATGTCACGCTATGACCGTGACGATGACATTCACTTTTTCCTTACCCTTTTATATTTCCTAGTTCCGACACTTCACTATATGTTACTCTGATATAAGCTGATTTTGAATGGGGTATACAAGTTTTAAGAAAATATGCCGAATTGTTCATAGTCATCATCAACAGGTCTATTATAGTCTCCACTTCAGGTGTACGACCCTCTCTTTGCTATCAGAGCTATACATGGTGAAATTTTGATCGTTCTGGACCCTTAAAGGGGTGATTCAGCCCGTCGATATGAACCCTTTTTCCTATGGGACCAATGCTGGAAACTCAAATTTTATTTCGACATTTTCATACAAAAGTGTTCGGCCGCCCGGGCAATTTGTATATGAATGTCGAAATTTTTTTCGAGTTTACGGCATTTGTCCCATAGGAAAAGTTGTTTATATTGACAGGCTGAATCACCCCTTTAATGGTCCGGAACGATCAAAATTTCGCCATGTATATTAGTAAGAGCCATAGATATCAGAACAGTGGTCAGAGCAGTCAGAGGATGTCTCTTTCTGACGTCTTTTTGTTTATAAAAATTTCTTAGCTCTTGTTTCATAAGTCGCCTTCTACGATATCCACGGGAAGACTTGGAGTGGAGCGCTTTAGCCTATCCCGTACATTTTTAATCACAAGGTCAAACGTGAAAATTTATATTTATTCTATTTTCATCGTATGATAATTGCTTATTCCCTCATATTAACCGTAAGAAGTCTGCTACTGGACTGTTTTGCCATACTCACCACGATTGGCAGGCGGATTGTTGTTTGGCTTACCGAGATAAGCCAAAAAAACTGCGCTCAAGAATCCGTCTCGACGCTGCTGCTCGTAGCAACTGTTGTTTTTTTTAAGCGAGGCAAATGTACTTCATGGTCAAGGAGTAAAGGATAAAGGAATGTGTTTCACTACTTGCTCGTATGGATTGAGATAATAGCAGTTCGTAGGGCCTGGTGCGGGCAGTTGCGGTTGACGCCCATGACTGAATTGGATGCCCGACCAATTTTTAAACCATAGCGTCATAATCCCTAATAGAATATAGAATCGCAAAACGTAGTGGTAAAATCTGAAAAAAAAATAGATTTACCATAGAGACTCGAATAATTCTGCTCGTATAACTAGGCGCAGGTAAACCTGTAAAACTATTATTTATCAGCGCCAGTAATCAAACCTGGGGCTCTTCGTGTTGCAGTCTGGAGGTTAACTCCGCTACGGAGGCTGTCACCGAACGTCCATACTAGTGCATCCGCCAATATTCCTCATAATAGTTGTATTGACATCCTACTTACATTAACAAAGGTTTATAAAACTCTTCTTGGTAGTTATTGGAGATACTATTAAAAAACA
Source organism: Rhodophaea formosa (assembly GCA_963082605.1). Lineage (NCBI taxonomy): Eukaryota > Metazoa > Arthropoda > Insecta > Lepidoptera > Pyralidae > Rhodophaea > Rhodophaea formosa. The sequence goes on from OY720207.1 coordinate 18,668,173, forward strand.
TATTCGGCGAGAACCCTTTTAATAATTTTCTGAAATACTGTATACAGATCAAAGTGTGAGCATGAAGCTTTATGTAGTGTTTTCGTCAAATATGGCCGTTTAAGACTGAAAGCTTAAGAAAAGCTTAGTGTTTTCAAAACAAATTTATCTTCTTCATAATATTAGTATATGAAATGGGTTTATGTTGTGTTCCTATGGCCACCTTCCGAAAAAATCATCAGAAAAGCTCATTGGCTCCATAATGTTGTAATGGCATCCAACTTACATTAATGTAAGTACATACCTAGTGCATAATCATTCTTGAAAGTCGAGTAAAAATTTCAGCTCAATCAGTTGAGAATAACTACTTTAAATTGAATTGCAATATTTGACTCAAACAAACATACATACAAAATGCAATATAAAAGATTGTAATAAAACGACGCTCGATTCAATGTGTACTTCAAACAAATAGGAAACATGGCTCTCAGAAATAGAAATAGTTCTTTTGAAATTTTAGTTGAACGCGAAATTCGCTGTATATTTTCATTGCAATTTTGGATCGTATTGCGATTGAAACGGCCCGGAACACCGGTTAATTTGGTTCTTTTTGATATTTTTTTTTTAACTTATTTATAAGCCTTTCAGCTGATTTTGGAGCGTCATCATCATCATCATCATCATCAGGTCCTTCCAGTCTCCACTGCAGGAGGACGACCCTCTCTGTACTACCAGAGCCATATACTAGCCTGAGCAGTCAGAGGATTTGGCCTACACTCTTCACGCTGGCCAGACGGGTTGGAGAGGTCTCTTTGATGTTAATAAGCTTTGTTTAACTTGTGTTTCCTTAGTCGCCTTTTACGACATCCACGGGTTGACTTGGAGTGGTCCTATTCTACTCTGCCGGGAACCACACGGTATCTGCCGGGAACCACACGGTATGTGTATATTTTGGAGCGTGAATTTTACGAAACATTATAATTTTCTTTTTTTATCAATCATCAAATTGAATTTTTAACAGCCTTTCTTAGTTATTAAATCATGAGAGGAAATGCGTTCTATACTCTACGGGGTAATATGCGATGTAAGAATTCGACGCAGTGTTTCGAAGTCACGGTGGTGTTGTTGGTAGCACACTTAACCTTAGAATCGTGGCTTGAATTCTACCTGCAGCGAGTTCCTTTTCATCACATATTTTTAATTTTAATCATGAAAGGAACCCTTGTACTAAATTTTAAGTTTAGATAAAAATGTCTTTATTTTTTTAAAAGGTTTATTTGACAATAAAAAGCAAACAAATAATCACAATCACAAAAAAAAAAAACTACTTCATACAACCGAAACAAAACACATATCATTGAAACTAAAATTTGTGTGCTCCGCTGTCAAAAGGGATCCAACTCAGCACGTGCTGGCAGTTTATAACTCCCAGCGCTGGTCTTCCGTTGGACCCTTTGTTGACGACACGGAAATCTGCACGTACAACAACAGTACATAAATAAATAATAAATAAATATATATGGAAAAATCACACAGATTGAGCTAGCCCCAAAGTAAGTTCTTAAGTAAGACTTGTGTTATGGGATACTTACTCAACGATACTATATTTTATAACAAATACATATATAGATAAACATCCAAGACTCAGGTCAGTCTGAAAAAGATCATTTTCCATCTTGACCTGACCGGGGATCGAACCCGGGACCAACCGTGTCACAGGCTGGCGTGTTGACCGCTGCGCCACGGAGCTACACAGACAATAACAAAACATTGAATCAATATGTACCCGCCTGCCATTCTTAGTTTCTAGAAAGGTAGAATATATAAGTCAGTGAGTCAGGTTAATCTTTTATATAGATAAACCATAGCCTGCAAGTAATATACGAGTATATTTCAATACAGTTCCCAATCATCATAATACGTATAAATCATTTTTTTCCGCTTCGCCAATCCGATCCATTTTTAGGTTATCAATTACTGTCACACACAATAAATTACAAAGGATCGGTATAAAAAGCGAGGAAGGCTTTTATTGGCGGTATATGGACGAAGAAACCGACCGAAAGGATGAAATATGTTTCTTATATGATTTTTTCTTTTGGAGAAAAAGTGTAACCTCAAATAATACACATTTACGAAGTTTACGAAGGAAAAGCTTACTTTCTACTTATATTATAAATATGAAAAATTTTAGTCAAGTAAACACATTTTACTATCTAAATAAGTTTTGAAGTTCATATTACCTTTCTATTCCATGACCAGGCTAGCTGTAAGGCACCATAATATATAGAGTAATATCATTTCACAAAAATTCAGTTATACAATCCCTTTCTATAACCAACTAGCTGTTACCCGCGGTTTCGTCCGCGTAATTTATAGCCTATGTCCTTCTCGGTACCCTAACCTATGTGTATGCAAAAGTTTATGATGATTAATTCATAAGATACGGCGTGAAAGCGTAACAAACAAACTCACTTTCGCATTTATAATATTAGTTGAAATAAAGATGAATATATGTTATACTTACATGTAGCAAGTTTAAAAAAACGAAAATGATTATTCGAATATTTTTATTAGCTACTAAAATTTATAACATACTAAACAGATAATACCAATGACAATGTTTAGAAGACTTGCCGCCCTGAATTGTCTATAATAGAATTATCCTAAAACAAAAACATATGAATTCAATTCCCTTCACACCAATTTTGCCAAGTGAGTTCACACACTAGGGCTACCCAGCAATTAATTCTTTAAGTCCTAAATCATATCAAATTTAAAAAATCTAATAGCTGAATGCCCTAGTAAATTACTTGTAGTATTCTTTTTATTACTTTTATAGATATTATTATATATATTATTATAGATATTACTAGCTGATGCCCGCAACTTCGTTCGCGTAAACTTTGTGATTTCGGCTGGTTAATATACCTAGTACGAACGAATGTCGATACATAAGAAAATACTTGTATATACATAATTGATAAATATCAACTTATTATGCAAAAAAACTTTATACATTATGTTGGAACTATCCTTTGGGCTAGTTTTTTGGTATCAATATGCCACGTTCACATAACCAAGAATTTTTCGGGTTTGTTATGCTCTGAAACACTAATTATTTTTAATAAGGTTTTTTAAGATCTCGTCTGCCCTAGTGCCCCGACTTTTAGCTGGAAGATCACATGTTCTAAATCTTCAGTTTTTTTATACCTCAACAAAAATGCTCATCAGGCTTAACAACTTTTGCTAACGCTCCACTTTTATATTTCTTATAGTTTAGCTGGCCCATAATGGTGCTGCATCAAGTGTTCCATTTTCCAAAATAATTTCTACCCTATATGTTGCCCAGGCTTAATAGCTATATAGCAAAAAAAGTTTCATTCGAATCCGTCCAATACTTCCGGAGATAATTGTGATCATACATACAGACAGACAGACAAGAAATTCTAAAAAAAATTCTCACTATTATACTTTTTAAGTGTCCTTCTATCCATTTCAGTCAAAAATACTAAATGTACAGACAAAATATTTTTACTGTTTTATTATATGTATAGATAATCTAAGTTTAAAAGAACGAATTTTTTCTGTATATTTCGTTCTCTTAATTCATCAAATTAAAAACAGTGAAAACTTGTACCAATATTACTACAAGTTATTTACTAGGGCATTCAGCTATTACATTTTATAAATTTGATATGGTTTAGGACTTATAGAATTAATTGCTGGGTGGCGCTAGTGTGTGAACTCACTTCGCCTCTTAAGCACATAAGACTACCAGTACTTAAGGTACTTGCGTGCACTCTAACACGTAACCTTTTCCGTTTCTTCTTTTGGCAGCCACCAATTTGCTTAATTTTGCAAATCAGGCAGAGGATGCGGAGAAGAGGCTTCGTTTTAACAAGTACTTTTTAACGAACTGCAATCAAACAGCGTTTTTGCATTAAGCCAAAGCATATTACTATATGTATAGTGATATATTTATTTTATTTATGATGAATAAGTACAAAAAAGGATAAAATAGAAGTTATCGATATAAACAACGTAACTCTCATTTGAGATTTACCGTTTATTGTACACAATGTGACTATCTATTCGATTTAATTGCAAGTTAGCTGAGCGGCCTGCCTCCGTGGTCCAGTGGCTAAGGCGTTTGCCTTGTGGACCCGGGGGTCGTGGGTTCGATTCCCACGGGAAGCATACTTTGTTAAGTTGTGTCCAGTTTGATTAGGACATTGCAGGCATGAATCACCTGATTGTCTGATAAGAAAGATGATTCCGTGCTTCGGAAGGCACGTTAAGCCGTTGGTCCCGGCTGCCATCTGGTAGTCGTTAAAGGAACCACGTCAGAGGCTGTAAGGCGGTTCCGAAGATCTCGACACCAGGGTGTGCATGGTTGACTGGGTCGGTTGACCGTGTCGCCTACACGAAATGATGATGATGAGCTGAGCGGTGTGAAGATGCGTTACGAAAATGAGAAACAATGTGTAAAATAGCATCACTCCAAGTCTTAATGTAGATGTCGTAGAATGCGACTTAGGAAACACAAGCTAGACAAAGTTTATGAACATCAAAGAGACCTCTCCAATTCGTCTGGCCAGCGTGAAAAGTGTAAAAACCAAATCCTCTGACTACTCTGGCTATATATTAATGACATATCTTTGGCAATCCAGAGAAGAAAACGCATTTAACGACAACTCACACTTCAAAATTGGTCAAGGCGTTTTAGCTTCATGAGGCAACGACGGAACAGACAAACTTACATACAAAGGAAAAAAAATGTCTAGCACTCATTCCTAGCACTGTTACATTTTTCAATTACCTTAATAACTCAAACAAATATTTTGTTCATTACCTGATGTGAAAGTCACCGTTTCTTCCAAAGAATAGAACAGCACTAGTAAGGTAAGCGTTGGTTGGCCCTTAAAATGCTCATGTGATCGCCATCTAGCTAAAATATATTTTTATGGAAAAAAAAGTCGAAAAAAAAAAAACATGAACTATTGGTTGGACAAATGTTTGCAAAAACCACAAATTATTATTATATTCTCGAATCATACTTTGATTCGAGAAATAGATAATAATTTGTGGTTTTTGCAAACATTTGTCCAACCAATAGTTCATATTTTTTTTTATGGCTTTCAAGCGTTACGTATTTAACCAGTATCAAGTAATAAAATAGAAGCTTTTAAATAAAATTATTTTAATACGGTTTTTATCGCGTTTATTACATTATTTATACACCTAACGTTTCGAGCATCCTAATTTCAATAGAGAGGATGGTTGGCAGTTACCACCAGCTTGGGATCCAGTCATCAATTTAATCAAATCTCAAGCTAAGCAGAAGACTGCAAGACCTTCAGACACCGTGAGCCAATACTGCGTACATCCGGAACGTTATCAATAAATATTTTAGGCGGTAGATTTTGCAGTTCTTTTAAAATATTAGACAAATGTCAACTTAGTCTACCTGCGACCACGAACACTGTAAAGTGCTCGAAACGTTAGGTGTATAAATAATGTAATAAACGCGATAAAAACCGTATTAAAATAATTTTATTTAAATGTGTAACAATCGCGAAAACATAAGAAAACATTATGTAAAATAGAAGCTTCCCGCACTTTTCGAGTTTTCTAGTATACTAACAAAATTATGGTGTTATACATTTCGTTGATTCAACGGAGCCCCTGGCGACAATCCATCACGAATCCACTGGTTCGATCATGGACGACGCAGCAAGGCGGATAACCACCAGCTCGTTATGTAAATCTCACTGCAGTCGCACCAAGACAGTTAATTTTAGTAATCATTTATAACACCAAATCACACCAATATCACATTCACTAGAAACAATTTGCACAACAATCCAAAACAAACACCGCGCAGTCCTCTAAAATTCCCGCCAAAAATTCTAGATAATTTTTCAAATAACGATGTACATTATAAAAAAACCTGACTATTGGTTTTTATGTCGTTTTACGACGCGAATCGAATGAAGTCTCATATTTCGAAATCTGTCACACCGTTGAGGCTTCAGGAAGAAGACAGGAAGCAACAATGGAACAGACACTAACATACTTACATACATACGTGCGAAAAAGTTGCCTGAGTTAAGTATATCAAAGTAGTGAACCGATTTTAATGAAATTTGAATAGGACTAAGTCCCTATTCCCTCTGAAACAAAAAATAATTTATTTGAAATATGATCATAAATTGGTAACAAACATTCAAGCAGTTGCGATTCTTAAAAGCTAAAGAGGAACCCTAAGATCGCTAGTCTGTTCGTCTGTTTCTTTGTGATGTCGCATACTGGTGCATTACTGGTACAGCAGTACGCACGGAAATCAAATCCAAAAAATAATTTACATTTGCCTAAAATTATGTTATAGTTACCTTTAAATAATGAATTTGATTATTAAGGCGCTGTGGTATCAGACGATACGAGACACTAGCGCCACCCGGCAATTAATTCGATAAGTCCTAAATCATATCAAATTTAAAAAATCTAATAGCTGAATGCCCTGACTTGTAGTATAACAATAAACAAAGTAAAAGTTATGAAAGGCACAAATCAGAAAACCGTAATTATTTGGTTATTTACGTCACAAAAAATTGCATGGACGGATTCCGTAGTGTGCAAGACGGACTAATTTTTTGAAGACCACTGCAACGTATTTTTAATTTATTTAACAGTTTGATCTAGTTTAGCATTGGTTCAAGAGGATTATTGTTGGGCTGTATGTATCGAATTCATACATTTCTTTCTACATGTAACGTTATTTTAGGTTAGGTATATTTGTACCAGACAGATACATATGGCAGCGCCGACAGCCGCAGCTGCTGGTCGTGCCGCGCGGGAGAACCAACCTGGTCAACGAGGCGCCTCTGACGCGAGCGCTGCGCACGATAAATGTAATGGCTAACGATTTGGATCTATTCTGTTGCTCTTATAATGAATTTAATAAAGTGGCACTCTTTGTGATTTCCTATAGACTACAACAGGCTTATTCTATCGCATTAGGTTATTTGACCTGTAATGATAGATGTAAGAAATGTTAATAAATAAATAAATAAATAAATAATTTTTCCCGATTTCCGATTACGCGATATAATATAACATTAAAATCAAAAGCTAACCTGCAACGCAATAAGATGTTTACGTAGCAACCTGTAACGCAACCTGTAAGCAACCTGTAACGCAAACGCAAGAAGATGGTCCCGGGTTCGATCCCCGGTCAGGTCAAGATGAAAAATGATCTTTTTCAGATTGACCTGGGTCTTGGATGTTTATTTATATATGTATTTGTTATAAAATATAGTATCGTTGAGTTAGTATCCCATAACACAAGTCTTACATAAGAACTTACTTTGGGGCTAGCTCAATCTGTGTGATTTGTCCGTATATATTTATTATTTATTTATTATTATTTATTATGTTAGCTGGATGGTTCAACTAAAATCAAAGACTAAAATTTGCCTATTTAATTTTATATTAGGTACGAACAGTATTAGCATATACAGCATCCCAGACTTTGCCGTTATGACAGATGTTAGGTATTGATAAAGAATAAATCTATTCTTATACAGGGTGTTTTCTAATTCATTGGCATCCTTTTAACTATAGAATATATCCATGATTGAAAGTTAAGACTACTTTTGAGTAAATTAAGATTACACATTTTACAAATTCATGAAACGCTCATTAGTACCTCAAACGTAAACTTAAATTAAAATAGAGGCCATACTTGAGATAAAAACCAAAAATTAAAAAAGGACTGACTTTCGAAAAACGCTGAAAAATAAATTCATTCAAACAGTATAAAATCAGTCGGTCATTGAAATTGACGCAAAAAAGTTATTTTAGACCAATACACAACCAGCGATTTTCAATTTTTTTTTTGCGTATGCATAGCATTCGAATCCACTCTGTATAATATTATCAACCTGAAGAGTTTGTTTGGTTGAACGCGCTAATCTCAGGACTAATTTCAAAAACTATTTCACCGTTGATAGGGTACTTTATCCCTGAGTGCCATTCACTATGTTTATACCACAGGCAAAGCCGGGGCGAATTGCTAGTTTTATAATATAGCAAGCACCGCAAGAATAGAAATATGTCGCCGTGTGATTCCCAGCAGAGTTGAATAGGATCACTCCAAGTCATCACGTGGATGTCGTAAAAGGTGACTAAGGAAACACAAGCTAAACAAAGCTTATTAACATCAAAGAGACCTCTCCAACCCGTCTGGCCAGCGTGGAGAGTGTAGGCCAAATCCACTGACTACTCAGGCTTGTATATGGCTCTGGTAGTACAGAGAGGGTTGTGCTCCTGCAGTGGAGACTAGAAAGACCTGATGATGATGATGATGATAACTCCTATACTAATTCACCGATCAGCTTGTCTTTTTACTTAAGGGATAAAAAAATTTTATTTCTGTTTTTATTGTATTTTCTTACAGATGTGTTGTATATTTTATTATTGTTATTCTGATTTCATCCCTGAATATTTTCAAAATTAACCTGTATATGTTTATACTTTAAGCTGTAATTTAATTTAGTTCAAACAGCTGATCACCTGCAAACTAAAATTCCTTATTAAATATAGTTTTTTTTTAAACCATTATTGTTTGTCACATATTTTACAAAAACAATTGACAATAAATTATCCATTTTTATTTAAGTTACATTTACCTTCCAAAGCGCAAATGTAGAAGAACCGGCTAAACACTGCATTGCAGAATTTTCTCCAAGTGACGTCAACTCACAATTTTAGAATATCATAAAACTAGACACGTGGATTGAGAATATATTTTTTAATTATATTTAAAAACGGGTCACTCACGTGCTACTTTGTCGGGATTGCCGACTATTGTTTCGGACTCATCAGGAGTCCATTTTCAGGGGATTTCGGATTCAGCGAGTTCGGGATGCGCGACGCCGAAGTATCCTGGGCCGGCGTCGCTCATCCCGAACTTGCCTTGAAAATGGACTCCTAATGAGTCCGAAACTATAGTCGGCAATCCCGACAAAGTAGCACGTGAGTGACCAGTTTTTAAATATATACTATATTTATCTCGCGTTAGTTTCAATGATATATTTTAAATTTTTTTTATTGAATAGAGACGTTATCTGATGAAATAGAAAATGTTAACTTACTTACTGTTAGTCCCTTCACGCCCATCACAAATAGTCATCAATCCCTTGCAGAAATATCTTCATCCCTTGAGACAGCAACACGCGTCCTGCTCACAACACGTGTTTTGTCTCTACTCGAGGTAATCTCAGGTTTGTCAGGTTCTTTAATGATAACCTTAGGTTTGTTTTGTTTTTCATGTATGTAAGTTGTTAGGAGAAGACTGTTGTTGGAGTAGAAAAATAATACCTCGAGCTTGCTGAATACATGTTTATTTCTCACCATTAGGCGCGACACGTTTGCACAGTACAGAGATCTTGTGAAGAAGAGAATCATACAATCGTTCATTAAACAACATAACAAAACTAAAAGAAAATAAAAACTTTGTCTTGCCAGCAACATAAGTGGTATACTGATAACTGATATTGCAAGTTGCCTAAAGATATCTGACATAGCTTAACGTTTGCCATCAATGATAAAATCCAGGACCAACGGTTTAACACGCCTTCACGATTACGTGCTTTAAGGATGCGCTAGTCGGGAACTCGAACTCGTCAGCGCACGTGGCTAAAATGCGTGCTATTTCGCTGAGAAAGGGATAGACTCGGTTTTGAACGGTGCGGAACTATTTACACTGATGTATAAGCACATCGGAACAACAGTCTAGTGTGTGCAAACACAAATATTGTAGAAAATCTAAATCTTCGTCGTCTAAAAATTTGCGAGTATGCGTTTGGGAGAAGTATTCTTGTGATAAAACAGCTGAATGTTTTTATTAAAAGTAAAATAATTTATATTTTTTAATAACCAAACTATGCTTGTATGAAATTTGTTTTAGAGATTTTATACTCCTTCCGGTATTTAATTGTGCCCAAAGATGCGTTAAAATTACGTGTTAAAACGGAATGTTTTGAGACTCATAACTTTTAAAGTACTTATAACTTTACAATTATGATTCCATACAAGCATAGATAACGACAAAACAAATCGATAGAATTAAAAACTTTAAACAGACGATACCGAACAACGGAGTCATCACCCTACAGAATTTGTATGGCGAAACACCTGACTAGCGCACCCTTAACATTGGTTACAGAAAAAACTGAATCTGAAGTGTTACAAGCCAATTTAACCCTAATCTAATTTATGTGTTAGTTATTACCCTTATGAATATGTTTCCTTTATTATAGTGCTTTTGAGTCTCTGATTCAAATCCGCAGACTCCAAAAAATGTGTCCATCGTTTAATAACATTTTAGGAAGATATTTTTAACATCTAATTCACGTACTCCATCCATGTTCATTCCACAGGAACGTACACGTTCTATATGGTTACTAAATATGCTCTTTGTGTTACCCATGATAAGACATAGTGTACTTAATTAAGTTTCATATATTATATTTTATCCCTTCAGCACATGAGTCATGATTGACGGTGAAATAGTTGGTGTGTGCCATAATAGTACCAAGTGATCAGAAAAAACAGCAAAATATTTAAATAATATATTTACTAAGATTCACCACATATTGAACAGATATTACCAAAGAAATTGTTCAGGAATTATCTACGCAGTGGTCTATAATCATCCTGAAACAAAAAGTATGTATTAAGTATATAATCTGTACCCATATATCATCATATTAGATAGCAAAAATTAACTAGAACAAAAGTTGTCATGAAACATATTTTTTATAGGCAAGTGAACGAAAAAATGTAGAATAAGCCTTTAATTCCAAATATCTATATTTTTGGCTCTACACAAAAAGATTAAAAAAAAAAAAAAAAACAATTACAGACTTAGTAACATTTTGTATGCAAACTGTGCTGTAAACGAAGAGTCGTGATAATAATAATATATTATGATGCAAGTACGGTAATCTTGTAAGTACAGTCTAAACCGATGTCTAAATTCGTCAGCTTACTGAGTACGAGCATCATACGACGTTTTTCAATACATTTGCGATTTCAGTAAAATAATAAAAGTGCGTGTCGGGCCACGCGCAGTATAGGGTTCCGTAGTTGCGAATGACAACTTTGAGTACACACTGTTTACACTCGCACCTCACAGTTTAACGACCAAAAACATCTAACAATAAAGATTGTATGAAATTTTACATTTTCCAGTACATTTTATAAGTTGGTTGCCTATAACTTTTTAGTTTGTACTTAGTACTTAGCTTTGATAGTTTTCCTTTCAACTTCAGTATATATACTACTGCTGTAATTTTTTTCACGTATCTATATATAACCGTTTAGGAGATAGAGGGGGGGGACACGTACCTCTAACAAAAATTTGCACTTTAAAACCAAATATTTCGGAAACGGATCCCTAAATCGAAAAATGGTGTTCTCAACCTCACAATATTTTTCAAAGACCTTTTTAACGATACCCCACAAGATGGGTAAGTAGAGAAAAAAAAATGACTCCCCCACTTTACTTGTATGGGAGCTACCCAAAAAAAAATTTTTTTTCAAGATTTTTTTCTACGACTTTTTTGACATGATTAATATACATACTCATACCAAATTACAGCTTTCTAGTACTTATGGTCTCTGAGTAAAACCGCGGACGGACAGACAGACAGACAGACAGACAGACAGACAGACAGACAGACAGACATGGCGAAACTATAAGGGTTCCTAGTTTACTACGGAACCCTAAAAAAGAACCAAATATTTCGGAAACGGATCCCTAAATCGAAAAATGGTGTTCTCAACCTCACAATATTTTTCAAAGACCTTTTTAACGATACCCCACAAGATGGGTAAGTAGAGAAAAAAAAATGACTCCCCCACTTTACTTGTATGGGAGCTACCCAAAAAAAAATTTTTTTTCAAGATTTTTTTCTACGACTTTTTTGACATGATTAATATACATACTCATACCAAATTACAGCTTTCTAGTACTTATGGTCTCTGAGTAAAACCGCGGACGGACAGACAGACAGACAGACAGACAGACAGACAGACAGACAGACAGACAGACAGACAGACAGACAGACATGGCGAAACTATAAGGGTTCCTAGTTTACTACGGAACCCTAAAAAAGAATGTTATTTAGCATATAAAGAATAAACGTAACTTACAGTAGTAGAAGTGACAACATCAAAATACAACATTATAATCTAAGTTTCGATGTCATAAGGACCATATTAATAGCAAATGTATTGAAAAAGTTCTAATTCCCTGCAGCTAACCCTGCGAAAAAATTCTACCGCAGCCATACTAGTGGAGCCAAATCGGTTTTACAGCAGATACACATAAATACTTTTTTGTTCACAGTTGTGGACACAAATAATAAAAAAGAAGTTAATGGCTCCTGATAGAGCGAAATGGACATTACATGCTGTCCCGACCCCACATATGTGAAGAAGTTGTGGACACAAATATACGCCTTATTTTATTCTTTGGATAAATTGTAAAAATCTAATAATTTCAAGTAATGTAATGTAATAGTACTTATATTTTATGATGCAAGTACAGTTAGGTAGATATTATAAGAGCAAAGCTGAGTGCTTATAATAGACCTATGGCTATAAAAGTCAGCTTACTGAATATTACTCGTAGCATCATATGACGTTTTTCAATACATTTGCAATTACCCTATAGTAAATTAAGTAATTGTGATTGGTGTAAAAATAGGGCAGTAAAGATTGAAGTTTTGATGTCATAGGCACCGATATAATAGAAAATGTATTAAAAAAGCAAATTTTTCATAGAAATACTTTAACATTAATTAGAATTTACTATAACTAAGCAAATCCGAGGTAGAAAAATATTATTTTTTGCACTTCACCGAATGGTTAGATTATCGAAAAATGTTGAGAGAAATCCTAAAATTTTACTAATTATTATATACTATTAATATACTTTTTATTTGTAAAAGATAGTATTTTTTATTACCTGATTGAAATACCACCATTTCCTTCCAAAGAATAGATCGACACCATTTGGTCCAGCGTTGTTCATTTGTGGTCCATATGGATTAATGTTCATGTGATCTCCATCCATCTAAAACGTACATAAACCTATTTTACTTTCCGAAGTGCATCGGGGATGTTTGCGGACTACCATACTAATGGCTTCCACAGTATAATTCTCAAAAAAAAAACCCTCATCTCTGATCAACAGAGAGCGTTCAAAACAGCATTCTAAAAACTGGCCGAAAATTGGATCCCCACTATGGAAATCATCAGTAAGAAAAGTAATTTAATAAATTATTGTATTAATAAATTATAATTATTATAAAATTGTATGGATTGTCATTATGTCAAATAGATTTGGTATATCTTCAAAAAGAATCATTAACTTTTTCAAGTACCTTGATCCGTAAGCACACAATCAATAGTTATTTTGAAGAATTTGTATTATTATTTAATGGTATAAAATATAACGTACGAACCTAATGGAAGTATGCGTATGGTCGATACATCTTTGATGAAAGATGTGTGGACAACTTTTTTGACCAATAAAAATTGACCGAACAACTAAACACTACTTTTTAATAGGTAATAATTTTTCTTCCGAGATGACAACGAAGTTATATTGACGGCCTGAGTCATACTATTTAGTCGCAGTATGGTTCTGTGTTTCTAGTACGTACCATGCGGTTAACATAATTTAATAATATTTTTTCGAACATTACACTCAAGTTAATCTTTTGTAGAGACGGGTTAAGATAACTGGATAATAAAACAATAATGTGACACTCACCTCATGAATAATTTACCTATGAGCTTGAAGTATCACAGTAACTTATGTAAATGTTTCCCAAGAAAAATATAGTCGCGTTATTATTTTTGCTTTTATTTACCGACTATAATAGCTATTATTTATATTAACAGTAAAAGCTGAAAACTATGACAGTGAAAAGTGCTGACTTATTTTGGCCAGATAATGCTTCAAACCGGATAAAAAAGTTAGTCCTTTTTTTATTTTAAGGCAAATGGTGTTGAAAATTTTCGTGGATTCTCATAAATCAAAACTCTCTACCAAAAAATTAAATTTTACATGAAGAACCTTGTGTGACTGAACAAAATTACGGCCCTCGTTACGAGTACTTAATTTAACTTTGTTTTCATTATAATCGTCTGTTTTAATTTCATTGACTGGTTACTGTAAAAATATACATACAATACGATGTCTGTCATATGTTGAACAAACAGAGGTCAAAAAAAATCTTAAGTACTTTAGTACACAATAATAAGGCTAAAGTTTAATTTTTCATTTCCTGAAAGCTTCATTCGTAACTCTGCTATTTTTTGTATTTTTAAGACAAAGGTAGTATATATTATGTATGTAAATAGGTACAGTTACTTGAAGCTTTTTGATTTAACCGACTTAAAACTGAGCCCAATTGACTCACTCATGTGCACTAAATATTTTCACCTCTCGTTTTTCAACAGTTTTAATAATAATATATGGAAAGGTAAATAAAAAAAAAATCGGGGAAAAAAATTAACTGTTTTTATTAAACCAAATATAAATATGAATAAAAAACTGGAATATTAAATTCCAAACAAAATTTATATTAAAGATCATTGAGCCGGTAACATGAGTGAGTCATTTTGACCCTACCTTTTAAATGAGGGGTGTGAAATGTCTTAGGATCATCAATTCAATCCAGCTCCAGTATTCCTATCCTGTAAAATAGAGAATTAACGTAATTTCTGTCTGTATGTTTAACATAGAGTAGTAAGGTTTTTGTTACCTCGATTTTATTTATTGTTTGCCATATTATTGTAACGGATTAAGGTACACTCTATTTAAAATTCACGAGGCTTCTGTAGTAACTGTTACTTTGTAGAAAAACTTATTATAGGACTAAGAATTTCCTTAACGACAATTTTTTTTAGTTCGACCGTAGTGCGGATATGCCTCTTAATTCGGTGTAGGTATATGAACCATTATGTATGGTACATATACAACACACGTTGTTAATTTTATTTAATAAGGATAATATCTACATATAAGCTTAATTTTAAGCATAACTTAAATTGTGAATTGACGTCAATTGGAGAAAATGTAAAGTTCCATTTATTGCCGCTCCTTCAAAATTTATTGCTTGTGCATGTGGCATTAAATTTTAAATAAACTACAGTTACGTAAATTAATGATTTTAAAATATATACCTATGACAATAAATAATTCGTTTTCACTGCCGGAACGACCAGCGCTTGAGGTATAAATATAGTCGATACATATTTAAAGGATCAACTCAGCCCGTCAATATGAACAACTCATCCTCTTTGAACGAACGCTTGACTAGATTGTATTGCCAGGGAGTTCAGATCACGGAATCACGTCAATAGGCGATGCAGCTAGCTAAGCACTATTTTGATTCCACTTTCACCTTAAGAGTCCCACGTAAAGCCGCAATCCCATACAAACGTAGTTTCGTTTTAGTTTTACAACAGTTAAGCCAATCTCAACCAAATTTCGTACATACGACCGGATAAGGCATATTGATGTTTATAATTAGGTTTTAATTTTAAAAACAATACCGATACAAAATAACAGCGAGTACAAGTTTTCGGTACGAAACTTCGACTCGTATGGGATTGCGGCTTTACGTGGGACTCTTAACACCCACTAACACGCTATACGTGGCATTTGGGTTTTACGACCGTGGGCTCAATCTATCCCGTAAGGGATAGATACGTGATTATAGATGCGCCGTGTGGTTCCCGGCAGAGTAGAATAGGACCACTCCAAGTCATCCCGTGGATGTCGTAAAAAGCGACTAAGGAAAAACAAGCTAAACAAAGCTTATAAACATCATAGAGACCTCTCCAACCCGTCTGGCCAGCGTGGAGAGTGTAGGCCAGATCCTCTGACTACTCAAGCTAATATATGGCTCTGGTAGTATAGAGAGGGTCGTGCTCCTGCAGTGGAGACTAGAAAGACCTGATGATGACGTGATTATATGTATATACGCATTATGTCCGGTTCACTCCGTTATTACTTAACTAAGAAAATAATATATTACTTACAAAGTGATTCCACAGCCAGTTTTGCTTATATCTGTTCTTGTGCAAAGTGTATTGGTTTCCAGGATTTTTCTCGTATTCATCTGACTTCGACTCGGAATCTGTGGAAACACTAGTTGCAGTGTCCTCCGATGACAAAGCGTATTTATCATGTCTTTCTATGTCGATGTGGTCCTTTCGACGGTCCTTCTTGTGTTTGTCTACTACAGATCTTCTTAGATCCATTATCTGTTTAATAAACATATTATCGATTAAGAGGCTTACATCAGCGAAACTAGCGACACCCGCTATTTTTTTTTTATATGTCATAGGACGGCAAACAAGCAAGCGGGTCACCTGATGGTAAGTGATCACCGCTGCCCATGGACTAATGTAACACCAGAGGTATAACAAGAGCGTTGCCGGCCTTTTATTTTCCCTCCCAAGAGGGGAGGGATGGATGGGATGGGCCTCCGGCGCTCTCACTCACCGAACGAAGCATAGAAGCTGTAAAGCTACTACTCAAACGTCGATTTTCTGTGTGAGTGTGGTACTTCCCCGGACAAGCCGGCCCATTCATGCTACCAGCAAAAGTGATTTTCGCCGGTAGCGTGGCTATTCTTGTACTTCGAAATAAGAACAAATTTAAAAAATCTACGTAAGTATTTCCTTAGTAAATTACTTGTAGTATTTTTTGTTGAACTTTTCATCAATATTATCATTTCCGATTGAGAGAATTACTCATTACCGCCAAAAGTGGCCGTTTTTGGCGTTTATGAGTAGTTCTCTTGATTAATCAAATGTAAAATAATGAAAAGCAAAACAAAAAATCCTACAAGTCATTTACTAGTGAAGTACTTACGTAGATTTTTTAAATTTGATCCTATTTAGTAGTAAAGGAAATAAAACCAGGGGTGGCGCGAGTTGGCTTGTATAACCGCCTTAATCTGGTATTGCTTTTATGTTGATCGAACGCTGTCACTAGTATAATACAGAGTAGTGACAACACTCTATGAATGTATATGAATCTCTTTTAAATACCTTTTCAATGCCATAAGAGAACACAGCATGAACTGATGTATTTTTTTTGTTATTTTAGTAAGGTTTCTATTGCTTATGTTATGGTTCTGTGCACAGGTTAGATAAATACAATGCTCTGAGAAATACGTCTCAGAGCAATGTGTCAAAATAATTGTATTTTAGGTTTATTTAGTTTCTGTGTATAACAATCAATTAATCTAAGAGGCAAAGAATTAAGTCTATTTTTTTTCAAAATTAAAAACTTTGTTACCTATACCATGGCGGTACGTTATCATCTTTGACGTGCCTTCGAGTTTTCATACAAACTAGAGTTGCGCTCTAATTATATTGGCTCTATATGCGTTTCATAGATATTTTGAAATAAATTGTATCTATCCTTTTACCGAAACAAATACGGATTAGTCGAGTTACCTGGTAGTGGATCTACTGGCATCTAACGATGACTTTTTGAATCTTAAGCGAAAGACAAACAGAAAAGACGAAGAGCGAGGACGAGGCGCAGAAATAAATCTCCTCCGCGTCTTTTTCATACAAAATGTATAGAAGCGTCGCAATCCAAAACACACAGAAAAGACAGGGCGCAGACACGATACTTACTCGTCTGCGACTCGTCTGCGCTGGGTCTGCGCCCTATGGTAAAACACACAGCACGGAAGGGGCACGGGCACGAGTGGATGGAGGACGGGTGAAACGGGGTTACGGGCGGGGTGAGGCGCGGTCGCCTGGCGGGACCCGCGCGTCGCTGCCATGCCACTTTAGCATCACCCACAACTACCAAAAAACATTAATTATCAAAAAACATAACGACTTTTATAATACCTCGCCAGCATGATTGTTTTCTTCCGACGACTCTGATGTCTCGTCCCTAGAATGAAAAATAATATTTCATGTGTACACATGCTGTTTATTATTATTTATTATTAATATTTTATTATTTATTTACAGCTTTCTACCCACCGACCAGGTGGACGGACGACCTGACCAAATTCGCAGGAAGGCGCTGGATGCAGGCCGCTATCAACCGGTCGTATTGGAAATCCTAACGGGAGGCCTGTGTCCAGCAGCGGGCTTCTTGCGGCTAAGGTGATGAATAAATGATGATGATAATACATAAATCTATGAACTCACATAACTTCATCAGATCCTGGTTCTATGGCAATCACAAGCTACAAAATAGAAAACAAAAACATGATTAAGCGCCCAATATACGAGTAGATATATGTGCTCCTAATTATTTATTTATTCACTGAAAGTGGCCACCATGGCCACCGTGGCTTTTAGGTTTCATGACCTCAGGCTTTGTCTACTCCGAAAGGGAAAAAAACGTGATAATATGTATATGTATGTATGTGTGTTGTTCACTTCTGCCCTCTGACCACGGGCAATGATTTTAATACAAGACTAAGTTATTCAGGTGCGTGTTACCTGAATAAGTTGGTGTTGTATTAAAATAAATATTTATTACTAGCTTTACCCGAATATCCATACTTCGTCTTCTTTAGCAATGAGCGTAACAAACTATATTATAATGTCATTCAGGCTAGCAAGGAAATACAAGCAGTATTCAAACCTAGTTGGGGCTTTCATTCCTTCGGCATTTTTACAATACATACACAGTATAGTCGCCTTCACATTATAATATTAACCCTAGAACCACAACATGGGGTCGTGGGTGACCCCACGTCTTGATTTTTCTATTTATTTTTGCGAGAGGTAGACATAAAAACTTGTGCATCTCAGTACCTTCCGTTTTTAGCTATCAGTAGCCCGTGCCGCTTTGCGAAGTGCACACGTTCATTAGTTCTTGAGTAATCACCTGTTGGGGTCACCCGCAACCCGTGTTGTGATTAGTGCAACAAAGTTTTTTTGACGGACCTACATTAGGTTTTTTGTTTATTTATCAAGTACTGTAAACAATATGGCGTCAACGTCCCGTCAATTAAGAAGTGACGAAATAGAGGACATTTTAGAACAATATGACGGTAGCCAATCCAGTTCGTCGGACTCCGAAGCATCGGATATTGCGGATGCGGAGCATATATCTGAAGCGAAGATGGCCGATGAGATTTTTCTATGGTATCCTGGATGCTGGAGGTATAAACGCATACGTCATATTCAGGGCAAACCTTAACAATAAAAAACTCAAACGACAAACATTTCTGAAAAATCTAAGCTATC
Organism: Rhodophaea formosa; assembly: GCA_963082605.1. Taxonomy (NCBI): domain Eukaryota; kingdom Metazoa; phylum Arthropoda; class Insecta; order Lepidoptera; family Pyralidae; genus Rhodophaea; species Rhodophaea formosa. The sequence goes on from OY720207.1 coordinate 18,687,475, forward strand.
AACTAGTACAACCATGTATGAAACGTCGCTTGGATACGGTAAAAAAATTACCTCAATCTTTAAGAGTTATAATGCTCAATGTTTTGGGGGAAGAAGAAAGTAATACCAACCAGGTACCGCCCAGTCATCCGACTTCAAGTGCTCGCTGCTATTTATGTCCTAGGTCTAAAGACAGGAAGGGCAGAGAGCGTTGTGTGAAGTGTTCGAAAAATCTATGTGCACAGCATAGGTTACCGATTTGTTTTCAGTGTGTTTAGTATATAGGGTTTTTTGTCATATTTTTTGTTACTAAAAGTTCCTTAAATATCCAAAGACATGTATTTTGTTTGTTAAAGTCAATTAAAGTTTATAGTGTTCTAGAAAAACGTATTTTTATTTGGGGTCACCGGCAACCCATGTTGTATTATGTGAAACAAAATAACATGTTGTGGTTCTAGGGTTAATTAGAATTCTATATGATTAAGCTGTCCTCTTTCACAGAAATTTCTTCCTATTAAAAGAAATTTCTTTAACTTATTATCTTCACACGTTTTTCTGTATACAGAAATTCAGAAATAAATTAATATAATTAAATCACTTACCACTGCATCACTAAAATTAATAAAATATCATTCAAAATAACCTCAATTAAACAACTTAGAAATACAAAATACATATAGTTCAAATTAACTAAAACAAAATGCATTAAAAAAAACTAATTTACCTTGCACTTTGTGTAGGTTTTCTATTTTCTCGTCTTCGCTTACGTTCTTGATAGTATCTCAAGTTACGAATCGCGTCTAATAAAATATTATCCTAAAAACAAAAACGATCATGAGCTACAAACTACAAAAACACAAAAATTTCCTTATACAGTTTATGAAATAAAAATAAAATCCTTTTGGTACGACAAACAGAAGATAAACAATGAAAAATGAAGATATATATTCATGAAACAAGTAAAAAAATGATAAAAGTTCGCTTCAATAACAGTTAAAGAGCTAGTTTGACAGACATAATAATTAAGCAAAATTAAAAATTTTGCAAAATACCCACGACACAACATTGGTTTGCACTAATATTATGGCGCCCCCTAGTGAGTTACAGTCATGACACCTGTCTAAGAACATGAACTCATCAAACACAAACCCGTTATTGAAAACCGCATCAAAATCGGATCACTAGTTTAGAAGATAGGTGGGAACATTACTTTGCACAAACAAACAAACATCTCTCACCCTAAACACATATACCTGCTCCGTTCCGTCGTGGGTAAAAAACAGAAATCTTCAATTAATCCAACAGATTGTAGGCACTACTTTTTTAAATCCAAGACCCAGATTGACCTGGGTCTTAAATGTTTATCTATATAAGTATCTATTATAAAATATAGTATCGTTGAGTTAGTATCCAATAACACAAGTCTCGAACTTACTTAGGGGCTAGCTCAATCGTGTGATTTGTCCGTATATATTTATTTAATACATTAAATAGGCTATCAAGTTGAAAATAAAGAACATACCACAGTATCATCATTCATTTTTCTGAAGCCAGTGTACAATACTCTTTGATTTGTTTTATTGTAACTGCAAAAATAAAATGATAGTGAGGAACTCCTTTTGTTGTGCAATGAGATAATAGGATTTCGGCAAATCATTATGCAGCGTTACAAGGATCTTTTGGCACGAGGCCATAATCGGAACTTAACGCTGCCATTGCCGTCATCTTGTTAAGAGTCCCAGGTAAAGCTGAAATCCCATACAAAAGTAGTTTGGTTTTAGTTTTACAACAGTTTAGCCAATCGCAACCAAATTTCGTTCATACGACCGGATAAGGCATATTGATGTTTATAATCAGATTACAGCGAGTAGAAGTTTTCGATGCGAAACTTCACCCACTAGCGCCACCCAGCAATTAATTCATTTACGCCTAAATCAAATCAAATTTAAAAAATCTAATAGCTGAATGCCCTAGTAAATTACTTGTAGTATTCTTTTTGTTACTTTTCATAGATATTACAATCTAAGTTTAAGAGAACGAATTTTTACCGCCAAAAGTAGGCACTTTTCTTAATTCATCAAATTAAAAATAGTGATAACTTGTACCAATAATACTACAATTAATTTACTAGGGCATTCAGCTATTAGATTTTTTAAATTTGATATGATTTTGGACTTGTAGAATTAATTGCTGGGTGGCGCTAGTGTGTGAACTCACTTTGCCTTAAGCGTCACTTTTGGAAGATAGCTCCAATAAATGTTTTTGGCGGATATTTCGTACTTTTAATTCTATTTATAAAACAAAGAATACTTTGTTAGCCGGTAGTCCTAATTACACTTGTAATTACACAAAGCGCCCCCATTTCAAGTCATCCAAGTGTCAAATTATTCTAGCCGCACTTAACTTACATCTCCTATAAAATATACTAGGTATCTTGAGTTGGTATCCCACGACATAAGTCCTCAATAGTCCTTACTGAAGTCTAAGTCAATTTGTGTGATATGCCGCTATTTATTTATTTATTCTTACTCATTACTAAATGAGACACCATACATAAATGTTTTAGATGGGCGTTCTAATGAGTTAAGATAATAAGGAATTAAACGTGAGGGTGTGACGAAAAAAATCTTTTTCGTCACACCCTCACGTTTAGCCTCACGTTTCTTGGATGTAGGGCCTCTGAAAACACTACTGAGTAGTGACGTCACCTTATCAAGATTTTGTACGTGTGGGGTGGGAACTTTTCAACAGCTATGTTTAATATTGCATTTATGGGAATAGCTCTTAATATTCCTTGCCATAAACTATTAATGAATAAAAATAAATTTAATAGACATTACTTTTTAATTATTCGTGGATGTTTAACGCTACTGATTAATCATATAAATGCCTTTTTTTAACTATGTATCACCAAAAAAGCCAAGCACTTAATAAGATAAAGGAAGGTTTTTACTGCAAAAGAAGTAAAAAAAGCTTACGTAATTCCGAAATTGTCACGGTTGCCATAGACAAGATGATCAATATTGTCTTTAGGATAGTTCGCCGCAGATTCGAGAGTCCGCCCTTTCGGTTTTATAAGGGCGTGTCCGGGGTGCAATCCACCAACTCTAGGTATATGTGGTATATGTGAAGCTTTGACAACTCCCAAGCGACCTTTACTTGGCAAACGGGGGACCTAAAATTAAAAAATCAAATGTACAAAATATTGTAAAAAAAGACTGTTGAACAGTCATCGACATAATTTCTGCTACCAAACAGGTAACCTATAATACATGTGTTTTCAATGAAATAGTGAGAAAAGACGAGAAATTTTGGATAATGTAAATTTACATTTGTTTACAGCTATTAATAAGTTAAATTAGTGAATAAATATTTACATAAAAAAGAGAAGGATTAGGGATAAAAACTACAAAAAAAAATTATATTATTCTTGCCCGTGTGGCATGGTGGCAAGAACGCTGGCTTTGTTCCCCCGTTGGATAGCTATACTAATCCGTTGGGCGAAAAAGCAGTCAGCCCTATTATTACCGGAAATGGAAATGAGCCGTCGAGAAATCTCTTTATAAACCCGTCTCTACGCCAAAAGGCACAAATATATACTCCTGTGGCCGTGTGGTTCCCGGCAGAGAAGAATAGGACCACTCCAAATCTTCCCGTGGATGTCGTAAAAGGCGACTTAGGAAACTCAAGCTAAACAAAGCTTATAAACATCTAAGAGACCTTTCCAAGTCTGGCCAGCGTGGAGAGTGTAGGCCAAATCCTCTGACTGCTCTGGCAGTACAGAGAGGGTCGTGCTCCTGCAGTGGAGACTGATAAAGACCCGATGATGATGATATACTCCTGAGCTAAGGTTGCATACTTGAGCCCTTCTTTTGGCTCAGCCTCCTCAGGCGCCTTCGGCAGCTGACTCAACCCTCGTGACTGATTCCCTGAAGTGAAAAAGCACTAGTGTGTAAACGCATGTGGCGTCCCACAACCGAGACCTACCACGTTTCCAAGGGATCGTCATCATCATCATCATCAGTTCTTTTTTAGTCTCCACTGCACGCACGACAGGTCTTTGTGTATCCAAAGTCGCCTTCTACGACATCCACGGGAAGACTTGGAGTGGTTCTATTCTATCTGCTGGGAACCACACAATGCTGCTGTTGATATTTTCTTTTTAACTATAAATGTTAATTAGCGTTTGAAACAAATACTACATTTTGTTTTATCACTCTAAATTGGATGCCACGTACCTTGTCGGTCCTTTTCAGACCTATTTTCATGTAGCTATTGTAGCTGTAAGAAATTGGCAAATTAAAAACTTAACAAGCAAAGTTTGTAAATAATAAATTTATTTTAGGTACAGCTCTTTTTCTCTCTTTAAAAATAATCTGTAAAATTCGCAAGGCCTTGTAATACAAAAATATCATCAAAGTATTTGTAACTAGTTGAATAATAATAAAAAAAAAACTAACTGCCGTAATTGACAGTGTACCCGCCTTATTGTTCATTTTTTGTGCTGACGTTACATAGCCTTAACACCAGACAAATAATGAAGCTCACACTTCAAAATCGAATAGGAGAGAGCAATGGAACCGATCTACTTACAAATGTACATAGACATATTATGCATACTTAAATCTATAAACAAACATATGCGCGAAAAGCATTACCCTCCCTCTAGGTGGGTCAGTTTGGTAAAAATGTGTAATCACGTGCAGGTGGATCTTATTTGATAAATAATGGAAAACTTGCATACATTGGTATTCGTTTTAGTATGAAAAAAGTTCTCAAAAATAGGAATATCAGTGGAAGAAATACCTTACTAAACCAAAATCTTAACTAATATTGTAAATGTGAAAGCGAGTTTGTTTGTTTGTTACGCTTTCACGCCGTATCTACTGCACCGATCATCATGAAATTTGGCATTCACATAGGTTAGGGTACTGAGAAGGACATAGGCTATATATCACGCGGGCGAAGCCGCGAGTAACAGCTAGTTCCGTATATAAATAAAGGTTGCAAAGTCACAATTTTTTATTTCACCTACTAAACCTAACCTATTTTTTTCCAACTACAAAACAACAGACTAGTCACGTCACTTACATAGCATTTCGTTTGCGTGATGTGAGAACTTTGTTTGGCAGTTACGATAAACTTATGCATTTAGAAATGACTTGACAACAAAAGTTAATATAAATATTTAAGACTAACTTATTGAAATAAAAGTTATTTTTGTAAATTTCATTATTTTGAAATAGCTATACATGGCGAAATTTTGATCGTTCCGGACTATTAAAGGGGTGATTCAGCCCGTCAATATAAACAACTTTTCCTATGGGACAAATGCTGTAAACTCGAAAAAAATTTCAACATTCCTATACAAATTGCCCGGGCGGCTGAACACTTTTGTATGAAAATGCCGAAATAAAATTTGAGTTTCCAGCATTGGTCCCATAGGAAAAATGGTTCATATCGACGGGCTGAATCACCCCTTTAAGGGTCCAGAACGATCAAAATTTCGCCATGTATATCCAACTAATTTTAACCAAAATTTAAGTATAACATTAAAAGCATCTTTAACAGTATCATCATCAGGTCCTTTTCAGTCTCCACTGCAGGAGCATGACACTCTCTGTACTACCAGAGCCATAATACGGTAGTTGCCTAATGTTAAGATTATATAAAATTTGTTTCTAATGAGACTAATTTCTATCTAAAAACACTATTAAGAACACTTTTAATTTGATATCGATTCGTTAAGTACATACATACAAAATACAAGCTTGTGACGTCACAAATATGTAGGCAATTCAGCGGCGCGTTATGACGTCTAAAAACATGTGTCTTTAAAACTTTTATAACTGAAAGAGTTTTTTGTTTAGAAATGTATTTCTGTCACTATTGTGTTTATTTTTGGCAGGTCTTTACATAGCAGTATGAAAAAAAAATTAGTCAACATGCCCATTAGACAGGATAGTCAGAGGATTTAGCCTGCACTTTCCACGCTGGTCAGACGGGAGACTTAGAGAGATCTTCTTGATGTTTATAAGCTTTGTTTAGCTTGCATTTTCTAAGTAGCTTTCTACGACTTCCACGGGAAGACTTGGAGTGGTTCTATTCTACTCTGCCGGGAACCAAACGGCTGGTACTTTCTACGTTTTTTTTTTCTTTCAACCCAACATGGAGTACAAAGCAAAAGGTGACCATGACTCACAAAAAGGTAATGTTAAAATTTGCAAGGTAATTTGTAGGCCGCGTTAAACCGGTAATTTTCTAAATTCGTGGGGGGAGGCCTATATCCAGTAGTGATTTTTTTGCAGCTGAGATGAATTAATGATGAAAAAAAGATATATACAATAAAAAAATAATACAATAAACAAATAAAAATACGCCGTGTGGTTCCCGGCAGAGTAGAATAGGACCTCTCCAAGTCTTCCCGTGGATGTCGTAGAAGGCGACTCAGGAAACAAGCTAAACAAAGCTTATTATCATCAAAGAGACCTCTCCAACCCGCCTGGCCAGCGTGGAGAGTGTAGGCCAAATCCTCTGTCTGCTCTGGCTAATATATGCCTTTGGTAGTACAGAGAGGGTCGTGCTCCTGCAGTGGAGACTAAAAAAGGCCTGCTGAGGATGATGATGATGAAAAGATAAATAAAATTGTTCAAAAGATCTAATATCTTACAGTGCATCCAAGTTATCAGGATTTCCGTACACCAGGTGATCAAAGCCATGTTTTGGGTACTTCGCGGCAGACTGGAGCGTCCTCAATTTCGGCTTCAGCAGCGTGTGGCCAGGGTGAATGCCGCCGACTTGAGGCACGTAGGTAGGAGGGTTTGCGAGCAATGACCAGATGGAGTTACTTCGTCTCTGTCAAAGACAACAGATTTCTTGTATAGGTACTTAATTGTGTTCTGTAAGGCACGTAGTTATTTCCTAAGTTGTTATTAGAAGATGTACTAGAAATATAAAGTAGAGCATCATGTCATGAGGACGCGAGGCGATTTGGAATTAAATTAGTCTTGGAATTTAATTAGTCTGTCTGTTATTTAATTCATAGTTCCTAAGTAATGTTTTCCATTCTAATTAGTGTTTTAGTACTACGCTACAGAATTAATAATAGCACTAACCATGGACTTCTTGTTTTTATATTTTAGTCTTTTTTGAAAGGTTGCCTGGAAGAAATTGCTTTTGCGATAAGGCTGCCATTTGTACACTTCGAAATTTTATTGTTATTTTTTTTTATGTGTGCAATACAGGGGTAATTGATCTATCTATCAGAAATATTGAATCCGTAATTTTTCTTTAGTCAATAAAAAAATAAATCGCGTCAAATTAAATGTATGGGGGCTCGTAAAAAATACCGTAGAAGCCACTACATATCCTTAATCAATTCAATTGTTGTAGATGCTCGTTCTTTTTTCGTCGCAATAAAATCAAAAGAACCTAACATACTGTTTGTATTCTGTGTTTACTGGGGTTCAAACCCCGGTCAGGTAAAGATGAAAAATGATCTTGTTCACATTGACCAGGGTCATAGATGTTTATCTATTAATGTATTTGTTATAAAATATGGTATCGTTGAGTAAGTACCCCATAAGTCTCGAACTTACTATGGGGCTAGCTCAATCTATGTGATTTACGTGTAGGTATATATTTATTTATTTTCCCGTGGGTAGTTATAAAATCAATTGTTGGATTCCGAGACCAAAAAAGTTGTGTCTTGACCTAAATCTTCCCTATTACTACAGTCTTAGGATAGATATAATTCTTAAAACATAAAATTCAAATAACGAAGCATAATGACTAAGATAAAGCTCTATAAAATTAATCTACAAGGTGTCGCCTCGTCGGTCAATGCTCAAAGAGTTACAACATTCATAACAAGAGCTTAAAGTTGAGATAATGAAGCAAAGGGAAGACTTCCCGAAAATTCTGAGCGTGCAGTACCTGTCGTAAAGTGGGAACATTGTTTGATAAATACAATGCATTAAATACAAGCTGCGCCGCTAAATGCGCGATATATAGCCTATGTCTTTCTCCGAACCCTAACCTATGTGTAATGTAAAATTTCATCATGACTGGTATAGTAGATTGGGCGTGAAAACGTAACACTCACTTTCGCGTTTATAATATTAGTTAGGATAGGACGACGATGTCGTGCCGTTTTATTTAGATTTTTATTAATTGTGTTGTTTTAACTCTATAAGTATATTCTGCGATACAAGTTCAGAAGTTACTGTCGGGCTAGTTCAATGTGTGTGATATATCCCTGTATATTTATTTATTTTGCGGCACAAAATCGGTGGCTTTAGTTATATTTTACCTATTACTATAGGAGCCCGATGGTCCAGTGGGTGTGAACTCTATGAGCGCTTACATATGTTAAGCAACCCCTGGTGCAGTCCCTACTTGGATGGGTGACCGCAAAGTGGCATAAAAATATCTCGAGCTCCTCCGTGCTTCGGAAGGCACGTTAAGCCGTTGGTCCCGGCTGTCATCGTTGATGGCAGTCGTTAAGCTATGTCAGATGCCTTAAGGCAGCTTGAAAAATCTGACACCAGTGTTGGCCACTTACACATACGAAAAACAAACAAACTACTCTGAGGATAAAATTAATTCTAAAAACATAAAATTCAAACAACAAAGCATTATGACAAAGATAAAGCGCTATAAAATTAATCTGCAAAGGTGTCGCCTCACAACTCGGTAATGTGCTCAAAGAGTAACAACATTCATAACAGGAGCTTGAAGTTGAGATAATGAAACAAAGGGAAGACTTCCCGAAAGTTCTGAAGGAGCACTGCCTGTCATAAGAGTGGGAACATTGTTTGATAAATACAATGTATTAAATATTATGTCATTGTGCCGTTATGTAGGTCCATAATGCATGCGTCAATATTCCACATGCAGGATATATCTATGTATGCAGTAATATATTGTATTTACTTTTTGATTCCGATCTCGCTTAGAAACCCACCAACATGCTCAACGTGGCCTAAAGGTTTTATAGACCTTGGTTCTGTCTTCCTCTTAAGAGAAAAATACGTAATAGGATTTCTGCATATTTATCGGCAAAAAAAAATGATTTTAGAATAATAGAAGATAAAATTCATATAATAAAGCATAATAACAAAGATAAAGCGCTATTAAATTAATCTGCAAAGGTGTCGCCTCATAACTCGGTAATGTGCTCAAAGAGTTACAACATTCATAACACGAGCTTGAAGTTGAGATAATGAAACAAAGAGAAGACTTCCCGAAACTTCTGAACGAGCACTGCCTGTCATAAGAGTGGGAACATTGTTTGATAAATAAATACAATGTATTAATTATAATGACGCCGTGCCGTTTTTATGTAGATCCATGTAGCTTGTGTTTATCCCAACTTTTACTTATAATTTCTCCTTTATTACTCTGAGGATAAAAATAATTCTAAAAACATAAAATTCAAACAACAAAGCATAATAACAAAGATTAAGCGCTATAAAATTAATCTGCAAAGGTGTCGCCTCATAACTCGGTAATGTGCTCAAAGAGTTACAACATTCATAACAGGAGCTTGAAGTTGAGATAATGAAACAAAGGGAAGACTTCCTGAAAGTTTTGAAGGAGCACTGCCTGTCATAAGAGTGGGTACATTGTTTGATAAATAAATACAATGTATTAATTATGATGACGTCCTGCCGTTTTTATGTAGATCCATGTAGCTTGTGTTTATCCCAACTAATATTATAAATGCGAAAGTGACTTTGTTTGATTGCTTGTTACGCTATCACGCCTTGTCTACTGAATAGATCACCATGAAATTTAGCGTACATTGTCTGGAGTACGGAGGAGGACATTAAGACCTTTTACCCCGGAGAAAAGTACACATTAAGACATTTAGTTTATCTATATTAGTATATCCTGCGACACAAGTTCAGAATTAACTGTGGGGCTAGCACAATTTGTGTGATATGTCTCTATTTTTTTTTTGGCTATAACAAAATTACTAGTTTTACTTATAATTCTGTATAGTTTCTCTGAGGCTAAAAATAATTATTAAAAGATAAAATTAAATAACAAAGCATAATAACAAAGATAAAGCGCTATTAAATTAATCTACAAAGGTGTCGCCTCATAACTCGGTAATGTGCTCAAACAGTTACAACATTCATAACAGGAGCTTGAAGTTGAGATAATAAAACAAAGGGAAGATTTCCCGAAAGTTCTGAGCGTGCACTGCCTGTCATAAAAGTGGGTACATTGTTTGATAAATACAATGTATTAAATACTAGCTGTTACCCGGGGCTTCACTCGCGTAATATTAGCCTATGCCCTTCTGAGTATTCTAGCCTATTGTATGTAAAATTTCATGATGATCGGTTCAGTAAATTGGGCGTGAAAGCGTAACAAACACACTTTTGCATTTATGAGTTGCTAGCTGTTATCCGCGGCTTTGCCCGCGTAATATATAGCCTATGTCCTTCTCAGTACCCTACCCTATGTGTATGCAAAATTTCATGATGATCGGTTCGGTAAATATGGCGTGAAAGCCACAAATACAAACAAATACAAATCGAAATACAAATCTATCATCCTGAAATTTTGCATACACATAGGTTAGGGTACTGAAAAGGACATAGGCTATACATCACGTGGGCAAAGACGCGAGCAACAGCTAGTAACATTATAAAGAAGAAAAATGTTATTGTTTGTTTATTTGTATTAAATATGCTTCGAAACTGTTGCACTGATTATCAAAATTCTTTCTTCAAAAGTTAATTTATCAGCAGGCGAAATAGGATATAGTTAACGCGGACGCAGTCGCAGGAAAATTGCAAGTTTATTGTTAAAAGGGTACAGCAATTTTAATGCTTGATATCAAATGAGAAGGCCTTTGATCTTTGTTAAAAACTTCATAAATCCTAAACGATGTATGGCAACAATTCGTAAAACTTCACAAATATCAAAATATTCTCTGACTTTCGCCATCTGTTGTGTTTCACAAGTTCTCAAAGAGTTTTCGAACTCGGAGTTAATTTTGTTTTGTTGAACTTTAGATACTTAATGCAATATAAACATAATTATTTATATTTCTCTGACGGTACAAATATTGTTAATAAACTATCGCATAATTTCATAAATAATGTTGAAATAGTAATATTAAGTTTAAAAAAATACGCTCCACATAGACATGGAAGCGTGGTTCAAAAAAAAAAAAATATCAGAGTAGCAGACCTATTTACTAACTTGTGATTGTACCACGTATAGTCACTTTAGCATCCATTACGGCTTTCGTATGATTTGCTATTTTTATTTAAGATATACAAATCGTAATGGATGTTGAAGTGTTCATCTAAATCTTGAATGAAGAATGGATTTGAAATAAATTGATTTCCTCATTCAAAAGTGTTAAGACGATATACCGAACTGTATATAAACTTCGTTCTGTTTTTTGAAATCGCGGACCATGTCTATATGTACTGAGGTATCCCTTGACCACAGGTCTGGAAGCTACCTAGCTTAGCGTATCAGCATTGCCATTCATTTACTTTGGCTATGCTTTTATATTATAGCTTTTTGGGCACGATGCCCAGGGGTGAGCATCTAAAGGGTCTTGAAGCGCGGTGGCGTAATTGGCAACGCATAGATCGTACTGAGATCTAAACGCAGTTCAAGTCCTGCCCGCGTGGCATTTTTTCACCATTTCTTATTTTCTTTATTTAATAAATAAGGCAAATAGCATTGTGGATGCAAAATAAATCCCATATAAACTATTGTATGGCTTCCTACACATTAGTTGATTTTCAAATTCATTGCAAAATGAGTTGAAATCAAATACCGCACTTGTAAAAGTGGGGTAGTTGTGTTGGGTGACGCAAGCCTAGATGGGTGTAAGAGGAATGGGATATGGTGGAGAAATTCGGCGCCGGGGCTTGAAGCGCGGTGACGTAATTGGCAACGCATAGATCGTACTGAGATCAAGACGCAGGTTCAAGTCCTGCCCGCGTGGAAATTTTTCACCATTTCTTATTTTCTTTATTTTATAAATTTTAGGTATTAAATTTTATTTTTAGTTGGGTTTATGAATGAGTAGATAGTTTTATTATATTAACATTTTTTTTTCCATTCGGTGTCGAGACTCTTGGTCGGTGGGGTCCTAGCGCTACAAGCCTTTTTAAGAAAATAGCAAAAAGGTTAGTCGACATCACAGGAGACCGAAGAGCTGGCAGCTACCTCGGACAAAAAGTTAGTAGAAGAGCTGCCAGTATCTTCGGAACCTTGCCTAAATGGACTCCTTTTAATAATATATTTTAGGTACAGTATCATATTTTTAAGGTTTTTAGTTTTAAGTTAATTTTTCATAATTGTTTAATATATAATTAGTTTATTCTTGTTTAATTTTAATGTCATTTCGTCTATAGGAGATGTTTTTTTAAATTGAAGAGTTGAGTCACATTTTCAAAGATGTGTTGTGCTTATATTTATACCCTGATTTTAGGGCTTCCCACGCGAATAGGGTTAAAATCATCATCAACAGGTCTTTTTTTAGTCTCCACTGCAGGAGCACGACCCTCTCTGCACAACCAGAACCATATATTAGCCTGAGCAGTCAGAGGATTTAGCCTACACTCCCCACGCTGGCCAGACGGGTTGGAGAGGTTAAAATTGAGGGTGTGGTTGAGGGTTAAAATATCGTCACTCTTTCTAGTGAAATATTCATCCCGGTTTATCTGTCTTGGAGTAATGGCGGCAATTTGGTTGAAATATTAAAGTGAATAGATTTCATTATTCATTATTAAAGACACATATTCAGATAAATCTAAACTAGTATTATAGATAGGAAATATTTGAGTGTATTTGTTTTTTTATGGATAAACTTAAAAACTACCCTGCCTACTAGGTACCCCAATTTACAAATTTCTTTCTTTAGTTCAAAGCTTTATTATCAGTGCGCATCATATTCTTTATTCAATTTTTAATAGAATTATTAATTTGGAAAAAAACCTTAAGTGACGTTTGCCTATAAACTTCATTTTTGGGAAACTTTATTAGGAAAACATGTCCACGTGTGTACCACCGATATAAATTTTGTTTATTGTGTTGTATCTTATTTTCACTGATGACTAAACTTATATGTCTCAAATTGTAAAATATTCGAGATACCCTGTATTTTGTCGCCAGTGCATAATAACTATACCTGTTCCGGGTGCACGGGATAAATAATTTTTCTCAAACATGCTTGGAAATTCTCACATTATGTTGACAACCTTCTTTGCGATAAATCGCTATTGCTGTACCACACCAGCAAAGTATGTAAGAAAATCCATATCTGTCGTGTTTTAGCGGCCGGCAAAGTAAGTATGAAAACGAGTTTGTGGTGGGAAGTCAAGGGGTACAGTTGAAGTTTGCCTTAGACAATTTTGCAAATTGATTTTAGTGGACTTTATAATATGAAATTGGTGTAGTTTGGTGTTATAAATGCTCGTGCTCATGAACAATTTGTGAAATAGTTAAAGTGAACTGATAAATGGACTCGTATAGATTTGCCGCCCCAAGCTGCCACGAGGCGTCAAAGAACATACGCCATCTTTAATGCTTCTTGGAAAAACTTTACCGTACAACACCGATACTTAGTATCTCATTATACTGGACATTGGCAGAATCACTGTTTCGGTGGAAGCCATAATATAAAACAGAAAAAGAAGTATGAGAACTCATATCTGTCGTGTTATTTCAAAATGGAATGACGCTTTAGCTGCGAAATAATTCAACTACGGAGGTTACAAATTCCAATTCCAACTTTGACCTGGCAAGTAAGTAAAAAAGAAATTAAAAAAATACAAGATTTTAGCGCGATAATTTCTACATATTGTTGTTGATGAACATTTAATGAATATTTATTGACATATTTACATCAATATTTCATGCTGGTTTAGGATAAAAGAAAAATCATAGAATATACCAGCTGCTATTCTTCCCGTACAGTCAGTAAAAGTAGGCCGAGGGAGGGGGCGAAAACTTCTAAGAATATGTCAATAGGTGATGCGGGTAGCAACCCATTACTATTTTAATAGCATTTTCTACATAGAGGCCTACTACTATGCTAAACGTGGCTTTTGGGGACCGTCTCACCTATAAGGGTAAACACGTGATATGTCTGTTTGTCTGTATACCTATTATTTTTATTAATTTCCGCGCAATATTTGAGAAAAGTACTATACAAGCCTTGGCCGCAATCAGGCATTGATGGTCTTACGTATGTGTGCCTCGGCTCCGCCTCGGCCCACATTCACACTTTTCTCCAACAATGCCTCTATTGCTGGCCGCTGCAGTAATGTATTATATCCGGTGCAAAACCGGGACGGGTCGATATTTATCTATCGTGTACCCTGGCCCTAAGCAAAGTAGGTCAGCGTGGTTTGGACACGTATAGGTGTGTGGCGTCGAATCTTGTACCTAATTCTATTAAGTGGACGTTAAAATTACAATGTTGCTGTAAGGGTATTATTAAGGAGATGGGTTTGTTATTAGATTTTATGCAATATCGTGTGGAAGATTAGTTATTGATGTTTTAAATTTTACTAGCTTATACCCGCGGCTTCACTCGCGTATAATTTTGCCGTATGTATTTTTTGAGTAGTTTATCGCAATTCCAACAGGAACAGTCCCTTTTTTCGGGTTGAAAGTACCCTATGTCTTTTTCAGTGCCCTAACCGAACCTTACCGAACCAAGCTTTTTGAAATTTGACTCACACATAAAGCCAAATTTCCAGTGTATTGGTTAAAAAAAAAACAACAAACTCTATATACGTCCCGGGTGCACGCAGGATAAATTATTTATCCTGTTCAAAACCGGGACGGGTCGATAGTTATCCATCGTGCACCCTGGCCCTAAGCAAAGTAGGTCAGCGTGGTTTGGACTCGTGTAGGTGTGTGACGGCGGATCTTGTACCTAATTCTATTAGTTAAGTGGACTTCAAAATAACAATGTTGCTGTAAGGGTATTATGAAGGAGATGGGTTTGTTATTAGATTTTATGCAATATCGTGTGGAAGATAGTTATTGATGTTTTTATATTTTACCACCTGCGGCTTCATTTGCATATAATTTTGCCGTATGCACTTTTTGAGTAGTTTATCGCTAATCCCGCAGGAACAGTACTTTTTTACGGGATGAAGAATACCCTATGTCCTTCTCAGTAACCAAACTTTGAAAAATTACATGAGTATTGGTTCAAAAATAAACTAAAATACAAACTCATTGTATTTATAATATACTGACCCATCCCGGGTGCAGGGAATAAATTATTTATCCGGAGCAAAACCGGGACGGGACGATAGTTATCCATCGTGCACCCTGGCCCTAAGCAAAGTAGGTCAGCATGGTTTGGACTCGTGTAGGTGTGTGGCATCGAATCTTGTACCTAATTCTATTAGTTGAGTGGACGTCAAAATTACAATGTTGCTGAAAGGGTATTATTAAGGAGATGGGTTTGTTATTAGATTTTATGCAATATCGTGCGGAAGATAGTTATTGATGATTTAAGATTTTAAACTGGGCTTTGAAATAATTTATTATCATCATCATGTCAGCCATAAGAAGTTTGTTGGATTATTTGCACTGCCAAAAAAATCCGATACGGAATGCCCGGTTGGAATGAAATTGGCTTGTATCTAGCGCCTATCTGATCAATTTTTAAATCCAGCTTTGGAAAAAAATTGCTGGTACTTGTTCGTTATATCTTTTCGCCCACAGATGAAAAGCAGCACGGAAAAATTAAAAATTTTTAATTTAAAAAAAAATTACAAACAAATGGGATTTGGAATGGAAAATTCCGCCTTAGCAGGATTTCTGCCCATATCTTTTTATTTTAATTAAAAAAAGTATCTGAACAGATTAGCGTTGTGAATACATAAAAACACCAATAAAAAATCTTGATAGGTTAAAGCTAATGACTTGGAATATTGCCCTACAATACCAGGGCACTGTTCCAACTTTTGGCTTCAGCTTTCAGCAATAGTCATGCAGAATTGCAATTGGAAATCAGCTTACACGTACGTGCAGGCAATGCTGCAATCAATCGCATCGAACGGCGGCCATTGCATATTACACGCAAGCCTCGATATCGGAAATAGGGATCCGATACAAAATATAATAGAAGTTCCTATTTTTACATATTTACGGGAAATGTATTGTTTAGAATCCTAAATCGATAGGATGCGAGTATGTTTAAACCCTTTTTTATGAAAAATATTCATAATTGTAATAATTAAATTCTTATTTCAAAACTTTTTCCATTTTAGGGAAATACTGCCAAATGGTCACTTGAAACTGGGCCATAAGGGGAATTCTATTGAACGGGTTTCAACTTGTGGGTCAGGAAGGTCCGAGATCAATTCAAGACCCCACTTTTGGGCTGTCTATCAGCCCAAAAATAGTAAAATTGGTCCATTGACAGTTTGTCTAATAAATGTGATGGTATTGGCCTAGTGTCATACAAGCCTTGGAGCAATTTAAGAACAAGTGATGTACTCCTAGTATTCAATTTACGGGATATTTATTTTTTTGAATCTAAAATCGATAGCATATGAGCATATTATTTCAGCTATTTAGAAAAAAAAATCATAACTGAAAAGTTTTGAAAGAAGAATTTATTTTAAAACTTTTTTCAATCTTAGGGAATAACTGCTTAATGGTCTCTTGGAACTGGGCCTTGAGGGGGAATGATCAGTTTGCAAGATGTATACGTCCACACCAAATGTTTAATGCCGTGAGATGAGAAAAATGATGGAACGAAAGAACGCTACGGAACAGTGGGCGTAAAAATCGAAAGCGGAAGCAAAACAGTCCAATAGTTATCATAACAAGAGTAACAATTTAATTATAAGTATATAATTCGTAGTGCGATAAAAAGATATTTAAATAAACAAACCAATATTACCTGCGGAACCCCTATGTTATACAAGCGTCATGTTTCGTGCAGTTATTATTCCATTGTGCGCGATATTGGCCGATCAGCGCGAATGCAATGAGAGGTCGTGTTATAAATTAATTGTTTTACATCTTTTGATCCTCAAATGTTTATTTATTTTCAATGAATTTCAAGAAGTATTATCTATTTTTTTTTAATTTAAACCGTCTTAAAATTTGCCATGTGACTAATATTTAACTAATTTCAAAAGCAATCAAACTGATTTTGATGAAACTTGCCTTGTCCCTAAGTTGGACTAATATCTAATCCAATACAAAAATAATGTTAGCAATCCGACCTAAATATTTTAAAATATGTGCGGACAAACATACAAATATACATACACACATAGAAGCTGCTATAGACGACTAACATCCATAAAACACATTCTGACACTATAACATACGACGGGTCTAATTGATAAACACTAAAAAACGGAAAGCACTACAGCGATCTCCATAAAATTATACGTTTAAAAAACGATTATATTAAACGAAAAATGACGAAAAGCCCTGAAACTGATACGTATGGAGACATAAAGTAAGTCTTGTACAAAACTGAAGCTAAGAATGGTTAAAGTTACCTACTTACGAATATTACTTGCCGCGAACTTGTTAATTAAAATATTGACAAGGAACTTTTTTTTCCCTTTATTGTTTGCTTTTAAATACTAAAACAGATCTTGTGCATAAACAGATTTCATCTGTATCAATAAATATGGTACAAGCATATGTGTAAATTGAACCTCTACATTCCCCGAAATGGGATGGGGAATGAAACCGTTAATATAAAGAACTTTTCCTATTTGGTGTTACCAGCATTGGTCCCACCACGAACACGAAATTTGTTGACGGGCTGAATTACCCCTTTAAGGGTCCATAGTCCCTAGTGATCAAAATGCTCCTCCATACGTCCGCCGAGATGTGGCTAGCTCCCTTCAAAGGGCAAAAAAAGAGAATGACCGACTACACACTTTTTATCATCTTGTTGTTCTGTGGTATCATCGCATGCCGATTATTGCCGATTCCTCAAAGATTGAAGAGCCGGCATAACTTCGTAAAAGAAGTGCCCCCACTGTCGGGCGAAGTCTCTAAATCTAGACTTAACCTCTGGAAGAAAAGATATCCAACAGCGTCCATCATCCGGCTATAAGAGCATCTCCCTCCTGGCCATGATCTTCCTTGGCTGAATTGGAAATCCGTAAACAGACTCCGGACCCAAGTCGGCCGAAGTAAGGAGAATATGAACAGGTGAGGTTACAGCTCGGACATATAATGAACTCTATCGCACCACCCAAACTGATTTTTCTGATTGGTCCAACCAATGGTTGACTGGCAGAGAATGCCATATGGCATTAAGTTCACCTTTTGTACATTTATTTTTTTAGTTGTGCAATAAAGTATAAATAAATAAATAAAAATAAATCTCCTGTCCATGTGGTGCTACTCCTCAGACCATGGTACACCTTGTGTTTTGCCCTGCGTGTCCTACCACCTGCACACGCGCGGACCTTTACAATGCTACTGATAACGCTGTATCAGAGGCAAAGTTCTGGTCAACACAAATATAATTCGCCCGAGTCGACACGCTAAGAAGACGTGATTAAATTTCGCCATGTGTAATATAGAATATAAAAAGGTTATAAAATTTTTTTCATGCTCGCATCCTTAACGAATGGTATTTCATAAGGTGTCTAATTTATAAGCATGTTGTGTGAGTTGTGTTAAAATTGTTATTTTACGCTAAACTTTCTGAAAACAACCCCGAATTCCTTGTTCGGAAAGTTTTAGGATTCTAGAGTCAATGTAACTTTACATGTTTCGCTCATATTTTGTAACGAAACTTCTGACAGTTTTATGAAATAACTCTTTACCTCGTGGGTCTACTTGCGTGAATATTATCATAATATTCTAATTATTAGAAAAGGATTTGTTGTTTATGTTAACTTCTTTGTAAATTGGAAAAGGGACAAAAGAATAAAAAATACGAGAGTAAAAGATAATTTACAAGAGCGGAATTATTTGAAGTAGGGATCTTTTTCTGTCAACCGGCAAATAAGTGAATGGATTTTTTTTGTAAGGTAAGTAATATTAATGCTTTTAACCTGACCCGCCCAGAAGGTGGGTAAAAAACCGACACAGGTTGACCAATTTAGAAGTGTGAGGTGTCATTAGATTTGTAGATTCGTAGTCTTTCCCGGAGTGACATTTATACGCTACTAGCTGTTACCCGCGGCTTAGCCCGCGTAATTTATAGCCTATGTCCTTCTCGGTACCCTAACCTATGTTTATGCAAAATTTCATGATGAGTGGTTCAGTAGATACGGCGTGAAAGCGTAACAAACAAATAAACAAACAAACAAACTCAATTTCGCATTTATAATATTTATAATATATATAATAATAATATTAGTTGGGATATAAGATAAGATATTAACATGCCCTGTTGGTTTGTGTGGAGGTCAGCGCTTGTAACTCAATTTTTAGGCACTTATTATTTTGATTGAGCAGAAATTAACTAAAAAATATATAACATCGTGTCTGAGATTGAACGTTAAATCTAATATTGCACTTTACAGTATAAATCGTCCTTCGGTCGCTCGTAAAAATAATTGCTAATTAAATAGCAAATATATTGATTTTTTTTCATATATCAAGCCTGAATGATGAATGCTTTATCTTTATAGATGATGAAGATACATTCCTTGTACTTACACTTTACCTTTATATAATCCAAGCACTTTTCTACTCATTTGAAAAATATTGCCCTTAGTTTAGCTTCAGATTTCTAGCTGGACCTAAATTACATATGTTGTTAAATAAATGATTCCCATGTTTTGTATCAGTAAATATATGCGGTTTATCAGGAAATATTTTAAAAATAATATAATTATTCATCAACTCCCAGTCAGATTGTGGTTTTCTGACAACAGAGTGTATTAATAGCAGAGTCATTAATATTCCAGATAACAAATTTAATCCATTATTAATATGTAAAATACGATTCACTCACGCATGAAGCCACGGGGATAATCATCAATGTATTGTAAAATGTTTAGCACTTAATTATTTGAATAAAGATTTATTTTATAACTAGCTGTTACCCGCGGCTTCGCCCGCGTGAAATATAGCCTATGTCCTTCTTAGTACCCTAACCTATGTGTATACAAAATTTCATGATGATCGGTTCAGTAAACTCGGCGTGAAAGCGTAACAAACAAACAAACAAACTCACTTTCACATTTATAATATTAGTTAGGATTAAGATTTGACTGAGTACTGGGGTCCGGTTCACATTCTGCTTGAGGAAGACTATTGGATGAGATCGCAAGATTTCGGCCTGTAGCCAATTTTATACGTGAGTGACGCCGTATTTCACATAATTATTAAATATAATCCATATATGGCACAACAAACTATAATCATTTTTGGGCTCATTAAATATTTTTTTGACACGTACTTTAAGTTCGAATGTTTAAGTAAAAAAATGCCTAAGCAAGTATTTTTGAAATAGAAAGAACTTACCCATTCTAATAACATTAAATAAAGCTAGCAAAAAATTTTGATGACAAAGAAAATTCCTTGGGTTAAATTCAAGGAAAATTATATTAACATATCATACCATCTTTTTACGTATAGTATACGCATCACACTTTTATGTTGGTAGATTGTTCGTCAACGTCATAAAAATGCATGAAATATCTCTAAGAAAATACTTACCCTCTCCGGCATGAGGCGAACAACATTATCAAAATGTGCTGGACGGTCAGCCAGCCGTAGTGATGAAGCGCTCTGCAAATTATATATATATTTTTTACCACTAGGTACTTAATGTTTGCTTTTTTCAACAGATAATGCTTTTATACAGCCTGTAAAGCCTGTAGCACACAGCCGCGAATGCGAAACGGAAGCGTTCCCGAACGAAATTTAGTGAAACCGCGAAACGCTGTTGTATGATTCCGTTTCGGTTTCGGTCCGCTTGCGGTGTGAGACGCACCAAACAAAATCATACTAGACAGCGTTTCGCAGTTTCGCCAATGTTTCGTTCCGAAACGCTTCCGTTCCGCATTCGCGGTTGTGTGCTACAGGCGTAAACTTCAAGCAACACGGCTTCTATACCGGCCTATAAACTTATGACTTTGCCTTGAAAGAGTGACTTAGCTCGTCAAAATGAACAGCTTTTCCTATAGGACTAATAATGGGAACTCAAAAACAAAAAGATTCGACTTTTTCATTCTTGCTGGGCTGCCCAATCGCTTTTGTGTTTATGTGGAAATATCATTATTTTTTGGATGCCTAGCATCAGTCTCATAAAAAAGTTGTTAAACTTGACGGGCGGAAACCCTTTTTAAAATAATGTTGGTAGCTAATTTACACCTTGCAGTGTCCATAGCTCAGAGCTCAGACTGTGGGTTCAATTCCAAGATTCATTTTCACAGGTAATCTGGAGTTATTCGTGGAGGATTGACGCCATGCAAGTGGCTGGTAGTAAAAACTTTGCCAAACTTTCACATAGATGCTGTGATATGGTCAGGAGTATCATCCTCAACTGCATGACCGGTGGTTGCAGGTTGGCATCGGGTACGTGGTCTCGACCTCTCAAGTTGCTCTTTTTCATCCCCAATCCATCCGAGCAAGTTGCATTCCAAATTCCTGTATTCCGTTCCCCTAGTAAAATAAAGTACTTCGTCTGATTAATTCGAAAATAACTTACCACAATGAAAAAACAATAAAATATTATGATCCTATGCATTTTAAACTAAATATATAAAAAAAATGGTTAAACAAATTGGCGACATACAGTTATCATGATTAAATTAATTTACATAGAATAAATTGAAGTTTTATGTCATTGTAAATAATAACGAAGTTATATAAAAGTCAAACCGTGTAATAGGTTTCGGTTAGTTGAAGGAATTTTACTTCAAATATCAAGTCGACAAATTATTTTTCTCTTTATGAGTGGTGCAGCTCAGGAAAAAAATAAAAAACAAATCGTTAGTTAACCAACGACTTCTTTATCCATAAAAAGGGTGAACTGATTTATATGGGGATTTTTATAATTCGAAAGCAGGCTTTTGGGATATGATCCTTAACATGTTTTAAAAAAATCCGTTCAGCCAGTTGTTACCAAGATGGAGCAACCTTCGTGTCGCGGGACGCTGATCGCAATAACTGAGGGAATGGGCGAAAATCAAAGGAAGTTTACTTTTCTTCCAAATCACCATACAAGGTTCAAAACACACAAGTCCAATAATAATAAAATATCTGTTACCACAAGAAGGTGGTTTTGGAGCTACACGGCAACTAATGAGTCTAGGCAACTTGAAAAACTTAATTCTCTAAACACAACAACTTGAAAAACTAAACTCGGAATTTTCAAGCTATAGAGGCATCTGAAGTACATAATATGTTAACATTACTTCTTTGTCTTCAAAACTAGTTACGTTCAGAACATAATTTTTATTTGTGGAGATATATCGCCATCGTTATCTGATCTGGTTTAGTTTCCTCTGCAGGAGCACGACCCTCTCTGTACTATCAGAGCCATATATTAGCCAGAGCAGACAGAGGATTTGGCATACACTCTCCATGCTGGAGATATATGTGAGTTAACTATTATATTTATTTTCCTACATTTATGCTATTATAACCTAGCTCATGTGGCGTGGCGCAGCGGTCAACACGCCGGCCTGTGACACGGATGGTCCCGGGTTCGATCCCCGGTCAGGTCAAGATGGAAAATGATCTTTTTCAGATTGACCTGGGTCTTGGATGTTTATCTATATATGTATTTGTTATAAAATATAGTATCGTTGAGTTAGTATCCCATAACACAAGTCTTATTTAAGAACTTACTTTGGGGCTAGCTCAATCTGTGTGATTTGTCCGTATATATTTATTTTCATTTATTTATTTTCAATCGTTCGATTTTTTCTCAGAGACTCGCAGAGATGGCGTCACCCGTAGCTACACAACTTATCTTTATAAAAATCAAAACAATATTTTAGGCATAATATTTTAAAATGACACCGTACATTAAGTAAGTTAAAGGCTAACGCAGATTACCGCCATCTAGTATCGAGTAGCAAGCAACTTTCCTGCACCATACATAGGCCTGCTTTTCGCAACCTTAATTTGGTCCAATATTTTTGTATGAGGTGGGCAGTCTATTACGTTAATATTATATTGTCTTTGCCTAGCTTAAATATAAAGATTTTGTGACAATATGAGCCGTATCTTTTGATTGCGGTGACAAGCTAACAGGTAAGCAGCCACAGACTACTATGGATGTTAATTCCATTTTGATACGTCTACGTTTAAAAAAAGGTTTTGCAATATGAGAAAAATGGAGTGACTTTTGGCGTTTCTTCCTTGCAAGGCTGTTCAAAAACGCTAGTGTAGTACGCCGTTACAAAAGTTAAAATCTACTAGTATGTAGCTTTAAAACACTGATAAATCATACAAACATAAGTGTATGATAAAAAAAAAGATAAAAATATATTTATTTTCTCTATCAATCTAAGTTACAAAGTGGAAAAACAATTTTTTTTTTGAGAATTATTAAAAATGTTAATTGAAATGAAAAACTGTCTAAAAAAGCCTATGTCATAAAAAATATTTCAATCCTAAAAGGGTTTTTAGGGTTCCGTAGTAAACTAGGAACCCTTATAGTTTCGCCATGTCTGTCTGTCTGTCTGTCTGTCCGTCCGCGGTTTTACTCAGAGACCATAAGTACTAGAAAGCTGTAATTTGGTATGAGTATGTATATTAATCATGGCAAAAAAGTCGTAGAAAAAAATCTTAAAAAAAATTTTTTTTTGGGTAGCTCCCATACAAGTAAAGTGGGGGAGTCATTTTTTTTCTCTACTTACCCATCTTGTGGAGTATCGTTAAAAAGGTCTTTGAAAAATATTGTGAGGTTGAGAACACCATTTTTCGATTTAGGGATCCGTTTCCGAAATATTTGGTTTTAAAGTGCAAATTTTTGTTAGAGGTACGTGTCCCCCCCCTCTATCTCCTAAACGGTTATATATAGATACGTGAAAAAAATTACAGCTGTACTAAGTACTAAGTACAAACTAAAAAGTTATAGGCAACCAACTTATAAAATGTACTGGAAAATGTAAAATTTCATACAATCTTTATTGTTAGATGTTTTTGGTCGTTAAACTGTGAGGTGCGAGTGTAAACAGTGTGTACTCAAAGTTGTCATTCGCAACTACGGAACCCCATACTGCGCGTGGCCCGACACGCACTTGGCCGGTTTTTTTTGTTTGCATTTTTTAGACACGAAACCCTAAAAAGAAAAACAGTCAATAAATCAATTAGGATTTTTAATACAAATGAATACAACGAAACAATCAATTTATATCATCTTTATAGATTTAATAAAAAACTTGGGATAAACTGAATTCATAAACGTTTTATTAATTATCTCGTAATCCGTTCCCTGCTGCCCATAACAATAAAGGATTAAAATCGAATTCAATTGTTTTTATAAATGGGGTTCTACATAAGTTCTCAATGCTAGAGGATTACGTGCAAAGCTGACGCAATAGCACTTAGTAATTTCATGTAATGGCAGAAATGCGGCTTCACGTATTAAGTAGGGAAAACTCAAAATAAAACAAACTTCTCAACTGACGTTGTGAATATGGCATCGGGTACTCGTGCCTAGTCTTCCAAGCTGCTACATCCTCATCCCCAATCCATTTGAGCAAAATAGCATCACAAATACTTTTGTCCCGTTCCCCCAATTAACTCCGGCACTTCCCTTGTGTAAGCAAGGCAAACGGCTTCATTGGGCAGCATTGTTGGAACCGAGATAAAGATGAGTAGGTATGAGTATGATAGAAAACCTTGGGGGGAGGCCCGTGTCCAGCAGTGGAATTCTTGCGGCTGAGAATACGACGATTTCATATAGAGACGAATCGAAATAATAATATTTCATTGCTACACAAAAGACACCAAAACACAATAAAAAATAGAATATTTTTCATTACTTTGCCTTTTTTTTCATTCCATTACTTTGTTTGCGTAAACACCCGTATCCCATAAACCATCAATCAGCCCCTCAATATGAACAACCTATATGTGAAAAGTGGTCAGCTGGCCATTCAATGTGTATGAAAAATTATTTTGTTTTATATTCTTAGCATTGATCCCATGGGAACATTAGTTCATATTGAGAGGCAGACAGAAAAAACAAAAGATGAGAGATAAGAGATTCCAGACATAAAGCTGTACTCGTAAGACTTATTTTTAAGATTGCAGATAAGTGAAAATTATTATTTATAATATATATTTTAAGTTATACTCAAAAGTCTTCGGTTTCTATAACACCTGCTCCAACATGTGTATGACCGTGGGTCCTTGGTGTCTAGAAGCTAAACAGTTAATTAAAGAAATATGACGCCGCTTGTGAGGCCGAGGGTATGACAACCGCTCTGGATGGTACCTGACACAAAGGTTGTCAATAGCCATACAAAGAGGTAATGCAGCAAGTGTGATGGGAACCGTTGAGCCAGGTAAAATTCGGGGGGATCTTTGATTAGTTTGTTACAGGTAGTGTGTTAAGGCCCCACACTAGGCACACTAGCGACGCCAATAATTTTATTCCTAATACTTTACAAATAGAAAGAAATTCAAGAATGTAAATCATATAAGCCTAAATATAATAATAAAATTATTGGCGTCGCTAGTGTGCCTAGTGTGCCCCCTTTATATAAATTATTTTTGTTGTATTGTAATAATTAAATAAACAAAATAATTGTTTATGAATGCATGTTCCCATTTTAGGTTGAATTCGTTTATACCGTTAATAAAAACTTGTAACAAAACTTTTTACTTGTTAAATTCATATTATTCGTTTGTAGAAGAGCAAATTACGTTTCATAATCTGTCTCAACTTTTCAGTTCACTAAGCCCCGAAAGTTAACAGGACCAGTGTTTGGGTCAATTTAACTTCAGGGTTAAATAATTGTAGCTTCGCAGTCCTTTAGTAAATTGCTTTTCGAAACTAATGATACTGACGAACAAGGAATCGCGGTAATGTTTTCTTAAGTTTTTGCGATTGTTACACATTTAAATAAAATTGTTTTAATACGGTTTTTATCACGTTTATTATATTATTTATACACCTAACGTTTCGAGAACTTTACAGTGTTCGTGGTCGCAGGTAGACTAAGTTGACATTTGTCTAGTATTTTATAAGAACTGCAAAATCAACCGCCTGAAATATTTATTGATAACGTTCTGGATGTATATCCGGAACGTTATCAATAAATATTTGAGATTAAAAAATACTAGACAAATGTCAACTTAGTCTACCTGCGACCACGAACACTGTAAAGTGCTCGAAACGTTAGGTGTATAAATAATTGTAATAAACGCGATAAAAACCGTATTAAAATAATTTTATTTAAAGGAATCGCAGCTTAACTTTATTGCTTACTTACAGAACTGTGAGTGTATGTCATTTAATATAATAGGATAATATAGAAAAAAAAAGTTTAATGGAGATTGAAAAATATGTTTTTACCTGCAACTCGGCTCGCCTTGCTATCAATCTTCTTTATCAGCGATGTTATTGTTCCTCTCATCCAAAGAATTATTCGGTTGTACCCAAGTAGTAATTAATGCGTTGAAGCCCAGGATCAAATATTATGATAGTAGTCATGCTGTAATCAGTTTTAGTGAAAGTTTTTAAGGTCTGCTGCTTGCCTGATACTTACCTACCATACTACTTGCCAACCCTACCTACCAACTTATGGATAGCTCAAATACCTTCGACGAATTTCAGTAAGAATGATGTGCAAATATTTGGCCGCTAGGCTTCAGAGCTCGCTACGTTTTTAATCGTGATCCCAGGTTTGACGGATCTGTTTATTTCAATGGAGCGACTCGCGTCTGATCTTCGTAATTATCCAACTGGGGAACCAGACCAAAAGGATTGTGAAAGGGTCCCACAGCTTGAAGTGCCTTTCGAAGCACGAAATCATCTTTCTTTTAGACATTTAGGTGATTCAAGCCTGCGATGATGCTTCCCGTGGGGTTTTAACCCACGAGCGTGAATGCCTTAACCATTGGACTACGGAGACAGTTATGTATTTTAATATGACAAAAGTTCACTTAAAATACATAACTGCTTCCGTAGTCCTCTTACGGTGGGGCTAGCTTATTGTATAGTGATTTGTCCTTATATAGCGTGAAACTTGACTTTCGACATTGATATATTATTTTTATTGATTCGGTTTAGATTAATTTAAATAAATTAAAATGCTCCGGGTATTTTTAAGTAAAAAATATGGATATTTACTTTGATGCTCATAACGTTTGTTGTAAGCAATATATCTTAAATATCAAAACGTACAGCCTTCTCCAATTTATCAATTGTGTGTAAAAAAATATCCAAATTGGACTATGATTAAGGGGTGGAAAGCGTTATCGCTTTTTGTATAAAAATTAACAAGTAGTCGATCCTCTTAAAGTGTTCGTATAAGACCAAAGATGGGAACTCAATTTTTTTTTGACATTTTCATAAAAAAAATCTGTTCAGCCGCCTGGGCAATTTGTATGGGAAAGTAAAAAAAAATTTCGAGTCCCCAGCATTGGTCCGATAGCAAAAGTTGTTCATATTGACGGTCTGAGTTACCCCTTTAAGGGAATGTCGAGGGTTAAGTTTGTTACTCGCTGTATATTAATTTATTAATTATTAAATATTGCAATATTTTTGCCTCACACAGATTATAATAAATTAATGTCGATCACAAAGCAAATTAAGAATGTTTACATTTTTTCTTTTGACTTATTTTATATCTCAGTTCAAACTGTTGCAAATAGTTTCTAAATAACTCTTTTGAACTTGTGACTTTACAAAACTCGATATAATATTCTAAATATGAGATGCACTAATTAAGTTTGTTTTCAACAAACTTTTGAAATAAAACAAAACAGTTCTACAAAATTCATAAGTTAGGTAAATATATTTGCTTCGATATACAAAATTAAATAAAAATATATTCTAATAAAAATATTTGGAATATCTTTGGTCGTAAATGGAATGTAATGTGTTTAATTAATTGGAGGGCGGACCTTCTTGGAAAAACTCCCGACGACGTTGCCGGGAGGGAAATAATTTGCGACTACGTATATCTGTCCCTCTTTGGATCTAGCCATACCAACACCCACTTCTTGAGTATCCTCCCAGACAACTTGAGAAAAATGTCCCGAACTTAGATTAGTAGGTTCTCTGCCAAATTTGTGGTCTTTTATCTCACTATACCATTTGTCGACGGGTACTTTACCAGTAATTTCGAAATTAGGATCCGAAGACCAAGCGTAGAAAATATTCTCTCCGTACTCTTCTTGATCTCTATGTTGAATCCTACCAGATTTTGTTAGATTTTTAGCCCATTCTTCAGCGTATTTGCATAGTTTCTTATTTAATCTAAGAGGAGGAACTCCATGTTTCCTTCTGTAGTCATTATGAGCCTTCAAGAATTCTTCTTCAAAGTTATCGCTAGATATTGAGGCAGATTTGAACTTGTTTACCAAATCAGAGGCCCTTTCACCAAAATTTTTACTGTTTCTCTGATTCGGAGAAGGAGGTGCTTTATTATTGTTTGATCCATTCGGAGATTCAGGATACGGTTTTCTCCTGAACTCCATAGCTCCAGGTGGTGGGACATTTTTAGCAAATTGACCGCTATAGTTTCCAGGTGGGCTATAATTCGCGACTACGTATAATTTTCCAGATTTGCTCTTCGCACTTCCGATACCCAATTCCCTGCTGCCTCTCCAAATGATTTGTGTGAAGTGACCACACTTAAGTTCTTCTGGTTCCCGTCCAAAAGAGAATTGGTTGATTTCGCTATACCATTTGTCAACGCAGTCTCTTGCTCGTATTTTCGTGTTAGGGTCTGTGGTCCATCCGCAGTAGATACTCTCTCCATAGTTCTTATTAAGACTGTACTCCATGGCATCTTTTTTGGCTAACTCTTCGGCCCATTTCTGGCTGACTTTGCTGATTTCTTTGTTGAGGACGAGAGGCTCAACGCCATGTTCTTGTCTGTATTCATTGTGGACGTTAAGGGCTTCATTTTCGAAGTCGCTCGATTTGAAGCTGAACAACTTGCTCTGAAAAATAAAAACATTTCTATATTAATTTTGCAATAATTAAAAACAAATTAATACCGATGACCTAACCTTATTCATCGTGTCTTCGATACCAAACTTCAAAATACGATGCATTGGTATTTTTGTTCTATTTTAATATTTCTTGGGGGATAAATATTCATAAAATTTTGCGTCTGATTAAAATTGTTCTGGGATTTCTAGGGCAATAATCTAATAAGAAAAAAAATCTTTTTTTAAAATTAAATTCTTTTATTGTGTGGTGACAAAAAACGTTACTGACAACGCGCCCAGTACTAATAAAGCACCTTCGGGTGTGGTTTTACTACGATTGGTGAATAAATTCGTCACGTATGTCATTGACTTTATCTAACGGATGTACTGGAGTAGATATTAGGATGTTTCCTTCATAAAATACCGATTAGAGATGACTCAATGTCAATCGGTGTGTCGTTGTTTGTTTTCATATCTAGGTTTATACTACATTGTCAAAATAGGTGAGGCAGATTTATTAACCACTCGTCACTAGTATACCTAAGATTTTCTTGCCATTATTTGATTTGGCTAAAGTTTTACGACCGGCCGCCTGCCTGACGTCAACCCACCTCGGGAATTTATTGTTCTGAAGGAAAGGAGAATGGGATAGGAGGAACGATGGAATGTATTAAGATTTGGGGTAGGATGTTGTTTAAGGATACTACGGACTCGGAAGACATAGGCATGAGCCCGTAGCAGCTCGGGAGGCCGGGCGCGCGTACCCGATACCAAACCATCAGCCACCGGACAGGCAGTTGAGAGAGACTAGTTTACCTTAGATTTTGCAAGTATTCGTGAATTTACACGTTTAATGATTAATAGAAGAAAAATAAAAATGAAATTATTGCGTTTTTGTAACATTGCCAACACCTTGAGTCAATGTTTTGAAGCTGCCAAAGGATATTCTAACATATCCAAATAACTACATTCTAATGATGAGTGGCAGAACCAACGGCATTTATTTAATTTATTTTTTTTTACACAAAAACAGATTACAATCAAATGAATTATCAGTATTTTATTATATAAGGAAGGAAGAAATATTTTACTATTATTTCTTCCATACATACGGAGTTATTATTATCCACAGTTTGTTTGTATTTCGTATGTGTAAGTGGCCAACACTGGTGTC
This sequence comes from Rhodophaea formosa, assembly GCA_963082605.1. Classification (NCBI taxonomy): domain Eukaryota; kingdom Metazoa; phylum Arthropoda; class Insecta; order Lepidoptera; family Pyralidae; genus Rhodophaea; species Rhodophaea formosa. Next base: position 18,717,704 of record OY720207.1, read on the forward strand.
AGATTTTTCAAGCTGCCTTAACCCGGGGTTCGTCTCTAGGCAAATGCGAACACAAACGGTCGCTACTGGGTAAAAATACCACATTTTTCATAGCTCCCTATTTAAACACATTGATATTTATATAATTGTTTTTAAATTTATTGTATTTAGTAATACTATAAACTATAAATAAAAAGTGTTATTTTATGTATAGGATGTTTTCATTTATATTTAGGGCAAATACATTAAAGACGAACAAAAACTTAATTTTTTTCATTAAAATTTCAATATTTTACATTATTTTATTTTTTTCTTTGGAAACATGTAAGAAAATTGTCAGATTATATATAAAGGTTCTATATTCTAACAAATTAACAAAAAAACGGGTACTTTTATAACAATTTATTTTTGATAAATTGAGTTGAAAAATCTCAAAGCATCAACTCTCAAAAAAAGAAAATATTCATGAGTAACAAAGTAATAAAATACCCAACAATGACAAATTATAATGGTACTTTACATATCTAAACGGTTTTACCCCAGTTGCATAAGAAATTAAATTTTTCTCGTTTAAAACTGCTACTATCACAAGCAAAATACCAAAACACTCTTCCTGCTTAGTATGGTAACTGTACTCCTCATGATCCTTAGTTTCTGACATGATTTTAGCATCATTATCATTTCAAGCAATATTTTATTTATAATAATTCTATAAATAATAGGAAATTCTATAACAACGTAATTATAAAACATATATAAAAGTAAAGTTTATCAAAAACAGTAGGAACATAAACGCTCGCTACCGGGTATTTTTCACCCATTCTTAATTAAGACCTTTGTTGTGACCAAGTTTGTGGACCGAATTGACAGCCAGTGGGGAATATTGTCACTTGGTCCTTAGCAAAAAGATACCAAAAGTGGCAAGTTGTTTAATTATGCAGAAAAAAAGTAAAGCGAGCTTTTATTACCTCTGTGGTATTTTTTACCCGGTAGCGACGAACCCCGGGTTAAGGCATCTGACATAGCTTACCGACTGCCATCAACGATGACAGCCGGGACCAACGGCTTAACGTGCCTTCCGAATCACAGAGGAGCTCGAGATATTTTTATGCTACTTGCGGTCACCCATCCAAGTAGGGACTGCACCAGAGGTTGCTTAACATACGTAAGCGCTCATAGAGCTCACACCCACTGGACCATCGGGCTCCTCGTTATTATTCACATATCACATTCATTATCCACAGTGTAAATCACTAACGTATATAAGAAGGACGTGGTAGTATGTTGTTATGAAAATAAAACAAAAAACACCTATAAACTAACAAAAACATAATGATGGTTAACTTTACCAACTACTTTTACCAATTTTGTATAAGAATATATTCTCAGTAAAGAAAACGGTAAATTTAGATTTTGTCCCTTTCATACAAATGGGTGCTAAATTGTTTACATCCGGAGTCACATCCTTGCCACTCACTAAATGAGATACTTGTATCACAGATGAAAAATAATACGTACTTCTGTATATGGCAAAAAATCGATCGGTTTGGGCTCTTAAAGGGAAGATACCCTATACCCATAAACAACTTTTCCTATGGAAACAATGCTAAGAACTTACAGTTTTACTTACTTAAATTTTTTGTGTTATCATTATTGTTTTCATAGGAAAAATTGATCATATTGACGGGCTGAATCAACCCTTTAATGGTCCAAAATAATAAAAGTTTCAGCATGTATATTAAACAAAAATATTTTTTTTAATACAACATTTTTACTTTAAAAGAATTATATAAATTTTATAATTTTGTGTTCGCTGATTATTTACGAAGATATTAGTTTTTTTAAATATTGTTTTTAGTAAAAACAACGGCACGAAAAGCGGCAACGTCACCTGGATCGCGCGTAGTTACCATAGATTTTTAATTTGCAACATACACAAGAAAACAATACATAGCTATGATATTCGTAAATAATCTGCGAAAATTGAATGTATTCATTTATATATGCGTTATTTCAGAAACACGTTGTATACAGAAGATAAATGACAAGTATGAAATATATTCTCAATTTGTAGCGCTTTTTAAAGCATTGCCATCAATTTCTCCGTAATGACCTAAATTTGAGTACGAACATTAAAAAATACATTTAGTATCATATCTATCTTTCTCCATCGAAGTAATGATAAATGATTTCAATATACAACTCATTGCTTACGTCCCAGTAATCGCATTTGCATTGATAATTCTGCGGATCAGCGAAAAATGGTATTTCATTCTGCATTTTATTCGTACTTGATAAATAATTTTATTGGCAATGAAACTGTTAATACATTTTTAGGGTTCCTTGCCCAAATGAGACCCTGTTACTAAGCTAAAGATGTCCGTCCGACTAACACAGGGCTATGTCTTTTGAACCGTAATTGATAGAGACTTAAAATTTTACCCTGAATGTTTATATATTTTGCAAATGATCAGTTATAGTGAAAGAAGTGTACCTTTGATGAGTTATAACATTATTGTTGGTGTCGTTAGTCGTTTCGCACCACAAGCGCTTCGGACCGCAGTGCGAAACGCGCGAGAGCTCTTTTTGAATGGGTTCTTTCGCACCGCAGTTGTTGAAGCGGTGCGAATGGCCCAAGGTATCTTTTGGAATGGGTCGATTCGGACCACGGGGCGAATCAATCCAATACTCTTTGCATGGGCCCGATGTATTCAAATTATTTATTTGTACAGACAAGAAGAAAAATGGAAAAAGAAAATTGCGAAGTAGTATTATATGATTAAATTTCAAAAATTATTAAATTTAAAAATGGCATAATGACAGATTGAATCACTATTGACTTTAATCATTCATATAAATATTTGGACTATTCAAATGCCCGCCGCGGTGTGTTATAACCTGTGGTTATAACCCATTCAAAAAGAGCTGTTGGGTGATTCGCACTGCGGTGCGAAAGAACCCATTCAAAAAGAGCTCTTTTTGATGGGTGTTTATCCTAGTGGTGCGAAACGACTAACGGCCCTATTTTTGTGTGAGTAAGTAGTACTGGTGCCAATTTTTTTATGCTGCCTAAAAAAATCTGCTTAAAATAATAATAATAATAAAACTGCCATCAATGATGACAGTGGCGACGAACAGCTCAATGAATATCGAAGGATCAAGATATATTTTTATGCCACTTGCAGTCACCCATCCAAATAAGGACTGTGCCCGGGATTGCTTAACATGTTTAAACGCTAATAATACTTACTCCAACTAAACCATCAGGCTCCTCAAATATTAAGTAAATAGCATGTAACAACATAAAATCTTTTTTAAAATATAGCATATTTGAGTTACAATCTTAAGACACAAGCTCCGACACAAGTTTAAAACTTGCATAATATTAGGCTAGGTCAATTAGTGTAATTTATCCTATAAAAAAAAATAAAGATATTCCACCACAGAAATTCACTCAATGCTCCAAAAGTAATAAATTAAGTACAAATCAGGTCCCTATTACGATGATTGACATTACGAACACTCGGCAACTTTCACTAGCTTTTAGTATTCGATGCAGTTCACGTGGCGTGACGGTTAATTGTGTTTTGTGACTCATTTATGAATACAAACATCACATTTTCTCTTTTATTGAGGTAATGACAGGGCTGACATCCTCAACCACCAGGTACGCGCGCCCGGCCTCCCAAACTGCTACTTTGTCCTTACCGATCCATTCAGTACCATTCGAAATACCTTTTATCCCGTTCCTCCACCCTTAGAAACTCCTACCCTTCCCTAGCTTAAAAAACTGTTTCAATGGGCAGCTACGTTATAACTGACGTTAAGCCAAATAAACTGCGCTTACCTACCTGTTTGCCAAGCGTGGCAAGTAGGACAAAATCCTTTTAATAATGGAAATCTTTGACAGAGGCCTGTGTCCAGCAGTGGACTTCATACGGCCGTAACGATAAATATCTTGGAAAACACACCTACCGTTGAACACAGAAATTAAAAACCGTAAAAAGAGGCTAAATACGTACTGGGTTTGCCCAATTATCAAAAAGGTTAGTTTCTAGGTTCAAACTAATAATATTTAAATTATTTCGTCAGTTAAATAATCAAAAAATATTGTGCTGTTTTACGATTAATGATAATGGGCCTCAAAGTTCATTAGTGGAGATTCGTGTCATTGAGTAGTGTGTGACGCTACAGTTTATGCATAGTAAACTGTCGGTCTTTTTTAGTCTCCACTGCAGAAGCAGGACCCTCTCTGTACTACTAGAGCCATATATTATAAGCTAGAGCATTCAGAGGATTTGGCCTACACTCTCCACGCTGGCCAGGTCTCTTTGATGTTTATAAACTTTGTTTAGCTTTTGTTTCCTAAGTTAACTGTGACGTCACACAAAGCTTAAACGGGCATTTTTTTCGTAATTGTTTGCATAATGAAGAAAGAAAATATGACATCATGATCATTATCAGGTTTTTTTTTCGACTGCAGGAGCATAATCTTCTTTACTACCACAGCCATATATTAGCCAGAGCAATGAGACACAGCCTACACTCTCCTCGCTGGCCAGAGGGGTTTCAGAGGTCTCTTTGATGTTTATCAGCTTTGTTTAGCGTGTGTTTTCTAAGTCGCCTTCTACGATATCCACGGACTAGGAGTTGTCCTATTTTATTCTGCCGAGAAAGAAAAAAATATATGCGTTCAAGCTTTTTTGATTAACTCACGATATTTTCTTTTTTTTTTACTTAAAATCTATGGATTCCATGAAGACATAGGTATATAGTACTCGTAATTCCTAAAAAAAATATTCTTTTTATAAACAATCTTGCTACCTATGTAACAGATAAAATATAGCGGTACAAGGAAGTCAAAGCTGTTAATCATTGATAAAATTTGTAAATGCGTTATTTCTGTTAATCTTAATCTCTTAAGCCATTTATTATTGATATTTTTGACAGCTGCACATACGTCATTTACTTATTTTATTGTGTTAAAATGATCTAATTGGTATTTATGTAATGTACTACATATTTCGTTACTGACCGAGTGAGCCCAAACCCTTTCTTCTTTTAAGCTTGGGACAAAATCTGTCCTATATCCATCTATGTTGCTGCCCGGTTAATCTTCTCTACAGGTCGTATTTTAAAACCTAGCAATTCTCATTAAATTTGATTTGATTGATCGGTCCGCCCCGGACCGATTTTCGAAATTCTTTTACTTACAGGAAGTTTATCTGCGAGTGACATAGGCCATAAATAATGCAAATGAAGTCGCGAGAAAATTGCTAGTTTTTTTTATAAGCACGTAATAGATGTAATAACGCTAGCAAGGTTTACAGCTCATAAAACCATTAGTCTGTTATGGTAAATATTTGGATATCTATGGTTATATCACAAATGGGTATACGCATGATAATCTATTGACGGTGAAGTAAAATAAATGCACTGATAATAATGAATATCTGATCAAACCTCCTCAACGCTGAATGGCTCAGTCACCAAATTTTTTGGCTCACAATTAAATGCTTGTCCTATAAATGAAATATTTGACGAAACTTCGTTTATACTTATACTGTACTGTGTAAACTAGCCTTGAGTTTGAGTACTTATAAATTTTCTTGGAGGGAAATTTTGTTAATATTTTAATTTTATTGCATGATTTTGGAAACGGAATCAATGTAGTATTAATACCTATGGAGGGTTGTAGTCAGGCAGATAGCCGACCGTAGAAATTTTGACCAAATTATATAGCAGACCCCGGGTTCTGAGGACACTTCTAAGCTAAGGGTAGAACCATAAAAACACTCCGATGATAGAAAATGAGTGAAAACGGCTTTAAATATGTAATTGGTTTCACGTGATTTAAGGATATCAACAGACTTACATGAGTATTTTCTTGTAAAATAATTTTTATTTAATCTAAATATTTAAACCATTATAATATGCATGATATCTTTAAATGTTACTTTTGCGCAAAACCTTGTATTGACCTCATTCAGTTCATTGCAAAACATCATTTGAAGAAACGATTGAAACAAAGTAAACAGTGGCATTTAATGGTTTAAGTTAACGCCTTACTACGTTTTAGGGTCGTTCTTAATGCTTTCTAATAAGCATAAAAAATAAAATAGTATTTTGTAAGCCGTATGATAGTATGTATCACAATACTTTCTTTGTCAGTTTAATGCTTATTTAGGAGCAAAGCTGTGTATATTATTTTATATTAATTAGCGGTTCTTCTGTTATACTTCAATAAAAAAAAAAACGTTCCATAAATACTCTTTGAATCCCAAGTCAACAGTACTCTTTTTGCAATTAACTCGCTTAATTTATGTCGCTGGCCGTTAAGAAAATATAAAGAAAAAAAATAATACCATTTTTCCCACGCTCGTATCCCGTCCAATGAAACTTAATACACACGTCCTCACTGTCTCACCACTGATCCTGACCAATTTCAGTGTCCTACTTGTTATCCGTTTGTATGATTGTACTATAAACTGTTATCATGCTATTGCCGTCTCGTTCTTAATACGAATGAGAGAGCGAGACGGAATGCGATTAAAAAGGTTTGATATCGTGGCCGTGGATTACTAAGTGATAATAAAATGTATAGAAAGGATTTGTGTGAATGTTTTTGTAGTAATATTTAAATTGCATGTTTAGCAATAAATATAGATCTTTGATAGTTGCTTTTTATTTTACTTCAAAATGATTATCATTATCATAATTTAAAATGAAGGCAGTTTTTCTGAATTATTTTGAATGCATTAACTGTTTTAGTTTACAGACTAATACAGTCAACAAGGTTTCATAATGCAAGCATAAAAGATGTTTAAAGTTATTAAAAACTCTAGCAATGTTTTGAACAAAAGTCAGAAAACAAGTGTCTAAATTTAAAACTAGGTATTGCAGATTTAATTACAAAAATAAATTTGATTGTTTTACTTTAAGCTTCTTTCTAACAAAAATTAGTAGACTCCTTATTATAGAAATAGGATGCTTGTATTTCGACGTAAACTAATATTAAACATCGATTAATATTAAGAAAAGTTTTGCAATGATTTCGTTACACTATGATTTAATTTTATTCCAAAAAATGTTTTATTGTTGATCGCCGAGACACACATCAAATTTTGAACTAAATAAAAGTATATGTGTAACACAAGTCCATTTCAAATTTATATAAAAATTTTATAACATACCCACTATATAACGCCAACTTGCTTACTTACACTTTTATTATCAATCTATTCGTTTGTTTAATTGCGTTTTTTTTTAAACTTGTCTTTGAAAGGAAGTACAACGAATTAAATTTTAAAAATCTTTTTTAACAACTTCACTACGTTATTGCCTAAAATTTTTCTTTAATTTTTACAAACAAATAAAAATTGCAGTTGAAAAAACAGTGAAATTTTTACCATCATTTTACACATATTGACCCACTGTTTTCACTATTTCACACAAACTTTACTCTCGAAAAGCAAACAAACGAATGATGAATCACCAAGTTTGGACGGGAAAACGTACCGTTAGTAATTGCATGGGAAACAAAGAATTGCAAAAAACAATTGGCAAAAAAGGCAAAAGTCACGGTTTTTGATACAGCGCGTACTCACTGTACTGCGAGAGCAATAAGTACGCAGGGTTGTCACGGTCTGTTGTTGATTGCATTTTATGAGACATTATTTTATTAAAGAAAACATGTGTTCTTTATGCATGATTCCAAACACAGAGATATAATATCGATTAGAAAATTCTTATAAATATGACTAATATTATTGCAAAAAACAATTTGCAAAAAAGGCAAAAGTCACGGTTTTTGATAAAGCGCGTACTCACAGTACTGCGAGAGCAATAAGGACATAGGGTTGTCACGGTCTGTTGTATATCGTTGGTTTAATTATAAATGCCAGTTACTAAAGGGAAAAGTCCGACTGGTCAAATTTGGCACAGAATAGGGAAGAATGGCGCACTTTAATGTCAGAGGCCAAGATCCACTTCGGGTCGCTGAGCCAGCGAAGTAAGTAAGACTAAAGGGAAAGTATCAGATTTTGATAAAGGATACAGTATGTGGTACTGTACGGTGCACAGTACGTAACTAAACTACTGTACAGTGAGAGTTATGAGTGAGAAGAGCATTTTAAGCAATATTTTATTAAAGTTGGTTACATGTATGATAAATACAGAAAAACTTTTTGGAAAATAACTTATGACTGTTAAATACTAAGAAATGAATGAAGTGTCAGATTTTGATATAGCATGCAGTTTACGGTACGGTACATACGAAACTTACTAACGGTAAAAGCAATGAATAGACAGGTTTGTCAAGGTCTCTTGTAAATTATTATATGTATTATTATTGGTATAACATCTACAATAAATAAAGAGAATTATTTTGAAACTAATAACTGATAGATACTAAGAATTAATTAATTTACTATTTAATAAATAAGGTAAAATAGCATTGTGAATGCAAAATAAAAGCCCATATAAAGATACTAAGAAATTTATAGAAAAAAAAGAAAAATATCAGAATTTGATTACAGCAAGAGCAGTGGGAGCTCCATTACGTCCATTTTAAATCGCTCTTCTAGTACCTACGAAAATGTTTCAGAGGGCACAATAAGCCGTCGGTCCCGATCTTTATCTTAGACAACTTCTCTTAGAGTCCTTTACAGTGTCAAAATCTTAAATTAGTACCTAATTTCTCTTGTTAAAGTTAAGACAGGTCACTCTTATGCTACTTTGTCGGGGTTCTGACTATAGTTTTGGACTCATCAGAAGTCCATTTTCAAGGTCAGTTCGGGATACGCGACGCCGATGTATCCCGGGGCTTTACTAATTTGATATATATATTTTCTACAGCGCGCCAACCCTAAAGTAATTACTTAACTGCGTAATGGCTTCAGTCATTGACATCTTTGTGCCCTAGATGTCAAGTTGCGAACATTTCCACAATTGCTGTTCAATTTAGTGTTAATGTCTACTTTAATACACATTTGAGGTTTGATTAAGAAGGCTAGACGACTTAATAAGGTTTCTATATTAAATGATGTTAATTAAACTAGAATTATATTTTAACTATTCAAAAAAATATAAAGATTTAGTAATAGTAGTAAAATTGTTATCAAAAACGTTGTGCTTCGTTTTCAAAAATGCGTTTTCATGCTGAGCACTGATAATAAATATTAGTGAAAGAAATTAAAATGCAGATGTTTTATAAATTGGCTAAATAATATACTAAGGTGATAATAAACAAAAGTTTTCACCCGATGCTTTGCTTGCATTAAAGTAAACCTTGTGAAAAAATACTTAAATAGATAAAAAGTACCCTACATCCTTTTTGAAACCCATAAAAATATGTATACAAATTTTAATACACAGTAAATTTTGCACACATATTGTTGTAAAAATTATTGAATTAAGGCGTAAAAGCATAACACAGATGCAAAGTTATTTGATAATACTGCCAAAATTCGGTGTATTTTTTTAGCGTGTTCACATTTGCAGTAGTTATGTACCTCATATTTTTTATGCTTATTATATAGTTACATAATTATGTAATATAAATTTGGATAAAGATTTTTTTTTTCACCGTTGGATAGGTACGTTATTCTTAAGTGCTATAAGCTAAGTATATAACACGGGCAAAGCCGGGGCGGACTAGTAATAATATAAATGACGCAACTGATATGAACGTACATATTATATCGTTGGAATCTCTACGCTCTCCTATTATTTTCGTATAATATTCGTCCTCTAATATTTTCGTAATCCATGCTGGTCTGGGCGAAAAGAAAAACGTAGAATGTATCAACTGCTTCCCGCCCCGCGCAGGCCGTAGAAACCGAATGAGGGAATGGGTGCAAATCTAAGGAATCATATAATAGGCGGTGTTCCTAGCGCCCCATCACTATTTTGATTACGTATTGCATCTTTAAGCCCATAAACATTCTAAACATGGCCTTTCGGTCATAAAGCCTTAGGCTCTGTCCACACCGCATGGGATATAGACGTAATACTATGTATGTAGGTATTATGTAAAAATAAACTTTGTCCCTTCTGTTAAGTCGTTTATTTTCTTATCAATAGTCAATCGCGGATTCAGATACGCTCTGATTACGTGTTATTGGGTGAGTAACTTGCGATTGTTTGAAAATTACAGGTACGGCCTTTATTTTTAGTCACAGGTGACACGGAAAAGCAAAATAGCTGCTGAACCAAAACAAATAACTCCAAGATAGAGCGTGAAAATTGATCCTCGACTTACCCTTAGGATGATACGTACGGAGTCCAGTGGTGCCCTATCCTAATCCTAACTAATATTATAAATATGAAAGTGAGTTTGTTTGTTACGCTTTCACGCCGTATCTACTGTACTACATTTTTCAGCTTGACATGACCGGGGATCGAACCCGAGACCATCCGTGTCGCAGGCAGGCGTGTTAACCGCTGCGCCACGGAGCTCCTGACTGGACTAACGATTTGTCAAATTTCACAAATATTGAATTGTATAAATTATTTTTAGGCTTATTATTTAGGTCGCAGGGCGGAGGTATTTGGATATAATTGGTTTTGGTTGTGTATCAAAATCCTAATCTTATGCTTCCTAATCCTAATCCTAACTAATGCTATAAATGCGAAAGTGAGTTTGTTTGTTACGTTTTAACATCCTATCTACTGCCAATCATAATGAAATTTTGAATAAGGAGAAGGACATAGGCTATCTTTGATTCCGGAGAAAAGTGCTATTACCGACAAACATTTTCTAGCATGATTAAAATGCATAATGGCATGAAAATAAAAAAAAACTATTACAACTAATATTATAAATGCGAAAGTGAGTTTGTTTGTTTGTTACGCTTTCACGCCGTATTTGCTGAACCGATCATCATGAAATTTTGCATACACATAGGTTAGGGTACCGAGAAGGACATAGGCTATAGCCTATGTCGTATATATATATTACGCGGGCGAAGCCGCGGGTAATAAGCTAGTTGATTATAAATATGCCCGAAAAATACCTTTAAAACAAAATTAAAACAATAAGTTATTTTATTTGAATGTTAGAAAATGTTCGCAAATATTTTTAACAGCAGTGTTAGCACCATAACTAATAAAAGTTTTGTCATTTTTAATATAGCTAATGATAGATACAATAAGAAACAAAACTGTTTTAAACATGCCTTTAAAAAAAAGATATATTTAAAAAAATCATAATATGTTTCAAGATGTTTAATATGTTTGTTGTAGTATTTTTTTTCTGAATAAAAATATGCTCATTAATCTACGTCATTTGAAAATTTAATATTATCACAAAACAATTAATTGTATTTTAACTATTCTATCAATAAAACTACCCAACTAAAAATAAAATTAAAAACCTAAAAATACAAATCATATAGTCCCTCCAGCTGCTCACCCCTGGGCATCGTGCCCAAAAGGCTAGCAGCATTGCCGAATTGAATGGCAAATTAAATTAAATTTAATAAAGGCAATTAGAGTTCTGAAAATAGCCTCGCAAGTACCTCAAACGTCCACGTTGTAAGGCGTGTTAAATTAATTTTTGTATTTCAAAAGTAAAGGAAAAAGTTTGAAATAACTCGAAATATTCTATGACGTGAGAATTTCACCGAACATGCTCGACCTTTGTAATGATAAATTATCATATAAATTACTTCGATGTCGATCTATCTGTACCAGTATTATCTTTACCTAATCTGTACAGATAAATGCAAGACGACACAAAAAATACAATTGTTTTATGTACACAAAGATGACAACTACATAACGTAATAGGGCCTAAAAATACTACCAACAATTTAGCCTATTAGTTCATAAAACACACATTGTCCTCAATTAGAACCAGAAATAATACTTACGATCCTGTGGCAACCCGGCACGATACATATTGTCTTCATCTTCTTAATCCTCGCACTAAAACAAGTGATATTTAATTTTTAACGTGTATTTCCGAGAAACATGGCTCCTTGATGAAAATTGGTACGCTTGTCCAAAGAACATAGATAGCATGCGTAATATTAATATACAAGATAAGAAACAGGTCGCGATTGGTCTGAGTCATAGCAGGTGGCGATAAGTTTTATTATACGGAACCGCGGCACGTTTTTATCACAGGTATTTACATTTTTACAAGTGGTCAAGGTGATATAAGTATATTTTATTATAGTTTTATATAACTGCTTATACAACGTGTAAATTGACCCTCCACATACCCTTAAAGACTCAGCCCATCAATATGAACAACTTTTCCTATGGGATTAATGATGGGAATTTTTTTTTTTGCAATATTTTCATACAAAACTATTCAGCTGACCAAGCAATGAGTAAGGGTAAGTCAATAATATTTTGAGTTTCTATCATTGGTTCTATAGAAAAAGTTGTTCATATTGACAGTCTAATTTACCTATTCCTTTAAGGGCATGTCAAGGGTCAATTTACGCACTGTATACAACGTGTTAATGAATAAGCGCAAAACCTCTTAGGTGGTAATTGTGCTTATGAATATGAACAATTATTACTATGGGGCCGACTCAGCAACTTGCCAAAAAAAATTTGCTGTTTCATACAAATTGTCAATACCTACTCGACCAGAATGTATGGAACAGCTGTTTTTTTGTTTCTTTTATGTCGAGTTGCAGAGTCGGCCCCATAGTAAAAATTGATCATCTTCATAATCACAATCACCACCTAAGAGGTTTGCGCTTATTCATTAACACGTTGTATATCCGGATGCGCTAGGTTTAGTATTTTGAAGCGACACGACTGTTACCTTTGAGTTCTCAATCCAAAATGATTGAAATAACTTCAATTTGTGGACTATTTTTAGGAAGAGGAAATAAATTATCATGAGGAAAATATACGCTAGTGGTTTGATGACTAATACGTGTACAATAATCAATACAATTTGCCTCTGTACGCATTGTTTTGTTCTAAACTTAATCTTCACGATTCGTAACTTTGTACCTAATACTTTGCCTGATAGCAAAAGTATTTCAAAAAATCATACAATATTAAGTGTGTGTATGAAAACAAGTTCGTTTTTAAGATTCCTTACTCTGAGGAAGAAAAGAGGACCCTATTACTCAGACTTCAATGTCCGTCTATCTGTCTGTTTATTTGTCACCAGGCTCTCATAAACCGTGAAAGCTAGACAGTTAAAATTATCATAGAAGATGTATTTGTTGTAACAAATCTTCATCAGGTCTTTCCAGTCTCCACTGCAGGAGCACGACCCTCTCTGTACTACCAGAGCCATTTATTAGCTTGAGTAGTCAGAGGATTTGGCCTACACTCTCCACGCTGGCCAGACGGGTTGGAGAGGTATCTTTGATGTTTATAAGCTTTGTTTAGCTTGTGTTTCCTTAGTCGCTTTTTACGACATCCACGAGATGACTTGGAGTGGTCCTATTCTACTCTGCCGGGAACCACACGGCTGTGCCGGGAACCACACGGCTGTAACAAATACATCTTCTAAAAACACGCAAAAAAAAAACAGGAGAATATAAATATTTGAAAGGGCTCCCATACAACAAACATAAAATATTGCCATTTTTAGGGTTCCGTAGTAAACTAGGAACCCTTATAGTTTCGCCATGTCTGTCTGTCTGTCTGTCCGTCCGCAGTTTTACGCAGAGACTATAAGTACTAGAAAGCTGTAATTTGATATGGGCATGTATATTATTCATGGCAAAAAAGTAATAGAAAAAAATCTTGAAAAAAAATTTTTTTAAGTGTAGCTCCCATACAAGTAAAGTGGGGGAGTAATTGTTTTTTCTCTACTTACCCATCGTGTGGGGTATCGTTAAAAAGGTCTTTGTAAAATATTGGTAGAGAACACTATTTTTCGATTTAGGGATCCGCTTTCGAAATATTTGGTTTTAAAGTGCAAATTTTTGTTAGAGGTAAGTGAACCCCCCCCCCCTCTATCTACTAAACGGTTATATATGGATACGTGAAAAAAATAACAGCAGTAGTATATGTACTGAAATTGAAAGGAAAACTATTAGCACTGAGTACTAAGTACAAACTAAAAAGTTATAGGCAACCAACTTATAAAATGTACTCAAAAATGTCAATGTCATTTTAATACATTTTCATTGTTACATGTTTTTGGTCGTTAAACTGTGATGTGCGAGTGTGAACTCAAAGTTGTCATTCGCAACTATGGAACTCTACACTGCGCGTGGCCCGACACGTACTTGGCCGGTTTTTTTTTTTCAATATTAATAACAGCAACAGCCAGACGCTTGAAATATTTACAGCATATTGAGTTGTATATTCACTTAAATAATAAATAATTTAATCATAATAAAATAAATATTGAATGGGAGCTCCCATACAAAAACATGTTTTTTTGCCGTTTTTACTGATTTACTGATGAGTGTATATATAATAGAACGAAACCCTTTGTTCGCGAGTCCTACTCGCACTTGGCCGAATTCTTTATAAAATTAAAATATGATTGTAATATTACACATTATTTAACGGGATGATAGAAGGATCCAAACGCATCCTCTACAAACTCTCATAAAATAGATAGGTAAACTCGGAAAACATAATGCTCTTTTTTGGACAGTTGTGTGAAAATCGCTTATCGCTGTCGCTTTTAACTTAAACCCAATTTTCCGTCATCATAGTCCAAAACAATGTTGAAATTGTTTGCTCGGGTTAGGCGCGTAAGATAGTGAAAGAATTTATGGTTAGTTATGTTGTGGTTAAAATTAACCTTAGGTTTAGGAAAGTTTTACTTAGAGAATGCGGTCCTAAACCTTGATTCGTACGGCATGTTCTAACTTTGGCACATAGATGGCGCTATGAGTAGCGTAACAACTTTGTTTCCACCATATCATGAGAAAGTCATCATCATTTCGTGTAGGTGACACGGTCAGTCGAACATGCACACCCTGGTGTCAGAGTTCTTCGGAACCGCCTCTCGGCCGCTGACGTGGTTTCCTTTAACGACTACCAGATGGCAGCCGGGACCAACGGCTTAACGTGCCTTCCGAAGCACGGAATCATCTTTCTTATCAGACGATAAGGTAATTTATGCCTGCAATGGCCTAACCAAACTGGAAACAACTTAACAAAGTATGCTTCCCGTGGGAATCGAACCCACGACCCTGGGGTCAACAAGGCAAACGCCTTAACCACTGGACCACAGAGGCTGTAGGAGGATGAGAAAGCAAAATCACTATTCTTATTTGAAGCTAGCAGTCCACGCCGGTATTGCTCGTAGTACATACATAGCCTATGTCACTCCAGGATGACGTACCTATCCAAAGCTGAAAGATTTTTTGAAATCAGTCTAGTATGTACTGAGACTAGCGCGTTCAACCAAACAAACACTTCAGCTGTATAATATTAGTACAAATTGTTGTTTGTTTGTTTTTCGTGTGTATAACACCAAACCTGGAGTCAGATATTTCTATTTTCTTGACTATGAGCAGAGAAAGAAAAAAAAACCGGCCAAGTGTGAGTCAAACTCGCGCAATGAGGGTTCCGTACAATATGCTTCGTGAACACACACACAATGTGCAAAAAATGTTTTATTCAATTGACTAGCGCCATCTAGTGGTGTTTTAGAGAACTATTTCCCTAGATGAACTTATTATTGTGAGTTTACCACTTAATTATCAAGTGATAGAATTCTTATTATTTTTCCTGTAATCTTCAAGGAATGAACTATATTTTGTAATTTTTTCAAAATTTTCGGCTCAGTAGTTTCGGAGATCAGGGGGGGGGGAATAGTCAATTTTTGCCTTCTTTCGTGAATAAAATCAAAAGTATTGATTTTACCCGAACAAAAAAATATATTTTTGAGATCCTCATAATGAGCCCTTTCATTTGATTATGACACAGTAAGGTTTGAAAAACTTTTTTTTTTAATTTTGTAATTGGGCCCCTCAAAATGACCCTTATTTCAAAAAAATCTTTATTTACTTTGCACATCCGTGTTTGGGTCATAGGATTACACTACCTTACCAAATTTTATCTAATTTGGTTCAGTAGATTCGGAGAAAATCGGCTGTGACAGACGGACGGACGGACAGATAGACGCTCGAGTGATCCTATAAGGGTTCCGTTTTTCAACTTTGGTACGGAACCCTAAAAAACTACTTATTTCTTTTCCTTTGGGTTGTACACGTAACATATTTTATTGCAAAGAAGAATAACGGTGGAGTAAAGAAACTTACATAGTAATTTATTAACATGAATATTGACAATCCATTTTTATATGTAAAAATGTTTTCGTCAGATATTTAAACTACATGATAAATGATGTATGGAAACCAACGACAGCCGAAATTAATGGTTAAAATGAAGAGTTTGACAGTCGAACAATGCCTTAGTGTTTTATTATAGAGCGTCTTCTTATAGTGTCAATAATTCATATTTATATAACACTAGCTTTTTTTACCCGCAGCTTCACTCGCGTATGATTTTGCCGTAGAAATTTGCCGAGTCGTTTATTGCAAAATCCACGGGAACAACCAACGTCGAGCTCCGTGGCGCAGTGGTCAACACGCCTGCCTGCGACACGGATGGTCCCGGGTTCGATCAGGTCAGGTCAAGATGGAAATTGATCTTTTTCAGATTGACCTGGGTCTTGGATGTTTATCTATATAATAAGTATCTATTATAAAATATAGTATCGTTGAGGTAGTAGGTATCCCATAACACAAGTCTTACTTAAGAACTTACTTTGAGGCTGGCTCAATCTGTGTGATTTGTCCGTATATATTTATTTATTTAACAGTAGTTTTTTCCGAGATGAAAGGACCCCATGTTCTTTTCAGTACCCTAAAGTATGTGTATGTCAAATTTTAAGAAGATTAGTTCAGTTGGTAAAACAACGGTGTTGTTGGTCTACCAACCTTTGTTATAGTTATAGAAACGTTGAACACATGGATGGAAACAGCTATTTTTTATGGTCATTAGTAGTTCTCTAATTTGCTTAATGCATATTAATTAAAATTATAACTAAATATACTACAAATATTTAATTTTGCACTGAATTATATTTCTTTTTATTTGATCTGGTTTAGAAGTCATCGAATATCTGAAACGTATTTTACAGCCAATTTAGCTAGTTTATTAAGTTTTTCGTAACAAAATAAAATATTGGATGTTTCTTGATATTCTGTTTTATATTTTATACCTACATTTATCTGTCTGACGGATGGAATGAATCCTCTATCCAAATTGTATAAAAAAGGAAAAAAACGTAAAAATTTTCAGACCTCCCATACAAAGTCGCAGATCAGGTGGGCGAATTTCAATGGGAAGTCTGATTTTATTTTTCGATTTTCATCTTTTTAGGGTGCCGTAGTAAATTAGGAACCCTTATAGTTTCGCCATGTCTGTCTGTCTGTCTGTCTGTCCGTCCACGGTTTTACACAGAGACTATAAGTACTAGAAAGCTGTAATTTGGTATGAATATGTATATTAATCATGGCAAAAAAAGTAGTAGAAAAAAATCTTGAAAAAGAAATTAGTAATAACAAGTAAAGAGGGAGTAATATTTTTTTTCCATACAAACCCATTGTGTTGGGTATTGTTAAATAGGTCTTTAAAAAATATTGTGAGGTTGAGAAAACCATTTTTCGATTTAGGGATCCGTTTCCGAAATATTTGGTTTTAAGGTGCAAATTTTTGTTAAAAGTAAGTGTGGCCCCCTCTACCTGCTAAACGGTAATATATGGATTCGTGAAAAAAGTTACAGTAGTAGTATATATGTATACTGATGTTTAAAGGAAAACTATCAGAGCTGAGTACTAAGTACAAACTAAAAAGTTATAGGCAACCAACTTATAAAATGTACTCGAAAATGTACATAAAATTTTAATTGTTAGATGTTTTTGGTCGGTAAACTGTGAGGTGCGAGTGTGAACAGTGTGAACTCAAAGTTGTCAATCGCAGCTACGGAACTCTACACTGCGCGTGGCCGGATACGCACATGCCCGGTTTTTTTCTTTCGATTTTGTATTCCATTAGGTATTCTGATTTCGAGATTTTAGTATAGTTCATACGTTTAAAATCAGCTTGTATAGATAAATATCAGGTCAATCTAATAAAAACCGTTTTCTATCAAGATCTGATCAGGGATTGAACATGGGACCAATCGTGTCGCAGGATGACGTATTAACCACTGCGCCACAGACGTTGTCAAATCTAATTCAATTGCCACATTCCAAGAAAAAAAAAACCGTTTTGGTATTAAACTTTAAAGCTAAATCATTGATTGTTTGTTACTCGTAGATAATTTTAAACCCTGAAATTGAAGTATATATTAATGGAGCGAAATTCTGCGCGGTACATATTTTATGACACTCAGGTCGGGCTTGAATCGATTCGTGGGCCATTATCTTTGCTTTACAATATATTGGGTATGCGGAATGCCGATAAACTGAAAATCGAAGTAGGGTTTACTTGTTCCTCTCTTTCCCTCTCTATTTCTCTCTTATCTAGCCGTTTTCTCGGATGTGTCCTTATCTATGATACTTGAGAGCCGTTCCGCTATCATCATCATCATCAGGCCTTTCTAGTCTCCACTGCAGGAGCACGACCCTCTCTGTACTACCAGAGCCATATACTAGCCGGAGCAATCAGAGGATTTGGCCTACACTCTCCACGCTGGCCAGACGGGTTGGAGAGGTCTCTTTGATGTTAATAAGCTTTGTTTAGCTTGTGTTTCCTTAGTCGCCTTCTACGACATCCACAGGATGACTTGGAGTGGTCCTATTCTACTCTGCCGGGAACCACACGACAGGCTTTAATACTGTTGTATAATTTGCCTAGGTTTTTTAAATCAGTTGCCTGCCCTTTTTAATTATTTGAGTGTGTTTGATCTCTATCTTGTCTTATTGGAAGCAACAATGAGTTCTAGGGTGGTACACGCAAACTTAAATAATACCTAAACACTCTAGCCTTGAAAATCCATCAATTGTACGATTTGCGAAACCGCGACGTGGGGACGGAATTGGCTACTTGACAAAAAAAAAATTCGTGTCGCTATGTAAAGACCTGCCAAAAATAAACACAATAGTGACCGAAATACATTTCTAAACAAAAAATTCTTTCAGTTATAAAAGTTTTACAGACACATGTTTTTAGACGTAAATTTTTAGACGTGAAAACGCGCTGCTGAAATGCCTACATATTTGTGACGTCACAACTTTGTATTTTGTATGGGCGGCGTGAGCACTTTGTTTGGTAGCTATACGAAATATTACGTTTATGGTAATGGTTTCATAACAAAAGTTGCTACAAATTTTGCGGACTACAATACAGTATAAGTGTAATTTAAGATTTTCATACTTTTAAAAATGGTCCTATTCACCCAACTTTAAAGAAGCTTTAAGAACACTTAACTAATCGATATCAAATTAAAAGTGTTTTTTATAGTGTTTTTAGATAGAAATGAGTATCATTGGAAACAAATTTTATATAATCTTAACATTAGGCAAATACCGAATTCCATTCCTTCACGGTTTGCGTAGTGAAGGGGAGGCAAATCCAAAGGTGCGATGGAAAGAATATTGACCATCCCATCATGGAATCCCTGCTTGACACCAACCCTTTCTGAGTTAGCTCCAGACCGCAGAATAACATTAAAAATAAAAGTACAAGTTTTTACTCTGAAGATCGAACCAGCAGTTCTCATGAAGCAGTCTAGCGTGATAACCACTGCGTCACCGATGCTGAGCCTGGATTCTGTACGGTACATATTTTATGACACTCAGGTCGGGCTTGAATCGATTCGTGGGCCATTATCTTTGCTTTACAACCCGAAAATATTGGGTATGCGGAATGTAGACAAACTAATAGGAGCAGGGTTTACTCCTACCTCTCTTTCCCTCACTATTTCTTTCTAATCTGACCGTTTTCTCGATTGTATGTGTATTTATCTATGGTACGTCAGTGCTTAAGTTCCGATATTATAAGAGCTTTCATACTGTTGTATGATTTGCCAAGGTTTTATAATCAGCTTCCTGCCTTTTTGACCTCTCTCTTGCCTTATAATAAGCAACGATGAGGTCTAGAGAGGTACACGCAATCAAATTAAGCCTATTCCTTACGAGCTCCGTGGCGCAGCGGTCAACACGCCAGCCTGCGACACGGGGGTCCCGGGTTCGATCCCCGGTCAGGTCATGATGGAAAACGATCTTTTTCAGAATGACCTGGGTCTTGGATGTTTATCTATATAATTATGTGTTATAAAATATAGTATCGTTGAGTTAGTATCCTGCGACACAAGTTCACAACTTACTGTGGGGCTACCTTAATTCGTGTGATATGTCCCTATATATATTTATTATTTATTTATTTATTTATTTATCCTTGAAAATCCCTAAATTATATGAGTCATGAAACAGCGACACAGGCATAGAATTCCATTTCTTCGTGGTTCACGTAATAAAAGAGAAAGCGAATCAAGAGGTGCGATTAGCAGGAATATAAATAAATAAAATAAATAAATATATACGGACAAATCACACAGATTGAGCCAGCCCCAAAGTAAGTTCTTAATTAAGACTTGTGTTATGGGATACTACCTCAACGATACTATATTTTATAATAGATACTTATTATATAGATAAACATCCAAGACCCAAGTCAATCTGAAAAAGATCATTTTCCATCTTGACCTGACCGGGGATCGAACCCGGGATCTCCGTGTCGCAGGCAGGCGTGTTGACCGCTGCGCCACGGAGCTCGACCATCATATCAACTACATATTGATGGAATTCTTGCCTATGGCCAAACCTTCTTGAGTTAGCTGCTCCAAAATTGCAGAATACCTTTGAAAATAAAGGTACAAGTATTTACTCTGGAGATTGAACTAACAGTCACTCGTTTAACAGTCTAGCTAGCGTGATAACCACTGCATCACCGATGCTGTCAAATAGTTATAAAGACCGGATTCTGTACGGTATATATTTTATGACACTCAGGTCAGGTCTGGATCGATTCGGCAGCCATTATCTTTGCTTAACAACCGGGTACGCCGATAAACAACGAATAGAGGGTTAAGTCCTTTAAGGGACTTAGATCAGCAAACCTTCTCTTGATTTCTTTTACTACTAAATGAAATAAAATTGAAAAATCTAATCAGTATTTTGGCAGTAAATTACTTGTAGTATTTTTGGTGTTAATGCCGTGTGGTTCCCGACAGAGTAGAATAGGACCACTTCAAGTCATTCCGTGGATGTCGTAAAAGGCGAATAAGGAAGCACAAGCTAAACAATGCTTATTAACATCAAAGAGACCTCTCCAACCCGTCTGGCCAGCGTGGAGAGTGTAGGCCAAATCCTCGGACTACTCAGGCTAGTATATGGCTCTGGTAGTACAGAGAGGGTCGTGCTCCTGCACTGGAGACTATAAAGACCTGATGATGATGATGATTCGTTAATATCACTATATGAAATTAATTTCGCGTAAATAATATAAGCTTAAGCCTTTATCGTCCGCAGATAAATTAGCCTTCAATTGGTGAAAGCATTCTAAAAACGGTCCAGTAGTTTCGGGGCTTATGCAATAAACAAACAATTAACTCTTTCTTCTTTATAAAATTTGTAAAGACTAGATGTTTGCCGTGACTTATTCCGCATAGATTTTGGTCTTATCACACATTTAAGACATTATCCTAGCAGTGCGTTTTCCGTACAAATGTATTTCTCTATTTTCTCGCTGAAAACTGCTTCTAGAGGCACAATTCTTTTTACATGAAATCTATTACTAAAATAGGTTTGTCCCTATGTTCTAATTTTTTTTTTAAACCTGTTCAAAAGAAAAAAAAATGTACAAAAACAGTTTTTTCAGAAAAAATAAAAAATGGGACATTCCTATTTTAGTACAAGATTTTATGAAAAAAGAATTGTGCCTTTAGAATCAGTTTTCAGCAAGAAAATAGAGAAATACATTTGTATGGAAACCATACTGAAAAATACTGCTAGTATATGCTCTTAATCTAAGTCTTCCTATAAAAAATTGGTGCTCACATATTTTTCAAACAAGTTGTATACTTGTAATCCACTTAGGAGGTCATCTTATATGTCTTTTCTTTAATATTCTATTCTGGACTGATGCGAAATATATTCATTTCAATATTATGGCCTCTCTCAAATCAGCATTTATGTTCATTATACTTTAATTGGACGCCTCCTCAGAAGTCAAATAATCATGGATAAGATCCTTTCTAAGATGGTTCCTCATTAGGGCATTATGCGGACTGGCGAATACTCGTTACCATAATATCATGAAAGATTATCGTGGATAATAAAGCTTTTGAAAAGCTGAAGCCAAGGAAATCCCGAATGCTCTGGCTAATGTATGGCTCTGCGAGTACAGAGAAGGTTATGCTCCTGCAGTGGAGACTATAAAAGACCTGATGATGATGAGGGTTCTATTTTATGTTTCTAGCTACATAAATAATATTGGTTTGTATTTATTGAATTGGTTGTAAAATTTCCATTAGAGCTTCAGAATCCTCAAATTGAGTTTTGCTATCAATTTTTATATTATACCTTTATTCCACCTCCGTTTTCAATCCAGCAGAAAACTGGTAGAGGGCATCCAAGCCTGAAGCACTAAACAGGGTCGTAAACATTCATATCGGATATCGTGGTTTTACTGTTTCACGGAAAACAATGAAATGTCGCGTCTCACGCTGAGTTCTAACATGTACATGTATAGCTGCATGAAATGTAATATTAACTTTATTTATATTACGCGTATATATTATACTAGCTGTTACCCGCGGCTTCGCCCGCGTAATTTAATGTTTTTGTAATGTCCTTCTCGGTACCCTAACCTATGTGTATGCAAAATTTCATGATGATCGGTTCAGTAGATACGGCGTGAAAGCGTAACAAACAAACAAAC
Source organism: Rhodophaea formosa (assembly GCA_963082605.1). NCBI lineage: Eukaryota > Metazoa > Arthropoda > Insecta > Lepidoptera > Pyralidae > Rhodophaea > Rhodophaea formosa. Next base: position 18,740,582 of record OY720207.1, read on the forward strand.
AAACAAACTCACTTTCGCATTTATAATATTAGTTGGGATTGGGATAGCGTGTAAATTGACCCTCGACATTTCCATAAGACGATCGACTACCTGTAAATTTTCAAACAAAAAGCGATAACGGTTCCCACCCCTTAAGGTGGCCCTTCCCCGACCGACTATCGTCAACACGAGCATGGTCGAAAAGCTTGTTCCGTCCAGCGCAATGTCAGATAAAGAGGCAAAGCGAAAAGAGCCCCTTGCCCTCGTCTCCCGCACACCTCTTACTACCACATGGAAACAAGCTAGTGAGTACGCGAAGACATTGAACGAAAAATAGTGTGTGGAAATTTCATTAAACTTGTTTCAAGAAATACGTGTTTATTGGTAAGCCTTACAAGTTTATGAAAAAAACATTTGCAAGGTTTCTAAATAAATATTTTCTTTACTGTTACACTTAATGAGTACATTATAAACGCCCAAAGTTCACATAAAATTTGTGCAAAAAAGCGGATTTTTGGAGGCTAATACTGAAGTTGTTTCTCCAAATTTTGATTTTTCGTTTTCATAGAAACCTAGATATAGTGCACAAGATACCTATTAGTGGAAAATCTTTAAAGAAAGATTTGTTGCACCGCCATAATCACGTACGAGCGTTTGTATGAAAAGATAGACGGGTTGGCCGCCCTTAAGCCTTAAACATAGTCCAATTTCAATATTTCTTTTACACATTATTGATAAATTGGAGAACTAGGGCTGTACGTTTTGATATTTAGGAATTATATTGCTTACAACAAAAGTTATGAGCATCCGGGTAATTTTTTACTTAAAAAATACCCAGGGCATTTTAATTGATTAAAATTAATTTAAACCGAATCAATAAAAAAGAAAAAAACGGTTAACCTTAGATTTAGGTGTGCTATATCGAATGACACCAAAAATTCCTAATTTTGTAAAGGTTTAGGGGGTGGAAGAGTTTCGCTTTTTATATAAAAAATTTCAGGTGGTCGATCCTCATAAAGAGGTAACTCAGACAGTCAATATTAACAACTCTTCCTATGGACTCCATCCCTAAAATTTATAGCTTATGTCACCTGCAGATAAATTGACTTTCAATTGGTGAAAGAATTAAGAAAAATAGGGCCAATCGTTTTTGAGCCCATTCAATATAAACATGCAAACAATTTTTAATTTTTATAATAGAATTTTTTAAAAGTATAGATAACTAGCTTTTGTACTTTTAAGTAAAATTTAAACAAAATTAATCTAGTAAATCTTGCATGGAAGAGTCATCATCATTTCGTGTAGGTGACACGGTCAGTCGACCATGCACACCCTGGTGTCAGAGTTCTTCGGAGCCGCCTCTCGGCCTCTGACGTGGTTCCTTTAACGACTACCAGATGGCATCTGGGACCAACGGGACAATCAGGTGATTCATGCCTGCAATGTCCTAACGAAACTGAAAACAACTTAACGAAAGTATGCTTCCCGTGGGAATCGAACCCACGACCCCCGGGTCAACAAGGCAAACGCCTTAACCACTGGACCACGAAGGCATGGAAGAGTAACAAACACCCATACATCCGCAAACTATTTGCCTTAGTAATACCGCTATTGCCTTTGAATCGTACGGCCCCAGGTTCAATATCCAGTCAGGTCAGGATGAAAAATAATCGTTTTAAATGGACCTAGGTGTAAGATGTTTATTTCAACAACACAAGTTTAAAACTAACTGTTACTTACTTGTTCAATGTGTGTTATGTTCCTTAATCCTAACTATCCTAATCCCAACGAAATTACAAATGCGAAAGTGAGTTTATTTATTTGTTTGTTACGGTTTTACGCCCTATCTGGTGAATCAATCATCATGAAATTTTGCAAACACAGGTTAGGGTACTAAGAAGGACATAGGCTATATATTACGCAGGCGAAGCAGCGGGTAACAACTAGTAAAATATAAAAAAATAAATATAAGCTTCCCACAAACACGAATGCTTTGAGTTCCGCCAAAACAAGGCCGTCAAAGCTTTGCAACAAAACTGTTTTGATAGGAACTATTGTTTGTCTTCCTCAGACTGGTGGAATTTTACAAGCTTTTATATTAAGCTTACGGTTTATTTTGGGGGTCAAATGTTGTAATTTAAATGTAGGGTTGGGATACTCGATAAGCTTAGTATATTTCTTTTTATAAATGTTTCTTTCTTTGTTGTTTTTATATTTTGTATTTTATTTTCAATTAAGATATTTTTATTGATAGCAATTTTACTTAATTATGTTTAATTTAGTTAAATTTGCCGGCTGGTTTCAGTCTGTTACAAAGACTATCATCGGGGCGAGTATATGGGGTGGTGACACGAAGGTTACGCTTACATAAAAGCATTGAAAAATATATTATTTTAATATAAATAAAACATTAAATAAGAACCATAGATAAAAAGAAACCTCCAAGCTTTTGAATTCATTATAAAATATAAATCTTGGTATTTGGGTCACACCACTAGTAAGTATACAAAAGTGTTAAAAATAAGACAAAATTAATATTTCTGTGGGGTTTAAGCTGGTCACAAAAATTTTACTCGCCTCAGCTAGTCAAGTACTGATAGTTTTCATTGTAACAGTTTTGCTTCAAAGCTTTGACGGCCACGTTTGGCGCAACTCAAAGCTTTCATTTTTGGACGCTAATTATTATACATACGGCTACGTGACGGCTACAATAGTATTTTAAAGGCAAAAGATTTGTGTTATTGTTTTGTTTTGTTGGTATGTATAAACTCAGAATCTACTGGATCATTTTAAAAGTTATTTAATCATTTCGAAGTTACATTATTATCAGATAATGAAGCTCCGTGGCGCAGCGGTCAACACGCTAGCCTGCGACACGGGGGTCCCGGGTTCGATCCCCGGTCAGGTCAAGATGGAAAAAGATCTTTTTCATATTGACCTGGGTCTTGGATGTTTATCTTTATAAGTATATATTATAAAATATAGTATCGTTGAGTTAGTATCCTGCGACACAAGTTCACAGCTTACTGTGGGGCTAGCTCAATTTGTGTGATATGTCCCTATATATATATTTATTATTATTTATGGTTCACTATCCGAACGCATAACTTTTTTGGTATAAAAGTTGTTTCGCATAAAGGTATGTATTTTATGTTTCAAAAATATGACTGTACAAGGCAATAACAGAATAATAATAACTTTGTTTCAGATCAAGATCCTGTAAAAATTGTCCTGTAAAAAAGCTATCACGATAAAGGTACAGCCTAGTGACAGACAAACTTATAGATGGACATTAAAGTCTAGTGAATAAGGACCCGATTTTTTTACCCTTTGGGTACATAACCAATATATTTGACCTCCATCTCAATGCTATACAAACTCTTTGTGTAAACAAAGTTACAAACTCCTTGTGCAAAAAATACTCGACATACAAACTCCTTTTGCACATAAATCGTCAGGATCTGATCGGTTGACATTTTTGAGGAGTTAAGCATTGTATAATAATAAAAACTGTTTTATGTTCCTTGCTTTCTTTAGTTAATTGACCCTACCTTAAAGCTTTCTTTTTTTGTAGTCATGATACAAAGTATAGTATACCGCTCTTGAATTTATTTTTCTTGTAGTCTTGATATAAAGCTTAGTATACAACTGTTGCATAAAACGTATTTATGTAGCTGCTGGATCAAAAATAGGTACAAAAGAGTTATGAGGATATGGTTAGAAATAAATTCGTCCTAAATCAGCAACTTGACCTTAATGTAAGAAAGAAAACACGACCCGAACTAAAACTTAAGGTACCACACCAGAACAATCGACAAAGAACAACAAAGAATGCCAGTTAAAAACCCATTACAGTGAGGTTTGCACAAAAATCGCGAGGGAACCCAATTCTGCTCCACAACACAATACTGATCGTTAGCTGCTGTAATCGTCGGAAATTACCTGCGCTGTGATTTATAACATGGCTTTGGGCTAGCTACCGAAACAAAATAATACCAGAAACTCATCTTGTTTTTATCAAAGTCTTTCAATCTATAAGAAAGCATTTAGCTAGCAAGAATTTAGCAGATACAGCGGTATGAGGAGACCCGCGAGCCATATGACCAGAACAGTTCTCGAACTGAAGCCGACGCTGATAAAACCAGGACGACCCGGCTCACATGGACAACCACAGAAAGTGACATTAAAAATTTCAAAATTAATCCTAAGGCGACCCAGAACTGTCACCTATGAAGAAAATTGATAAAGAAAGCCGACCTCAATCAAAATGCGAATAGGGCTGGAAGAAAAAGAAGTCTTTCAATCTATTTGTCACCTCATGATGTACCCCAATTGTCCAGCTGTACAAACGAAGATCCAAGAAGAGTCGTGATCAAAACGAATAAAAATGGAAACAAATATTTTAAGTCAAACAACTCTCTACACTTTTAACCAAGTCAATATGATAGATTTTTACTCCACATGTTTTGAAAAATATGCGTGAGGATTCTTATGACATTTTAATCGATTATCTTCTATCAAAAGTGAAAGTTTGCGAATTGTGAAGATAGTGTACTAGCCGTTTTATCATAAAAATAAAATAAATTTAGTTTAAGCTCTGATTACACTCAACGTGAAGAAACTTCTTCAATTTTAGTCCACTCCTTCATTTATTTATCCTTTTAAACCTATGTCAATCGAGTGACCTATAGTGTCAGTATACTTTCTCTGCAAAACAGTAGTTAGCATTATTATTGAACTGGAGGTAACGGGTTTGAAGCACTGGGATGCTATTTATTTGAATGAATTTTGAATAAGTTAGTAGCAGCTCGGGAGGCCAGGCGCACGTACCTGATGCCATACCTACAACCACCAGTAAGGCAGTTAATTATTTTGATAATGTTGAACCCCTGCTCATATGATACTCCAGAACATCGGCGATATAGAGGCAAATACAAAAATTGAGTACTGCTATATGCATTATAGTGTAAAATTATTTTTTGGAAGATTACGTTCTCTTTGCATTTTACTGTGGCAGTCATGGGCCGCGCTATATGGCGTTGACCCCAATAGATAGTGAATCTTTTCTTTCCGACTAAATGCTATTCATGGCCCGTTAATCGGACTATTGATATGTGAAATGCATTTGGGGATAGATGAGTTTTTAACCGATGAAAAAACGAAGGAGGTTATCAAGTCTACGCGTATATTTTTTTAATGTATGATGCACAGATTTTAGGTATGATGCATTAACTTAAGAGTAGTCCGAATTTCATGATTTTTAGGGTTCCGTAGTAAACTAGGAACCCTTATAGTTTCGCCATGTCTGTCTGTCTGTCCGTTCGCGGTTTTACTCAAAGACTATAAGTGCTAGAAAGCTGTAATTTGGTATGGGTATGTATATTAATCATGGCAAAAAAGTGGTGGAAAAAAATCTTGAAAAAAATTTTTTTTAGGTTAGCTCCCATACAAGTAAAGTGGGGGAGTAATGTTTTTTCTCTACTAACCCATCGTGTGGGGTATCGTAAAAAAGTTTTTTGAAAATTATTGTGAGGTTAAGAACACCATTTTTCGATTTAAGGATCCGTTTTCGAAATATTTGGTTTTAAAGTGAAAATTTTTGTTAGAGGTAAGTGTCCCCCCCTCTATCTGCTAAACGGTTATATATGGATACGTGAAAAAAATTACAGCAGTAGTATATATACTGAAGTTGAAAGGAAAACTATCAGAGCTGAATACTAAGGGCAAACTAAAAAGTTATAGGCAACCAACTTATAAAATGTACTGGAAAATGTCAATTTCCATACAATTTCATTGTTAGATGTTTTTGGTCGTTAAACTGTGAGGTGTAAGTGTGAACGCAAAGTTGTCATTCGCAACTACGGAACCCTACACTGCGCGTGGCCCGACACGCACTTGGCCGATTTTTTTATTGGAATGTGTTGAAAAATACCCCGTTGTTGGTTTCATATACATATGGAAATTAAAAATCCTACCCTAAGGGTGGAAAAACAGGAGATGATTGATTTAAGCTAAGCTAGCATTTTGGCGGTTTTTTTAATTAATAAAAAGTTTTATTTCTTTTACTGTTTTTATTAATCAGTGACTAGAGAGGGGTGCCAAGTAATCTAGCAGATGCATATCATATTGTAGCAATTAAATTAACAAAGAAACATATTTTAAGGCTAGTATAAAATATAAATTGGTCTCTTGTTAGATTTCTTCCAGTTTATTACCGACCGTGCAGGGAAAGGCAATCTCATAAAGAGACGGGCCAATTTAGAAAACGCAGTCTCCTAAAATTTTATTTTGTAATTGAAATATACGAGAACATTTTGTGCTCTTTAAATTACTCAAAGCGATGTAATAAGATTGATTTTAAAAGTAACTAGCAGCCTTACCCGGCTGCGCCCGGGCATGTATTATATCTTAAAACCTTCCTCGTGAATCACTCTATCTGTTGGTGAAAACCGCATGAAAATCGGTGCAGTAGGTTTTGAGTTTATCGCGAACAGACAGACAGACAAACGCGGCGGAGGACTTTGTTTTATAATATGTAGAGTGATATACATTTCGTTTTTTTGTTCAAAAAGCGGCCGAAACGACTGAGTTAAAATTTGCCTCACTTAGTTAATCACAATTATAGAAATAAAGAAAATTTATCAGTAGTGTTTTTTGTTTTTTTTTTTTAAGGATAATTAATACCAAACATACCCAGTTTAGGAAAACAGAAGAGTTGACATTAGGCAATTGTTCATCCGTAAAAACTTTCCGCCGTGTGGTTACCGGCAGAGTAGAATAGGACCACTTCAAGTCTCCCGTGGATGTCGTAGAAGGCGACATAACAGGAACACAGGAAACATAAGCTAAACAAAGCTTATAAACATCAAAGAGACCTCTTCAGCCCTTCTGGCCAGCGTGGAGAGTGAATGCCAAATCCTCTGACTGCTCAGGCTAATACACGGCTGTGGTAGTACAGAGAGGGTCGTGCTCCTGCAGTGGAGATGGAGACTAAAAGGGACCTGATGATGTTGATGATGAAAAATTTTTCAATAACAATTTACACTTACAATAAGCTAAAAACTGACTACAAGATAATATATATATTCTTAGCGGAAAACACAGAGATCGTTATGGAGGGGAGGGGGCGTCAGCGGGGAGCAGAAATATTTTACGAGCCTCGACATGACAACAGGTTTTCACCAGATTCCTATGGATAGTGACTCGATTAAGCTGACTGGCTTCGTAACTCCAGAATCTCATTTTGAGTATTTGAAAATGCCATATGGCCTGGCTAACGCGCCCGTGGTTTATCAGCGAATAATATAAATATAACAGAATATATCAAAAACACTCCGTGAACATCTGGCAACAAAAGAAGGACTTGTTGCCTCGCGTGGCCAGATGGTGGATATACCTGCAGGACTTTAACTTTAACTTAGAATACCGCAGGGGAACTTCTATGTCGCACGCTGACTATTTGAGCCGTAACCCGGTTAATGTTTGTGAAGCCCGCAGGCAACAAAACTGGGCTCAAATAGCACAGGCGGCCGATGAAGAAACCCAGCAACTCATCCAAAAATTAACGGATGGACAGTTGGATACTAACCATTACGTCCACAAGAATGGTCTGCTCTATTACCGTTTCTCTCCTGTAGGAGAAAACTCCAAGCTTCTTTGTTTTGTACCTAAGGGTCATAGACTCAGCCTACTTAGAATTTTCCACGATGAGCACGATCACTTTGGAGTCGATAAGACGTTAGAGCTTATCAGAAGACATTTTTGGTTTCCGTCACTAAAATCGTTTGTACAAAAATATATCAGCCATTGTATTATTTGCATAGCGCATAAAAAGGTCCCAAGAGCTCCACATCAGCCTATACATTCATGGGAAAAGCCATCTGATCCTTTTGAGGTAATTCACGCAGATGCTTTAGGTCCTTTACCCCAGTCAAATGGTTACAAATATGTTCTTATCGTTGTGGATGCTTTTTCAAAGTACAGTCTTTTATACCCAATGTGTGGCCAAGACGCAACGGAACTTAAAGAACGTTTTAAAAACGTTATATCTTTGTTTGGTACACCAAAATTACTAGTAGCAGATCGTGGACGTATGTTCCAAAGTGTCGATTTTACCAAGCTCGTAACTGAGTTGGGTATCGACGTGCACCTCATTACACCGGAGATGCATCGTTCAAACGGACAGGTCGAGCGATATTGCCGAACACTATTGAATATGATCCGTATAGAGTGCAATCATCGCCAAAATAACTGGGCGGATGTAATGTGGCGACTTCAATTAGTTTTAAACATTACGAAACATAAAACTACTAAACTATCGCCACTTAACTTGCTAGTAGGTATTGAGGCTGCAACACCTCTATTACGTCACCTTATTAGGGACGTTGCACTCAATGAACCTAGTTCGAATCATGAGGCGTTAAGAGTCATGCATCGTCAGAGAGCTTCCGAGCGCTTAAAAGCAAATCAGAGTCAACAAGATGCAACTGTTAACGAAGATCGGAGGCCACCTCGAGTATTTGAAATTAATTCCTTTGTGTTTGTCATTAAAGGGGCACAATCGACGGGCAAGTTGGACTCGGGCATGCGCGGGCCATACCGAGTGGTTAAGACGCTTCCCCAAGACCGGTACGAGCTGGAACTACTGACCGGCTCCTACGGCAAGACTACTCAGGCTGCGGCAGAGTTCATGGTGCCATGGCGAGGGGAATGGACTCCTGAAGCCTGTGCTGCTTTTTTTGAGAGTAAGCCAAACGCTGCACCTAAGTAGTGCATTTACTTGGATTGGATCGAGCCAGAGTCCTAAGGTGGTCTGGTTAGTTCATCGGAAACCAGAGTCCTAAGGTGGTCTGGAAATAGTATACCGGAAGCCAGAGTCCTAAGGTGGTCTGGAAATAAGCGGGTCGGTGAGCCAGAGTCCTAAGGTGGTCTGGTATCCCTGCGTGTGGAGAAAGATCTTCTCATTATATGGGGTCGATGTGTCTCTGGTGACGACCGGAGTCCCGACCCCCCTTTATTTTTATTCGTGTTGAAGATGTCGAAGCGTCTCTGGCAAAGAAAAGAAAAAAAAAATCTTTTCTTTTCCGGATACCCGACCTCTCTGTTAGTATTAATCTGACTGGTGATGTGGTTGAATTGTCTGCAGCATTTCTTCAACATTACTAGTTTTTATTGTTCCTTCGAAATTATTTTCCCGCATGTAAGACTTTGCACATGTTCCTAGGTGCAGACCTCGACAACGCTGAGTCCACCCCTGAGTCAGCCGTCCCACCTCGTACAAATGAGCCTGTGCCTAGCACCTCCAGTGATGCAGCAGCATTACAGTTAGAAGGAGAGGAGCACGAGGGCGTTCTCCAAGCAGGAAGGCCGTCTTAGCGGAAAACACAGAGATCGTTATGGAGGGGAGGGGGCGTCAGCGGGGAGCAGCGTCTATATAAGCCGCTGCCCGTGCCATTTTGCGGCCCATTCTCGTAGTGATCACTGCTTAAGAGAAATCTATGTCCGACAACTTTGCTTTTATGATTTTGCCCTTTTAAATTGTTTTTGTTAGTTAAGTAAATTCATTTTGTTTTGTTTTCTTTCGTTAAATTCAGTTTTAAGTTATTTTCTGTAAAAGTGTAATTCTGTCGTTAGATAACAATTGTTTGGTGTTAATTGCTTTTTTTTTTAAGCCCACACATTCCTTTTTGCCAAGAATATATAATAGTATTTTTCACGGCAAAGGTAACAAGTCAAAAGTTTCGTAACATCTTAAACTTTATCTTTTGTTTGAAAAGATGTTCCAAGCTTTTTAACTTGTGAAATATATTCTTTGAGTTTTTGCTCCAGTTGGCAAGTTGTGACGTCACTCGTTGGACTAGATGACATCCTGTCACTGTGTCGTTATAAAGATTCCGTCAGGCGCCTCGAATATTTTTTGTTAAGCAAGCTAAAAAATTTTCTTCGTCTTGTGTTGTTCCATTTGAAGAACTTTAATAAAAAAACTGTCAAATTTCAATCGAAAAAGCGCAATAAGAGTTAATATTTTTGTTCTGAATACTAATTACATGTTTCAAAAATATTCTCTTTAAACAATACAATCCATATACCTACGCGAGAGACATTATCCTCCTTCTAAGAAGGCGAGTCGGGTAAAAATGGAGGACCCGTATATTTCTGCATTATAAATTAAATCCAGAACCTTTCATGTAGCTAGCTGGCGTGTTAACTACTGCGTCACGGAGGTCTTCAGCCCTATGTCACCGGCAGAAGCGATCAGCCGCGGGCAATATCGTTCCGAAGCAATAACTATGTCAATAGAAGCCTATTTCTATTTATAAGCCACTCTCAGAAGTCGTGACCTCGTTCTGATTTGGGCTCTCAATAATTGCCGTCCGATTATAAATCTATATTTCTATAATATTCGGTTGACTTATCACATCAAGAGACGGCGCAATTTTACCCAACTTGTTTAAAATTGAAGCGAAACAAACTACTATCTTGAATTTTTTGTAAATGTTTTTATTTGTTATATAGTAAATTTGAAAAATGATAACGGCTAATTATGAACTCCCTTTCTTTATTCGCATCTCGGAATCAGAATCATTAAAAGGTACCTTCTGGGTATTTTTCTACACTACATTATTCAATGAACCCAGAGCTTTCTTGTGCAGCTTGCTGGCATGTTAACCACTCCGCCATAGAGGCCTTCAGCCCTCATGTCACCGGCAGAAGCGATCAGCCGCGGGCAATATCGTTCCCAAGCAATAACTATGTCAATAGAAGCCTATATCTATTTATAAGTCACTCTCAGAAGTCGTGACCTTGTTCTGCTTTGGGCTCTCAATTATTGCCGTCCGATAATTTAAATTTCTATAATATTCGGTTGACTTGATCACATCAAGGGAAAGCGCTATTTTACACAAGTTCTTTATGATAGGAGTGTAACAAACTACTATTGTGCGATCTTGTGGATGTTTTGCTTTATTATAATAATAGATTATCCAGCAAATTTTATAATACAAGCTGATCATGAACTGACTTAATTTATTTGCATCTTAGAATCAGAATCCTTAAAAGGTACCTTCTGGGTATGTCAGGCGAGTATATATATTAAAGGTATTAAGGTAGGATACTCTTAGGTATCTTGGACGTTTGTCCACAATACCAGTGTTGAGACTACTTATACAAAGCTTATACTGAATCTGTGGTACACACCTGTGTACATACATATTGTCACGTCTTCATCCCTTGTGGGGTAGACAGTACCCAAGGTCATAAGACCCAAAGGCCACGTTAGGCAAGTTAGCGTGGAATGCTGAATCAAAAAAGTATTATTCGTATAGAATTTGTGGTGTCAGATGTTATTCTCTCATTTACAAATTGGTACATATAAAAATAGAATATAAAGGGTCAAACCATACAAACTGAGCTAGCACCATACTAAGTTCTGAATCTTGTATCATAAAACACTAACTCAACAAAATATATTACATTTTACTAGCAAGTTTCAAGCGACTTTGTTCGTGTTATTTATAGCGTAGATAAATACCTTTCTAATTGGGATCAAATTTTTAAAATATTTCATGGGTTTCAGAGCCTATTCAATGCAAGCAAACAATTAAATCTTACCTCTTCACAATATTAGTATAGCTTAGTACCATTGTATTAATCCCAAGATAGAATAGCAGAGATAACCTAGTTGAGAGCACAATGTCTAATCAAAGCTTTGTTGCTAATAGTGCATTGATTAATCGAGGCTCGCCGGCCGACTTGTTGAGTCTACTAATACGAAGACTATGCTGAATTTGTGGTATTAGATGTTATACTCACATCTACTTATTGAAATAGATTATTCTCACATCTACTTATTGAAATAGATTATTAAATTAATATGAAGTGCCGTGTGGTTCCCGGCAGAGTAGAATAGGACCACTCGAAGATTTCCCGTGGATATCATAGAAGGCGACTTAGGATACACAAGCTAAACAAAGCTTTTAAACATCAAAGAGACCTCTCCAACTCGCCAGCCTAAAGAGTGTTGGACAATTCCTCTGACTGCTCTGACCAATATATGGCTTAAAATAAAAAAATAAAAGCTGTATTCATACATTTCGAATCAGAAGGTATTCAATTTACTATGGAACAGACAAAATTTTATTACTAGCTATTACTCGTGGCTTCACCCACGTCATATATAGCCTATGCCTTTCTCAGTACCCTAACCTATGTGTATGCAAAATTTCATGATGATCGATTTAGTAGATACGGCGTGATAGCGTAACAAACAAACAAACTCACTATCACATTTATAATATTAGTAAGGATTAGTATGAGGTTTTTTTTTCATAAGTGATCAGCTACGGAGGCCGTGTTGCTCGAAGGTGATCAGCCAGTTAGACCAATTTACAATGGGTGTCATTTTACTTTTTAATCAAAAAGTTGTTCAAACCATTCGAGGGTAAATAAGTAAATATACACTCGGTATTACATGTCAATTTATGCTTGGAGGAGTTATATTTCCTTGTTTTGCTTGCTTTAGCATTTAAATCGTATCCGAGCGAGCTCAAGCAAGCTCATGTTTATTTATGTACACACGCTAGGCGTGTGATGTTGAACTTAATCCGTACTATCTTATTCCGTATTTGGAATAGGTATTAATAAATATTTATAAATTACTGAAGCTAAACTATAATTTTGATATAATTTTGTCAACATTATTGTAACAATTATATCATTATAACTAACGTGAGATAAAGACATTATATATTACAACGGGTCACTCACGTGCTATTTGTCGGGATTGCCGAACTCGTCGTTCGGGACCCACCGCCGCGCGTCCCGCACTCGCCTTGAAAATGGACTCCTGACGAGTCCGAAACTATAGTCGGCAATCCCGACAAATAGCACGTGAGTGACCCGTTGTTATATATAATTATTGTAACAAAAGGTAACAATTATTTCAACAATCCTATTTTAACTAGTATTATGAATACAATAATGAGTTACTTTGTTTATTTGTTTGTTTAATAGAGTTTCACGCTCGTCACGGTTGATACAACAGCCTCTGTGGTCCAGTGGTTAAGGCGTTTGCTTTACTGACCCGGGGGTCGTGGGTTCGATTCCCACGGGAAGCATTTTCCAATTTGTTCCAATTTGTTTAGGACAATGCAGGCTTGGATCACTTGATTGTCTGATAAAAAAGATGATTCCGTGCTTCGGAAGGCACGTTAAGCCGTTGGTCCCGGCTGCCATCTGGTAGTCATTAAAGGAACCACGTCAGAGGCCGAGAGACGGTTCCGAAGAACTCTGACACCAGGGTGTGCATGGTCGACTGACCGTGTCACCTACTCAAAATGATGATAACGGTTGACATTCACACAAAGGAAAATATCTGGATGGGATGAAACATGCCTACCTATAGCTGACTTTGAACGTGAGCCTGCAATTGACTTTGTACTAAAGTATGGGTTATATTTTTGATATAAAAGTCATTATTCATTCTCATACTTCTTAATCCAAATTAAATAAATGTCCAATAAATTCTTTGTGAAAAAGTAATATCTTGCTTCTATTCAAAAATACATACACACATACATACTATCACGTCTTTCTCCCTTGCAGGGTAGACAGAGCCCAGGTCTATAAAACCTAAAGGCCACGTTTAGCATGTTGGTGGGCTTATAGGTGGAGAATGCATCGCATATTGACATGATTCCTCACGCCCATTCCCTCGATCGGCTTTAACGATTTGTGCAGGAAGAGAAGTTGCTGGTACATTCTTCGTTTTTTTTTCTCTCAGACCAGCGTGGAAGGACCATTCTGAAAGTCATTTAAAAAAGATTCAAAACCCTTTTAAGTTTTTTCTTGTGAAACAGGTGATTTTTGATTTTGACACTAAAATGTAACCAGTTTATTCAGAATCACCTTTTAATATAGCCTACTAACTTTTTAAAGGATAAATATTAACATTTATATCTTCGAAAATATACACAAAACTAGCTTCCATCCACGGCTCTGCTTGCTTTAGTGTCGATCCCTCGAGAGCAGTACTTAAGTCCTACTCTGTACTCCAGATAACGTATTTGCAAAATTTCATGAAGGTCAGTTCAGTGGATAGATAAAGCGTGAAAGAGTAACAAACAAACAAACTCACAATAATATTAAAACTTACGCGAGATAAATTCATTATGAAAACACGGCTTTACTCACGTTTTATTACGTCGGATGTCGAGCTCCGTGGCGAAGCGGTCAACACGCTAGCCTGCGACACGGGGGTCCCGGGTTCGATCCCCGGTCAGGTCAGAATGGAAAAAGATCTTTTTCATATTGACCTGGGTCTTGGATGTTTATCTATATAAGTATATATTATAAAATATAGTATCGTTGAGTTAGTATCCTGCGACACAAGTTCACAACTTACTGTGGGGCTAGCTCAATTTGTGTGATATGTCCCTATATATTTATTTATTTATTTTATTTATCCACCGACTAGTTTCGGTATGTTACGAAGACCATCATCGGCCGAGTGAAAAAAACGACTTGAAAAATTCACCTTCGCATTTATAAAATTAGTTGGGATGGGATTAATTTCCGGTACCAACTCCTGAGACAAGGATGCACTTGACCTTATAAAAATTAAAATGACATACTTTCTTAAACCATGGCTCGAGATCTGAAGTACCTTAGCGGCAAACAATGTGCAGCTTTGTTCACGACTTGAAAGTGCTTTAATAAAGGCAAATTAATTGGATGTTCCAATATTTACGAAAGCTTTACTGTAAAGATAACCCCTCAGCTGTAATGCGCGTGTAATTCAAATTTCTTATAAAAAATAATTAATTATTCTTACATTACAGTATTCGAATTAAACAAAGAGTAAGTATTTTCCAATGAATTCTAAATGATACAGTCATAATTTGCTTTTATTTTCCAGGTCAACTGATATTCAAAAATAAAATTTAGAAAAGCGTTTTTAGGACCCGTTAAAGTTTTATTTTGTATACTTACATTCACAATATTGTACATATGAATATACTACGGAACATTTATAATAAGCACAGAAATGTATCTTGCCAACAATGGTCACTCATATCTTCAAAACTGTAAACACAGTCCTGAGACAAGAATGCACTTGACCATTTTGAAGTTGAAATGAGGTATTTTCAAAGACCATAACTGAAGATCTCAAGCATCAAGCACCTTAGCGGTAAACAATATGCAGCTTTGTTCACGACGTGAAAGTAAACGAAGCCTTTATCACCCAGCTTTAATTAAGGGATATTAATTGGATTACAATATTTATGAAAGCTTTACGGTAAAGGTTGTTTATATTTTCGTGTTTATCTTAATAAATATCAATGGATTATTTATCATTTACATAATTATTATCAAGGATGTTTTCACTTTTACTTATAAATTTGAATTGAACGTAAAATATTTACCATACAATTTTCTACATAATTGCATTGAAAGCTGTGATTTGGTATGGGCATGTATACTAATCATGCCAAAATAGTGGTAGATAAAAATCTTGAAAATATTTTTTTTTAGGTAGATCTTACCAAAAATGCTTATTATATCTTCAAAAATATTTGCAAAATTAAATTTCTTTCCAACTCTTGAGACAAGGGTGCACTTGACCCTATTAAAATTAAAATGACGTCATTTCTAAGACCATAACTCAAGATCTGAAGCGCCTTAGCGGTAAACAATGTGCACTTTGTTCACGACGTGAAAGTGAACGAAGCTTTTATCACCCAGCTTTAATTAAGGCAAATTAATTGGATATTACAATATTTATGAAAACTTTATGGTAAAGTTATCTGGTTTATATTTTCTTTTTTATATTAAGGAAATCAATGGATTTATAACACTTAAATTATTATAATCAAAGACGTTTGAATGACATCTTATGGGGCTACATTAAGTTTTTTCTTCGGCTTTTCATGGTATTTTTGAACGCTAAGCAATGAAGTTAAAAGTCGAATTCAAGTGACACAATACATTGCATGGATTTACATTTTAATTATTGGACCGACTGACGGCTCATAGACAGATAGACATGATCATGTCTGTGATGTGAGAAATCTACGTTTCCTTTTTTTTTGCCATTCTGCAACGGAACCCTTAAATAGTAATCCATAGTAATTCATGGAGTTGTGAGGAAACATATGTATAAAAAACCGGCCAAGTGCGTGTCGGGCCACGCGCAGTGTAGGGTTCCGTAGTTGCGAATGACAACTTTGAGTTCACACTGTTTACACTCACACCTCACAGTCTAACGACCAAAAACATCTAACAATGAAGATTGTATGAAATTTTACATTTTCCAGTACATTTTATAAGTTGGTTGCCTATAACTTTTTAGTTTGCACTTAGTACCCAGCTCTGATAGTTTTCCTTTCAACTTCAGTATATATACTATTGCTGTAATTTTTTTCACGTATCCATATATAACCGTTTAGCAGATAGAGGGGGGGGACACGTACCTCTAACAAAATTTTGCACTTTAAAACCAAATATTTCGGAAACGGATCCCTAAATCGAAAAATGGTGTTCTTAATCTCACAATATATTTGAAAGACCTTTTTAACGATACCCCACACGATGGGTAAATAGAGAAAAAAAAATTACTCCCCCACTTTACTTGTATGGGAGCTACCCAAAAAAAAATTTTTTTTCAAGGTTTTTTTCTACGACTTTTTTGCCATGATTAATATACACACTCATACCAAATTACAGCTTTCTAGTACTTATAGTCTCTGAGTAAAACCGCGGACGGACAGACAGACAGACAGACAGACAGACAGACAGACAGACAGACAGACAGACAGACAGACGGACATGGCGAAACTATAAGGGTTCCTAGTTTACTACGGAACCCTAAAAAGATTTCTAAGAATTGAGAACCTATTTTTGAGCCAATTAAGAAAATGTATTTTCTAGTCTATTTATTGTTCAAGTTCCGTGAAAATAAGTGCACCTTTTTAATGTCGACACGGAGTGGGCGATCAGGTGTGACAATAGTTTGTATTGCATTTATTGAAGTGTTACGAACAGCTTGGAGTATTTTCTTTGCGTAGTAAAGGTTTATATCAGTTGCTTGTTTATTTTTTCACATAATTAAACAAGAGTTTTATGCAACTGTAGTGAATAAATGCACATGCTTAATATCAGTCCGGTTGGGCGATCAGGTGTGACACGACTTTGTATTGCATTTATTGAAGTGTAAGCTCGGAATTTTTCTTTGAGTAGTGAATGTTTGTGCCAGTTGCATGTTTCTTATTGTGAAGGTGGCTAACTATAGTTAATAAATGCACATTTTTAATATCAACGCTGGGCGTGCAATCATGTGTCATGAGTTTGTAATGCATTTATCGACGCTAACACATTGGAGTTCTTTCTATGCGTAGTAGATGATTGTACTAGTTGCCTGTGTTTCGTGTTAATAGGGTGAATTGATGTTAAAATAGATTTAAAATCAGGCGAACAGGTGTGACACGGATGTGTTTTGCATTTATTGAATTGTAAGCTGTGTTTTTTTTTGCGTTCTTGTTTTTGTTTTTAATATGTTGATTATATAAATATAAACAGACAAATCACATAGATTGAGCTAGCCCCAAAGTAAGTTCAAGACTTGTGATATGGGATGCTCAACGATACTATATTTTATTACAAATACATATTTAAATAAATATCCAAGACTCACGTCAATCTGAAAAAGATCATTTTTCATCTTGACCTGACCGGGAATCGAACCCAGGATCATCCGAGTCGCAGGTGGGCGTGTTGACCGTTGCGCCGCGGAGCTCGTCGGAGTTTTGGCAAGAAAGTGAGACAGACAGACAAACATAGTTATTTATATTTATAATATTGATGGTTTTTATCAGTAAGTTACCTCTATGGTTTTGTTATCATATTTCTTAATGCTTTGTAGCGGAAGTGTCAACTGTCACCCAATAAACCAGTGTTTGATTTCCAGTTAATTAATCGGTTTGCATAAAAACGCGTCTACTTGTAGAGGGTTTAACACGGGTTTAACTGTGGGACGTTTAACGTCCCACGTATTGACATTTCTGAATTACCAGGTGCATATCAATTTAAAGCGTTGGACGATAATTTGCAATGCGACCTTGCGTATTGATCGCTGCTAACGTCATTAATACGCCGTGTCGGCTACGAAATAATGAAAAACCTGTCAAGTACGAGTTAAATTTGCAAATTCCAGGCCGCTTCCAACCGGTCGTATTGGAAATCCTTGGGGGAGGCCTATGTCCAGCAGTGGACTTTTTGTGGCTGAGATGATGATGATATTAAGCGTTATGTTTCTCAGTTGTTTTTGACATTTGTTTGTTATTCGTGTGTTCATTTGGTAAACACTGATGTCTCATTTTTCAAGCTGCCTAAAGGCATCTGACATAGCTTAAGGGCGTATCCTAGCAGTATTCTTTCAGTATGGTTTCCATACAAATGTATTCCTCTATTTTCTTGCAGAAAACTGCTTCTAGAGGCTGAATTCTTTTTTCATAAAATATAGTTCTAAAATAGGTATGGCCCTGTTTTTTATTTTTTTGTTAAAACTATTTTTCCTAAAAAAAATTATATACCCTTTTTTAGAAAGAAATAAAACATAGAGCCATACCTATATAAGTACTATACTTTATAAAAAAATACTTGAGCCTCTAGAAGCAGTTTTCTGCGAGAAAATAGAGGAATACATTTGTATGGAAAACATACTGCTAGGATACGCTCTTAAGGACTGTAATCAATGATGACAGCCAGGACCAACGGCTTAACGTGCACTTAACTTTACATGTGGAAGCGCTAATAATGCTCATGCCACCTAAGCAATCGGGCTCCTCACCACTGAATAAATGTGTTAGTGCGCATTAAACTTATCATGTGTGACCTATTTTTAGAGTAAACTTTTTTTGAACTGATTCTATTGTACTTACTTTATGTCTAGTATAAATATTGCCTTTTGGTAGAAGCAAGAAAAAAATGCCTAAGAAATACTGTTTTAGTATGTATGCCTTTTAATTTATTTATATCATTTAACGTGCAATAATTATACACATTGTGTGAAAATTTTAGGTTACTTCCTATTAGATTTTTACTTATTATTAGATATTCAGTCACTATCGCCGACTAGTTTTACTGCATAACAATAGAGACCATCATCAAATCCATAAGGATTGTGATTCTGTAATGAATTTATGTCGCGTAAGTCTTGATAGTGTTAATGTCTACAATAGATGCATTTTTTTAAATATATGATGTCTTTCTATGCGCGTTAAAAATATACTTAATTTATGCTGCTAAACAATGTTTTTAATGTATCAGTAAGCCTCAAGCAAACCTTGATTGCCTAAAAATTATGTTGACATCCAATCTTGCAACTCAATTTTAAAGGTTATTCTCAACCGATTGAGCTAAAAGTTTTTCTACCTATAAAAGGAGGACTAACTTTAGTACCCAGTTCAAACCAAGATCTACCCAAAACGAATTAACAAAACAGTTGTAGAAACCTCAAAGTGATATGCGTAGACTTATGTTGGTCGGATCTTGGTTTAAACCAGGTACTAAACTTAGTTATAATAATTTGTCTCGCGCTAGATTCATTTTTATAAATATCAGGTCACGTTTGTTGCAAGCTTATTTATTCAGGATCATTTAAAACTAGCCTAACTACACCTGGTGATATGGCGGATCTAACAGTATCCACATAGCAAACGACCATTAGAGTGGTTACTCGAACATAGAGGAGACGATAGTCAGAGTAACACTCCTAAACTGAAAGGCAGTATTTAAGGGTCTTATGAATAAGGGAAATACTAAATTTATATTTATTATTTATTTATAAGTAACCTAAAAGTATGAGTAAGAGTTTAATCAATGGTAGTTAATTCTCTACTTAAAAATAGAAAAACCTAGGAAAAATTAATCTATAAATATTTCCCGAAATATATCATGTTAATGTGTTAACCAAAGATATTATTATAAGATTCGAATGTTGATATTTTATTAGTTCCAAAATGGCTTTTTGTACATTTCATGCAGAAATTATCATATTGATTTGTAACGCCGAATGGCCCTTAGCTTCTTAAAACAATGCTTACACAATAAAGATATATAAACACTACGTTTATATATCTTTATTGTGTTAGGTGTATAAAAATACAATTATTTTTGTTTCGACCTCAATGAGATTGAGTAATAAGATAACTTATAAGTTAAGAATATTTTCTTTCTTTCTTTTGCACCTTTACGTTTATGATATTATAAACTAACACAATTACGCTTTTGATAATAATGGTGGATAATGAAAATACAACAGTCATTCTTCTTTGTTTTTGCACAAAAGATATTTTTAATGCTTTTCGAATTGTCTCCCAGTTCACCTTTTTAGCTTGATCTCTCGATAACATCTCTTCTGCACTCGAACTGGGCACCGGTCTGGATATATGTGTAAACGCTCTTCAGGCTTGGGATTATAGGCTCGATATTCTGCTACATATACTATGTACTGCGGATTTCATGGATTAGTTTCTACAATGCATACAGATGAAATAAATATAAGTTCAAATGTGAAAACATAGAAACAAAAACATCATCAACTGGTCTTTTTAGTCTCCACTGCAAGAGCATGACCTTTTCCGTACTACCAGAGCCACATATTAGCCAAAGCAGTCAGAGGATTTGGCCTTCACTCTCCACGCTAGTCAGGCGGGTTGTTGAGGTCTTTTTAATGTTTATAAGATTTGTTTAGCTTGACTTCCCTAAGTCGCCTTCTACGACATCCACGGGAAGACTTGGAGTGATCCTACTCTACTCTGTCGGGAACCACACGGCTTATCTAAACAGAAACATTCATTCTAATATCACGTTTTAATTTTTTATGGCGTAGAAAAAGTCAAAGTCTTAAGACTCAATAGGGTCATGACAGTAGACGTAAAAGTAGTAAGCGGAATTGAAAGAGTAATGAGTTGCTAGTTGATGATATTAAATTCGTTAAAAAAAAAAACAATAATACTACGCCGCAAAATTATGATGCTTACGTCAATAATTATGATCTCTTTATAATGGCTAAAACCTTTGGGATTCACTAGAATTTTCATTTTCTTGTTTCAAATTTCACGTGAATAGAGAACACCTAACAGAGAACAATAATTTTTCAGATATAAATACATAATTTCAATACAATTTTGCGTATTTGCAACAGACTCAGGAAAAATTTGCAAGCAAGAAATTTTTGCATCCGTATTTTAACAAAAAGAAATATATTCTTTTTGTCTTTTGAAGTTCGTTAAAATACAACATAGCTTCAAAACTACAGTGCCAAGTAGTCTACAACTCTCATAGCATGATTATTTCTCGTACACTATGCTCGTAGAGGTCGTAGTAGCTAAAAAAATTCAATTCTTTGAACCTTCAAAGCTATAGCGCTACAAATAGAGGCTATAAAACTTAAACTATGATAGATTCTCATAAACCTTTGTAGTAGAGCACGTCGTTACTCCGTAGTATCTACAGTTACAATTATTTCACTTAAAATTCAATTTTCGTAGCTTTAAAGCTACAGCGCTACCAATATAGCTTACATCTCTCGTAGAATAATACATTCTCGTAAACTATGCTCATAGATCAAATCGATCAATTTTTTGTACTAAAATTACAATTTTTTGTAGTTACAAAGCTACAGTACTATTTTGAGTTGGTATGGGCGTGTGATGAGGAGAGAAGAAACTCATGTAAATAAATATATATATACGGTCAAATCACACAGATTGAGCTAGCCCCAAAGTAAGTTCGAGACTTGTGTTATGGGATACTAACTCAACGATACTATATTATATAATAGATACTTATATAGATAAACATTTAAGACCCAGGTCAATCTGAAAAAGATCATTTTCCATCTTAACCTGCCCGGGGATCGAACCTGGGACCATCCGTGTCGCAGGCAGGCGGGTTGACCGCTGCGCGAAAAAGTGGGATAAGGTAAAGGAAGAAGAAGAAGACAAAGCTACAGCACTATGAAGAAATGCTATGAATTGAAAAATCGGCCAAGTGTGAGTCAAACTCGCTCAATGAGGGTTCCGTACAATATGCTTCGTAAACACACACACAATGTGCAAAAATGTTGTATTCAATTGACTAGCGCTATCTAGTGGTGTTTTAGTGAACTATTTCCCTAGGTGAACTTATTATAGTGAGTTCACCACTTTATTTTCAACTGATAGAATTATTATTATTTTTCCTGTAATCTTCAAGCAATAAACTATATATTGTAATTTTTTCGTAATTTTAGGCCCAGTTGTTTCGGAGATCAGAGGGGAGGGGGGGAATGGTCAAATTTTGCCTTCTTTTGTGAATAAAATCAAAAGTATTATTTTTTCCCGAACAAAAAAGCCTTTTTTTTTGAGATCCTCATAACAAGCCCTTTCATTTAATATATCACACGGTAAGTTTTGCAAAATTTTTTTTAACATTTTCTATTTGGACCCCCTAAACTGACCCTTATTTAAAAAAATATATATTTACTTTGCACATCCGTGTTTGGGTCATAGGTTTACACCATGTTACCAAATTTCATTTAATTTGGTTCAGTAGATTCGGAGAAAATCGACTGTGACAGACGGACGGACGGACAGACAGACGCACCAGTGATCCTATAAGGGTTCCGTTTTTCAGTTTTTGTACGGAACCCTAAAAATTACTATTAACGTAGAGCACGTAGTTACTTAACTAACTAATGACATTATTTTACTTCGATTTCTTGCAGCTTTGAAGCTATAACGCTTCCACCATAGTCTACAACTCTCGTAGCATGGTAAATTCTCGTAGACTACGCTCGGAGTGCTCGTAGCGGCTATCTACAAATTCTGCAAAGATTTCAATTTCTCACATTTTTAAGGCTACAGCACTGCGAAAAAATACAACGAAGCTTAAAGTATGACAGATTCTCGTAGATTGTGTCGTAGAGCACGCAGTACGTAACTTAACTACTAATAGTTAATATTTTATTTAAAGTTCAATTTCTCGTAGCTTTAAAGCTACAGCGCTACGAACAAATGCTACGATGCTAGTAGCATAATAGAAAGATTAGCTGTATAGACTATGTATATATACAGCTCGTAGCAACTATCTCTAAAATACATTTAGATTGTGTTCTATGGTTACGGAGGAATTTGATAGGGTTTGAACGGAAAAAGTATAAGAAAACATATCAATACTTGTTAATAAACATATGTGGATTAAGGATGTAACATGCTTTAAAATATAATCCATGCTGGTCTGAGAGAAAAAAAATGTAGAATATAGCAGCTGCTTCTCTTTCCGTGCAGACTGTTAAAACCAGCCGAGGAAATGGGTAAAACAGTAAGGAATTTCCGTTTTCCTTGACCCCACTATCGCTCTAGAGACCTCTAGGTCTTGTGGCCTTAGAATATGTCTATTCCGTAAAGGATAAAGACAAAATAATGGAAAATGTATTTGTTAAACTTATACGGCTAAATAAGTAAAACAAACCGCAAAAGATGTCCACTTTACGTCCCTAGCTGGAACCAATTTCAATGAGAAATAAGAACCGAAACGTTTCCAATGTTTACATGAACTTCAATTAATTTTGCGTCTCTGTGTTTCGTTACGTTGCATTTTACGTGAGTGTGCGTGGGTTAGGGCGAGAACACAACAGGTGCTATAGCGAAGGCACTTTATTCGGCGGCGATCGCCGTGGCTGCCGCACGTTCAATGTTCAAGCCTCTCTAAAGGGCCCTCGGTGTTCGAAATTCGAAAGTTAAAAAAATATTTCAGCGTTAACAAAGTGTTGATTTAGTTTTTTTCTGTAAGTGGCCAGTACGCGGGTGTTGTGTTTCTTTTTAATTGAATATTAAACTCTTTGAGTGATTTTAGTGCAGTTTGTAGAGAGATGGACAGAGTTTTCAGGTATAGTATTTTTAACTACGTACTAATACGTAATAATAATTTTATTCACATGTGAATGCACTCGTTATTGCTTAGAGTACATATTTTTAACTAAGTTAATCCCATTTAAATTTGCAGCGTATTTAAATCTTCTTAGAAACAATAATTGATGTTCAAATTTGTAAAACAATATTTTTTTATTACGAAAGAAACTGCGTGTTTGCGATTCTATCAAATGGTTGGCTAAGAAATAAATAAATAAATTTAAAGGCTGCTTTGCGTGATGCAGCTTTTTCGGATACTAAATTTTTTGTGTGTAAAATAAATATTTTAAAAATGGCTCCTTCAATAACTGATCTTTAAAATAATTTTGAGGAATACATAACTGAGGAGCTAGGTTTTTGTTAAATGATTTTTATTTTTTATTTATTTTTTATAGTCATGTGTTTTTCGTAGAGTAAAAAAAAACATTTATATATTAATTTCTTCTTTATCTTTTTTGGTGCAGACAGAGCTAAGGCAAAAGAAAATGTTGACTGAAAGAAATCGATTTTCGAATGTGAGGGACCAATTCTATAAATTAACTTTGCTTGCAAAATATTTATCGTAAAAGAAATTCTTCTCAAGTAGTGAAACTTTACAATTAGTCATTTGTGATTTTAAATTACCTCAAAAGAATGACTGTTTCATTTGATTAATAGTACAAATGAATTAAATAATTTACACATCAGTATGAACAAAATTTCCTGTACAATAAAGTCACTTCCGTTGTCTGTTTGCTTAGATCTTTTAACTTCTCATACATACATATTATTACATCTTTATCCCTTCCGGGGAAGACAGACTCCAAGGTTTAAATAAATAAATATAAATAAATAAATATATACGGACAAATCACACAGATTGAGCTGAACTTACTTTGGGGCTACCAAAGTAAGTTCTAGAGAAAGACTTGTGTTATGGGATACTTACTCAACGATACTTTATTTTATAACAAATACATATATAGATAAACATCCAAGACCCAGGTCAATCTGAAAAGATAGTTTTCCATCTTGACCTGACCGGGGATCGAACCCGGGACCATCCATGTTGCAGGCAGGCATGATGACCGCTGCGCCACGGAGCTCGTCAAAAAGCCAAAGGCAACGTTTAGCATGTAAGTGGGCGTAAAGGTGGAAAGCAGAATTAAATTAGTAATGGGTTGCTAGCCGCATCTCTTGTTACGTGATTCCTTAGATTTTCACCCAATCCATTGACTAACTTATGGTCTGCGGGGGTAGAAAAGCTATATTCTATGTTTTTGCTTTTCCCCAAAACAGATTCAACTTCTCATACATACATACATACATACATACATACTATCACGTCTTTTTCCCTTGCGGGGTAGACAGAGCCTAAGGTCACAAAACCTTAGGGCCACGTTTAGCGTGTTAGTGGGCGTTGAGATGGAAACCAGAATCAAAATAGTGATGGTTTGCTAGCCGCATCGCTTATTAACATGATTCCTAACGCCCATTCCCTCGATCGGCTTTTACGATCTGCGCGGAAAGAGAAGCAGCTGGTACATTCGACGTTCTTAGGGTTCCGTACAAAAAATGAAAAACGGAACCCTTATAGGATCACTCGAGCGTCTGTCTGTCCGTCCGTCCGTCTGTCACAGTCGATTTTCTCCGAATCTACTGAACCAAATTAAATGAAATTTGGTAAGATGGTGTAAACCTATGACCCAAACACGGATGTGCAAAGTAAATATATATTTTTTTTAAATAAGGGTCAGTTTAGGGGGTCCAAATATAAAATGTTAAAAAAAAGTTTTGCAAACCTTACCGTGTTATATATCAAATGAAAGGGCGTGTGATGAGGATCTCAAAATTTTTTTTTTTGTTCGGGAAAAATCAATATTTTTGATTTTATTCACGAAAGAAGGCAAAATTTGACCATTCCCCCACCCTGATCTCCGAAACATCTGGGCCTACAATTTCCAAAAAATACAATATATAGTTTATTGCTTGAAGATCACAGGAAAAATAATAAGAATTCTATCAGTTGAAAATAAAGTGGTAAACTCACTATAATAAGTTCACCTAGGGAAATAGTTCACTAAAACACCACTAGAAAGCGCTAGTCAATTGAATAAAACATTTTTGCACATTGTGTGTGTTCACGAAGCATATTGTACGGAACCCTCATTGCGTGAGTTTGACTCACACTTGGCCGGTTTTTTTTCTTCTCTCCCAGGCCAGCGTGGAAGATTCAACTTCTCAATGGATCTAAATGCCGTTTTCAGCAACAAATGGAGTGATTCATGAGGAAGGTTTGTAAAAATAACAAATTTCTGGGCGTAGCCGGGAAGGGCTGCTAGTAGACTATAAATTATAGCCATAGCAGCCGTGTTCTTTTTTATTTAAAAAAAAAAGCTTGCATTTTATCCTTTTGTACTTCGCAAGGCACTTTATAAATAAATTACTTTCGATGTAGTGTGGGATGACCCAGCCTATGAATATGAACAACTATATCTACAGGACTAATGCTGGAAACCCTTAAAACTGTGTGTCTTTCAATTTTTATTGCCATTTGCATCGACATTGGACGTTGTAGAGTACTGACTTAAGTGTCGCCTGGAAGCGCATGTCTCCATACAAACGGAAAAAGGGAATTGTGGCAATATCTGATAATTTTGGAGTAAGATTAAGCATTTAATCAATTTATCTCATTATAATCTACGTACGTTCCTATACAGCTTGTTTAAAATACCAATGGTTTGAGAATTACAAGCCTTTTCAAATTTGTATGGAAATCTTGAGAGGCGTATAATTCTCAAACATTTGATAATTTAACCAAACTGAATAGGAACGTACGTAGATTATAATAAGATTGATTGATTGGATGCTTAATTTTTCCCTACAATTATCAAATATTGCCACAATTCCCTGTTTCCGTTTGTATGGAGACATGCGCGTCCAGGCGACTCTTAATGAGCGGTCATTGCATTATTATTTCTATTTATATCGCAAAATAAAAAAGCGGAAATAAGTTCCTATAAATTTCATTTAACTCTCTTTGGACATCGCATTAGCCCGCACAACGCGGGTCGCCTAAATTGTACTTCAAATGGATTTCATCATTATCATCATCATCAGGCCCCTCAGTTTTTCTGTCTTCACTTCAGTCTTCACTACAGGTGCATGATCCTCTACTCTGTACTTCCAGAGCCACACATTAGCCAGAGCAGTCAAAGGATTTGTCTTACACTCTCCACGCTGACCAGACGGGTTGGAGATGTTTATAAGCTTTGTTTAGCTTGTGTTTCCTAAGTCGCATTCTACGACATCTACGGGAAGACTTGGAGTAGTCCTATTCTACTCTTCCGGGAACCACATGGCTATCTTCTTATAAGTTTGTAACTTACTGCGCTCGTTTAATATGTGTGATTTGTCGTTATTAATTTATATTTTACAAAATTTGATCAAGCATTCAAAAGTTAAGTGCTTTATCGAAACTCGTGCATATTGAACTGTTAACATAAACTAAAGAAAGTGGTAGATTGGTATAATAATAGTACGAAGGGACGAGTCTCATTACTAGAAAGGTAGTGGATATGAAAGTTACTAGGAACCAAAACCGAGGTTAGCCAAATAAAAGAACGATTGGGTGCAGGATAGAAAGAAAAGGAAGAAATGAAAGAAGAAATAAAAAAATGGCTCGAAATAAAATAACTTATTATATCATTTCAATATCACATAAAGTTTAATAATGCAGAGAAAGATTATGAAGAAGAAACATGAACCAAAAACAAAACCTTCATTTATAGGAAGGCATGATAAAACCGTCAAACCATTAAAAACTAATACACAAAATAACGTCCTTGAACCCGAAACATCATTAAATCATGTAGGTTGTTAACAAAAACCCCATCAACAGAAATTCATAAATAAAATGTTAACAAAACTAATAATACAGGAGCACGCGATACAAAATTACTTGAAATTTAATAATAATGAATTGTAGTAAGTACAAGTTTTGAATATGAATTAAAGTGGTAGGCCACTAATACTATTAAAAATAATTTTCTGGTGGCGTTTGTTCTCTACAGTGGTCGGTTCTGAAATGCTAGTAGTCAGTAGCTTTTGAACACTAATTAAGAATATTATATGTGACCAGCCGTATTCAAATCTAGATTTTTAAGCTTTACTTTAATAAAATCAAAAGATAGTTCACACAATTTAAAGTAACTTTTGACAAGTCATTAACATGTACTAAATTTAAAAAAAATGGTGTATGTGTATTGCCCACTTACTTGTTCTAGTATTTTAAAATAGCAGCGTGGGACGACTTTCGACCAGCAGGCCGATTTGCTAACTCGGTGTACAACGATTTGATTGTCACTTTAGCACCATTACCGTTTTCATATCTTAAATAAAAATAGTCATTCATACCGAAGCCGTAATGAATATTGAAGTTACCATGAAAATGATGTACACCGTAGCTGTCAAAAGTTAGCAAATAGGCCTGCAAGGTGGACGGACCACCTCATCAGGGTCGTCGGGAGTCGGTGGAATCAGCATACACAAGACCACAAAATATGGCAATCTATGGGGGAGGCCTATGTCCAGCAGTGGACGTCAATGGCTGACAGAAGATAGATAGATATTATTATGTTTACAGTGTTATTATATATTACACTATATTGCTTTTTATTGCTGACATGACATATGACACTTCGGGGAAAAATACGAATCTAATGCCACCTCACTATCCCAAATCGGTCAAGCCGTTTTGGTTTCAGGATCAAACAATGGATCATACATTCTTATAATTCATATAGATACTTACATACATTTCATCGCGCGAAAACATTGCCCTCTTTTTGGGTGTGTCAGTCGGGTAAAAACCAAGCAGCTACAAAGTTACGAACATAAATTAAGGGCACTCATAATTTGTGGTTTGCAAAACACTCGTTTTTCAAAAGTTGTAGCTTAACAATTATTTGATATTTAAATTTGATAATGTTGGGCAAACAGCAGCACTAACTGCCGTTGGAGTGTAAAAGTTTTCATCTATTGCCTTCGATCACGCGATTTCGGCACATCACTGCGGCAAAGTTTTGAGATTTAAGACTCGCTTGTATTTGGTAGTAGTTTTTAATGTGAGTTGGCACGATATGTAATCTGCTTGTTTTACACAAATCACCAAAAATAGTACCCATGTTTTTAGAGTCCCTGTATTGCTACTTCTTTGTTTTAATTTGTGTTATTTCTATGATAGTTTTTAGAGTTTAGTACCCTAAGGGTAAAACAGGACTCTAGTCATGAAACTTCGATGTCCGTCTGTCGGTTTGTCTGTTCCCAGGCTGTATCTCATAAACCGTGATGGCTAGATTTGAAATTTTCACAGATGACGTATTTCTGTTGCCGCTATTTTAACAAAAACTAAAAACAGAATAAAATAAATATTCAATATTTTAATTCTTTTTCGACTGATACTCCCGTTAATACACTCAATGTGGCGTTTGGGTTCCTATGGCCTAAGCTCTGCCAATCTCGTAAAAGATAAAGACGTAATAAAATGTACGTATCTAAGAAATCATGTCAACGACTATGTAGCTAGTATACTTTAAACCCCCGACAAAAAAAGTAGTGTTATAAGTTTGACAACTCTCGCCTTTAAGAGTCGCCTGGACGCGCGTGTGTCCATACAAACAGAAAAAGGGAATTTTGGCAATATTTGATAATTTTGGAGTAAAATTAAGCATCCAATCAATTACTCTCATTATAATCTGTCATTATAAACAGTTTGGTTAAATATATAAATATATATATACAGTTAAACATACGTAGTTATCGTTAACAGTTAAACAAACGTAGTTATCGTTCATTACGTATCATAAGTTTAAAGCCAGACGTCAGATTATTGAGGAAACTTTTCACGCTTCAACAGCATTCCGCTATGAGACGAGAATCTATAACCAAACTTAGTACGCGAAGGAATGTAATCGATTGAATATTATACGAGCTGTAATAGATGTAAACTTGTCCCTTACATTGACTTAAAGGACTCAGTACGTCAATAGGATTCATTTTCTATAAGGGGCCAATGCTAGGAACTAAAGGTTACTGATGACATCAGTTTATTGACGAAACTTTTTACGATTCAACAGCATTCCGCTATGAGACGAAAATGTATCACCAAACTTAGTACGCGAATGCATATGATCGATTGAACTTTATACATCCCAACCTTGACATTGACTTTAGAGTCGCCTGGAAGCGCATGTCTCCATACAAACGGAAAAAGGGAATTGTGACAATATTTGATAATTTTAGAACAAAATTAAGCATCTCATTATAATCTACGTACGTTCCTATACAGTTTGGTTAAATTATCAAAAGTTTGAGAATTATACGCCTCTCAAGATTTCCATACAAATTTGAAAAGGCTTGTAATTCTCAAACCATTGGTATTTTAACCAAGCTGTATAAGAACGTACGTAGATTATCATGAGATTAATTGATTAAATGATTAGTTTTACTCCAAAATTATCACATATTGCCACAATTTCCTTTTTCCGTTTGTATGGAGACATCCGCTTCCAGGCGACTCTTAAGGGACTCAGTTAGTCAATGGAACAACTTTTTATAACGAATCAATGATAGGAACTTGTCAAAGGTTTTTGAAGAAACTTTTCACACTTTGACAGCATTCCGCTAAGTGACGAGAATCTATCACTAAACTTAGTATGCGAAGGAATGTGATCGATTGAATATTATACGCACTATACCGGGTATAAAAGACAAGATTTATAAGATTGCCATAAGACCAGCTTTATTGTATGGAGCGGAATGTTGGGCAACCAAAAAGAAGGAAGAACATAAGATGCATGTGGCGGAAATGAGGATGCTGAGATGGATGTGTGGAGTAACAAAGATAGACAAGATCCGAAATGAATATATAAGAGGAAGTTTGAAAGTCGCACCAATAGTGGAAAAAATAAAGAGCCATCGTTTAACCTGGTATGGCCATATCGAGAGAAGGGATGCCGATCACCTGGCTAAAAGGATGCTGCACTTAAATGTGTCAAGACAAAAAGGAAAGCGAAGGCCAAGAAAGTCGTGGAGGGAATGTGTGAGGAATGGATATGAAGGAACGGGGAGCAAGTGCCGATATGGTTGGTAACAGGAAACTTTGGAGAGAGTTGACATACAGAGCTGACCCCAAATAAGGAAAAAGGCAAAGAAGAAGAAGAAGACCGGATATAAAATTACTCTTGACAAAGACTTGAACTGAACAGGTGCTTTATTTGGAACAACTCATATATAGTACATTTCCACTATAATTGGAATTTTAATACTTTTGTGTGAGAACGTTAGATTTTTAGTTAGTTATTTATTTTTATTTTTATTTTAGTTTTATCATACTAACGTTTTGAGTCTCAAGATTCAAGGCTTTGTCGGGGGTTTACTAGGCAAGGGAAAAAGTTAGGTCATCTTACGAGACATGACAAGAATCTTTCACCAAACTTAGTTCGTGAAGGAATGTGTTCGATTGAATTTTATACGCACTTTACCAGATGTCTTTTCGTGGATGTCGTAGATAATGAATTAGGAAATAAAAGCTAAACCAAACTCATGAACATAAAGGAGACCTCTTCAACCCGTCTGGCCAGCGTGGAGAGTGTAGGACAAATCCTCTGACTGCTCTGGCTGATATATGTCTTTACTCAGGGAGGGTCGGGCTCCTGCAGTGGAGACTTAAAAAGATCTGATGCTGCTGCTGCTGATACATGTAAAACTTACCCTAGACATTGACTTAAGTTACTCGGACAGTCAAAATGAACATTTTGTTATAAACGACTTTCTATGTGTATCTCTTAGTGCTTTTCCGGTCACGTTCATATGTTTACCTTTCCTTGTACAAAATGACGGCAATTTTCCAAACTGCTGTTAATATTTATCCGTTTAATCGCAAGGTATCATAATTTTAAGAAGTAATACCCAGCAACCTTTACTTAAGATTGAAACGGCTGTAAAAAACCAGTCGATTTTTCATATTAAAAATCAAAAATACTTAATAAGAGATAAAAAGTATGACAATTTTGAATGAAAATCTTTGAATTTCACTTTGTATACATTACACTGCAAAATTACCTGAAATCTCCGTGAAACGCAAAATCACCTTTACAAAATTCCACCCAGAACTTTTAAAGATCACTTTCCTCTCTTCGCTCCACATTCCTTTCACGTCACTTGCACGCTATATGTTGCAGTAACACGGATAACGTTTTACCGTAATTTTATTTTAATAGTCGATAGAATACGATTTAAGCAAAACTTCTGCATTAAAAATTCATTTTTAATAAGACAATAACATGTACAAATTCACTGCAAAATTACCAGAAATCTCCGTGAAACGCAAAATCACGTTTACAAAATTCCTTCGCTCCACATTCCTTTCACGTCACTTGCACGCTATATGTTGCAGTAAACACGCATAAAGTTTTACCGAAGTTTTATATTGATAGTAGATAGGATACGATTTAAACAAAAATTGCGCAAATGATTTTTTGAAACTGTAATTCTGTTTAAACAATTCGTGAATGTGCAACGAGTGTTGATGTCACGAGTGATCGATATAATACTAATGAATAAAAATAGTATACACGATTTATTTTAAAAATCTCGTACCCTTAAATGCTGCAACATTTATCTACAACACGGTAATAATTTACCAAACTTTGCCACCGATAGCTGTTAGTCGGTATTTTAGCAGTTTACCAACTAGCCGTATATCACAGCGACGATGAACGGTTAGGCGATGTACGTGGTTTGAATAATCGATATTTTTCAAACGATATGCTTTATAAACATCGATATAGAGCTTTAGTAATTCATTCATGAGAGCTTAGTTTATGAAGAGCTTGACGATCCAGTGGACGTTATTAGCGTTATCTTCTTCTTCTTCCTTTACCTTTTCCCACTTTTTTATGAATGTTAGCACAGTATGTCACCTCTCTCCACCTTGATTTGTCATCCACCATAGCCTTTGTCACTCCCGTCATGGTCATACTCTCCTCGACACAATCGATCCATCGTTTCTTAGGTCTCCCTCTGTTCCGCGTACCATCCACTTCTGAATCTAATGCCATTTTTTTTAATATGACTTTCTTCTCTCCTCATCATATACTCATACCAACTCAGTTTACGACTATGGAGCTTTATCGTTATTTCTGTTATTAACGTTATATTACAAAAGAATACTAACTTAAGGCCGCACACTAGGCGCTGTAGCGACTCCGATCATTTTATTCCTAATAACAACAACAAATAGAAAGAAATTCAAGAATGTAAATCATATAAGCATTAGTAAATAACCTGAAGTATTTTTGGAATCATGTTTAATATTATCAGAATCAGTGAGAATTATGAGAATCAGATTACCGCCAAAAACAGCCGTTTTTGGTGGTAATCACGTTTTTTCTTAATGGCTGATTCTCATAATATTAAAACATGATTCCAAAAATACTTCAAGTTATTTACTAGGGCTTATATGATTTACATTCTTGAATTTTTCTATTTGTTGTTGTTATTAGGAATAAAATGATTGGCGTCGCTACTGTGCCTAGGGTGCCCCCTTAATGAATAGTTCATCTCAAATTATCCCAACTAAATTATAAATGCCAAAGTGAGTTTGTATATTTGTTTGATTATTTTATTTTCTCTTCGCGCTTTATCTATGTAATGAACATAATTTTCTTGAAATTAGACATACACTTAGATAAAAGTACTGAAGAGGACATATGGTACCTTTTATCCCCGAAAACAGTATTGTTTCCGTGGCATTTGCGATAAATACCTCCTTTATACGGTAAAATTATACGCAAGCAAAGACGCAGATAAAAGCTCGTATTATATGAAGAAAAATTTGTTTGTATGTTAAGATTAAATCCAAAAATTATAGAAGAAATAGAATTATATCTTATAATTAAATACTTTGATGCTTATTTGAAATCAACTACACTTCAATATAATTTAATATCTGTAAAGATACATTGAGTTCAAAGTCCGCTATCTGAGCCATTCAGCGGTACGCCTACATCTGTCCAAATTGATATAGCTTTTGTTAACTGACCTTTGGACACGACACCCGCACCACTGATGTCTAAAATTTGTAGACTCTAGATTAAAATAAAGCCAATTTAATTTCAGATAATGGGTTGACCTTGAGAAGTCGAGAGTAATCCACAACCTCAAACGTTCCGCGTTATGAGGCGTGCAATTTATTTACTGACCAAATCCTTCAAATTATTTCTTCAGGGAAATATAAAATGATAGGTGCTTATTATTACTTCTTCGAACAAAACAATCGTTTATCAACGAGTGAGTGCATAATACTTTCTGTATTCTATCGCAATGGGCGAGTGTAAGGGTCGAAAATGCCGAATAATTCGAGAGACGCATTTCTTTTTCCAATTTGAAAATTTTTGCTACTTTTTGTGTCATAAATCGATGTTTTGGTTCATATGACCACACTTCTCCATCTCTAGTACTTTTGAATTCACGTCACTGACTTGATGAAACATCCTGAATAAATGATCATTTTACGTCTTGCATATTATCTTTTTGTCTCCAGTGCAGGAGCATGACCCTCTGTTCTGCTAGAGCCATATTGTTAGTTTTAGCAGTAAGCGGATTTGGCCTACACTCCTCGCCAGCCAGACGCGTTGGAGAGATCTCTATGATGTTTATAAGCTTTGGTTAGCTGTACTATTATGTATTCTGTGGTTTAGCTAATGTTTACCATGTGGTCGTTTATCGACATCCAAGGAAGACTTGGAGTCCTATTCTACTCTGTCCCCCCGTAGCATGGCACGCGCGACAACGTTTATCGACTATCGCCATCTCGTTTTTCGCAATGCTGAAGAGCGAGAAGTAGATAGTTTATCGCGCGATATAAACGGCGTCGCGGGAGCCATGCTACGGGGGCTGGAACCACACGACGTTATATTATATCATTCAGTCCATTCAAATCTAGGTTGCCTGTGTATATGCAATGTTCAAATTGGCACAATACATATTCAAGGGATGTGTTCAGTCTAATGTCATACAATGGAGGTCAGTGTACTGTGCGAGAGTGAAGCTAACTCAAACTGTACAATAGCTTGACACCTGGTCCGGATGCGTTTATGAAAATGCTACTTCAGTAGGTACTTTTGGACAGAAAATTTTGTTCAGTAGTTTACTATGTCTTACTTTTAAGTATTATCGAGAGAAAAAAATGAAACGAGGACAGGGAAAGGCAGACCAAGGAGGGTAAATTTGTATGAAATAAAGCAAAAGGCAGGGGTTGTGGCGTATATAGATCAAGAGAATGGCTGAGAACTCCACCGACAAGAACACAGTTTTTAAATTATAAATAGATTACTATGTCCAAATATTGTGTTTGTGGTAGTAGTCTATCCTAATATACATTTTATAGTGACTTGCATATCATATCAATCTAGATTGAATGTGTGCAATGTTCAAATCTGCACAATACATATTCAAAGGATGTGTTCAGTCTAATGTCATACAATGGAGGTCAGTGTACTATGCGAGAGTGAAGCTAACTCAAACTGTACAATAGCCTGACACCTGGTCCGGATGCGTATAT
Source organism: Rhodophaea formosa (assembly GCA_963082605.1). Classification (NCBI taxonomy): domain Eukaryota; kingdom Metazoa; phylum Arthropoda; class Insecta; order Lepidoptera; family Pyralidae; genus Rhodophaea; species Rhodophaea formosa. The sequence goes on from OY720207.1 coordinate 18,776,117, forward strand.
GAAAATGCTATTTCAGCAGGTACATTTGAAGAGAAATTTTTGTTCAGAAGTTTACTGTCTTACTTTAAAGTATTATGGAGGGAAAAAAATGAACCAAGACAGGGAAAGGCAGACCAAGGAGGGTAAATTTGTATGAAATAAAGCAAAAGGCAGGGGTTGTGGCGTATATAGATCAAGAGAATGGCTGAGAACCGAAAGACATGGAGAGTACTCCACCGATAAGAACACAGTTTTTAAATTATAGATAGATTAATATGTCCAAATATTGTGTTTATAGTAGTCTGTTTTAATATTTATTTTATAGCGTCTTGCATATCATATCATACAGTCCATTTAACTCTAGATTGAATGTGTAATGTTCAAATTTGCACAATACATATTCAAGGGATGTGTTCAGTCCAATGTCACACAATCGAGGTCAGTGTACTGTACGAGAGTGAAGCTAACTCAAACTGTACAATAGCCTGACACCTGGTCCGGATGCGTATATGAAAATGTTACTTCAGTAGGTACGTTTGGAGAGAAAATTTTGTTCAGTAGTTTACGATGTCTTTCTTTAAAGTATTATGGAGGGAAAAAATGAGACGAGGAGAGGGAAAGGCAGACAAAAAGAGGGCAAATTTGGATGTAATAAAGCAAAAGGCAGGGGTTGTGGTGTATAAAGATAAAGAGAATGGCTGAGAACCGAAAGACATGGAGAAAACTCTACCGATAAGAACACAGTTTTTAAATTATAGATAGATTACTATTTCCAATTATTGTGTTTATGGTAGTAGTCTATCCTAATATACATTTTATAGCGTCTTGCATATCATATCATACAGTCCATTTAACTCTAGATTGAATGTGTGCAATGTTCAAATTTGCACAATACATATTCAAAGGATGTGCTCAGTCTAATGTCATACAATTGAGGTCAGTGTACTGTGCGAGAGTGAAGCTAACTCAAACTGTACGAGTACAATAGCCTGACACCTGGTCCGGATGCGTATATGAAAATGCTACTTCAGTGGGTTAGAAAATTATGTTCAGCAGTTACCATGTTAAAATATCGCATATATAAGAGTAGTATTAAAATAAAGATTATTTCTTAGCTAAGTTTGGGTTTGTGCATTTTATTTTATAATTATGAATAAATATTTTTCTCTTCACTAGCGTTATGCAGGTTTCCCTTATTTTATTTGGCTTAACACTTTTAATATTATGCAGCTTACATGTTGTCTGCTTACACTGCTTACACTAAGGAATTAGAATGCAATGATTACATTTCATTGCAAATCCTTAGTAACATAAAATCACACTGTGACTTTTTAGTCACAGTGCGAATATCTGTAGAAGACAAAGTGAAAGTTATACGTTAGGTTTTGCATATTTAGAGGAGAGATGAAAATTCAGTAATGAAAAATTATTTGAGAATGGATGTAAGAGCTCATTGATATAAACAAAAAATGTGTAGGCGAAGGTGGAATATCGACCCCAATTTTGATGGTTGACTGTATAAATATAGAAAATAAAAGGCAGGTATGGAAAAATAATACATATTTACTGAACTGATGTAGTATTGTTATATACGCAGCTCGGATGTCAATCTGATACGGGCTGAATGCCCACAGACTGCTTATAACCAATTTAACTGGAGCCTCTATAGAGTGAGAGTATTTCGTTTCAATACAACAGCAATGGTTTTCGTCACAAAAAATTTCGTTTCAATATATTGAAAATGAGAATTATAGTTCCAGGCTGGTTTTGAGAGAAAAGAAAAAACATAGAATATACCAGCTAGGTACTTTTCTCTTACATACAAATATACACAGAGGCCAAAGTCATAATTCTCCTTTTAGCTTCGCCGTAGTCGGGTAAACATCAGAATTCGCAAAGCCGAGGACAAAATATAAAATGATTAAAACAGAAACATATTAATTACATTCCTTATTTACATGTCATGAGCTTTTGAGTATAACAATGGCAAAATCAATATTTGTTTGTACATTATAATTAAATATATGCGTATTTCTGTCACTTAGTCTGCGTATATTAATAAATAGTAATAAATAAAACAGACTGAGCAGCAGACAGCAACTTGTGTCGTGGAATACTATCCTAATCCTAACTAATATTATAAATACGAAAGTGAGTTTGTTTGTTTGTGACGCTTTCACGCCTTATCTACTGAACCGATCATCATGAAATTTTGCATGCACATAGGTTAGGGTACTGTGAAGGACATAAAATATAAATAATGCGGGCGAAGCCGCGGGTAACAGCTAGTATACTATATTTCATAGCTATCTTTTCCCCGTGGCTCCGATTGCGTTAGTGTTGATCCCTCAGGAACAGTACTTTTTTCCGGGATAAAAGGTATATCCTTCTCCTCTCTCCAGACATCATCATCATCATTAGGTCTTTGTTAGTCTCCACTACAGGATCACGACCTCTGTGAACGTTATATCGCGTCAATAAGGCATCGATAGAGTAAACACCGCAGCACTGAATTATCATCATATAGAGTTCGATATTCTGAAAATTGGATCAACAAATTTCGAAAACAAGTATTACACCCGTACTACCAGAGCCATATAATATGAGCCAGAGCAGTAATTGAATTTGGCTTTCACTCTCCATGCTAGCCAAACGGGTCGGAGAGGCCTCTTTGATGTTTTTAAGCTTTGTTTAGCTTGTGTTCCCTAAGTCGCCTTCTACGACATCCACGGAAAGACTTGGAGTGGTCCTATTCTACTCTGCCGCGAAACACACGGTTAAACGTCTCCAGATAACGTGTATATGTAAAATTTCTTGATGATCGATTCAGTAGATAATTGGTGCTGACGCCCACTGAGCCATCGCGTTCCTTTGAAGGCGGATAAATGTTTTACTGTGAATGACAATCGAGTGTGACGTCTTAGAACTGTGGTGATGACACTCCGCTACAACTTGACCTTCGCAACGATGACCTTAAACCAATTGTATCACGGACACGTTCTAGATTGTGACGTCATTTTACGATTGAATACAAGATTGTATGGGTGTAGGGTGATTATTTATGGTTACCTATACCAATATTATAAAAATGAAGAGTTTATTTGGTTGAACGTCTAATCTCAAGAACTCTGTTGGGAATGTCGGGGATAGTTACTTTATTCCTGAGTGACATAGGCTAGGTATGTACCACGGGCGAAGCTGGGGCAACCTGCAAATAAAAAATAAATATTCATATTTTATTTTTATATGGTTACGGCGCTGGATAGGACAAGGTGGAAAACGGAGAGGGAGGCTTTTCCCCAGCTGTGGGACATAAAAAGCTTAAAAAAATTATATAGATAATTATGTGTTACGACATAATTACTCAATTTTCGGTTTATTTATAAATTGCTTACACATTTATTATACAGGCTTCCTAATACAACAGTGTAGGTACAATTTCATAATTATTTATACTATAACACAACACAAAAATAGTAATGAATTCAATCAATGAATAGCTAAACACGTCGGTGTTGTTTGTGACCCGATCGGGGATCGAACCCAGATTCATCGGTATGCAGGCATGTATGTATGTATGTAATTTCTTTATTGTACAAAAACCTTAACACTAAACAAAATAATAACAAAAGAAAAATAAGGCATGCAGGCATAAAATAATGCTATTTATTTTTATAAAAAAACTAAAGTTATTATATTATATCATAACAAATATTTACTATAGACTGTTCTGCATATAAGTTTTGCGTACAGTAAAATTAATATACTTGACACCAGAAGTGAGTTCCTAACGTTATACCGAACAACTCCTGATCTGACTATTTTTCAAAAGCCACGATAGTACAAGTAATTTTAAGTCCTAAATTTTATACCTAAAAAATAGCATGCGGAATGTCTAAAACTTACACGGTTTTGTTATTTAAATCTTATTTTTCTTAAAAAACTCACCGCCATGATGCCGCATTTCAAACCCGTAGCTTCAAGGAAATGGATTTTTAAGTACACTTAAGGGTATTTATCCTCCATAGCGAGGCAAAATACCAAAAAGTTTCCGATATAATTAATTTAAAACACGATAATGAAGAGTGAAGATGAGTTTTTAAAAAGATTTTTTTGCTTTTGCGACCTCGATACTTTTTACAAGCTTTTATTGTTAAAATTCTTTAAAACATGATGAAGTTAAGACGAAAAAAATATATTTGTGAAGCAGTTGAATTGTTGTTTTGCTCTCCGGAAGCAAACTACATTGTACTGAATGTTTCACTAATGTTAGAATTGGAGTATGCAATGGTACCGCATCATCATTCCTGTCAAAAATAGCCATTATTGTACATTTCTTTTACATCACGACACTGAAAAGAACCTAGGTCATAAATTTCGGAGAGATGTGCCTTTCAATCCATAAGCCAAAAGATGAGAGCTGCTGCATTCCATCAGTTTTTCCATTTATTTTTCAGTTTGTTGTGGTAGAGACACCGATGAAATTCACTTTTGCTAGTAGCATAAATGGGCCGGCTCATCCGGGGAAGCACCACACACTCGCTGAAAACCGACGTTTGAGTAGCAGCTTCACCGCTGCTATGTTTCATTCGGTGAGTGAGAGAACCGGAGGCCCATCCCCTCTTCCCTCTGGGAGGGAAAAATAAACGGCCCGCAAAGCTCTTGTCACACCCGTGGCGTTGCAGTTGTCCATGGGCAGCGGTGATCACTTACAATTAGGTGACCCGCTTGCTCGTTTGCCGTCCTATGACATAAAAAAAAGTTCAGCCCTTCAGGCTATGCATGCAATTGCGGTCCATCAGGCATATGAGACTGCTGTCTCTCCAAGCCTTGCGCACACAGGCAACACCCAAAGTCAAGGTCGAATCCCCTGGAGGTCTTTGGTTATTGTTGCCTCAGCTGCAAGAAGTCCACGCCACTTACATTCCACACTTACAGTCCACATCCAGCCATACTCAACACGCTTAGCAGACGGGTTGGAGGGTTTGGTTTGTTTGGTTTGACACTGTTGCTCATCGTAACCGTTTTTACGCGTATGTAGGAAAGGAATTTGTAAGACTGGGGGAACGGGATAGTGGTAATGATGCATATCAATATCATCGTCAGGTCTTTTTAAGTCTCCACTGCAGGAGCACGACCCTCTCTGTACTACCAGAGCAATATATCAAATCCAAATCAAATAAAGGCCAAATCCTCTGACTGCTCTGGCTAATGATGCATATACAGATATTTAAACGAAGTAACGAAAGCTCACTTGAAGCTAGCAACATAGTCCATTCAAAAAATATTATGTCTGTGCAACCTAAATAGAATAACCATATCCCAGCTGCTTTTGCAGTTGTTAAATATAATTAGCTCATAAGCCACCCCATTTCCCTCACAAAGGCTGAACCTTTGTTTTAGTAAAACATTCATGAAGGATTCAACACAAAGGACTTACGATGCATACAGATTTGCGTGAAATCCTAATTATAAATGCGAAAGCAAGTTTGTATTGTTGTTTATGCTTTCACGCATTAACTACTGAACTAATCGTCACATAATTCGGCAGTTTACGTGGTGCAGTAGTTAATATGCCAGCCTGCGACGCGAGGTTCGATCCTCGGCTTTTAAACAAGAGGATTGACCTGATCTTATCCCGGTCAGGTCAAGATGGAAAACGATTTTATATTATTTAAACTAGCTGTTACCCGTTGCTTTGTCCGCGTGATATATAGCCTATGTCCTTCTCATAACCCTAACCTATGTATATGCAAAATTTCATGATGATCGCATCAGTAGGTAGGGCGTGAAAGCGTAATAAACAAACAAACAATCTCACTTTCGCATTTATAATATTAGTTAGGATAATTAGGATAGTATCCCACGAATCAAGTTCACAACCTTTTGTAGGGTAAGCTAAATGTTGGTAATCCCGACAAATAGCACGTGAGTTGTTATATATTAGGTCGGAGAAAAAGTAATTTCGTATTTTTATGTGTAAAGTTGTAATCAAATATCTTTGGTAATGTTGAATGTATCTGGCTGAATTACTGAAAGGTACAATTTTCAAGAATTATATAGAAATGTACAAAATATTTTCCCTTAATTTTTTACCGTTTTTTTGTTTATTAAAAATGTATCAGATGGACGAAAAAAAATAAGCTTTTTAAAAAGTTTATTAAAAAATAAAGAAATTAATTATGTAAATACGCAGAAAGTGAATTTTGGTATTAATGAACATACCGCAGTCCCAGTAAGAATAGCACAAAGTTGGTTTAAGCGTTTTGTGTCTGAGAATTTTGATGTCAAAGTTACACCTCTTTTGTATGGACGGATAAAATCTTCATACAAAATACGAAATTACTTTCTCCCCGACCTATTATAATAAGCTAAATGTGTGTGATTTGTCCTAATATATATGTTTATGTCAATTAGTACAATGTTATCTTCCATAGACTAGACAAATCACAGATTTATACGAAATACATATTTATCAAATATCTGTTTTCTCGACATTTCTGGACTTTAGGAACTTTATATTTAAAATATGGTAACGTACGAGTAACTTGTACACAGTAACATGAAAACAGCGAAGCGTGAAAGCGCTTTGTCGTGGTTAATAACTAAAACACCTTTATCTTACTATGGCAAAGCCTACAGGATATTATTTAACAAAAGATTACATTTTAAGCGTCTTATTATACATATAAACCTTTCTCTTAAATGACTCTATCTATTGAAAATAAAAAACACATTATAAATTAGCTGTGTAGTTTTTTAAGTTATAAGCTTATATAGGAACAGACAAACAGTGGGAAGCGACTTTGTTTTATACAAACTATATATTATTTAATACTAGCTGTTACCCGCGGCTTCGCCCGCGTCATATATAGCCTTTGTCCTTCTAAGTCCCCTTACCTATGTATATGCAAAATTTCATGATGATTGGTTCAGTAGATACGGCGTGAAAGCGTAACAAACAAACAAACAAACTCACTTTCGCATTTATAATGATAGTTAGGATTTGGATAGTTAAGATTAGGATAGGATTTAAACATGATAATAAAATGATTTTTTTTCTCACTATAATCACAGCCTTAAGATAAGCGAGCAACTTGGGATCCGCAATCCACGTCCGCATCTGCTTACGTCACTTATGTCTGGAAACTTAGCTGCAATTCCTGCAGCCACGATGCCGTGATTTATATTATTTATAGGGTTCAGTACCAAATTTCCAGCTACCGTTTCAATTTTATTTTTATAAGAGTTTGTATTACTGGCAATGTATGTATGTTAAAGTGGTTTAAAATTTCATCATGATAGTTTACAAACAATGTAATAGTTGGTATGAATTGTCTTAATATCCTATATCCCCCTAAAGTAGAAGAAAGTTTTTCCATCGCATTCTATCCTGGGCAAAAAGATTTATACTTTTAACTAATAAATACTTTCGATTTGTTAAAGAAACATTAAGTAAAGTTATTTTAAAAGTTATTTTTTTAATAATATTAAAATAGCTTTTAAAAGTTGAAGCGCATAGCTGACAAAAATATTCTCATATCAGGCATAATAAAAGCTAACTATGTGATATAAATTAATATAAAATTTATCTCAAAAAGATTTTTGGTGAAGAGAGTTTTTTTTACAAATGCACGTAAATTTTGATAGGTCCTTACAAAGCACAAACGAAAAAAAATTTTGCAAGTTTTCCATTACATAATGAAACAAAAAATGTTAAAATCTCATTAATTTATGAAAATAATTACGTTTAATACTTGCTTAATTACACAGCGAATGTTTTCCTTCAATTAATTGATAGTGCTTCAGTAAAACTAAATCAATGCTTCACATCCCACACTATGTAACTTTAGTAGTTAAGTTAAATAAACTCTCGGAAACCTTAGCTCACATATTTGAATTAATAGAGCTATTTCTCTATCTCATATAACATTCATATTATATATTCTGAATAGATAATCATTATCGTAAAGTTTTATTTACTAAACAGTCTAATGTAATATCGTTATTATTCACCTACCATGTTGGTTTGGGAGACAATAAGAGACTTTTCTAGATAATAAACAGTTTATCGCATAATAAATAATGTCATAATATGGCTCATGAAACACCGATTTAATTCATTATCGGATTTAGCACAAGTTCTTTTTGTTCAATACATTTTTTTATTTGTTAGTTTGTATGCGAAATTTCATAATCAAAAGAAAAAGACGATGAAATGCGGAAGTAAATACCTTAAAAGCGTAAGTAATATTAGGGCTAATGCATGTTAAACTAGCCAAGGTGTGATCCCCATTGGGATTGGTGACTGCAAGTGGCACAACGATTTCTTGAGTTCCTTTGTGCTTTGGAAGGCACGTTAGCTGTTGGTCCCGCCTGTCGTCGTCAATAGAAGTCATAAAACTTTTTCAGATACCTTTACATACTCCAGTATTGGCAACTTCATCATCACCATCATTTCAGTCGCACGAATTCCACTTTTTAACATAGCCGCCTGCATCCAGCGTTTTCCTGTGACCTTGGTCAAGTCTTCCGACCACCTGGTGGGTGAATGTGCGACGCTACGCTTGCCAGTACATGGTCGAACCCGTCTGGCCAGCCTGGAGAGTGTAGGCCAAATCCTCCGACTGCTCTGGGCTAATATATGGCTCCGGTAGCGGTGGTAGCAGTGAGGGTCATGCTCCTGCAGTGGAGACTGTAAAAGACCTGATGATGATGATGATGATGACATACGTTCAACACTCTTAACTTTTAATCCTACTTCCGCCACGCTAAGGACGAAATATCCGCGTTGAGAAATTAAATCTTCTTCGTGACCGCTAAAACGCTTTGTAATGCTTTTGCAAGAAATTTTGTACCTGGCAGTACCTTTTTTGATGCTCATTATTTATAGTAATACTAGTTGTTACCCAAACAAAAACCAAAACATCTACTCACTTCACCCAAGCGGCTACCTAACCTGTCCACACATCCGCCCGCTAAAAGCGCAATATCCGTGCTGACAAATTAAATCTATCGTGCGACCACTAAACACTTAGTAACTGCTGCCAAGACCAATATATTTGTATCATATAGTATATGTTTACGTAAAGTGCCCTTCTAACCAACTATGGATTTCTTACACAATAATTTGAAAATCAAAATATATTAAATAAACAAAAACAATCCTAATCCTAACTAATGTTATAATGCGCTTTCACGCCGTATATACTGAACCGATCATCATGAAATTTTGTATACACATTGATTAGGGTACTGAGAAGGACATAGGCTATATATCATGTGGTTGAAGTCGCGGGTTACAGCTAGCAAACTATAATATTAAAGTATCTACTCACTGCACCCATGCGGCTACCTAACCTGTCCACACATCCGCCCGCTAAAAGCGCAATATCCGTGCTGACAAATTAAATCTATCGTGCGACCACTAAACACTTAGTAACTGCTGCCAAGACCAATATATTTGTATCTTATAGTATACTTTACGTATAGTGCCCTTCTAACCAACTATGGATTTCTTACACAATAATTTTTAATATCAAAATATATTAAATAAACAAAAACAATCATAATCCTAACTAATGTTATAAATGCGCTTTCACGCCGTATCTACTGAACCGATCATCATGAAATTTTGTATACACATTGATTAGGGTACTGAGAAGGATATAGGCTATATATCACGTGGGTGAAGCCGCGGGTTGCAGCTAGTAAACTATAATATTAAAGTATCTACTCACTGCACCCATGCGGCTACCTAACCTGTCCACACATCCGCCCGCTAAATGCGCAATATCCGTGCCGACAAATTAAATCTATCGTGCGACCACTAAACACTTAGTAACTGCTGCCAAGAGCAATATATTTGTATCTTATAGTATACTTTACGTATAGTGCCCTTCTAACCAACTATGGATTTCTTACACAATAATTTGAAAATCAAAATATATTAAATAAACAAAAACAATCCTAATCCTAACTAATGTTATAATGCGCTTTCACGCCGTATATACTGAACCGATCATCATGAAATTTTGCATTACCATTGATTAGGGTACTGAGAAAGACATAGGCTATATATCACGTGGGTGAAGCCGCGGGTTACAGCTAGTAAACTAGAATATTAAAGTACTAACTCACTTTACCCAAGCGGCTACCTTACCTGTCCACACATCCGCCCGCTAAAAGCGCAATATCCGTGCTGACAAATTAAATCTATCGTGCGACCACTAAACACTTAGTAACTGCTGCCAAGACCAATATATTTGTATCATATAGTATACGTTTACGTAAAGTGCCCTTCTAACCAACTATGGATTTCTTACACAATAATTTGAAAATCAAAATATATTAAATAAACAAAAACAATCCTAATCCTAACTAATGTTATAAATGCGCCTTCACGCCGTTTCTACTGAACCGATCATCATGAAATTTTGTATACACATTTATTAGGGTACTGAGAAGGACATAGGCTATATATCACGTGGGTGAAGCCGCGGGTTACATCTAGTAAACTAGAATATTAAAGTACCTACTCACTTTACCCAAGCGGTTACCTTACCTGTCCACACATCCGCCCGCTATATGCGCAATATCCGTGCTACACTAAACACTTAGTAATGCTACCAAAAGCAATAAATAAATAAATAAATACGGACAAATCACACAGATTGAGCTAGCCCCAAAGTAAGTTCTAATGAAAGACTTGTGTTATGGGATACTAACTCAACGATACTAAATTTTATAACAAATACTTATATAGATAAAAATCCAAGACCCAGGTCAATCTGAAAAAGATCGTTTTCCATCTTGACCTGACCGGGGATCGAACCCGGGACCATCCGTGTCGCAGGCAGGCGTGATGACCGCTGCGCCACGGAGCTCGTCAATATATTTGTATCTTAAAGTATACGTATAGTGCCCTTCTAACCAACTATGGATTTCTTTTAAATTATTTTAAATATCAAAATACAAAACAAGATAGGTATACAAAACTAACAAAGAAACATACTTAAAAGAAGTTTTAAAACTTACTAAACTAGAAGTCTTAAATGGTCTGTCCGTGCAGCATGATGCCAAAAACGCTGGCTGCGCATCCTCGCTGGATCGCTATACTTATGTGCTGCGCCTGCGCAAAAAGGTTGCCAGTCAATAGCGGTGACAAAGAGCCGTAGAGAGATCTCTTTTAAAACACCTCTTATGTACTCCAGGACCCCATAAAATAAAAAATAAAAATGCTTTATTTTCTGTAACAAAAGTGATTTTATAGCTACAGGTGTTGGAGTCTATTTGTAGTTTTAGTATATTTGTGAGTGTGTGTATGTATGGGGGGGGGGGGGGATAGGGTGTATCAACATTCAAATCAATATGTTTATCCATATTGATTTGAATGCTGATGTCTTAGGTTTTTTATTATACATTACACAAGTGTATTTAATATATTGTATTGTACTGTATGATGTACAATTTGCGTATACTTAAAATATTACTTATTGGATAAAGTGATTCTGTAGGGAAACGACGTTTTTTAAAAAACATTACTTTTAGTAAACCTCTTTGCCATGGTCCAAATATTTCTACCCCTTACAGTACAAAACTGCCCACTAAAAGATAGAAAATTGTATTTTGATCAAAAACTGGTATGCTTATAAACACAAACAACTATTAATACGTGATCAACTATATTCAAATCGCAAATAAAATTGTCAAACGACTTACGTAGGAATTTAATTTTGTTTGAAGCGGCCTAATTTTTTTAAGTAGTGTTCTGATGATACTAGTATTAAAAACGTTATTTGACCCAATTGATCAGACCTAGATACACCATTACAGCTTCCTATACCATCCTTTTTCGACAACGTAGTAAATTTAATCATACAGGTATGTATAAGCTATCTAATACACTTACGACAACGTTTGCCGAGCAAGGTGTATCCGCTCTGACGAATTCAATCTAGCGAACGCTAGAGCACTTTATAATTGCTGTCACGTGACATAAATTTGTGGAGAAGGTAGAGGCTACATGAACATAATAGTTTTGTTTGAACACTATAATCTAGTTTTGGAACACGGGTTTTTTTTGGTATTTTCCTAGGTTGTAGTCGGTAACATTTTATAATTTATTCAGCCAAGTCCGAGTCGGACTTGCGCCCGAAGGGTTTTCGTTTTACTCGCTATATTGTATAGATAGTGAATATTGTCAATCATGCAGGTATATAAAGGCTATACAATACACTTAGGACAACGTTTGCCGAGCAAGGTGTATCCGCTCTGACTAATTCAATCTAGCGAACGCTAGAGCACTTTATAATTGCTGTCACGTCACATAAATTGTTGCGAAGGTATGAACATTAGTTTTGATTTGGTTTTAAACGGGTTTCTCTGATATCTTCATAGGTTGTAGTCCACAGCATTGTTTATAAAGGAGGTTATCTGTACTTCGCTTTGGAAGCGGCCCAAACAGAGCCTTAGGTAAATTATTGACGTCTAAAATTTACAAACACATATGCCAATTAATAGTAAGTGTTCAAAGAAACTTATACTAAATAAACGATTGAATTTTGCATCTTGTTGTACTACGCTCTAATACACTTACGATAACGTTTGTCGAGCAAGGTGTATCCGCTCTAACGAATTCAATCTAGCGAACGCTAGAACACCTTTATAATTGCTGTCACGTGACACAAATTGTAGAGAAGGTAGTCTGCATGAACATTATAGTTTTATTTTGGTTTTACATGGGTTTCTTTGATATCTTCATAGATTGAATATTATCATACAAGTATGTCATCATTATTATCAATATCAGGTCTTTTATTTTAGTCTCTATTGCAGGAGGGAGCACTACCCTCTCTGTACTAGCAGAGTTTATTAGCCAGAGTAGTCAGAATATTTATCATACATTATCCACGCTGGCCAGACGGATTTGAAAGGTCTCTTTGATGTTAAGCTTTACTTAGCGCGTGATTCCTTAGTTGCCTTGTAGGACATCCGCGGGAAGACTTGAGTAGTCCTTTTTTACTCTGCCGGGAACCACACGGCCTTAGTCTCGTATGTATAGGCTATCTAATACACGTACGACAATGTTGGCCGAGCAAGGTGTATCCGCTCTGACGAATTCAATCTAGCGAACGCTAGAGCACTTTATAATTACTGTCACGTGACATAAATTGTAGAGAGACTACATGAACATTATAGTTTAGATAGAATACTACAATTTAGTTTTCGTTTTACATGGATTTTTCTGAAATCTTCGCAGGTAGTCAGTATTTTTGTCAAGAAATGTGGTCAAGGGGATATATCAGATTCCTTTAGACAGCGTGACAAATCTGACACCAGTGTTGTCCGCTTACACACAGGAAAAATACAATGCAGTTTAGTCATACATAAACGGCAATGTATATGAAAATGTCGGTTTTTGTGACCTTAAATACGACCTTAAATCGCTAAGACGAAGGGTTTAGAAGTAGCTTTTAAGTTCAAAGATGTAATAAAGGCCAAGTCGCTAACCTGTTGCTCTGGAGTTTTACGGCTACTGATAAATGTGTGGTTGTTCATCTCTCACATGGGTTTTTTACAGAATGTGTATAATAAGTCACAATAATCCTAATCCTAACTAATATTATAATGTGAAAGTGAGTTTGTTTGTTACGCTTTCATGCCCTATCTACTGAAGCGATCTTCATTAAATTTTGCATACACGTAGTTAGGGTTCTGAGAAGGACATAGGCCATAAAGTACGCGGGCAAAGCCGCAGGTAACAGCTTGTAACAAATAAAAGTAAGAAGTATATGTATAATAATAAGGAAAACCCTTAAGTACGTGTCTTTTTGTAGTTTAATGTTTTTTGGTAGTACGGAGAGTGTGTGATTTTTACTCGCACTTAGTCGGTTTTAATTTGTTGAATATAAAAATCACCAAAAACACTTTGTTATTCTAAGTGCTTTTACCAAAAAATATACGAAACACCAACCAAAGTTTGAAATTTTAATACCTCTAGCCGTTTCAGTCAAGACTGTATTTCTAATTGCATTCAAAGACCAAATGTTGTAAAGTTTACCAAGTCGTAGCGAGCAAATAAATGCGCTTATTTTAAGCAAAAGCAATCACTTTAATTGCCCTAAATAATGTAGGAATAAATAAAAAAAAATATAATTTTTTTTTAATTTTTTCTTAGGCGTATCTTTAGGGATTAGTGCTACAAACAATGCTTTCATCATCATCAGGTCTTTTTATTAGTCTCCACTGCTGAAGCACGACCCAATGCTTTAGAATCTTTTTTAACAAAACAATTAAAGATTGTACGCCTTGTGAGCGTTATCATTTAGCACAGTTCTTAGTTATTGCTAAGTTTAATGAATAAATAATCGCAGTAGGTCTCTTATTGATAATAATCGTAATCTATGCTCAAACACAAAGTAGGTTGATATACTTCATATACATCTAATTGATTTTCGCCAATGGTTTTCAATCTTATTAATTTCTTGAAACACTGGATTATCGACCTGCTTGAAAATTAATAGCATGGAACTGCGACTGAGCAAACGTGTCATCTCATACAAGAGGCGACAAAATTATTTCGAATAATAGAGCTGTAAGAGCAATGTTACTCTTTGCGCTGATTAAAAAAAAATTGCTATTTACCCGACCATGATTTTATACAGTAAAATAACATCAATTGACAGTTCTTAGGAGTACCCAAAGGGTAAATGAAAGGGACCCTATTCACGAGACCTCGATGTCCAACTGTCTGTCTGTCACTGTAGTAAAGAACAGTTGCAGTAACACTGTAGTCACTGGTAGTCTAAAAAGTATAAATACATAGATATAACTGTGTTAATTTCTAACATTTAGATTTTAGTGTAATTTTAATACATGGTCAATTTTTTATTGCCGTAGACTGTAAAAGTCCCACAATTCCACTATTCATTTCAATTTTTTTTTTTAATTCAAATGTTTATTTGATATAGGTCGCTCAGAACACTTATTAATTGTCATTGTCATTATGGAGTTAGTTTGATTAAATAATCCGTGAGTCTTGTCTTCCTATTTTTCTTCAATGTATAAGAAAATAAACTTCGATATACTAGCACAAAACTTACACATTTTCAATTCAAGATTTAATAGTATCGGTTATTTGAGTTAACGTGTGTACCCTAGACCACATCGTTGCTTTCCATCAGGTAGAGGTCAAACATTCTCATTTGTATTAAAAAATTGCAATATTGGAATGCACTAACTCGCCATTATTATATTACATACTCAAAGTTAATTCACAAGAACATAAACGACTCACGCTACAAATGTTTCTATCAAACCAAACGAGCTTAAGCAAATGACACGCAATCTGTGACAGAAACGAAGAATTATGCAAAAAAATTCATCAAACTGAATATATTAGCCAAAAGAGTTACCTTTTGCTGCCGCAAAACGGCCCCACCACGACATGCACGAGTCTATTCCTCATTGGGCTTAACCCTTTTTTGATCCAAAAAAATACCTAATAATATATATTATTAATATTATAGGTATCTAATAATAAATTAAGTAAAAGAATTACTTTTTGCTGCTGCAAAACGTGGAGATACTCGAAGTATTACATGCACTTTTTTATTTATACTCTCCGATGTAGCTATTCTTACAAATTCACATTATCTTTATTTAAAAAAAAAAAATAACTGTAAGTTTTTTTAGAATACCAACTAATATTATAAATGCGATAGTGAGTTTGTATATTTGTTTTTTTGTTTATTACCTCTTCACGCTTTATGTAATCTTCTTGAAATTGCAAATTTATAAGGAAAAATTATGAGCAAAGCCGCGGGTAAAAACTAGTAAGTAAATAATATTAAATTGTCAAACATTTTTATTCTTTGATTATTTTCATCTGTCTTTGTTTTCGTACTCATTCTTGGCTGTGTAATGCTTTTAAAGATCAGGGTCAACACTTTAACGATTGATAGCACTCACTATCTAATAGAAATTTTTATATACCTATAAACAAAATTCTCTACATCTCGCAATCCTGTACCTATAATTTGACCATTTTCGCGTATAATCTCACCATTTCTTTGACAAAAACTAAGTGTGTCGATCTAGGAATATGTCAATTCTGTACCAAACCGTTGTCAGCGCGTGATAAATGGAGGCACCAGTTAATCCTTTCAGCTTACAAAATTCTCTTAGGGGTAGCCAAAAATTTGCTTTTAACTACACCATCTCTTTCTAACTAATGCGTTGCGTATCTTCTATCGCATGTGCTGCTACTTGGGGATTTGTACTTACTTGATAATTACGTGGGATTTTAGATTAAGTAATATGAACAACCACTGCGCTGTAAATTTCATAATTATGACGTTCGGAGTTATATTTTTGTCTGTCTGTAACTTTTGTATTTTCAAAAGGAGAGAAGCGTTTTTAGAATTAAAATTGAATAAACATTAAAACAAGTTGGTGAATGCCAGCTTTTTATTTGATGACTTTTATTCATCTAATCAGTTATATGGTCCGAGAAAATGGAATACTGTTGCCATTATGATAAGCGTAAAAAAAATCCTCAAATTAGTATCTTAAAGCAATTATATCTTCTATGGCTTCTTTCAAGAATATTTTGGTCTAGGTATCATCATTAATCTAGATGAGTAGCAGAATTTTTTTTAAGGACATTAATTACCTAAGTATTTTGAGCGTAATTGTCCCCTTATTTTAGTTTCTCTAGCTAGATCAACATCGTTAAAATATTAGAAAAACATTTTTCTCCCTTGTTTTTCTCTCTTGGATACGAAAGCAACAATTACTAGTTGTACCTGTGACTTCATACTCGGATGTGCTAAACATAAGATTAAAAATTGGTAATAAAGGACCCCTTTTACTAAATTTCACTATTTAACCAGCTATAAAGGGAATACATTTGATTGTTTGTTTATTTGCATTGAATAGGCTCCGAAACGACACAACCGATTTTCAAAATTCTTTCACTTATAGAAAACTAATTTATCTGCGGCTGACTTAGGTGACATCCCAACTAATATTATAAATACGAAAGTGAGTTTGTTTGTTTGTTTTTTACGCTTTCACGCCGAATCCACTGAACCGATTATCATGAAATTTTGCATACACATAGGTTAGGGTACCGAAAAGGACATAATTTACGCGGTACACGGTATATTACGGCGGTCAAGTTGCATTAAAATTGCTAGTACTCAATAAATCTTTGTAATACCTATAACGTTTAACTTCATTATAATACACCCTTAACTTGCATCCTTACAAAACCTTACAGAGGGTTGGACGTTTCGTCTGCTAGTTCATTTATATTCTCCTTTTTGGGTCAGGGTGTCGGAAGGTCGCGGCTATCCATCATTGTCTGTGCGACTTATTGCCTGTTACAAGTCAGTTTCTACCTATAGTGAATTCATAATGTCAAATGCTTCCAAGTTTCAATTTCAATCCTTAATTTCTTATTTATTTGCACATTATGAGTAACAATCAAAGGTTTTAATTCTTATATAGGTACAAACACATTAGCCTTTTCAGGCCTGCAAAATTCATCGTCATCAGGTCTTTATTTTTGTCTTCTTTGCAGAAGCACAACCCTCTTTGTACTACCAGAACCCTATATAAGCTAGAGCACTCAAAGGATTTTGTCTACACTTGTTACGCTGTCCAGATGGGTTGGAGAGGTCTCTTTGATGTTTATAAGCTTTGTTTAGCTTGTGTTTCCTAAGTCGCCTTCTACGACATCCATGCGAAGACTTGAAATGGTCCTATTCTACTCTGCAGGGAACCACACAGCCAAGTTTATATTTTTTCTCATTTTTGGGTTAAGGTGTCGGAAGGTCGCAGCTATCCATCATTGTCTGAGCGACTTATTGCCTGTTACAAGTCAGCATCTACTTACCCATAGTGAATCCATTAAGATGTCAAATGTTTTCAATTTCACTTTCATTTCCTTACTTGCACAACGTGGTTAACAAAAATAGGTGTAAAATAATATGTTAAACAGGTCACTCACGTATAAAGTCAGCTACAGGCCGACATGTTTGCCTATACATTGTTAGTCAGAAAAACTACTGTTAAAATTTTGGTATGACCCTTCTCTTTTGAACTGCTCCAGAGTTTTTTTATTACTTACATACTTTTGATAATCTGTTATTAGGTTTGCTATAACACCCTCCTCTTGCATCTTTCCAAAAGCTGACAGGGTGTTGGACGTTTTTTCTGCAAGTTCATTTATATTCTCCTTTTGGGTCAGGGTGTCGGAAGGTCGCGGCTATCCATCATTGTCTGAGCGACTTATTGCCTGTTACAAGTCAGTATCTACTTACCCATAGTGAATCCATTACGTTAAACGTTTTCAAGTTTCAATTGTTTATGGTCTAATAATGGTTGACAATCAAAGGTGTTAATTTTTAAATAGGTACTAACTCATTATCCTTATTCAGGCATGAAAAATTAACCGACAATAAAGTCATGATAGAAAGTCATATGAGATAGTACCCGATAGATCTTTTCGAATACAGCGAGCAAGCGAGGACACCGTTTCATCCATTATAAAACAAATAGATGACAAAAAAAGTCCAGGGTATGATGGTATTAGAGCGAAAGATATTAAGATCATGTCAGATCATTTAGTGCCTGTGATAACGCATCTCATTAATCGCTGTATTGAAACATCGGTCTATCCGGACCTACTCAAAATAGGCGTAATAAGACCCATTTATAAATTTGGGAAACATAATGAGTATATTAACTATCGAACTATTACGATACTATCCTGCTTAGATAAAATAATAGAAAGATTTTTTGGCAATCAACTAAGTAAATACCTACAAACTAACAACATTATAAGTAAAAATCAATTTGGCTTCCAAAAACACAAAAGCACGAGACAACTGTTAAGTAAATTTACCGATGAAATAAACGAGTACCTCAATAAAAAAATGCATGTACTTGCTCTTTTTATTGATTTTAGCAAAGCGTTTGATATGCTGGATTATGTCACGCTTTACAACAAACTAGAACAGAATGGCATACATGGACCATTCCTAAATTTGCTAAAAAGCTATCACAGTAATAGGTACACGTCTGTTAAAGTCTAAGTACAAAGATTTTGACCAAGAAGGGCACAGCCCAGGGTTCCATAATCGGTCCTACCGAGTACCTCCTTTACGTCAATGATATGTGCAACATCATTAGGGCAGGATCCGTGTACCAATTCGCAGACGATACGTGTCTCCTGGTAGCTAGTAACAATATATCAGAAGCTGAACAACAGCTACAGCAAAATTTCACAAACATGTGCAAATGGGCACATGATCTGGGATAAAAAAACTAAAATAGTTCATATACGCTCATCACATAATATAACATCAGCCGTACCAGTTATTAGAGCACACGAGCATGCCTGCTTGCATTCAAACAATCTGAGCACACTTACATGTAGCTCGCCTACAGCTACATGCCAGTGTCCAGTTCTGGAAGTAGTAGACCAGCATAAGTATATTGGTCTTATGATCGATAATCGATTTTGCTGGGGTCCCCATAAAGAAAATGTGTGTAATACTTTAAGGTCTATTGTCAGTAAACTGTATGTATTAAAATATAAATTACCGTTTAAGATTCTAAGATTAATGTACATGGCCCTAGCCGATTCAGTGATAGGTTATGGTTTGAGTAGCTACGGCAGAACATACCCAACATATATAGAGTGTATATATAAATTACAAGTAAAAATGCGTAAAATTATTACACCTAAATATATACAAAAAAAATTAAAGACAATGACAAAGAATTATTCCAATATTGTAAAGTGATGAATGTGTATGATAAAATCAAATACCAGATTTTAACTGAATCGCATAATTTGGACTGCTTAGCAGAAAATAAACGGCCTACATATTTAAGAGCACTTTCATACCCTAATAAGTTTAATGTACCTAAATATAATAATTTATATGGGACAAGACTTACCAGTTACCTTATACCTAAGTATTTGAACGAGCTTCCCACGAATTTACAAAATATGTACAACGAAAATTTCAAAAAATTTGTAAGATTGTTAAAGCAGTATTACTTACCTTACTATAGCGACTCACCGAAACCCAGATAAACCCTGCGAGGTTTTCGTGGTTCGGTAGCAATAAGTGTACCGGTATTTTTTAAGAATTTTTGAATAAATGATTTAAAAAAAATGTGTTCCATTAAAATCTCCGTGGCGCAGGGGTCAACACGCCGCCAGCGGGTGGTCCCGGGTTCGACCCCTGGTCAGGTTAACATGGAAATTACACTTTTTCAGACTGGCCTTGAGTTTTGGATGTTCGTCTAAATAAGTATATATAGTAAATATTGTATCGTTGAATTAGTATGATATGAAACAATTTAATAACTTGCTGAGGGGCTATAGCTCAATCTGTGTGATTTGTCCCTATCTTCGAGCAACACGGCGTCCGTATGGGACGAAGGGAGTGGGCAAAGCGACAATTTACTATTACAATTTTTCTGGCGTTTTTTGCGGGGGGAAATGTGCACACAAGTTTAGTTCCGCACACCTACATACAAAACTTAAACTGTCACTTGATAGTAATTATGACATTGCCATAAAAATGACATAAAAAAGAAACAATCATTTGTGTACAGATGTCTACTAACACATAGACATGCATATGCCTAATTTGGCTTGTAGCTTGACAGAGGGGAACGCAGCGTATGGCTACTCCCTTCCGGTACGGAAGCCCGTGTTGCTCGAAGGTCCTATGTATTTTCTTGCAAATCTGCTGTTAAAGTTTTGTATAACACCCTCCTCTTGCATCTTTCCAAAAGCTGACAGGGGATTGGGTTTTCCTTTATATTCCGCTTTTTGAGTTAGGCCGCCATTAAGTCAGGATTATCCATCATTGTCTGCATGACGTATTACCTGTTAGTAATGGTTGAAGTTACTGTCTACCAAAGAGAATTAAAACTGACTAGATCACTTTGGTAATCTTATATTTTTATTTTTAATTAAATACGTAACTGAAACATTTTACCTATACTTAACTAAATGATATGGAAATTAACAATTAAAAAAAAAACAAAAACTCTTACACTTCTTTATTTAATCCTATATTTTTTTTTGTAAAGCCATCGTGTATCTATTAGAATGATATGTATTATAAATTGGTTCAGTATACCTAGCACTAGTATAAAGTAGAATATTTAGGTACTAGAAAAACAAAAACAAAAATTTTATAGTATCTTTAGGTAAAAATTTCTATATTATCATCATCAGGTTTTTTAGCCTCCCATTGCAGGAGCACGACCCTCTCTGTACTACCAGAGCCGTTTTAGCCATGGCAGACATTTGGCCTACACTCTCCACGTTCGTCAGGCGGGTTGGAGAGGTATCTTTGATGTTTATAAGCTTTGTTTAGCTTGTGTTCCCTAAGTCGCCTTGTTCGACATCCACGGGAAGACTTGGAGGGGTTCTATTCTACTCTGCCGGGAAACAAAAGGCCGGAGGAATTACACCGCAAAAAAAATTCTACACAGTTATACATATAATTAAGTAGTCTTACACAGTAGTAGTACAAAAGTTTAATATAATTATAATTGCCAAAATAAATAATCTACAACGTAAAAATTAATAATATGCTACAAATAGTACCGGTCTAGTAAATAATAAGCTGTTAGTTCGCTCTCACTTATCTACTGCAATAATTTACTCTGTTATGTTCCACCCACAACAACTCCGTACTGGTATGTTTTATTACACACATGCCCGTCACCATTCGTCTACCCTCAAGCAATTAGGCCACTGAATTTATTACTCTGTGTATATGATACGAGCAAGTACAAGAATGTGCAAAATATGTGTGTAATAGCCTCCGAGGAAAATAATTTCGAATAATAGCTGTATTTTTTCACGTTGTACGACAGTTTAGGTTGCTATGGGGATTACTGTTTTTTTGGAAAAATAACTTAATAGTCTTTGTGATATACGAGTAATATAAGAATGTAATTTCGAGGGGTCGGAGTTCAACTCCTAAAAATCGCAGATACAAATATTACCTATATTAAAAATAAACGACGAAAGAAAGACTAATTAAACTTTATTTCAGGTCTTAAATGAAATAAGGCCAATTGTGAATTAATGGAGAATGCAACTTATAATGACTGCCTTCACTGCAAAGAACACAGAGAGCTTTGTCAGAAAAGCTTTCGTTTAAACTTGAATGCACCTTTATAGTGTTTCAACAGCAGACTCTTCGAACAACGTACTGTTTTTTTAAGATATTGTACTGTTCAAAAATAAACAGAGAATGATAGTTCTTTTAAGAGTGATCCGTTTGCCGAGTTCATTGTAGGAGGATGCATGCACCTCCTTTGTCCCTCTTGTTAGCGACGTACTTAAAAATTAAATAACAATAAAGACATTTATTACACGTAGGTTCTTTATTATCCCTTCTACTAGTTATAAGAAAGATCAATAAGTAAATGTAAATCCATCTAGAATAAGATAGACTATAAGAGGCTGTCCCTGGTTCAGGTTGCATCGCTGCTGCTATCGCCCCCTCGCCGTTTTCGCCGACCGATAGCAGCTACCCGCTACCTGTCGCCCGCCTATGAAAAGGCAGAATAGGACGCCGTGTTGTTACACTTCTTCTGATTCTTTAAAGACCATCGGTTTTTAAATCCTCAAAAGTATCTAAATGAGTCTTCAAATTTAAAGCACTCATTATTTTTACTGTTAAATTAATTAAAAAAAGAAACATACGGCCAGCCACTCAAATGATGCCAACACCTCTAGGAAAAACTAAAAAATGATGGTGATGATTGAAGTCCTCATAGCAAGGCGTTGTGCGTAAATATGAATTGAAAATAAAAATGGTGATAAACGATCATCAATAATACAAGGAGTTTATCATGTCACCCATTGCTTGTATTTTTTTTTACTGTTTGCGTGAGAGAAAAATTAGCTAGCTTAGGTTTAAACAATGTTTTACGAGTTTTAGATCCAGCATTGAAGACTCTCCTGACAGTTTAACCTAACATTATAACCATATAGTTAACGATTTCTGCTATTACTTTAAGCGCAAGAGAAAAATATTTGGTACTTTCTATGTTTTATCTGAGCCCAAGTCACTATGAAAGAGCCAACATTATAACGCTATTTTGCAATTTATAGTATAACTAGCCGTCACCCGCGGCTTTGTCCACGTGATATATAGTCGATGTCCTTTTCAGTACCCTAAGATATTACGTGTATTCAACATTTCATGATGATTGGTTCAGTAGATTAAAAAAAAGTGAAAGCGTAACAATATTATGTTTTCTAATGTTTTCGCGATAAAAACCGTATTAAAATAATTTTATTTAAATGCGTAACAATATAAGTTGGGACAAGAACCAACAACTTTATTTGACCTGACCGCGAATTACTGCAAATCGATACGTCTAAAAATAACCTGCCATCTTCCCGCCATTTATACTGATGACGGTGGTGTCGAGAAAATTGACAGCTGTATCAAAAAATCGCGTGTCTGTACTTTCTATCACTAGGGTTATAATATTCTCTTTCATCATAAAATATAAGATCAAACGAACTTACCAAGTGAAGTTCGATCGATATTATATGAGTACGCTTCATTCGAAGATATAATATACACATGTAGTCCTTTTTACCTACTGGCAACACTTCGCACGTTTAGATTAAAAAATAAAGTAAATCAATTGATCCCCACTCCCTCCACTTAGGGGCAGACGTCGCTGCGACTCGTCATTCTTTAGAGAAGAGAAACAAAATTTTGCTAAGGGTTTAGGGCGGGTAGGGTGGTTATATCTTCGAATGAAGCGTACTCATATAATATCGATCGAACTTCACTTGGTAAGTTCGTTTGATCTTATATTATATTTCGTCGCTTCATTCTTCAGATATAATATACACATGTAGATGTTTAGAGAAAACAGCAAAATTTGTGAAATTAGTTTAATATAGTAAATAAATTTTACTATTTAACACTGTTCACATAGGTTCATCAATAACTGTTAAACATTATGTTAAGCAAAATAAGGCTCATTAACAAAAGAAAATTAATCAGTATTTACTCCTACAATCAAACTATTTAGCCATTAAGACAGATCTACCAAAATCTTCACCGTCCAAAATTTGGCGATTATAATATTTGGCGAAGGACTGCGACTTGCTAGTCCAACCTGCCGTCTTTCGAATTGTATCCAAGGAAATACCGGAGACATGTGCCGTGGAAGTGGCAGCATGTCGTGTACTGTGTGCGCTAAAAGTGGACACATCAATGCCACTTTCCCCTAGCACCTGCTTAATCCATCTGCTAATGGATTGAGCAGTAGCTGGCTTATGTGGCGCCCTAAATGTTAAAATCAAATTATTTGTCACTGCAGATCTAATACTTTGAGTAACATATAAATAGTCTTCTACAATCGTAGCTGGGCAGATTGCTTTATTTTCATTAAAATAATTTAAGCATAAAACTGGTTGATCGCGACCGTTAGCCGAGGTTTTAATGATGTCAGTAATACCTATCACTACTCCCGAAGGGCGGATACGAATGTTCTCTATTTTTAAAACGTTTGCACTCGATGCGCTGTACACAGAGCTAACAAGATGACTAACTTTTTCGTTATTTTTTCTAAAGGTAACTGTCTATTAGGAGTCCACTTTTCAATTAAATTTAAAACAACTTGTGGATCCCACGTAAAAGAATATTTAGGTAAAGCGGGTCTTAATTTATAGGCTCCCTTAAGCAGCCGCTTTATAAGGTCATCATTCGTTAAATCACTTCCTATCAGTAAAGATAGGGCTGAGCGATGACTATTTAAGGTGCCGTAAGCAGCACCTTTGTTAAATTGTTCTGTGAGAAATGTCATTATGGATGAGATCTTACAACGGTAGGGATTTATATGGTTAGAAAGGCAGAAATGCCACCATAATTTAAACGTTCCGTTATATTGAAGTAGGGTGTTCTTGGAAAGGGACGCGAGCACTAAATCTAGCGTATGTATTGGAGCTCCCCTTGTCACAAACGCCGTCCTGAGAGCATTGCCGCACCCAGGGTAACCATTGGCTGAGAGGTCCTGGAAGAAGACGAGGCCATTTTAACATTAGGCATATAAAGAATATCAGTAACGAGAAGGCTTTTTAGCAGTGGGAACCAGGGCTGTGACGGCCAATTAGGAAAAATTAAAACTCCTTCTGCTTTGTCACTTATTATTTTTTGCAAACATTTTAGAATCATTGTAAAAGGAGGAAATGCGTGAAAAAACATTGAACGCCAATTTAGAGTAAACGCGTCTACTGCCCAAGCATCTGAATCGGGTTTCCAAGGCACGTATGTTTTACATTTGGTATTAGTGCGGGAAGCGAAAAGGTCAATAATTGGGTCTCCAAAGGTTTTGGTCACTTTTCTGTATTCTAAATCAGACAATTGTAAGTCGATATCTGGATTATTTCTCCGCGATTCCTGGTCAGCTTCAATATTATCTTTGGTATTAATATATGACGCATAAATCCAAATATTTCGCTCCTCGCACCACTGCCATATGTTTCTTGTTAGATTATTTAAATGAGGAAACTGGATCCCTCCTCCACGGTTGACATAACTAATAGCTGTTGTGTTGTCGACCCTAAGTAATATATTGCAATGGGACAAATCACGAGCAAAATACTTTGACTTTGACTTTGACTTTATGTGG
This sequence comes from Rhodophaea formosa, assembly GCA_963082605.1. Classification (NCBI taxonomy): domain Eukaryota; kingdom Metazoa; phylum Arthropoda; class Insecta; order Lepidoptera; family Pyralidae; genus Rhodophaea; species Rhodophaea formosa. The sequence goes on from OY720207.1 coordinate 18,801,806, forward strand.
AAATTGCGTTCGTCATCCTTCCAACCTCCACTAGCGCGGTTTTGATTGCAATATGCACCCCAGCCAGATTTTGAGGCATCTGTGAAAATTTCTACTGAATAATTTGGAGCTTCAAAAGAGTTTGAAACTGTAAGAATAGTATTTTTCCACCATTTTAGGTCCGGTAAAATATCTTTTCCAGGCTTGAATTTAGACTCATATCTTTGATCTACCTTGAGCGCAAGAAATTTTTGTCTCTCAATCTTTTTAGTGTGCACCCAACCGTATTTAACAGCTGGACATGCAGATGTTAAAACCCCAATTAAATGTGCAAACTGTCTAATAGAACATGACGGTAGATAAGAAAATTTTTCGACTAATTTTAATATATTATTTCGCTTTTCGGGAGGTAACAATATTGTCATATCCGTAGAATTATACATAAAGCCCAAATATTTACAACATTGATTTGGTGTAAGGCGGCTTTTCTCAAAATTAACGACAAAGCCTAAACATTCAAATAAACGAAGAGTTTCGTTGACATTTTCTAAGCATTCTTCAAAATTATTACCAATGCACAAAATATCATCTAAATAAATTACAGACTGGAAACCACGAGATCTTAAATAGCCTATAACTACCTTCATTATTTTTGTAAAAGTTCGAGGGGCCGAGGACAAGCCATATGGCATGGCTCTAAATTGGTACGTTAATGTGTGACCATTTTCGTTTTCAAACTGAAATCTCAAGAATTTTCTATGAGAGACCGCCACTGGAACTAGTAAATAAGACTCTTTAAGATCAATGGTTGCCATAAAGCTATTTTTTGGTATTAATTTTGATGCCGTTCTATAATCTTCCATCTTGAAATGTGAATTACAAATAAATTTATTTAACCGTTTTAAGTTAAGAATAAATCTGAAAAAGCCATCTGATTTTGGTGCCAAAAAAATATTTGATATAAACTGATTCCTGTGAGGTTTACATATATTTACAGCTCCTAATTCTAATAGTCTAGAAATAGCTAATGAGACTTGACTTTTTTCACTGGCTGAAAAATTATTTGGAGGTATATTAATTTGCGTTACTCTTTGATTAAAAGGTATGCGGTAACCATTACGAATCCAATCTAAAATAACTGGATTTTTGGTAATAGATAACCAACAAGTATAAAAATGTTGCAATCTACCGGCATGTACCTCAGCTATTTCCGGGACGATGTTCGGGCACGCTTTGTGCTGGCAGTCGACGACGAACTCGCTGTGCGCGTGCTCCGAGGCGGCGATGCTGGACGGGCACGGCGATAATGACCTCTGTAGGCAGTTGTGCGCACCCCCCTGTTCGACTGCTGGGACCGGGGAGGGCCGGACCAGTTTCCCTGAAAGCGGGAAGTAGCGGACGTCGCTGAAGCGTTTGAAGTGGACGGCTTCGGATTGGTAGGCTTTTTGATCTGTAGGCCGTGTCTCTCTATAGTCTTGGAAGCTTTGATCTTATCTGATAAAGCATTACCAAAAAGGCTTTCGTCCCGTTCTTGATCTTGGATCACCGTAAGAAAAGCCTTGTCCAGTCCAGGAGTGATAAGTTTCTTTCGCAATTGCGTTTCGGTATGGTGAAGGTCAGTAAGAATACGGCAGCCATTTGACAGAATTTTCATGGCTTGCACTCTATCATCACCGGTCAGCATTATCGACATGGCCCTGTTAATGGCAGTTATGCCAAGGCCAAGCTGGTCTTGCTTTGTTTGCAGCTTTTTGTCACGGCCCCTGACTATTTCAGTTACAGCAGCTGATATTTCCGGGTTTAAGACGGGTGCTCTCAATAGCCGGCATTTATCGGGAAAAGAGTGCTCTTTTAAAAGCTTTTCCTTAGCTTCCGTTTGTAAGCCTTTCTTCAAGATAGGAAGCCAGCGTTGAGCCAAGTTCTTATTTATATCTGGGCCGTAAACTGGTGCTTCTTCGGCTGCATCACCTAAGGCTTGCAGTAACTCGGGGTCGACTTGAAGCTCATTGATCTCGTTTTCGTCTTGCAACGGGGGTAAACTTTCGCCGGCTGGCACGTGAGAAGGAGACGGCGGTTGCGCAGACGGTGCTGTCGGTGGTGGTAGCGGGAAAACCGGAGACAGTGATACTTGCGATGGTGCATCGTTTTCTACTTCCCGTTGTGGCTCGTGATCTGACCAAGAAAAATAGCATATTAATGCTCAAGAAGCGTTAATATGTTAAGTACCCTCGTGTTGACCCGCAGTCAACCTCCAGGTTTATTTGATGTCATGCTAAACCTTCGTGACAACCCGCAGTTGACCTCCAGGATAGCTTAAAGACATTATTGTTCGAGAGATGACGAACGAGTATTCACTTACATAATCATATAGTTTTTTCCACTTACCGGAATCTTCTTCCGAATCAGAAGAATAAAAAATCACACGCCGCTTTTTATCACTTTTACGTTTCAACTTTTTAATTTTTTCACTGTAATATTCTATTTTTTCAGCAGCACTTCGTTTAGGCATTTTATTCTTCTTATTTTTAAATTAATTAAACAAAATTATTGAAAAACGTTCGTAGGAAAGGTGTGCTTGTTGCCACGCACGCAAAAAGAATGACGAGTCGCAGCGACGTCTGCCCCTAAGTGGAGGGAGTGGGGATCAATTGATTTACTTTATTTTTTAATCTAAACGTGCGAAGTGTTGCCAGTAGGTAAAAAGGACTACATGTGTATATTATATCTGAAGAATGAAGCGACGAAATATAATTGAAAAAATTGAAAATTTCTTTATTAGTAAATAGTTGTCACAACAGTTTTTGTCGCTCTGACTCCCATGGTAGGTTTCCCTGTGGTATGGGGGTCAGGCTCCTTCCGAAAAGATTGATACATTTCTAACTATGTACAGGTATAAAGTTACAGAATGTGTTACATATATTAAAAATTTAATAAAACTACAAACAATCTTAAGTGGTTTGGTGAAACTATTGAAAGCAGAAGCTACACCAATTACAAAAAATAAAAATAAAATAAAGTAGTAATGAGTAGGTAAATAATAAAGTATATCCTGCATTATATTAAAAGATACAAACAATTAACAAACGAAATAACATCAAAATGTAGAAAATGTAAGAAAAAAGAAATTATTAATACCTGTGATACGATTGAAAATCAACTTAAGAAGGGTAAAATGGATAAAGCTTACCACACAATAAATCAGTTAGATAAAAAGCATACAACTAAAAGCACGAGCATATTAGATGAACATGGAAAAATACTAATAAATAATAAAGACGTAGTTATTAGATGGAAACAATATATAGAAAAATTATATGGAGGTAGGGGTATGTCAGAACAGGATTTAGAAAGATTTCATGATGTTGAAAAAGATGATATTGGGCCAGATATAATGAGAGAAGAATTTGAAAAAGCTCTGAATAGTTTACAAAACGGTAAATCAGTTGGATATGATCGTATAAGTATAGAATTAATAAAATATGCAGTTTGCGACCCTTTGATTGAAGAAATGTATCAGCTAGTAAGAATTATGTACAACACAGGAAAACTACCCAAAGATTTTAAAATAAGTAAGACTGTTACAATCCCTAAAAAAGTAAATACACTAAAGTGTGAGGAGTATAGGACTCTGAGTCTTATATCCCAAGCATCTAAAATACTAATAAAAATAATCCAAAATCGTATCAGACCACTATCAGAAAAATACATTGGTAAGGATCAATACGGATTCAGACAAAATAGAGGCACTAGAGAAGCAATTTTGGCATTGAAACTTATTATTGATAGACGCTTAGATTTAGGTATTAATACACATATAGGATATATAGATTTAGAAAAAGCTTTTGATAAGGTGGATTGGAAGATGATGATGGATATATTAAAGGAAGCTGGATTAGATTTTAAAGACAGGAGAATTATTTACGAACTCTACAAGGAACAAGAAACCGTAATAGAAGTAGGAGATGAAACACAGCATGCAACAATACAACAAGGAGTAAGACAGGGATGCCCACTATCACCATTAATATTTAATATGTACATAGAAAAAGTAATTAGGAAAATACAGGAGTCAGATATAGGAGGAATTAAAGTTAATGGAGAAAAAATATTTTTTATTCGTTTTGCAGACGATATTGCGGCTCTGGGCGATACAAAACAAGATATTGAACAATTATTGCAACTTATGGACATAACATTTCAAGAATTTGGTCTTAAAATCAATATATCTAAAACTAAAACTATGATCACATATAAAACATTAGAAGTCAGAGATCCTGTATACCTTAATGGAACACCTATTGAGCAGGTCGATAAGTTTAAATATTTAGGAAGTACACTAACAGCAGACTCCAGAAATTCCATTGAAATCAAAACTAGAATCGCAACTGCAAAAAAAGCTTACAATAATAAGAAACAACTATTTACTTCAAAAATATCCAGAAAATTAAGAAAGCGTCTTATAAAAACCTACATCTGGAGCATAGCTTTATATGGATGTGAAACGTGGACACTCACACAGAGGGACAATGAAAGGCTAGCTGCCTTTGAAATGTGGTGCTGGAGAAGGATGGAAAAAATCAGTTGGACAGAACGAAAAAGTAATGAAGAGGTGCTGGAAATTGTAGGAGAGAAAAGAAGACTGATAAACGAAATAGAGAATAGGAGGGGTAGGATGATTGGTCACTTGATACGACATGATACCTTCTTTAAAAACATACTGGAGGGTAAGGTAAAAGGAAGAAAAGGTCCTGGGAGACCAAGGAAAAGTTTTGTTGATCAACTAAAGAAAAAGGCTGGTGTCATGTCGTATCAAGAACTAAAGTCTAAAGCAGAGGATAGAGAAGTTTGGCGTATACTCCATCGACAAGAGCTACAAAGCTCTTAAATAAGAAGAAGATCCTGCATTATGTAAGCCACCTGTTAGCAATGATCGAGCAGATTATTTGAGTATTATTTATATATAGACATCAAACAAATTCTCAGTCTCATCATATGTCATCCTATTAAGCCAGATAGCGAGGGTTTTCTTGAACGAATGATTATTATATTAACGTATTAAATGGACATAAACTGTTCCACAATATTTCATGACTTGCAACGTTTTCACTGCCCATGGAAAATCGAGTGAAAAGAAAATATTTTTCAATCGATGATATGTAAGAACTGTAATTTTAGCGGGTTGAAAATATAACTGAATCATTTTTAACACAGCCATTAAGTCGTGAAAAAAAAAGCATTTGTTACGTACTTACAACAATTTCATTTCATTTTTATTCTTCATTGGTATGGTATACATCTTGATTGGTGTGGGTATGTATATTAATAATGCCAAAAAAGAGGTAGAAAAAACCTTGAAAAAAACCCATCGTGCTGTGTATTGTTAAATAGGTCTAAAAAAAATATTGTGAGGTTGAGAACACCATTTTTCGATTTAGGGATCCGTTTCCGAAATATTTGGTTTTAAAGTGCAAATTTTTGTTAGAGGTAAGAGTCCCCCCCCCCCCCCTCTATCTGCTAAACGATTATATATACGGATACGTGAAAATAATTACAGCAGTAGTATATATACTAAAGTTGAAAGGACAGCTATCAGAGCTGAGAACTAAGTACAAACTAAAAAGTTATAGGCAACCAACTTATAAAATGTACTCAAAAACTTAAAATTTCATAAAATTTTCATTGTTGGATGTTTTTGGTCGTTAAACTGTGAGGTGCGAGTGTGAATAGTGTGAACTCAAAGTTGTCATTCGCAACTACGGAACCCTACACTGCGCGTGGCCCGACACGCCTTTGACCGGGTTTTTTGATATTCTACGTCCGCCATTTTTTTTTGTTGACGTTGCATAGCCTATGACGCTATGTGGAAGAATACAAACTTTATGACACCTCACACTTCAAAATCGGTTTAGCCGTTTAAGCTACAGGAGGCAACAATGGTACATACATACTTACAAACACACATAGATAGATACAGTCAAATTGCGGGAAAGTGTATCGTACATTTCTATACCATTTATGAAAATTTAACCTTTTAAATGGTATGTAATCTAGCCAGTATATAATATAACCGAAGATATTTTATTACAACTTTAAGCATGCAAAATACGAAATTACTTTTCCCGACCTAATATTTATTATAGACAGTTTGTTAAGTGTGTATCAGTAACAAACACTGAAGTGGTTTAATTTTTTAAAGTGTGTAAGAAATTTCTTTACGTACTTGTTATAAACAGAACCCTAAAAAATATCTCTACAAACGAGTCGGACTTAAAACAACTTTGTTTCACAGTTTATTTTTAAACAGAATACAATGTCGTTAAAAAAACCTATTACGAGGTTCTAAAGTTCCTACCGTTGGAACACTTAAAACAGTACATTAAAGTTTAAACGGAAGCTTTAGAAGGAAGCTCTCTGTGTTCTTTGCAGCTTGTAAGAAGCAGTGTAATTCTTTTTCACGACAGCCCAAAAATGGAGTGTTATGTTTTCTTAAGAATTCATGTGACATGAATTTCCTAAACGGATTTGGATCTATATAATATTTTAAGAATATTTACAATTCCTCCCGCATAGAACTCTGGCGCAAAAAGTTTCCCACTCCTCCAAATTACATCTCCCCATCCGAGGGGCTGCCACCGGGTAATAACCTCCCGTGGTCCATATGGAGGAGCCTTAATCGCCTCCGGACTGAGGTGGGCCGATGCAGGCATAATTTGGCTCGGTGGCTATATTGACCAGGCGGAGGTGCGATGCCAGTGTGGTCATGACGACCAGACAATGTCACACCTCCTTTTGTGCCCTTCTTGTCCAACTAGCTGCACGAAGGAAGATCTTTTTACCGCCTTAGAAAGTGGAATTAGAGTTGCCACATACTGGAGGGACAAAATCTAATTGCCTTAAGCCATCGATACGAAAAGAAGAAGAATATTTACAGTTCCTCGGAAGGATTGGAAATGAGAAAGTAGCAGCTCGGGAGCTACCAAATGCCATATCAGCAACCATCGGAGAGACAGTTGAGGGTAACACATCTAAAACCTCCAACCTACCATGCGTGACCTGACAATGTTTAGGTATATCTCAAAGAGTTATTGGACGACAAAGGTACAGCGGTGTCACTCCCTGTAAAAATGAGTTTGGGCACCGGGTGACCTTGACCCCGGCCGTGTTAGCGCTAGGGTTGACGACGTGTAGGTAGCTAATCTGTTCTCACTTCGTGCCTGCTGCGCGAGACGTGCGAAACTCAGACAGCCCTCGACTAAGCCAGTTCCGTGGCAAGTCGTTCACGCCCCTCTCGCTTTCCCCGCACACGTCCAGACATATAGCCGCAAGCGGTTTTACATGCACTTATGCTTATGTGTCGTTTTTTTTCGCGCAATGCATTAATCTTTGACCCAGGTATTTTTTTCACGGTAGGTCTTTGAATAGCACAACGAAAAAATATATGTATTGTTCTGCCTTAAGACAATCTCTTGGAGTTAATGCACGTAACATTAATTTTAAAGAAGCTCTACTAAGAGTCCAGTTTACCTAAGAAAAGCTACACATATTTTAGATTCTAAGTAACCTATTTTGTTAAGCACCTTCGTCGTTAAAATAAAGTAGATCACAAAACACTGAGCAAACTATAACATAAGACTTAACAAACATTTATGTAATTTAGTTATTTTCAAATAATATTTTATTTAAATAAAGTATTTCCTATCACAGCTAAATTATATAACATATGTTAAACACTTCACTAAGTCTCATATTCAGGTTTTGAATATTGTTCATTCGATACTGTTATTGTCTTAAAAATAAATATCAAGCACACTTTTAGTTCAATATCAATATTTTTCCCACGCTTAAAATTTCTGAGCAATATTAAGCATTCAATCAATTTCTCTCATTAAAATTACGTACCTTATTTTCGTTCGTTCATATAAAGCTTGGTTAAATTATCAATGGTTTGAGAATTATAAGCCTCTCAACGTTTCTATACAAATTTTGAAAGGCTTATAATTCTTAAACCAATGCCTTTTTAACTAAACTGTATAGGAACATACGTAGATTGTAATGAAATTAATTTATGAATCTATAGGTATAACCCTAGATTTTATTTTTTCTTAAAAATTGTTTTAAAAAAAAATAATCAGTTTTTTATATCATCTTCGTACAAACGGCCAAAAGGGATTTTGGCAGTATGTTATAATTTTGATACAAAATGAAGAATAAAATCAATTTGTTTCATCATTATCTGTGTTTTACCGTTGATACATTGTAAAAAAATCAAGGGCCAACAAAAACTAACTCATAGCTTTTTCTTTTCTTTTTTTTATTATTGGATAAAAAAGGTTTTAACCTACTTTGCACAAGCTTCGACACAGAAAGCTAAAGTACGCAAAGTCCCTAACTTTTATACGTTCTCACGGTATCAATAAAACTACGTCTTTATTTGGAGCACATTCCGATATTTTGCGATTCAAATGAGCCCTTAAAACTGACAGTCGACCTTGGTACTTGTCCCCTAACTTTTATGTCGCCGAAGCATCACGTTAAAGTCGATAAAAAAAAGGTTACGTTGATAGGTTATAAATAGCTCCATAAGGCCACAGAGTTAATGTTGTATTAATATACAGTAAAACATTTTACGCAGGTGAGTAATATCTGTAAAAGATTATTATGTGTTATATTGCACTTGAATTACATCTATATATTATAAAGATATAAATTGTTGATTGTAATCGCATAATTATGTATCTTAAATTAAAAAAAATTATTTCAACAAGTAATCCTGACTAAAATTATAAATGCGAGAGTGAGTTTGTTTATTTGTTTGTTTGATAAGCTTTCACGCCGTATCTGCTAAACCGATCATCATGAAATTTTGCATCAACATAGGTTAGGGTACTGAGAAGGACATAGGCTATATACCAGGCGGGCGAAGCCGCGGGTAAAAGTAAGTCTTGTATAAGTAGAAGGTTAATTGTTTAAATTATTAGGCAAAATATTCTTGGTCAGACAGGCTGTTCCACTCTACATGAACGTGTATCAATCTATTCCCGTGAAATTTATTAATCAGGTTTAATAAATGATTACATAGATTTTTTTGTCTGTTTAGGATTCATTTTAATTTAAAAGGGTATGATACTACGGGTGTAAGAAAATTAATCAAAATTTATATTTTTCAAGTCACCGCTTCGAAAGTTGGTTAGTTTAGTTATTAGTATTTGGGATACATACAAAATAATCTGTGATAGATATTTTAAGAAAATTCATCCCTTAAAATTCTTTCCAATAGAGGTTGATATTTGGTTTGGAAATTTTGCTATTCACCAAGTTATCACCTTAAAAGACAGTATTGTATAATATGTCGTACACAAAGTATTGCCATGGGATCTTCATAAAAGCAAGTAAAGCCACGGGAAATACTAGTCTTTTCTAACGAATAAAACAAAGACGTACAAATCTCACGGCAAGACCACAAAAACCAAAAAAAATATTTATGTTTATTGTATTGAGTTATAATATAAGCCAGTGTGAATAGGATAGTTAACCAGGGTCGACCTCGTTGAACGTACTACGTTCAGATTGCTGACGTTCTTAAGAAAGGTGATGTAAGAAGTACCCGAAACCGAAGAGCATGCATGGGGAGAGTGATGAGTTTAGATGAAGCTAGAGGGATTTGTCAGGATCGTAGCAAGTGGAGATCCATAGTCTCTGCCTACCCCTTTGGGAAAAACGCGTGATAATATGTATGTATTTGAGGAGAAAAGTGCCTGCAAACTCCTATTTCTGAATAAAGTTTGATTTTAGATTTTTTGATATGATGTCTAATACCCACTCATGCGCGAAGTGACTTTTTGAACAGGATCTGCAGAATTTTAAAGTAACTTAAAGAAGGAAGACCTACCTACATTTATCTAGTCACTGCTGAAGCAACGAAGGTACTATAAATAAGAAATCCACACAAAATAGTCTAAATATTCATTTCTATTTCCGTTCGCTGAATGTTTTAATCTTCCGGAACCCTTATTAGCGTTGTTTGAATCTGATTAAGAAGCGCAAAGGCTTCTGTGAGCCTTATCTTGGAAGTGCTCGGGAAATATAAAAGATAAAAGTAAATAGAATAATTTTTATTTCAGATAATAAACAATCCATACGATTTCATAATATTAATCAACATCATCAACATCAGGCCTTCCTTAGTCTCCACTGCAGGAGCAGGGACCCTCTCTGTACTACCCAGCCATATATTAATTAGCTGAGCAGTCAGAGGATTTAGCCTACACTCTCTACGCTAGCCAGACGGGTAGGAGAGGTCTCTTTGATGTTTATAAGCTTTGTTTAGCTTTTGTTTCCTAAGTCCATAATAAACCTCGATATTTCCATAACATTAATAATTAAATATAATTTGTAATAAAATAAAAACGGACCAAGTGTGAGTCAAACTCGCGCAATGAGTGTTCCGTAACAATTATAGTAAAAATAACCATAAAGGTACAGTCCGAATCAAACTTTATTGTGGGTCGGAACATCGCGCGAGTCGATGCGCAGTACCCAATATTAGGTTCAGCGGGGCGCGCGCGGGGAGGCGGGACGCGTACTGCGTAGCTCGCAGCTAATATTCGAGCCACTATAAAGTTTGGTTTGGACTATACTCACCTATACAATATTCACTTTCGCATTTATAAGTTTGAATGCGGCAACGGTGTTACTGTGAATAAGTCTACTCAAAATGTCTGAATATTTCATTTCTATTTCCGCTTGCAGATGAATGTTTTTAATCTTCCAGGATCCTTATTAGCGTTGCTTAGATATGATTAAGAGGCGCAAAAGCTCTAGTAAATCCTATCTAGAATATGCTGGTAAATTATCGAGATTATTATAGAGTAGTATTTTCACTTTACTTTTAAACTTTCGCGTTGCATATTTCGTCATCAGGTATGTTTTACTCTCGTCTGCAGGAGCATTACAAAAAGTCAACGACGCACGAAATGCGCCTTGTTCCATCATTCCTCTCTCTGTACTACCAGAGCCATATATTAGCCAAAGCAGTCACAGGATTTGACCTACACTTTCCACGCTGGCCAGACGGGTTGGAAAGATGTCTGATCTTTATAAGCTTTGTTTAGCTTGTGTTTCCTAAGTCTTCTACGACATCCATGCTATATGCCTTTATGGCGGTAACGGGAATACATCATCTTTGAAAATTTCAAATGTTTATTTATCACGCTTCATGAGATGAAGCCTAGTGACAGACCGACGGACATATGCGGTCATCGAAGGCTCTTCACGGGGCCCGAAAAATTAAAATTTCCCTAGGTTCTGTTTACCTCCTATAAAGGTAAAAAAACATCATGTTTGTGTGTAAAAATATGCAAATTGAAAACCTGCATACAAAACAGAAAGCTATGCAAAAGATTATGTATGTACGTAGTAATGGCGCATCTTTACATTGAAGAAAGCTCTGAAAAGATTCCCGAAGATGCCGTGTGGAGCTTATTGAAAGCGTCCGTAGCGGACAAAAACGAGAGTGTTTAGTGTATAAACACATGTCACCCAAGAGATGCCTTATGTTTAAAAAATCCAAGAAAATCATTACCTTTTTAAAAAAAAAAATCATAGCTCCGTCAGCTATCATCATAATCATCATCATCAGGTCTTTCCAGTCTCCACTGCAGGAGCACGACCCTCTCTGTACTACCAGAGCCATATACTAGCCTGAGTAGTCAGAGGATTAGGCCTACACTCTCCACGCTGGCCAGACGGGTTGGAGAGGTCTCTTTGATGTTAAAAAGCTTTGTTTAGCTTGTGTTTTTCCTTAGTCGCCTTTTACGACATCCACGGGATGACTTGGAGTGGTCCTATTCTACTCTGCCGGGAACCACACGGCGTTGTTACAGTTATTACAGACGTCAGCTATCATATTAGATTATTTTTATCAAAATTATGCACGTAACCATCCATAAAAGTTTGTGAATTGCAAACATTTAAAAAACCAGTGTCACAGTAACGAGATTCAATATTCTGAATAGTAACCATAATATCATCCAAACGAGTGTTAAAATGTTGTACAATACACCAACAGAATATTTCTAATGCTTATTACATGTGATAAATATATTTTTGTAATGACAATTATTTATCATCACATCTTTACACATGTCATGTCATGAGACGAGCTCCGTGGCGCAGCGGTCAACACGCCGGCCTGTGACACGGATGGTCCCGGGTTTGATCCCCGGTCAGTTCAAGATGGAAATTGATATTTTCCAGATTGGCCTGGGTCTCGGATGTTTATCTATATAAGTATCAATAGCAAAATATAGTATAGTATCCTATAACACAAGTCTCGAACTTTCTTTTGGGCTAGCTCAATCTGTGTGATTTGTCCGTATATATTTATTATTTTGTCCGAATACCTTTGTTTATTAGGGTTCCGTACAAAAGTTGAAAAACGGAACCCTTATAGGATCACTCGAGCGTCTGTCTGTGTCTTATATCAAATGAAAGGGCTCATTATGAGGATCTCAAAAATATTTTTTTTTTGTTCGGGTAAAATCAATACTTTTGATTTTATTCACGAAAGAAGGCAAAAATTGACCATTCCCCCCCCCCCCTCCCTGGTCTCCGAAACTACTGAGCTGAAAATTTTGAAAAAATTACAAAATATAGTTCATTCCTTGAAGATTACAGGAAAAATAATAAGAATTCTATCACTTGAAAATTTAGAGGTAAACTCACAATAATAAGTTCATCTAGGGAAATAGTTCACTAAAACACCACTAGATGGCGCTAGTCAATTGAATAAAACATTTTTTGCTCATTGTGTGTGTGTTCACGAAGCATGTTGTACGGAACCCTCATTGCGCGAGTTTGACTCACACTTGGCCGGTTTTTTATGTCTGTATCCTACTATAATTTCTCAAAGGTGAAAATTTGTACCACGCAGTGAAAAGTTAGGTATTTAATTTGTAAATTACAAGCTTAGCTTCATATTTTGATTGAAAGACATCACAATTTACATAAAACATCTTCGATACATAAATGAATATTTTGAATGGCGACGTCAAAAGTCAAATTTGAAAAACCCAGTCGCGACCTACGTACGTAGTGACCGCATCTTTACATTGAAGCGAGCTCTGAAAAGATTTTCGAAGACACTGAGCCGAGGTTATTGAAAGTCTTTCTAGAGTAAAACGTGGGCCTTCGCTTGCATAAAGACATGTCATACTTTGAGTTATATCTCAAGAGGAGACTTTAAATATCTATACTAACTAATATTATAAAGCTTAAGAGTTTGTTTGTTTGGTTGAACGCGCTAGTCACAGAAACTACTGGACCGATTTCAAAAATCCTTTCACCGTTGAATAGGAACGATATTCCTGAGTCCAAAAGGCTATATGTATGTACCATGGACGAAACCGGTACAGAGTGCTAGTATATACTTCCAGTGACCACGGTCGGTGTTACCTGGCTGAAACGAGTGGAAAAATCGGTATGTTCGAATTTGCATTTAATAAATATGCAACGTAAAAGTTTGAAAGTATTTATTATTTTGAGACCAAATCTCTGTTACTATTATATATATTGTGTCATTATTTTTCTTTTACTGCTGAATAAGAATATTCCCGGGTGATGCTTAAAGAGTCAACGCAGACCGAAAACAGTGCGAAGCGGAGAACATACATTTTTTAAATACTCGAACATATAATTTAGGACATGTATTCATCTTTGAGCTCCTTAGGCCGGAGACTGCGCAAGTATTTTAGTTATTATCAACATGTGTGCTTTTTGTAATGAGCTATACCATAGCTTTCTGCATAAGGTTTTAAGGTTGTGTTCAATTGTCTTAAAGAAACATCTCTGCTGCTCTACTTTTGGTTTGCGCTGCCATAAACGAGCAACAACGCCAATCATCATGTGGAAGAAAATAAAACGATTATCTTGGACCGATTCGCTTACTTGGACTAAGGGCTCCTTGAACAAGCTTTGAGGGACTAATTACCTCAAAACAACAAAGTAGAGTCGTCTACTTACAATGACAAGTCGACGTCACAATGCCATAAACTTAGTTGCATAGACAAAAGAAGAAACGACCCTCAGTTCCCAGTATCCTGCTGGTCTGACTAAGATAGAAGATGATGAAACAGCAACACTGATAGTGCTAGCAATCCTTGAAAGACGGGTTACGACTACCAAAACGTATATCTGGCTAGGTTTACGTATATAGAGAATTCTGCTTGCAAAATAATAGTATAAAATATTGCAATCTTTATAGAAAAAACTTTTACGCATTATTTGTAAAATTGATGTTAAAACACTAAGGTAAACTTTTATTATCGACTCTCATAACTTGTTGTAAAATCTTTACCAACTTCCAACACGAATATTGCCCGTGGGAACAAAACTAATACTTACGTACGTTGTTGATGGCTCTTGGAAACTTTGGCGTTAGCTCTACTTAAACTCACCCTAGTTTGGTGTCATATTTCTGGGTAACTCTAGGCACAGGCTGCGGTTTTGTCTGCGACTAATTTGTAGTTTGAGTTGACTCATCTGATTTTATGTGGAAAATTTATTTGAAACGTCTAACAGTTTAGTTAAAATGTGGAAAGGTAGCCAGAAGTAATTCTCTGTTGAGGTAGGACTTTACAAATGAAGCAATCTGTGTGCATTTAAATTTGGTGGATAGCTATAATGGTTGGAAGTTATCCATTTTGCATCTTTTAGGGTGCTCCCACACAGCAGTTATATAACAATCTATAAAATCATACATTTTCAATTAATTATGTTACTGTGTTACATATTGTGTTATGACGTTATATAATTGCTGTGTGGGAGCACTGTTAAACAAAAAACAAAAAAAAAACACCAATCGAAATGTGTACGCAGAAGATGACAGCAAAGTTCCATCGAACAAAACAAATTTTTTGCTCCATGAAATGCAAACCAGTTCACCCGATACTTTAACCCACTTTTAGCATACTATATAAAAGCTTTTAAATTAAAAAGTCCCTGTTTCAATACATCAACGTCCGAGTACCTACAGTCATGGCAAGATGGCGGCAGCAAAGTATACAATTAACACTAACTGTTACATCCTGTGGCACAATTACGGGAATTATTTTTCACTCTTGTAACTGATTTACTAAGTATGAGCTATTGCTCAGTTTTTTCATGCATCGTAATATACTTAATTCGGATTCGTATATAGAGTGTAACATTTACCCTCAACACACCCTTATAGGAGTGACTCAGCCCGTCAATATAATCAACTTTTTCTATGGGATTAATGCTGGGATTTTTTTTTACTTTCCCATACAAATTCTCGTGCGGCTGAACAATTGTATGAAAATTTCGATTTTCTTGTTTTGAGTTCCCAGCATAGATCTTATAAAAAAATTAGCTTGAACTTTTTTTATATCATTCGCTTCTGAACATGTGAGTCGTTTTGATACAGTCTTTAAACAATATCAGATTGACCCGCTTTTTTATATTAAGTCCCATTTGATTCGTTTTTCCATAAAGTCAATGGCAAAATTGATTTGTCAATAAAATAGAACTTATACCGTCTGATTATAAAATGAGGACTAAATTACCGTGTTTAAACCATTAACCACCCAAAATGAATTGACGATGACCGTTGTGAAAACTTCAAAGTGATAGGTGTTGACTTATACTGGTCGGATAATGGTTTAAACCAGACTCTAAAGTTAGTCCTCCTTTCATAATAAGACGTCTAGAGTCTTCCCAAATTTCCTAAAATCGATGTGTTTTGTACATTCCAATCAATAGCAGTCAATAGATAACCAGCGTGCAGATTTTACAATATCTTCCTTTACGAAAAGTAAGTGATGGCATTGTCAAAAATATACATAAATGAGAGAGTAGGAACCATAAGAGCTGTTTAGAGAGTTGATAATAGTGTCTCTCGGTGTATTTTATTTATATTTTCTACTGGAACCAACTAACCTAACTAACCCTCGAGAAAATGAAAAGCATTGTAATAAACAAATTCGCCTTTTATTTTAACGCCACGCATACTTAGGATAAACCCCCCAAAATAACAACAGCAACTTGGCCACAGAGGGTAGATTAGGTTTATTAGGTTTTCTTGTGACAAAAACAGAAGTTAGCGAGCGTTCCCAAAAGTAAGGGTGGACCCTAATGGTAAATAAAGATATATAGTGGCGGATGGTCTGTATATTAATGAAAACTAGTAAATCGGGCGAGATGTAGTAAGAAAATGAATATAAAACACTTATTTTTGTAAGCCTTGTATTTCTTCATAGACACAACCAAAAACTGACAACAGACAAAACATAGGCAAAATTAATTTTATAAAGAAAAAAATTACAAAACGAATGAGTTCGTAACAAATATAGTGGCTCAGATAGTTTTTTTGGACGCATTTACTGTAGCTAACCTAGTTATTCAGAAAACAAAATCATTTTTAGAGGATCATAATGCTATATCAGCCCTAATGAATGAATGTTAGGAACCTATATAAAATTTTTGAAAAATTATTCACAACATCATCAGCCTATACTCGTCCACTGCTGGATGTAGGCCTCCCCAATTGCACGCCATCGAGATCTATCTTCAGCTGATTGCCAAATTATTCACATATATTTTTTATTTTCTTATTTTTGTGTAGCTAGGTATTCGACGTTAAATCAAAACTAAGTTAAATATACAACACATACAAAATAACAATAACTTTCAAAAAATCGCCATAAAAAATTACGCGGAGTACTACCACAATATATTTTGCATCATCTTTGGCATTCTCGGTTGTATCTCTATAAACACATTCCTTGACGTCAAGCCAGCATTCCTAGGGTCTATCCTTTCTACCAGGGAAAGCGGTGGCGGCATAACTAGACATTTATTCTCCACTAGCAATTCGCCCTGGCTTGGCCCGAGGTACATATAATTTTTTCTCTCCGTAAGAACCATCTTCGTACTTCAAGGAATATTCTAAAAAGAATTAGAGAAATCGGTTCAGCTGCTCTCGAGATTAGCGCTTAGCAAAACATTCAGCGATTCATTTTATTTTATAGAAGATGTACCTAGCGACCGTAAAAGGTTACATCAATTTATATCACACTAGCAACTTTAACGGAGCAACTTTTACTTTTAACTTTTTGAGGAGCCCGATGGTCCAGTGGGTGTGAGCTCTATGAGCGCTTACGTATGTTAAGCAACCCCTGGCGCAGTCCCGCCTACTTGGATGGGTGACCGCAAGTGGCATGAAATATCTCGGGCTCCTCCGTGCTTCGGAAGGCACGTTAAGCCGTTGGTGCCGGCTGTCATCGTTGATGGCAGTCGTTAAGCTATGTCAGATGCCTTTAGGCAGCTTGAAAAATCTGACACCAGTGTTGACCACTTACACATTCGAAAAACAAACAAAAACAACAAGCAACTTTTACGTCACTTTGTCCGCGTAAATTATAGCCCATATCACCCGCAGATAAGTTAGCTTTCTATAGGTAGAAGATATTTGAAAATTGGCCTGTAGTTTCGGAGCCTATTCAATGCAAACAAACAATGAAATCTCTCTCTCTTTATAATATCAGTAAAGATCATAAAATATGTCATAATAGTGGACCCCAGACTCCATAGTATCACAACTGAGAACGCTACAGAGAAAAACGCTCGGAAGAAGAAGAATACTATTTCAAAATGGACTAAGTCAAGATAACCAATGTGTTTTCTGTATGTTTATTATTTTCATTAATTTAAATTTAATATAAAATAAAGAAATATAATAATTTGTATTTGCCATCCAACGTAGCAATGCTGCCAGCCTTGGGCACGTTGCCGCGGGTTGATGGTTTGCAGGGACTGTATAATTTGTAAATATTTTAATTAATTTTGATTCGTATTGTTTATTTTTTTTACTTTTAGTAATTCATTAAACCTAATTGGCTTTAGAAAGACTGTACAAAAAAATGTCAAAAAGGTAGTATTAAAATCAAAACAGGTTAGGAAAATAAAAAAAAAGTCTGGTAAACCTTTAGTAGAAAATAAGATTATCTTTTATAAAACATACGTATATTCATTAATTTTTTTTATATAGTTACCTTATCATGAATAATGTACTTGATAAAACAAGCACGTACACGTTGTATATTCATGCGACTGGCGATAGTCGCATACGAGGATAAAGAGGTCTAATTAAAAAACGGGAGTGTCTAATTTGCTGATTACAGTAATCGTAGGTACGAGCAAAAGGCAAACTGTGATTACCATACCAAAAGAGAGCAGCGAATCGTGCGCCTAGTGATGTGCGGTGAAAACGTACAATTTTTTCAATACATTTGCTAATAATACGGTTCTTATGACGTCAAAATCTGTATCGTAATGATGTATTTTACAGCACTACTGCTTTTTGCTTTACACCAATCACAACCGCTCAATAGCCCAATGCCACAGATGCAAATTTAAACATTTTTAAATTAAGAATCCGAGCAAAGAGTTTCAAGTTCAGCACGAAAACTTTTTTCTGATTTGTGAGATGTGATTTTTTAACCGAATTCGAAAAGGAGAAGGTTATCAATGTACTTTTTGGAGAAAATAAACCTGAGTAAATGTACCTGATTATTATAAATGTATTTTTACAAACTGCTTTAGTACCTAACTTTAATAAATTCCTTATTTGCTGAACTTTAATCTTGTTTAAGTTATAAGTAATCGCAAATGTATTGAAAAACGTCTTATGATACTCGTACGGCAAGCGGTCTATTATAGTCGTCGGTTTATTATAAGCACTCGGCTTCGCCTCGTGCCTATAAACACCTCGACTATGATATCCAGCTTACCGTACTTGTATCATAATGTACTATAAACGATTAATTTTTTCTTAAAAAAGACGCGCCCATCTATTATCGTGTAGTAACCAACTCTAGAGCGCCGTCGTCTAACTATGCCACCTAACTTATAGCAAGCCTTAATTTAGTCCACTATTTTTGTATGATTCGTAGTCTATTTAGAAGATAAAATATTGTAATTATTCTGTTTTGTTGTATCTTTTTCAGAGTGACCTGGGTCTTGGATGTTTGTCTATATATGTATTTATAATATAATATAGCATCGTTCAGTTAGTATTCCGTAACACAAGTCTCGAATTTACTTTGGGGCTAGCTCAATCTGTGTGGTTTGTGTATATTTTGTTTAGGGGCCAAGACTCTGTCAATTGTAGTAAGCCACTAAATAGCAAACTTAGTAGAATTCTGTCTTTAAGTAAGCACAAATGTATATCACTACATCACTACCTTTACTGATAGGCCACAAAATTCACAATTTTAGTACATGTACATAATATATACGTACCTTACATATGCAACGACGACAACAAGTACTCAGAGGGACGGGCCTAGTCACCTGTAGCACAGGTCCCTATGGGACCTATTTCAGGAACTAGTCTCTTCACAAAGACTACATTGTATTAGCATAAGTTGCGTAACTAGTGATAAGTATTAGTTAAGTACTAATATTGTGGAGAGAAAATAAAAATAAACGTTATTTAATTCTGTGATATTGATAATACCCTTGGAAATAACATGAAATCATCTATACAAACCTGACTGACTCGCTGACTTATAACTTATAAATCAACGCACAGCCAAAAGTACTGTACCTAGAAACTTAAAATTTGGTACAGGGATTCCGTTTATGATGTAAACACGCACTAAGAGAGGATTTTTAGAAATTCAACCTAATTCTAAGGGAGTAAAATAAGGGGTGAAGTTTGCCTGGACAAAGTTGCAAGGAATTGCTAGTTATGCATAAAATACGAATAAGACCAGCATTTGTAATTTACTTTTAAAAGCAAATGATATAAATGTTTTAACAAATTAGTATAATTTCGTATTTCCCGCATCTAGTTAACGTCCCCATCCCTACTACTTCTAATTACGGAGGAACAGTGTAAATAGCTATTTTGCATCGCGTTAAGCCGAGCTCAAAGGTCCTTGAATGAGAAACATGAATGTGTGAATAAATTAGCGCTGTTCATCACGTATTATGACATTTATATTTAGATGGTGCATACAGGCTCGAGTGGTAAGTACATTTACACTCATCATCATCATCATTTCGTGTAGGTGACACGGTCAGTCTACCATACATACCCTGGTGTCAGAGTTCTTCAGAACCGCCTCTCGGCCTCTGAAATGGTCTCTTTAACGACCACGAAATCATGTTTCTTATCACACTATCAGGTGATTCATGCCTGCAATGTCCTAACCAAACTGGAACCAACTTATCAAAGTATGCTTCTCGTGGGAATCGAACCCACGACCCCCGAGTCAGCAAGGCAAACGCCTTAACCACTGGATCACGGAGGCTGGCATTGAAACTGAGTGTATACCACCCGCCGATACGTGAACATATGACTTAGTCCGTAAATAGTTTGTTGACCGAGTGAGAAAATTTGAAATTTCTTCGTTTGTTTGTTTGTTTGTAAATTCTTTATTGCACATAAAATAAAATAACATATAACTTACGTATGTTTTGCTGTCTGACTGTTTTCTTTTACAGTTGCAAGTTTTCTACCGATCATTGGGACATTATGTAAGTTATATCATTGAAACTAACGTGAGATAAATACATTATATTTAAAAACGGGTCACTCACGTGCTACTTTGTCGGGATTGCCGACTATAGTTTCGGACTCATCAGGAGTCCGAAACTATACAGATATAGACAGAACTATAGTCGGCAATCCCGACAAAGTAGCACGTGAGTGACCCGTTTTTAAATATAATTATGTAAGTTGTTTGTTTTTCGTATGTGTAAGTGGCCAACACTGGTGTCAGATTTTTTAAGCTGCCTAAGGGCATCTGACATAGCTTAACGACTGCCATCTACGATGACAGCCGGGACCAACGGCTTAACGTGCCTTCCGAAGCACGGAGGAGCTCGAGATATTTTTATGCCACTTTCGGCCACCCATCCAAGTAGGGACTGCACCAGGGGTTGCTTAACATACGTAAGCGCTCATAGAGCTCACACACACTGGACCATCGGGCAATTATGTAAGTGATTTGATAATACATCATAATATCATCAGGTCTTAGATAGTCTCCACTGTTGGAGCACGACCCACTCTGTATTACTAGAGCCATATATTAGCCCGAGCAGTTAAAGGATATGGCCTATACTCTCCAAGTTGGACAGACAGGTTGGAGAAGTCTCTTTGATGTGTTTAAGCTTCTCCTAGCTATTGTTCCACGTCTTCCACGGGAAGGCTTGGAGTGGTCCTACTCTACTCTGCCGGGAACCATACGACCAAGTTAAGGCGAATTGAGTTCACACACTTACGCCACCCAGCAATTAATTCTATAAGTTTTAAATCATATCAAATTTAAAACATGTGATAGTTAAATGCCCTAGTAAATTACTTGTAGTATTATTGGTACAAGTTTTCACTATTTTTAATTTGATGAATTAAGAGAACGAATTATTACCGCCAAAAGTGGCCACTTTTGGCGGTAATAATTCGTTCTCTTAAACTTAGATTATAATATCTATGAAAAGTAACAAAAAGAATACTACTTCAAGTAATTTACTAGGGCAATCAGCTATTAGATTTTTACATTTAATTTGATTTAGGGGTAAATGAATTAATTGCTGGGTGGCGCTAGTGTGTGAACTCACTACGCCTTAAGGTATAAACGGGTGCGTATTGTTTGATATAATAACAAATTTTATATTTTCATTTCAATAAAATTCAAAAGATATAATGTTTACTTGATATAAGCATTACTGTTTATATCCTTAAAAGCTATAATATTCATAAAATTTTCAATTCGGAAACCATAATCTCATTTATTATAACGTTCGTGAACACTAAACATCACCTGTCATACAACTCGTTCAGTATACATGCCATAAAATATACCAATCAAAACGAATACTATTTAAAATACATATCAATTATTACGCGACTTGGTGACAGAAGGTAGGTCAGGTTATGGTTACACATAGACCACCATATGAGCGAGCAGGCGAAGCGAGCGAGCGACGACTGGTTGCGAAAGCAACTGGTTTGGATACGTGACTTGGTAACAGAAAGTAGGTTAGGTTATGGTTACACATAGACCACCATATGAGCGAGCGAGCGAAGCGAGCGAGCGACGACTTTGTGCGAAAGCGACTGGTAACAGAAGGTAGGTTAGGTTATGGTTGCACATAGACCACCATATGAGCGAGCGAGCGAAGCGAGCAAGCAAAGACTGGGTACGAAAGCGACTGCTTTTGATACGCGACTTAGTAACAGAAGGTAGGTTAGGTTGTGGTTATACATAGACCACCATATGAGCGAGCGAGCGAAGCGAGCGAGCGACGACTGGGTGCGAAAGCGACTTAGTCACAGAACGTAGATTAGGATCTCCTATCACTTTATTTGTATATTGTATGACCAATGATTATTATGCTTAATAATAAGTACTTATATATATAACGTTTATGATACGTAACAATTAATTGATTTGTTAATTTTTTTTAACGATAAAACGGTTTATGAAATGTTTGTTATGTTGAATAATTGTTATAACAAAAGATTTTTTTTTTTTCAAAATTATTTCTTCCGTTTTTTATTTTTATTGATAATTATACTGACCAAAATTATATATTTCGTTGGTATTAATCTTAAAACATATATATTTTGTGTTTATATGTTATATTACTTACCCCATATTCTTTATATTAGTGTTACTAATTGCATTGTTACTAACACTATATTTTAAAATGCGAAACATATATTTGAAATTGAAATAAAACAGTAGGTATAGCTGTAGTCTATACCATTTAACTAAGTAGTACAGCGCTCTTCCGAGGGAAATGAAAGACCGCCGCCGCCACTCTCACAATTACACTGAAGAATGTCTAATTAATTATCATAGCGACGACGATAAGGATTGTTTCAACCTCGGTACACCTGATTAATGGAAGATTATAATTTATTTCTTGCAAAGACACTTGAATGGGATATAAAACAAAGATCTATGGTAGGTTTTATCATACAAATGTATTGACGCTAAAAATTCCTTGAAATTGTGGTAACGCTTGACTGGAAGAAAAAATTTATTGGATGTGTGGGCCACAGGAACGGGCAATGCCATTTTCTGCATATCTGTGGAGGAAAATACATGTATAATATAATAGTTATTATAAAGTCACATAGATAAGTATTATGAAAGTTGATAAAAAATGTGAAAAATCATTTCACTACAGGATGCCGTTATTGAGAAAAAGTGACGGTTAACTTTTTCTTATCCATTTTTCATCAACTTCCAGGTCTGCTCTTATATTCTACTATACATAGATTTATCGCGGCAGAGTAGAATAGGACCACTCCAAGTCTTCACGTGGATGTCATAGAAGGCGACTCAGAGAACTAAATCGAAACAAAGTTTATAAACAGAAGCACGATCCTTGCTGTACTACCAGAACCATAATTGGCCATAGCAGTCAGAGGATTTGGTCTTAACTCTCCACGCTGGCCAGACGGTTTGGAGAGGTCTCTTCTATGTCTATAGGCTTTGTTTAACTTGTGGTTCCTAAATCACCTTCAATGATATCCACGAAAAGACTTGAAATAGATATGATAGAGCCTATTCTACTCTACCGGAAACCACACGGCAAATTGCTGGCTATTAATCAAAACGTATAAAGAGGCAATCCTTATCCACGCTACGGTAAATAATTAGTTATGCTTCAGCGTAATTGTAGCAGCGGGCCTTTCATTTCCCTCAGAGGAGTGCTGTATTATTCTGTTCAGGCTGCAGCTACCTGTCGTTTTACTGCTATATCAATAGACCTTTCTATAACTTCTTTCGAGTCATGAATAGTTGTAGTTTCAATTGTTGTTTAGAACCTATCTGTGACATTCAACGGAGCGAATACTGCCTAAGATGTACCCACTGCAATGTAAGGTACAATTAAATATTATTGTATCTTCTGCGGAGATATCTCTCACGTTCTTTTTCGGAGACTGTACTTACTTGTGCATATTTATGTTCAGAATAATATTCTGTAGACAAAATACTACAATTGTGTCTGGCACACACAACATCAAAAAATACCCACACATTATTGTTAAAGTAATAACATTCTCTTTAGTTTGTGGTACTTTGAGACAAATGGATAAATATACACATACCAATTAACAGTTTCCTAGTAATAATAGTCGCTGATTGCCCGGCCGGACGCCTGAACACTTTAATATGAAATAATATTGAAATTATTTTTTGAGTTCCATCATTAATCCTATAGGAAAAGTTATTCATGTTGACGGGCTAAGTCACCCCTTTCAGGGTTTGTTTTCGGTTAATTTGGGTTTCCGGTTAATTTACACGCTGTAAATAACACGCTGATCATACACTGCCCTAAATAAGTAAATAATACGTTTAATTCCAAACAAATGATACTCGATCTCTCGTTAAATTGTACATGAAATTGTACTATACAATTGTAAGGATATTACGTGGCTTGTATTAGGATCTGTCATAAAAGAAAAGTATACAGAAGAATAACTTAAGAATGTTCTCCTATTATTATATGTCCTATTATTAACTACCTAACGTTGTAAAATTTTCAGCATTACAGAAGGCATAATTTGTACAACCTGAGACAAAATGATAAAGAATTGCTATACATTGATTACTACGACTACATAAAGTATAAAAAAATATTTTCTTATTCTGAAAATGGAATTATATCCGTTCAATACAAAATGACCCAGCTGAAACAAAATAAGCAAATAACTGATCTAGTTTCTGTAGAAAGTTTATTTTATATGTGATTTTTTTTTTTGCATTTACGATGCGATTTTGATTATACTCTTATCCTACGCGGGCAAGATTAAAACTAGCAGTCTTTTTAAATTTTAAATATTTCTATTATATTATACTCTTATTAAAATAAAGGAATAAAATATTCCTTTATTTTAATAAGAGTATAATCTGTAGAAAGTTAAGACTTGTTTTTTGAGGTTTTGATAATATCCCAAAGATTTTATCCCAAAGAGTTTTGATAATATCGAAAGCTGATCAAAATCTGGAAATGATCATGATTTTAATATTTTTTTCGTATTGTTTTACATATTTTAACCTTCTCTGTTATTTTTTGCATGGATTAAAAAAAATGGCTTCATTCTGTTTATCCGGACTGGGTGTCGCATCTGTTAGAACCTGTAATTTATATCAGTGTTAGTAATTAAGTACATTTGACGCTTAATGTTTCATTTATTTCTGTCTCACAGCGGTGTGCGCTCTGAATGGAGGCAATTTCGCTTTGGAAGATTAGATGTTAAGATTTTGCATCAAGTATTATTAATTCCCTTCATTACATTATCTTTTAATAAGTATTGACAAATATCACAGATTGACCTAGGCCTAATACTTACTCAACGTTGCTTTATTTTATAACAAATACATATATCTACATACTAGCTGTTACCCGCGGCTACGCCCGCGTAATATATAGCCTATGTCCTTCTCGGTACCCTAACCTATGTGTACGCAAAATTTCATGATGATCGGTTCAATAGATACGGCGTGAAAGCGTAACAAATAAACAAACAAACAAAGAAATAAACAAACAAACAAAGAAATAAACAAACAAACTTTCGCATTTATAATATTAGTTGGGATTATAAAACAAAGTCCCCCACCACGTCTGTCTGGCTGTTTGCCAAAAATGACTGACCTACGTTAGTATTATATTGTCTTTGACTGAACGGATTTTCATGTAGTTTTCACCAGTAGATAGAAAGATTCATGAGGAAGTATAAGAACCATAAGTATGTTTGTATAAAACATGCCCGGGGTCAGCTAGGAAAGGCTGCTAGTTAAAGATAAACACCCATTTTAGAGTGTCCTGGAGCTGTAAAGTCAATCTAAAAATATCATTTGCTATGTTAACCTGACAGGGATTGAACCCCGGACCTGAATGATAAACCACAATAGGCCAGAGAAGTATCCTAACTGTTTAAAACACCGTGTTATAAATTGACTCCTGATACCATGTGTTTTACCATGAGTATTTTAAAGGCCCGGGCGCAGCCGGGGAGGGTTGCTAGTTATCAATAATTGCTTGTGACAACTAAAGCTTAAAATAATTAAATTTTTGCCCGCTGGATTGTGTTTTTTTTTTTAAATAATTGTTTTACTGCCCCGGATAATCCGGATATGATATCCTTTAGAGCCTTTCTTCATTTATTTCGCCAGTTGGTGAGTTATTCTTATGTATCAAACGAAATGATGGTGTGATTCATTTCGTTTGTTTTGTGCAGCCCATGGCGACAATTCTTCGCGAATCCACAGGTTACATAGACGACGCAGCAAGACGGACAACCACCAGCCCGCTAAGTAAATCTTACTACAGCCGTACCGTGACAGTCTATTTTAGTTATTCCACACATTGTTCATAATTGTGAGCATTTATAACACTAAATTACATCATTTTCACATTATAAAGTCCACTACAATCAATTTGTAAAACAAACACCGTGTCGTCCGCTAAAATTCCCGCCAAGAACCCTGGATTGTTTATTTTGCTCTTGGCTGTCAAACACTACGCTAAAGGAAAATTTATTGGAATGGGATTGATTATTTGAGGAAAACACCATTATGCAAAACAACAACATTCGAATGGTAACGGCGGAGTTTGAATCTTGTTATTTCAAGAGTAGTGTAGTTTAATCACATTGTTGCCACTTAATCTTCTCTTTCCTACATTACGATGGGTACGGCGGAGGTTTTTTGAATCTTGTTGTTTCAAGAGTAGTGTAGGTTTATCAAATTGTTGCCACTTAACCTTCTTAGTATCGTCATCAAAGCGATAGTGAATAAATGGAACTCAAAATTAATCTCTTATTTTTTTTTAGCTATTTGTGTCCCACTTCTGGGCAAAAGCCTCCCCCTCCATTTTCCACCTTGTTCTATCCAGCGCCGTAACCTGCCACTCATGGTCGAACGCACATAAGTCATCCTTCCATCTAACCCTCGGCTTCCCTCTGTGCCGCCTTCCATCAGTGGGAACTAAAGTGGTAGATGTGGGAAAGAAGTCCGCTAGGCTGAAATGGGACTGGGCGGGACACATATATCGGATGATGCCTGAAAGATGAGCACGTTCAATTACTGAATCTCTTATTATTCCTCATTAATAATAGCGATTGTAATAGTTAAAGTTTATATTATAAATTTAAGATACCTTATATTTTTCCCCTTCGATCAATGTGTCCTGCCAGTCTTCACCTACGGAATGGAAACAACAACCTTGACCCAGAAATCTGCTGAAGTGCTCAGAGTCTCTCAAAGAGCAATGGAGAGAGCGATGTTAGGAATAACATGGCTCGATCGTGTAAGTCAGGGATGTTGTAGACACTATAAAGCAATCGAAATGGAAATGGGCAGGACACATAGATAGGATGACCGAGGATCGGTGGACCAGAAGGGTTATGGAGTGGCGACCATGGGCCAACATGCGAGGTCGAGGACGTCCAGCGTTTCGTTGGGTGGACGACATCAAGCAACACGCAGGCCGAAACTGGATGCAGGTGGCACGGGAGAGACGAAAATGGAAAGATATGGAGGAGGCCTATGTCCTGAAAAGGATAACATAAAGGCTGCTATGGATATATGGATGGATATTTTTCCCCGCTATATTTTAAATTGCTCTCTGCTGTTAAACACTATGCTAAAAGGAAAATTTATTGTAATCTGATTGATTTGAAGAAAACACCATTATGCAAAACCAACAACAACATTTGATTGGTAACGGCGCAGTTTACTTGAATATTGTTATTCCAAAAGTAGTGTAGTTTAATCAAATTATTACCACTTGACCTTCTTAGTATCGTTATCAAAGCGGTAGTAAATAAATGGAACTCAAAATTAATCTCTTATTATTCCTCATTAATAATAGCGATTGTAATAGTTAAAGCTTATATTATAAACTAGCTGTTACCCGCGGCTTTGCCCGCGTAATATATAGCCTATGTCCTTCTCGTCTCCCTAACCTATGTGTATGCAAAATTTCATGATGATTGGTTCAGTAGATACGGCGTGAAAGCGTAACAAACAAACAAACTCACTTTCGCATTTATAATATTAGTTAGGATAGGATTAGGATTTAAGTTGATACCTGATATTTTGTCCTCACTGTATTGCTTAGTTTGCTCTCTGCTCTCAAACACTATGCTAAAAGGAAAATTTATTGGTATCTGAATGATTTAAAGAAAACACTATTAATGCAAAACAACAACAACATTCGAATGGTAAGGGCGCAATTTGACTCTTGTTATTTCAAGAAGGTATATGATCAAAATATTGCAATTTAATATTCCTATTTTGGTATCGTATCCTTACGGGTCTCAACCGTAACAATATATATCAATGGAACTCAAAATTAATCACTCAGGTCTCGTAGTAAGATTCCTCATAAACAACAGTAATTGTAATAGCAAAAGCTAAAAGCTCATTATAAATGTTGTTTGATATCTTACATTTTGTTGTATTGGATTGTTTGTTTATGTTTTCCTCTTTGCTGTCAGAAACTACGCTTAAGGTCGGCCAACCCGTCTATCTTTTCATACAAACGCTCGTACGTGATTATGGCGATGTGACAAATCATTCTTTGAAGATTTTTCACTAATAGGTATCTTGTGCACTATATCTAGGTTTCTATCAAAATGAAAAATCAAAATTTGGAAAAACAACTTCAGTATAAGCCTCCAAAAATCCGCTTTTTTGCACAAATGTTATGTGAACTTTGGGCGTTTATAATGTACTCATTAATTGTAACAGTAAAAAAAATATTTATTTAGAAACCTTGCAAATGTAATGGAGATTCTAGATGTACAAGGTTTTTTTCATAAACTTGTAAGGCTTACCAATAAACACGTATTTCTTGAAACAAGTTTAATGAAATTTCCGCACACTATTTTTCGTTCAATGTCTTTGCGTACTCACTAGGTTGTTTCTATGTGGCAGTAAGAGGTGTGCGGGAGACGAGGGCAAGGGGCTCTTTTCGCTTTGCCTCTTTATCTGACATTGCGCTGGACGGAACAAGCTTTTCGACCATGCTTGCGTTGACGATAGTCAGTCGGGGAAGGGCCACCTTAAAAGAAAATGTATAGCAATTGGATATTCGAGAAAAACACCATTATGCAAAACAACAATAACATTCGAATGGTAATGGCGGAGTATCCTCGAATCCTGATATTTCAGAGTAGTAGTAGTTTAATCAAATTGTTACACATAATCTTCCCTTCTCAGTCTCATTATCAACGAGCTCCGTGGCGTAGTGGTCATCACGCCGGCCTGTGACACAGATAGTCCCGGGTTCGATCCCCGGTCAGGTCAAGATGAATGATGATGTTTTTAGAATTGACCTGGGTCTTGGATGTTTATCTATATATGTTTTTGTAATAGTATCGTTCAGTATAGTATCCTATATTACAAGTCTAGAACTTATTTTGGGGCTAGCTTGATCTGTGTGATTTTTCTGCTGCATATATGTATTTATTTACACATACTAACTTGTATTTTGCCCTTGCGAGTAGACAGAACAGAAGTCTATAATTACCTAAGGACTACGCTAAGCATAATTTTACCTATAGGTATTCTATACAATGCCTTGAGAGACAATAGTAGCAATAAAAATGAAAGTTTAACTGCTCCAGGTCTAGAAAGTGCAATTCAGTTAGAATGAGAGGTCAAATGGAGTAATTGTGAACAGTACAAGACAGCTAATTCAACATTTTCTTCGTTAGAAAATTACTTTTGTAAGATATGACATAGTTTTTAACTGACTTCAAAATGGAATAGTTCATATAAAGTATAAGTCTGTCCTTGCTTGATTATTTTGAACAAATATCCCAAAGGAACATAGGTCGCGATATGGAAAATAAATTAGACTTCACATATTAAGTCGATGAGATGAATATCAGTTTTGTTTGGGGTACTCAACTTTTTTTGAACTAAAGAAGTGGGCTTTTGTTGACTGACATAGGCTTTTTACGTTTTAGGTATTGACCACCGGGAAGGAACAATTAGAATACATACAACTTTTTTTCACAGTTCACTCACATGCTTAAATAGTAAATGGTAGATATTTGCTAATACCACTTTGCTTCCATTTAAAAACAATCACTTTCAAAACTTTTCGACCACGTCTTTAGCAAACAAGTCAATAATCATCATTTCTTCTTGAATTCGTTACATTTCACCCACTTCACTTCACTTTATGTTCTTACAAAAAAAAAAACATTTTTTTTGTGATTGCGTGTTTAACACTAATTAATCTACGTCTACAATCTCAAAATAGCAGATAACAGATTATTAAATCAAAAGCTAGCGTGTTTGACAAGTCCCAGTGTTAATATTCTCTTTACTGTTTTGTTCAACTCATAATTTATTAGACAGAAGTAATTACCTACGTTTTGTTTATGGTATTTATTTATTTACTCTAGCATTCACTCGCGGCTTCGCTTGCGTAAAATGTTTTTTCATGTGAGCAAGTGGCCAACACTGCGGTGTCCTATTTTTCAAGGTACCTAAAGGCATCTGACATAGCTTAACGACTGCCACTGTACGAGCTAGCGTAGTATTAGGTACTTCAGGTCTATGATACTTTGACGTCACGCGTGTAACCTACATACTGCCTTTTGTATAATTTGACTTTGTGTACCTAGTGCAATAAACGCATTCCGTGGTATCGGTAGGGTTTTTATACTGACATCCTTGACACCTCTTTTCTTCTTTTTAATTATGGCTTCCACTGAGATTTTAGTGATTCTGCCAATGTCCAGTATAATGAGATACTAAGTATCGGTGTTGTACGGTATGTGGTATCAAAGATGGCGTATGTTCTTTGGCAGCCTCGTAGGAGATTTTGGCGACAAATCTATACGATTCCATTTAACAGTCTACTTTAACTATTTCACAAATTGTTCTCGAGCACACGCATTTATAACACCAAACTACACTAATTTTATATTATAAAGTCCACTTGAATCAATTTGCAAAATTGTTTAAAAGGCAAACGACAACTGAACCCCTTGACTTCCCACCAAAAACTCTCCTTGACACCTGCTTTTAACATCCCGGACATACCGAACATACCAAGTCCACCTGACATCTGCATCATCTACTTGTACTGAGACCACACTGCCTGGTACAACCACCAATGATGAAAGCCGGGACTAACGGCTTAAGGTGCCTTCCGAAGCACAGAGGAGCTTGAGATATTTTTATGCTACTTGTGGCTACCCATCTAAATGGTAAACATGCCTGGGGTTGTTTTACATTTACGCTTACGGTTCTAACACCTACACAAACATAAAGCTCCGAGGTAAATTATGGCTTGAAATTTTTTTATACCAAGTTTCATAAAAATTGGTTGAGTAGTTAAAGTGTGAAGAGATATTTTTTCCTGTCTTACGCTAACCTGCCTTAAGCGGCTCCAGAACCGCAAAATAATGCAGTACACGTATTTGCCTTTGCCATAAATCGAACTCGGTCCCTCTGCTTTCAAGATGGCGTGCTAACCACTGCGGCATGGAGGCTATCGGTTAAGTCTATACAGGTTACTTGTAAAATACCAGTAAACTCGCTGAATTTGATAGCTAACATCATGAACTACAACGTTGGTTCTGCGCGATTTTACATAACTCAATAAAATAAAAAACATAAGAAAGTTCTAGCGCTGCCCGCTGCTTACTTACAACTGCTAGTGGAGTTGTTAACATTCAATACGAAAATTAAATAAATATTAATTAGTGTGAAAGTAAGATAAAAAATTATCAAAATTCGTAGAACTAAACATCGTTGATTATGATGTTAAGTACTCCTAAGAGGTTACTGGCATTTTACAAGTAACCCTGTTAATGTGTAAATAAGTTATACTTATTGTTTGAAAATGTAATAATGTGGCAATATTAATTCCCTTTAATCGTACTCACGTTATCTTTCTTACGTGTTACGTGGACTTCGATAAGCCTCGCAAACTCACAACATCAATATTATTAAGGCCTTTGCCACATTGTCTCTAATACTGACATAAAAATAAAAAAGTCCTTAATTTTTTTTTTTTATTTTCAAGTACTAACTGCCATAAATTATCGCCTATACCTTTAGTATGTATAGATTCGTACAAATCCGTTGAGGCATCCAGAAGTTACGTAGAAACAAAGAAACTTACAAATATTATATACGTGCAAAATTATACAGCATGACATTCCTTTGAAGGAGTGACCAGCCCGTCAATATGTAAAGTTTTTATATATGGGACTAATACTCACAAAAAAATTGAGCATTCCATACAAACGAGTTTACCTGGCCTGGCAATTTGTTCAAAAATTACAGTTCCTAGCGTTGGTTCCATATAAACAGTCACTCCCAGGGAATGTTGTAGGTAAATATCACACTGTACACAGACATGAACTATAAACACAAAACACTCATTTTTGGAAGTCATTTACAAAACAATGTTTCTTACGTCCTAGAGTTCGTCAGGTATAGAGCTTCGGGGCTCAGAACCCAATACATGTTTGTTTGTTTGGTTTAAGATCTCTTTAAGCTGCTTAAAGTTATCTGACGAAGCGTTACCGTCGCCGTCTATAATGAAAGCCGAGAATAAAGGATTTACGTACCTTTTGAAAGATGGCAACACTAACTTTATAATAATTTTCGAAATGTTTTTATACGACTTATGATAATCCATCCCATTGGACACGATACCCAAGGTTGCTTGACATGTGTAAGCGCTATTAATGCTTGCATCGATGTCTCAAAAGCCACCTTAAAAATAAACATTCATAACTAAACTAAACTCAAATAAAGAAAACACAATGAAGAAACGGCCTTACCACAACTTAACACCCACTCCTCAATTTGGCCTATAAATGTGAATAGTTCGTTAAGTATACGTAACTTAGCGAAATAGGTATTTATGTTTGACGACTTTGATTCAGTTGGGGTAGGAATCATTAAATTACAAGTTTATATTTAGTTTCTTCGATTTCGCAACCTACGTTACTAAGTAGTTATTCCGCTACAAGAAAGGTTTTAGTAAGATAGCTAAAGCGGGAAAGTATTTGAACTATCTTTTTTTACAAGTATTTGAGTACCTACGGTTCTGGAGCTCAGCCACAGCACAGATAGCCGTGTGGTTTCCGGCAGAGTAGAATAGGACCACTCCAAGTCTTCTCGTGGATGTCGTAAAAGGCGACTTAGGGAAAACAAGCTAATCAAAGCTTTAAAACATCATAGAGACCTCTCCAACCCGTCTGGCCGGCGTGGAGAGTGTAGGCCAAATCCTCTGACTATTCCGACAAGTTATGGCTCTGGTAGTCAGAGAGGGTCGTGCTCCGGCAGTGGAGACTGGAAGGACCTGATGATGATGATGGAGCTCTATACAAATGATATCAATATAGAATTCGTCGCAATAATTCTAGGCAAGTCTGCCAGTGAATCTAATGAAACATAGGTGTGTTATACCAAATCTTAAGAGCGTAGACTAGCAGTATTTTTTCAATATGGTTTCCATACAAATGTATTTCTCTATTTTCTCGCTGAAAACTGATTCTAAAGCCACAATTCTTTTTTCATAAAATCTAGTACTAAAAAAGGAATGCCCCTGTGTTTTATTTTTTCCAAAAAAACTGTTTTTGTACAATTTTTTTTTCTTATAAACAGGTTTTTTGAAAAAAACAAAACATAGGGACATACCTATTTTAGTAATAGATTGCATGTAAAAAGAATTGTGCCTCTAGAAGCAGTTTTCAGCGAGAAAATAGAGAAATACATTTGTATGGAAAACGCACTGCTAGTATACCCTCTTAATTAACCGTAATTAATGAGGGTTTATTGTTGTCACAGGCGACTCTAGGTTATTGTTCAAAGTAATTTGGTGAAATTAATTAGTATGTTACCAAATATTAGTCTTTATCAGCTTCTCAACATGTATGCCAAAAAATAAATGAATTTCACTAGTGTATATTCGTATGTTTGTTCGCAAATACCCCAGGAAATATATGTCAGATTTCAAAAACTATTTTTTAATTGCACTTAGTACAGTTTCACTTAGGAAACAGTGTAAGTTTTCTTAAAATCGGTTTAGCAGTTATTGAAACATAGGGTTGAGTTTTAGTCACAAGTAAAATTTGAAGATTGTTTTTTTATTACTTCTTTTTTTTAATTATTGGCAGTCTGCTAGCAAATTTAATTAAATGTCCAAGCGAGCAAGGTTTATATATATATATATATATAATAATGTATAAACAAAAGGTATAATCATGTATAAACATACAGCCAAATCGTAATTAACTAGGATTTAGTGTTGACAAAGGCAACAGCAGGGTTCATATCAATTTGCAAATTTAATTAGTAAACAAATACCTAGGCTAGGTATTTGTTAACTAATTAATTTAGTGTTTATAACAGCCGCCGTGGTCCAGTGGTTAAGGTGTTTGCCTGGACACGGGGGTCGTGGGTTCGATTTCCACGGGAAACATACTTTGTTTAGTTGTTTCCGATTTGGTTAGGACATTGCAGGCATGAATCACCTAATTGTCTGATTAGAAAGATGATTCCGTGCTTCGGAAGGCACGTTAAGCCGTTGGTCCCGGCTCCTATCTGGTAGTCGTTAAAGGAACCACGTCAGAGGCTGAGAGGCGGTTCCGAAGAACTATGACACCAGGGTGTGCATGGTCGACTGATCGTGTCACCTACACGAAATGATGATGATGATGATGATGGTGATTTAATTTAGTTTCTAAAATTAATATCAATAAAGCGATTTGTATTTTGATAACTTTTCTATACGTTTTCTTTATGTTATTAAAACCGACCTGGCTCATGACATGTTGTCATGCTCATGACATTGTGTACCAAAGTATATAGGAATTTTCAACGGTACATTTAGATAGGGTAGATTTTATGCTTGACATTCCAATAAAGGGGTGACTCAGCCTATCAATACGAATTACTTTTCTTACGTGACCAGACTGAAGAATTAAAAATTAATTTCGACCTTTCCATACAAAAGTGTTAAGCGGGAATTTATATAGAAATGTCGATTTATTTAAGTTTCCATCATTGGTTACATTGGAGTGAAAAAAGCACAGGAATAGCGCTTCATCATTTCATAATCATCATCATCATCATCAGGTCCTTTTTAGTCTCCACTGCAGGAGCACGACCCTCTCTGACCTACCAGAGCCATAATTAGCCAGGGCAGTTAGAGGATATGGCCTACACTCTCCACGCTGGCCAGACGGGTTGGAGAGGTACAAGTAGTCATATTTTTGCTTAATGTTCTACCTTTGTACTACAAACGAAACTTTTTATCCGTGCACACGTCAATGTGTAAGTTAACAATAAGGTGTGCTTCCGCAGAATTAATTTCAATACAAACGTAATTAGTACTTAATGTTTGACTAACAACAGTAGAACCTAACCCTGTTTTTCAAAACCTTAAGAACTCCATATAATAGAGGAGGGGTGCAGGGATGCCTTATTGCCAGGAGTGCCATTTTTGAACGTGTGCCACTGGTCTTCGAACGATTTTTGTATGGAAAAATCGTTCGAAGACGAGTGGCACGCGTTCAAAAATAGTGCCCCAGGAACGCTGCGAGTGTCCGTTCTGTACGTTAGTGCTTTTATTAATTCGGTTGTCGACTGTAAATTTACACGCTGTTCACGAGTAGTATACTTAAGGCGCTCTGTAATTCACGAACTGCCGTAAAACGTCTATTTTTTCGTCGCGCAGTTACCCTCATTTTTCATGGAATACTAGCATGAAAAAAATATGACGTACAGTTTAAAGATCAAAATAAATGATTACATAAAAATATTTTCAAAAAATATTTACAACCTAGGAAAATAAAATGGCAAAAATCTATATCCAGAAAAGGTTTCGTCGCGAATTACTTGATATTTTCAGCGATAACTACCATTTTTTTTACATCTATAAAAAGTAAAACTTAATGAGCAAAATGGATACCTAAAAATAATACAATATTTGGTTATAACTAAGGAATTATTAAATCAAAACTGACAAAAAGCGGCCGAAATGACAGATACGGGTTCGAACTGAGATCGCCTACCGGCATCGCCACTTTTAATTTTTTTATTTTATTACCAGTACGTACTATTATCGCGCCATTACCATTACGTACTGTTATTATTAGGTGTTACAACGCCCTAAAATTAGTTTGCTGGACACACAAACCTTCGGAAATTTATGAGCACCTCGTTTCCGAATGATTTTAGCTGTATAGATTTTCCCGAGGTGTATAACAAATAGTTATGTTATAACAGAATCATTAACATATGGATATTAACTTAGGTTTATTTATTTTACCTTGAGAGTACTCAACATATACTATGACCATATATCTCGGATAGTAATCCGAGATATATGGTCATAGTATATTCTGACATGTGTGGTGCGATTTTGTGCTCAGAAAAACTAAATAAATGAACTGAATGGTAAAAAGATTTAGTTAATATGTTATTTGTATCCACATAAATAAGTTTTGTCGAGCTCCGTGGCGCAGTGGTCAACACGCCAGCCTGCGACACGGAGGTCCCGGGTTCGATCCCCGGTCAGGTCAAGATGGAAAATGATCTTTTTCAGATTGACCTGGGTCTTGGATGTTTATCTATATAAATATATATTATAAAATATAGTATCGTTGAGTTAGTATCCCACGACACAAGTTCACAACTAACTGTGGGACTAGCTCAATTTCTCAATATGTCCCTATATATTTATTTATTTATAGATAGCAGCACAGCAGTTGGATATTTACGCAGCAACTTTATTTAGAATCCATACTTTATTTTGTGTCCGAGTAAGAACCTTACCTTAGAGAAAATTAATGTAATAAGCTTTATGTATGAGTGCTGGAATGTATGGAGAAGTTGTAAAATATTATTACTTAAAATAGTTGTATACGATGTGATTTATCCCAACATAATGACGGAATCGTAATTAATAATTTTAAAAATATCAGTCTGCTATGTCCTGATGACAGTAGGATATTTTTCATATCATTTGGTGAATAATGATTAACCAAATAGCAAATTTTGTTTCCGAGATTTTTAAGAACCTACCCTCAAAGATTATTAAAGTCAAGCTATATTGTGTTAGCGCTGGATTATTTGGTGCAGTCACAAAATATTATTACTTATATGAAAAAGACAACAGCAAGATATTGTTTACAACAATCTGCTAATAATTATAAACCAAACGGCAGTTTTTATAACCGAGATTATTTAGAACTAGCTGTTACCTGCGGCTTCGCCCGCGTGATTTATAGCCTATGTCCTTCTCAGTACCATAACCTATGTGTATGCAAAATTTCATGACGATCGGTTCAGTAGATACGGCGTGAAAGCGTAACAAACAAACAAACAAACAAATAAACAAACAAACTCACTTTCGCATTTATAATATTAGTTAGGATTAGAATTTAGTCTTGAGGTTATTAAAGTAATAAGCTTTTTGTAAGCTGGATTATTTGGTTAAGTTGAAAAATATACTACCTATGTTGTATAGGTTGTATAATATATGATTTATTCAAACATATAACGGTTTCGTAATTAACAAGGGTTTAGTGTTGACACAGGTGACGTTAGAATAATATTGTTCATTTCAATTTGGCAAATTCAATTAGTAACCAAAATATCGTGTTTTGTTTCCGAGATTATTATCGGATTAGTTACACGGAATTGCGTGTTGATTAGTTCTCTTTGAATTGTTTTGAATAATCAATTTGAAATGTAGTATTTATAAGCAAAAATATAAACAGCAGAAGGATATATTTTGTTAACTTTTATTAATTTGGCGACTTTTAATTAGTATAGACATAGCCGATTTTGTTTCCGAGATTATTAAGTAAAGAACCTAACCTTAGTGACTATCAAAGTAATAAGCTTTATGTATGTTGGGTTAACATAAATTACTATTTATGTGAAATAGTTGTATATATGATCTATCTAACCATGTAACGGTTTTGTAATTAACAAGAGTTTAGTGTTGACACAGGACAATAATATTGTTCACATCAATTTGCAAACATTTGCAAACAGCCTCTGTGGTCCAGTGGTTAAGGCGTTTGACTTACTGATCCGGGGGTCGTGGGTTCGATTCCCACGGGAAGCATACTTTGTTAAGTTATTTCCAGTTTGGTTAGGACAATGCAGACATGAATCACCTGATTGTCTGATAAGAAAGATGATTCCGTGCTTCGGAAGGCACGTTAAGCCGTTGGATGACAGCTGCCATCTGGTAGTCGTTAAAGGAACCACGTCAGCGGCCGAGAGGCGGTTCCGAAAAACTCTGACAACAGGGTGTGCATGGTCGACTGACTATGTCACCTACTCGAAATGATGATGATCAATTTGCAAATTCGATTAGTAACCAAAATAGCGTGTTTTGTTTCCGGGATTATTATCGGATTAGTTACACGGAATTGCGTGTTGATTATTTCTCTTTAATTTTTTTTTATAAGCGATTTGAAATAGTATTTATAATTAAAAATATAAACAAAGGTAAGATATATATTATTTATATATTGACGACCATAAAATTTGGCGACTTTTAATTCGTATAGAAATAGCAGATTTTGGAAGTAAAGAACCTAACCTTATCGATAAGAATCAATTAGAAGTTGCAAAATATTATGACTTACTTATATTAAACAGTTGTATATTATATAATTTATCGAAACATGTAACGGATTCGTAATAAACAGAGTAGGGTTGACGCAAGTGACGTTAGAATAAATTATTTATATCAATTTGGCAAATCCAATTAGTAACCAAAATAGCGTATTTGTTTCCGAGATTAATATCGGATTAGTTACACGGAATTGCGTGTTGATTTATCTCTATCTTATCTCTTTGAATTTATATTATCTCTTTGAATAATTTTTAATAAGCAATTTGAAGTGTGGTTTTTATTACTGAAACATTATTTGAGCGTACCGTTTTTATTTTAAACCGCAATTTGAACTGTACCATACGTTGCTATATCATCATCATCAGGTCTTTTTATAAAATAAAATAATATAAGATATGTTTATTTCAGACGTTTTAACAGTCCATATATTGTTAGTAATTGAATGAAATAAAAGAATCTTATGCCTATATTAGTTATATTTAATTGAGATATTTACCTGGCCCACTGTGAGGCCCCGGGACATGTGTATGTGTATGTACCCAGTGTCTCACAATTGAGCAATCAGGTTTATCGCTGATCACCTTCAAAATGGTGTTTGAGCTCCCTCGTACACGACGCAAAAGCGACGCAAATCGTTTGCGCAATACCGCTGAAAAGCTTTCGACTTGCGCTTGCGCAAACATAGTTGACGCGCTACAAAATCGCGGGAGCCCCAACATCACTCTGAAGGCGTTATTGTATTGTACTCGAAGAGCGTTGTAAGCCCGCTGCGTATAATTAACCCACAGATTGCACGTGTACATCGCTTGGCAAAAGGCTTTAAATAGAGGTTATAGTCTCCGCTGCAGGAGCACGGCCCTCTCTGTACTACCAGAGCTATATTTAGCTAGAGCTATCCGAATATTTGGCCTACAGTCTCCACACTCTCCAGACGGGTTGGAGGTCTCTTTGATGTTTTTAAGCTTTGTTAAGCTTGTGTTTCCTAAGTCGTCTTCTACGACATCCACAGAAAGACTTGGAATGGTCCTATTCTACTCTGCCGGGAACAACAAGGCGGCATTTCAAACATTGCAACACAAATGCTGAATAGCAAATAATCCACATAACTTAGACTATACTAAATAATTTGAGCCACATAATATGTAATCGAAGAAATTCAAGATTTCCCAAGCCATTAGCATTTAACAGCCTTATTTCCACCACACGTAACGATATCCAAAAGTTTCAGATTTATAGCGACTTAATGATACCCGCGTGGCAAACTCGTCGTGAGTGGAATTCCGAGAAACAATTCATACAAGGTTAAGGGTAAAGTTGAGCGTTTTGTACGTAGGAAGTAACAGTATTATAGCATCTTGGCATATTTATTTAGTTATTTATTATTATTTATTTTCATCAGCTACTTAATTTTAAATGAGAAAAAGATTTTTTCCTGTGTTTAATTATCTACGAAATACTTTTTAAGTGAGACTCGAGAAGCATTCAAACAGACCATTATACAATTTTTCTACGCACCGTTCAATCTCAAAAATTGCAGCACAAATGCTTATAACACATAAAATCGTAAAACTTAGACAATATTAAATAATCTAAGCAACATCTAACCGAATAAATCTATACTTTACCTAAAAGTTTCAGATTTAATATCAAGTTACTTAATTAAGGAATATGTCAAAAAATGCAGCCTAAATGATTATAACAAATGAAACAAAACATTTAATCGAACAAATTCGAGATTTACCGAGTCATTAGCATTTAACAGCCTTATTTCCACCACTCGTAACGATATCCAAAAGTTTCAGATTTATAGCGACTTAATGATACCCGCGTGGCAAACTCGTCGTGAGTGGAATTCCGAGAAACAATTCATACAAGGTGTGTAAGCATTAACTTGGAAACCCTATAATAAAAAAAACCTATCTAATTCCTGCTACCGTTTCCCATACATCCTTTTCGTCACATGACGCTCTGTGATTGGCTGCAGAGAGTCGAAAAAAAATATGGCGCTCGGTGCGTAAGAAACCCGCGCTTGCTCCGATACATTTTCAAATAATACGACTTTCTAAGGACTTTACTGGCCAAAACAACCCTTAATCTTCACCTCGGGCGTGTGATAGTGCTGCATCAGTGTAGGCAGTGAAAACTAAACGTTATTTAAGCAAGAAGATCGTGAGCCGGTCGGCACGTGTCCCCGTCGTTGGCGAATCCTTCCAAGCTCCTGTCCACCTGGATCCAGGTTAGTGTTTGCCTGTTTTTACTCTGCTGAGATGCTAGGGTTGATCGGAGAATGCAGTAATCCTTTCAAAAAGTCTAAACATTAAACATTTTTGGTGCCTCCTGTGAGGAATTTCTCACGTACATATTTCCAATTTACCCACATAAATTAAAATCTTTCCACTTATTTGTTCATAGATACGTAATTTTTCGTATACTTGCGTTAGATTCAAATAGCCTAGGTACCTACTTACCTAGTATTTATCTAATAACGTTTGACCAAACTTAAGTCATACCATAGCAAATACGAATTACGTATTTTGTTAGCAACTTTGTAATATTCCCATATTCGTTCTTTTCGTACTTGAGGTGGGTACCTCACCTACCTACGTACTCGAATACTCTCTCTGGGTGCTTTCCTAACTTATTATTACCTATTCACAACCAGTGATAAGTGTGTATTTATAATTTTAGAACGTACGAGTTTCGTGAAGATTCAGTCCGTTGATAGGTTTATCGTAGTTACCATACGTTTTCATTCAAACCTTTACTACCTACATACTTTTGGTGTATAAGTACCTACATAGTACCTAGGGACTTAGCGTAAATATGGCAGAGGAAGAATTGATGCCCGCCATTAAAAAACGGGAATATGAGTTTAAAAATATGCAGATACTTTACGATTTAGCGAAAATTGCTAAAGAAAATAAAACTAAAGTAGCATCCTTTCGAGCTCGGTATAAAAGGATCGAAAAAATTCGTGATAATTTCTTAGAAATAAATGATAGTGTAAACCAATTACAACTAAAACTTAACCCTAAGTTTGTTATCGATAATAATGCCTTGTTGTCATTTGACGAGTTATACTATTTAGTCGTGGAGTTTGCCGATTCTCTCGACGTAAACGCGGGCGCAGGCACGAGTTCTCGCTCGGAACTAGGTCAAGGTCACGCGCATTCCAGCTCTCAAGTGAAGTTACCTAAATTGCAAATTGCTAAGTTTGACGGTAATATAGAAAACTGGCAGATATTTCAAGATAGTTTTACGTCACTTGTGCATAATAATGTTTCGTTGTCCGACACAGAGAAATTTTACTATTTGCTTTCATGTTTATCCGGGTATGCTCTGACACTAGCTAAGGGTGTTCCTGTAACATCAGCCAATTACTCTGTTGTTTATGCAGCCTTATTGGACAGGTACGATAATAAACGCATTCTTGCCACAGCTTATTTAGAAAAAATAATTAAATTAAATCCAATACAAAAGCCATCATTATCAAACTTAACCGAATTAACAAACACTCTTTACGAATGCGTTAGTGCATTGCGCCGTTTAAATATTGATAATTTAAGCGAATTTCTTTTGTTTTACATAGCTTCTCGGCCTCTAGACTCAGAAACTAGAAAAAGATTTGAATTACAAAATACCGAAGAAATTCCAAAATTTAATAATTTGGTTGTTTATTTACAAAATTATATAAAGGTGTTAGAGGTTAGCCAACCGGTTAACATACCATCATTCACTTCCACAAATAAACAAATCCGCAATAATACAAAGAAAGATAATTTTTCTCGTCAGTCAAAATCTTCCTTCATTGCTTCCACTAACTCTAGTCAAAATAAATCTAATTCGGTTGTTTGTGTGTATTGTCATGAGAATCATTCAATCTATCGCTGTGGTAAATTACATTCTATGAATATGGGACAGCGGCAACAGTTAGTTAAAGAGTTACAATTATGTCAAAACTGCTTAAGGCCGGGTCACACTAATCCGGACTGTAAGTCGAAGTCAACTTGTTTCATTTGTAACGCAAAACATAATACGTTGTTACACGAAGAACACAAGAGTTTATTATCTAATACTATTGAGCCGGAGTCATCTGAAAATTCCGATATGAACACTGCGCTGACTTGTATAACTCAGTCAAATATTTCAAAATTACCCGTTAGTACAAAAATTCTTGGTTCAGCAGTGGTTCGTTTGAGAAGAGTGGATGGTTCAATGCATTATGCTCGCGTAATCATTGACAGTGGGTCAATGGACAGTTTTATCACAAGCAGTTGTGCTCGTCAATTGGGTTTACATATAAAAAAGTGTAATTTAAATGTTACCGGTCTCGGTCAAAATAGTGTTTGTAACATCAAAGGTTTTACTTTCGGTTCGATTGTGCCTAGGTCAAATGACTCGCCCCAATTTGATATACCATTGGTAATTTTGCCTAAAATTACTTCAATGATTCCTTCGACTTCGTTACCGGCAGTCGTCAAGGAGAAGTTTAAACATCTGGATCTCGCCGACAACGATTTTGATAAATCGGGTCCGATCGATCTGTTGTTAGGAGTAGATTGTTTTGATCAGATATATACTGGTTCACGTTACAACCCAGGTCCTGGTTTTCCATGTGCACTATCTAGTGTATTCGGCTGGGTGATAAGTGGTCAGTTTCTTCAAGACGTAGTGGCTCAAACTCCAGCCTCGCCCGTTACGTCACTCGTCGCGTCATCTAGGGCGCTCGACGAGATCGTTCAACGGTTTTGGGAATCCGAGGAACCGCCGAAATGTAAGATTTCCGGTCCCGAGGACGAAATATGTGAACAAAAATATAAAGAGGGTACATATCGCACCTCCGAAGGTCGTTATGTCGTACCAATCATGCTTAAAGATGATGCCCCAGCCTTAGGAGAAGCATCTCGTCAAGCTCTTAATCGTTTTCTCAACTTGGAAAAACGTCTCGCTAGTCAGACTGAGTTGAAAACAGAATATCAGGAATTTATGCAGCAGTACGAAGATCTAGGACATATGCAGCCTGCCGAATCCTCGTCTACTGACCGTTATATTATTCCTCACCACTGTGTAATACGGCCCGATAGTACTACTACACGTTTACGAGTAGTCTTCGACGCTAGTAGTCGGACTTCGAATAATCTGTCACTTAATAATATTGTTCATGTGGGGCCTAAGTTGCAAGTGGATATTATCGATTTAGTTACAAAATTTAGACTACACAAAATTGTTTTTACAGCTGACATCCGTCGTATGTATCGTCAGATATTGATAAGACCGGAGGAAAGACGTTTCCAACACGTTTTTTGGCGTAATGATCCAACTGAGATCTTAAATGAGAACGAACTCAATACGGTCACATACGGCGTTAGTAGTTCTCCTTACTTAGCCATTCGAACACTTCATCAACTTGCTGAAGATCATGGTTCTGAGTATTCAAGCCGCGCAGCTCAAGTTATCACGGAGGAGACGTTCATGGACGATATCACCACAGGAAGTTCTTCTCTTACAGAAGCAATTAAATTAAAGGCCGATATCACTTCCTTATTGTCGAAAGCACATTTTGAACTGCGTAAATGGACTACAAATGATCCTCGTCTTCTCACTGACATACCTTCAGAATTTTGTCAAACTTCCAAGTCCTTCGATGAATCGGGTAATGAGTTTGTTAAAATATTAGGAATACGATGGAATCCCACTAGTGACAACTTTTCATATGCGTTTTCTGACTCGTTCGAGGTTAAATTTACCAAAAGATCCATACTTTCGTTGGTAGCTCGCATCTTCGATCCGCTCGGTTGGATATGCCCAGTGGTTTTTGCAGCTAAATCGTTGCTGCAAGAAATCTGGCGTCTTAATTTGTCGTGGGATGAAACTATTCCCAAACACTTAACCAAACAATGGCATTTAATAGCAGCAAATTTGTCTGATTTACAAAATATATCTCTTCCACGACTGATCATACCTTCAAACCCTATTGAGGTACACTTGGTGGGCTTCTGTGATGGTTCTCTGAAGGGCTATGGTTGTTGTGTATATCTTTGTGTGGTTACTAAGGAAAACAAAAATTCAACAACGACTAGTTTATTGATAGGAAAATCTAGAGTCGCTCCTTTAAAACCAACCACTGTGAATAGGCTCGAGCTAAGCGCAGCGGTGCTTCTAGCAAAAGTTCTATCGCACATGTCCAATCTGCTTAAAGACAAAGTTTCTATCGAGTCCATTAGAGCT
Source organism: Rhodophaea formosa (assembly GCA_963082605.1). Lineage (NCBI taxonomy): Eukaryota > Metazoa > Arthropoda > Insecta > Lepidoptera > Pyralidae > Rhodophaea > Rhodophaea formosa. The sequence goes on from OY720207.1 coordinate 18,846,698, forward strand.
TACTCAGACAGCAGCACTACATTGTCATGGCTTAATACCGCTCCTCATTTGTTAAAAATGTATGTAGCCAATCGTGTCATTCAGGCAACGGATTTGATTAGCCCAGATCACTGGTATTATGTTTCAACTAAGGATAACTCGGCTGACTGTTGTAGTCGCGGCGTGTCTTGTCCAGAGCTTATAGACCATCCTCTGTGGTGGAAAGGTCCGTCTTGGCTACAGGAGTTGCCTAGCGAATGGCCGAGCAAACAGGTACTACTTCCGAGAGAGGAGTTACCAGAGCTCAAATCACTTGAAACTAAAAGCCTTCACGTGGCCGATGAGGAAAACTCACTTCTGAACTTAATTGACAGACATTCTACTTTTACAAAAATTCAGAGAACCGTAGCATGGTGTTTACGTTTTATTTCAAATGCAAAAGTTTTAAGGCAAAATCGTAATCTTTCACCTCTCAGTAGTGCCGAACTTGAGAAGTCAACAAAGGTATTAGTTAAATTTTGTCAGGATCATTATATGTCTTCGGAAGTCAGTCGAGTGCAAAACAAGGAACCATGTGTCAAGTCCATTCAAAAATTATCACCTTTCCTGGACGATGATGGGATCTTGCGGGTGGGGGGACGTATCGATGAGGCCAATTTGTCACCATCTGCGTTACACCCTTTTTTGTTACCGAAACAATGTTCACTATCAAAAATTATAATAGAACATTTTCATATAAAATACTTGCATTGTGGACCTCGTACTTTGCAATCCCTTATTCAAAGAAAATTTTGGATAATTGGGTTAAGGCTTCTTATACGTACTGTACTGTCGAAGTGTGTTAAATGTTTTAAAGTAAATCCAATTGCTTGTCAACCAATGATGAGTAAACTTCCTGCAGCCAGACTTCAACCTTCTCGTTGCTTCAGCACCACCGGAATCGATTTCGGAGGCCCATTTTCCATTAAAGAGAGTCGCCGTCGTGGTGCAAAAACTTATAAGGCTTATTTATGTCTATTTGTGTGCTTAAGTTCAAAGGCTGTACACTTGGAAGCGGTAACTGAGTTGAGTTCGGAAGCTTTCCTTGCTGCTTTGGATCGTTTTGTCTCTCGACGTGGGATTTGTCACACGATAATTACTGACTGTGGGACAAATTTCGTGGGCGCGAATAGATATCTTAATGAGGTTTCTAACATACTACATGAGCAATATACTGAAGTTTCAGATGGTTTAGCGAATCGTCACGTTAAATGGAAATTTAATCCGGCAGGCGGACCTCACTTTGGGGGTATTTTTGAAAGTGGCATAAAATCCACCAAATATCACCTGAAACGTGTTGTCGGGGCTCAGGTTCTCACCCTTGAAGAATTCTTCACCATATTAGCTAAGATAGAAGCTTTATTAAATTCTCGTCCGCTCTGTACTTTGTCTACAGATCCGTCAGAGTCTGACGTTTTAACCCCGGGACATTTTTTAACGGGCGGCCCTTTAGTAAGCCTGCCCGAAGAACCAATAAGCGAGAATTCGTGTCCACGCTCTCGTTGGATGATGCTTAAAAAAATTACTCAGAGCTTTTGGCGCGTCTGGCAGCGTGATTATCTTCACACATTACAACAAAAAAATAAATGGTTCTTACATGAACCCAATATTAAGGTTAATGACTTAGTTATAGTTAACGAACCTAATCTTCCGCCTATGTTCTGGAAGCTGGCTCACGTTGTGCAAGTGCATGCAGGTTCAGATCGTGTAGTTAGAGTCGTCACTCTCCGCACTGCTAACGGAAAGACTTTTCGTAGGCCGGTAGTAAAGGTTTGTCCCTTACCAATTAATTAAGCTTTTATGTTAAATAACTAGAATATAAATACACACTATTCTTAGGTTAGTTAAAACATTTTTCATTTATATTTTCTTGATATTCTCAAATAATATAATTTGCAATAGTGCATAGTCTACTATTGCTTTTCGTTTCTTTTAAATTTTGCATTCTCTGTGAAACCCTAGTGGATTTCAGGCGGGGGGAAATGTGTAAGCATTAACTTGGAAACCCTATAATAAAAAAAACCTATCTAATTCCTGCTACCGTTTCCCATACATCCTTTTCGTCACATGACGCTCTGTGATTGGCTGCAGAGAGTCGAAAAAAAATATGGCGCTCGGTGCGTAAGAAACCCGCGCTTGCTCCGATACATTTTCAAATAATACGACTTTCTAAGGACTTTACTGGCCAAAACAACCCTTAATCTTCACCTCGGGCGTGTGATAGTGCTGCATCAGTGTAGGCAGTGAAAACTAAACGTTATTTAAGCAAGAAGATCGTGAGCCGGTCGGCACGTGTCCCCGTCGTTGGCGAATCCTTCCAAGCTCCTGTCCACCTGGATCCAGGTTAGTGTTTGCCTGTTTTTACTCTGCTGAGATGCTAGGGTTGATCGGAGAATGCAGTAATCCTTTCAAAAAGTCTAAACATTAAACACAAGGTTAAGGGTAAAGTAAGCGTTTTGTACGCAGGAACTAACAGTATTATAGTATCTTGGGTATATTTATTTAGTTATTATTATTTATTTTCATCAGCTACTTAATGTTAACGAGAAAAAGATTTTTTCCTGTGTTTAATAATCTACGAAATACTTTTTCAGTGAGACTTGAAGCATTCAAACAGACCATTATACAATTTTTCTACGCACCCTTCAATCTCAAAAATTGCAGCACAAATGCTTATAACACGTAAAATCGAATAACTTAGACAATATTAAATAATCTAAGCAACATCTAATCGAATAAATCTATACTTTACCTAAAAGTTTCAGATTTAATATCAAGTAACTTAATTAAGGAATATGTCAAAAAATGCAGCCTAAATGATTATAACAAATGAAACAAAACATTTAATCGAACAAATTCGAGATTTACCGAGTCATTAGCATTTAACAGCCTTATTTCCACCACTCGTAACGATATCAAAAAGTTTCAGATTAATAGCGACTTAATGATACCCGCGTGACAAACTCGTCGTGAGTGGAATTCCGAGAAACAATTCATACAAGGTTAAGGGTAAAGTTGAGCGTTTTGTACGCAGAAACTAACAGTATTATAGTATCTTGGGTATATTTATTTAGTTATTATTATTTATTTTCATCAGCCACTTAATTTTAATGACAAAAAGATTTTTGCCTGTGTTTTATTTTCTACGAAATACTTTTCAAGTGAGACTCGAGAAGCATTCAAACAGACCATTATACAATTTTTCTAGGTACCGTTCAATCTCAAAATTGCAGCACTAATGCTTATAACAAATTAAATCGCATAATTTAGACAATATTAAATAATCTAAGCAACATTTAATTGAATAAATCCAAGCTGTAACTAAAAATTTCAGATTTATTATTAAGTTACTTAATTAAGGAATATCTCAAAAATTGCAGCCTAAATGATTATAACAAATGAAACAAAACATTTAATCGAACAAATTCAAGATTTGCCAAGCCATAAGCATTTAATTACCTTATTTTTGCACTTTCTTGGGAAGAGCTCTTTGATGTGGCACAGGTCGGACTTGATCAGGTGTGTTGCTGGTTGATGTCCAACAGCCTTACTCTTAATGAGGAAAAAACTAAATATGTACTCTTTTCGATACGAAACTGGGACGAACTGAAAGAGATTCCATATTCTATTACCGCTCATAAATGTAGCTTTCCAGCGGTCCCTAACTTTAACTGCTCAAAAATATCTCGAACCCAAAACATTAAATATCTTGGAATACATATAGACTCTAATTTGAACTTTAAAAACCACATACATGAGGTATCTCAAAGAGTACGCAAACTAACGTATATTTTTAAACAATTGCGTGATGTAGCAGATAAAGAGATTATAACTATGGTCTATAAAGCATTAGCACAATCAATAATATCATATTGCATAGCTACATGGGGTGGTAGTGCAAAAACCAACCTAATTGAATTAAAAAGAGCACAAAGACTAATACTTAAGGTTGGCTTTTCCAAGCCACGTCTCTTTCCAACCGCAGATCTTTACGAAGAAGCTAGTGTATTGACTGTCCGTAAGCTTTACATTCTATCTACTATCATGCGCATGCACTCAGCTCTCTCCTTATCCGCAACCACTGCTAAAGACGTGGTTGGGACGAGAAGACATTACTCAGTCTGTACACGCACATATGTAAATACCACCTTTGCTCAAAAGTTCTACAGATCTCGCAGCAGCCTGCTATACAATAGAATAAATCAAATATTAGGTATTTATGCATGTAAGAAGGGACAGTGTAAACATAAGTTAACTGAATGGTTACTCGGACTTGGGTATGACGAAACTGAACGTTTAATTGAACAATAGTCCTACGATAATTGAATGCACACATATAAGTAACCATTACTGATATAATGTGTATTTAATTGTTTATTACTTTGTTTTGTGTTATAACAGTTTTTGATAATTTTATTTAGTCAAGTAGGTACATTCCAAGTTCATATTTGCAATATTGTAAAATTCTCATACATGTGAGGGGGACCTGGTGGCCCAAGATACAGGCTTCGGCCTAGTTTGGAGTCTCCAGTGCTCCCACAAGAAACATAGTTAGTGTGTAAATAAACTTACAATATTTTAAAATTTAATAGATATGTAACTTGTGGAGTAAATAAAGATTTTTTGTATTTTTTTGTATTGTATTTGTATTTCCAACACTCGTAGCGATATCCAAAAGTTTTAGATTTATAGCGACTTAATGATACCCACGTAGCAAACTCGTCGTGAGTGGAATTCCAAGAAACAGTTTGTTTAAGGTAAAGTAAATATATTTTGTACGCAGGAACTAACAGTATTATAAAATCTTGAATTTATCATTATTTATTTTCGCCAAATCTAATTCTATCATTTCATTCATTCTAATTCATCCTACTCAGGCTGCTTTGGTAGTACAGAGAGGGTCGCGCTCCTGCAGTGGAGACTAGAAAGACCTGATGATGATTTTTGTCAGCCAGTTGATTTTGATGAGAAAAAGATTTTTTCCTGAAGACCTAAGTGTTAAATTTTCTACAAAATACTATTTAAGTGAGAAAAGGAAGAATTCAAACAGAATTTTAGCTAAAATCTAGGTATCTTCATTAAGTAAAACTCAAAAATTGCAATTTAAATACTTATAACAATTATCCACAACACATTTAATCGAACAAATTCAAGATTTACTAAACCATTAGCATTTAACTGCCTTATTTCCACCACTCGTAACGATATCCAAAAGTTTCAGATTTATAGCGACTATTAATGATACCCGCGTGGCAAACTCGTCGTGAGTGGAATTCCAAGAAACAATTCATACAAGGTTAAGCGTAAAGTTGAGAGAACGTTTTGTACGCAAGAACTATCGTTGGTATATTTCCGCTTTTACATGGTGACATATTAACCGTATTGGACCCTTTGGAGGTATTCAGTATGTAGAAATATAATTAATATTTGTATGAAATTCAAAAAAAATATTAGCATTGGTGTAATGCTGAGCGCAATATTTTTTTTTGGACTATCTATATGAACCATTTTTCTTTGGTACCAATCTGGGAATACATTTTTTTTACATTCCATATAAATTAACCTAGTGGCGTAATATTCTTGCATGGAAATATTAAATACTTTTTTTGTTTGCAGCTTTGGTCTCATAGGAAAAGTTGTTTAAATTGACAGGCTGATTCAAACCTTAAAGAGTCCAAATAAATAAGAATGAGATCAGTTCATGATATTAAAGAATTTTTGTATAGACACGTAATGACAATTACAATTTAGATATTTATTGCATAATGAAGGCTATCATTAAATACACAAACAAAGTGATTGAAAAATCTGATACACATATTCAGTCCAACCTTAGACAAATCTATACTAATTTAATAAAGAGAAAAGATTTGAATGTTGGTTTACATTGAATTGGCTCCAAAACTATGGAACAATTTTCAACCTTTTTGCACCTATTGAAAGCTAATTTTAAGACTATAAATTACTTGGATCATTAAATCGAGAGCAAATTAGTAGATGTTAATAAAAAATAGTGCAATTTGATATAAAGAATAAAACACACAAAACTACAGTAAATGCATCAGTTTGTAGTAAAATCAAAAATCTTGTAGAGATCAAAATTTTACAATATAGATTTCAATTGTGCTACCATCAGTGAAATTTCAATTCGTCAAATTTCAATTGACAAGTCAAAGTCCCGATCTTCTCAAGTTCCAAGATTGCGACGACCCGACTCCATTGTCCCTGTTCGTGGTTTACAATGTTTACTCCTCCGGGGCGATTAAATTCCGAATTGAGGGACAATTTGGACCTTCTCTACTCGTATTAGAGAATGTTTTGTCTTGGCAAAGACACGGATAAAGCTGAGATGTTAACACATTTGTTTTGGATTGTGATTGGTGACAGAAGATAATAATGTATGGTGTTATTGATTAAAAACTTTTTCCATGTGTTGTAAACATATGTCTTTTGCTTCATCATAATAGTAGAGAGCTAGGCTCTTGTCGAAGGAGTTTTTTCTATTCCTCTATTTTTTCCGCAAGTTTTTTCATTGTTTTGCTACAGGTATTTATTTACTTGCAGAGTTTAACTCTCCTGTTTTTTGTATCCAAATAATTATTTAGGATTACATATTTGGATATACTATGACATGTATACTATAGGAACAAATCACAACTAGCGCTACCCCACAGTAACTTGTGAACTTATGTCGTAACATACTAAAATATCGATAATATATTTTATTATAGACAAGCAATACGGTAGTTGCCTAATGTTAAGATTATATAAAATTTGTTTCCAATGATACTAATTTCTACCTAAAAACACTATAAAGAACACTTTAAACTTGATATCGATTCATTAAGTGACTTTAAAGCATCTTTAAAGTTGGGTGAATAGGACCATTTTTTAAAGTATGAAAATCTTTAAATACAATTATACCGTATTGTAGTCCGCTAAATTTATAGCAACTTTTATTATAAAACCATTACCATAAACGAAATATTTCGTATAGCTACCAAACAAAGTTCTCACGCCACCCATACAAAATACAAGCTTGTGACGTCACAAATATGTAGGCATATCAGCGGCGCGTTTTCACGTCTAAAAATTTACGTCTAAAAACATGTGACTTAAAAACATTTATATCTGAAAGAGGTTTTTGTTTAGAAATGTGTTTTTGTCACTATTGTGTTTTTTTTTTGGCAGGTCTTTACATAGCAACATGAAAATTTTATTAGTCAACATGCCCATTTTGCCACTTCTTCGTCCGCGTAAAACAGCATCGCTTTTTTGACGAGGTGAAAATGCCTTCGCAGACCACTCTACTGTGGGCACAGCAGTGGGGCTTGAACCCACTAAAACATGGTGTTCGACTATCCGCCATTGTTCCTAGTCTACAGGCATAACGGGGGAAACAGCACCCCTATTTCAACCGAGTTGAATTTCTAAAATTCCTTTCGTAGTTCTCATGTAAATCATGAAAGGAATGGGGAACTTGCATGAAGAGTACATTTTGAAAACTATTTCTGCTTATATAAGCATTTAGCTGGAAAAATATGTTAAGGATACTTTCAGTCTGATATCGACACATTAACTTTGGTTTAGATTGGTTAGAAAATTCCGTTTCAAAAAAATATGAAAATTTAAAAAATCTTATTTTGCTATGTAGTAGCTCTTTAAATTTATAGCAATTTTTGTTACGAAGCCATTTCCCTAAACGCAATATTTAACAGCTGCCAAACAAAGTCCTACAACACGCATACAAATTGCTAAAGGAGTGACGTCACTAGTCAGTTGTTTTTTCTTAGGGACGTTTAGGCCGAGACAAAAATTGGAATTTTCAAACCCTTATATCTCAAAGAGTTTTTGGGTTATCAAGATGATTTTTTCACTGTTATTTCTATTTTTGAGTGCTCTTTTTATAGGACACTGAAAAAAAATCTGTGTGTTCAAGTGTGCAACAAGTGTGCAAGTTACGCATTCATATAAGTCTACAAATTCTAATGTAATTTCAACAAACTTGGACCTCACCTATTATTAATGATTGGTGTATTGCCTTATAATAAATCTTGCCATGTTATTTCCTAACGAAACAATATTTCAAGCTGTCATTACAATTTATAGACCGTAATGACTATAATTTTCTTACGTTTTTCAGTATGAGTGACTTAATTTTCTTTTAGATTCAATTTCCTGTTGTATATTGGATTAAATTTACTTGTTTACGTGTTAATTATTTTCAGGCTACAAGTAAAAGTTTAATTGATCTACTAATTAATAAGATATTTTAATTTCCTTGCTTAAACAGTACTGTTCATTAAATTTAAGTGCTGTTTTATGTTACTTGTAAGTACCTGTATGAATAAATACTTATTGAAGTTTCCAGTAAAGAAACATCTTGTTTCATAATCAAAAAATTGTTTATTATCGGACAAATACATTTTGAAATTCGTGGGCCTACCAGCCAGGTGCGTCTCGGAACGGGCGCCTAACGTCCGAACCCATTTTATTCAACTACATTTTAATAAGATTTTTTTTAATATGGCACGTTTCACACAAATTGAGCTAGCCCCACAGTAAGTTGTGAACTTGTGTCACAGGATATTAGCTCAACGATACTATATTTTATAATTTACACTTATATAGATAAACATCCAAGACCCAGGTCAATCAGAAAAAGATCGTTTTCCAACCGGGGATCGAACCCGGGAGCCCCGTGTCGCAGGCTGGCGTGTTGACCGCTTTGCCACGGAGCTCGTCTATGCTTTTGACATCAGCATGTAACCAGGAGTTGTTATAAACTTGTCATTGTCACTTGATTTTAATATAATCATAAAGGAAAGCATTGTAAGAAAACTTGCTGAATAATCAGTGTATAAAAATTATAAGGGGATGACAAACTACTCTATCACTCTTGCTAAAGATAGCCATTGTATTCCTTCTCAAAAGCCTCTTTTATATCCCGTAATTGACACGTTCGCCTACAACAAAAGAAGCACTGGGTTCATTCCTGATCCTCACAGATATTTGTCTTCGGTTCAGGAGTTAAACAACGGTTGACGTCAGGTAGGTGGTTAACTGTTTAAATTTGCCTAATCAATGATTAGGCAAATTTAAACAGTTAACCAGAAATCTATATTGTAAAGTTTTGATCTCTACAAGATTTTTGATTTTACTACAAACTGATGCGTTTACTGTAGTTTTGTGTGTTTTGTATAATTAAACTATAAATTGTGTGTAATGATTAGGCAAATTTAAACAGTTAACCAGATTAAACAGTTATGATTAGTAATCATACTACATAATGAATAAGTACTAACATTCCGTCACTATAACAGACCCTGGGCTAGACCTACAGCTGAGAACAGTCCCGGGAAGTACAGTGGGGGCAGATACACCTGACCCCTACGAACCGATTTTAAATGGAAGAAGGGTCAGGTTTGCACAGACGAGAAGAAGAAGACGACGAATCACAGTGATAAGAGTCTATCTCTTATTTTATATGGGGCCACTCAGCGATTCCTGAATAAGATAATTATTTTTAACAAAAAATTAAAACCGATTTCAACCCTATACGTAAATGTACAAACTGTTAAGTACATAAAATTAGGTTTTAGTGGGTATGGTAGTTCAATCAAAATAGAGGAACAACGTCGTCATTAACTTTTTTGATTCGCGAAAGAATTAAACCAAACGACATACCTGTACAAAGTTTTTTGTTGATTTTTTCAAAAAGTAGCTCCTGGATACTTTTCGATAAAAATATTATAGGACCACCTTTGAAGTTCAGTCAAAACAGAGGAGTGACGTTCTCATCATCATCGTCTTGATTCGCATAAGAATAAAATACAAATAAGTTTAAACCGAACTCTTACAATTTTTTTTGGGTTTATGTTTATTTTTTCAAAAAGTGCTCAATACATTGCGACAAAATTTTATGAGACCACTTCTGGAGCATTACCTATCAAAAAAAAAAGAATTACTAAAATTGATCCATAATTGACAGAGTAATCGCGTAACATACATACAAAAAAATACAGCCGAATTGAGAACCTCCTCCTTCTTTGAAGTCGGTTAAAAATGAATGAGGTCTAGGTTGGTACACGCAAAGTCGAATAATGCGTTTTCACTCTTGCCTTCAAAAACTCTAAATTGAACGAGTCGGGAAACAGCAACTGCGTATGAAGCGTGTATGTAAATGTTATCTATTCATTTACTGATCATACTGAACTACATTCCCTAAGGTACATGTTTATGGGTGGGGTATGTGAAAAAAAAAATTACGTCACATACTAGCTGATTAGCAGTTTTCTGTGGGTCCCTATTTCAACATAATTTTCTTAAAAGTCGCCTGGACGCGCATGTCTCCATACAAACGGAAAAAGAGAATTGTGGCAATATTTGATAATTTTGGAGTAAAATTAAGCATTTAACCAATTAATCTCAATATAATCTACGTACGTTCCTATACAGCTTGGTTAAAATACCAATGGTTTGAGAATTACAAGCCTTTTCAAATTTGTATGGAAATCTTGAGAGGCGTATAATTCTCAAACTATTAATAATTAAACCAAACTGTATAGGAACGTACGTAGATTATAATGAGATTAATTGGTTAAATGATTAATTTTACTCCAAAATTATCAAATATTGCCACAATTCCCTTTTTCCGTTTGTATGGAGACATGCGCGTCCAGACGACTCTTAAGCAAAATTTCATCAGTGTGGTCTGTAAAATACGTTCGATAATATGCCAAGGTTACAGTTTTACACCTTGTGTAACTTACACAAACTTCGATCAAAACTAGGCCGATTGGTTAGTTTAAGAGCAACCTACTTTCATACTTTGAGTAAGTAAACTGAAATTCAATATCTTCCTTCAATTTCAAGGAAATATAACTTTGGCTATAAAAAGGGTAGGATATTGAGAGAGTCCAGTACGTCTGAACGTAGTAATCTGTAGGCTGGTTTATAGCTGTTTAGGGTGTGATTGGCTTCGGTTCCGGCTTATTTTATGTGTTTTGTTGCAAACTGAGAAAATTTGTTTCTATTGGCAACGTATTGGAGTTACGTGGTTGGTTTTGAATATATTATTGTATATCAAAATAGATTGGGTATTGCATCAGAGGAATAATGAAATAAAGTGCGTGCCTAAGTACATATAGTTCTACTTTTTGTTAGAAAAGAGATGGTAATGCTGCAGTTTTTGTTTTTGCACTTATCTTTCTGAAAATTTGATCAGATATGCAGCTCTGCGATCCGCAATATCCAATTGGAATAAAATTCCTGGGATAATGCCGTCGGGCAAAGTCTCTGGGATATCCTTATATAGTAACTTTCTTTCTGATATGGAGAACAAAACTTAATTGGAGTTAGCTAAGACAGCAGCTATAGGTTTATTCTAATATACAACGTATTAGGTTAATATCAGATTCTCCTTGATGACTAGATATCTATCCTAACATATTAATTACAACTTATGAATAAGTAATTATAACTTAGGTATATGATGTTATTAGGGTTGCTGCAGAAACAACGTTTAAACAAAAATGCATAAGTACTTATATCGTCTAACGATATAGTCGTTAAGATAACCAGTAATTTTGCTACCTTGTAAATTTGAGATTAAGGCTTCTTACAGACTTGGTCGTTCTGAGATCTAGTCTTTCTAGTGAAAAGGTAATTTTGTAGTCTTAGTTATTGTGATACTAACCCAATTTGTCTTTTTCTAAAAATTATTGCAGTTTCATCACTTTTCATCTAACTCGACATACAGTGAAGAGAAGCCAACGAAATGAATTGTAAAACTTTAATTAATATTTGTTTCACAAGCTTCCACGCTGATCTGGGAGAAAAGAAAAAAACTTAAAATGTACCAGCTGTTTCTCTTACCGCGAAGGTCGTAAGATAATGAGGAATCATGGTAAGAGGCGATGCGGCTAGCAACCCATCACTATTTTGATTCCGTTTTCCATCTCCACGACCACCACTATGCTAAACGTGATTTTAGGTCTTGCAGACCTGAGCTCTGTCTACTCCACTAGGGAAATAGATATGACAATATTATGTACTTATAAAAATTACCTATTCGGATTTAGGATAAGCAGTCTTATTTTTCATATCTTTCCCATAAATTTGTAAGAGGCAGGATAAATACCAAATCATCATTTTATGAGCGAACTTTCAAGTACCACTTTCCAAATACTTTGCCAGTTCTCTACTTTACTATCAGTCAGTTGAATATTTATTGATGGTCTGTTTAATAACACCCTAGGTACTTTCCTATTTTTATTGGTATATTAGTAGTGGCAACCCTAAAGAGCACCTACGTCACAAGATACCTAGTCGCAAATCACGTTTGCTCTATAAACCCTTAGAAATATGACCAGTAATAACGATTTGCCGAAACGTGCCGGTTTGCGTTCAAAAGTTTGGCGTGCCAGATGTTGGAAGTCATGTACGGATGGATTCCAAATTTTTGGGTAAAGTGCACACTTGCCGTAGCTTCTCTTTTAAAATTATATGATTTTAATCTCAAGCGATAATTTTTATTGAAGTTGTGCAATTTAACGAGCTCCGTAGCGCAGCGGTCAACATGCCGGTCTGCGACACAGATGGTCCCAGGTTCGATCCCCGGTCAGGTCAAGGTGAAAAATTATCTACTCATCTGGGTCTTGGATGTTTATCTATATTGACCTGGGTCTTGGATGTTTATCTATATATGTATTTGTGATAAAATATAGTATCGTTGAGTTAGTATCCCATAACACTTGTCTCGAATTTACTTTGCGGCTAGCTTAACCTGCCCTTAACCTTATTTATTATAAGACTCAACGTCGTCACGATGTTGACCGCCTCGAGGGAATCGTGATCAAAGTCGAAGGGTCATTCGATTTGTAGGTACCTTCCCCGACCATCTCATGTGTCGACCGGTGTGACACCCTTGTGACACCCATGCTAGCAATTCCACTGTCGTCTATGGTATTATTTTAATAAAAAACCAGGATGTTTTGACTATATACTCTATAGACTCCGCCATGCCTTTATTTTAATGATTAAAAACCTGGCCAATTTTTCAATGTTTGTGTGCGTACAGCTTTGTGTCAGCACACGCGTCCTATCAATTAATGCCATCAAAACTCATCAAATTAGTAGCTATGTATTTGCATTTTTTTTCTACGCTTTAAGGGTAATAGTGTCTATCTAGACTTTATATAATCTAAGCTAGTATGGTCAGGCGTGTCATCAAGATTCAAGATTCAATCGTTTATTTAATATAGGTTTCTTTGAACACTTATTAATTGTCATATTTGTGTTTACAATTTTTACAACAAAAAATTTTTGTTGTCGTCAATAATTACTTATGGCTAAGTTTAGGCCGCTTCCAAAGCGGAGTGCAGAAGAAGCGGCAACAAACTGCACAGCGCATTTTCTCCAAGCGACGTCAACTCACAATTCTAGTTAGACCTTATAAACTACTTATTTAAATGTCCATCCTCAACTTACTGTCCGGTGGCTGCTCGTATGGCATCGGTTACGTGAGCTTGGCTTCCCGAGCTGCTATTTTCTTACTTACCAATCCGAGCAAGTAACATCCCATATTGTCGAGCTCCGTGGCGCAGCGGTCAACACGCTAGCCTGCGACACGGGGGTCCCGGGTTCGATCCCCGGTCAGGTCACTATGGAAAAAGATCTTTTTCATATTGACCTGGATCTTGGATGTTTATATATATATTATAAAATATAGTTGCGTTGAGTTAGTATCCTGCGACAAAAGTTCACAACTTACTGTGGGGCTAGCTCAATTTGTGTGATAATGTCCCTATATATTTATTTATTAATCATATGCCTTTGTCTCGTTCCTCCAGTCTAACAAATTCCTACTCTCCCTTTCTTTAACCACGGTTCGATGGACAGCTGCGTCGGAACCAAAATAAGCCGAACAAACTGCGCTCACCAACCAGTTTGAAGCGTGGAGAATTTAGCTAAGCCGTCCCAATGATGCAAATCCTTAGGGGTGGCCTTTGTTCAGCAGTGATCTTACGGCTTAGATAATGATTATGAACAAACCAGCAATATGTTGCTTTGCGTGTATATAAGTAGCTGACATTAGCCTCAGTTTTTCAAGCCACCTAAAGCAATCAGTCTGATCTATCCTTTACCGCGGCGAAAGTCACGTGTGACAAAAGTTTCGGTGAAATACTTTGAACCTTTTACTTTTGAACTATGATACCGTAACTGATGTTAGCGACATTCTCTAAGACGACGTAAGTTCGTGGACAAACAAATGTTGTTGCCAGAAGAACCATTTCAAGGAATTGGTATTTTTTGTGTAATGAAATAAATAATTTTTTTGTACTTTTGCGCAATAAAAACATAATTAATTATTATGAACTAGCTGTTACCCGCGGCTTCGCCCGCGTAATATATAGCCTATGTCCTTCTCGGTTCCCTAACCTATGAGTATGCAAAATTTCATGATGATCGGTTCAGTAGATACGGCGTGAAAGCGTAACAAACAAACAAATAAACAAACAAACTCACTTTCACATTTATAATATTAGTTGGGATTGGGATTGGGATAGCCTTAAATATTACAATATTGCGCAAGACCTCTTTCTCAGTCTTTCACGACACTAGATTCTGTGCTGAGAACACATAATTATATATATATATATATATATTTATGTCAAATAAAAGGTATGTACTTAGTCCTGTTAATCGTCATCAGGTCTTTTTAGTCTCCACTGCAGGAGCACGACCCTCTCTGTACTACCAGAGCTATATATTAGCTAGAGCAGACAGAGGATTTGGCCTACACTCTCCACGCTGGCCAGATGGGTTGGAGAGGTCTCTTTGATGTTCATAAGCTTTGTTTAGCTTGAGTTTCCTAAGTCGCCTTTTACGACATCCATGCGAAGACTTGGAGTGGTCCTATCTACTCTGCCGGGAACAACACGGCAGAGTCCTATTAATATTTATAAGTATAAAATAAAACATTATCTATGCTCGCCTGATGTCATCATCATCATCCTAGGCACTACAGCCGCATGTGAGCCTTGGCCTGGTCCAGTAAATTTTTCCAGTCGTTTCTGTTTTTGGCTCCCCTGATACCTGATATAAAAGATATAGCTCGGTTGTACTCGATGCTTCTCTTTAAACAGAGACGCGCATTTTTCTGCTAATACTGATTACGTCAGACTGTATAGTTTCGCCATGCCCGTCTGTCTGTCAGTTAATTACGCAAAAAAACTGGTGAAATAAAATTTCTTAAGGGTGAAAAATACCATTTTCTTGAGAGTTCTTAACATGCATGACTGTTATGTGTATAGTCTGGGAGTAATTTGATTTTTCTCGTCAATCCTTTGTTATAGGGTGTAGTTGGATAAGTCTTTTTGAATATTTTCAGTGATTGCGTTTCAAGGATCCATTGGTGATTATAAAGCCTGAAAATGAACATTTATTCAGTTTTAATATGTCAACTTGTATGTTTATGCATTTATGATATACCTATGTAGATTCTAATAGTCTCTAAAAGAAAATCTGTCTTATCAGAAAGACGTATTGAGACAACATCATTGGAGTTTTTTTTTTTCGTATGTGTAAGTGGCCAACACTTTTGTCAGATTTTTCAAGCTGCCTTAAGGCATCTGACATAGCTTAACGACTTGCATCAACGATGACAGCCGGGACCGACGGCTTAACGTGTCTTCCGAAGTACGGAGGAGCTCGAGATATTTTTATGCCACTTGCGGTCACCCATCCAAGTAGGGACTGCACTTTCATTGGAGTGATAAAGATAAATTATTAGTCTGCATATAATCTTGCGATTAGCAGAACTTTCAAAAACAAACTATATTTTATAATAAATACATATCCTCCATTGTTACTTCAGCGAACCAACTAAATGTCGAAAACGTAACCATAGCGCGTTCTAACTTTTAGGCAGCGCCATCTAGTTTCGAACCAACAAAACTTGTCTGCTTTAAAATTTATTTCTTACAAACTCTACGAATATCTCTTTTTCTCACATCTGAGAATCTGAGCATGATTTTCTCGGTTGCATCCACAGGGTTTTTTGTTTTTGGAGCCCGGGGTCCGCTTTCCTTTTCTTCTTCACTTACAGTGTTGGTTCAGAGTATGAAGACCATGAAGCCCCGTTTGAGCATAGCCTAAGATTCGGTGTCGTTCAATTTATATCCAATAATATGGCTATTTATAGCTATGTTTTTTATTCATTTATTTAGTTATGTATTTATTTAATCGTTTTAACTTTTTAGTTTTATAGTATACATTAAAAAAAGTTTTTGTATTTCATATACAATATCTAATATGAATGCCAAAGACAGACTCAAGGTCTAACTGGTTAGGTACAAGCTACTAGTCTGTATGAATATAGGTTCTCTATTTTCTTTTTTCTATTTTACCGACGAAATAAATTAAAATATCCATATTGATTGATACGATTGCACGAAATATTAAAATATTAGTTACTTTGAAACGTTATTGACTTTATAATAAGGTTAGCAAAATAAATCAAATATTTATTTCGTGAAGGCTAACTACTCGCAAGAGTCTTAAACTTAGCTTGCGTTTACGAAATGAATATTTGATTCGACTCTTAAGTTTCATTCGAAAGTGGCAGTTTCTATTATTTATTAAAAGCACTTAAATATTGTCCTTAAACAAATACATTTGATTTCAAGGTAGTAAAATTTTCTAATTAACTCTACAGCATAAAGATAACTACCTTTGAAAATAAAATGAAGCATAAGTATTTACCTGTGCTAGAAATCGATCTCAGCACCTTTCGATTAGCAAAGTAGCTTTATTTTCTACTGCGTAATTTAGGCCGATCATATCCTCTGAATACATTACACTTATACACCAATATGACAGTTACTTTGACTGTATAAGTACTTTTTAGACTCCATCATGTCTTAATTTCAATATTTAAAAAATTAAGCAATTTTTCAATGCTTGTGTGGTGTTACAGCTCTGAGTTAGTACCTATATGCGTCATGTTCATTTCGGCCATTAAATCGAAAGTTTGTGTTTGCATCGTAGTCTATGAGTTGGAAACAATGTTTTCCAACTAATTTAGGCTTAAAGAGTCTATCGGCTCGATGACTATGCCGTCATAAATTTGAGATGTTCCTTCGGTGAGCTCTGTGGTGACTACGTTGGTGCAAAAGCATAAAGCTTACGTTAATAATTTATTCCTATTGTGGTGGTAGACTGAGGGACTAGCCTTAGTTCGTTGCGCTTTCTGTCCTCTTCCCTACTCTGTTGGCTTCAAACTCAAGAATGTTGTCATTAAATAGCACCACTCCCTTTTGCCAATTACTCCCACCAATTATAAATATATTTGCAATCGTAATATTACAAAAACAACAAACCTGACTGACTCAATGACATTAATATATTTGACGAGCTCCGTGGCGCAGCGGTCAACACGCCAGCCTGAGACACGGGGGTCCCGGGTTCGATGCCCGGTCAGGTCATGATGGAGAACGAATCTTTTTCAGAATGACCTGGGTCTTGGATGTTTATCTATATAAGTATATGTCATAAAATATAGTATCGTTGAGTTAGTATCCTGCGACACAAGTTCACAACTTACTGTGGGGCTAGCTCAATTTGTGTGATATGTCCAAAAAAAAAAAAAAAAACAACGCACAGCCGAAACACAGTTGAAATTTGGTACAGGGTTTCTTACATGATATAAACGAGCACCAAGAAAGTATTTTTAGAAATTCGTCCCTTAAGGGGGTGAAATAGAGGGGTGGATTTTTACGTGGAAAAGTCGCGAAAGATTTGCTAGTTTTTAAAATGTTGCTTTTGAACATCCTGGTGAGTAAAAATGGCCTCTTTGTACAAGCTCTAAATATGTATGAAACACGCTTTGCAAGTATTTCTTCTGGTATCCTTTCATGCCCTCTACATCGCTCTTAATGCCTGGTAAAGTATACCTGTATTCCTCCGATATTTCAGAGCCTGTATTTCGAATTACGAAAATGCCAATACATATAGGCAGTTAATACATATAAGTAGTATATTACTACGCAATACACGTATTTTGCATTAACGTTTGACATGCTATGTGTACATTATTTCATATAATGGATTATCAATATGAAATGTATTAGCAATTTGTTTTACTTAATTTTATAGATAAATAAAAGCATTGCTCATAGTGTCCTACGACACAAGTAAACAACTAATTGAAAGGCTATCTCAGTTTGTGTAATTTTTTCCACTTTATTTATTTATAGGAAATTGATTTTCTTTGTGTTTATAATTCATAAGAAACCGGTACTATTCATATTACAAAAAAAAAATCTTTAATATTTAGTGTAGTAATAAGGTCCCTGAATGACCCTAACCATTGGTTGTCAGTGAGTCTCAAACAATCTGTTTACAAACAATGGGTTGCACTCCGGGAGAGTGGGCAGAAGTGAAAACTTGAATATTAATATGGATACTTTCCCTCCTACGCCACCGTGCTGGCGGTCTACTGGCTTTAATAACATTGTAACAGTTTTTGTTGTCACGTGTCCGACGTATGAATTTTCAATCTGACGAATCTATCGGTCACGTGACCTGTCGCGAGTTAAACAGTTTTTTCCCCATCACAAAAAGTGCACAGCGTAAAGAAGATTGCACTTCCAAAATGCTATTTTTAGTTTTACTATATTTCAACAGACGTTAACATAATAACAATAATAATTAGACAATAAACAAACCTTATGTCGTCATTCTTCAAAATTACAGTTATTAATCTTAAGATTTAGAAACTTATCAATTTCATTTCTAACCAAAAGTTTTTACGCCAAAATTATCAAAGCTGTAAATAAACGACACCATTTTGCTAAAGCTAGAAATATTCTCAACCAATTATACCGAGTTGAAATCTGTGACCTTTGGCGTATCCACATTAAGGCCCTGGGGTGAGCAATTTACAATTTTTTTTTGTTTCATCCTCCAAATTTGCTTTGCTATATAAACACGTAACAAATATTTACTCAATTCCTCCATAAACAAGAGGTAAGATTAAACGTAACCTTGGGGTCCCTCATTGCCCGTAGGATCTGTGTACCTCGTTAAGGATAAAGACGGGGTAAGATTATGTATGTTTAAACATACATGATATGTAGAATATTAGGGACCGTGTGAGATTCTGTACTCTCTGTCTTCTTTGACCGTATTTGCGATTGCATCCTTAACTGTAGATCTATAGAGCCCAGGGTCTCAGACGTATTAGTTTATTCTTATTATACCGTTAAATTTTGGCAAAACGTTTTACGACAGTCTACCTAAAGCTGCTTTTTTAATCTAAATGTTAAAAGTAGCAGAATTTTTTAGTACTTTTGTATGGAGAGCTTGTATCTTCTTGGCAGAAAGTTGTATTTGATTGTATATTCTTGTAAGAGCCTGCTTTATTTACAATTTATTTATATATTCCACATTGAATATAATATAATAAAACATTGATTTAAAAACCGTTTCTCCCTGTCCACTTCGACCTATGGATACATCCAAGTCATTGACAGCGCCAGCAAAGTTAGCAGTCATTTAAAAATTCAGAGGCGTGCATTTGAGAAATCACTTCTGCAACAATTGAATATTTGAAAGAATATTTGATTCTTTTGATAAGAGTTTGTTTTGATTATATCGAAACTTTATGATGACGTGTCAGAAATTCATTTGAAAATAACTTATCCTTATCTTACCCTACTGATTCATTTAAAAATTGATTTACCATTGTAAATATTATATACTTACGTACAGTAAAATTAGTAAATAAATCGTAATACAATAAATGGAATACTCAGTTTAAGCTCATTTTGCGTTTGATGGCTGTTTTTAAGGAAAAAAATATATAGTTAAAATATCTCTAAACACTATATGGGCTATGATAGTACGGTAGTAATTAAGAAGAGTAATGATAAAATTGGACACATGGACACATAGTAGAATGAGCTGCTCCACCGTGTGGTTCCTAGCAGCGTAAAATAGGAAAACTCCAAGTCCTTCTGTAGATGGTGTAGAAGACGACTAAGGGAACACAAGTTATACAAAGCTTATAAACTGACAGGCCAGCGTGGAGAGTGTAGGCTAAATCCTCTGACTGCTCTGGCTAATGGCTTTGGTAGCATAAAGAGGGTCGTGCTCCTGCAGTGGAGACTAACAAAGACCCGATGATGATGATAATAGAATGAGCTATCATCATTTTTACTGGTCCATGTTCCCTCTGAGAGCATTGTATGTATATTGCAGACTACTGTTTATATTCTCTAGCATTTACGACACAGGGTCAGAGCCTATAATTATCATCCATGTGTGGTTTTTATATCGGATTCTATAACTTACGCTTAAGCCATACTATAAGAGTATCCACTTGTGGATCTCACACAAGATTTGGAGGTATAAGTATTGTAGGAAATCCTAGTACTTAAACCTTCGGCATAGTCGTAATAGTCAAGGAAACAGTAGTCTTCGATTTAATTTCGAGCGCTACTATATTTGCAAATTGTAATTTTGCATTGTAATTGTTAAATCTCTATGGTAAGCGGTGATAACTTACCATCAGGTGTCTCATTTATTCGTGTCCTAATCCGTAAAAAAAAGTTTTTACTCTACGCCATTTAATATCTGCCACCCGCACTTCACCCCCTTACAGTACTAATTATTCTTCCTTAAAAGGGAAAATAAACGAAAATCCATTCCAGCTATTTAGCGACCGGCAAAAACGTTTCCGTAGAAATTGCTTTCTTTGCAAATCCTCGGAATGCCTTATAATTTATGGGCGTGATTTCCTTGGCCACTTTTTATCCGCTGATGCGCTACGTGTGATAAGATGGAGATTTAACAAGGAAATCTCCCTTAATGTGACAAGATATATACTTATTCGTACAATTGCTGAATTACACTAACATTTTAAAAAAAAATTTGCTCTAAAGGAGTTGTTGCGAGAATGTATAAGGCACCGGCTAGGTCATGTAAACCAATCTAAATAAGTATTTTCATAGAATATTCATTAGCCAAATAGTAAATAACAGAAATTCATTGTATTGAAATGGGTGATGTTAAAAAAGTTCCGCCAAATGAATGGATGATGATGGCCGTTCGTCTTGGCTGTCATCTTTGGTGGCAGTCGTTCAGCTTTGTCAGATACCTTAAAAGGCAACTTAGAAAATCTGAGGAGTTTGTGCTGGGAAGTCAAGGGGTATAGTTGAAGTTTGTCTTAGACAATTTTGCAAATTGATTTTAGTGGACTTTATAATATGAAATTGGTGTAGTTTGGTGTTATAAATGCTCGTGCTCATGAACAATTTGTGAAATAGTTAAAGTGGACTGATAAATGGACTCGTATAGATTTGCCGCCAGAAGCTCCCACGAGGCATCAAAGAACATACGCCATCTTTGATGCTGCTTGGAAAAACTTTACCGTACAACACCGATACTTAGTATCTCATTATACTGGACATTGGCAGAATCACTGAAATTTCAGTGGAAGCCATAATATAAAACAGAAGAAGAAGAAGAAGAAAATCTGACACCATTACGATTTACACACACGAAAAACAAAACAAAATTAAATCACGACCTAATTGAAGTTGTTTATACAATAACTCTCCATCTTTCTCTGTTGTCTGTCAGCATTTTGACATCTTGGTATAACACCATTTCAACTTTTTTCTTGTTAACTAAAAGCTGTGTTGGATTTTTGTCTTTTTACCTTCTATTTTGTTTTAAAAGAGCGAATCGAGCAAGGTCTACGAGTCAAGTTGAGGCAAAGACACATTATTTTGCATGTAGGTACATATGCTTGTTCCGCGATAACTCTCGAACCGGTGCTCCAAATACTATGAAATTTAAAATGTTTGTAGGTACTAATAGTTAAATTTTTAAGTCATTGGGCATCAAAATCGGTTTGATGTTTTATGAGATACTAGCTGTTACCCGCAGCTTCGCCTGCGTATTATATAGCCTATGTCCTTCTTGGTACCCTAACCTATGTGTATGCAAAATTTCATGATGATCGATTCAATAGATACGGCGTGAAAGCGTAACAAACAAACAAACAAACAAACAAACTCACTTTCGCATTTATAATATTGTTAGGATGTAAATAAATGTTCGCGAGGTCTTATTTTGCAGCGAACTACTAGTATATTACTCGTATAATACCCCACTACCATAGAGAATACAGACCCAATACACTCTGTTTAATCTTAATTATTTATTGTTTTAGATTGCTTTGACATCAACAACTAGCTTATAAGATTTATTTGGGAAAATTTAAGCCATCTATTAATTTTCTTTATTAAATTTTACACGCTGGAAAGGAGATATTAATTTATTAGGTTCCAGATTCTTTTAAACTCATTAAACTTGATAGAAAAATTTCATACTAAAACTTTCACGGGAGATTAACTTTTATAAGATGATGAGGTATTTTCGCTTGGAGATTAATATGCCTCTTAAATAAAATCAATATCTAAATATACTTTTAAGATCTTGGCATTAGATGAGAATTTTTATGACACACCTGATTTCTTGAACTTTTTCTAATAATTTTTATTCTTTCCAAATTACAACATCTCTCCAAAATCTACCACATGATAGACCGTGCCCGTTAAGTAAAATCAATAATTGAATAAACTTCTAGAATCTAGGCAGTATATCAGATTTTTATATGACGCACCAGTTTGTTTTTACTCACGATGTTTTCTTTTTTTCCAGATGATAACATCTCTCTAAAATCACCGACACGATGGATCTCCCGCAAACTTTATACCACATTTACGAGATAAGATGAACGACAGCCCAAACGATGATGAGAGAGCCAAAATCATCCAACAATGTATGAACTAGGGTTCTTCCATTCCAATGACGTTGATGATTGGAATATTTTCAACTACTCTTTGGAGAACTTTACTGTCATTGATGATAATGGGACGAGAAATGTGACGGGCACGGAAGATGGTGTGGTCAACAACTGGTGGGCTCTAATAGCTCTCGTGCTGGTAATGTGTACAGCGGCTGGGAATGTGCTGGTGTGTCTTGCTATATACCTGGAGAGAAGGCTGCAGAACGTAACCAACTACTTCCTGATGTCTTTGGCGATCACTGATCTACTGGTCGCCATCTTGGTCATGCCGCTGGGGATACTCACTTTGGTTAAAGGTAATTTCAATTTCAATTTTATTTATTTGCGGAACAAGTGGTACAAAAACAGCTGTTAGCACAGAATACAAGCATCTCACCTTTAACCTATCTAGGCATGCAAATATACAGTTTTTATTAATATTACAAATTGTCCCTAAAGTATTCTTCTATTGTATAATAACATTTCTCAGTCAGGATATTTCGTAGTCTAATTTTAAATGTATGCAATGGTAGATCCTTTAAGTCATTTGGTAACTTATTGTAAATACGAATAGCCATCGGATAACTGTTTTGGCCATAAAGAGTGGTTATAATGTTAGGTAGTATAAGTTTATTAGGATATCTCCCTCTATATCCATCAATATCACAATTCCTTTGAAATAGTGTTGGATGCGCTTTGACAAAGTGACACATTTCATAAATGTATAAAGATGGAAGAGTTAATAGGCTCAACTTTCTGAAATAATCTCAATCAGAGTAGAATTACGTATGGATACACAAAACTCACCAAATCATTTCAAATAATCACTTACTGTTACTGACATCAACCAAAATACAACAAGTCAAATACAAATTTTCATTTAATCAAATAAGAAAAAAAACGTGGCGATATAAATATCTGAATAAACGTCGAGAATCTAGGACTAAATTAAAACATTAAATATACCTATACAACGTGTTAATGAAAAAGCGAAAAATAAAAAATTAGTTTGTATAAAATCGAGAGTGGAATCAATTCCACAAATATGAAATAGTACACAAATATAATATGAAATTTTAACAAAAAGTATTTTAATTACGCCGTATGTGATAAAACTCTATCATTTGGTGGCACGCGAAGTGGCAATGTGTCGCCCTAGATCGCGCGTAATTACCATAGACTGTTTAATTATACCAGCTGCTTTTCTTTCAGCGCAGACCGTAAAAGCCGGTCAAGGGATTAGGCGAAAATCAATGGCCTTGAGCTCTGTCTACCCCGCAAGGGATAAAGACGTCATAATATGAATATAGATATAAATATAGCCTGAAAATAACTTATTCTTACTTGCCATGAACTCAGTGGTAGCGATTACATTCCAAACGTAATTATAAAGGAAGTGGCTTAAATTACTGCAATTAAAACCTGCAATTACCACGCCGGTTAAGTACAGCCTTTGAAATGCTCAAAAGTGCTTTACAAATAGGTGCATTAATTTTCTAAGATTTTCTGATAGCTTTGATCATCATCATTTCGAGTAGGTGACACGGTCAGTCGACCATGCACACCCTGGTTCAGAGTTCTTCGGAACCGTCTCTCGGCCTCTGACGTGGTTCCTTTAACGACTACCAGATAGAAGCCGGGACCAACGGCTTAACGTGCCTTCCGAAGCACGGAATCATCTTTCTTATCAGACAATCAGGTTATTCATGCCTGCAATGTCCTTACCAAACTAGAAACAACTTATCAAAGTATGCTTCCCGTGGGAATCGAACCCCCACGACCCCCGGGTCAATAAAGCAAACGCCTTAACCACAAGTATAATTGATAGATGTATCAAACGATAGAATGCGGTTTGAACGTACGAGAAGTAGCGAAAGATAGAACTAGAATGTAAAAGGCGCAAAGTTAGAATAGGCTCCAATCATGTTGGAGGTGTAAGTATAAAAAAAAAACCACTGATTCACAGAGGCTGTTAGCTTGATGGATAGCTTTGATGGATACGGCGCATTAAACTTCTTCCTTGCGATCTATCTTGAACGGTAAACCAATTTCTTTCCTGCATTGACAATATTTTTCTGCGTCTAATAAACACCATTTACCATGGTTATTTCGGGTCCAGCCATTAGGCATACAGTCCGTGAAGCACCCGGCCGGGAGGCACCCGAATTTTAAAATTTGTTTGTCCGCGAAGCCCACGGTCGCGAAGCCCCGGATTGGAAAAAAAATATTTTTTTCATAAAAATTTGAGCAAGTACTGTTGACAATAAAAGTGTTATTGATTCAGAGGTTTTAGGAGGTTTTAGGACTTTGTCTCTCATTGGCCTGACCTAATAATAATATTGCATGGGTAATTATTCGGAGGGGAATTTATTCACTACAGAATGGCAATACTGATAAAGACTGGTCTTCCAACATGCCAAAATCCAATACGTAAAACCATCGGTATTCTGATTCTTCGCTGTAGTCGTAGTAAATAATCTCACTTGTGACTGTAGTGTATCGCTTCACAGAGTCAACTGAGTGTCAACTGAGTGTCGAATTGTCGATCACCCGTCCATTTCTCTATACCGTCTTATGAGTTTCCAAAAAGGCCCACATTTTTAAGTCCCAACTGCCAACATTCCATAACACATTACCTAACATTATATAACACAACATTACGCTTATCAAAGACATTACATAGCATTAATATTCTTTCTCGTTCTATAAGACATACAATGTCTTGGAAAGTTCTAGACTATTTTAGGAGCTTTGCAACAGCAATACATTCTAATGACACACTACATAGTACTGATCTAACGCTAAAAATAGCCTACGAACAAAACTAATAAACACAAGTTAACAGGGGCGATAACTTAGTTCGTAACGACACCTTCACGGTGATTCCCCTTGATTAGAATTAGAAAGGGCGGCTCTCAATGAAAATAATGGTAGGTCTGATTGCCGTCCCAAAAACATTTAGTATTATTAGCGTAATAGAAAAAATTATAACGGACTTAACTATCTTTGAGTAAAACTGACATCAAAGGACGTGTAGTGGTCAATCATCATCATCAGGTCTTTTTAGTCTTCATTGCAAAGAGCACGACCTTCTCTGTACTACCAGAGCCATATATTAGCTAGAGCATTCAGAGGCTTTGGCCTACACTCTTCACGCTGGCCAGACGGGTTGGAGAGGTCTCTGTAATTTAAAAGCATTTTTAGCTTGTGTTTCCTTAGTCGCCTTTAACGACTCTACCCCCGTGGTCCAGTGGTTAAGGCTTTGGCCTTGTTGACCCGGGGGTCGTGGGTTCGGTTCCCACGGGAAGCATACTTTGTAAAGTTGTTTCCAGTTTGGTTAGGACATTGCAGGCATGAATCACCTGACTACTTACCTACCTACTACCCTACTTTGGGTGCCAAGATTTGGACCCACGTCTTATCACGGCAAATCTGCT
The DNA here is from genome assembly GCA_963082605.1 of Rhodophaea formosa. Taxonomy (NCBI): domain Eukaryota; kingdom Metazoa; phylum Arthropoda; class Insecta; order Lepidoptera; family Pyralidae; genus Rhodophaea; species Rhodophaea formosa. The sequence goes on from OY720207.1 coordinate 18,873,014, forward strand.
CCCCGAAGCATTCGTTTGTAAATTATCTTGCCATTGATTCCGGCCTAGGTCTTCGGACAGAGCCCTGAGATTTAGGTGTCTAGATCACCTACGCGCACACTTTGAACAAGTAATAGACTGAAAAAATTAAGTGTTCCTATAATCTGACGCTAATATTCATTCAAAAAGAAGAAGGATAAAGATCTTCATAATTTAATAATAATCTTCCACGCTGGTCTGGGAGAAAAGAAAAAGCGTAGAATGTGCCAACTGTTTTTCTTCCCGCGCAGATCGTTAAAGCCGATCGAGGGAATGGGAACATGCTAAACGTGGCATTTAGGTTTTATAGACCTGGTCTCTGTCTACCCCGCAAGGGAAAAAGACGTGATTGTATGTATGTATCATTCAATATAGCTCTACGTATAAACTTTATAATACGAAGTTCTCATGTCCTTTTATTTTCATTTAGCCAATTTGAATGCAATTAAAACTTCAGTCGGCATCTGAATACTGTTAAAATTTGTCCAGATAATAAAAGAAAGCAGATTGCTTCGTTTTATTTAAAGTGGAATAAGTGAGTTGTTGTTTCTTTGTTTAATTGTCTTTCTGTTTTTAACTTACTGTGTTATGTTGTTCCTGGACGCGCGAGTACCAGCCTTACCCGCAAAGAGGGCGTTAGCAGTCTTTTCGAATGAATGTTTCGACTTAGATTTGCGCTCTTCGCAATAACTCGCTCGCGCGCATCATTATGGCTATGACCTCCAAACCGGCCGATACTCGCCCAAAAATCGTTGTGAGTAAAGGAAACTGAAAAGCGGAATTCAGATCAGCTCTAGTCAAAATGTTTAAAATGTCATCATCATTATCAGGGTTTTCTTAGTCTCCACTGCAGTAGCATGACCCTCTTTGTACTGCTAGAGCCATATATTACCCAGGGCAGTCAGAGGATTTGGCTTACACTCTCCACACTGGCCAGATGGGTTGGACAGGTCTCTTTGATTGTTTAGCTTGTGTTTCCTATGTCGCCTACAATGACATCCACGACAAGACTTGGAGTAGTCCTATTCTACTCTGTCGGGAACAACACGGCAAATATAATTTAAAATGTAAACAATAATTATTTTTTTGAAAAACGTTGATTAGTGAATGTGAAAAGTTTAAATTTATTTAATGTTTTGATGAAGGTGATAATTACATTCAAAGATTTCGCTACATAAATACAGACCAAGCTCATAAAAATGTGTTAAGAAATCTAGCGAGGCTTTACAGAAGTCGTAATGGCACCATCTGAAAGGCTTCCTGTTATATACTTCCATGTAATCAAATCAAAAATAATATTTATGGGATGTGAAAACAAAAATACCATGATACCACAATCGTAATTATTTCACCGTTTTTTTGCTCAATAGTCTAATTTTGTATAGACAACGATACGGTACTCTTAGTCTGCGAGTTTGACTCGTATTTAGCCAATTACGTTACTTACCTACAATACTCAAGAGCCAGAATCCGTAAAACTAAGGCTAGTTACTGAAAACCGCTTTCTAAAAGCTCATGTAAAAGTATTTACACTTAACTGCTTAGTGGGAAAAGAAAAAATTGTACAACTTCAATTATTTCGTAGCGTTGCTTTACCACATCTAAGGCTCAAGTCATACTAGCGCACAGTCGAAGCGAAGCAAAACGATGTTACTATCGTAAACTTAACTGTAACTCAAGATCGTAAAGCTCATCTTTCCTCTGAGATTCAAAAGCGCGAAATTCCCACGTAATTTTTTTCGATTTTATTGAGTATTAGTATAAGACTGTTAAGTTAAAGGTAAGTTTGCTATATTACCTAAGATTGTTTCACTTTCCTTCGACTCTACACTAGTATGAATTGACCCTTATCCGCCTCTATCTCGTCTTGTAACCCGAAACTTAGAAAATAACTCGCTATCTTGTTTGACAAATTACTTTGAGTTGTTTCAATTAGTTGAAGTAAGTGGCAACTTGTAAATAACTTAGATAGTTGCGGGAAAGTATGTGTTTTGTTGTGAGTTTATGTGAATTTACATAAATGTCCTCTTTCCCATGGGGTTACTAGGATCCCTACTAACCCTTTAGTTTCACCTATGGATGTATATGAAACGAAAGGGTTGGTGGGGATTCAGGGCACTCTTTAAATGCAAGCTCGCTAGGGTTGGTTATGTAAATTTGTCAAGGCAACCGAATATTTCTTCTTCTTCTTCATCTGTTTTATAATATGGCTTCCACCAAAATTTTAGTAATTCTGCCAATGTCCAGTAAATTAATATACTAAGTATCGGTGTTGTACGGTAAAGTTTTAACAAGTAGCATCAGATGGCGTATGTTCTTTGATGCCTCGTGGGAGCGTCTGATGACAAATCTATACGAGTCCATATAACAGTCTACTTTAACTATTTCACAAATGGTTTATGAGCACGAGCATGTATAACACCAAACTACACCAATTTCATATCATAAAGTCATCAAAGAGACCTCTCCAACCCGTCTGGCCAGCGTGGAGAGTGTAGGCCAAATCCTCTGACTGCTCAGGCTAGTATACGGCTCTGGTAGTACAGAGAGGGTCGTGCTCCTGCAGTGGAGACTGGAAGGACCTGATGATGATGATGAAAGTATGTATTCGTTGTGGGTTTATGTGAATTTACATAAATATAGGTAACCCGCCACTTACCCATGGGGGTTACTGCGATCCTTACAAACCCTTTCGTTTCATCTACATCCATCACTCTTTCAATGCATGCTCGCTGGGTTTGGTTATGTAAATTTATAATGCCAACTGAATTTGGAGGTAGACGAAAGAAATTATATAACATACATACATATTATCTCGTCTTTATCCTTGTGGAGCAGACAGAACCCAAGTACATAATACCCAAAGGTCACCTATAACGAGTCAGTGGGCGTCAAAGTGGAAAGCGGAATCAAAACAGTGACGGGTTGCTAGCCGCATCGCCTATAACGTGATTCCTTAAATGTTCGTTCGCCCATGCCCTGGAACGGCAATACTACAAATAACAGGAGTGTAAAAAGGATGCTACGAGGAAAAAGAAGGTTACGGAAGATAAATTAGAGCTCAAGATAAAGATAATTATTAGAAGCTAACCTCTGTCCCGATCCCACATAATATACTCGTACTACGTAACCTTTTTGATATCGGTATATTAGGCAAATTATTAAGAACTACCTGTTACCCGCGGCTTCGCTCGCGTAATATACCCTAACCGCCTATGTACCCGAACCTATGTATATGCAAAATTTCGTGATAATCGGTTCAGTAGATACGGCGTGAAAGCGTAACAAACAAACAAACAAACTCACTTTCGCATTTATAATATTAGTTGGGATTCAAATAGAATGCTTCTCTATTTCAAGTAGGAAACGAAAACGTAGATAGTACCAATTGCTTCACCTCTCAATTAGGTCCTAAAACCGATCGAGGATATAAGTTTAACACCTACTTCAACACTTTGAAACTACATTAAAGCTACGTTAACAGACTTTTAAGCCAACTTTAAAGCTACGTCAATCAACACGATTAACGAAGCTTTAAAGTCTGAATATAAATGTAAGCTCTTCCAGTCCGTAAGGGATAGAAATGTGTTAAGTATGTATTTCTACTAGAATATACACGCATCTTTATAATGATGTAAAGTAAATTTAAGGTTCAATTGTTTTTAAGATTCCACACCCAAGGGGTAAAAACCGGCTAAGTGCGTGTCGGGCCACGCGCAGTGTAGGGTTCCGTAGTTGCGAATGACAACTTTGAGTTCACTCTGTTCACACTCGCACCCGAATACATCTAACAATGAAAATTTAATGAAATTTTTCATTATCGAGTACATTTTATAAGTTGGTTGCCTATAACTTTTTAGTTTGTACTACATAAGTATCCAGCTCTGATAGTTTTCCTTTCAACTTCAGTATATACACTACTGATGTAATTTTTTTTCACGTATCCATATATAACCGTTTAGCAGATAGAGGGAGGACACTTACCTCTAACAAAAATTTGCCCTTTAAAACCAAATATTTCATTAACGGATCCCTAAATCGAAAAATGGTGTTCATGATCTCACAATAATTTTGAAGACCTATTTAAAAATACCCAACACGATGGGTTTGAATAGAAAAAAAAATATTACTCCCTCAATACTTGTATGGGAGCTACCGTAAAAAAAAATTTTTTTAAGATTTTTTTCTTCCACTTTTTTGGCATGATAAACATACCTATACCAAATTACAGCTTTCTAGTACTTATAGTCTCTGAGTAAAACCGCGGACGGACAGACAGACAGACAGACGGACATGGCGAAACTATAAGGGTTCCTAGTTTACTACGGAACCCTATTACTAAGACTTCGATGTCCGTCTCTCTGTCACTAGGCTGTATCTCATAAACAGTGATACTAGACGGTTGAAATTTTCGCACAAGATCTCGTATTTCTGTTGCCGCTACAACAACAAATGCTAAAAATAGAATGTAATAAATATATCAGGGGAGAAGGGAGCAGGGGAGTTTCATGCAACAAACATGTTTTTTTGCCGTTTTTGCTCTAGTTGTCTAGTATAAATAATGGTACGGAACCCTTTGTGCGCAAGTCCGACTCGCACTTGACCATTTTTTTAAATAATGATATTTGTTTAGTCGAATATACACGCATCTATATATTTATATACTCATACCATTTCTCTATTTGTAACATTTTTTATATATTTTGTTATCTTGATTTATGGTGAAAAATAAACGATAATATTATTATTATATAAAGTAAGTGTAAGGTTCCAATGTTTTTATATGTCTCTCTATATACATTCTAGTCTTTGCGTAGGCAGTCAAAAACGTAGCCTCGTGAAAACAATTTCATCAATCTTTACACAATAGCTTCCAGTAATAATACGCCTGTATTACCCTCCCGTAAATAAGTTAGTAATAACACTTAAACAGCTAATGGACGTGATAACTTAGTTTCTAATAACACTGGGTCTGATTAGCCCTTGATTAGAATTAAGGTACAAACGGCCACACATCACAGTTAACACTCTTGTATTACAAATGTTTATTGCAAAGAAACTCTTATAAACCCGTAAGAAATTCAAGCAAGCTTTTATTTTATTGTAAACAATTTAATTTCTACTTATATAGCTGTTTAGCATTCACAATGCTATTCTAATATAATCATCATCATCAGGTCCTTATCAGTCTCTACTGCAGGAGCACGACCCCTCTGTACTGCCAAAGCAGTCAGAGGATTTGGCCTACACTCTGCACGCTGGCCAGATGGGTTGGAGAGGTCTCGTTGATGTTTATAAGCTTTGTTTAGCTTGGGTTTCCTAAGTCCCCTTTTACGACATCCACGGGAAGATTTGGATTTCTAATATACTTATTAATTTTAAATTAAGAAATAAGATATGGGCGCAAATTCCAGACGGGCAGGTTTTGAACCTGTGTTTTTATCTTTATACGACAACAAGCAGTTTGGAATCCTGCCCACGTGCATTTTTTTTTTCAAATGTTATTTCTACCGTGGTACCGTGGAAGCATGGCAGATGCGTGGTCTGGGATGCCACTTGCGTCAACACTGTGGCCATCGGCCACCTTGGTCGTACTGCGTGCGCAGCAGCGGCCGCTGCCGAAGACGCGGCAAATAGAAAGCGTCAGAAATACGCAGCTATGGAGCCACACTACTGTTTTGTGCCTATAGCTGTAGGGACCATGGGATGCTGGGGCACGGATGCTAAGCGTCTTTTCAGGGCATTAGGGCACCGAATCGCGGAAAGAAATGGTGACTCTCGCTGTGGATCGTTTTTGGTGCAAAGGATGGCCATTGCGATACAGCGTGGTAATGCATCTAGCATTTTGGGCACCTTTGCACCGGAAACGATACAGGGCGGGTTCTTATTATAATACTTATTTTGACATTTATTATAATGTGACAATGATTTATTATTAATAAAGTGATTTATGATGAATCTTATTTCTTAATTTAATAATTACATACATAAACTTAGCTCTCCGCGTTCAAATGTTGAACACATCCTCACAGTGCACTCTGCTATAGAGTGCAGTCATACGAATAGTTAACAAATTTATTAATTAGTAGCTGCTGCATACATCCATACCAACATGCCATATTACAGTTCATTGCCCTAGTCCGATCCCTCTCCAGATTGAAATAGCCAGAGCAATACTCTCCAAACCCTCGCACTCGCCTCCGGATTAGGTGCGTAGTAAAGGCTTAAGCTCCAATTACTGACGACCACCCAAAGATCTCAGGTTAGGCCCTTTTGGCATGGTAGGTTTTAGGCCATCAAGAAAAAGATGAGAGTTGTTGCTCTCATCTCTTTCTTGATGAGCCATGAGCATACAGGCAACGCCCAAAGCCGAGATCTATCTCTCCTATAGCAACCCTTTAGCGATGTTGCCTATTCCGATTGAGGGCACTCTGCTTTCACCACAATGGCCACGGTGAAGCAGCGACAAATTATTCGGAGCAAGCTACATAGATAAGTATCAGTTATAAAAAAAGTTCAGTGTAAAAAGATAATTTCAAAATTTCCATGAATGAAAAAAATGACACAACTGTTAACTTTACTGCATAAATGCAAAATACTTAAGGCCTAGCACTAGGCACACTAGCGATGCCAATAATTTCATTCCTAATACTTTACAAATAGAAAGAAATTCAAGAGTGTTAATCAAATAAGCCTTAGTAAATACCTGAAGTATTTTTGGATACATGTTTTAATATTATCAGAATCAGTAATTAAGAGAATTACTGATTACCGCCAGAAGCGGCCGTTTCAGGTGGTAATCAGTAGTTCTCTTAGTGACTGATTCACATAAATTATAAAACATGATTCCAAAAATACTTCAGGTTATTTACTAGGGCTTATATGATTTACATTCATGAATTTCTTTCTATTTATAAAGTATTAGCAATAAAACTATTGGCGTCACTAGTGTGCCTAGTATGGGCCCTTAATATCTTCTATTTCTTCAAGATATAGAAAACTATAGCTACTTATATAAAACGTTATACAAAATTCCATATGAAAAAAAATTAACCTATGAAGTCGGTTAAACGGAATTTTTTAAGGTTATTTTAATGTAATAAAATTACAAATGAAACTACTCTTAATATTATGTTTTAACCAAATTCCTTTTTTTGGTATAATACGGTTTTGTAATATTGCCTATAGACTGTATACAAGGGGACTTTTTCGGTGGAGAGGGTTACCCCTTTCTGTCTGGAGGGTATTTTTGTAACACATTGTAAACAGCTCAATAGTGATGTATACAAGGTGTTACAAAATACCGGGAAAATACATAAAAATATGAACACAATGAGTTTTATAAAGAAACTAATAGGTGTTAAAAAGAAGTAACAACGTCCGTATTAGGTAAAAGTGATTGCTTGATCTGTAGCCCACAGTACAAAGGTCAGCCCTCCATAAAAATAACGGTAAGAGCACGACTAATTGGTGCCTTTAGGGGATTCGTTGATAGTATATTATTATTAGCGTAATAGACGGACAGTGTCCTGGGTAAAAATTACAGCTAAGATGGCTGAAATTTTGGTGAGATTGTTATTCTGTTTCGATGAAGATAAATTGGAGTTTTTTTGTTTTAAAATAGCAAAGTGGAGTCGTTGTCTATTTCTTATGTCAGTTGAAATATTTACACATGATGATCTGTTGCTGCTTTCACAATAGATACTAAAAACAGAAAAAAAAAATCTATAGGTCGCTCCACAAACCGTTGTTTTTTTCTTGATATTAGTTTTCCGTAAATATGTTTACTGGAAATAATAATTAAGGCATAAAAAATTCATAGATTATTATATTATTAAGTTGAACATTCACTTTAGAAATAAATAATCAAATCAATATAAAATAGGTATTCATTCCCATACAACAAACGTGATTATGGGGCCGTTTTTGCTTAATATTCTAATGTTGCATAGATTATGGTACGGAACCCTTGGTGCGCAGTCCGACCATTATCGAGTCGAGCAGTCACCGTCCATGGATGGCGCAGCACGCTGTAAGACAAACACTTGCACATATGCGCAAGCGCACTGCGCCGACTCAAAGAAACAGCGGGCCCCAGGCATACATTTTCGCCGCGCAGTAGAAAGAGAGGAATGCTTCCTCTTCTTCCGCGGTCTACTGGCTTCAATAATAGTTTTCCGATCAGGTCACGTGTCCGTCTTACGAATTTTCTGACGAATCTGTCGGTCACGTGACCTGTCGTAAGTTTAACATTTTCCCATCATAAAAAGTACACAGCGCTGCTAAAGATGTTTTAACTTCAAAAATAGTTGCTTACTAATAATAGGTATAAACAACACTAAGTCAGGAAACTATCCACTCAGCTGTCTGCCGTAGACCGGACTCCTTCTCAACCAGGATTATATTACCTCCAATTTGCGGGCTAAGCAAACATCGATTGGTTTGTATCCTGATGTTTGTGTTGTGCTTCAGTACGCAATCACATTAGCTTTCAGTCTCTTGCTTTTATTTTATTGGTTTGTTAAGTCCTTAGGCTTGTCGACTTGTGACTAAAAGAACGTGGGTTCGAATAGGTTAGTCGTATTAGGTCGTAAAGTTCGATAGGTACGAGGTTTAAATTTACAGACATATATAGTGAATCTAACTTATATTATAAATGCAAAAGTGAGTTTGTTTGTTTTCAGTACGCAATCACATAAGCTTTCATTCTCTTGCTTTTATTTTATTGGTTTGTTAAGTGGTTAAGCATGTCGACTTGTGACATATTAACGATTTAGAGTTATCTATAATTGTGAATAGACGTGTGATTCCCGGTAGAGTAGAATAAGACCACTCCTATAGGTCTTCCCGTTGATGTCGTAGAAGGCGACGTAGGTAAAACAAGCTAAACAACGCTTATAAGCATAAAAGATACCTATCCAACCCGTCTGACCAGCGTGGAGAGTGTAGGCCAAATCCTCTGACTGCTCTGGTAGTACAGAGAGAGTCATACTCCTGCAGTGGAGTCTATAAAAGCCTGATGAAGATGAGACGCCGATTGGAGAAAATGCGCTATGCAGTTTGTTGCCGCTTCTTCTGCATTACGCTTTGGAAGCGGCGCTAAATTTAGCCATAATAAAAACTGACGTCAACACTTTTTTATTGTTCAAAGACATCAATCGAATTTTTTGAATTTGACACGGGTTTGAATTACAAAAGGTTTTAATTCACATACATTATGAGGTGAATGAATTGCATAAGTATTCCTATAGGTATGTATGTTACTTGTAAGATACTAGTAACATAGAATATACCAGCTGAGACTGAGCCTTGATTTGCATTACATTGCTAACGCGTACAGGCCACCTACTCCCACAAACACGCTAAACGTGCCCTTTGGGTTTTATGACCTTGGACTCTGTCTACCCCGTGAGAAATAAAGACGTTATAATATATACGCATGCTTGTACAAGCCAGCAAGTTCCTTTCTTTACGCAAGAACAAGAAAGATTTTTTTAAACTCAGGAATATCTAGAACTCATAAAATTTTTACGAAGAACAGCAGAGTTCTCAAAATCTATGACCATTTTTACGACTAAGTAAAGTTGTTTTATTTATCTACATTCTTTACTATTCCAGCTATTGTAGAAGTACATTCAATAATACAAAGCATTTAAATGGGCCTGCATACCTAACTAAAACTAATTTGAATTCAACGATCGACATCAAGATTCTCCAATATTAATGTAAACCGTGAAACTACTGAACGGTACCTTATTAAAATCGACTTTCAAGGAACCAAGGTCGCTCTTTATTTTGTCAATCGATCAACCCTAGCGTATAAAATATTAAAAGTGTAGAAAATCTCTTAAGGGGCCGCAATAGGCCAACTAGCGACACTAATAATTTTATTCATATAACTTAACAAATAGAATCAAATTCAAGAATCTAACTAAGTCATAAAACCTTAGTCGGCCGAAAGATTTTATACTTATTTTTTTTAAGAAACCTTATTATGAATTATTTACAATGGAATCAATAATTTATTATTTTTACCAGAAAACATTCAAACGAACATAGTTTACTCGAATGGCTCCTTTCTACCCGCAAATATTTTTGAAAATTTTTAAATACAATAACGCAGCTGAAATAAATAAATAAATATATAGGGACATATCACACAAATCATTATTGAGTTAGCCACACAGTAAGTTGTGAACTATGTGTCGCAGGATACTAACTCAACGATACAATATTTTATAATATATCAAGTATTTGTTATAAAATATTGTATCGTTGAGTATAGATAAACATCCAAGTCTCAGGGCAATTTGAAAAAGATCGTTTTCCATCATGACCTGACCGGGAATCGAACCCGGGACCCCCGTGTCGCAGGCAGGCGTGTTTACCGCTGCGCCACGGAGCTCGTTTGTGAAATGATTCTTAAACTTGTGTTGGCCACTTACACACTGAAATTATAAATTGCTGTTATGTCATTCGTATTAGTAAAACTTAGAAGGTTAGATATTCTATAATAAAAAAACTGAACGCGCAAGTTTTTCCTTAGTCTCCTTAATTTGTGTCTCACGCAACTACAGACAAGAACATAAATACTTAGACGAAAGATTACTCGGTAATAAAGTTGTGTTCGTTATCTAGTTGTAATTTAGTACTTTAAGTTGAAATTCTTATGCCAATTCGTGTAGAAGTAATCTTCTTAATCATTTAATTTGATCTTAATATTTTGGTTCATAAAAAAAATAAACATATCTAGTAATAAAAATTTCTAACTTTTATTTCGACGATTAAGATTAAACATTCGAATATATTGGTATTTATAGATATTATATTGATAATATCTTATATAGCAATACTTTGTAGTCTGCAGGTTTAAAAATCATCATCATACGGTATGTTAATAATTAATATATAAAATATGAAGCTCCGTGGCGCAGTTGTCAACACGCCTGCCTGCGATACGGGGGTCCCGGGTTCGATGGAAAGATCAGGTCATGATGGAAAAAGATCTTTTTCAGATTGACCTGTGTCTTGAAAGTTTATCTTTATGTGTATATAATAGAAAATATAATATCGTTGAGTTAGTATCAACACAAGATTCGAACTTACTTTGGGGCTAGCTCAATCTGTGTGATTGGTCCGTATATATCTATTATCAATACAAATAAATCGTTCTTATTGATAGAATAGTCGCCCATTTAAAAAGCGGATAGTGTTTTATTAGATATTATTAAATATAGGTAACTTAATCAGGAATATTTAAATTGAGCATTGAGGCAGGAAATATAACCTATTTTCTGAATAAACGCTTGGATCTTAGAATGTAAATACAATAAGAAATAGATAAATCAGTTTGCTCCTAATGATCCCGTCTGACAAGTATTGTGGTCACGAGCCAAAGATTAGGGAACAAAAGAGAACTAAACAACAAAGATAGCCTCGTTCCTAATCCACCCATTAATGAGGCAAACAATGTACGCCATTACGCACCGCGAGATTTGTTTGGTGTGAAAAAAACTGATGGAGATGATGGATTATTTTTAAATCCTCCTCCTCTTTTGAGCCTTTCACCTGTCGACCATCTGTCGAGCTCCGTGGCGCAGCGGTCAACACGCTAGCCTGCGACACTGGGGTCCCGATCCCCGGTCAGGTCAAAATGGAAAAAGATCTTTTTCATATTGACCTGGGTCTTGGATGTTTATCTATATAAGTATATATTATAAAATATAGTATCGTTGAGTTAGTATCCTGCGACACAAGTTCACAACTTACTGTGGGGCTAGCTCCTCAGCTATCGAAATATAATAACGTTTGAACAATTTCCAGTGCTTTATTTTATTACAAAAAACGCATTAATCGAACATTATATATCAACAACTTCTGGATTTATATTACAAAGATAGGTTGGTGACAGGCAGGCGGCTGGCTATCTACACAATCAAATTTAATAATTATAATATGTATTACTTCCTTTTGAGATGCATAGTGTTTTAATGTGATAATTTTTTACTTATTTGAAACATAAAAGCTTTTTATATTACACTAGCAGCCCTACCCGGCTGCGCCCGGGCATGTATTATACTTACCTTAAAACCTTCCTCGTGAATCACTCAATCTATTGGTGAAAACCGTATGAAAATCCGTGGAGTAGTTTTTGAGTTTATCGCGAACAGACAGACAGACAGACAGACAGACGCGGCGGAGAACTTTGTTTTATAATAATATGTAGTGATGATAGTGATAGTGATGGATTTCACAACTTTTAAAGGGCGTATCCTAGCAGTATTTTTCCAGTATGTTTTCCATATAAAATGTATTCCTTTATTTTCTCGCTGAAAACTGCTTTTAGAGGCATAATTCTTTTTTCATAAAATCAAGGATATGCTCTTAACGGTAGTAGAACAGCAATGCGAGACTGTTTTTTTTACAACTGATGTTTTTGATGTCATAAACTTTGCTTAAAACAAATTACCTACACTCTTTCTTCTCTTGAACTCGACGCGATACACTGAAGTTCGAAATCACCCTTGTTCTTAACACCAGTTTGCAAGGGTAGTGCTATAAACGATTGTGCGACAAACAGCATGAATATTGAATACTGCCGTAATACTGGAACCTGGGCTGATACCACCACAGCTGAGGAAACAATTGAAACGGTTACATGAGGTATTTGGGAGGAATTATAATAACTTTTCTACTGGCGAAGAAAAACATCTGAAGATAACCAGCACGCCAGTTGGATATTCCTCAATAGTGTGTAAGCTGCACTCACTAGTAGGGAGTAACGTCCCTTGACTATATTCATCCTAGACTCAGTCATGCCTTTTTTCTAATATCTAATACTCCCCGCCACAAAAAGCTATAAATTAAGTACGTCAATAAACTTCTGCTGAGTTAGAGTTACCTAGCGACAATATTATGAGTTGACCAAATACAATTGACTTAAATTGCTATACGGGTAATACGAAACTAAAGACCAATTCTAATTAGTCGGGTTATATTTTAACGATACAAAACGCTGTCGCTCAATGTTTTTTGGTACAGGAACGAGTCCGACTCCGTGAATGAAACATTTGGCGCATTTCTGAGATATAATAAAGTTTCTGTAGCAGTTTTTGCTATAAGTTGTTTTTTTTATTAGCTATTGAATCTCAATGCAGGGCAAAAGATTTTTTACGTTGCCAAATAATCACTACATCTGCAAACTCCCTCCATTCTATATGGAAAAATATTTCTAACCATGTCTTCTTTGGTTTATTTTTTACACAAAAATCATAAATATTATTTTTATTTCATCCAAATGTTGCGAACCCCTGAACATTTTTATAGCTTCTTATGAAAGGGACTTTAATGTTTTTTGATTATCTAACTAACGGGACTAATTTTTACGATAATATTTTGTCGCAGACAATTATCCAATTTAAATCAAGTATTTTTGCCGTGTGGTTCCTGGCAGAGTAGAATAGGACCACTCCTAGTCTTCCCGTGGATGTCATAGAAGGCGACTTAGGAAACACAAGCTAAACAAAGCTTATAAAAATCAAAGAGACCTCTCCAACCCGTCTGGCCAGCGTGGAGAGTTTAGGCCAAATCCTCTGACTACTCTGGCTAATTATGACTCTGGTAGTAGGAAGGTCACGCTCCTGCAGTGGAGACTAAAAACGACCTGATGATGATGATTTAAATTGTATTTTTTTTTCAATATCACTAGTAAAAAAATTAAAGACACTCGAAAATTTATTCAGAAAATAGGCAGTATCAGGCATTTTTTCACATTGATTTACATTTCAACTTATTTTTTAATTACAAAAAGCTGAAAGAGACATTGTTCAGTAAGTATTGGCCTAATTGCCTTAAGGGGGCACACTAGGCACAGTAGCGACGCCAATCATTTTATTCCTAATACTTTACAAATAGAAAGAAATTCAAGAACGTAAATCATATAAGCACTAGTAAATAACTTGAAGTATTTTTGGAATCATGTTTTAATATTATGAGAATCAGTCATTAAGAAAAACGTGATTAACGCCAAAACGGCCGTTTTTGGCGGTAATCACATTCTTGAATTTCATTATATTTGTAAAGTATTAGGAATAAAATGATTGGCGTCGCTACTGTGCCTAGTGTGCCCCCTTAATAGCTTTGTATGATATTTTATTTTCTTTCTTTTTCATTTCTTTTTTCGTTCCCTGCACAAGGAATATATTTTTCCAAATATAAACACTACATCAGTAGTAATACATCGTTTCGCCATTGATCCGGCTTATCCCGAGCCACGAATTCACCCGGATTTATCCTTCATTTATATTAATATGACTGACGTACTGACAGCTTGAAATGTGCAAGATATTTTCATTTATTTTTGCGATTATTTCTGCAATATTTATATTGTCACTGCTTTGGCAATGTTTTCATCTGATAATGGCAAAACAAAATGGTTTTTGTCAAGACGTTACTACATTATCGAAAAATTTATAAACTTTTTGGGGATTTATAACCGAATAAGGTTTTTCAAAAACTTCCCGAGAAACGCTTTCTTTTAAGCAATTCATAAATTAATTTAATTCATACATTAAAACAGAGAGACGAAAATTTTTTTTTTTAAATCTATGCATTAAACGGTTAACGAGTGTTGTGTGTGAACTAATATTAGTTATGACGTTATGATGTTTAAAGTCAAAGTTTTTTTTCTGTCTTTATTCTTCTTTACTTTTGCACGTAACATGATTATTATGTCCAGCCTTTAAATAACTTTCAAGGTCAGCAGAAGACTGTAAGACCTTCGGACGTCGTGAGCTAATACTGCGTACATCCGAAACGTTATCAATAAAATATATAGTGCGCGGTAGTTTTGCATACATTTTACATAGTATCACGTCTTTATACCTTACGGGGTAGACAGAGCCTAAGGTCATAATGTCCAAAGGCCTACTTTTTTGCTTAGTTCTTATAACGTGTATAAGACAAATGTCAACTTCGCCTACCTTCAAATATGAACATTGTAGATAATGTAAGATGTATAGAAAATGTAATAGATGTGATAAAATACAAACTGTCACATCATTTGCCCTAGCGGGGTAGACAGAGCCCCTTTAAGACCTAAACGCCACGTTTAGCATGTTGGTTGGCGTGGAGGTGGTATACGTAATCAAAATAGGAATAAGTTGCTATCCACATCGCTTATTGAGATGGTTACTTACATTTTCGCTTTTCCCCTCGAGTTTTCCTACTACCGTAATTCATAATTGCAAATAATCTCAATAAATGGGCGTTTTAAACCCAAAATACTGTGACATCTTCAAGGCGTAATATTTAACTATCGTACCATAAACACAAGCTCCTACCCTGAAAAGTTGGGCCGTAACGTTAACATCGTTAAGTCCTAGGACCCTTTAAGCGACCGAAACTTTGGCGATGTCGTGCCGAAAATAATTTGGACATATTGATATGACTTTAGGATTATCGGCGAAAATAGTAAGTATATAATGCTGATGGCCGCCCTAGCTTAAAGGTTACCTAAGATACTTCTAAGATTGTAAAAACAAACTTATATTATAAATGCGAAAGTGAGTTTGTGTATTTGTTAGTTTGTTACACCTTCACGCTTTATCTATAAATAAATAAATATATACGGACAAATCACACAGATTGAGCTAGCCCCAAAGTAAGTTCGAGACTTGTGTTATGGGATACTAACTCAACGATACTACATTTTATAATAGTTTATTATATAGATAAACATCCAAGACCCAGGTCAATTTTAAAAATATCGTTTTCCATCTTGAACTGACCGGGGATCGAACCCGGGACCATCCGTGTCGCAGGCAGGCGTGTTGACATATACTACACAAGTACTCTACCATTTGTAGTAGACTTTATTTGTAGTAGAGCCACGCTCACATTAAATTCACTTTTGCTAGTAGCATGAATGGGCCGGCTCGTCCTTGGAAGTACCACACTCTCAGCTAAACCACTGCTATGCTTCGTTGGCGGAGTGCGAGAGTCAGAAGCCCGTCTCCCCTCCTCTCTGGGAGGTCACACCCTTGGCGTTGCAGTTGTCCATGAGCAGCGGAGATCACTTACCAATACTTGCTTGCTCGTTTGCCGTTCTAAGACATAAATATTTATACATTTTATTATTTATAATAGCACTAAGGACTCTTGTGGTTTCGCTATGATAATACACGAGAGGTCTAGGAACAGCCATTCATATATCTACGAAAAATCCGGATAGGCTCATAGAAACATTACCCAATTAAGTGACTTAAATACTAATCCTTGTAAACGGGTCGCGATACAAGCTCACACACGCATCGAAATTAATTTTATATGCAATTTTTCTTTCATTTTCGCCTGTTCGAAATTCAAACTCGTTCAAATGTTAAATTAGTACCTACTTGTGCTGCACACATGTAACGCAAGAAGATGGCGTTACTTGTGACTTCCCTGCACTCGGTAAATATTATCCCTAGCTCCTTGGGAACAGCTTACAGAGTTACTAATATAAATCACTACATATTATAAAACAAAGTCCTCCGCCGCGTCTGTCTGTCTGTCTGTCTGTCTGTTCGCGATAAACTCAAAAACTACTCCACGGATTTTCATACGGTTTTCACCAATAGATAGAGTGATTCACGAGGAAGATTTTAAGGTATAATACATGCCCGGGCGCATCAGGGTAGGGCTGCTAGTGTATAATAATTCCAAAGCTATTTATTATTAATCTTTTATATTAAGTAACTTAAAATGTACACTTACCTAGAAATCTAGAATATTCTGTACTTGGCGACGTTAATACCGCTCTAAGCACTAAAAGACCCATTTTGGCAATGAATGCTTCAGTACGGCCATTATATGACCAAAACGCTATTGTCTTAGTGGTTATATTAATGTTCAGTGCAGTATCGCAGCTTTGTGTTGTTATATTAGGTCATTTATTTTCATGAGCAGGTTTAATGACCTGAATTTACAGAATTCAGGAAACCAGTTATGATTTGACAGTCAGTTTAAATGCAATATTGATATTATATTGTGCAAATATAATATTAATACTACATCTACTCCGACTATCAAATCATAACCGGTTCCATGAATTCAGTAAATTCAGGTGTAGGTACTCATTTAATGATAACTATGTTGTTGCGCAACTTTTGTTTTATATATTTTCGTGTATATTTTTTACCCTTACACCCGTCAGTAGAAGGGTGATGTGTTTCGCGCGTATGTATGTGTCTATGTTTGTATATTAATATGTCAGTTTTATTGTTACCTCCTGTAGCCTAAAGAGCTTGACCGATTTTAAAATGTTAGGTGTCATTAGAATTGTATTCTTCCCTGGAGTTTTATAAGCTATGTGGCAAAAGGTCTATAACTTTTAAATAAAATTATTTCAATACGGTTTTTATCGCGTTTATTACATTATTTATACACCTAACGTTTCGAGCACTTTACAGTGTTCGTGGTCGCAGGTAGACTAAGTTGACATGTGTCTAGTATTTTATAAGAACTGCAAAATCTACCGCCTTCTTCATAAAGTTCGTTCGTTCGCAGTTCTTATAAAATACTAGACAAATGTCAACTTCGTCTACCTGCGACCACGAACACTGTAAAGTGCTCGAAACGTTAGGTGTATAAATAATGTAATAAACGCGATAAAAACCGTATTAAAATAATTTTATTTAAATGTCAGTGTGAAAACAAGTCTATAACTTGTTTGTCACTTCCATGCAGGTTGTAAAGAAAAAACAAATATTGTTCCAGCTGCTTCTTTTCCCGCGCGGATCATAAAACCCGATCGAGAGAATGGGTGAAAATCATTGCAACAGACGTTGCGGCTAGCAACTTATCACTATTTTGACTCCGTTTTTACGGATTCCGTACAAAAATTGAAAAACGGAACCCTTATAGGATCACTCGTGCGTCTGTCTGTCCGTCCGTCCGTCTGTCACAGTCGATTTTCTCCGAATCTACTGAACCAAATTAAATGAAATTTGGTAAGATGGTGCAAACTTATGACCAAAAACACGGATGTGCAAAGTAAATATTTATTTTTATTTAAATAAGGTTCAGTGTAGGGGGTCCAAATAGAAAATTTAAAAAAAAGTACTGCAAACCTTACCGTGTTATATATCAAATGAAAGGGCTTCTTATGAGGATCTCAAAAATATTTTTTTTTTGTTCGGGCAAAATCAATACTTTTGATTTTATTCACGAAATAAGGCAAAATTTGACCATTTCCCCACCCCTGATCTCCGAAACTACAGGGCCTAAAATTTCGAAAAATTACAATATATTGTTCATTGCTTAAAGAGTACAGGAAATATTAAGAATTCTATCAGTTGGAAATAAAGTGGTAAACTTACTATAATAAGTTCACCTAGGGAAATAGTTCACTAAAACACCACTAGATAGCGCTAGTCAATTGAATAAAACATTTTTGCACACTGTGTGTGAGTTCACGAAGCATATTGTACGGAACCCTCGTTGCGCGAGTTTGACTCATACTTGGCCGGTTTTTATTCATCTTTACCATGCTAAACGTGAATTTAGGTCTTATAGACCTGGACTCTGTTTATCCCTAAAGGAAAAGAGACGTGACTATGTATGTATTTATGCATGCAACTTGTTTGTAGGTATCATATGTACTGGATTCTTGTGGTTAAATGTCATAAAAGGTGACATTTGACAATCAGTGCTGCTCACATCTATATTCACCGTAACACTGAGCTGTCACTTGTTGTAGTATACACCTACACAACACTCGATAGTTATAATAATTTATATATTTTTAGTCTAATATTCGAGTTATAAGTATTCAATCAAATCTAACTTTGTTTTATAATAAAGAAATGACCTCTGGAGTCATAACACTTCTTGTTTTGAGCTGACTTGTAAGATATCTCTGTGTAAATCTACTCTTTACCGACTCGGGAACCATCTATCAACGCCAAACTCCGCCCCGGTAAATTCTGTCAAATTAGATTCTGCGTTTTGGTAGACTGCAAACTCGTATAACTTGGCAGATTTTTCGGATAATACTTTTTTTATTTTATCTGTTTTATGATGTAGTTTTGATAAACCTATACTAATATTAGACAGAGGAAAGGTTTGATCGTTCGTTTGCAATGAATAGGCTCCGAAACTACTTTAGATATCTTCAAAATTCTTTTACCTATAAAAAGCTAATACAAGTTCCAGTCCATTTATTCATCATCATCATCATCATCATCAGGTCTTTCTAGTCTCCACTGCAGGAGCACGACCCTCTCTGTACTACCAGAGCCATATACTAGCCTGAGTAGTCAGAGGATTTGGCCTACACTCTCCACGCTGGCCAGACGGGTTGGAGAGGTAGGTTGGAGAGGTCCATTTATTCATTAACAATATTCATTGTGTTTGAAAATAGTATCATAATCTATCAAATACTTAATAAATCTGCGAGTGATATAGGTAACAATATATGCGGATGAAGTTGCGAAAAAAAGGTTGGTTATATTTATATATGAGTGACCTTAATACGCATTAATAAATTGCACTATGATTCCCGTGTGAATCATAACTATTAACAAATGTGTAAAGTAAAATTCACGCTAATTTTTAAATTTCTTCTGGTGGAATTCTGTGGAACTTTATTAACTGAATCAATAAAACGTTAGTACTGAAATGTATCTTGAAAAAAAAATATAAAGAAAAATATTATTTAATTATTTTACCGTTTCCCAGTTGCCAGTAAAATAATGAAGCCTGGGATCCGCTTTGTTAAAAATAAACCTCTGTGACCATTTCCTCTGTAACTACGCAGGAACCATCAATCAATGCCGAACTCCGCTATGGCAAATTTCATCGAATTAAATTCTGCGTTTTGGCCGACTACCAACTCAACACATTTGTGGGATAAAACTTTCTCAGTCTTGCTAAATATAAGTTTTTTTTCTCAATCATTATGTGGAATGTTTCACGATTTATGGAATAATTACTGCTTGTATGATGGGTGTACACGCACATAAACTGCAATAAAACTCCCGATTGAATTGTGTTAATAATTCGTTCAAAATTTTAATTTCCAATTTTAGTGAAGTTAAAATAATAAATATATGAATATAGGATACGAATCACACAGATTAAGCCAGCCCTACAGAAAGTTGTAGACATGTGTCGTAGGATACCAAAGTAACGATACTATATTTTACAATAGGTAAACATCCAAGGCCTAGACCAATCTGAAAAAGATAGTTTACCTTCATGACCTGGCTGGAGATCAAACACGGGCTTCTCTTGTCACAACCTGGTGTATTCACCACTGCGCTACAGAGGGCTGTTATTAGTTCTAAAACTTTGAATAACGTAATCAACAATAGGTACGTTTGTTCATCAACAAACTTTGGATATTGGAGACGTTTTAAAATTAAAAAAATATTATTTCTTCAATTGACTAACTCTTATCTTCGCAAATTCCTCAGCGAAAATGCTCATAGCAATTTTACCGCGACTTCAGCCGCGTATTTTATAGCCTATATCACCTGCAGATAAATAAGCTTTTTATAGGTGAAAAATTTTTAGACATCGGTCTAGTTTCACATAGTTTCACAGCCAATTTAATGCAATCATATAAATAAACAATCAAATCTTTTCTCTTTATAAAAGTGGCATAGATAAGTCTCTGTATCCATCTACTCTGTGACTCCGCATAGACCATTTATCAACGCCAAACTCCGTCATGGCCAAGTCATGGCAAATTATGTCGAGTGAGATTCTGCGTTTTATTCGACTGCCAAATTGACAGATTTAGGGGAAAGACTTTTCCGTTTATCATGTCCAACCATAAAAGTTTATACTCAATTGTATTATTCTATGACCAATGAAATTTTGTAAATAAAATAATAAATGGAAACATAACATAATGCCGTTGGGGTTGCCTCGCTTCTGGAGTGCATCAGGGATGTTTGCGTACTACCACTATTTATTAATCTGTGCTACCACAATGGGGATGGGTTTTTTTGCGTAATATAGCGTGGAAGCTCCACACTATAATTCGCAAAAAATCACATCCCTGAAGAACAGAGTGAGAGGTAGTCAGAACAGCATTCTAAAAACAGTGGCTGAAATTTGAACCTCTCCACAAGTGCCTAGTGAGAAGAGTAATTTATTTAATTATTAAACTAAATTGAAATAAATTATATATTGAAATATAACTCTTTCTTTCTTTTATTATTAATGTTATCAAAATTATATGGATCTAATTTTCTTAAATAAAAGATATTTTATTTTTTATTTATTATTATTCTTAACATATATCTTTTTCATCATAACGTATTTTTCGTAATATCGAATTAAAATATATTTTTTTCCAATATGGTACAGGCGCCAATCATTTTCAAAAAAAATGCCTTATCATAAGATGAATACCATAATAACTTGTTCCAAAAGAGTCAAAGAAATAGTGCTTTTTCATCATCGAATCTGTTAAAAAGGGGAAAAATCGTGCCAAAGGGGCTAACGTGATCCGGAAAAGGAAATGATCTCTAAAAGTGGACTGAATGGGCCTATCGGGACTACAATCAGAATAAAGGGTTCCACTTAAGTGTTAAGTGTAGATGGAACTATAAAATGACCGTGAATGCTCGAGAATGTACTTTTCCCTTTATTTTTAGGGTTCCATGTCCAAAGGATAAAAATGGCACCCTATTACTCAGATTTTGATGTCGGTCAATCTGTCTGGCCGTCTGTCACCAGGCTGAGTCTTATAGGATAACTAGACAGTGGAAATTTTCTCAGATGATATTCTATTGTTGCTATAACAACAAATAGGTACTAAAAACATATTAATTCATATAATTCTTTTATTTTTAGGGTCCGTATCCAAAGGATAAAAATGCTATTCTATTACTGAGACTTCGATGTCCGTCTGTCAGTCCGTCTTTCACCGGGCTGTGTCGGCATGAACCGGGATAGCTAGGCTGTTGAAATTTTCACAGATGATGTTACTAAAATCATAAATCAAAATAATAATAAAAGAATATAATATAAGAGGCCGTTTCTGCTCGACAGTCCAATGTTGTGTAAATAATAATAGTACAACTAGAATACGAAACCCTTCGACTCGCAATTGGCTGATGTTTTCCGTCAGATAAGATTTTTTTAGCTAACACATTCACACATACTTGTTATCACGTTTTTATCCCTTACGAAGTAGACAGAGCCCAACGTCATGAAACTTGAAGGCCACGTTTAGCGTGTTACTGAGCGTTTAGATGTTTAGTGGAATCGAAATAGTAATGGATGGCTTTCTGTATTTCCTATTGATTTGATTCCTTTAATTTTCGCCCAATCCCTTGACCTTCTTTTACTTTTTTTTTAATTTGAATTCAATAGAAATACTATTTTTTTAATATCACAATACGGCACGAAATTACGACACAGGATAATTGGGTAGCCTAAAAAAATAGCCCAACAGTTTAGTCTCCTAATGGCTAAGTAAATTCGTAGGTAAATACCTTCAAAAATTCAAAGCCTCTTGGGCTGTGTTTGCCTTGGAATCTTTAAAAATATACTTTGACACCTGTCTGACCTATGTACCATTAGACGTACGGCTGCATTTCCACTAAAGTTGTGCGAAAGAGAGGAGGAGCTTGTAAATAAAAAACCGGCCAAGTGTGAGTTAAACTCGCGCGATGAGGGTTCCGTACAATATGCTTCGTGAACACACACACACAATGTGCAAAAAATGTTTTATTCAATTGACTAGCGCCATCTAGTGGTGTTTTAGTGAACTATTTCCCTAGATGAACTTATTATTGTGAGTTTACCACTTAATTTTCAAGTGATAGAATTCTTATTATTTTCCTGTAATCTTCAAGGAATGAACTATATTTTGTAATTTTTTCAAAATTTTCGGCCCTGTAGTTTCGGAGATCAGGGGGGGGGAACGGTCAATTTTTGTCTTCTTTCGTGAATAAAATCAAAAGTATTGATTTTACCCGAACAAAAAAAAATATTTTTGAGATCCTCATAATGAGCCCTTTCATTTGATATATGACACAGTAAGGTTTGCAAAACTTTCTTTTAAAATTTTGTAATTGGGCCCCTCAAAATGACCCTTATTTCAAAAAAATCTTTATTTATTTTGCACATCCGTGTTTGGGTCATAGGATTACACTATCTTACCAAATTTCATCTAATTTGGTTCAGTAGATTCGGAGAAAATCGGCTGTGACAGACGGACGGACGGACAGACAGACGCTCGAGTGATCCTATAAGGGTTCCGTTTTTCAACTTTTGTACGGAACCCTAATAAAACTTTTTTACCGCCCTGGATACGAGTATACGAGTTAATGCCTTTATTCATTTATTACACCTGTTGGCGAGTTATTCCTATTTATCAACGAAATTATGGTGCAATTCATTGCATTGATTTGACGGAATCTGGGCTCGGTCAGGTCAAGATGAAATAATCTTTTTTAAATTGACCTGGGGCTCGGATATATATATATATCTATACTATCACGTCTCTCTCCCTTGCGGGTAGACAGAGCCCGAGGTCATAAAACCCAAAGGCCACGTTTAGCGTGTGAGTGAGCATTAAGGCAAGTAAAGTATCGTCGAGTTAGTATCCACAAGTCAACAACCACAAGTCTCGAACTTATTTTAGGGCTGGCTTAATCTGTGTCATTTGTCCGTATATTTTTATTTATTTATGATCTAAAAACATACACCGTGCCAAGGAAAATATAATACTACCAAACCGCTATGCTTCACAGCTTATCGTTGGTAGAAACGCAGCTGTCCATTGGGAGCCGTCATATTTCTGTTAGAAAAAACGAATGTCGTAAAAAATTTATAAATTATACGTAGAGACCAAGTAAAGCTAAACTACTAGGAGTCTAAATAGGAGTATGATAGTTTCCATTTGGCTATCCTTTGAGTGCAATAATGTTTTGCGTTAAAAGTAATATTTCACTGAGAGAATGCAGGCTTTTACAATTTCAATTAATAGGGGTGGCAGCGTAAAGTTAATTGTACCTATATGTAGCTACGTACGTTCTTTCTTAACAAATATATGAATATCTTTATTTTTATCTTTTTATGCAAGTAATTTTGTCACTGTGCATATGAATAGTGACAAAACATTGGACCTTTCGTAAAAAAATATTATAAAACTCAAATTTGTTCCCTCAACAAAAGATTTTTAAGTATTCTACAAACATAACCTTTTAAAAATATTTTATTGTTTTAGATAATTATAGTAAAATATTTATGCCAATTTGTCGGAATATTGATTAGTTCAAAAGTCCATATATTGGACAGTTTGTTACGGAGCAACCCTACAAACTGTCAACGTGACAGTTGCCATGCCGAGTGGGGACTCGGCAGTATTTTCCAACGGTTCTTCAAGAGAAACGTATATCACTTCACTATCACTACATATTATAAAACAAAGTCCTCCGCCGCGTCTGTCTGTCTGTCTGTCTGTCTGTCTGTCTGTCTGTCTGTCTGTCTGTCTGTTCGCGATAAACTCAAAAACTACTCCACGGATTTTCATACGGTTTTCACCAATAGATAGAGTGATTCACGAGGAAGGCTTTAAGGTATAATACATGGCCGGGCGCAGCCGGGTAGGGCTGCTAGTTATTAATATGCAGTATGTAAAATTTGTCATCGACATTCCCTCGAAGAAATGACTATGCCCGGAATGTCCGTGTACATTTTGAACGCTGCATATTCAATAAATCATTATTTTAGCGATTTTCAGCTTGATACCCACTTACGTTTTCCTTAACAATAGCAAAAAAAAAAAAAAAATATTTTAATATGTACAATAAAATATGTCAATTTTAATTCTCGATCGTTATCAGTTAGTTGCGTTTTTGTATTTACGTACTTTCTTCATAAGTATTATTATTTAACTGAATTAAAAAATAAAGCGGTTTGAATTCGTCGGAATCTTTTATGTTTTTATCTAAAAGGGTTATCTTTTCTAGTTGGTCACATTTAAACTTTTGCAAAATCAATTCAGTACCTATATTGGTTGAAGTCAGTTTTTTATCTAAAAGATTATTTACAAGCTTCAACCCTCGGCTTCTCTCATTCCAATTTTGTTCCTTTAGAAACAGTTCTTTTTTCGTATCCCAAACGACACGTACGAAAAATTTTATGACGATTAGCCAAGTAGTTTAAGTGCGGAAGTGCATCAAACAAAGAACTAAGACACATCCTGGAAAAAAATATTGTTCCCGTGGGTTTTGCGATAAACGACTCGGCAAATTCATACGGCAAAATTATACGCGAGCGACGCCGCGGGCAAAAGCTAGTAAAAACTATAAAGTAAACTCTATAGTAAACTTACTAAAAACAAAAAAAAGATATACCTACTATTTTTTGTGTTCCAAATCGAATTATACTTCTTGTCTCGATCCAACTGGCATGTTATGAATGTCACATTCATAACATCTGCAGAGACCATTAAATTCAGATTTCCTTTTTTCTGTTCCAGGCTATTTCCCCCTGCCGGCGGTGTATTGCCTCACTTGGATCTGCCTCGACGTGTTGCTATGTACCGCATCTATAATGCATCTGTGCACTATTAGCGTTGACAGGTAACCTAGCTATAGTTTAATTAAAAAGCTTTACTTAGCGATTTCGCCAAAAGTTTTTGAAGAAAATCCCTAAGAAAAGCTTCATATTACTACTTTAAATAGTAAATGTTCGTGTAAAATTAGTTCAAAGGGTTATTGAACAACGCTAAGAAATGCTTCATATACTTTAACTTGTATACAGCAGTTCATATAATAGATAAAACGGTTATCTAGGGAATTTCGGAGCGTGTGCCTAGGAATTGCATAATTTGATTACACCTGCACCATTCCACCAACGGACAGCGCAAAGTGGACAGGGATTCCATGCATAATATTTGGTCTATATCCTGCTCAGCGCACCTCTACAATTGCCCCTTCCTTCATTATACGAACCACGAAAGAATGGAATTCCCTCCTCAGCTCATGTTTCATGATTCTTACAGTTAAGGGATTTTCAAGGCAAGAGTCAAGAGGCATTATTCCTATGTGGTAGACATTCCTGCTCAGCGCAGCTTTTGTCCTCATCCTTCATTATGCAAACCGCGAAAGAATTGAATTCCCACCACTTTTTACCAACTCTTAATTTTTGGATAGGCATTTTTTAAGTTCGTGTATTGCCCGTTGACCTTCATCGGTTTTTCCTATCAGGCAAGATAAGGATGTGCCGTGTGGTTCCCGGCATCGCCGTGTGGTTCCCGGCAGAGTAGAATAGGACCACTCCAAGTCATCCTGTGGATGTCGTAAAAAGCGATTAAGGAAACACAAGCTTAACAAAGCTTATTAACATCAAAGAGACCTCTCCAACCCGTCTGGCCAGCGTGGAGAGTGTAGGCCAAATCCTCTGACTACTCAGGCTAAAGTATATGGCTCTGATAGTAGAGAGAGGGTCGTGCTCCTGTAGTGGAGACTAGAAAGACCCGATGATGATGATGATGAAGATAAGGATACAACGCGCTTAATTGATTCAGAAAAAAATAATAATATATAAGCTAGTTTTAAATATATATATATTTCAAGTTCTCATCAAGTTGAATTGTGAAGTAGTTGTCTTGTACTGCCTTCGACGATCTCATCCATT
Organism: Rhodophaea formosa; assembly: GCA_963082605.1. NCBI lineage: Eukaryota > Metazoa > Arthropoda > Insecta > Lepidoptera > Pyralidae > Rhodophaea > Rhodophaea formosa. Next base: position 18,899,678 of record OY720207.1, read on the forward strand.
TGGCTTCTTGCCAGTGAGATAAAAGTCATTGAAACCTTGTGAGAAGTCTTAAATTTTAAACTTTACTCTGAGAATTTTCCTTGTAATGTAAATTCATGTTTGAGTCGTCAAAAAGCTAATATCTGACTATTTTAAATTTTGGCAGCATGTTTTGCCATTTATTTTTAAATAATTTCTTTTCTTTTTCTTTTTTTTTTCGGACAAATCACACAGATTGAGCTAGCCCCAGAGTAAGTTCTTAAGTAAGACTTGTGTTATGGGATACTAACTCAACGTTACTATATTTTATAACAAATACATATATGTATAGATAAACATCCAAGACCCAGGTCAATCTAAAAAAGATCATTTTCCATCTTGACCTGACCAGGGATCGAACCCGGGACCATCCGTGTCGCAGGCTGGCGTATTGACCGTTGCGCCTCGGAGCTCGTCAGTATTACTACTTAAAGTAATTCGTCCGTATATTTATAATGTGCATAGAAATCTAGCCAAGTGCGAGTCAGATTTACTCACAAAGGGTTCCGTATCATGGTACAAAATTAAACTAAAAACAAAATCGCAGTATACCTATCACCGTTTTTTGTATGGAAGCTTCTTTGCATTTTAAATTCTATTACATGTTCTTTTAACCTACTTATACATTCTGTGAAAATTACAGATCTTTATCTAATACAGTTTAAAAGATACAGCGCAATGACAGACAAACTAAGGGTCACTAAACTAGTTTTTTTTGTACCATTTGTGTAATTAACCCAATAAATCCCAAAAAACAGGGATACATTTATAAGCACGCAAAAGAAAATTTTAATAAATAAATATTATTTTTTAGCGTATTTATATTATGACACTGTTTTTTTTTTATATTCTGGCACTTTATCGCACCACCCACCACCCATTTTTAATTTTCCTCTTGGTCCAAAGGTTTGGCTGGGAGAGAATGCCATATGGCATTAAGTCCACCTTTTGTACACATTCTTTTAAATTGTGCAATAAAGTTTAAATAAATAAATACGATATTTTAATTAAATTCTGTCCATTATTTAAAAGGGGCAACTCAGCCTGTCAATATGAACAACTTTTCCTACGGGACAAATGTTGGAAATTCGAAAAAAATAATCTACATTTTCATGCCCGGCCGGCTAAGCAATTTTGTATCATCATCAAATAAAGAAGGGTTCTTGTCGATGAAGCTTCTTTAATGTTCTTCTTTTGACGCCCTTCACTTTCATGAACCAAATAAAAGAAAAAATAAGGTCACTACTTACAAATAAGTGAAAAAACTGGCGGGAGTTTGTGGTGGGAAAACAAGGGGTGCAGTTGGGGTCTACCTTGGACAATTTTGCAAATTGATTTTGGTGGACTTTCTAATATGAAATTTGTGTAGTTTGGTGTTATAAATGCTCGTGCTTATGGAACAATTTGTGAAATAGTTAAAGTGGACTGTTATATGGACTCGTATAGACTTGTCACCATAACCTCCCAACCACGAGGCATCAAAGAACATACGCCATCTTTGATGCTACTTGTTACAACTTTACCGTACAACACCGATAGGTACTTAGTATCTCAATTTACTGGACATTGGCAGAATCACTGAAATCTTGGTGGAAGCCATTTTATAAAACTGAAGAAGAAGAAGAAAAAACTGGCGGAAGAAAGAGAGGAATGAAAGAAGCTCCAATTTTGTATGTTCTCATACAAGATTGGAGCTTCTACCATTCCTTTAAATTGTTCAGTAAATTGTTTATCGATTTCCAGCATTATTCCGGAAGAAAAAGTTATTCATAATTGGGCTATTTTCCTAAAAAATATAATTAGTCCGTTAGATTATCAAAAAAACATTTGACACGTGTTTTTTCTTTGGTCAATCATACAAAAAATTACAAAGAAACCCGTTAAAATTGTGGGTAACGTCACTAGCCCGTACACTTCTCATTGGCCTGTAATGTCACAAGCCCCCTCTAATGAACTTTGACACGCTTTATCTTTGACATTCATTGTTTAATTAACGAAAGAGAAAATACGTGTCCAATATTTTTTAATTGTGTAACTGACGGACTAATTTTATTAGAAATATTTTGACCCAGGAAAATAGCCTGGGTTTTATTAACATATGACTAACATCACTATAACTATTCTAATAGTATAAAACAAAGGTTGCCTGCCTATCTGTTCGCGATAAACTCAAAAACTACTGCAAGGATTTCCAGGCGGTTTTTACAAATAGATAGAATTATTCATGAGGAAGGTCTATAAGTATAATACATTGCCGGGTTCAGCCTAGGAGGGCTACAAGTTGTATATATTTCAATTTCTCATGAAGTTGCATAGTGGAGTGGTTGTCTTGTACTTCCTTCAACAATCTTATCTCTTTGGATCCCTGCCAATGAGATAAAAGCCATTGAAACCGGTAAGAGGTCTTAAATAACTTGAACGTACTTGAAACTGCCCTCTAAGTTTCCCTGTATTACAAAGTCGTGATAAAGTTATTATTATTTGTAGGTAGGTACGTAGTATTATTTCTCTGTTGTAATAAAGATACTGAAATATTTTTGTAATCGTGTAATATAAACCAAACAAGACATATTTTAAAATACATGTTACAAAATTAAAAAAGATTTCATTCCGTAGAAATGAGAAGTTAAAGTTTTATATTTATGTATTTTCCTTAAGGACTTAAAATACTAGAATAAAAAAAGCAATCAATATTTTCATACATATTGCCAGGACGGGTGAATACTTTTGTAAGGGAAAGTATTTTTATAAAGTCCAGCGTTTGTCCCTTAAGAAAAATATTTTCATAATGACGGGCCGATTTGATTCTTTAATGATAAGATAAGGTATTATTAACATCAGATCTTAGGTCTTTTGGTCTCTATTGCAGGATCATGACCCTCTCTGTACTACGAGAGCCATATAATGAGAATATATAGTGAAAGATTAGCCAGAGCATTCAGAAGACTTAGCCTTCACTCTCCACGCTGGCCAGGTGTATTGGAGAGGCTAATTAACATATAGTAAAAATATATTTTTTACAATAGAATGTGGAAGGGACATACCCGTCATAAATCCAACCACGGTATTTACTAGATCATTAATAATGAAATTAAAATATCAGCCAAACAACAAAAATGAATTTCGGCATTTCCATACAAAAGTATTTGTATATAATACGATTTGTATACAAAGGCCGATGTTTTTTTTAGTTTTTAGACTGTTATATATAGTTTTAGTTTAATTTCATGATACTCAAGTGATCTAGTTATAGCCCGTGGTTCGATTTATAACGGGTATGTTCCTTCCATTTTATATATAAATAATACTTTGTCAAATGAAGCTGTTATTACAAAAATACAAAAAATATAATTTTCTTATTTTCCACAGATACCTCTCTCTCCGGTACCCGATGAGGTTTGGCAGGAACAAGACGCGGAAACGAGTCACGGTGAAAATCGTGTTCGTCTGGATACTGTCCACAGCCATGAGTCTTCCGCTAAGTCTGATGTATTCAAAGGTATGACCTTATTTAATTTCATCATCATCATTATCATCATAATTATCACCACCATCATCATTATTATCATCTTTATTATCACCATCATCATTACCTCATCATCAATATCATCGGCATCATCAAGTCTTTTTTTAATCTCCACTGCGATCATTCTTACTGAAGTTACAATACAATGATCAACCATCGATCGCGACGTATTTCGGATAAAAACTTTTGTGTATAAAACTTTATTAAAATTGATTCATCCGCGTAGTTTCTTCCAAACTCTCCTTTAATAGACTGAACCAAAAAAAAAAACCGGCCAAGTGTGAGTCAAACTCGCGCAATGAGGGTTCCGTACAATATGCTTCGTGAACACACACACAATGTGCAAAAATGTTTTATTCAATTGACTAGCGCTATCTAGTGGTGTTTTAGTGAACTATTTCCTTAGATGAACTTATTATAGTGAGATTACCACTTTATTTTCAAGTGATAGAATTCTTATTATTTTTCCAGTAATTTTCAGGGAATGAACTATATTTATTAATTTTTTCAAAATTTTCGGCCCAGTAGTTTCGGAGATCAGGGGGGGGGAATGGTCAATTTTTGCCTTCTTTCGTGAATAAAATCAAAAGTATTGATTTTACCTGAACAAAAAATAAAATATTTTTGAGATCCTCATAATGAGCCCTTTCATTTGATATATGACACAGTAAGGTTTGCAAAACTTTCTTTTAAAATTTTGTAATTGGGCCCGTGAAAATGACCCTTATTTTAAAAAAACTTTATTTACTTTGCATAAGGGTTCCGTTTTTCAATTTTCGTACGAAACCCTAAAAATGCTTATTCAATTTAGCTAACATAATTTGAGGAACAAGCCAAAACTTTAGGTTTTGAAGATATGAATAGAATGTTTCTCTCTTCTTTAAACATCATCATCAGGTCTTTTTTAGTCTCCACTGCAGGAAGACGACCTCTCCGTACTACTAGAGCCACATATTAGCCAAGGTAGGAACTCCGAAGATTCGTCCTACATTCTTTTTTTTTTCTTTATTGAAAAGACCAACACCTACAATAATATATAAACTTAATCTTATTATCTTACATTAGTATAACAGCCAATTAAAGGTCTCTCTTTATTGTTTAAATAATGAGAACAGTTTTAATGCAGCTATGTCCAAAAGTGCTTACAAAATTTTTATGGGTATACTTATATTAACTGGGCATTTAAAATAAATACTTGAAAACAAAGCTGAATACCGTGTACAATGGTGCGCTATTTAATCTATTTTAAGGAGATTTAAAAGACATTCTCTTCACCAGTTTCACGGTTTGAAGAGGTTTCCAAGCTGGCCGGAGGACTTGAAGAGTTCTCTTTGATGTTTACAAGCTTTGTTTAGCTCGTGTTTCATAAGTCGCCTTCTACAACATCCACGGAAAGACTTGAAGTGATACTATTCTACTCTGCCAGGAACTACGTGGCATATCATCATCATCATCATCAGGACTTTTTTTAGTCTCCCTACATGTAATTAAATAGCAAAATATAGATTTAGATAGATCCCAACTATCCCAATCCCAACTAATATTATAAATGCGAAAGTGAGTTTGTTTGTTTGTTACGCTTTCACGCCGAATCTACTAAACCGATTATCATGAAATTTTGCATACAGGTAGGTTAGGGTACCGAAAAGGACATCCCAACTTCCCAACTAATATTATAAATGCGAAAGTGAGTTTGTTTATTTGTTTGTTTGTTACGCTTTCACGCCGTATCTACTGAACCGATCATCATGAAATTTTGCATACATATAGGTTAGGGTACCGAGAAGGACATAGGCTATATATTACGCAGGCGAAGCCGCGGGTAACAGCTAGTAAACAATAAATGATGGGTGTCGATAGTATGCTCATGTTCGCCTCTTAATGGCCAAAATTAATTGGAATTTAAAGTTTCAACAATACAATTTCTTGTTTTGCTCCGGCAATATCAATGTCTATTCAAATTTTATTGTTCCCAAATATGAAATTCATTAACAAATTTGTCAGAAATTTGATACAAGTTCTAAATTTAGCAATTATTTATATCGTTTGTATTTGATAACGGTATTAATTTAAAGGCGTGATTATTTACAGGAGTAGAGGAGAGTATGCTCGACCTCCGTGGCTCAGCGGTGATGCCTTTGAATCGATCCTGGCAGTGGTCTTTAGGTTGATCTCCGACCAGGCAAATATGAAAAATGATCGTTTTTTCAGATTGGCATTGAAATTAATGTTTTTAAGCTATTGTGTTCTAGATACTCATTTTTTATGAAGTTGTGTGACGTCATCTATGGACGTCACATAGCCTTAAACCAGGGGGCCATCAAAATGCTTCTAACGATATATTATTTGTCACATTATGTTTGGTATTTTATTATTATTAATACAGGCAATTAAAATTATTACACTATTTTACTATTTACATATTTACATAAAAAAGGAGCCGAAAACACAACAAATTTAGAATAATTCCTGCCCGTTTGGCTTGTTGGCAAGAACACTGGCTGCGTTCCCCCGTTGGATAGCTATGCTAATCCGTTGGGCGATAAAGCAGCCAGCCCTCTTATTACCGGAAGCTGATATAAGCCGTGGAGTAACGCCCCAAATTTGTTTGGTATTAAATAAGCATTAAAAGTATTTTTTATCTAAATCTGTAACAATCGGGAAAACACGATAAAACATTTTGTTGAGAAGTTTCAAAGATGTGAGGGAACACATTAACATACATCTTAACTGCTAAAATCATAACCCTCTTTTCAACATCACGGTAGTCGGTGTCAAATGAATACTGTTTTTTTTTTTAAGAGACAAGTATTAATTTTTGAACAATAGAGGGCATGCTAAGTTTTTTTAAAGCTGAATGATTTATTATTTTTATGATTTAATATTTTCATCTGAAAGAATTTGAAATTTTCTCCGATGTCAAGTGACGTCATTTTCGTTGACGCTTTTCATTATTTTGAAATAAGGGAGAAAATCAATATTCTGAGTAAGATGATGTCTATTATGAAGAAAAAATATTTGGATTAAATAATAAGGATTAAATCGGGGTTGGAAAAAATGTGTCCGCGAATCACGAAACGCGATATTTATTTATTGAATATCTCAGTAATCCTTTGTTTTTAAAATTTGTAACATTATAAATATTCTTACTTGAGCGAATATCTCGAAATGATTTTAGATTCAGCCAGTTAGAGAAAAAAATATCATAGCGAATTCTTAATTATTACTTACAAAGCTCAAAATAGGATACCACCCCAAAAATGTATTCTTAATGGTTGAAATTAATTTAAAGTTTGAATACAAATTCTTGTTTTCTCCAACAATATCGATATCAATGTCTATTCAAATTTTATTGTTCCCAAATTCGGAATTCATTTACCAATTTGTTATAAATTTGATACAAGTTCTTAAATAAAGCAATTACTGGTTTACATCGTTTATGTTTGATAACGGTGTTTCTTTAAAGGAGTAACGATTTATCAGATTTATTGATATTCTGTTGTATTTTGTATGTAATTGGCGTATTAGTATTTTGTTATATTTTGTAATATAATTGGTACTCCCACCCGATAGCTGTTTGTGTGTCGGTGTATATGTATTCTCATATATGTACAACGTGTTAGTAAAAAGCGCAAAACCTGAGACAACTTTTTTATGTCTGTTGGTTGCAAATCAAAAAGTCTTTGATAATAACGGATGTGGGAGCTTCGTGTGCTTCATGATAGAATTAGGTAATAATCAAACATAGCATTTAAAAAAAATGGGTGGTTCCCGGCAGAGTTGAATAGGACCACTCCAAGTCATTCCGTGGATGTCGTAAAAGGCGACTAAGAAAACACAAGCTAAACAAAGCTTATTAACATCAAAGAGACCTCTCTAACCCGTCTGGCCAGCGTGGAGAGTGTAGGCCAAATCCTCTGACTACTCAGGCTAGTATATGGCTCTGGTAGTACAGAGAGGGTCGTGCTCCTGCAGTGGAGACTAGAAAGACCTGATGATGATGATGATGGTTATATTTGATCCCTATTTTTTTATTCATACTGAACTGTGTTTCTTTCGGCGTATTTTTCTCAGCAGTGGTCTTTCCGAAACGCTAGTAGTTTTTCGATTTTAAAAATTTAAATAAGAAAATAATAACAACAAACATAAATGACGTTCAAAAAGTAATAAGTACATGAGATCCAAAATTTAAATAAAATATATTCATTTGATTTCATTTATTTGTGGAATCGATTCTGTTCTCAATTCTGAACGAACTTATTTCAGGTCTTATGCAACACTTTGCATATGGTAAGGTTAATCTGTTATACCACCCTCTTGATATCCTAATGATTTGACGAACTCTTTGGCGCAGCGGTCAACACGCCGGCATGTGGCACGGATGGTCCCGGGTTCGATCCCCGGTCAGGTCAAAATGAAAAATGATCTTTTTCAGATTGTCCTGGGTCTTGGATGTTTATCTATATATGTATTTGTTATAAAATATAGTATCGTTGAGTTAGTTCCCATAACACAAGTCTTACTTTAGAACTACTTAAGAAGAAAGAATCTATGTGATTTGTCCGTATAAATATATATTTATTTATTTATTATTATAATATTTATTTAATTCAAAATAGATGGCATCAAGACCTTTAACATTCATATAATTCAATATCGACAACATAAAAAAAAATAAGCACTCATCTTAATGGGAATTAAAAATGACCGAGAAAAACCCGTATAAAATCAAATCACTTAAATTTGTACGTGAAAGGTTGCTTTCAGAATCGGTTTTCGATTCCGAAATTTTAAAAAAGGTCCGTAATTTTCCGCTCACCAAGTAAAGATCGAGTTTTCCTGAAGTACACTTAGTGTCAAAAGCGTATAATTTAATTTATTTAACTTTAATTTTATTTTGGTGAATCATATTAATTAATACTCTTAAGATGCAGATCTATTAACCAAGTTAGAACTTATTGTCGAAAATATGAGATAATTTTAACAATTTTAAGCCTCTATGCAAACGAAACGGTTATAATTATAAACAAACATGGAGACACTTAAAGCTATAACTGATATGTTATTGATGTATATACCTATATGTTATGTTAGATATATTATAGAGTATAGTCATAACATTGCTTTCACAATTTTTTAAAGTGTAAAGTAATTAAAAAGCAGGGAAAATATGCTAGATGATTTAATTTTAAAATAAGCAATTATGTTGGTGTATATTATTTTATTCGTTTCTAAACGTAGAATACATTACATTCATTTTCTGTGCAGTTGTATAATTATTTTCCGGTCAGTCAATACAGATTGAGTTTCCCCAAAGTATATTCGACAAGAAAAGCGTATTATTTAATCCATTTATTTAATTTAATATTAATAATAGTGCAAAGGTAAAATATTCTGAATATTTGTTATTGTTGTTATTTGTTACCCTTCTTCTCAGTATATTTTCGTCCACTTGTGAACGCATGTCTCTTGCATGGATTTCCAATCCGATCTTGATGCGGCGATCCTTGTTTCTACCCTATAACGATAAAATAAGAAGTAAGAGATTAGGTTGGTTTGGTCTTGTAATAAGGAGTCAAGATCTGCATATGATAAGAAAAGCACTGAACAAGGAAGTAAGTGGAATCCGAGAAAGAAAGGACTTTTTTTCAATTAAACGCGTTTAAAAACAATCGCCAGAAATACTAATTTAAATAAACTTAAAAATGCACACCTATCTATCTATCATTTTAGAGCCTTGGTGCCACAAAAAGACAATACAAACACACACATAGTGGTCAAAATTATAATACGCCCCTTTTCTTGGGGGTTAAAACTTGTTTGAGCAATCGTGTCATTTTCCGGTCACTAACTAAAAATTGAGTTAACCTAAAAGTACATTTAACATCAAAAGCGTATCATGAATAAATATTCAGAGCTCTGATTTTTGGAATTCAATATCGTAATTACTTGAAATATTCTCCGTGTCGTGTTTTCAGGTTAATTGCCTTTCTGATCGTTATAAATACGAAAATATTCCTTACAATGATATCGTGACATACTTTGTTTCATTTAATAATTGAATGGGTATTCCTTTTGCAGAAATATTATTTATTTTCAAAAAGTAAAAAGCATTATTACTTTTGTTTGACACTTATTCTTGATGTTTTAAAAACTTCAATTTTAAGCACTTCATCTTAAAACAAATAACAAGGTACGAAAGCGTTAATTTAAAAAAAAATAGACTACCATTTTTGGGCTCACCAGTTGGTGCCACTTGAGTTAATGTGTCAGTGTTGAGTTAGTGCGCCATTGTTAAGGTATTGCGACACTATTGATGAAAGTCCTGAAAAGTATATAATTATTATAAAATATAATATCGTTAAGGTAGTATCGAGTTAACAAGTTGTGTGATTATGTCCCCATATATTTATTACCTAACGTCAAACTGACACTTATAAGGAACATATATTTTGTGACTTAAGCTGCAAAAAAAAGTGTAAGAATAAGCAGTAAAATACAGAATATATAATGATGTAACACGGTAATACCTCAAAAATTAAGTACCAATAAAGGCTATTCACATTTTTATGCTTCCATATTCTTATATTAAATATTCAAAAGCACTCCAACACATGCAGGGTTTGTAAAATATTTTTAACGCAAGCCATTTGCTTCAGCTACAAAGGGTTGCATGAATAATAACTTGCGGCTGGAAGCTCCCGGGGGATGAGTTATATCCCGATTAAACCCCAATACCTCGTAGACTTTTAGAAGGGCTGTATACTGAACAGATGGGTTATTTACTGTATCCTATTTTGGTTTTTTATTTACGACAATATTGTTTAACACTATGTTTTTGATGTTTTAAAAACTAAAACCTCATGCATTTCATAAAAAACCTACCAACAAGGACCTACGGCGTAAACTCAAAAAAGAAAAAAAATACTACCTACTGTATTTTAGCGCACTAATTAGTGTCACTGTTGAGTAAGTGCATCATTGTAAAGTTAGTATACATTATAAAATATAGTATCGTTAAGACAGTATCGCACGACACAAGTTCATAATTTGTCTGTTAAATCCCCATATATTTATGATCTAACGTCAAAGTGACATTATTAAGCAAAGTACATTTTGTACCGTGTATTTTAAGCTGCAAAAAGAAAGTGTAAGAATAAGCAGTAAAATACAGAATATATTATAATGTTACACGGTAATACCTCAAAAATTAAGTACCAATAAAGGCTATTCACATTTTTATGCTTCCATATTCTTACATCAAATATTCAAAAGCACTACAACACATGCTGGGTTTGTAAAATATTTTTAACGCAAGCCATTTGCTTCAGCTACAAAGGGTTGCATGAATAATAACTTGCGGCTGGAAGCTCCCGGGGGATGAGTTATATCCCGATTAAACCCCAATACCTCGTAGACTTTTAGAGGGGCTGTATACTGAACAGATGGGTTATTACTGTATCTTATTTTGGTTTTTTATTTACAATAATATTGTATAACACTATGTGTTTGATGTTTTTAAAACTTAAACCTCATGCATTTCATAAAAAAACCGGCCAAGTGCGTGTCGGGCCACGCGCAGTGTAGGGTTCCGTAGTTGCGAATGACAACTTTGAGTTCACACTGTTTACACTCACACCTCACAGTCTAACGACCAAAAACATCTAACAATGAAGATTGTATGAAATTTTACATTTTCCAGTACATTTTATAAGTTGGTTGCCTATAACTTTTTAGTTTGCACTTAGTACCCAGCTCTGATAGTTTTCCTTTCAACTTCAGTATATATACTATTGCTGTAATTTTTTTCACGTATCCATATATAACCGTTTAGCAGATAGAGGGGGGGGACACGTACCTCTAACAAAATTTTGCACTTTAAAACCAAATATTATTATTTTAATCTTAACCTTACAATATTTTTGAAAGACCTTTTTAACGATACCCCACACGATGGGTAAATAGAGAAATAAAAATAACTCCCCCACTTTACTTGTATGGGAGCTACCCAAAAAAAAATATTTTTTCAAGGTTTTTTTCTACGACTTTTTTGCCATGATTAATATACACACTCATACCAAATTACAGCTTTCTAGTACTTATAGTCTCTGAGTAAAACTGCGGACGGACAGACAGACAGACAGACTGACAGACAGACAGACAGACAGACATGGCGAAACTATAAGGGTTCCTAGTTTACTACGGAACCCTAAAAACCTACCAACAAGGACCTACGGTGTAAACTCAAAAAAGAAAAAAAATACTACCTACTGTATTTTAGCGCACTAATTAGTGTCACTGTTGAGTAAGTGCATCACTGTGATACTATTGAGCAAAGTCCAGTACAGTATACATTATAAAAATATAGTATCGTTGAGATAGTATCGCACGACACAACTTCATAATTTGTATGTTAAATCCCCATATATTTATGATCTAACGTCAAAGTGACATAATTAAGCAAAATACATTTTGTACCGTGTGTCTTAAGCTGCAAAAAGAAAGTGTAAGAATAAGCAGTAAAATACAGAATATATAAATAAATAAATATATACGGACAAATCACACAGATTGAGCTAGCCCCAAAGTAAGTTCTTAAGTAAGACTTGTGTTATGGGATACTAACTCAACGATACTATATTTAATAACATATAAATATATAGATAAACATCATATACATATATAATAATGTAACACGGTAATACCTCAAAAATTAAGGACCAATAAAGGCTATTCACATTTTTATGCTTCCATATTCTTACATTAAATATTCAAAAGCACTCCAACACATGCAGGGTTTATAAAATATTTTTAACGCAAGCCATTTGCTTCAGCTACAATGGGTTGCATGAATAATAACTTGCGGCTGGAAGCTCCCGGGGGATGAGTTATATCCCGATTAAACCCCAATACCTCGTAGATTTTTAGAAGGGCCGTATACTGAACAGATGGGTTATTTATGTTTATGTCGAGCTCCATGGCGCACCGGTCAACACGCTAGCCTGCGACACGGGGGTCCCGGGTTCGATCCCCAGTCAGGTCAATATGAAAAAAGAATTTCATATTGACCTGGGTCTTGAATGTTTATATATATATATATATATATATATATATAAACATCCAAGACCCAGGTCAATATGAAATTCTTTTATATATATATATATATATAAATATATATATATATATATATATATATAGGGCTAGCGCAATTTGTATGATGTGTCCCTATATATTTATATTTATTTACTGTATCTTATTTTGGTAGCTGTTGGTGGTGTTGATAGAGAAATATAATGTTGGTATTATATCAGTAGGTCAATTTGATAAAAGTATGGTTATTTTCATTAGGGAGTTGAGGTGTGGCTCAAGAATTAAACCCTAACTCTAAATACACTTAAAAATATTTATATTACCGTTTAACACATCCCAACCAGACCCAATTATTGTAATAAAAATACACTCTTGCAACTCCATGAATAGCAGTTGCCCCTGTAAGGTAATAAAAAGGGTTGATTGTCGGGGTTGATAAAACAAAAAACCCCGGGAGTTATCATTCATCAGTGACTTAAATGGCGCAATCACATAAAGTTTGATGAAAATAGTAAATAAAATCCACACGTTGCTAGCACCTCATTACTTAAACTTCATAATTAAATTATACTTATCACAGTCAATTTTTGTGTAGTGTCCTTCAATTGGGTTTGTCTTAGTGGCACCCACAAAGACGAAGCTGCTGGGGCTTGAATGTTACAAAGATCTTTATTAAAGTCATACATTTCAAACCATAAATCTTCCCAACTAAATAAATACAAATTTAAAAAAAACAAACAAAGAAAAATGTTGCTGCTCCTATAACCTCTATAAAGACTCAGTTTGCCGGAAGACAGTATGTAAATCTTTAATCAAAATGATATAGTAAACTCAACGAAACTAAAATTATCTTGACTAAACAGATATCTTTAATACAATGAAACTGAAAGTAGCTGCAATCTAGGAGAAAAAATGTAATGACAAAGTAATTAGTATAATAACTGACACGAAAAGAAGAAGATGAAACTGAAGCCGTCTGTCTAATACTTCAGTTGTGAAAGGTGTATGAGAAAGAAGTCGCCGTCGATTAACTTATTGTAGATATTGCGAATCCTGACCTATATTTTCAAACGACTTCTATAAAAATTTTGGAAAGGTTCAAGTTTCATCAAAACTGGTTCAGTATTTTTGAGGTAATGAGATATCTAATGACTAAAACTCACATAACTCCCTGTTAAGTGTGTTTTAGTCATTAGATAAATTAAAGTACCGACTTAATAACCGTATTAATAACTACTTGCAAAAAAATACTTAGACTTTGTGTTGAAACAGTCAGAGATTATATAAACCCTAAAAAATTACTAGTAGGTACAGATTTAATAATAATAAATACAAATAAACCCTCTCTGTACTCAGAATTTTTTTACGGAAATTTGGTAAAATAGTCTTCTTCTGATAAATGTGGTTTGCTATTCGGTAAAACAGCTTACTATTACCGCAAAACAAACAAAAAACATTGGTATTTGAAATACTGGACGCCAGTAAGTCTAGATATTTGGACCTAAGCAAATAGCAGCGTTGTTAGAGCAAATATGTATTCTAAATGAACAGTCTGTTCATTTATACATATTTGCTGCAGATTTGCTAGCGTTTACATACTTCTTTGATTATGAGAATAAATAATCAAAGCTTTTTTTAAATCCCAATCCCAACTAATATTATAAATGCGAAAGTGAGTTTGTTTATTTGTTTGTTTGTTACGCTTTCACGCCCTATCTACTAAACCGATCATCACGAAATTTTGCATTTGCGTTGTATGAAGTACGGAAAAAGGATATAGGTTACTTTTCACGCGAAGGAGGCCGCGGGCGAAAAAATCTGAGTCAATCAAAGGATGGATGAAAGAAGTCTCGCAAAGAAACTCTATAAGGCAGATGTGACCGGAAGAGTAAGTCAGAGCCAGCCTAGACGCACATACCGTGACCAGATTGCGGACATTCTTGTCAAGGGGCAAGTCAGGAGTACCCGAAACCGGCGAGCATGTATAAAAGGAGTGATGGATGTAGATGAAGCGAAAGAGTTTTGTAAGGATCGTAGCAAGTGACGGTCCTTGGTCTCTGCCTACCCCCATGGGAAAGAGGCGTGATAGTATGTATGTATGTATGTAATCAAATGATCCGAATTTACCGGATCTGTGAAATCCACAATCATATCGCCTTACGCATTCAAGGAAAACTTCATCTTCATATAGAAAGTAGCAATTTTCCTGCAACTTTGTCTGCATAAATTATAGCCTTTGTCACCTGCAGATAAATTAATTTTTATAGGTGAAAGAATTTTTAAAAACAATCCATTAGTTTCAAAACTAGTACATATATGTATATTATCAGTAAAAGGGCGTTAAGTTTTTAACTAAACTAATGAATAAAGATATATTTACGCTATAATGAGAGAAAGATAGAGACACGTTTAATTTTCAACTTCATTATAACAAATCTAGAAGTAAAATATTGAAAACCTCCAAGCCGTAAGCAGAGATTGATCAAAGAGGTCCCAGCCCGAAATTGTAAAAAGTCTAATATCGAGTTTTGTAAAGAGATGTAAAAATTAAAAAGTTTTTACGACAGCCCCGAAAGGGACTAACGAGCCCTGCTCTACAGTAGCCGGGCCGTATCGGCTTTAAAACCCTGTTTGCGATTCCCAGAACTTGGGGTAGAAATGGTTAACTTGCTATAAGGGTATTTAGATTTCACTGTGAGAAGTAACATAGATATTATAATTGTACAGGAATTGAAAGTCTTAGTTTAAAAAGTAATCGTTTAATTGCCTTAGGTCCACTTCAAGTTAACTAGACTAATTTGAATGTGTTTAAGCATTAAAAGGATTAGCCATAGCTCTGGTAGTACAGAGAGGGTCATGCAGTGGAGACTAAAAAGACCCTAATGCTGATGTGATAATTAAGGATTAAGGAGGAAGGATAAAAGTTCGCGTTTCTTCGAAAAATAAAAATGTAATCTGCACAAACGCAGTAATTGAAAATATTTTTATTGTTAATTGTAATATGGATATATATGAAAATAAATAAATAAATAATAAATAAATAAATAAATATATACGGACAAATTACCCAGATTGAGCTAGCCCCAAAGTAAGTTCTTATGTAAGACTTGTGTTATGGGATACTAACTCAACGATACTATATTTTATAACAAATACATATATAGATAAACATCCAAGACCCAGGTCAATCTGAAAAAGATCGTTTTCCATCTTGACCTGACCGGGGATCGAACCCGGGACCATCCGTGTCGCAGACAGGCGTGATGACCGCTGCGCCACGGAGCTCGTCCGCACGTCACTGACTCCACCACGTTCTTAACATTGTTACACTTAACTTGATTTTTGTTTTTTGTGTGTGTAAATGGCCAATACTGGCTAAAGGCATCTGACATAGCTTAACGGACGGACCATTTTTATGCCACTTGCGGTCACACATCCAAGTGTACATACAAAAGCGATAATAATGCCGCCTACTAGGCCATCGGGCTCCTTGCAACTTAACTAAAATAGAGGTTTATTTGATATTCAATTTAAGCTCTGGCATTAGGTTAACGTGGTCATATACTGTGGTTCCGTATAAATAACAAATGCACCGCAAGCTAACAAGAGCAACAATATACCGCTCGTGTTGGAAATTCGAATGCGCTTTAATGTAAATTATAGACAGTTGTAGATGCGGCTCTTCATATTTTTACCCGAATGACCAAACTAGAAGGAGGGTAATGTTTTCGCACGTATGTTTACAGAGTGTAACTTGACCCTCGACATTCTCTTAAAGGGGGACTCGGACCGTCAATATAAACAACTTTTCAGATGGGATCAATATATAAATATATATATAAATACTGGGTGGCGCAAAAGTACTGGCACTAAAGAAAATACTTTTTTTTTTTTTATATGACATTTTCTGTCATTCTGTTGTTGAAAATTGTGTAGTGAACAAATGTAAAATACACTGAAAATAAACATGGACCGTTTTACTCCCCAAGAACGTGGAATAATTGTGTCAATGTTCTTACGGAATAATTCATCAGTGATAAGAACACAACGTGAATTTCGTCGACGATTTCCCCACCGTCCGGCACCGATTGGTCGCACAATTCGACGCTTTGCCACACGCCTTGAAGCAACTGGCTCAACATTGGATAGACCTAAGTCTGGGAGACCAAGAACAGGCCGTTCAGCTGAAAATATCGATGCTGTGCGCGAAGATGTGGATGAGTGTCCAGAAACATCAACGAGGCGACGTGCCACGCAATTTCCAGACGGACCCTGCAGCGTATTTTGGTGGAAGACTTAAAGATGTTCCCATATAAAACTCAAATGACTCATCAGCTGCTGCCTGCTGACCACCGAGCTCGTCTAGATTACTGCCAGCGCGTCATAAACCTCAACCTTGAAGAGGATGATTTTCCTTCAAAATTGGTTATGAGTGACGAAGCGCATTTCCATCTCTCAGGGCATGTCAATAAGCAGAATACTCGGTTCTGGGGCACTGATAATCCGCGCATTATTCAAGAAACACCTCTACACCCACTAAAAGTTACTGTATGGTGTGGCATCTGTGTTGACAGAGTGATCGGACCCTATTTTTTCGAAGACGCTGGAGGCAATGCGATTACTGTCACTGGAGAACGCTACAGAACCATGTTACGTGAGTTTTTGATACCCAGTTTGGACGAATTGGGGCTGGAGCACATCTGGTTTCAACAAGACGGCGCTACGGCACACACAGCGCGCGACACTATGGACTTAGTGAGGGACGCTTTTCCAGGTCGAGTCTCTGCCGGCCGAGTCATCTCTCGTTTTGGCGATTTGCCTTGGCCTGCAAGATCACCCGATCTGACCAGTCCAGACTTCTTTCTTTTGGGGTTTTTTGAAATCTCGGGTGTATGTGAACAAGCCACAGACTCTCGCAGCTCTAAAAGAAAACATTCGTCAAGAAATAACGAACATATCGCAGGAAGTGTTACGGCAAGTTATGCAAAATGTCATAAATAGGGCTCAAATGTGTATCAACTCTGGAGGTCACCATTTAAAAGACATCATCTTTAAATCCTAATGGTACGAAATTTAATGGCACAAATATACATTTAAAAAAATCTAAATCTAGTTTTCTAATTTAGAAAAAATGTTATAGCTGAACCAAATAGGGTCTTTACTTTTGCGCCACCCAGTATATACGGACAAATCAAACAGATTGAACTAGCCCCAAAGTAAGTTCTTATAAAAGACTTGTGTTATGGGATACTAACTCAACGATACTATATTTTATAACAAATACATATATAGATAAACATCCAAGACCCAGGTCAATCTGAAAAAGATCGTTTCCCATCTTGACCTGACCGGGGATCGAACCCGGGACCATCCGTGTCGCAGGCAGGCGTGATGACCGCTGCGCCACGGAGCTCAATATATCAATAGTGGGAAACTCAACAAAAATTTTGACTTTTGAATACATTTTGCCTGAACACTTTAGTGCTGATGAAATATATATAAATAAATATGCACGAGGTCCAAGTTCGTAGCGAACTAAAAGTGTAAATTAAAAAGAGCGAGAGATGCGAGATTTCATAGTATGTTGTCCGACCGAGCGATGTCTTTAAAATGAGTTGGGGCGAAAATATAATTAATGTAGGTACGTTCTGTGATTACCTACTCTGGAATCAATGCTCTAATTAAGGTGTTATTCGAATCTAACGGTTCAATAGTTAATGTGATATTTAAATAACATATTATTTGCTTGTCCAGTATTAGGTTTATTAAATAGAAATGTCTGTAGATATTTCTTTAGAATACTACGTAAAACGTACTCAGGATATTGTTATTAGTATAATACAAAATGTAAATCATGTGTAAGCTCCCGCTATCCTCAGCCACAGCATAAAATATAATCCACTTGGGTAGAAAGTCTCAATTTTAATAGTGGTCACGTATTTCGTACCTCAGCTCTTTGCACCTTTGTCTTTCGCACCGAAAATTACGCTCTCGTTAATCGATAAGAGTGTTAACTGTCTTATTCTTCTGTACCTTTCTTAAATTTGTATTTTGTTGCAACATTCAAGGCCAAAATATACTGCAGTGTTATAGCGTGTAAAGAACCCGTTCAAATTATACAGATTTAGTAGTTGTAATGAAAAATAATTCCCTAGTAATTGGGTATTACTCTTCATTACTTTTACGTTTTTGTTTTTTTTTCTTGCACGCAGCAAATAATGAACATAATAATTGAACACTAACATACACAGTATACATAGCGTGAAAAACCGATGGCCGATGGGGCGGAAGGGTTCTCGAATGGCGACCACATACCGGCAAGCGCAGCGTTGGACACCCACCGACCAGGTGGTCAGACGACCTGATAAAGGTCGCAGGAAGGCGCTGGATGCAGGCCGCTCCTAACCGGTCATATTGGAAATCCTTAGGGGAGGCCTATGTCCAGCAGTGGACTTCTTGTGGCTGAGATGATGATGATGATGATACACAGTATATTTTCAGTTGTACTCATAATGATATGATCAATAAGCGTGATGGCTGGGTCTTCAGACTCCTAAAAATGTTTCATATTCTATCAAAATGTGTCTAAAAAGACTATAAAAGTACACTTTCAACTTGATTTAGATTCGTTCACCATGCTAAATAACCTTTTATAGTTGGTTGGGCAAGTCCATTTTAAAAGTATGAAAAAAGTAAAAATAAATCTCACCATTATATATTCCTCGAAATATAAAGCAACTTTTATTATTAGACCGTTACAATAAACGCAATATTTAATATAGCTGTCGAACGAGTTACTCATACGTCCCATAGGTACATTTTACTAAACTGTGACGTAACGATTCACTAGCATTTTCTGGGGAGCGTATATGTATCGCCCAAAAAATTTGCTATTAAAACTGTAATATTTAAGAGAGTTTTAGGTTTAGCATGGCGTTTTTTTGCGGATGTGTCTTTTTTGTGAGGACTTTCCATAGAATAACAATAAAAATTAAGTCACCGTCCGTATGATAGCGAGGTCGATAAAAAATTATTTTAATCTTTAAAATATGATTCAAAAGTTTGTTATCTGTTTTGAAATATAACACAGTGAATTAGTTGGTTAGCCCAATTAAATGAGCCCATTTAAAATGGCACAAATAAAAAGCTACTCGTACATCGATATCTATTTCTATTAAAGGCAAACCTGGCTCCCTAACTTATATGTTTAACAAAGCACAGCCGCAACCACTGTACCACGGTTGCGTAAGCCACGTTTTATTTTATTCAAGCTGTGATTATATGAGGCCATCGATAACCCAAACATTGCGCATTAATAATTAAAAGCAGTTGCTTGCTGTGGTTGTGTGTAACGGAACGGTGAATTATTAATGGGCTGCCTTTTGAATGAAACTACATATTCCTCACATCTGTGTTCCTTACGGAGTAAACAGATCTTGTAGATATTGACTAACCCCTCAGTCATAAAAAGTAATAAATGCTTATTTTTGTCCATATCCCTCTCTCCTGCTACTCCCTTTGTCATTCATAGAAATAACGAGACAACATATATTTTTACGTAAACAATTTTAACTAAAATGTTTCACAACTGTTGGGTTTGATCGTTAGAGCTTTCGGCTCTTTCCGCGGAGGTCGTGGGATCACTTCCCGGTGGAAAACACCTTTGTATTGTTTCTTTCTAAGACGAGCTCCGTGGCGCAGAGGTCAACACGCCTGCCTGCGACACGGATGGTCCCGGGTTCGATCCCCGGCCAGGTCAAGATGGAAAATGATCTTTTTCAGATTGACCTGGGTCTTGGATGTTTATCTATATAAGTATCTATTATAAAATATAGTATCGTTGAGTTAGTATCCCATAACACAGGTCTCGAACTTACTTTGGGGCTAGCTCAATCTGTGTGATTTGTCTGTATATATTTATTATTATTATTTCTAGTTCAGTTATAACATTGCAGGCTGATCACAGGTTTTTTTTTACATATTACACAAATTGAGCCAGCCCCACAGTAAGTTGTGAACTTGTGTCGCAGGATATTAACTCAACGATACTATATTTTATAATATATACTTATATAGATAAACATCCAAGACCCAGGTCATACTGAAAAAGATCGTTTTCCATCATGACCTGACCGGGGATCGAACCCGGGACCCCCGCGTCGCAGGCTGGCATGTTGACCGCTGCGCCACGGAGCTC
Source organism: Rhodophaea formosa (assembly GCA_963082605.1). Classification (NCBI taxonomy): domain Eukaryota; kingdom Metazoa; phylum Arthropoda; class Insecta; order Lepidoptera; family Pyralidae; genus Rhodophaea; species Rhodophaea formosa. Next base: position 18,920,509 of record OY720207.1, read on the forward strand.
GACAATTGTCGGATTGTCTAGTATAAAAGGTAATTAAATAAAGCGTTGAAAGATTTTTCCAATAAAGTAATATTGCTGATTTGCAACGTCGATGAAAACATTGACCGGCACAAAAGGAAATAACAATTCCTTTCAAATTATAGAATACTTTATCAAGACTTTATCAAATCAGTTTATGATTTACAGAGTAATGAGGATACAATCATTAAAATACCTCCCTGTGAGGTTTATTAAAAATGATTAACCATAACTATTGACATAAACACGTTATATCAATACCGAATTTTGAATTACTTCATTTGCCGTACCTTTAAAACACCGACCATGTGCGTGTCGGGCCACGCGCAATGTAGGTTTCCGTAGTTGCATATTGCGTAATGTATACTACTGCTGTACTTTTTTTCACGTATCCATATATAACCGCTTAGCTGATAGAGGGGGGGACACTTACCTTTAACAAAAATTTGCACTTTAAAACCAAATATTTCGGAAACGGTTAACGGTTGATAGTTGTTGCTCTTGACTTGAATCCCGACGTATTGGACTATCTAATTGATCTTGATAGCTTCAGTTGTTGTTATTGTAGGCTTCCTGTTCATCCAGTAGATCGCTGATTCGCTCAGTGTGTTCGCATCCTTACGATATATGCGCCTTCTCAATTCGACTGGTGAGACCCGCTTGTGGGAGGCCAGTGAACCGATTCGCTATCGCAAAAAGGACATGCGGACAGTATCACAGATCCTGTGCAGGATCTGATCCGGCTCGAAGGACCAATATGTATGGTGCCGGACTTGGTGTTAGGCCCAACACCATACATGAAGAGATGTTGCTGCTTGCTGGGTTGAAGGTGGTGGTGTGGAGATACAAGATCACGTCACGGAGATAGTAGTTTATTGCTCTTGCTGGTTACATGGTGATGGCTTGGTGTGACGGATCCTTTCTCGATGGCAGTATCCACGATAGTCTCTCAGAGAGCCATCAATAGTATCTCAATTAGAATGTGAAATAATCAAGTTATTTATATTATAAAACGAGCTGACACGCGCCCTACATGATGAAGGCCGCGAGTCGCTAAATGTGCGAGGTAAGCTCGTACAGGATCCCTAAATCGAAAAATGGTGCTATCAACCTCACAATATTTTTTAAAGACATATTTAACAATATCCAATACGATGGGTTTGTGTAGAAAAAAAATATTACTCCCTCTTTACTTGTATGGAAGCTACACTAAGAAAAAATATTTCCAAAAAAAATTTCTACTTCTTTTTTGGCATGATTAATATACATCCCTATACCAAATTACAGCTTTCTAGTACTTATAGTCTCTGAGTAAAACCGCGGACGGACAGACAGACATGGCGAAACTATAAGGGTACCTAGTTTACTACAGAACCCTAAAGATTTTTCCAATAGAGTAATATTGCTGATTTGCAACGTAGACGTAAAAATTACCCCCACAAAATGAAATAACAATTCCTTTCAAATTAAAGAATACTTAATCAAATCAGTTCATGATTTACAGAGTAATAAGAATACGAACTTCCAAGCGGACGTATTGGATATCCTTGGGGAAGGCCTATGTCCAGCAGTGGACTTCTTGTGGCTGAGATGATGATGATGATGAGGACACAAAAATTAAAACTCCTCCTTTTTCCTCCACTTTGAATCGACACCGAATTTCGAATTACCTACTTCATTCGCTCTAGCTTTAAAAAATAAAATATCTTAGCAACAGTTTTAATAAAAGTCGCAACATTTCTTCCAACAAAGTAATATTGCTAATTTGCAACGTAGACGAAAGAATTGACCCGAACAAAGAAAATAACAACAGCTGACATAGCTATAATTTCGGATGAGATATTTGTCCAGGTCATTACCCTTTGAAATGAAAGGATCAAGGATAGCTTCCACAGAGCACGAAATTTGAAGGTGTATGTCCGTGTGCAGGAAATTGAGAAGCCAAGTGCTTATAATAAACCGATGACTTTAATTGACAGCTTACTGGGTACGAGCATCATACGACGTTTTCAATACATCTCAAATGTATTGAATGTAACATTTAAACAAGTCGGTTTATAAATAACAGAGTTGTGAGTATGAGGATACAAGCATAAAAACACCTCCTTTTTGAGGTTTATTAAAAATTATCAACCAAAATTATTATTATTCATCACGTTGAATCCACACCGAATTTCAGATTACTTCATTTGCCGTACCTTTAAAAAAATACGATCTTTGCAACAGTTTTAATAAAAGTCGCAACATTTCTTCCAACAAAGTAATATTGCTAATTTGCGACGTAGACGAAAGAATTGACCCGAACAAAAGAAAATAACAACAGCTGACATAGCTATAATTTCGGATGAGATATTTGTCCAGGTCATTACCCTTTGAAATGAAAGGATCAAGGATAGTTTCCACAGAGCACAGAATTTGAATGTGTATATGTCCGTGTGCAGAAAATTGAGAAGCCAAGTGCTTATAATAAACCGATGACTATAATTGACAGCTTACTGGGTACGAGCATCATACGACGTTTTCAATACATCTCAAATGATTGAATATAACATTTAAACAAGTCAGTTTATAAATAACAGAGTTGTGAGTATGAGGATACAAGCATAAAAACACCTCCTTTTTGAGGTTTATTAAAAATTATCAATTAAAATTATTATTATTCATCACGTTGAATTCACACCGAATTTCAGATTACTTCATTTGCCGTAACTTTAAAAAATACGATCTTTGCAACAGTTTTAATAAACGTCGCAAGATTTCTTCCAACAAAGTAATATTGCTAATTTGCGACGTAGACGAAAGAATTGACCCGAACAAAAGAAAATAACAACAGCTGACATTGCTATAATTTCGAATGAGATATTTGTCCAGGTCATTACCCATTGAAATGAAAGGATCAGGGTAGTTTCCATAGAGCAGGGAAAATGACTGTCACTCAATCGCTACTAGAGACGCTTTTTGAACACATTTCATACGTAACAAGCGTGTCAGGGGGCGGTACCGTTTACTCAGGTTTTGGGTTTCAACGCATTGTATGAAATGCAAATTGGCTACATGACTAAATTTTTTCTTGTCGCTATGTAAAGACCTGCCAAAACTAAACCCAATAGGGACCGAAATACATTTCTAAACAAAAAACTCTTTCAGATATAGAAGTTTTAAAGACACATGTTTTTAGACTGAAATGCCCACATATTTGTGACGTCACAACTTTGTATTTTGTATGGGCGGCGTAAGAACTTTGTTTGGCAGCTATACGAAATATTACGTTTGTGGTAATGGTTTGATAATAAAAGTTGCTATAAATTTAGCGGACTACAATGCAGTATAATTGTAATTTAAGATTTTCATACTTTTAAAAATGGTCCTATTCACCCAACTTTTAAGAAGCTTTAAGAACACTTAACGCATCGATATCAAATTAAAAGTGTTCTTTATAGTGTTTTTAGATAGAAATGAATATCATTGGAAACAAATTTTATATAATCTTAACATTAGGCAAATACCGAATTATCCGATTTTTTTTACTGTAATGATGATACCATATCACAGCACATTGATTCAGTATAACAATACCTTCTGGGCTTTGCTAAGGCTTCCTCGATAGTGCATTAAGCAAGTTTGCGGATGCTGGCATAGATGATTTCTATGCCATCATTCACAAAAAATCTACTTCAATGGTACGAAAAATGAGTAGGAGCTCTAACAGAGACTTGAGCTCATATATGGCAGGATGGATGTCGACATATATGAGAGGCATACAGACCTCCATTTTAATTCAATTAACCGTTGGTACTAAAAATTATTATAACATTTAATATTGACATACCTAATATGGACTACTTGTCTGAAATGAATGATTTTTATTTTTATTTATTTATTATTAGTGCATTTCACGTTTTTTTTTTGAGCACGAACTGAATACCTATGCGACGTTCACCCACTTACCCGAGTACTAACTAAAAGTGAGCTGTCACGCGGCATTATTATTCCTCTCGACTCTCGTAGGGTAACAGCGACATTTCGTGCTCTGTGGTAGTTACTATTGCGACAGACTTATTGGATGCCCGCGCCTAACTTATTATGGTTAGGTAATATTTATATTTGTATTTTTCTTTTAATTTTAGAAAAACTATTTCCTGATGTGTAGTTTCAGTTAATTTTGATAAATACATACATAAGGCGTTAAGTTGGAAAGTCAAGCGGAATCAAAATAGTGATAAGTTGCTAGCCGCATTGCCTTATGACGTGATTCCTTGGATTTTTGCCCAATCCCTTGACCAGCTTCAACAGTCTGCGTGGGAAGATAAGAGCTGGTAATTTTTATATTTTTCCTTATTCCCAAACCAGCATGTAAGCGTTTAATATTAGGTTTATTAATTCAGTTTGACTATCAATATCACAACGATGTGGGATTCATTCATCCCTTTGTTGCTTTTATCGGGTAGTTGACTATAAAATTTGTTCATTTTCAGCAAAAATATTGGCTTTTTGGTTATCTCTCCAACTTTTTAAATTATTTAAGGCTTATTATTATAACTTTTTTTCGCTTGTCGCTTTTCTAACGAAACAAATGTAACAATTAACTACAAATAAATATAAGTTTGTGTGCTGACTGCCTCCGTGGTGAAATGGTTAAGCTTAACTCCAGATAATCTGGAAGTTGTGGGTTCCAATACCACGAGAAACACTAATTTATTCAGATGTTTCCAATTGGTTAAGGCAATTCAGATGTAAAATACCTCAATGTCTGAAGATGTTTACGTGCTTTGGCAGGCACGTTAAGCCGTGGGTCCCTTTCATGATCTTTTCGGTCCGTACCCTTCTGAAGAGTTACAGAAGTGAGACGACAGTCGCTCCATTGTAATGACCAGACCCGTCGAATCTGCGATCGTTATTGAAAGCGCATAAGACTAATAAGGCTCTGCCTTTAGCTATAATATTAGAACTTACCAATGCGTGTTGATAAAATTTCACATTTTTTTACTACATGGCCAAATTATTACACTCCATGGCAAAATGTTTATCACTTTGTATTTTAATTGAGCCCGTCGATAAGTACGAATATTGCTCCGATAGGAAAAGTTGTTCATTTTGACGGGCTGAATCACCCCTTTGATAGTCCAAGGCGATTAAAATTTTGCCATGTAGGTATATTTGGTAAACATTGTAAGCAGAAAGTATTAATCTTAAACATTTTTAACGCTGAAATTTAGCTGAAGTTAGGAAGATTACTGAACACCTTTATGGGTTTTATCGAAAAGTAATTTAGGGACGTAGATTTAAATCACAAGAAACGATATCGGTGCTGGGGTGAAATTCATGTAGCATACTTCATTTCTGGCAAAAATTCATCTGCTTAAAAAATAGAGTGTAGTGTTTTTATGAATGGTGCAAGTGTTTAAGTTTCATTTTATAACTTTAAAGCGTTTAAACAGATATAGAAGATATATGTATTGTAAGAATTCTTATGTCATCCCAAGTAACGCTATTTTCATGTGTAATTCCTGTAGTACATTTGTGAAATGAGATTGAAGTATTTTACAAAAAGCTACGCTATTAGATGCCTCACGCCTAATAAAAATAACTGTCAGATGTAGATGATTGTTAATGATTCATATTCGACTACTGTTAGGCTCGCTCGTTTTGCTTTAGCTGGGAGTCCGTCTGGCAAACACAGCTAAACACACCATAAATTACTAACTCAGAGAGTAACATTAAATTTTGAGCCCCAATCTATGTGACTTGTACCTCTTTACAAATGTCGACTCTATACTACTCGTATTACCTCTGCGTCAAAAATGTTTCACATGTAACAGATCTTCCACACGTATGGCAATCATTGCGCTGTTTCACTGTACATTGCTGTTTAACTAACAGAAGCTCTTGAGAGTTTTCCATGCAACGCAGCAATGGTCAACAACAGTGCGATGATGACAGAACATGTCGAGTATCCGATACATAGTCATACGAACAGCATGTGTAAGGTATTTTCACTTTGCTTGCTAAGGGTTAAGGAGATTTATGATAACATTTCATCCATATGTTTCAGTACAGCTACTCGTATGTTAACCTATTATCTCTTATCTCTTTAATGTAACTTCAGAAAGCAAAGGGAATATACATTACCATGATTTTTAATATGTAGAACAAAATACGCCCAAAAAAATTAATTCCGTAATGACTCTGATACGCCGTGTGGTTCGGGGCAGAGTAGAATAGGGCCACTCTAAGTTTTCCCGTGGATGTCGTAGAAGACGACATAGAAAACACAAGCTAAAAAAGCTTATAAACATCAAAGAGACCTCTCTAACCCATCTGGACAGCGTGAAAAGTGTAGGCAAAATCCTCTGACTGCTCTGGCTAATATATGGCTCTGGTAGTACATAGAAGATCATGCTCCTGCAATGGCAGCTAAAATTAACCAGATGAAGACTCTCATTGTCTTGAACTCACACATTGACGCAAGCACGGATGTAAAATTAGGTATTTAGTAGTATAAGGCATAAATATCACTGCGCTAGTATGAAGCGAACATCGTCATATATTAAAGTACTTTGTTCTTGTTGGTGGAGAAATTTCCATCTTTTCCTATCCTCCGCTATCTCTTTGACCTCTCTGTTCGACACGACTTTTGCCTTCTCTTTTATTTCGTCTACGAAGCGAGCTCGTTTTATAATATACTATCTGTTATACCCGCGGCTTCGCCCGCGTGATATATAGCCTGTGTCCTTCTCAGTACCCTATCCTATGTGCATGCAAAATTTCATGATGATCGGTTTAGTAGATTCGGCGTGAAAGCGTAACAAACAAATAAACAAACACTATTATGACTTACCGCGATTATTTTTGAGTTCTGTCTCATATTTCGACAACATTGTAGCTGCCATTTTCACAGACTAACTGAAGAGACTGCGGTAGTGGATCAACATCCACTACCGCAGTCAGCAAGTCAGCTCAACAGTTGTCAAGGGAAACCGTTTGTCTTTTATTACACAGGTTTTTACACACAACACTGACGGTGTTAATAAAAGAACTCAAAAATAATCGCGGTAAGTCTTGTAGAGAACATAATAGTGATTGTGACCGCGAAAGCTTAAAATCATAAATAAACAAACAAACTCACTTTCGCATTTATAATATTAGTTAGGAAGTTAGGATTAGGATTAGCTTTCTCCTGCGGATCCGCTCGCGTAGAAACGTCGCATATGTCCTCCTTGGTACTCAAAGCGTTACCAACAAACAAACTCACTATAGCATTTATAATATTAGTTGGGATCAAAATCCTATTTTCACACCGAGGTTTACTTAACTGTTTCTTAATTCATAGATCATTTCATATTCATAATTCATAGATTCATAGATTGATCTTTATTAATTACTAGATATTTAGTTAAGCCCGATGATTGATTGCCCGTAATGTCGCAAACAATGAACAACTACTTCAACATTGTCATGAAACTAAAATTTCTCACGCTTATTAATTTTCGAAGAAGACCTTTCTTCGAAAATTAATTAGCGTGAGAAATTATTTGTAGCATAAATGTTTGAGTATTAGCAATTTTCTCGCAAATCCGTCCGCCAAAATTATAGCCTATGTTACCCGCAAATAAATAAGCTTTCTATCTATGTGTAAAAAAATGAAAGAAGTTTCAGAGCCTATTCAATGCAATAAAAAAAAATCCTCTTTACGATATTAGTCTAACCCCATCATAAACATCTATAAATTATGTAAAATATATTCAAGGTTTCGCAACATTTGAATGAAATAAAAAATAACATTTTTGTTGTATATTTTTTGTGTCAAAAGATAAACCAAAGAAGATATGATCAAAATTCTATCTCCATAAAGAATGGAGGGAGTTTGCAGGTGAAAAAATTACTTGGTAACTTAAAACCTTTTGCCCTGCAGTGAGACTCAATAGCTAATAAGAAAAAAAACTATTACAGAAACTTTATTATAAAAACTGTTACAGAAACTTTATAATAAATCTCAAAAATGCTGACCAAATGTTTACATTCACGAAGCCGGACTCGTCCCTGTACCAAAAACATTGAGCGACAGCGTTTTGTATCGTTAAAATATAACACAAATAATTGGAATTGGTCTTTAGTTTCGTATTACCCATATCAAATCAATTGTATTTGGTTAACTTATACTATTGTCGCTAGGTAACTCCAACTCAGTAGAAGTTTATTGATGTACTAAATTTCTTCTTCTTCTTCTTCTGTTTTAAAAATGGCTTCCACCGAGATTTCAGTGATTCTGCCAATGTCCAGTAAATTGAGATACTAAGTATCGGTGTTGTACGGTAAAGTTGTAACAAGTAGCATCAAAGATGGCGTATGTTCTTCGATGCCTCGTGGTCGGGAGGTTATGGTGACAAGTCTATATAACAGAGATACGAGTCCATTAACAGTCCACTTTAACTATTTCACAAATTGTTCCATGAGCACGAGCGTTTATAACACAAAACTACACCAATTTCATATTATAAAGTCCACCAAAATCAATTTGCAAAATCGTCTAAGGTAGACCCCAACTGCACCCCTTGACTTCCCACCACCTGTGCTTCTCGTGGCGGGAACTTACTTACCTATCTTTTGACGATGACCACTTCAGGAGTTCGGAATTGCTTGTGAATTAAAGAGAATAATTTTGGAAATCAGAAACTTCCCTACCGAGAATAGGCGTGGATAAAATACACTCATATTGTCAAGAAAAAATATTTGAACGTTCGAGTGTTTGTATTTTTTTACCCAAAAAATGTTCCACGTGCCTAAGAAAGTTTTCACACCAAAAATTATCCTACTATACTATAAATTATTACGCCGGAGTCATAAAGTCCACGCGAACGAAGATGCGGGCATCAGCTAGTCCGACATTAGAGATAAACTTGCGTCATGTCGTGACAATTACACAATTTTGTTGTTCATTATTCGCGACACTACGGGTAATCAATCATCATTTTAGTTAGGTACCTACATATCTAGTAATTAATAAAGATGAGTTAACAAAATATTTACAATTAATCCCACGTCACAGAATTATTAATAGTACTAACTCACGTCTAAATAAGATGATTCTAATATTTTTAAACACAGTCTATAACCTATCAAACTGTCCTGTTTATATATAAACTGTTATTGGTTGAGTGTTCATAAAAAGATAACACTTAAAACTCATTTTTTTTCAACGCAAGATGTCAATTTTTCTGTAGAGTCATCTGTCTTAATAACTAGATATGTTGCGAAAATGACAATCAATTTTCTGTAATAAATACCGTAATAAAATAAATATCGGTGGTCATTTTAGATATATTTCCCCTCTAAATAATTCATTTTATTATTTATGCCTAAAGTTAGTATATTTTTGTCCGTGTAGTTTGCGGCAGAGTAGAATAAGCCCATTCCAAGTCTTCGTGGATGTCGTAGAAGACTACTTAGGAAACACGAGTTAAACAAGGCTTATAAATATCAAAGAGACCTCTCCAACCCGTCTGGCCAGCATCGAAATTGTAAGCCAAATCCTCTGACTGCTCTGGCTAATATTCAGTTCTGGTAGTAAAAAGAGGGTAGTACTCCGGAAGTGGAGACAAAAAAAATCCTGATCATCATGGAATAATTTCTTTTGTTCTAGAACGCAGAGTCAGTTCTCATCGAGGGATCCTGCCAGATCCCCGACCCGCTCTACAAGGCGATTGGCTCCATCATCTCCTTCTACATACCCCTGATGGTGATGCTGCTGACTTACGCGTTGACGGTGCAGCTGCTGGCAAGGCAGAGGAAGGGTCTCGGCGCAGGATGGGCGGCAGGATGGCTCGGTGCGCCTCCAATCGGTATTACAATGTAGTTGGTCTTAAGCTTGGGTTTGGTTGGTAGGTAATTGCTACTTGCATAGGTATTTTTGTTGTACTATGAAAAGAGCTTTAAAAATACGAATTTGAGTGAATAAATAACAAAGTTAACCCAAAAATTCTGTTAGGCGTACAGGTTACAAAGTTGCAATGTCTGTTTCAGGTAGAGTAGCTTACATAATAAAAAACAATTTGATCATCATACAATATTATAAAGAAGGGCAACACAGATTTAGAGATAGGTTTAATAAGGTAATGAATTCAAGATATTGGGTTAAAAAGATGCAAGTATCGAGGTCACTATATAAAAAAACCTCACAATGTATATAGCGCATCAGAAGTACAAAATTGTATTATTTTCTGTGGAAAACAGATTGAGACACTATATTTGTATACGAGCGGTCGGCTTTGGCATTTTTTTTTAAGTATTGTTTTACGGCCCTGGATACAAGTCCTTTAGAGCCTTTTTTCATTTATTTCGCCAGTTGGCGAGTTATTCTTCTTTGTTGTCAACGAAATGATGGTGTAATTCATTTCGTTGTTTTCCACTGGTTTCATCATTGATGACGCAGCAAGGTGGACAACCACCAGCCCGCTATGTAAATCTCACTACAGCCGCACAATGACAGTCTATTTTAGTTATTCTACACATTGTTCTTAAATATGGGCATTAATAACACAAAATAACACCTTTCACATTTCAAGTCCACTTGAATCAATTTGCGAAACAATCCAAAACAGACACCGTGTAGTCCGCTAAAATTCCCGCCAAGAACTCCCCTTTGGCATTTGCTCCAGAATTCCCACGTGAGCGTCACCACGGATAGAAGCAGATGGCTAAAGATGGAGGAGGCTTTCACCCAAAAAGGGACCGTGTAAACGGAAATAAAACTAAACTTACTAACTAAAAATAACAGATATATCTTATGTTTATATGGGAAATAAAGCTTAATAATTAAAAAATAATAATAATAAAACATCAACATAGATAATGAGCCAATTTTTAACCGACTATAAAAAGGAGGTTATGAATGAATAATGATTTGATCGTATGTAATGATTTATCTTTTCTCCTGGTGGCGCCGACGGCTATTGCTGTTGGTACCATTTCATCATCATCAGGTCTTTCTAGTCTCCACTGCAGAAGCACGACCCTCTCTGTAATACCAGAGCCATATACTTGCCTGAGTAGTCAGAGGATTTGGCCTACACTCTCCACGCTGGCCAGACGGGTTGGAGAGGTCTCTTTGATGTTAATAAGCTTTTTTTAGCTTGTGTTTCCTTAGTCACCTTTTACGACATCCACGGAATGACTTGGAGTGGTCCTATTCTACTCTGCCGGGAACCACACGGTACCATTTAACAATGTTTAAAGTGTGTTAGTGTTTATGGCAGATAGCCACGCTACCGGTGAAAATCACTTTTGCTAGCAATATGAATGGGCCGGCTCGTCCGGGGAAGTACCCCTCTCTCACAGAAAATCGACGTTTGAGTAGCTTTTCCGCTGCTATGCTTCGTTCGGTGAGTGAGAGAGACGGAGGCCCATCTCCCAGAGGGAAAAATAAAAGGCCGGCAACGCTTTTGTCACAACCCTGGTGTTGCATTAGTCCATGGGCAGGAGTGATCATTCTTTACGGCGACACGCATTCTTGTTTGCCGTACGATGTAATTTAAAAATTACAAAATAATAAAACAATAACGAAAAAAAAAAACATGTAACAAAAAGGCCTAAATAACAGAAACTTATTGAACAGTTCTACCATTTAATGAAACAGGATACATATGAAGGACAAGCATGATTGAACGATCTTAATACGTTTCAAATGACGTCATCCATCAACATAATACGGTAGTTGCCTAATGTTAATAAAATTTGTTTCCTATCATACTAATTTCTATCTAAAAACACTATAAAGAACACTTTAAATTTGATATAGATTCTTTAAGTTATCTTAAAGCTTGTTTAAAGTTCGGTGAATAGGACCATTTTCTAAAGTCTATAAATGTTTAATTACAATTATACTTACTGTATAGTTGTCCGTTAAATTTATAGCAACTTTTATTATGAAACCATAACCACAAACGAAATATTTCGTATAGCTACCAAACAAAGTTCTCACGCCACCCATACAAAATACAAGCTTGTGACGTCACATATATGTAGGCATTTCAGAGGCGCGATTTCACGTCTAAAAACTAACGTCTAAAAACATGACTGTGTCTTTAAAACTTTTATATCTGAAAGAGTTTTTTGTTTAGAAATGTATTGTGTTTGTTTTTGGCAGGTCTTTACATAGCAACACGAAACAATTTTTAGTCAACATGCCTATTATTGAGTTCCAAATACACATTACTTACTTAGTTAAATGTGCCACGTTTATGCTCACTTTACTTCCATGCATTTAGGAGAAAAAGAAAAACATTGAATATACAAGCTGCTTTTCTTGTCGCGTAGACTGTAAAAGCCGATCCCGAAAATCTAAGGAATCACGATAAAGGCTATGCGGTTAGCAACCTTTCACTATTTTAATTCCACCTTAACGCCCACTAACATACTAAACGTGACCTTTTGGTTTTATAACCTTGGGCTCTATCTACCCCGCAAGGGATAAAGACGTGACAATATATATATGAAATATATTTATTTTCAAGATAACCCCTTTAAGGGGGAACAGTAGGCACAGTAGCGACGCCAATCATTTTATTCCTAATACTTTACAAATAGAAAGGAATTCAAGAATATAAACAATACAAGCCTTAGTAAATAACCTGAAGTATTTTTTGAATCATGTTTATTACTATCGGAATCAGTGAGAATTATGAGAATCTGATTACCGCCAAAAACGGCCGTTTTTGGCGGTTATCACTTTTTCTCTCAATGACTGATTCTCATAATATCAAAACATGATTCCAAAAATACTTCAAGTTATTTACTAAGACTTGTATTGTTTATATTCTTGAATTTCTTTCTATTTGTAAAGTATTAGGAATAAAATGATTGGCGTCGCTACTGTGCCTACTGTTCCCCCTTAAGTTCTGTTTAATATAAGTTTTAAAACGATGGAATAAAGTTCAAAGTGTAGCTAATTTCATATTAAATACTGAAAATGAAATATTAATTTACCGTCTTGGCCGAGTTAATTAAAATGGATAATTGTATGGTAGTTTATCTCTTTGAAATTTGCATTGGGTGAGATAATCTCGATAAATTTTAAATTTCCCAACTTGAAAGGTAAATTATTTGGTTTAGGCGTAGAGGGTTGAAACGATCCGAAAATAAATTTGAATTTGGTTTATAAATAACGAGCAAAAAACGTTAATTTGATTAAATATTAAATTACTTGAATATGCTTTGGTCTTTTCTGGCGTAAATTATTATTATACGGGAAAAAATACTTTTAACCGAAAATATTTTAATGTTGCAATCGTAAATTAGAACATAAATTAAGGCCCCACACTAGGCACACTAGCGACGCCAATAATTTTATTCTTGATACTTTACAAATAGAAAGAAATTCTAGAATGTAAATCATATAAGGCTTAGTAAATAACTTAAAGTATTTTTAAAATCATGTTTTAATATTGTGAGAATCAGTCATTAAGAGAACTAGTGATTACGTAATTAGTAATCTGATTCTCATCATTCTCACTGATTCTGATATATTAAAACACGATTCCAAAAATACTTCAGGTTATTTACTAAGGCTTATATGATTTCATCATCATCAGGACTTTCTAGTCTCCACTGCAGGAGCACGACCCTCTCTGTACCACCAGAGGCATATACTAGCCATAGAGTAGTCAGAGGATTTGGCCTACACTTTCCACGCTAGCCAGACGGGTTGGAGAGGTTATATGATTTACATTCTTGGATTTCTTTCTATTTGTAAAGTATTAGAAATAAAATTATTGGTGTCGCTAGTGTGCCTAGTGTGGGGCCTTAAATTCCTTATTTTGGCAACACTGGTGTCCGATTTGTAAGCGCCTAAAGGTATGTAAGGCTTTACTTCTGCCATCAATGATGACAGCAGAGTCCATCGACTTAACGGAGCTCAAGATATTTTTATGCCAAATCCGGTCACCCATCCAAGAGGGGCCATCTGGGATTGCTTTACATTTGTGAACGCTACCAATGCTCACGCCTACTAGGCTATCGGGCTCCTCAGATAATACAAGTGAAGTCTGATGTCTCGTGGCTTTTTATCTCAAGATGTGACGTCACTTGTGATGGCTCTTATGGTTTTTATAAACCTTTACCTAAAATCCCTAGCAAATATAAGTCTGATGTCTCTTGTTTTCTCTCAAGATGTAGTAGTGACGTCATTTGCGGTGTAAGATAAGGCTATTGAGGATTTTATAAATTTCTTCCCGAAATCCCTTACAAAAAAGATCTAAGTAAATATAAGTGAAGTACTTTATCTTCCCCCCGTCTCCGTCGGGGACGGGGACGTGGCTGACCCAGAACTAGATGGTGCAACGAGCTTGACAGTTTTGACAAACAGTGGAAAGTAAAAGCAACAGACCGACAGACATGGAAACGAGAGAAGGAGGCCTTTGCCCAACATTGGGACAGCAATGGCTTGTAATAAAAATACTTTATCTTAAGCTTTGACTATATGCTCTCTAGACACCGTCATCGTCGTGCCTTTATTTCAATGATTAAAAAACAGGCCAATTTTTCAATGCGTGCGTGACAGCTTTGTGTTATCACACGCGTCCTGTCAATTTATGCCCTCAAAATCCGTCAAATTGGTAGCTGTGTGTGTGCGCGACCGACTATGAGTTGGACACTAGTCTTTCTTCGCTTTTATGCTAAAAGACTCTATCTAGGTTTTGAATAATCTAAGATCTTAAGATACAGTAATTACGACTCTTATATTGTAAGATAAAGCTCTTAAGGTTTTTATGAACTTCTTTCTGAAATCCCTTACAAAACGATTTGAGTAAATACTAGCAAAGTCAAGTGTCTCTTACTTTATATCTTAAACTTAGTTAGGATACGTAATAACTGTATTACGTATCCTAACTAATATTATAAATGCGAAAGTGAGTTTGTTGTTTGTTTGTTACGCTTTCACGCCGTATCTACTGAACCGATCGTCATGAAATTTTGCATACACATAGGTTAGGGTACCGAGAAGGAGATAAGCTATAAATTACGCGGGCGAAGCCGTGGGTAACAGCTATAGTGTATTAGTGAAGTCTAGTGTCTCTCATTTTGTACCTCAAAATATAGTAATGACGTCACTTATGATGTAAGATAACGCTCTTAAGGTTTAAAAACTTTTTCCCGAAATCCCTTACAAAACGATCTGAGTGAATCGGAATTTGCCATTTTTTGCTGAATTCCACATAGATGTAATGAATCCGGGATAGTCCGACTCAGCGGGATGTTAAGTAATTACATATTGGATTGCGGGGCATTTCATAAGATTTGATAAATTTTGTGAGCCTTTTGCTATTTTACCACCCACGGCTACTCTTTTAACCCGTATATTTTTTACACGACTGCTTAAAAAGGAATGTAATGTTTTTAGAGGTCTTGTATGTATTAAAGTTTATTTATTCTACCATAACTTTTAAAGCTTTAATTATGAATGAGTGATAATTTTACCCGACTTACTTACCCAGAAAGAGGATAGAGATTAAAAATGATAAAAATTTTTTTTAGAAAAACAATATTTTTGAAAAAATGGGCATACCTATTTTTGTTCTAGATTTTATGAAAAAAGAATTGTGCCTCTAGAAGCAGTTTTCAGCGAGGAAATAGAGAAATACATTTGTATGGAAATCATATTGAATAAATACTGCTAGGATACGCTCTTAAGCGTGCTGTGTGAGGTGTTATGAAAGCAAAAAAATAATGTGGCGGACGTAAACTATCAAAAATAAAGTATTTTTTAAATAGACTTTTTAGTGCATAAAATGTGGATCAAAAAAAAATAGTTTTTTAGGGTTCCGTACAAATGTTGAAAAACGGAACCCTTATAGGATCACTCGAGCGTCTGTCTGTCCGTCCGTCTGTCACAGCCGATTTTCTCCGAATCTACTGAACCAAATTAGATGAAATTTGGTAAGATAGTGTAATCCTATGACCCAAACACGGATGTGCAAAGTAAATAAAGATTTTTTTGAAATAAGGGTCATTTTGAGGGGCCCAATCAAAAAATTAAAAAAAAAGTTTTGCAAACCTTACTGTGTCATATATCAAATGAAAGGGCTCATTATGAGGATCTCAAAAATATTTTTTTTTGTTCGGGTAAAATCAATACTTTTGGTTTGATTCACGAAAGAAGGCAAAAATTGACCATTCCCCCCCCCCTGATCTCCGAAACTACTGAGCCGAAAATTTTGAAAAAATTACAAAATATAGTTCATTCCTTGAAGATTACAGGAAAAATAATAAGAATTCTATCACTTGAAAATTAAGTGGTAAACTCACAATAATAAGTTCATCTAGGGAAATAGTTCACTAAAACACCACTAGATGGCGCTAGTCAATTGAATCAAACATTTTTTGCACATTGTGTGTGTGTTCACGAAGCATATTGTACGGAACCCTCATTGCGCGAGTTTGACTCACACTTGGCCGGTTTTTTTTATCTTGTCTTGCATGTTAGTTTTTAACAAACAAGGTCGAAAAGTATTTATCTTAATCGTCATTCACAATAAATGTTTCAATTTTTTTTTCAAGTCTCTGGCGCTTAATAAACTCTTATTCATAAACCAATCAGAACTCTTTCGTAAAAAAAAATAAATTACATAACTTCTTAAGTCTCTTGGTAAACTATTTAAAATGTCGATTTAATTATTTCTTAATTTTTTAAAATTTTATCATCTATTTTCATGTACCAGTATTAACCGTTTGTTTACAAAGCCGGCACTCTGTTAATACGTTAAAAGCACCGTGTTGGACACCCCAAACATCGATAGAGGGTGTCACACCCATCAGTAACCGCAGCCCTTAGAGTACACAAACCATATTGAACTCTAAACCAAAAAAGGAGGGTTTCATAACTATAAAATTTTATTTCTGGCATCGCATTAAATAAATAAGTCAATAAAACATTTTGTTTTTTTTTTTTTTTATGTCACGGCAAACGAGCAAGTGGGTCACCTGATGGGAAGTGATCACCGCTGCCCATGGACAACTGCAACACCAGAGGTGGCACAGGAGTGTTGCCGGCCTTTTATTTTTCCCTCCCCAGAGAGGAGAGGGAGCTGGGCCTCCGGCTCTCTCACTCACCGAACGAAGCATAGTAGCGGTAAAACTACTACTCAAACGTCGATTTTCTGGGAGAGTGAGGTACTTCCCCGGACGAGCATCAATGCTGCTAGTGGGATAAATCAGTGCCAGTTGTACCATTAGTGGTACTACTTAATGGTACAACTGGTACGATGGCGATTTATCTGCCTTTGTCTCTATAATAATAAATAATAAACCATTTCTTTCAGATATATACCATCAATATTATGTTAGTAACATTCAACTTATTCTAGGGTTAGTAACTATAATAGTAAATTAAAATAAATATTACTAAAATTGGCTTCCTATGGAATTCATGTGCTACAGATATTGGTAGCCAGCCATTAGCCATAGCCATTTCTTTTATTTTAAGTTTTTTTTTTTCTACTTTATTGAATGATATATTAAAAGACATCATTTTTTTCGGGTATTAGTGCTGCACTTTCGAGATCAAAAAGGGCACATTTTTCAAAAATGTGAAGTAAATCTTCACGTTCTCACTTTAAACTTAGTTTATAAAATTGTTTGAAGAGTTATTTATGGCCTCATTAAACATTATATGTAACTAGTCAAAACAAAGGTCAGAATCGTAAGAACAGAAATCAATATGACTTGTCACAATGTAATTGCTGCTTGTGTTGGCCGACTCGGCCTGTATTGAATAATTAAGTCCAATTGAAGTCCAATCTAATGAATTAAAAGGCTACTGCTACTTAGTTGATATGTTTAGGTGTATAACTTTTAATAAGTGAATAAATAGGTCAGGTTGTAAGTCAACGAATTTGAATATCTGAAAAAAAAGGGTTTATACTAAAATTCAAAGGAAGTTATCAAAATAATAAATTTTCAGGGAAATAAAAATAATTATTAAAGCCGTTAAGATTAACTTAATATCCATAGTTTTATATAAATATATTTGAAATGTAAGTAACATCTTTTTTAGGGTTCCGTAGCCAAAGGGTAAGAACGGGATTCACGAGACTTCGATGTCCGTCCGTCTGTCACCAGGCTGTATCTCAAGAACCGTAATAGCTATACAATTGAAATTTTCACACATTTTTTTTTGCTAATATCCATAGTTTGATATAAACATATTTCAAATGTAAGTTAAATCAATGTTTTATAGTTAATGGCTCCTTTAAAAAATCCTTTCATAAAAATCGTCTGCAAAAAATGTCTATACACTTCTAACAATATCAAAATTACTGTGGAATAATTGAATATTGTTCAGCAGTCGCGTTTAAAAGAACTAGAATCCATTCCCATCAACAGAAATCAATATAAAGTATCACAATGTTGTTACTGCTTGTGCCGACTCGGCTTGTATTGAATAATTAAGTCCGATGGACATCCAATCAAATGAATTAAAAGATCACCGCTGCCTAGTTAATATGTCAGGTTGTTTGTCAATGATTCGTATAATTGAAATTAAAATGTGTTTTAAGATAAAATAAAAAGAGAGATATGAAAATAATAAATTTCCAGAAAATTAGAAAATAATATGAAAGCTACAAAGATTTACTTACTATCCATAGTTTGATATAAATATATTTCAAATGTAAGTTAAATCAATGTTTTATAATTAATGGCTCCTTTAAAAAAATCTTATCATAAAAAGCATCTGCAAAAAATTGAAGCCTGTGTCACTTCAAACGATACTCCTAATTATTGTAAAGTAATTAAATATTGTTCACCAGTCGTGTCAAAAGGAACCAAAATTCATTTCCATCAAGAGAAATCAATATTAAGTGTCACAACGTTATTACTGCTTGTGCCGACTCGGCCTGTATTGAATAATTAAGTCCGATGGACGTACAATAAAATGAATTAAAGGCCACCGCTGCCTAGTTGATATTTCAGGTTGGTTGTCAATGAATTTGAGTTTCTGAAATAAGATGTTTTATTTTTAACGATATCAAAATTATATATGTCTAAGGGAGTAAAAATAATTGTTGAAGGCGCAAAGATTAACTTAATATTCATAGTTTAATTTTACTTCAAATCAATGCTCTTTCTTACTAAGCACCTCCTTACTTTAAACAAGCCTCTCTAACTGAATTTGCAAAAAATATTTAGTCTAGATCACTTGGGAAAGTTTAAGGATTCTAACGATACTCCCGTCAATAAGAATAAATAACACGAGATAACGATACACATCCTTTTCAGCAGTCATGTAAAAAGAAACCAGAATTCATTCCGAACAAGAGAAATCAATATACAGTGTCACAATGTTATTACTGCTTGTGCCGACTCGGCCTGTATTGAATAATTAAGTCGAATGGACGTTTAATCAAATGAATTAAAAGATCGCAGCTGCCTAATTGATATGTCAGATAATATATCAACGACATCCAAAATTTAAAAAAAAAAGTGTAAAATACAAAGAAAAATATCAAAATAAAAGGTTTCCGGGGAAATAAAAATATGTATTACAGCCACAAATTAACTTAGTATCCATAATTTAATATAAATATATATTTAAATTTAAGTTAAATCAATGTTTTTACTAATGAAACACCTCCTTACTTTGAAATATCCTTTCATAAAAAAGACAACCTGTGCAAAAAAAATGCCTATATTAAATATCTAAATTACTATGGAAGAGTTGAATATTGTTCAGGAGTCATGTAAAAAGGAACCAGAATTCATTCCGAACAAGAGAAATCAATATACAGTGTCACAATGTTATTACTGCTTGTGCCGACTCGGCCTGTATTGAATAATTAAGTCGAATGGACGTTCAATCAAGTGAATTAAAAGGTCGCCGCTGCCTAGTTGATATGTCAGGTTATATGTCAACGAAATCCAAAATTTGAAAAATATAGTGTTTTAAGGTAAATTACAAAGAAAAATATCAAAATAAAAGGTTTCCGGGGAAATTAAAATATGTATTACAGCCACAAATTAACTTAGTATCCATAATTTAATATGAATATATTTTTAAATTTAAGTTAAATCAATGTTTTCACTAATGAAACACCTCCTTACTTTAAAATCTCCATTTTTAAAAAGACAATCTGTGCAAAAAAAAAATGCCTACATTTAATATCTTAATTACAATGGAAGAGTTGAATATTGTTCAGAAGTCATGTAAAAAGGAACCAGAATTCATTCCGAACAAGAGAAATCAATACAAAGTGTCACAATGTTATTACTGCTTGTGCCGACTCGGCCTGTATTGAATAATTAAGTCGAATGGACGTTCAATCAAGTAAATTAAAAGGTCGCCGCTGCCTAGTTGATATGTCAGGTTATATGTCAACGAAATCCAAAATTTGAAAAATATAGTGTTTTAAGGTAAAATACAAAGAAAAATATCAAAATAAAAGGTTTCCGGGGAATAAAAATATGTATTACAGCCACAAATTAACTTAGTATCCATAATTTAATATAAATATATATTTAAATTTAAGTTAATTCAATGTTTTTAGTTTTTACTAATGAAACATTTCCTTACTTTAAAATATCCTTTCATAAAATAGACAACCTGTGCAAAAAATGCCTCTATTAAATATCTTAATTAGGTACTGTGGAATAGTTGAATATTGTTAAGCAGTCGTGTTAAAAGGAACCAGAATTCATTCCCATCAAGAGAAATCAATATAAAGTGTCACAATGTTGTTACTGCTTGTGCCGACTCGGCCTGTATTGAATAATTAAGTCGAATGGACGTTCAATCAAATGAATTAAAAGGTCGCCGCTGCTGCCTAGTTGATATGTCAGGTTATATATCAAAGAAATCCAAAATTTGAAAAAAAAAAGTGTTTTAAGGTAAAATACAAAGAAAAATATCAAAATAAAAGGTTTCCGGGGAAATAAAAATATGTATTACAGCCACAAATTAACTTAGTATCCATAATTTAATATAAATATATTTTTAAATTTAAGTTAAATCAATGTTTTTAGTTTTTACTAATGAAACATTTCCTTACTTTAAAATATCCTGTCATAAAAAAGACACCCTGTACAAAAAATGACTATATTAAATATCTTAATTACGGTGAAATAGTTGAATATATTAATTAAATGATTTTTAAATAGCATTGCAATGCTCGGTATATTATTAAAATTGAAAATATGTGATGAAAAAGAATTTTAATTAATTAATTTTAATTTTTAATCCTACCTGTGGCGAATTCTTTTTCATCACATATTTTCAATTTTAATAGTTGAATATTTTTCAGCAGTCGTGTTAAAAGGAACCAGAATTCATTCCGAACAAGAGAAATCAAAAACCGGCCAAGTGCGTGTCGGGCCACGCGCAGTATAGGGTTCCGTAGTTGCGAATGACAACTTTGAGTACACACTGTTTACACTCGCACCTCACAGTTTAACGACCAAAAACATCTAACAATAAAGATTGTATGAAATTTTACATTTTCCAGTACATTTTATAAGTTGGTTGCCTATAACTTTTTAGTTTGTACTTAGTACTTAGCTCTGATAGTTTTCCTTTCAACTTCAGTATATATACTACTGCTGTAATTTTTTTCACGTATCTATATATAACCGTTTAGGAGATAGAGGGGGGGGACACGTACCTCTAACAAAAATTTGCACTTTAAAACCAAATATTTCGGAAACGGATCCCTAAATCGAAAAATGGTGTTCTCAACCTCACAATATTTTTCAAAGACCTTTTTAACGATACCCCACAAGATGGGTAAGTAGAGAAAAAAAAAATGACTCCCCCACTTTACTTGTATGGGAGCTACCCAAAAAAAATATTTTTCAAGATTTTTTTCTACGACTTTTTTGCCATGATTAATATACATACTCATACCAAATTACAGCTTTCTAGTACTTATGGTCTCTGAGTAAAACCGCGGACGGACAGACAGACAGACAGACAGACAGACAGACAGACAGACAGACATGGCGAAACTATAAGGGTTCCTAGTTTACTACGGAACCCTAATATACAGTGTCACAATGTTATTACTGCTTGTGCCGACTCGGCCTGCATTGAATAATTAAGTCGAATGGACGTTCAATCATGTGAATTAAAAGGTCGCCGCTGCCTAGTTGATATGTCAGGTTATATGTCAACGAAATCCAAAATTTGAAAAAAAAAGTGTTTTAAGGTAAAATACAAAGAAAAATATCAAAATAAAAGGTTTACGGGGAAATAAAAATATGTATTAAAGTCACAAATTAACTTAAGTAGTATCAATGATTTAATATAAATATAAATATAAATTTAAATATAAGTTAAATCAATGTTTTTAGTTTTTACTAATGAAACACCTCCTTACTTTGAAATATCCTTTCATAAAAAAGACAACCTGTGCAAAAAATGCCTATATTAAATTTCTAAATTACTATGGAAGAGTTGAATATTGTTCAGGAGTCATGTAAAAAGGAACCAGAATTCATTCCGAACAAGAGAAATCAATATACAGTGACACAATGTTATTACTGCTTGTGCCGACTCGGCCTGTATTGAATAATTAAGTCGAATGGACGTTCAATCAAATGAATTAAAAGGTCGCCGCTGCTGCCTAGTTGATATGTCAGGTTGTTTATCAACGAATTTATGATGAGATTGGATTGCTGTGGATTCAACTTTATAAAAAGAAGCGTGAAAACTATACTCATCATCATCATCATCAACTATACTGATATCCTAATCCTTACTCATATTATAAATGCGAAAGTGAGTTTGTTTGTTACGCTTTCACGTTCTACCTACTGAACCGATCATCATTAAATTTGGCATACACATAAGTTACAGAGAAGGACATAGGCTATATATCATGCGGGCGAAGCCGCGGGCGAAAGTAATTTTAGTTTTTAATTGTTATTCTTCTATTAGGGGTACAGACAATCCAAAAAAATAAAGTTCTTAAAATCGGCCCTGTCATTCTTATGTAAATATTCGAGTACCCCCTATATAAAGGATAAGAGAGCAGAGGCTCATGAGACTAGAATTATGTTGTAAGTCAAGTGACACTTTTGGGGTGTTTCTCTAGGTCTTTCCTTTCATCTTTTTTGGTAAAATGTTTTTTTGATTTACTTTACCTGATATATAAAATGTAAATTGGATTTAGGGGAGTAACTCAGCCCGTCAATATGAACAACTTTCATATTGGATCAATGATGAGAAACCAAAAAAAAAACGACATTTCCATACAAAAGTGTACAGCCGCCCGGGCAATTTGTTTGTGTTGTTTCCATAGGAAAAGTTGTTCATAGTGACAGTAAGAGTCACCTCTTAAGAAAATGTCAAGGTTAAATTAAGACGCTGTATATATAGGCAATTCTAATATTAATATTTTCTTGTCTATAGTGCCGATGCAATACTCCTAAATATTGAAGTACTTTCTCTTCTCATGACAAAAACGGGCTGTAGTCCAGTGTCACTTTTGGAGTTTTTCTTCAAGTTTATTTCTTTCTTCCAGGTAGAATGTCATTTTGGTCCACTTTACCAATAATTTTAATATTACCCTTTTCTTGTCTAGAACGTCGTTGCACCTGGAGAAGGTTCCTGGGGCCCAGAAGTGGGACACCTCAGCACTCAGCTGCGTCTACAGAGACTGAACTGCCCCCCATAGACACCAGGGATCTCTGGCTTCAAGACTCTAGGTAATATGGATGTATTAATATCAATTACATACAATTTTTTTCGCGATTATTAAAATACGTATCAACGGGTTACCCGTTGTTACGTATTTTGATTATGTCTATATCTCACGTTAGTTTTAATAAAAAATAATACTTGGTTGTTACACATTGAAATAAAATTATTTGAACTACGGTTTTATCGCGTATTGAACACTTTACTGTGTTCAGGTAGACTGTCAATACTGTAAAGTGTTCGAAATTTTAGGTGTCAAAATAAGGTAAAAACGCGATAAAACCGTAATTAAGTGTATTTTTTTAAATGGATGTATAAATGTTGTGTGCTGTGTATATTGTCATACGATACTGGCTTGGCTCATAATTGATGGGAAATTTTAGCGCATGAATTAGGCAGGGCAGACTATATATATGAAGAATTATACATTTTGTTTTTTGAATATTGATCCTTTGATGTGTTTTAACCTACTTAATTATAAAAAAATACTTCCAAATATTTTGCTATGAGTTCTGTGGTTACTAATAAATGGACGACTCAAATTGAACTATTTTTTTCGCAGATAAATAAAACCACGACATTATAAAAATTATAGTCTGTATAACTCGAGTTAGTTTAAGGATTCTAACAATCATCATCATCATCATTTCGAGTAGGTGACACGGTCAGTCGACCATGCACACCCTGGTGTCAGAGTTCTTCGGAACCGCCTCTCGGCCTCTGACGTGGTTCCTTTGACGACTATCAAATGGCAGCCGGGACCAACGGCTTAACGTGCCTTCCGAAGCACGGAATCATCTTTCTTATCAGACAATCAGGTGATTTAAGCCTGCATTGTCCTAAACAAACTGGAAACAACTTAACAAAGTGTGCTTCCCGTGGGAATCGAACCCACGACCCCTGGGTCAGTAAAGTAAACGCCTTAACCACTGGACCACAGAGCAGAACAATACAAGTCAGTTAATAATATCATCATCATCTCTTTTCCGAGATCCATTTTTGCTGGCTACAGCTTTACTTGTAATGCTTGTGAGCCCAGGGTCCACATGACAGCAATCAGGCTGTATATAATTTGAAAAAATTGGGGTAATCCAGAACTGCAGACCTACCTAATACCTGTAAAAATTAATTACTTGTATTTGCTACTCCTATATGGCTATGGTGGTACAGAGAGGGTCATGCTCCTGCAGTGGAGACTTACAAAGACCTGATGACGATGACGATGACGACGATTTGCCTAAAAATTGAACCCAGTACCTTCATGTTAGAGGCAGGTATTAATCACTGCGCCATGGAGGCCGTCAAAATAAGTTTTCAAAGTAAAATGAGATGTTAAGAATTTACGTAGGAAAACAAGATTTAAAAGCTCTCAAAACAATATTCTCCTTTTTAAAGCCATCGGATGAAAATACAAAATAAATTAATGGTATGAATTCAGGGATCTTGTACACAGGAAAGCACCAAAAGCTCATGCATTACAAAACAAAAGAACACCCAAGTTTTTTTATACAGGTTGATTTTATATTCCCTGGCTATAGCTTAATTGCGGAATCATAACCTCTAATTGATAACCGTGCGGTTCCCGGCATAGAAGAATAGGACCACTCCAAATCTTCCCGTGGATGTCGTAAAAGGCGACTTAGGAAACTCAAGCTAAACAAAGCTTAAAAACATCAAAGAGACCTCTCCAACTCGTCTGGCCAGCGTGGAGTGGCCCGTCTGGCAGTACAGAGAGGGACGTGCTCCTGCAGTGGAGACTAATAAAGACCTGATGATGATGATGAATCCCTAATTGATTATACATTCGCAAGATGGGTCTTGGATGTTTATCTATATATGTATTTGTTATAAAAATATAGTATCGTTGAGTTAGTATCCCATAACACAAGTCTTTCATTAGAACTTACTTTGGGGCTAGCTCAATCTGTGTGATTTGTCCGTATATATTTATTATTTATTTATTTAAGATAGGATGGTAATTTTTGTAAAAAAATTGAGCTTTCCCACCGAGATTTCACTAGCAAGTCAGTAAATTCGTATGGGAGATTCAATTTTCTAATTCTCGTTTTACTTTGTTTTCCTGCAATTTCATATTTATTTAAGAAATTCTAATTCCAACATTAAAAATTGCCTTGAAGTTCAGAACCCCTCTTTAAAAAATCAGGTGTGGTGAAAGGCTCATTTCTACGAAAATCCATTCATAAATACTTTGTACTTGGAACAATCGTGTATTGCCATAGAGCTATAAATAATGTAGATACGGCAGCGCTATTTTTGTAAAAACAAATTTTATTTATGGAGTTTTGATTTCTTAACAAATATGTATTATCTTCTCGTTTTGAAGGCATAAACTATTCCCTATCCCTTTTTTACAGATAAAATAATAATGTCAAACGCCTTAAGGACGCACACTAGGCACACTAGCGACGCCAATTTTTGTATTCCTAATACTTTATAAATAGAACAAAATTCAAGAATGTAAATCATATAAGCATTAGTAAATAACCTGAAGTTTTTTTTGGAATCATGTTTTAATATTATGGAAATCAGTCATTAAGAGAACTATTGATTACCGCCTAAAACGGCCGTTTTAGGCGGTAATCAGTAATCCTTTTTATTACAGATTCTCTTATTATTAAAACATGATTCCAAAAATACTTAAGGTTATTTACTAATGCTTATATGATTTATATTCTCGAATTTCTGTCTATTTGTAAAGTATTAGGAATAAAATTATTGGTGTGCCTAGTGTGGGGCCTTAACCGTTGAACCACAGAAACAATCACTCAGACCTTTTTGGTCACTATTTTAGGACTAATGCACTTTAAATAAAAACATGTCGTTATTAATATTTATGAAAAAAAAAACTTAAAATAATGATATTTTATCAAGAATATAATTTTGTCATGTCGTCATAGATCAATATGGCTTTGTTATTCATTCAGGGAACCCCGTAATGAGTTTGTGGCGTGATATTTATTACGCGATTTATGAGCTATTTTAAAAATTCTGTTTCTTCGAATCGCTGTTACATGGCGTTTTGTTTTAGTAATTAGTTCATTAGGAATGATGACTCGTAAGTGGTTCAATTACCGTGTGTTCAGCTGAAACTGGTTATTTCTTTCACGGATTTCAAATACGTACAATCTCATATGTAAGAATATTTAATAGACTAGCCATTTTTTCAGCAATTTTGCATAAATAATAGACTATGACATTCGCAAAAAAATTAGCTTTCTGTATGTGAAAGAATTTTGAAAATCCGCCCAGTAGTTTCAGAGCCTATTAAATGCAAACAAAAAACAATCAAATCTTTGCTCCTTATCAGTGGCGGCTCCCCCTTAAGTGCACTCGTGCGGCGCACTACCAGTTTAAGCTTAAATATATATACAAAAAAATTACATAGATATAAAAATAAATAAGCAGTTTTACGTAAAAATATATTTTTTTTTGTCAAATGATAATCAGTCATGTATATAACATTGTAAGTATTATTTTCGCTTGGCAAAATATTTTGCCGTGCGCCCGCTACTAGCGCACGCAGCGAGCCCATACAGCTACTATTGAGAAGGCGACGAAACGCCTGGCGCGTGAGACGGAAGATTAGTATGGAAGTTTAGCGAAATCTGGTGCGCCGCACGGGGCCCGACGCGGGACGAACGCCGACGTTCGGAAATGTTCGGATTAGGTAGTTTTCGTGTAAATTGTCTTACGTTTGTATGTGTTCGTGTTTTACTTTAGCTGTTTTTATGTTTTGTTTTACTTATTAATCTTATAAGGTATCATACATTAAGTAATGTAAATAAAAATGCCTATCTAAATAAGAGAAAGAATTATTTCTGCATATAGAAATTATCCATATTGTTTAGGCATGTTTTATGATGTGCACCACCAGGTCTCTGAGTCACGAGCCGCCACTGCTCCTTATTATAAGTACTAGCTGTTAGCTGCGGCTTCGCCTGCGTAATATATAACCTATGTCTTTCTTACCCTAACCTATGTGTATGCAAAATCATGATGATCAGTTCAGTAGATACGGCGTGAAAGCGTAACAAACAAACAAACTGACTTTCGCATTTATAAAATTTGTTGGGAAGTTGGAATGGGATAGATAACTTATAGCAGAGAAATTTCTCTTCTTCAGGCATATAATTTTCATGCAATTAATCTTTTTATACTCGTCTGCTTACATTATATTCAGCAGATTTTTGCAATTTTCTTACATTCATAATTATCACTTTATCCCTGGCAGAGGAGAAAAATCTTATGGCCATAAGGTGAAGGCCATGTTTAGCGTATTAGATGGGTATTAAGACGATACATGAATTTTTCGGGGGCAGTGTTCTACCTCCATTTTAAATAAATAGATTTATTTAAAATGAAGGCACACTGGCCCCAAAAATTGATGTTTTGAAAGAAACGGAGACATCGTTCAAAAGAAATTTACATACATACATACTATCACGTCTTTATCCCTTGCGGGGTAGACATAGACCAAGGTCATAAAACCTCCAGGCCACGTTTAGCATCGTAGTGGGCGTAAAGATGGAAAGCGGAATCAAAATAGTGATGGGTTGCTAGCCGCATCACCTATCAATGTGATTCCTTAGATTTTCGCCCAATCTCTTGACTGGCTTTTACGGTCTGCGCGGAAAGAAAAGCAGCTGGTTTATTCTATGTTTTTTCTTTTCTCCCAAACCAGCATGGAAACAAAAGAAATTTGACTCCGATAAATTCAAACGTTAAGAAAAATCTTAAGTGTAGTACATTATGATACAAGTACGGTAAGCTGGATATTATAGTCGAAGTGTTTATAGGCACCAGGTGAAGCCGAGTGCTTATAATAAACCGACGACTATAATAGACAGCTTGCCCTACGCGTATCATACGACGTTTTTCAATACATTTGCGATTACCATAAACTAAAACAAGATTGCAATTTAGCAAATAAGAAATTTATAAAAGTTTGGAACTAAAGCAGTTTGTAAAAATACATTTATAATAATCGGGTATATTAACTCAGGTTTATTTTCTCCAAAAAAGTACATTGATAATCTTCTCCTTTTTGAAGTCGGTTAAAAAATCACGTCGCACGAATCAGAAAAAGTTTTCATGCTGAACTTGAAACTCTTTGCTCGGATTCTATAAAGAAGTTAAAATTTTGCATCTGTGGCATTGGTCTATTAAGCGGTTGTGATTGGTGTAAAGTAAAACGCACTAGTGGCGTAAATTCATCATTACGATACAGATTTCGACGTCATAAGAACCGTAATATTAGCAAATGTATTGAAAAAGTATATTACATACCTAGATATTTTTTGTTTTTTGAAAACCTAGAATGGATACTATTGAGTTTTAGTATTCCTTAATTATTGTATATACCACGAGTATGCGGTATTATTTATTACGCATATCTCTTATCTCCGTTGCATATTAATATGCATAAAAAAGCTATTACGTAAAAATTCCACACCCCATAAGAATTCCTTCCCCACTTATAACAACAATAAAGATTGTAATTAGAAAAGTATACTGTTCTCGTAAATTATCGCCCATAAACATTATGAGGCTGGCTAATCAAAATTTATGTGTAAGGGCCTTAACGACTACATATTCTTGTAATATTAAAGCGTATATTTCAATCTCTTATCATGCTTAAACCAGTGAAACTAAACAAGGTGTTATTGCTATTATAAATCACGAACTACTAAATAAATAAATAAATATATACGGACAAATCACACAGATGAGCTAGCCCCAAAGTAAGTTCTAAACTTGTATTATGGGATACTAACTCAACGATACTATATTTTATAACAGATACGGATAAAGATAAACATCCAAGACCCAGGTCAATCTGAAAAAGATCATTTTCCATCTTGACCTGACCGGGAATCGAACCCGGGACCATCCGTGTCGCAGGCAGGCGTGTTGACCGCTGCGCCACAGAGCTCGTCAATTAACTCGCTTTAGCCCGCGGCTACGCTTACGTTAGTATTAATCCCTTGGGAGCAGTTCTTTTCTCCGGAAGGAAAGTTAGCCTATGTCCTTCTCTGTACTTCAGAAAAAGTGTACGCAAAATTCCTTGTTGATCGGTTCAGAAGATAGGTCGTGAAAGCGTAAGAAACATATAAAACAAACTTACTTTCGCATTTATAATTTTATAAATCATATAAGTTGGTATACAGTAGTCGAAAGTTGTCGCTAATAAATATTATAAGACTGGCTAATCAAAATTTATGTGTAAGGGCCTTAACGACGACATATTCTTGTAATATTAAAGCGTTTATTTCATACTCTTAACATGCTTAGACCAGTGAAACTAAACAAGGTGTTATTTCTATTATAAATCACGAACTATTAAATAAATAAATAAATATATACGGACAAATCACACAGATGAGCTAGCCCCAAAGTCAGTTCGAGACTTGTATTATGTATGTATATATCACACGGCGGAGTCTTAAATAAACTAACTATTAATCAGACTCTAAAAACATTTTAGGATTTAAAAATACATCAGTCACGTCCTGGTTAAATAAACTCTAACGGTGTTTGTCAAACAAAGAGCCAACTCATTTCGTGCTCTAGGCGTGGGCTTATAACCCTGACTTGTAATGAAAAGGCTGGACTGAATTCACTGATTTCCCTCAAAGCTAGAATTTTGGACCATATTTTAAATGTTTTCGATTATAATTTATGTCGTATGGTTCATTCAAACTGAGATTAATTGACGCAATTCGCTCGCGTCAATTTAACCAGCTAACTGGTATGGACACCTCCATTCCTTCACATCACATTGGCGCGAATTATCACTCGCGATGCCGCGAAATATACGCGGGACGTAACTGATCTTTCAAAATGCCATTAAGTCTTGATTTCTTTAAAGAAGTTAAACAAAATAAGATTTATAGGTATAATTCATGCCCGGTAGCAGCCAGGGAGGGCTGCTAGTTTTATATAAAACTAGCTGTAACCCGCGGCTTCGCCCGCGTCATAAATAGCCTTTGTCTTTTTCGGTACCCTAACCTATGTGTATGCAAAATTTCATGATGATTGGTTTAGTAGATACGGCGTGAAAGCGTAACAAACAAACTCACTTTCGGATTTATAATATTAGTTGGGAAGTTGGGATTGGGATAGTTGGGATTAGGATAGTGTCGTTTAAGTTGTGTCAAAAGTTACTTTACCCAGTCTAGTTGTACTTCATACATTAGATGTCAGTGGCATAGACCCACATAAACGCCCACAAAACTGCGCACTGCTTGCTATTAGTAACTTGATGCCGAAGTTTCAGTGAACTCATTTTTCATATTGCCAAGTTTTCTGCGTCAAGTTGGGAAATTTTATAGGTTAGGTCTGTCGTGAGCGTTTGAACGTCAACTCTAAAACTTTAAAGAACATTAACAATTAATGTATGGACCTGCCTACGAATAAGTAATAAGGGACCTGCTTTGAAAATTGACTAGGAATTATAATAACATTTTTGTTATTATTTGAACACTAGGAAAAATACACCTACAGCTTATATGTCAGCAACACCAATCTATGTCTCTACTTATTAATAAGATGAAAGATTTGATAGTTTGTTTGCATTGCATAGGCTGAGAAATTACTGGACTGCTTTATAAATTTTGTTCCCCAATGGAAATCTTATTTGTCTGCGGATGACATAGACTATAATTTACGCGGACGAAGGCACGGGATGATCAGCATCGTCCTGCCTTATATATGGGTATCTCTTGGAATAGGCATGTAACATCCTCGTCTTCATCGTCATTTACCATCAGGTGAGATGGGAGACAAATGCCTAATTTAATAATTAATAAAAAAAAAATATTTATTTGTTGAAGTAATCGTCTTTTCCTTCCCAGACCGTCATCCAATTGTTTTCGCTGGTTGGTGATGATGATGATAATGCCTGCCTCACACTAACTTTCGAATATTTCTAGTACCACAGACTAAAACAATAATGATTTTTTATTTCTTTGCATTGAATAGGCTCCATAACTACTAGTCCATTTTCAAAATTCTTTTACATCTTCTTCTTCCTCACCTTATCCCACTTA
This sequence comes from Rhodophaea formosa, assembly GCA_963082605.1. Classification (NCBI taxonomy): domain Eukaryota; kingdom Metazoa; phylum Arthropoda; class Insecta; order Lepidoptera; family Pyralidae; genus Rhodophaea; species Rhodophaea formosa. The sequence goes on from OY720207.1 coordinate 18,952,276, forward strand.
TGTGGGGTCGGGACAGCATGTAAGCCTTTTCCATTTCGCTCTATCACGAGCCATCTCCTTTGTCACCTTCTTTTTCTCGATATCCTCCTTCACACACTCCATCCATCTTTTCTTTGGCCTTCCTCTATTCTGGTTTCCAGTAACTTTAATTTCCAGTACCCTTCTAGTAATATGGCTCTCTTCTCTCCGCATAACATGGCCGTACCATCCCAATTTATTACTCCTAAGCTTTTCTGTTATTGGGGCTTCTTTTACATTTAGAATGCTAATTAATTTACGGGCAATTTAGGCTATACTTTAAGCGTTTATATGGGATTTATTTTGCATTAACAATGCTATTTTGTCTTATTTATTAAATAAAGAAAATAAGTTCAATATTTATTAAATAAAGTAAAATTCCACGCGGGCAGGACTTGAACCTGCGTCTTAGATCTCTGTTCGATCTAAGCGTTATCTGAACGCATAGATCGTACGGAGATCTAAGACGCAGGTTCAAGTCCTGCCCGCGTGGAAATTTTTTACCATTTCCTATTTTCATTATTTAATAAATATACTTTAAGCGGTCGAGACCAAGAAAAATCTGCTAACTATAAGCTGCTTATATGTGTGTCTATGTGTAGTTAATGTGTTATATTGATTTATATATGATGATAATTTGTTATTGATTTTGTCTTTAATATTTTTTTTCTTGAAACAAGCTCCGTTATTTTCCGGTTTACCGAGAAGGTACATCTGAATGAACCGTCACCTCTGACCAGCGTAACTAGACTGGCTTACCTTGGAGCGACTGATAAAAACAGTATAAACTGGAATATTGGTTTTAGAAATATTAACCATCCTATAGGCTGACTAAAATTACAATGACTCATTACAGATGTACCTTGAACGTAGTACATATATCTCCATGCTTGTATGTTACTGAAAATAGCTGTCAAACTGTCAATCACTATATCTGCTGATATTTGTAAATTTGTGTAGTTCTATTGCTCTTCCCAAAGGATGACAAATATTTCTCAAACAAACATAATATGTACCTAGAATGTTACTGTTAATAGTTGTTGTCAGGCTATCATTTTTATGTCTGCTGATATTTGTAGCTTTGTGTAGTTCTCCTGCTCTGTTGCCATAAAATACATAAATATAATAAAGAAATTACCAATAGGTAAAATTAAAATTTTATCCTAATTATAAGGGCACAGGATACTATCAGCTTATATGTGTATCAATGTGTTATATCTCATAATCTTGCCCTGTCGCCTTTAGGTATACACTCATTTCTAAAACCAGTTATCTTGTTTGTTTGTTTGTCATGTGTGTAAGTGGCCAACACTAGTGTCAGATTTTTCAAGCTGCCTAAAGGTATCTGACATAGCTTAACGACTTGCATTAGCGATGACAGCTGGGACCAACGGCTTAACGTGCCTTCCGAAGCACGGAGGCACCAGTTATCTGAAATGCTGGTTTTATAAATCATATGAAACCTTGTATGTTACTGCCAAATATGATCTGCTAATGTGTGTGTGTGTAGTCCTCATTTGCTCTACAATCATTTCTAAAACCAGTTATCTGAAGACTGGTTTTATAAACCATATAAAACCTTGTATGTTACTGCTAAATATGATCTGCTAATATATGTGTGTAGTCCTCATGTTGCTCTACAATCATTTTTAAAGCCAGTGACCTCACTGACGGCTGGTTTTATAAACCATATGAAACCTTGTATGTTACTGCTAAATATGATCTGCTAATGTGTGTGTGTAGTCCTCATGTTGCTCTACAATCATTTCTAAAGCCAGTTACCTTTCTGATGGCTGGTTTTATAAATCAGCCTGTATGATTTTGAACCTACGAACTATATTGTATCTTGGGATCAGAATTAATAGAATACAGAATTGTAAGAAAAATAAGAAATAAAACATAAAAAATTTAAGACCTCCCGTACAAAATCTCCGATTAGCTGGGCAAATTTCTATGGGAAGTCTGATTTAAATTTTTCGACTATCACCTTTTTTTCTTTCGATTCTGTATTCCAGAAGGGATTCTGATTCCGAGATTTTAATATAGTTCCTAGGTTTAAAATCAGCCTGTATAAAACCTCGTATGTTACTGCCAAAAATGTATGTGTGTGTGTAGTCCTCATGTTGCTCTATGTGTGCACAGCGAGCCTGCCCCATCAGCCATGACTGCACTGCATCAATTCGGGGCCGAGATGTTACGCCTTTCGCGCGGCTTGGAAGCTTCTGCTGCCACCAAACCACAGTACCGAGGGTATATAATTGGCATTTTGTTTGCTCAAAATTTTCGGTCTATGTTGCTTTTTAGGGCGTCAGCTAAAATTATAAAATAGAGACAAAAAAGAAACAACATGCAAATTCTTACAACGGACATACGTATTTACATCTTCCCAAACAGTTATCGCAAAACTATCATATTTTTAATAATTTTGATAGCCAACATACGAAACAAGCATATGACCTAAAATATTTAAGTGCAGGACGCGGGTGACTGCGTGAAGCGTCCGGTGCGGTCAACCGCTCCGGGTGAACGCACATTTTTTTAGCAGGCGCCCTTCATCATTCACGGTTATCAACATAAATAAATTGGGATATCTATATAATTTTGTCGATTTTATTTGATTTGTTTATATCTTAAATTAATTTAATTTAAAGATAAATAGGGTAAGAGATTGATCATTGCAATTATAACTTGGGTTTTGTTCTCAACATCAGATATCTAAATGCATTTTTTTTTTCACAGGACGAATGTTTCTGAACGCGGAGGCATGCTCACACCAGGATCACTCAGTGTGTCGTCATCATCACCCTCATCTATGCTCCAAGACCGGCGTCGACCATCATCGACTGGAGATCCTAACACTCCTATTCACAGACCAAGAAGTGCATCAGACGATGAATGTAACGAAGGTTTACTGGCTCCTGCTACATTGACAGCTAAGTCTAGGAGTTCAGAAGATGGTCTACTTTTACCACCTCCATGTACTTGCCCTTATTTTGGCACGGAATCTACTCCACCAAGGCGCACGACTGAAGTCATAATAGTTTCTGGTGGGGATATAAACGGGTGTAATGGATACCCTCGTAATGGGAATCTTAAAGGGGAAGAATCTACACAGTTCTTCCGAAGGTCTAGTAGAGGGACCGCCTCTATGGTCACTTGGGATGAGGCGAGACGATTTAGAAGAGGTTCCAGCTTTGGTGGAGCTCGAACAACTTTGTCTACTCCTGTCAGAAATCTTCGGCCTCAAAGGTCGATAAACGCCAGGCCTCAACAGCAAGTCACTCCTAGTCCTCAGCGTCAAACACCTAGAGCTCATCATTCTAGGAACTCGAGCGTCATTTCTAGGAATTCATCACGTCATGGTAGAATATTAAGGCTAGAGCAAAAAGCGACTAAAGTACTTGGTGTAGTATTTTTCACTTTTGTCGTGCTCTGGGCTCCATTCTTCATCCTAAACATGGTTCCAGCTGTATGTCCAGAGTGTGAAAGGAGGATATCTCCTTGGGTCTTCGATTTCGTGCTCTGGCTAGGGTACGCTAGTTCGATGGTGAACCCAATTTTCTATACAATATTTAATAAGGTGTTTAGACAAGCCTTCAAAAAGGTATTGTTGTGTCAGTACTGTAAGTCTAGGAGATAGCCGGCACCCTGGGAGCGCGTCCGACCAAACTCAGATCCTGGGCTTGGTGCGCTCTCAGTCAATAGGAACGTAAGATCTCAATTCGTATAACTGACGAGCTTTAAGTAATACGCTTTTAGTTTAGCTTATTTAGAGGCCCAGTCTCTGCCAAAGCGAAGATAAAACCAGAGTCTATGATATGTGTATTAAGCAACAATAAAGATTATTTTATTCAAATTATATGCCTACGCTTAATTTCAAAAGTTAAGGTCAAGCGAAGAAATGAGGAGTTGTTTCATATATTCATGTCTCTGTCCCGATCAAAGTAGATTACAGTGTATGAGCTGATCCAGGCTTGACATGGTAAGCAAATTACATCTATCAAGATGTAATTTGCTTTCCATGTCAAGCCTCACGTATCCTAGCTCCTTTCCAGTACAAATCTCTGTATAGAATTTATCAGCCTAAAAGCGTAATAAATATATCAAACTCGAAGACTATGGTGCCAACACAGCAATCAACTATCGATTTGATGACATAACACATATAATAATATAAAGAATGCACACAAGAATTAAAAACTAGGCCAGTTTTTTAATCATTGAAATAATATAAAGGAGTCTAGAGAGGATAAAGTCAAAGAACCCGCCTTAGTCACCTCATAGATCCAGTTTTTTTTTTATTTTTGTTTTACGGCCCTGGATACAAGTCCTTTAGAGCCTTTCTTCATTTATTTCGCCAGTTGGCGAGTTATTCTTGTTTGTTGTCAACGCAATGATGGTGTAATTCATTTCGTTGTTTTCACGTTGTTTTCGCCAGGGGTGGCGACAACTCTTCGCGAATCCACTGGTTTCATCATTGACGACGCAGCAAGGCGGACAACCAACAGCCCGCTATGTAAATCTCACTACAGCCGCACAATGACAGTCTACTTTAGTTATTCTACACGTTGTTCATTTCATGGGCATTTATTACACCAAATAACACCAATTTCACATTATAAAGTCCACTAGAATAAATTTGCGAAACAATCCAAAACAGACACCGAGTAATCCGTTAAAATTCCCGCCAAGAACTCCTCATAAATCCAGTTACATAACTTAGCTGTAAGGCATCTTCTCTTCGCTTTGCACATCTCCACTTTGGTAGAGTCTGACCTTGAAAGTCCTTAGGACCTCTTCAGAATATGTGTACCTCTATTTTTTTATCAGAGCTGTCTATGTTCACCGCAGCGCACAAATAGCTAGCCTTTATCAGACCTCATGATTGTACTTGTGCTGAATCTGATTCTCAACTGTATAGGGTAATGACTTGATTTTAAAGACTGAAGATTTAGTTCGTCACAAGTAGATTGTCACCGCTTCACCTTAATTAGTTGTAACAATGCCACCACATAAAACAAGAACATCTTTTAATTAATTTACTATTCATCATCATCAGCCTATTGCAGTCCACGCTAAATTGTGCGATCTTCTGCTCTCCTCATCCAGCCACTACCAGCAACCTTTCTTAGGTCATCATTTTCTATTCATTTCACAAAAACTAGTGAGTTTAAATTGTGCCGTTCCAGTACGGTGTATAATTAATTATGTGCATTTTATCAGTTATCTGGGAGGGAAAAATAAAAGGCCGGCAACGCTATTGTCACACCACTGGTGTTACAGTTGTCCATGGGCAGCGGTGATCACTTACCATCAAGTGACCCGTTTGCCGTCCTATGACATAAAAAAAAGTTGAGATTTCACAAAATATTATATACGCTTAATTTACTTACCAAAGTTAGAAAACTCGTAAAAACTTCCCATAAATTCAATTTTACATTTGAAAAATTTTTTTCGTATTGTATTCTTACAGAATTTTATGCAGCAATGTTTTGCACGTATTGAAAACAACTCGTTGTGGGGTTTAAAGTCATGATTATGATTGGTTTTAGGCCTGATTAAGTAATCCTCTTTTCAAAATTACATTCGTGAATGCCAACCTTGTTTGTCATTGTTATGGTATAGATGTATGTGTATGATAGACGTTCATATTGATGTTTGATTAATTTAATCAATACTTGCGGTTATAGATTCATTGTGGTGGCATTGAATAAGGCCTATTGTTCATTCGTAAATGTGACTTCACGCAGATATAGAGAGAAATAGGTAACGCAAGTGTCATTAAACTAAATAGTGGAAAATCGTGACACGATGATAATTAACAGTATAAAAAATAGTGAGACAATCGGTATTAGAGACATTTTTTTTTATATGGCTGTTATACTTTTTCTTCTTTTTCATACTTTTGATAACACATGACTTTTTGACTAGCAACCCCAGAAAATATAGGTGCATTTGAAATATTTATATATCTTTGCAAGAAAAAACTGATTAAATAGGTTTTATCAATGCAAATAAGTACCTGTGATAAAAATAATACAACCTTTATAATAATAATAGCCAGAACTACGTTGCGTCTATTGAACTGCATTTGCCATGAAAATATAATCCCATTGGGACTGAAATATACTTGTCCTAAATCAACAAGAGTAAACTTAATATTCTTTCTTATTAACCATGATCCATTTAACTTTAACCAAAATGGCCCAGAGACTACATACATAATTATTGTTTCCACTCCGGCACGGTCAACTTCTATCGCCTCATCTCACACTCTTTGGTCACGATACGTTTGGGAACGAAAAATTAAATCATTTACAAAACGTGAGTGTAAATTTAAATATAAAATTTTTGCACTTGCGTTATCTATTTAGATAGTTGATCTATGAACTAACACATATATCTGAATGTAAATCTAGTCAAGTAAACGAGTCGCGATTGATTATGAATACAATTATCAAGAGTAACTGTTTATAAATAGATGTAATATTAAAGTTATGTGTCTAAAATTATATGATTGGTGTTATTATTTATTGTCAATTTTAGGGCCTAATTGTAATATTGTTTTTAAAAACGTGCAATGGCAAAGAAAATTATTTAGAATATGAAACTTTTTTTGTACAGAGATAGTATATTGTTTACAAACATAGAAGTATGTTTTTTTAATCTATGTTTACAAAGATAAAGTAATAGATATATCTTTAATTTATGCGGCATCAAAAATGTATATTTTTTAATTATACCTTTATTTATATTTGTCCCAAAATATTCTGCTAGTTCCTACAAACCTTTTAATTTTATGATAGTTTTGTATGCATATGTTTGCAACATATACACCTTGTAAATTTGTAATCTTACCATATTTTCAAACTTACTTATACTGATGATCGTACTCGTACTAAACCACTTTCCGCGGGGTATATGGGCAGGAATATGAAAATAAGTTGGTTCTCCATACAAAACTGCTAATGAGTTGACCGATTTTATGAGATGTCCATAATATTTTTTTGATTGAATTGAGAAAGTTGTTCAGTATGATCAGTATGGGTGCGTTAAAGAATATGAGAGGTCATAATGATCTGACCAGGGATTAAACCGCCTTCCGTGTCTGAGGCTGACATGTTAACCACTGCGCTATGGAGCTCGTCTTTTTTACATACTATACAACTAACAAACAGCATAGAAAATACTCTACCTTCTACTCTAGACGTCAGAGTACATACCTACTAATACTACTAACGACATAACGTTAATATAATAAAGGATAATTTATATATATTCTTATCTCCTTCCTTACTTTAATTTCGTGGACTAACTACAAGGATGTGAGATGCTTGTGTGCTCATAACTAAATTTCGGTAACAGATTGAAAGGTGTTCCGTAATACATTTAGCGTTTACGCGCTACAGAGGACAGAAGTTACTTCGGTAAATAAATTAATTACAGGGGTCTTTGTCATACAAATATTTGAACTTGAATGAAATTAACTAATAAAGGAATTGTTATACGGGTAATTACTCGATCGTGAGTTGGTTTAATTTTGAATGGATACGCCCTTTAGAATTTCAGTGTTATGAGCTTTGTGAAACTCAACTCTTTAATAATTTGATTTTTATTAATGAATATCTGTTACCCGTGACTTTGCTTGCGTGATATATAAAGCCTATGTCCTTCTTATTACCCTGACTTATGTGTATGCAAAGGTTTAGTAGATAGGGCGTGAAAGCGTAACAAACAAACAAATTAATTTTCGCATTTTTAATATTAGGTAGAATTATGATTTTACTAACTCTTATTAAATTAAGAAATAAAATATGGGATCCTGTTCGCGTGGAATTTTTTAATATATATTTTTTCTTTATTAAATAAGAAAATATCAGAGTAGTATTGGGAATGCATAAAGATACGTGTGAAATTATATCTGCACTTATTTTATTGGACATGTTTACTACTTATTACGGCCTTCTTAGTACAGTGGTTAACCCCACTGTGGTTAACCCTCTAGCTTGTAGGAGGGGCACAGAGTTTGATTCCTGCTGCGGAAATTTTTTGCAATATGGGTCGTACAGAATCCTTCGTGTGCGATTACGACTTGCACTTAGCCGCTTTTTATTATTTGACAGTATGTATTAACCCTTTCCTGCCGGACTATTTAAATTTTGTGAATCCTATAAAATAAAGTTCAATAATATACTTCAGGGGTTGAAATGAAAAAGTCAGAATTTTTTCAGATTTTTATTATATCTAGAAGTACTTTTTCTAATACCTAGACTTATAAGTACCAACAGGAACTTTGTGTATCACAACTATATAGGAACTTGGGAAATAAAGTAACTACAAATAAAATGAAAAACAAAATAAAATAAATGCAACACTTAGACGGTAGCTTCATGATAATGCACAAAACAGTTCTTTTTCTCATTGAGACATAAAAAGACGTTACAGTAACTACATTTGCTGTGAGGTTTCGACTTCTGGAATCTTCTTCATACTACACAATTCACACCTTCCCCTATTTTCTACAAAAACTGGCTAATGTATTCCTCTATTTACATAGTCAAACATCTTTGATGGTAGGGAAGTTTGCTTTACGTGTCTTGGATGGACCAGGGCTTTCAAGGTTTTGTTGGGCAATAGAGCGACGAAAATCTTTGACAGTAGTTTTTTCAAGTATAAGACTCATTTTGTATAAATTATCTTTACATTGTGCAGGCATTTGTGCAGTGTCGTTATAATGAAAATATGTCAAAATAATAGCAAAACCTGTCTCTAGGCATAGCTTTGCATATAATTGGATTGTTTAGGTCAGGTGCCGAAGAATAATGATCAGTCCAAGCTGGTCGAGTATTGTATCCCATATAAAAATTCATACCTATAAAAACCATCAGTTCCTCTTTTTTCAGGTTTAGAACTTTATTATTCTCTGTAGCGTAGAGGTTACTTTGATATGCTTTATTATCTAATATAGAATCAATAAAAACTACAAAAATATCGGTAGGTGTAGTGCAATGAGCAAAATAATTTTCTACTGCCTCTGTATTAGCAGAATATTGTGGTAAATTGGTATCTAAATTACTTTTTTCCCATTTACGGGTTGGTTCAGGTGGTTTATTACTGGCAGCCCTTGACGCCCTTGTTGAAGACAAGTCAAGATCAGGTTCAGGGCTTGGAACTGGAGACTTAGAAGTTACCTGGTCAACAGAAGATTCTGATAGTAATTATTTCCTCGAAGAAAAAGATGACATCGAACTTTCTTCTAAGGATGTTTGCAATCCCATCCTTAGAAGAAAGTTCGATGTCATCTTGGATCCTATCAAGAGTCTCTTCATATATGTCGTCAAAACCTCTTGTTGTGGGTAGTTGCACATTGTCTAAAATTTCTTCGTCAGAAAGAGCCACATCAAATGTTTCGTCGCAGTTTGGGCGGTCTTCCATCAACAGGGATTCAATAAAAGCATAGTTTCTTGTAATATCCATCTTCAGGTACTAAAATAAATACAAAAGGACCCATTAGATTATCAACCAAAAATATAAAATGAAATAAAAAATAAACCAGCATGTTTTCAAAATTCCTTTCATTATACTACATAAAGTTCCTGACGGTACTTTTTAGTCCTTCTCGATTTTTATAAATTTTATCTTATATGCATACTATTAAACAAATAAAATTTACAAAAAAATAATAAATAATGAACTAAATAATCGATATAATAACAAATAACATCACTTACCTTAGTAAGAATATTTTTTTTATATTTTCAAAAATCGCACTTGATTCACTTGCTAATACTTCGACACGTTCTGACTCGTAATTCAAATTAATAAGGTCCTTTATGGTCAAACGTTGAATAAAGCGCTGTGATTGGCTAGCTAAACGGTACCTAAAAGGATCTACAGGGAGCACGGGCGCATTGCGATTATCGTATAAAATATATTTGGCGGGAAAATAGGTGGTACAAATTAGTACCTTCAGTTAGGAAAGGGTTAAGGATATCAAATTGAGTTTTGTTTTAATTTCCAATAAAATAAGAGATGTAAGACAAAAGTGCTAATGAGTTCTTTTCATCTAAAATAAATTTTTAGAAGATAAATACGTTTTGTAGAATCAATTTTACGGCTAGTCAGGTTTCCCTATTCCATTACGTTTGTATTGTCAAGAGAAACAGGAAAAATGCCGAAGCCAAATCAATTATTTTATTCAGATATCCTGGCCTTTAATATCTTTTAAAACAAAATAAATTTGACATACGATTTTTTATTTATAGGATTTTGTTTGAGAAACTGACAAAACTGAGCACTTATCATTCTGGAGCATAGATCTCTCGTATTTCTGTCTGTATATCCAACACAGCCAATCACCTACAAATCCACTGAACCGTTGAAATTATGTACATCAATTTTATCTGAATCCAAATACTATCTAAATACGAAATCGTTTTGTAATTTTTTTTTATGTGGTAGTTTACACTTCCAGGGTGGACTCCTATAAGTCCAGTTAATATCGACACAAAAAATGTGAAAATTGCAAACATGCATATAATGGTGATTTCTTTGTATGTTGTAAAGACCCCTTAGAATAGCTAACTCCCAAGTTTGCAACTTTTTTTACCTTTTAATACTCCAACCTCCTTATAAAACCCCAAAAGTATGGGACTTTTTTCAGTTTTTTTTTTTTCGAAAAACTTAAGGATTCCTCTTTTGGGTACTTTGTGGTATGCTTTTATAAAATACACATGCCATTTATTTAGAAAGCAAAACTGAAAAGGATTAGCCGTTGTTCCTACACGTACATTCTTGGTCAGAAAAACCTGTCTCTATAATAGGGGTCAAGATTTTCTGGTCCCGACTATAAATTTAGCCTTTACCATTCCTTTTAAAATGTAATAAAACGAAATATATGTTTCTTCAATTTTTGTATGTCATTATTATTAATATAATATTATTTTATCAAGGACATATCCAAAGTAGAATTATGTATTTGAAATAGTATCAGATCTATTATCAATAAGATTTTTAATAAAAATATAAATGTTCAATAAAGATATACTATCAATCGATGTAAATAAAATAAAGATGTTTAATAATGTGTGAATAAGATGTACTATTAAAACGATCTAATCGATAAACATTGTATTGTTTTATTTTATTCTTTCAAACTATGGTTATATATGTCCTTTTTTTCCGAATCCGCAAGTTACCCGTTGTTACGTATTTTAATAATGTCTAAATATCTCACGTTTGTTTTAATAAAAAAAAGACGTTACTTTTCATAAAATGTTTTTGATGTGATACAACACAATTAATTCTGGTCGTACTACGGAAGAATAGTCTCCAGATTATCAGAACTAAGGTAACATAAAATATTCCGTCATCAAATCGATGCTCTGAATCGAATAGAAAGTCCCATTTCCTGCCTCATCGGAAATAAGCTGGGACAAAAATGTCGTTTTCTTGTTTATGGTGATTGCAATTATTGGCGGGAAATAGACCGTAAATTGTTTGTGGATTTTTTTAAAACATTTGTTTTGTGTACTTTTGTGTACAAAACGTAATTGAATGCTACAAAGCAGATCATTAAATAAATCCTGGTACATAATCGTTGGATTTTTTTATATATCATTTTAATTTTATGATATCAAATATTTGCTTTATTTTATTTCGATATAATTATTTGATGTGGTCATTTGTGTTGGCGAAAATCTGAGGTGTCTCGAAAATCAATTACTAACCCATCATAGGCGATGTGGCTAGCAGTTCGTCACTCTTTGAATTCTGTTTTCCAAGAAAGTATCCTACGCCACAAGTACACATCTTACTGTGGGGCTAAAACTTTGTGTTATTTGGCTCTCTTTAGTGCTGGTTTGGGAGAAAGGAAAAACATAGAATACACTGCTTTTCTTCCTGCGCAGACTGTAAAAGCCGGTCAAAGGATTCACGTTAATAGGCAATGTGGCTAGCAACCCATCTCTATTTTGATCCCGCTTTCCACCTACTTTAATCCCACTATGACGTGGCCGGGTCTTCTGAGCTTAGGACCACTAGGGATAAATATGTGATAATATGTATGTATGAATCATCATCATCATCATCAGGTCTTTCATTGTCTCCACTGCAGGAGCACGACCCTCTCTGTACTACCTGAGCAATATATTAGCCAGAGCAGTCAGAGGATTTGGCCTACACTCTCCACGCTGGCCAGATGGGTTGGAGAGGCTTCTTTTATGTTATAAGCTTAGTATAGCTATTGTTTCCTAAGTCGCCTTCTACGACATCCACGGGAAGACTTGGAGTGGTCCAATTCTATTCTGCCGGGAGCCACACGGCGGTGCATGTATGTATATTTGTCCCTATTTATTAAAAATAGCCAATTCCGGGATCCAACGTACCTCACACAGATTTCAACCGGGACAAACTCTCCGGGAGGCTCTACATATGCAGAGTCAATGAGACACATTTCCTGCCAAGAGTACATATAGAATCCCCGATCGGGAAAGGTACAAATCGAGTTCGTACACCTGTGGATTTGTTTTGCTTCCATATTTGTTCCCGAGTTTATTTAGGTTCCCTTTGTACACATACGTTGGAATTTTTTTATGCGATTTTTCGTGAAATTCTGAGGTTGATGTTGTTTATTTATTAGATTGTGATATGAATATTGTAGGTTATTTTTCAGCGGTGTACTGTTTCTAGTTACTTTAGTCAAACACTTTTCATTGCAAATAATAAAATAATAACATTAAACAATTTAAACTAACTTATATGAACTAAAAACTAATAATTAAGTAAACCTACCTAAGAAATAAAATGACTTATAAATAAAACCCAGCTATAAATAAAAATGTCCCGCAGATCATTACCCTGCGGTAATGTGCCCAGAAGACTAGCAGCATTGCCATGTTGAATGGCAATGCTTATTCTTTGGGCAAGATAGTGACCAGCCCTCTGGTCATTATCTACTTTGTTATTGTTATCATTATGATTAGTTACTTTAGTATATATTTGACTTTGAAACTAACAGAAGAGTAAAGATTTTTATTGATTCTTGAGACGACCGACGGCCACATAATAAAAATAAGTACTTACGCGTCGTCTGTAAAGCGTTTATCCCAGTTGGCTTATTTCCATGTCCGCTATTTTCATTAATATTTTTTGCACATGATTTAATTTTTTATAAAACCAATTTCGAAATTTGCAAACTGCCTTAATTTCTTTAGGTACGCTTCCTATTAGAATATGTTCACTTATGAAATGCGTATCTATGCAAATCATTGACTGTCTTTTAAAATATGAGCTTCATATAGTGAGTAAGTCCTCACAGATCAAGTCACTGAAAATAAATGGCACTTGCACTTTTCTGAAAACTTTTATTTTTTATAATATCAGGTCAGGATTGTGACAAGGTGAATGGCTTCATCGTCACTTTTTGACGCTCGTGTTAGCCTCGTGTAAAAAGTATTTCCAACTTCGAAACCCCTTCAAAACATTACTGTTGTGTCAATCACGGTGACAGTGTGTGATCTCCTTTGCTCAGCCCTTAAATCATAATTTACAAGTTATTTTCAAGCAACAAAAAATAAATAACCCAACTCTGTTTTTGACAGTTTACGTCCGCCATATTGATTTTTTGCTGACGCTACCATAGCCTATGACACTCCAGGGAAGAATACAAATCTTATGACACAAGGGTGCACCCTTTAACATCGGTCAAGCATTTTAGGCTACACTAGGCAACAATGAAACAAACATACTTACACAGATAATTATATAGATTCATACCTATACGCGTAAAAAACATAGACTTTCTTCTGGGAGGGCCAGTTGGGCAAAAAATATTAAAACTGCCCCAAAAACTCGCTAACGCATCGAATCCGGCTACAGATACCAATACTGACCTTTTTTGCTCGGCGCCGAATGAAATATGTCATCCTCGATTAACTGTGCGGACGAACCTGGATGCCGGCCAAAAGCTTAACATTAAACATATAAGTCTCCGGTACACACATAGAGCACTAAATGTCACTCCCGTACGAGCGACAGTCATCTTCCCTGCTCTATGGATGAACACTGCATGATGCATACTTTTTCCCCAGGTGGCGGCACTGTGTGACACAGATCGAGCTGTCAAAATCCACAATCATAAAATTTATGATTAAAATTGATTGTTGGATTTCGACAGTAGCTGTCAAAAAAAGCTCTCGAAACAGTCCCGCCACCTGGATTACTGAAAACCCTCATTGGTGGTAACAATTTATCCTAGTTATAATATGTACGACTCCGATGCACATACAGAGCACGAAATGTTACTCCCGCAAGAGCGAACGTCACATTCCCTACTTTGTACTCGTAGAATTGGTGGTAGCAATTTTACCTAGATTCAAAATGAGGCGTCGATTGAAAGACTTGTAGTCCAGGGCCGGATAGAAGGCAAAAGAGCTCGAGGCAAGTCTCCGACTCGTTGGACAGACTATAAAAACAGCGACTATCATTGCGAGCACATTGGACAATGGAAGACTCCATTACTAACAGGCAGAGGTAGAGAGCCATTGCACAAGCAGCAACCCTTGCCCAAAGGACGGGCAGTATAGAAGATTCCGCGCCAGGACCATCTGCACAACCACGACCACTCTGTGAAGAGTGAACGACTAAGAAGAATTTAACCTAGCTATATTATGTACGACTCCGATGCACACATAGAGCAAGAAATACCACTTCGCACGAGTGACAGTCACATCCCCTGCACTGTGGGTGATCACCTAAAATTGATGGTAAAAATTTAACCTACCTACTCGGACAATGAGGGGTTTCCAAAGGTTTTAGCTTTTATAATTAGAATTCACATTCTTATTAAAATAAGATATGGGGAAGTAATCCACGCGGCAGGATCATTTTCAGAATAGCATTGTGAATGCCTAAAAACACCTTTGAAGTATAAAGTTAATATATTTTTTATATTTTGTAGTAGAAACAATCTTACTTTATATGACCCCAAGTTGTCTAACGCTACGATAACCTAAAGTAGTCACACGTTCAAACATAGAACCTCCGATCGCATGAGATGCCTTGCTAGTTACTTCAAAGAGCTAACCTGTTGCACAATACCGAACATTTTATTTATTTTCTTGTATGGGTCTCCTCATTTTTAGGAATCCGTACCCAAAAGTGTAAAATGGGGACCCTATTCACGAAACTTCGGTGTCTGTCTGTCTGTTTGTTTCCAGGCTGTATCTCTTCAACCAAGACAGTTAGGCAGTTAAAATTTTCACAGATGATGTTTTTAAACAGTCGCTATAACAAATACTCAAAAAAAAATTAAGGCTCCTACTACAATCATGTTTTTATCGCCGTTTTTACTCGATAGTCTAATGTTGTAAAGATAATGATACGGAACCCTTAATGCGCGAGACCGACTCGCACTTGACAGATTTTTTTATTCAAACTCGTAGATGTAGTAGGTATTAAATAATTTTATGTTACCCTTACTAACAACTTTGCTCATTTAACATAAATCTAATCAAATATTAACATAAGAACTCTTTAGTAAATTATAACATTGAACAAATCCCTTGTCTCACAATTATAATTGAAACTTGGGACTGGCTTAATTAAAACAGGGCTTTGCTGGGTAGGGACGGAACAAATGGATTAGATGCTGATATTGTACCGATTTGGAACCCGGTCCGTCATTTCGGTTCAATCGGGTTCATTAAGAAATGAGAAGGTGATGGATCTATATCAATTCACAGAATTAAGATGATCTATTTGGGTTGTTCGTTGGCTACTTAGTTGGTAGAGGGTAGATGGACGAGGAGCCCGATAGTCCAGTGGGTGTGAGCTCTATGAGCGCTTACGTATGTTAAGCAACCCCTGGTGCAGTCCCTACTTGGATGGGTGACCGCAAGTGGCATAAAAATATCTCGAGCTCCTCCGTGCTTCGGAAGGCACGTTAAGCCGTTGGTCCCGGCTGTCATCGTTGATGGCAGTCGTTAAGCTATGTCAGATGCCTTAAGGCAGCTTGAAAAATCTGACACCAGTGTTAGCCACTTACACATACGAAAAACAACAAGAGGGTAGATAGAGAACGAAGCAGTACAGACGTATCTTTAGTTTGACTTCGACTTATCTGTACTATAATCATGGTGGTTTCATCTTTGCCCTGTCAACGAATTTCCATACAAATGAGAGTTGTACTCTATCTATACATAGATAGCGCTACGTGCCATATTTAATAGATATTAATTCTTACAACTAACTTAAACAAAAAACCTTTTGGATTATTGCATTACATCAGAATTACATTTTTATCTTCGAAATGAATTCTAATTAGTCTGGTTGACGAGTAGTGGACTTACTGCCATCTAACGGTGGCTTTTTAAAACTTAGCTTGCTAGAGCGCATGTCTTTGGATGAGACATCTCATCAACATCATCATCAGGTCTTTCTAGTCTCCACTGCAGGAGCACGACCCTCTCTGTACTACCTGAGCCATATACTAGCCTGAGAAGTCAGAGGATTTGGCCTACACTCTCCACGCTGGCCAGACGGGTTGGAGAGGTCTCTTTGATGTTAATACGCTTTGTTTAGCTCGTGTTTCCTTAGTCGCCTTTCACTACATCCACGGGATGACTTGGAGTGGTCCTATTCTACTCTGCCGGAAACCACATAAGACATCTACTCCTGTAGAATTATAATATCTTTGCTATAATCAAATTATTTCGATTGCTTCATTGCACGACTTACTGTAAGCGCTTCATGATTATCAAGTCTTTTTTTAGTCTCCACTGCAGGAGCACGACCCTCTCTGTACTAACAGAGCCATATATTAGCAAGAACGGTCAGAAGATTTGGCTAACACCCTCCACGCTGGTCAGACGGGTTGGGAAAGTCTCTGTTTATAAACTTTATTGCTCATACTGAAACAAAGATGCTTCGCGCTCGCTCGGTCTTTAAGGTAAGTTTCAACTAAAAAACCTTAAAAGTTAAGTTTTTTGAGTGATTTTCCTATTATGCAATGCGAAAAGGCTAAAAAGGATCGTTTAAAAATATTAAATAATATAATACTACTCAATAAAATTTATCTATTAGCTTTACTATCTTTGAGAAAACATTTCGTAAAGACGTCACAGCAAGCTTGGATTTCACTGAAAATCGATCCTGTATTACGCGAGTGTCGGACGCATATTGATGGGTATTATGTACACGAATTTATTAGCAGATTCTTAAAAACATGCATACTAGTGAAAAATATTACCGTCCTTCTACCTTGGTCAGTAAGGAAAAACATTAAATGAACACGTAAAATAGAACAGACAAGCTGGATTAGCAATATAACTGACTATTTTAGTAACTTTCAACTTAACAACCTTAAAGTTTAGATCTTTGAGTAGATATCAAAATTTCCATATTAAGCATTATGAAAAAGGTGAAAAGGAAACTCAGGAGAAAAATCGGCTAAAAATATTACGTATCTAGATGGTATCTAGTCAATCTATCTATTAGCTTTAATATCTTTGAGAAATCATTTCGTATAAAGACGGTACAGCAAGCTTGGATTTCACTGAAAATCGATCCTGTATTACGCGGGCGTTGAACGCATATTGATGGGTATTATGTACACGAATTTATTAGCAGATACTTACAAACATACACACATAGATATATACATACATACATATATTCACTAGCGAAAAACCATACCCTTCTTCTGGATGGATCAGTCGGGAAAACATTAAATAATCATGTAAAATTTAGTAGACAAACTTTAAATGTAAAACATATAAATGATTAAACTAATTAGGTAATTTTTAACTTGAAAACCTTAAAAGTTATTTTTTTGAGTAGATTGTAATCATTTTTCCTATTAAGCGTATGAAAAAGATACCCATGAGAAAAATTTGGCTAAAAATTTAACATGTATCAGTCTATTTATCTATTAGCTTTACTATCTTTGAGAAAACATTTCGTAAAGACGTCACAGCAAGCTTGGATTTCACTAAAAATCGATCCTGTATTACGCGGGCGTTGGACGCATATTGATGGGTATTATGTACACGAATTTATTAGCAGTTCCTTACAAACATACACACATATATTCACTAGCGAAAAACCATACCCTCCTTCTGGATGGATCAGTCGGGAAAACATTAAATGACCATGTAAAATTTAGTAGACAAACTTTAAATGAAAACATATAAATGCACTTTAAGTAACTAATTAGGTAATTTTTAACTTAAAAACCTTAAAAGTTATTTTTTTGAGTAGATAGTAATATTTTTTTCTATTAAGCATATGAAAAAGATACCCATGAGAAAAATTTGGCTAAAAATTTAACATTTAGCAGTCTATTTATCTATTAGCTATACTATCTTTGAGAAAACATTTCGTAAAGACGTCACAGCAAGCTTGGATTTCACTGAAAATCGATCCTGTATTACGCGGGCGTTGGACGCATGTTGATGGGTATTAATGTACACGGATTTATTAGCAGTGTTTTTATTTTTCTCATTTTATAAGAGGACTTTTGGTTTAATGTAGTTGCCTACTTGGGAGTTTATATCCATAAATAATAACATGCTTATTTCCCATGGTGGTAGGCAAGACTACGGACATGTGGTCCCAAGTCCCAACCCATAATATGAAATATGCATGAAAAAAATATCTGTTATCTTACCAGTTTATCCAAAAATATTCAATAGTAAAGTATTGAAGGTGAAAACAAAATAAAATTTGGTTGAAAAACGAACGAGATACTATCTCACTCGCGAAAACACTATTTTATGTGGCAAATGTATGCATGACATAGACTATGACGTCACTAGTCCATATCGGACTTCTCTCTCTTATTTAAACTTTAAAGTTTCACATCTTCGTCGTTAATTAAGATATTTTAAAAGTTCTTTCATATTTTTTTATTGTGATTATCAAAGTTTATATTAAGCAAATAAAAAAATTACGTGCATGTATACTCCCTATTCGTACGATTCGTTCGAGAAATCACCGTGTGATTAAGGTAAGTAAGTAAGGGTAAGTAAAATTAACCTGAAGTTTTCGCTTCTGGTTTTTAATCGGCCTTATTGAAGATAAGGAATAAGATTAAGCTCCACTTTCAATTTCATATTTTCAATTCATTAACTCGCTGATTTGCTGCCCAGAAAGAATTGTTATAAATAAATACGGACAAATCACACAGATTGAGCTAGCCCCAAAGTAAGTTCGAGACTTGTGTTATGGGACACTAACTCAACGATACTATATTTTGATAAAAGATACAAATATAGATAAACATCCATGACCCAGGTCAATCTGAAAAAGATCATTTTCCATCTTGACCTGACCGGTTTTATTTTTGAGTTTGTTTTTAGAGTTTATGTTACATTAAAATATTTCATGTAAGTGAGTTACAAATTCTATCATTATTTCCAAATGCCTAAATAGATTTCCATATGCATATTGTATGTGGCTTCTCTTGTCTAAAAGGCAATCAATTTTTCAATTGTTTGTATATCTCACACAAAAATTGTTTGTGTGTGACTTTTATCAGAAGATGGCAACAAAACCTGCACAACACCTATACATAAAAATAAAGGAAAAGTTCAACACTCAGTACGTTAAATCCAAATAAGAGACAACAATAAAACTTTCTATATGTAAACATAATGTGAATTTTAGTTCGCAACAAGCTTAGTGAAATCCTCGGTTACTCTTTCGTAGTCGCATTGTTCTAATGTTTTAATGCTTTTATATTATAGTTCTCAGTTGTTTCGAACGCTTTTACCACGTAGCTATACAAAGGCTTATTTTATTTTAAATTTTCAAGAAGCTTAGAATTAAATGGGTTTCTTTTTAGGGTTCCGTACAAAAGTTGAAAAAAACCGGCCAAGTGTGAGTTAAACTCGCGCAATGAGGGTTCCGTACAATATGCTTCGTGAACACACACACAATGTGCAAAAACTGTTTTATTCAATTGACTAGCGCCATCTAGTGGTGTTTTAGTGAACTATTTCCCTAGATGAACTTATTATTGTGAGTTTACCACTTAATTTTCAAGTGATAGAATTCTTATTATTTTTCCTGTAATCTTCAAGGAATGAACTATATTTTGTAATTTTTTCAAAATTTTCGGCCCAGTAGGTTCGGAGATCAGGGGGGGGGAATGGTCAATTTTTGCCTTCTTTCGTGAATAAAATCAAAAGTATTGATTTTACCCGAACAAAAAAAAATATTTTTGAGTTCCTCATAATGAGCCCTTTCATTTGATATATGACACAGTAAGGTTTGCAAAACTTTTTTTTTTAATTTTGTAATTGGGCCCCTCAAAATGACCCTTATTTCAAAACAATCTTTATTTACTTTGCACATCCGTGTTTGGGTCATAGGATTACACTATCTTACCAAATTTCATGTAATTTGGTTCAGTAGATTCGGAGAAAATCGGCTGTGACAGACGGACGGACGGACAGACAGACGCTCGAGTGATCCTATAAGGGTTCCGTTTTTCAACTTTTGTACGGAACCCTAAAAACGGAACCCTTATAGGATCACTCGAGCGTCTGTCTGTCCGTCCGTCCGTCTGTCACAGCCGCTTTTCTCCGAATCTACTGAACCAAATTAGATGAAATTTGGTAAGATAGTGTAATCCTATGACCCAAACACGGATGTGCAAAGTAAATAAAGATTGTTTTGAAATAAGGGTCATTTTGAGGGGCCCAATTACAAAATTAAAAAAAAAAGTTTTGCAAACCTTACTGTGTCATATATCAAATGAAAGGGCTCATTATGAGGATCTCAAAAATATTTTTTTTTGTTCGGGTAAAATCAATACTTTTGATTTTATTCACGAAAGAAGGCAAAAATTGACCATTCCCCCCCCCCTGATCTCCGAAAGTACTGGGCCGAAAATTTTGAAAAAATTACAAAATATAGTTCATTCCCTGAAGATTACAGGAAAAATAATAAGAATTCTATCACTTGAAAATTAAGTGGTAAACTCACAATAATAAGTTCATCTAGGGAAATAGTTCACTAAAACACCACTAGATGGCGCTAGTCAATTGAATAAAACATTATTTACACATTGTGTGTGTGTTCACGAAGCATATTGTACGGAACCCTCATTGTGCGAGTTTGACTCACACTTGGCCGGTTTTTATTTAGGGTTCCGTACAAAAATTGAAAAACGGAACCCTTATAGGATCACTCCTGCGTCTGTCTGTCCGTCCGTCCGTCTGTCACAGCCGATTTTCTCCGAATCTACTGAACCAAATTAGGTGAAATTTGGTAAGATGGTGTAATCCTATGACCCAAACACGGATGTGCCAATTAAATAAAGATTTTTTTGAAATAAGGGTCATTTTCAGGGGCCCAATTACAAAATTAAAAAAAAAAAGTATTGCAAACATTACTGTGTCATATATCAAATGAAAGGGCTCATTATGAGGATCTCAAAAATATATTTTTTTTGTTTGGGTATAATCAATACTTTTGATTTTATTCACGAAAGAAGGCAAAAATTGACCATAAATTAGTGTAAAGTGACAGTATGTATTCTTTTTCTTTAGTCTTCTTTCTTCGTTAGACCAAAATGTAAAAAATGTAATAATAAACAATATATATATATATATATATATTATTTATTTATATTTATATATATATATATATATATATATACGGACAAATTCCATAGATTAAGCTGGCCCCAAAGTAAGTTCGAAACTTGTGAAGTGGGATAATACCCTTTAGTTGATATACTGTATTTTATTGCAAATAGCCTAGAGAAAAACATCCAAAACCCAGACCAATCTTAAAAGATAATTTTCGATCGAACCCAGGACCTGCGGTGTGACAGCCTGGCATGAAGACCATTACACTAAAGATGTAAGTATACGGTATTTTATTTATTATAAGTAAAATTTTAGTTTTCAAGTAGAAAAGTAATAAAAAATAACAATATCTTTAGATTCTTAATATGGATATGCTATTCAAATATGTATATATGTTGCAGGGATATTATAAAAGTCGTGATATTATAATTTCACTAGTGACATTGTAATTACACAGATTATTGTCAATCGTTTGTATTACTTACAATTTAACGGGCTAGTTTCAGTACCATTATAATTTCACTAGACCGATGCAGTGAAATTGTAAGGCAGTGAAATTTTGACAAAAACACTGGTCTAAGAAAGCCGTTAGATTATCAGAGCGATCGCTGATTGGTCCGCATTCGTTACCACCTGACCAAAAAGTAATAAACATAGAGTTAGGAAATTAAAAAATAGATTTTAGAAAATATTTTTTAATTTTTCTTGTCTCTTTTTATTGTACTAGGTATCTACTATAAAATATGCTGAAAAATTATAACGCTTACTAATCAAATCATTACTTTAATAACTATAAGCTTAATAGTACGTAATACTGGTAGTAACATTTTAGTCACTAGCATCAATTTTTGGATTTGAATAAAGCTTAATTAATAATAATAAATGAATAATAATTATGTACTTTTTGTCAAAATATGTTACTTAAAAAAGTTGGCAGGTTACATAATTTAGCAAGTAATTTAAATGACATAACAAATAGAATAATAAATTAATAACAAATTGACCAATCAGAACACGCGGGGCTCCCACCACAAACCCAACTCATAATAAACCTAGATTTATTATAATATCACTATTGCGGCCCAGTGAAATTACAATAACTCTGAAAAGAGTCCGTGAAATTATACGAACCAGACGTTATTGACAATAATCAGTGTAATTATAATTTCACTAGAGAAATTATAATGTCACGTTTTTTGACAAAATCCCTGCGACATATATATTTTAATGTAACCTCGATTTGATTGTAATCACCTCGTCTTTCTCATTCACATGTCCTAAGAGACAAATCATACCGCAATTGAGTTAATGGAGAAACTTTCGGATTATATTATTTCGAATTGAGAAAAGTTACGTTTAAATCGTGACAAAGTTTTTATTGCTCCGTAAACATATTACATGTTTGGAATTTAGGTAATTAAACAGACGTTAAACTTAATGTTGGTAAACAGATTAAACTTCCATCAAATCCGAAATCAGGGATTAAAGGTTCCGTAGCCAAAACGGCTATATGACATATGACTAGACGCTCAGTGAGAGACCAGTATAAAATTGAATAATTTTTAATCATCATCAGGTCCTTTTAGTCTCCACTGCACCAAGCACGACCCTCTCTTTTCTACCAGAGTCATATATTAGCCAGAGCAGTCAGAGGATTTGGCCAACACTCTCCACGCTGGCCAGACGAGTTGGAGAGGTCTGTTTGATGCTTGTAAGCTTTATTTAGCTTGTGTTTCCTAAGTCTCCTTCTACGACATCCATGGGAGACTTGGAGTAGTCTTATTCTACTCTGCTGAGAACCACACGGCCATGCCGGTAACCACATGGCCAACTAAAAAAACTAAATAAATAAGAGTTATTAAGTTATTATTTTAAAAAGTATTGAAAACAAAAACATTTTTTTTTTTGTAAGATAAAAAGAGAAAAAAATAATGTTTTGGAATAAATTTTTTATATGCTTAAAAAAAAGCGTATAAGAAATAGCTAAGTCATTTGGGTACCTACCGAAATGATATAAGATGTAATGATTCGTCCGTTGAGAGTTTTAAAAGTTATAGAAAAAAAACTCCGATATCTACATACACACTAGTTCGTTAATTACCTTAAAACTAACAATACATTCCCTTTTAGCATTTGTGTTAAAATGTGCCTCTACATTAATGTTACTAATTATTTAAACAAAATACTGTTACAAAGGTCCTAAGCAGCATTATTTTGGTACAGTACTGAAACCTAAAACTATTAGTTCAGGGTTTAAAAATAACTAATCGAGCACTGGCAGTGCCAGTATGACGTCATTTACAAATTAGCCCGGCTGCTAATAGTAATATGTTTGTGTTAACAGCCAATCCCCATTCGTTCTGGGAACGGAAAATCGCTCCATTTTTATACCACAGCTACGTAAATATACTGGATGTGTCGGGTGAAATAATCCTAATCCTATCCTAACTAATATTATAAATGCGAAAGTTAATTTGTTTGTTTGTTACGCTTTCCCGCAGAATCTACTGAAGTGATCATCATGAAATTTTGCATACACATAGGTAAGGGTACCGAGAAGGACTTAGGCTATATACGACGCTGCTGCGGCTGCGTGGGCGGGGGATGTGGATGATGTGACGTCAGGGTAGTACTCGCATTGGTCACCGTTTCGTCATCTTCCGTGTCCGATGACGGTGCTTGTGTGTGGAAAGAGCTAATTGTGTCAGTCTCTATTGGCTCTGTGTGCTCCAAATTATCTTTCACTTGAAGAATCGGTCTCCAGGTTGCGGGTAAAGTCCATCCTATATCTCTATTGAAGTTTGGCCGGCGACTGATCTCTATGGCCTCTCTTATTTTTTTCGGGGGAAGAAAGTCTTTTCCCGAGCCAAGACTCTAGCCTTATCAAACCGAATATAATGGTTGACATTAGACTCTAGCGTATGTTCGACGATGGCTGATCCCTTACTGTCCAACTTCTTCAAGCTTCTGATATGTTCACTCAGTCTGATGGATATATTACGGCCTGTTTCACCCACGTAGCTCTTTCCACAGTCACAAGGTACTTCATATACTCCAGGTACATTTAGTGGGTCTCTGTCTTTCGGAGAGCGTACCAATTGCCTAATTTGTGTTAAAGGCCGAAAAATAGTTTTAATGCAATATTTCCTGCGTATCAACTTTCCAATTTTATCGGTAATCCCTTTCACAAATGGCAGGTATAATAAGGCTCTATCCGCAGATGTCATGTGCCTGTTGTTATTCGCACTGATCCTACAACTTTGTCTCCACACGAATCCATTAGCTTCCAGAACGTGTTTTACATGTGCTAGCTCTGAGTCTAGAAACTGGGGGTCACATAGACGCATTGCTCTGTTGATAAGAGTACGTGGCACCGACGCTAAATGAGCTGGGTGGTGGTGTGAATCTGCTCTTAGATAACGGTCCGTATGCGTCGGTTTGCGATGTACCGTATGTGACAGCTCTCCATTCGATTCCCTTATCACTAGCACATCCAAGAAAGCTAAAACGCCATCTTTTTTATCGATCTACTAAAGGGAGTCAAGCTATCCGACGAGGAACTAATGGTAAGCTTCGATGTGACATCTTTGTTTACAAATGTACCAGTAAAGGAAACTATAAACATTATTGTAGAGCAAATAAAGGTTACTGACATACCTACTGAGTACATGCGTATCATTGAATTTTGTCTAAAAAGCGGATTCTTTGTATGGCAAGGTGAATATTACACCCAAATCGATGGAGTGGCAATGGGATCGCCCATTGCGCCAGTGGTGGCGAATATCTTCATGGAATGGTTGGAGGAGAGAGCGTTAAGCACTGCAACGACCAGACCCAGGCATTGGTGGAGGTAAAGTGGGGGAGAATTTTTTTTTCTCTACTTACCCATCGTGTTGGGTATCGTTAAAAAGGTCTTTGAAAAATATTGTGAGGTTGAGAACACTATTTTTCGATGTAGGGATCCGTTTCCGAAATATTTGGTTTTAAAGTGAATATTTTTGTTAGGGGTTAGTGTCCCCCCCCCCCCCTCTATCTGCTAAATGGTTATATATGGATAGGTGGAAAAAATTACAGCAGTAGTATATATACTGAAATTGAAAGGAAAATTATCAAAGCTGAGTACTAAGTGCAAACTAAAAAGTTATAGGCAACCAACTTATAAAATGTACTGGAAAATGTAAAATTTCATACAATTGTCATTGTTAGATGTTTTTGGTCATTAAACTGTGAGGTGCGAGTGTAAACAGTGTGAACTCAAAGTTGTCATTCGCACCTACGGAATTCTACACTGCACGTGGCCCGACACGCACTTGGCCGGTTTTTAGAAATTAAATTAAGTAAGATTAAATAATATGAGATGAGACAAACTTTATTGTTCTAGACATGTTTCAATTTTATATTTATATATAAAATAAATAATTAACTTTCAATGTTCACATCGTGACGTAACAAATTACTGTGTATATCCCTGAGGACGTAGAGACTACTCGCAAAATAAAAAGAAACTTTTCCAAGTTTTAAAAATGAGCAGTATATCAGGAGACCTTAAGAGTTGCCTGGACGCGCATGTCTCCATACAAACGGAAAAAGGGAATTGTGGCAATATTTGATAATTTTAGGGCAAAATTAAGCATCCAATCAATTAATCTAATTTTAACCTACGTACGTTCCTATACAGTTTGGTTAAATTATCAAATGTTTGAGAATTAAACGCCTCTCAAGATTTCCATACAAATTTGAAAAGGCTTGTAATTCTCAAACCATTGGTATTTTAACCAAGCTGTATAGGAACGTACGTAGATTATAATAAGATTAACTGATTAAATGCTTAATTTTACTCTAAAATTATCAAATCTTACTACAATTCCCTTTTTCCGTTTGTATGGAGACATGCGCTTCCAGGCGACTCTTAACTATCCAGTTTATTAGGATTTAGACTGTATTAATTATTGTCAAAACTTTTCCAACCCAGTTATGGAGCAATTTTGTTAAATTTATTCAAGTGTTCTCGAATGTCATCCGCACTAAAACTTTGTTTTGTTTTATTTAAATCCGAATGAGGCTGACATGTTTCAACCTCTGTGACTTTAATTCCGACAGACACGTCTAGGTGTGGAGTTGTGGACAGTCACGTAAGCAAATATAGTGAATACAAATGTGACGCATATCCATTATGCATTTTTTTTCTTTGTTTGACTTGATTCACTTTATTTTACTTATGGGGAAGAAAAATTTAAATCTTTGCTGCGTGTGCTCTCTGCCATACAACTAGGAAACTATACGAGAGTCACTGAAATATTTTTATTAATATTCACCATAAACTAATCGTTTGAATGACTTTCTGTTAATATTTAGACAATGAAATAAAAACTTTATGAGATTTTAATTTAGATAATCAATTATTTATTATATATTTTATGCTATAAAATATATTTTTATACGGTTTATAGGATATAAATATTATAATTAATATCCTATTAAACCACGACTGTAGCCTTAATGAGTTAGGTAACGTCGAATTTTTGGACTGTGTTTGACTGAGTTTTATTGCCTCCTTCAAATTTATATACCTTGCGGCATCGTTGTAGCAATGTACGGGCAGGAGAGACACCTGTCCCCTACTAGAAGAGAAGTCATCATCATCATCATCCGAGCGTATTCCCAGTTACATCCTCGTCGATAACGCTTCTGAGACCGAGGTCCGCTACCTAACCTAGGTGATTTGACCAGGTTACTGGTTTTTAAACAGAACGACTGTCGTCTGACCTCCGTAACCCAGGTAGACTAGAAACAACCCTAGTATAGGGAAAATAATACATAACTTGATTGACTTTTACTATCTTCCCCATAAGATAAGCAGGTAACACGTTCTATGTTTATCTTTCGCTCCCATACTTGAAATAGTAAATGTTATTAGTTGATTTTTTATGTCACGTGAACTTTTACTGGTGTAACTACTTGAATTCTAACTCCCTTGCGGGTAGTTGACAAAGTCAAAGACCATAAGATTAAATCGCCACGTTAAACGTGAACAGGTTACACCCTTGTCTCGAGGAGTTGCATCTTACACTTAGTGAACATTGAGTGAAGCTTTATTTCTGTACTCTATTTATTTGTGCTCACGTCACCCGAATTAACGTAACTCGTCCAACTGTCAGTAGATTTAAGAGGGACGTTCAATTCAAAGTTAAATTAGGTAAAGGTAAATTTCCTAACATTTATTTGTTTCGGAACTATTTCTGTAGGAGTATACGAAAAACAAAATTTACATTTACCTTTGAAATTAACTGGAGCGTAAGATATGAAATGTTGATTTGTTTTCATGCTTGAAAGATGTATTTTAAATATTAATAGTATGTGGTTTATTTAGATACCTATTTATAAAAGTTTCTTTGAGAGAAAAGTGTGTCAAGTAATATAAAATTAATTTTCCATGCATCCTATCCTGCCCAATAGACTCTTACGTCAAGAACAAAACCGAAGAACTTGTAAGTGTATATCAAACTTTGATTGGTTAATGTTATTTTTATCGCTATGAAGCTATATCTGATATTGATTAATTTTACAAGGCCAATTAGCTGATAGATAATGTGTTGTGGCTCCCACAAAAGTATGCAGGAAACAAGAAGTATTGTTTGCATGGATATTATAAATTCGTTGTTTATGTTTACCAATGCCGTGTGATTCCCGGCAGAGTAGAATAGGACCACTCCTAGTCTTCCCGGCGATGTCGTACAAGGCGACAAAAAAAGCTAAACAAAGCAAATTTTCATCATCATTATTTCGTGTAGGTGACAGGTCAGTCGACCATGCGCACCCTGGTGTCAGAGTTCTTCGGAACCGCCACTCGGCCTTTGACGTGGTTCCTTTAACGACTACCAGATGGCAGCTGGGACCAACGGCTTAACGTGCCTTCCGAAGCACGGGAATTATCTTTTTTATCAGACAATCAGATGATTCATGCCAAACTGGAAACAACTTAACAAAGTATGCTTCCCGTGGGAATCGAACCCACAACCCCCGGGTCAATAAGGCAAACGTCTTAACCAATGGACCACAGAGGCTGAACAAAGCTTTTAAACATCAAAGAGAGAGAGAGAGTGTAGGCCAAATCCTCTGACTGCTCTGGCTAATATTGTGGCTCGGGTAGTACAGAGAGGGTCGTGCTCTATCAGTGGAGACAAAAAAAGGAACTGATGATGATGACCAATGACGTGCGCATACCTTCATTCTTTAAACACTTTCTTCAGAAGTTGCATTGGGTAGACGGTCTCTTTGAAAGGCTTATCATCATCATTTCAGCCGCAAAAAGTCCACTGCTAGAGATAGGCCTCCTCAAAAGATTTCCAGAATGACTGGTTATAAGCGGCCTGCATCCTGCGACCTTGGTAGGTATACAAATAAAAAATAAATATCTACGGACAAATCATACAGATTGAGCTAGCCCCAAAATAAGTTCGAGACTTGTGTGATGGGATACTAACTCAACGATACTATATTTTAAAATTGATACTTATATAGATAACCGTTGATAACCGGCATTTGCCGCCGTTGGGGCATTAAAGTCTTGGAGTGGTGGCCACGAACAGGAAAGCGCAGCGTGGGACGACCCCCGACCAGGTGGACGGACGACCTCATCAAGGTCGCCGGAAATCGGTGGACTCAGCATGCACAAGACCGCAATTTGTTGCGATCTATAGGGGAGGCCTATGTCCAGCAGTGGACGTCCCTGGCTGATAGATATAGATAACATCCAAGACCCAGATCAATTGAAAAAGATGGTTTTTTTAACTTGACCTGACCGGGGATCGAACCCGGGACCACAGAGCTCGTCAAGCTGTGCTTGCCGATACGCGGTCACCATTCAAGAAGCTTTCGCTGCGCTTCCGGTGCGTGGTTGTCATGCAAGAACCTTTCTGCTCCATCGGCCATTGATTCTTCGCACCATGTTTCCCACCTACTGCCACTACAGACAGCTAATCCGCTGAGCTTTATCAGTGATCTTTATTCTTCCACGGATCTACGCGTTTCTGATACGATCTCGTAGAGAAACACTAAAAAGCTCAATATACATGTATATCAAATAGCGAGGCGGGCAGTTTCTTTTAAATAAAAGTCTTTTCTACAATATCTATTTCTCTGTTCATTGACGATAAATCTCTTCCAGTGAATGAAATATGTCTACTCGACGTTTTGCTGTTGGCACTTTTCGCGACAGCCAACCACTAGACATTAGTCTCGCCAGTCACGTTAGTGTTCATTTTAAAGTGACTTCTAAAAAGGGCTTTTTACCTGACTGCCCAAAAATGGAGTATAATGTTTTCAGAGTTCTTTTTTTTTCTCCATTACATACAACCTGTTGATTGACCCTCGACATACCCTTTAAGGGGTGACTCAATCCGTCAATATAGGTACAACTTTTCCTATGGCTTCAGAGGATCGACTATCATGATTGATATACATACCCATACCAAATTACAGATTTCTAATTCTTGTTGTCTATGAGTAAAACATTATATATTCTTACATAACTATAAGAGTTCCTTGTTTACTACGGCATCCCAAATAAACACGCTGACATAAACTGCAGTGCGAATGCACCAATGACATACTTAAATAAGAACCAACCAGTATGTCTAACTTTTTATATAAATATTATTTATTTCATTTTATTTATTATATATATATATATATATAATAACTATATATATGCCGGGAACCACACGGCTTACTATTTATATATCTGAAATGAAAATACTTACCCATACGAGAGCCGAAATATACGTTGAAGTGGCAATCTAAATATTTTACACTGTAGTTGTCAAATAGACCTGGTGTTATTCTACTATTTTTTACCTGTGAAATGATAGCCACTCAAAAAAATTAATAAATAAATACGGCCAAATCACACAGATTGAGCTAGCCAAAAAGTAAGTTCGAGACATGTATGGGATACTTACTCAACGATACTATATTGAAATTTAAGTATGTTACATTTTTATGCTTAAATCGCTGCAACGATTTATTTAGACTTCAAATGCGCAGGATAAAAGTTACTGAATCCGTGATCCAGTACCTAGTCAAGGCGTTTGCCGTAAGATCAGGTGATCGAGGGTTCTAACCCACTGGGAAGCATAGTACTTTGTAAAAGTTGTGGACAGCTTTCACAAAGTATGCTTTAAAGTAAGCCTGCAATATCCTTACCAGATTGGAAAGTTTGTTTCGATATATTCGATATTCTTAAACAAAAAAAAATTAAGCTGTGGGTCACGAAATCAGAGTAGATTTCGTGACCCACAGCTTAATTTTTTGTTTGTGTGTTAGTCTAAAACGATCCAAGGATTGGTTCTGGTCTACCATTTGGGGTGCAGAGTCAGACGGTAGTCGCTCTGTGTACAACTAATATAAAATAAATAAATAAATATAAATATATACGGACAAATCACACAGATTGAGCTAAACCCAAAGTAAGTTCTTAGTAAGACTTGTATTATGGGATACTAACTCAACGATACTATATTTTATAACAAATACATATATAGATAAACATCCAAGACCCAGGTCAATCTGAAAAAGATCATTTTCCATCTTGATCTGACCGGGGATCGAACCCGGGACCTCCGTGTCGTAGGCAGGCGTGTTGACCGCTGCGCCACGGAGCTCGACAATATCCACGTCAAATCAACGATATATGTATCGGACCCAGGGTTCTAAAGCTTTACTGCTGAAGATGCAACCGAGAATACTTTTGGATGATTTATTTTTATTTATGCGTAGAATTAATTTGATATTTCATTTACCATCTCAATTAAGTGATCTTAGAGTGAAAATTATCAGTTATTCAGAGTTACTTTCGCATTTATTATTTATTTTCTGTTGCCTGTGGCTTCAACCGTGTGGTTTATAGCCTTTGTCCTTCTATGTAGCATTATCAATATGTATGTCAAATTTCAAGAAAGAAAAAAAGAAACGTGAAGAGGTAAGTAACAAATAACCACAAATAAAACAAATAAACAAATTCACTTTCATATTTATAATAAAAGTTAGGACTAGCAATTTTCCCGCGTCTTCATTCGCGTAAATTATAGCCTATGTCACCCGTGACTAAATTAGATATCTATTGGTGAAAGAGTATTGAAAATCGGTCCATAAGTTCCGGAGCCCATTCAATGCAAACAAAAATTTGACGAGCTCCGTGGCGCAGTGTAACCACTGCACCACGGAGCTCGTCGAGCCAGACTGCGACACGGGGTTCCCGTGTTCGATCCTCGGTCAGGTCATGATGAAAAACGATCTTTTTCAGATTGACCTGGGTTTTGGATGTTTATCTATATAAGTATTTATTATAAAATAAAGTATCGTTGAGTTAGTCCAGCGATACTAGTTCACAACTAACTGTGGGGCTAGCTCAATTTGTGTTATACGTCCCTATATATTTATTATTTATTTATTTAATCACAAAATCTTTTATTTTTATAATATTAGTATAGATAAGTATGAATCGATAGAATTCAAGTAATTTTCCATTACAATTTACAATGATATCTCTTAACTTGTTAGATAATCAGAGCTTTGTTGAATTCTAATTGTGAAATGGATTTTATTCTTCGGTGTGGGCGTACTGGGCGTGTAATCCTGGATTTTCTGGCTGGCTAGATTTAGTTGTCAAGTTTCTTGACGACAAGCTAAGATAGAAACTCATTTATTTTGTCGTCTCACAAACGGTGAATGAGAAAATATAGAACCCAACTTCCATACTACATCTCTAAAATTTTGGAACCATACAAAATGACAGCTCTTGACGGAGGAAACTACTAAAGAGTGAAGTTTTTATAGGTATTTTTATATATACACAATGCCAGTTAATAAAGTCAGTTAGATAGATCGTGAAAGCGTAATAAAGAAACTAGCAAATCCCCTTTGGATTTTATAATATTAGTTATGATATTGAATAATCGGACAGGCATTGCAGATAATGAGCTTTTACCATTTGTACCTAATGATGTGATCTGGGACAATATTTTATCTCACGTCCGGGACCAACAGCTTAGTGGGCCTAAGAACGTCATTAGTTAAAATGCTTTTCATTATCCAGGCGTTAGTTATCCAATCACTAAGCCAAGAGCGATCGTTCATTAGAACGTTGTAATTAAAAGCCACTCGTGATAGAAAAGCTCTCAGAGTTAATGACGATAATGACTGATTCATCAATACTGTTTAAGAGAAATTTCTACTGAAAGCTTGTTGGTAAGACCAGCTGCCAAATAATGTATTACTATCAATGTCAAATGTGTAAACAAAGCTAATGAACATCAAAGAGACCTTCAACCCATCTGGCCAGCATAGTGTATGCCATATTGCCAAATCTTTTGACTGTTCTAGCTAATATATATGACTCTGGTAGTACAGAGAGGGTCATGCCTCTGAAGTGAAGACTACAAAAAACCTGATGATGATGAGTTGAAAAAACTTTGAAAAACGGTCCAGTTGATTCGCATCCAATGTAAACAAATTATCAAATCTTACCTCTTAATGATGTTAGTATAGAATAGCTTTTGCATGCGATTTCTTGGTGAAGCTCGGCGGTAGCCGAAAGTGTCGCGCATTTTGTATGAAAAGACGTTGCAACCTATCATTTCGTACAAAATGCTTAGTCTTTTTTTTCGAATTTTTTACCAATATTTTGACGTGACCGTAACATCATACTCGGTTCTCTTGCGGAATTTCTATTTCTCAAGGTTAAGTAAGTATGTTGTTCTCAGTAACAGTAACACCAAAACTTGTAGTCAATATTTCATAATGAAGGCATTATCGTAACAAGGCAAGAAAATAAATGTGATAAAGTAACGGATACTTTTATTTTTCTCGCAATGAGGTCAACCTTGTAAAATTTCGCATTTGCATAGTTTATTCTTTGTATTACATTAATTTCTAAGCTGATTGACTATATAATTCTTCCCGTTGAGAAACTATGACTTCAATGTAATAATAGCTTTGATTTTTCCAAAAAGATCTTGTTTTCTACTTCGAACAAACTTTTAATGTAAAATTCACTTAACATTATCGTTTTATTCGTAAGGCGCTAGCAACTACATGTGGGTTTTTCCCGCCCATTTTTGCTGGAAATATGTGTCAGAACTACTAACTTATTTGAGGTAAATTACTTTTCTTTATAATCACAGCGTGGTAGGTACGTTATACTTTGTTTCATCAGTTACAAAGAAACCAACAAATGAACAGTCACACATTTTCTTGGAATCAGCCTGTAAAATAATAAAGCTAGACAACTATATTGCTTTTCAAAGAAAGTAACGCGCCCATTTTAATTTACCAGATAGCTGAAATTTCATAAAGAAGATATATACTCAACAGATCTATATCTTTTACGGGCTACCTTCGTGCTTGTTGGTTACTCTTTTGTTATGTCTTTACCGCCCGTGAAACACTCAACGTTTTTCATCACACCTAAATATACAGTAGAGTAAATATTTTTTCATTATTTACCTCTAAATTAATATTTTAGCGCCTGCAAGCGGTCTGATTATATTAAATAAATAGATATATAGGGACATATCACGCAAATTGAGCTAGCCCCACAGTAAATATAAATAAATAAATATATAGGGACATATCACACAAATTGAGCTTGCCCCACAGTAAGTTGTGAACTTGTGTCGCAGGATACTAACTCAACGATACTATATTTTATAATATATACTTATATAGATAAACATCCAAGACCCAGGTCAATATGAAAAAGATCTTTTTCCATCTTGACCTGACCGGGGGTGTTGACTGCTGCGCCACGGAGCTCGACAGTAAGTTGTGAACTTATGTGTGAAATTACAGCGAGTTGAAGTTTCGTATCGAAAACTTGTACTCTCTGCTGTTGTAAAACTAAAACGAAACTACGTTTGTATGGGATTGCGGCTTTACGTGGGACTCTTAAGGTACAGGATACTAACCCATTATATATTTTATAATATATACTAATATAGATAAAATCCAAGACTCAGGTCAATCTTAAAAGGTCGTTTTCTATCTTGACCTAATCGGGTCGCAGGCTGGCCTGCCCCCTTATTTACTAACTCGGATGACAGGTGTCGATGCCTATCAATCTAGAATTTACAGTTACAATGCGGGTTTTGCTTGCTCGAAATTTTTATTTGGAATACAAAAACCGCATTGTAATAGCAAATCCTAGATTGATAGGCATCGACACCTGTCATCCGAGTTAGTAAATAGGGGGGCTGGTAACCACTGCGTATTACGTTTATTAACATTATTGACCGCCTATCAAATTATTGTCCGTTGTTTAATGAAAATAAATGATGATCGTGTATAAAAATATCAAACCTAACTAAATCAAATACTCGTAAATAGCTCTCCTCATTATAAACGCTAGACAGGCTCCATGAATGATATTAACTTCTTATTTGGTGCCAGACTTCATGAATTGCAAGCGCCGTCTCACTGCATTCCCTAAAGGCTAGCTCACATTTGAAAAATATTCTTGATACTTTGTCATTTTAAATACAGTTTTTATTGCGATTTTAACAGCTTTTTCTATAGGAAATTTATTGATTTATTGTGCTATTGTACGTACGTGGTACCACATGATCATCAAAACCGAATTATAGTCAGTAGTAATCAAAACCGAATTATAGTCAGTAGTAGAAAGAGTAATCATGTCGATACGTCGAAACCGTAGGGCGAAACATATTTTAAACAATCAGTGGACATACATAAGACACAATTTTTTTTAATCTATGGGTGCAATTAATATAATATATATGTGTAGAATATGTGAAGATTGACTTTGAAAAATAAAATAATAAAGGAAATGGCTCGAGAAAGAGCAAAATGCAAAAGAGTTATTTGCAGTTCCAACTCTATATAAATATATCTTCCTATTCAACGTCGACCTGGATAAGTTGCTGTCATTGGATAATATTTGACAAGCAGCAACTATTGACACATTGTGGCCCAATCACAGCTTACCGGATCCACTAGTGCTGCTGCCATTTATATCAGAATACCCCCATTATAACGATCAACCTTTATCTATCCAAGCTAACTTTATGCTCAATTTCAATTTGCTGTCCCAAAATAACTATTTTATAGTCTGAGTCACCTGTTTTACGGCTATAGCAATTAACAACATTGTAAACGACAATATTTATGCCAACATGAACTCTAATACACGGAACTAGAGTTCAAATCAGCTTATAAGGATAGTTTCTAGATTAAAAGGTAGGTACGGGTTGTCAAGTATTGGTCACAATTATATTCCTATGACTTTGTGTGTCTTTTTATGATAAATTATTCACTTTAACAATTTATCATTAAAAGCTGAGAGACGAGGTACCGTATAGTAACAAAATATTGTAAGCTTTTAATATGTTTTTAATAACTCAAAGGCATCCTTTTAAATATATGTAGACTTTACCCATGTCTTAAAGTATCTAAAATTACTTTTAGGTATATTCAAACACGTTTTCACATTTAGTAAACTCTAAAAATATCTTTAACGCTTTGAGAGTGGTCATCACTTTAGATAACAGTCAAAAATTAAAACAAAA
The DNA here is from genome assembly GCA_963082605.1 of Rhodophaea formosa. Taxonomy (NCBI): domain Eukaryota; kingdom Metazoa; phylum Arthropoda; class Insecta; order Lepidoptera; family Pyralidae; genus Rhodophaea; species Rhodophaea formosa. The sequence goes on from OY720207.1 coordinate 18,988,472, forward strand.
ATAGATAGGTACGTAACCAAAGCCGCCAAAAAATATTTCAAACACTCAAATAAGTCAGTTTGTTGTCTGTATAAATCTTTATTATAATGTGTCAATAAAATAAATATTATCTGATCACAATATTCCTCAGTTTCTAAAGTGTAATTATTTTTGCCTTATCCGGTATAGTGTCCCAATTTCCCAAACTCATTTGTATTTTAATTGCATGGCTCATCTACCCACGTCTTGACTCATGTTCCATGACAAATTTCGTTATTTGGTGCAAAGAATTCCCTGTAAAACAAAGGTCAAAGGTCAGCATAGAGGATTACTCCGCAATTAATAGTGGAATGGGTTAATAGTGTTCAATTAGCCTTCTACTTGCCTCATTTCTTTCATTTTTGTATGATTTAGTTAGTGGCTATCCTTGTTTAAAGGTGAAGTTTGTAGATCTGTGTGGCAGCGAAGATTTTTTTTAACATTCTTTATGAAACGATGGAGTGACCGGTGATATAATTACTTGGCTCATCTACCCACGTCTTGACTCATGTTCCATGACAAATTTCGTCATTTGGTGCAAACTTAGAGTATCAATATAACTAATATTGATACTCTAAGGGTGAAAAGAATTCCCTGTAAAACAAAGGTCAAAGGTCAGCGTAGAGGGTTACTGCGCACCTAATAGCGGAATGGGTTAATAGTTACCTACCATCCCAAGGGAGTGTTCAATTAGTCTTCTAATTGCCTCATCTCTTTTATTTTCGAATGATTTAGTTAGTGGTAAATCCTCATAATGTGAAGGTCTGCGGTAACAGTGTTTTCTTTTATTTTTTTCATCTCACCTACCCTTAAACAGTGTCATTAAATGCAAGCAAAGTGGGCTGGATGGTCGCTATTACGACCGCGGGCTATAAGATTTCATACAAATTCCATAAAGCCCGAGAGCGCATAAAGTATTTTTTTAAATTTAATAGGGCACTATACCATGCACAAGCGTCAAATCTTTTACATCCAAAAAGTTTTCTAGTCGAATATTCAAATTTGGAATTGCCAGTGAACCCGATGAAAAAAACATTTGAACTATTCTGCGAGATTTTTGTCCTTAATTCAAATTTGGAATTGTTAATGGCCGTGCGTGGCTGGCTGTTTGTATTCATCGATCTTTGACTTCCACTTTTTGGATAAAACATTTTCGTTATCTGTGTAATCCTTGGATGCATTTTCTGTTCACTGTTTGCCGCTATTTATTTTTAGGCATAATATTTATAAGTAATAGTAATTTTCATTAATTTGCATGAAATACATTCCCTATGATAAATGAATAAATGGTCAATAATGTTGATATAGATAATATAATCAGCCAGCTTGCAGACGCATAAATATTAATTTTCAAGGTAAACTATATAGAATATTCATACTATACAATTTCAACCAATATAATATGAAAAATATACATTTTTTTACTCTATTATTTACTCAGTGAGATGAAAAACATTGTGTGTATCACGGCCGGTATTAGACATTACAAACTCGGACTACTAAAAGCACTCGGCTTCGCCTCGTGCTTGTTAGTAGTCGCTCGTTTGACGTAATGTCTTCTATCCCACCCTTGCTACACAATGTACTATTATAGCATGGCCGGTCGCCGCGTGACTTTTCATTTCATACAAAATGCATGACACTTCCGTTTACCTTCAAACTTCAAAGTTTACTTATAGGATTTGAAACTATAGGAGTCAGGAACAATGATTAAGCATGTCATTCAATGTTTGGAGAAGTAAAGAGATTTAAAAAAACTGTCCTTATAAAGTGTTATCTATTTTAGAGTTCATGTATGTATGAAAGTATGTATGTGAGCGTAGCCGTGTGGTTCTCGGCAGAGTAGAATAGGACCACTCCCAGTCATCCCGTGGATGTCGTAGAAGATGACTTAGGTAACACAAGCTACTAAGCTTATAAACGTCTTATAGTCTTCTCCAACCCATCTGGCCGGCGTGGAGAGTGTAGGCCAAATCCTCTGACTATTCAGGCTGGTATGTGGCTCTGGTTGTGCAGAGAGGGTCGTGCTCCTGCAGTGGAGACAGGAAGGACCTGATGATGATGATGATGATGTGAGTTTATTTATATCACTTTAACTTTGAATAGAATTGAATATATCGTGTATTGTTGGATTTTCTAACATCACCCTTGGCAACACTAGCTATTAATGTGAACAACTTGCGGAAATATGAATACTAGAATATCTCGTACTTCGACAGTTTAACATGCTTTACAATTGTAATAATGTTTAGGCTATCAATTATCAAACTTTCAATAAAAAAGTCAAGCTAGTTACATTCTTGTAGCAATTTGCAAGGAATGTTCGTATGAATGTCCCAACGTAAGTAACTTGACGTAGAAATTGCATGAAATTGCAAAAATTACGATAAAAACGCGGTGTGAAAATTTATTTCACCGCAATGTACCAATCAAAAACTAAAGAGGGTGCAGAAGTACTTTTTTCGGGTTATCCCATTCGTGACAGACATTCTATTTATTAATCTTCAAATGACTGTCATTTATTTCACTGAGAATTTTTTGTCATTCCTATTCGTCACCAATGGAGGTGGTGGCAAATGGCACAAACTAAAGTAAAAATTTTTGGCCGTGTTGTTCCCGGCAGAGTAGAATAGGACCACTCCAAGTCTTTCCGTGGATGTCGTAAAAGGCGACTTAGGAAACACAAGCTAAACAAAGCTTTTTTAAACTTCAAAGAGACCTCTCCAACCCGTCTGGCCAGCGTGGAGAGTGTAGGCTAAATCCTCTTGACTGTTCTGGCTAATAAATGGTTATGATAGTCAGAGAGGGTTGTGCTCTAGCAGTAGAGACTAAAAAAGACCTGGTGATGAAAGTAAAAATTATCTCTGGCATAAGAATGGGATTAAACACATTTTGCATCCGTGAAGGACGTATTGACGACTTGGCTATCAAACTACTTATACCAAATTTCATGTAAATCGGTTCTGCGGTTGAGGCATGAAGAGATAACAAACAAACAAAAAGGGTTACTTTCACAAAATTATAAAATTACTAACTCGGTTTAATAAATACCAGCAAGTGGGCCTCAATCATAAAAATCAAATGGTGGATTGAATATATTGTACGTAACGATAAACTTATAACTTTTAAAATAGATACAGGTTCTATGATAAATGTAATGACAAGTTATGACAAATTGCACATGGCACTTAAGGGGGCACACTAGGCACAGTAGCGACGCCAATCATTTTATTCCAAATACTTTACAAATAGAAAGAAATTCAAGAATATAAACAATATAAGCCTTAGTAAATAACCTGAAGTATTTTTGGAATCATGTTTATTATTATCGGAATCAGTGAGAATTATGAGAATCTGATTACCGCCAAAAACGGCTCCTTTTGGCGGTTATCACTCTTTCTCTCAATTACTGATTCTCATAATATTAAAACATGATTCCAAAAATACTTCAGGTTATTTACTAAGGCTTATATTGTTTATATTCTTGAATTTCTTTCTATTTGTAAAGTATTAGGAATAAAATGATTGGCGTCGCTACTGTGCCTAGTGTGCCCCCTTAACAAGCAGTTTGTGAATTTAACATTTAGAATACTTATGTGCAGTGCATACATTATTGAATCGTCAATTTGGGAGGCCCGTGGGATACTGGATTGGTATAAATAATAAAAGCTTTGTATCTTTCTATACTCTCTTCTTTTGTAACAACGTACAATCCACAAGCTCACGTTGCGCCAATTCATAATAGTACAGGGTTTCTTTTTCGTTATTTTTATCAGCTGAAATTCATTACCAACATTTGTTTCGTGGACGTGTAAACTGAATCTGTTTTGTGGTGGATATTGTCTATCTTTTTAGCTTGGTACATAATTTAATATCAAAGCAAAATGTTATGCCAATTAAAAAAGTAAATATATAAGGACAAATCACACAGATAGAGCTAGGTAGTAGTAAGTTGTGAACTTGTGTCAACTAACTCAACGATAACGCAAGTTCAAATATTCTGTAAGTTATCACAGCAAATTCACTCGTTATGGACTTTTGCGCAATTACCGTCATTTTGAAACAACTAATATATTTTTTTGTGTATTTATCGATTCTGCTGAGAAAGAACAGCCGGACGGAGTAAGTTGCCTGACATAAGAAAAAACTATGGCCAAGCTGAATCGGAAACTCCCCAGGCTCGCTCAGTCAATAACGTATTACATTAAAAACAAACTTGAATTTTTTACAGTCTAGAAAAAAAAAACTGAGAAGAAATATAAGCCATATAGCATAATTATTTCACAAAGTATAAGATAGTGGTCAAAATTATTGTCCTTACATGACAGATATTGTTTGTTTGTTTGTTACGCTTTCACGCCAAATCTACTGAACCGATTATCATGAAATTTTGCATACACATAGGTTAGGGTACCGAGAAGGACATAGGCTATATATTACGCGGGCAAAGCCGCGGGTAACAGCTAGTACTACATAACTTCAAATATCCTTATGACTCACCCAATCCTACAGTTAGGTATCTCGTGATCACACAAAATGCTTGTTCACTCATCACCAGCAATGTGTATAAGCCCTTTAAGTCCTTAAGAAGAGAGAAACGTATTAGAAATGGCGAATCAAGGCGGAACCTGGAATTGGATGAATTTGATAACAACCCGAGGATTCCCCGCGAGTTTATTAAAGTGGAAATGGCGTTTTATATTTCATGAGTTTATAAATCTTAGATTAAACTACCCTCTTTTTCATATTTTAAACAGAAATAAGTATTTTAAGTGTGTAAATATATTTTTGCCCTTTATTTTATAAATCACTACATATTATGAAACAAAGTGTTTTTTGTTTGTCTGTCTTTTTCTATGTCATAGGACTGCAAACGAGCTAGCGGGTCACCTGATGGGAAGTGATCACCGCTGCCCATGGACAACTGCAACACCAGGGGTGTCACAGGAGCGTTGCCGGCCTTTTATTTTTCCCTCCCTAGAGGGGAGAGGGAGATGGGCCTCCGGCTCTCTCACTCACCGAACGAAGCATAGCATCGGTAAAGCTACTACTCAGATGTCGATTTTCTGTGAGAGTGTGGTACTTCCCCGGACGAGCCGGCCCATTCATGCTACTTACTAGCAAAAGTGTGGTTCCCGGCAGAGAAGAATAGGACCACTCCAAATCTTCCCGTGCATGTCGTAAAAGGCGACTTAGGAAACTCAAGCTAAACAAAGCTTATAAACATCAAAGAGACCTCTCCAACCCGTTTGGCCAGCGTGGAGAGTGTAGGCCAAATCCTCTGACTGCTCTGGCAGTACAGAGAGGGTCGTGCTCCTGCAGTGGAGACTAACAAAGACCTGAAGATGACTAGCAAAAGCGACGGTAGCGACGCTCTACCACAACTGAAAACTGTCTACTTGTTTGCGATAAACTTAAATACTTCTGCACGGATTTCCATGTGCTTTTCATTGATAGATTGAGCAATTTATGAGGAAGGTTTATAGGTATAATACATGCCCGAGTGCAGCTGGGCAGAGCTGCGAGTAGGTACTAATAATATCTCTGTCTGCCTTGATTAGAAATAATCTCAATATACTTACAATTTTTTTTTTTAATTAACTTAAGTGAGATACTAAAGTTATGCTGAGAAACAAAAAAAGTAAATGATCCAAGGATGTAACTGAATGGTTCGTAATCTTTGAAATCGAGTTTATCGCTGATGTAACGCTTTTCCTCTTGTAATTAATGAAACATTCTTAGAACAACTATAAATGTTTTGACGAGCTCCGTGGCGCAGCGGTCAACACGTCAGCCTGCGACACGGGGGTTGCGGGTTCGATTCTCGGTCAGGTCATGATGGAAAACGATATTTTTCGAATGACCTGGGTCTTGGATTTTTATCTATATAAGTATATGTTATAAAATATAGTATCGTTGTGCTAGTATCCTGCGACAACTTACTCTGGGGCTAGCTCAGTTTGTGTGTCTGTCATTAACATTAATAACTGAATGACCTGATAATGATGATAGAAGACTAATTCATGTATGTGACGAACACTTTACATTTATATTAATAAAATGCTCAATAATTATTATAGTCCTAGGAATTTGTCATTACCTAAATTACAAAGAAAAGTGTTATCCTCTCGATACATTCGATTTCAAAGATTGTGAATTCATCACACGCTCTGTAATCTGTATACGGCCACGTTACTGACCTAAATAACTAATCCAATTCACCTGCCGCACTGTGATTTAGGTAACGCAAGCTGGCAGGACAAAAATGACACAAAATTTTTTAAGAACAAACAGGAGGTTCTCAAAGTCAAAGTCAAAAGTCAGGATTTCTTTTCCCAGTATTCAAACCTCTCAATCGGCCAACAATACCAAATTTGATCAAAATCGGCACAGTAATTAAAGCAAATGGAGGTCACAAAGCTACGTTCTCTTATTTAAATATCAGAAGGGGTAGCAAATATAGTATTTTATATTTGCTCTGAGAATGAAGAAAAAGCGGTACCTTCTCGATAAATTCGATTTCAAAGATTGTGAATTCATCACACGCTCTGTAATCTGTATACGGCCACGTTACTGACCTAAATAGCTAATCCAATTCACCTGCCTCACCGTGATTTCCGTAACTGAAGCTAAAAGGACAAAAACGAAGCTGTTTATTTTCTATTTCATACATACATTCAAAAGGCCACGTTTAGCATGTAACGGGCTGGTAGGTGGAGAACGGAATCAAAATAGTGATGGGTTGCTAGCCGCGTCGCCTATTGATATAATTTCTCAAGCCCATTCTTTCGATCGACATTTACGATCTACGCGGGAAGAGAAGCAGATGGTAAATTCTACGTGTTTTCTTTTCACCCAGACCAGCGTTGAAGAGCCATATACAGGGTGTAAAGTTTAACACCGTTATCCTTGATACCAGTTATTCAGAATCATGAGTAGAGTCCAATACTATCATAATCTAAAAGAAAGTATTTTCAAAAAAAACGTCCTTCTTTTTCATAAACAAACTTCACCCGAATACCTTACGCTAGGTACTTACTACACACGCGCGTAATAATCTAGGTATGTAGCATTGTCAATGAAGCCGCGCCCCGGAGCGGCGGCGGTGCCTATCAAAAGGTCGCTGACACGTGTAATGTCCATGAAATAACGCAAAATATCGGAATAACAAATCGTGGTATTTCTATAAAACGAATGGTGTATTCTTTTTAAATATTTTCTTAATAATTATATTTCAGAGTTACGTATCCATGGTTTGAAGGACAACGGTGTTAGCCTTTACACCCTGTATATTCTTTTTCATAACTAAATGCTTTCGTTTTTTTTTTCGAAGACCGGTTAAACAAATAGAATACCTCAAAGCATCTTTACCAAATTTAATCTAAATAGGTTCAGTGATTGAAGCGTGTAAAGGTAACATATAAACCCCCTTACGATAGATAGAGACCCTTAATCTGAGTACGGACACGTAACTGACCTATATACCTGCAGTACCATGCTTTAGGTAAAACAAGCCAGCTAGACAAAAAATATAGCTGAATTTCTTCAAAATACATTGTTCTGCGCCTTTTTTGGGATGAAACTGTCTCCGTACTTAATATGAAATCCAAAAGACAGGACTGAGTTTTGTGGTGGGAAGTCAAGGGGTACAGTTGAAGTTTGCCTTAGACATTTTTGCCAATTGATTTAAGTGGACTTTATAATATGAAATTGGTGTAGTTTGGTGTTATAATAGCTCGTGCTCATGAACAATTTGTGAAATAGATAAAGTGGACTAATAAATGGACTCGTACCTATAGATTTGCCGCCAGAACCTCCCACGAGGCATCAAAGAACATACACCATCTTTGATGCTACTTGGAAAAACCTTACCGTACAACACCGATACTTAGTATCTCATTATACTGGACATTGGCAGAATCACTGAAATTTCGGTGAGAGCCATAATTAAAAACCGGCCAAGTGCGTGTCGGGCCACGCGCAGAGTAGGGTTCCGTAGTTGCGAATGAAAACTTTGAGTTCACACTGTTTACACTCGCACCTCACAGTTTAACGACCAAAAACATCTAACAATAAAGATTGTTTGAAATTTTACATTTTCCAGTACATTTTATAAGTTGGTTGCCTATAACTTTTTAGTTTGCACTTAGTACCTAGCTCTGATAGTTTTCCTTTCAACTTCAGTATATATACTACTCCTGTAATCTTTTTCACGTATCCATATATAACCGTTTAGCAGATAGAAGGGGGGGACACGTACCTCTAACAAAATTTTGCACTTTAAAACCAAATATTTCGGGAACGGATCCCTAAATCGAAAAATGTTGTTCTCAACCTCACAATATTTTTTAAAGACCTTTTTAACGATACCCTACACGATGGATAAATAGAGAAAAAAAAAAATACTCCCCGACATTACTTGTATGGGAGCTACCCAAAAAAAAATTTTTTTTCAAGATTTTATTCTACGACTTTTTTGCCATGATTAATATACACACTCATACCAAATTACAGCTTTCTAGTACTTATAGTCTCTGAGTAAAACCGCGGACGGACAGACAGACAGACAGACAGACATGGCGAAACTATAAGGGTTCCTAGTTTACTACGGAACCCTAAAAAAGAAGAAGAAGACGAACAGGACTTAACATAGATATCAGAATATTTACATCTCTGTGGGACTAAATAATCAAAAATTCGACCATCGACCGCAATGATTTAGTACCTGCATTTCTTATTATTTTTTGTTACTTTTCAATTATATCCCTACCTAATGTTTTATTCTAATAATCTATACTAATTTTATATATAGGCTCCAAAGGCGACTTATAAAACATGAAAAATAAAGCTAATTAAAATCATATACCTCTCTAACCCGTCTGGCAAGCATGGAGAGTGTAGGTGAAATCCTCTGACTAGCTAATATAAAGCTCTAGGTAGTACAGAGCTGGTCGTGCACCAGCAGCGGAGACTAAAAAGATCTGATACCAATGTATAATAAAATGTTTTATTGAAGAGCTCTGTTGTGCAGCGATCAACACGCCGGCCTGCGACAGGGATAGTCCCGGGTTCGATCTCCGGTCAGGTCATGATGAAAAATTATCTTTTTCAGATTGTCCTGGGTTTTGGATGTTTATGTATTGTATTTGTAATAAAATATAGTATTGTTGAGTTAGTATCCCATAACACAAGTCTCGAACTTATTTTGGGGCTAGCTCAATCTGTGTTATTGAGTAGTGTAGTATAATTATTTCTTTTATTATTTTTATTTATTTTAAATAGTGCTATTTGGTAATATTGCTTCCTGTATACATGAACCACTGTGCAGGCAACACACTTGCGAAGCGCGCACAAAACACATTTGTCTACGCCCGTCTGACTCACACGCCCAATTTCAAGCTGCTGACGCATTTTGTTAGATTACACTATACGGACACTGACTCAGATTTAATAATTTTTCAAAAAGGTACAGGTAAATGTGTAGGTACAATTATACGCCATAAGTGGCCACTTTTGGCGGTTAAGTGGATAAATACTTAAAATAATAATAAGTGATGTTTAAAAAATACAAACTATAATAAACAAAAAAACATACTACAGATTGCACGTCGGGATTTTTTGAAATTTAGTCTTATTGTTAAGTAATATAAGAAAAATACTATATGAGGTGCTCCTACGCTTGGCGCCTTCTTAAGGTGAAGTGAGTTAAATTAGCACTAGCGCGAATTAATTCATTTACTCCTAAATCAAATTAAATTTAAAAAATCGAATAGCTGATTGCCCTAGTAAATTACTTGTAGTATTCTTTTTTGTTACTTTTCATAGATATTACAATCTAAGTTTAAGAGAACGAATTTTTACCGCCAAAAGTGGCCACTTTTGGCGGTTGGACAAGAATTTTTCTCTTAATTCATCAAATTAAAAATAGTGAAAACTTGTACCAATAATACTACAAGTAATTTACTAGGGCATTCAGCTATTAGATTTTTTAAATTTGATATGATTTAGGACCAGTGGCGGCTCGTGACTCAAAGACTTGGTGGTGCACATCATGAAAAATGTCTAAAAACAATATGGATAATTTCTAAGAGCAGAAATAATTCTCTTATTTAGATACGCATTTTTATTCACATATACTTAATGTATGTTAATAAGATAAATAAGTAAAACAAAACATTATAGTATCCATAGTAGCTGTACGGGCGCGCTGCGTGCACTGGGAGCGGGCGCACGGCAAATTATTTTGTCAAGCGAAAATGATACTTATTCTGTAAAAACATGACTGATTATCGTTTGACACAAAATTTATATATTTTACGTAAAACTGCTTATTATTTTTTTTATCAGTATTATTTTTTAGTATATATTTAAGCTTCAACTGGTAGTGCGCCGCACGAGTGCACTTAAGGGGGAGCCGCCACTGTTTAGGACTTATAGAATAATTGCTGGGTGGCGCTCAGTGGCGGCCGCTCCTTCAGTGCACTCGTGCACTGCACTACCAGATTTTTATGTATTTCCCAATTTTTTTTTTCGACGCAATTATTATTTATCCAAAAGTATGTAACTTTAATTACACACTGAAGAAGAAAATATTTTCAAACAAGCTTGATCTTTATTACCTAAAATTTAAGACTCATTTTAGCTAAACCATAAATTAGGCGAGCGCTTTCATAGTGCGCACGAAGCGTCTCCATAGAAACTATATGGAATGAGACAGAAATGCTCCGGCAGGTGAAACGGAAGATGACCCGTACTCAATGTATGAGAAAAATTGAAAAATCGGGTCGGCGCACGAGTCCCGAACGGGCTCGCTCGGGCGGCATCGGCCGAGGTGTCTCGCTCGCTCGTTGAAGATTTTTGTTGCGAAGGCGTGTCCTTGACCTTACTCAAATCAGTTTGTTTGTTTTATTTCGCACCTGTGACACGGTGTGATAGACAACGCGCGCGAAATTACCCAATAATTATAGTTATGGTTTTCTACTTTGTGTGTGCTTCAAAGTGAGTTGTTAATGGGATTATTTGAACAAGAACTAAAAAAGGAAATAGGCTATGGCTTATTTAGGCGGTATGCCGCCTAATCTGTTTTTTGAAACCATCTTCTCGTGCTTTTCAACCTGAATTAGTTAAGTACCTATTAGAATATTCATAAGCGCGCAGCTCCTCTCACTAAACTAATGGTAAGTCAAGATGATGAGATATTTCACTGCATGTACATAAGTAGGTACCTGATACTTTTTATACAGAAATGGTTTTACAACATGCATTAATATTAACAAGAATTGTACCTAGAGTAACTGATTATGTATGTACAAATATTATTAAGTAGGTGCATAGGGGCAGTCGACTACAAATAATTGACGAACGTACGGCATTTCAATAGGTCGTTTTGCTTTTGAGAGACAGTAGGTAAGCAGGTGAACCACCACTCCTTGAAGTCACGAGCCGCCACTGGTGGCGCTAGTGCGTGAACTCACTACGCCTTAAAGAGGAAGTAAGAAAAGTGCTGAAATTTTCAGAATTCTTTCACTTTTAAAAACATGTGAGTGACACAAGCTAAAGTTTAAGCAGATGAAGTCGTGGAAAAACTGCTAGAACACAATAGTTTTGGCTCAGACAGGTAAAAATCGTTAACATTTCTTATGATGGCGTAACGTATATCCTACTTCTACAAAATTTCTTTAGAAGGACCATACAGGACCTAATTGTTAAAGTCAATTACTCTTCTAACCTGCGGTCAGAGCTCGAGCGGCCATAAGCGGGACCCTTGTCCATTACGTGACAGTAATAGGTTGTTACTCTACGTCGCTGAGTGGATCCCAAACATGGTCATACTACAAGTTGTTTGATTTGTAGTCAGCAAGTCTCTAAAAAGAAATATTTTTACTGTTTACCAAGTAAGTATGTAAAGTTAGTGATGTCAGAACTCGAGCGGCCGTAAGAGAAACCCTTGTTACGTGACAGTAATTGGTTGTTACGTTGCATTCCTGACTAGATTTTAAACAAATTCATACTACACTTTGTTTGAGTTGAAGCCAGCTCTTTCTGAAAAAGTGTTTACTTAAACTGACGAAATATGTAAAATTGATAGAATTTGTATTGACATAACCGGATCTATTGTCTGTTACGTGACAGTACTATGTTCTTACTTTGCGTCGCTGAGTGAATTTCAAACAGGTTCATACTACAATTTGTTTCAGTTGTAGCCAAAGATAAATTTTCTTAAAGTGGCCATAATCGAGACCCTTGTCTGTTGCATAACAATGGATAAGATGCGTCGCTGATTGGATGTAAAATATATATCGCTATCTACCATATTTTGATTATCGATTTGCATAAAAAGCAAACCTGACTGACTCACTGACTTATATATCAAAATATAATACCCAGCTGAAATTTAAAGTCACGGAAAAATTACTTGTTCGAGAATGCAATTCATTGCACTGAAAACTGGTTTCTTTTGCTATAGTTTCACAGCGCAATTTTTATAGAAATAGTTTGTGATATTGATGATTTTATCAACCTGTGGTCGGAACTCAAGCGAGTATAAGCGGGACCCTTGTCTTGTACGTGACAGTAATAGGTTGATACCCTGCCTCGCTGAGTGGACGGCAAATAGAAGATTTACGATTTAACTGACGGGAAACATATAATTAAAGTCTAAACCAGCGTTTTTATACCTTGATAGCTCAATATATTTTTATGCCACTCGTGATTACCGATACAGCAGCTACTTAAATAGTGTTTTTATTTTTTATGTACAAATAGTTTTTAATATTGATGATTTTATCAACCTGTGCTCGAAACTCAAGTGAGGATAATCGGGACCCTTCTCTTATAAGTGACAGTAATAGTTGATACCCTGCCTCGCTGAGTGGATGGCAAATAGAAGATTTACGATTTAACAGACGAGATAAATAAAGTCTAAGTCAGTGTTTTTTTCTATTTTGCTAGCTAATATAATTTTTTACCACTTGTGGTCACCCGTACTGATGGAGACCGCGCCTGGAGTTTCTTAAAATGCTTGCACCCACAATATACTGGGCAAAATTTGACGATAACAGCCTCAGAAAGCACGATTTGATGTTAATTCCGAAGAACGGATATTGCCACCGATAACTTGGTTGTGGATGACTGATTGATCATTTACAATCTTTCTGATATGCTAAACTTGCCCATTGAACAAAATCCCAGGCACAGTGTATCTCATTTTTATGATCTAGTTTGTTATAAAATATAGTATCGTTGAGTTAGTATCCCATAGCACAAGTCTCGAACTTACTTTGGGGCTAGCTGTGTGATTGTCCGTATATATTTTTGTATTTATTAAATTTCTAATCTTATAATCTTCATTATGACAGAATTCGAGTCACAAATCGGACTTCGGAAGCTGACAGGAAGCGCCCTCTGCGCCTATAGGGCTAAGGGTGCCATTAAGTGTGATTAACGAGTTTGACCGTTTGACCGGCAGACTAGAATAGCACCACTCTAAGTCTTCCGGTGGATGTCGTTAAAGGCGACTAAGGAAACACAAGCTAAACATAGCTTATATATAAGCATCAAAGAGACCTCTCTAACCCGACTGGCCAGGATGGAAAGTATTGGACCAATCCTCTGATTGCTCTAGCTAATATTATGGCTCTAGTAGTATTAGAGAGGGTCGTGCTGCTGCAGTGGAGACTAAAAAGACCTGAAGATGATTACTAAACTTGATCATTGAAAACAATGGCGACCATCCAGTCACAGTGTATCATTTGATATAAATAAATAAATAATAAATAAATATATACGGACAAATCACACAGATTGAGCTAGCCCCAAAGTAAGTTCGAGACTTGTGTTATGGGATACTAACTCAACGATACTATATTTTATAAAGATACTATAGATAAACATCCAAGACCCAGGTCAATCTGAAAAAGATAATTTTCCATCTTGACCTGACCGGGGATCGAACCCGGGACCATCCGTGTCGCAGGCAGGCGTGTTGACCGCTGCGCCACGGAGCTCGTCATCACTACATATTATAAAACAAAGTCCTCTGCCGCGTCTGTCTGTCTGTCTGTTGCGATAAACTCAAAAACTACTCCACGGTTTTCATACGGTTTTCGCCAATAGATAGAGTGATTCACGAGGAAGGTTATAAGGTATAATACATGCCCGGGCGCAGCCGGGTAGGGCTGCTAGTTTTATATAATTCTTAGTAACCAGTTTCTAATCTTATAATCTTTATGATGACATAATTCGAGTCACAAATCGGACGTCGGAGGCGCCCTCTGCGTCTATAGGGCTAAAGGGTGCCATTAAGTGTGATTGATGGGTTTGAATGCGCGTATTGGAGTCATTCCAGAAATTAGGGCGTTAGGCTAAATCATCACAGTTTAGCTACAGCTGAGGATTTCAGTTTGAAATTTTATCTATAACATACATTTTATCACGTCTGTATCCCTTGCAGGGTAGACAGAGCCTAACATCATTTAATTTAAGGGTCACGTTTAGAGTGTTATTGGGCGTTAAAGTGGAAGGCGGAATCAAATTAGCGATAGGTAGCCGTATCCCTTTTTAACGTGATTCCTCATATTTTGTTCAATCCCTTGATTTAGTTTTATGGTCTGCGCGAAAAGAAAAACAGCTAGTATATCTGTTTTTTCTTTTTACCCAAAACAGAAGTATCGATGAGAGGATGTTAAATATGAATTTTTATTAGTTCATGCATGATGGTATAATTTTTAAACTTCTAGTTATTTCTAACCAATTTTTTTACTTGAACAGTAACTAACTGTATTTTTTTTTATTATTACATGTACTCAGATTACAATTTATGATTCAAATGCAGTCAGGTGATTTGGCCTACACTCTCCACGTTGGCCAGACGAGGTCTCTTTGATGTTATAACATTTTAGCTTATATTCCCAAGTCACCTTCTACGACATCCAGAAATAGAATTTATTCAAAGTCAATTTATTAAATCACCATGTATAAATTACCAAATCAATTTCAGTGTTCCCTTGACCTCGCAATTACAGTCTTACCTAAATTAAGATCACAAATGGTCGAATCCCACCATTGTTTATTTACTAATTGGTTTATTTGTAATTCCTAGTGACGTCAATACTATTCCGAGCCGACTATTTTAGCTTGTACGTGATTGCGACCGATTTAAATATAAATTATCGACGTGGAAGAAACAAAGAAGGACGATTCAATAAAAGGAAATGTAACTAAATGTAATTACTTCTTAATTCGGCTACGTTATACTTTAAATTAAGTCTCTTTAATAATACTTACCAGCCGTGTTGTTCCCGGCAGAATAGAATAGGACCACTCCAAGTCATCCCGTGGATGTCGTAAAAGGCGACTAAGGAAACACAAGCTAAATAATGCTTATTAACATCAAAGAGACCTCTCCAACCCGTCTGACCAGCGTGGAGAGTGTAGGCCAAATCCTCTGACTACTCAGGCTAGTATAAGGCTCTGGTAGTACAGAGAGGGTCGTGCTCCTGCAGTGGAGACTAAAAAGACCTGATGATGATGAATAATACTTATATTATACTTCTACGCTGGTCTGGGAGTAAAGGAAAAACGTAAAATGTACCAGCTGCTTTACTTCCCGCGGTGATCGTAAAAGCCGATCGAAGAAATGAGTGAAAATTTAAGGAATCATAGCAATAGGCGATGCGGCTAGCAACCCATCACTATTTGATTCCGTTTTCTATCTGTACGCCTAACATAATGCTTAAAGTGTTTTTGAGACTTTAAGACAGAGAGAGAGAAAAAGAATTGACTGAAAGATGTATGTTTGTGAGTTAAATTAATATTCCCATTTTAAAATATGTTTCAAAATCAAATGCTAAGCTCACAAAAATTCACAGGCGAAAGCTTTTTTGATGTAAATAAGTTATATTCAATTTTTAATCCAATTTTCGGTGAACAAGGTTAACCAATCGTGGTTTCAAATAATTTCATATTTAATACCCATATTATGTCACATCTTGTAACCACAATATAAAGCAAGTAAATTTGCTTTGCTCGATTTAATTAAAATTATATTTTTGATGTGGTGTTGGTAATTGTATTTTCGCTGAATTAATTAATCATTTCGACGAGACGAGCTCCGTGGCGCAGCGGTCAACACGCCGGCCTGCGACACGGATGGTCCCGGGTTCGATCCCTGGTCAGGTCAAGATGGAAAATGATCTTTTGTAGATTGACCTGGGTCTTGGATGTTTATCTATATATGTATTTATTATAAAATATAGTATCATTGAGTTAGTATCCCATAACAAAAGTCTCGAACTTACTTTGGGGCTAGCTCAATCTGTGTAACTTGTCCGTATATATTTATTTATTTTCGAAGTTTAATATCAGAAACAACGATTTACTGGACGAGATTAGACAAGAATGTTTTCAGACTGTGACTAGGCAAGACAACATCTTGGAGACAGGGGGTCAGAGACGGAGCGAAAGGGAAGATGATTGTAGACGAGACCAAGACCCATCAAGGGTTGTAGCACCCTGGAAGTAAAGTGACTTGAACATACATAAATACTGTCACGTCTTTATCCCTTGCGGGGTAGACAGAGCCCAAGGTCATAAAACCTACAGGCCACGTTTAGTATCGTAGTGGGGCGTAAAGATGGAAAGCGGAATCAAAATAGTAATGGGTTACTAGCCGCATCGCCTATCAATGTGATTCCTTAGATTTTCGCCCAATCCCTTGACCGGCTTTTACGTTCTGCGCGGGAAGAAAAGCAGCTGATTTTTTTTTCTCCAAAATCAGGGACCAACGGCTTAACGTGCTTTCCTAAGCACTGAATGATCTTTCTTATTAGACAATCAGGTGATTCATGCCTGCAATGTCCTAACCAAACTGGAAACAACTTAACCAAGCATGCTTCCTATGGGAATCGAACCCACGACCCCGGGTCAATAAGGCAAACGCCTTAACCACTGGACCTCGGAGGCAGGCAATCGGTCATAAAATCATTCGCCAATCATATTCCAGCTGCTGTCATACTACCTGTGCAAACTATATACGAAAAGAATGACAAATGACAGCAGTAGTTTATGGAACTAGGCTGACATAGACAAGATTTTATTTTTTTAATATGCCTAGCTCTCAAATTGCGTTTGATAGATAGATAGATAGAAACTCTTCATTGCACACATAATTAACAAAAAAATAATAACAATAAAACACCTTAAGATAAAAAAAAAGTGCGCAAAAGGCGGCCTTATCGCGAAAGCAATTTCTTCCAGGCAACCTTTTACGAAAGAACATAATATAAAAAGCAAGTAGTGCGGGGTAGCAAAACATAACATAAACATACATATACTACATTAACAAATAAACTTACATATACTATATAATATACATAATTATAGATATATAAATTACCGATAAATGAAAAAACACTACGTTCGAATTCGTCAGATAAGGTCAGATGATTAAAAGCAGCTCAAAAATTTGACGAAATAAAGTAAAAAAGTTAAAAGCTAAAGTTGGTCCTATGTTTTTCCATTACCCAGACTAGCCTGCGCTGAACAGCACTCAAAGACTTAGTAAAAATGCTCTCACAGTCAGTAACTCCACGCAGATTGGCTTTTAAATTGTAGGGTTGTACTGAATATTCTATTTGTGTGGTCTGAGTACTAGCGGGCACGCATTTTAAAGTAGTCTCTCAAATTCTTCCTTTTTCGGGGTCTAGGTTTCCCTTGATTTTCCTTTGTATAAAGAAAAATATGAGTACCCAAACTTGATCCTGATAGCAGCTATGCCAATCATCATACTGAACATTGTTCATCTCTATAAGCTAGGGTCACACAGCGAACTATATTTCTATACTTTTAGCTTCTATACTTTTATGTTCACTGACTAAAATTATTTAGTATAAAAGCAGTTATTTTAAAAATTAAACTGACTTTAATTTATACCTTTGACGGTTACAACTTTATAATATCTCAAAAACGACTGAGCCGATTTTGATGAAACCGATGCTGTCTTTGCAGTTTTATAGTTTTTTAGGTCATGCTCCTACAAACATACAAATGTAGAAACATATCTACACGAAATTTGGCACACATATTGAAAACTGATAAAGACTTACAATTACAGAAACTGTGGAATACCGACAGTCAATCTTATCTAGAAACTTGATATTGGTACAAAAGTTCCTTTTATGATATAAATGAGCACTAAGAAACGTTTTTTGAGAAATTCAACCCCTAAGGGGCTGAAATAGTAGAGAAATTTTTTACGCAGATTAAGTCGCGGGCGCCAGTATTACATACATAGGAGTCGAATCAATAACTATCTTTTTTAAAACGGTTAATAATATTATCTGACGGCAGTAGCTACCAGTGGCACCACACAACTAAGCCGAGTTCTTAGCTGGGGTCTAACAATCGATCCCATACAGCAGCTACGGATTTGCGGCCGATCTATTGGCTTTTAGTTTCTATGCGGTACAAACTTTGATTTCACGCGGGGTTAGTGTAAAATCATTGGGTTTAAAACTTAATTATGAGATTTTCCAGTTGAAATCAAAATTGGTTATCGATTGATATGCTTTTTTTGCAGGTGTTAAAATTGAAAAGGCGACGATATTACAGAAGAATATATCAACGCACAGCTGAAACTACTGTACCTAGGAACTTGAAATTTGATACAGGAGTTCCTTTTATGATACCTATAAGTGAGCACTAAGAAAAGATTTTTGGAAGTTCAACCCCTAAGGGGCTGAAATAATAGAGAGAAATTTTACGCAGATAAAGTCGCAGGCGCTAGTATTACATACCTAAGGATCGAATTGATAACCTCCTTTTAATTAAAGTCGATTAAAATGTAATCTGACGGCAGTAGCTAGCAGGGGCACCACACAACTAAGCCGAGTTCTTAGCTGGGGTCTAACAATCGATCCCATACAAGCAGCTACGGATTTGCGGCCGATCTATTGGCTTTTAGTTTCCATGCGGTACAAACTTTGATTTCACTCGGGGTTAGTGTAAAATTATTGGGTTTAAAACTTAATTGCTTGTCAGAGCTGATACATAAAGCACAAATAGATCTCGATAAATTTAACTACTGGTGTCAATGTAATCTATTAACCATAAACACTAATAAAACTGGCTACATGATTTTTGCTGCAAAAAATAAAAAAATTCCGCATTATCCTTGTCTTACTATAAATAATGAAAAATTACACCGCTCTCACCAAGAAAAATATCTAGGCCTTTATATTGATGATAAACTGTCTTGGACGCCTCACATTGAACATCTTCGAGGGAAACTCGCTTCTTTAAGTGGCGTCTTGAGAAGAATAGGTCGTTATATCCCACATAGAATTAAATATATGTTATACAATTCTTTGGTAAAATCTCACCTTGAATACCTTATTGAAATTTGGGGCAGTACTAGTAAAACTAATATGAACTTACTTCAAAGATCTCAAAATAAAGTAATAAAATCGCTATTTAACTTTGATTACTTAATGAGCACTACAACTTTATACAAAAAAACCAATATATTTAACTTAAAACAACTATATAGCTACAAAATGTGCATTCTTATTAAAAAAATTCTCACAAAAGAAGTCCGTACTCAAATAACATTCAAAATAAGTAAATATAAACACCATTTAAGAAATACCAATAAAATACAATTAACTTCACCTAGAACAAACTATGGTAAAAGAGATATATTATATGAGGGTGCAAAAATGTTTAATGACTTACCAAAAGATTTAAAAGACTTTAAAACTTTGACATTGTTTAAAGTAAGGCTGAAAGAATATATTTACAACAAAATATTATAAAACTATTTTAATGCGTTTAAGTTTCTACATATTTTATATTTAGTTATAGACTCATTGTAAGTGAATTGATGTAATTCTTTATGAGTCAATAAAAGATCTTTAAACCTAATTACGAGATTTGAAAGTTCAAATCAAAATTGGTTATCGATTGGTATGACTTTTTTTGTAGAAGTACAGTTGCTGCATAAATAATAATAATATTTATTTTTTCAATTATGTACCAAATCGGTATTAAAGGAGCCCGATGGCCTATTGGGTGCGTCCATTTTAAGCGCTTCCGCATGTTAAGCAACGCAGGGCGCAGTCCCTACTTGGATGGGTAACCGCAAGTGGCATATATATCTCAAGCTCCTCCGTTTTTCGGAAGGGACGTTAAGCCGTTGTTCCCGGCTGATAACGAAGGCAGTCGTTAAGCTATGTCAGATGCCTTTAGGTAGCTTGAAAAATCTGACCCCAGTGTTGGCCACTTACACACACGAAAAACAGTACAACAGTAGACCGCCACATAGCCGCCATATTAGGCATTGCAATCTCAACGCCACGTATTTGGGTCATGAAGTTTGTTATCTTCTTGGACGTATTAAATTTAGTTTAGATTACTTGGTATAACTGACTCAAGATTTTTGATGTGTATAGTTCTACAGGAAGATAAGCAGCATTAAAGAAAACTTCAAGGCTTTTAGGAAAAAAAATAACACATAAGTGATTTAAATATATACGGACAAATTGCATTGATAATGCGGAGATTCGAAGAAGAACAAAGGTCACCGACATAGTTGATTAGCTCTTTGAAGTGGCAGTGTTCGGGCACATATGGCGTAGAATCAAAGCCTGATAGGACAGAAAGACCACGTTCCAGCTAGCGCAGTGTCAAAAATCCACCTGGTGGTTGGCTGACTTAACCAAGCGCTGTTTGCTGGTCCGCCACCGCTTGACCAGTCGTAATTGAAATCCTTGGGTGGGTCCTATGTCACACAGTAGATTTCTCGTGGCTGACATGATAATGATGAGGGAAAAATATGATAAACTCATAATATTTTTACAAATAGCTGCCTAGGTAGGTTAGGTAGCACCAAAACCATAAATATCTACGGAATTAAAGTACAACCATTTGCCCGCATCGGGACTTAACCCTGGACTCAACCCTGGACTCGTCAGTCTGATATCGTTACCAACTGAACTGTCCAAAGTATCCGTGGCGACCATTACATTCGCCACAAGAAATAAGAATAAATTTTGAGAGATGGTGACTTATACCAAATAATAACAAGACTTCACACAATATGGCGGTATACAATTCTGAAATGTGCAAGTAGAGTTTCTTCGATCCGGCACATAAGTACAACCTTCGACAGAACTTGATTGGAGCCTTGCGATTACCTGGGCGTACAACTTGGACAGCGGAAAGGTCTGCCTTTTGTAGTGTGGTCGAGCATACCACCTCGCTTTCGTATGTACAGGTATGTATATACTACAAAAATACATACATATTATCACGTTTTTGTCCATTGAGGGGTAGAAAGAGCCCAAAGTCATAATCCCAAAAGCTCCGTGGCGCAGCGGTCAACACGCTAGCCTGCGACACGGGGGTCCCGGGTTCGATCCCCGGTCAGGTCAGGATGGAAAAAGATCTTTTTCATATTGACCTGGGTCTTGGATGTTTATCTATATAAGTATATATTATAAAATATAGTATCGTTGAGTTAGTATCCTGCGACACAAGTTCACAACTTACTGTGGGGCAAGCTCAATTTGTGTGATATGTCCCTATATATTTATTTATTTATTATAATATACCTACTTTAATATACGTGTGGATGTGTTAATCCCATTGAATATACGGCTTGTTCTGAGTTGAGCCTAACCTGCATACTAACCGTGTCTTAGTCAATTAACTCCAACTGTCGGTAATCGATGCACCGCAAAACCCAAACACGAACATTGTACTGTTATGACTCGATCCGTCTTATTATAAAACGAGGACTAACATAAGTACCTGGTTTAAACCATTATCCAACCAAAACAAATTCGCAGTAACACTTATCAAATGTCAAAGTAATAAATGTTGACTTATTTTGGCCGGATAATGGTTTAAACCAGGTACTAAAGTTAGTCCTCATTTTATAATAAGACAGGATATGTTTAACGGCAAGAGTTGTTGATTAAAGTTGAGAAAAGATACATATTTATATGAAAATAATTGATACTCAAAAAAATTACACGTGTTATTTTCAGAAATGTTTTGGAAGTATTTTCAGCCGTGCCTTGGTTTGCATTATCTTTTGAAAATTGTGGTTCCTACTGTATCTCATAAGATACAATATCTCTTTTGTGTCATCATCATCATCAGCCTATTGCAGTCCACTGCTGGATATAAGCCTCCCCAAGGGCAGGCCAAATTGTGCGATCTTCTGCTTTCCTCATCCAGCCACTACCATGTTTACCATTACTTTTGTGTCAACATTTATACAAAAGTTTATAAGATACTAGAGCATCTACTGCTAAACATGAAGAAGTTTTTTTTTTATGTCATAGGACGGAAAATGAGCAAGCAGGTCACCTGATGGTAAATGATCAACTGCAACACCAGGGGTGTCACAAGAGCCTTTTAGTTTTCCCTCCCCAGAGAGAGAGATGGAGATGGGCCTCCGGCTCTCTCTTTCACCGAACGAAGCATAGCAACGGTAAAGCTACTACTCAAACGTCGATTTTCTGTGGGAGAGTGGTGCTTCCCCGGACGAGCCGGCCCATTCATGCTACTAGCAAAAGTGATTTTCACCGGTAGCGAAGCTCTACCACAACCAAAACTAAGTTGACCGAGTGAGCGCGAAGCAAATGCAAAGTGAATGGTTTTGGGAATCTCATTGTAATTTAAAAAAAAATATCTATGGTTACCGCGCACAAATTGGTTCGAATAACTATTTATTTTTTGTTTCAGCTCGTGCAAAATATTCCCTCTACAGTTGAATTTCTTAACCGATTCACGTGAAATTTTGTAAGCAAATTCAATAATAACATAGATTTTTTGTCAATTAAGTTTTTTGCCAAAATTACTTAAGCCATACCTTAGTTAGTGGCGCATATGACCATTATGAATTATAAACTATTGATTTATAGTGATTATAAAATAAAATAGGAAGTATTATTTTAAATTGTCATCGACAAGACCGATAATTTTACTGACAGCATCATCGGCAGAAAAACTAGGGTGATCAAAGCGTTTTAGAGGTCTTGAATTAGATATACAGGGCACGGAACGTCGCGGTCGCTCGTAGGGTGACCGTCACAATTTCTGCTCTGTGGTTAAACCCAATATTATCAAACGTCTTTTAGCTTTTTGTTTTAAGGTGATAATTAGAAGTTATTCAATTTCGATATATCTAAAGACAAACTCGCAAAGTCTACAGCTCACAGAGGCACTAGTTTAATAGCTAAGTAGTCGTGGTGGAGCCACGCTACTGGCAAAATCTACTTTTTCTAATAGCACGACTGGGCCGACTCATCCGGGGTATAGTTCTATACTATACTCTCACAGAAAATCGACGTCATAATTACACCAACGAATATAGTTCATGCATTAAAATACAAGACAGTAGGTGAAATGAAAGGAAATGAAATTTTATTCAAATTTGGATATCATGTATCGCTTTTTTAAACGTCATATTGTTTTAAAATTTGCAAAGTCGAACAACTACTAACGTGAAATCCCATCAGGTACATAACATGGCTTGATCAATAAATATCAGCCAATCAATTCTTAGTACTAGTAATCGATGCACTAATGAATCAGAAAATAACATAGTCATGGCTTATTGCTTATCTTGATTAGGTTTCCAATCAAATAAATATGAAAAGGTTTTATGAAAAGTGGTGTAATAATTTTGAAGTGATACCAATAGCTTTGATATCCGTCGCTGGAATGCCTTGAGCCTATCGTGCATGTTAACTGTGTGTTAGTCAATTAACTCCAACTATCGGTAATCGATGCACCGCAAAACCCGAACATAACATGTTCTGTTATAAACTCTACCGGATTTGAAAGCTCAGTAAAGCCCGTGTACAATAGCACTAGGAACATCATTGTCTCGTTTAAGGTTAACTGGCTCTCTCATGTGAAAAGATAATACTTATTGTAAGACTTTTGCGCGTACCGATTTAATTGTCGAATTTATATCAGTCTGCTAACTAAAATGTCATTTATCGTAGTACTAGCTGTTACCCGCGGCTTCACCCGCGTGATTTATAGCCTATGTCCTTTTCAGTACCCTTACCTATATCTATGCAAAATTTTATAATGATCGGTTCAATAGATACGGCGTGAAGGCGTAACAAACAAACAAACTCACTTTCACATTTATAATATTACTAGCTGTTACCCGCGGTTTAGCCCGCGTAATTTATAGTCTATGTCCTTCTCGGTACCCTAACCTATGTGTATGCAAAATTTCGTGATGATCGGTTCAGAAGATACGGCGTGAAAGCGTAATAAACAAACAAACAAACAAATAAACAAACAAACAAACAAATAAACAAACAAACAAACTCACTTTCGCATTTATAATATTAGTTGGGATGGGATGTCCTTTTCAGTACCCTTACCTATATCTATGCAAAATTTCATAATGATCGGTTCAATAGATACGGCGTGAAGGCGTAACAAACAAACAAACAAACTCACTTTCGCATTTATAATATTAGTTAGGATTAGGATAAGTCCAGGTCATATCAGATTATAGTAGCATTGTGCCAATACGAAATGACACGTCCGCTCTGCGTTTCGTGGCACTAATACACAAGTTGGTAAACAAATGGAAAGCCGTTGGAAAATTTTACAAGATTTAAAAAATAAACGTATTTGATGAATAAATTATATCATTATTTAGATATATTGGTGCAATAAAGTGTTTATTCATTCATTCATTCATTCAACGTATTTCGTATGTGCGTATTAGAACTTTTAGGATGGACAACGTGCGAGAGGCATCTCTGGTGTTGCAGTCATCTAGAGGTTATGGTAACTGCTTTCGTTTCAGATAAGCCTTGTGCCTGTTTGCCAACTTTGTTCTTTAAAAATACAAAATTGCTAGAGTTAAATTATGGTTACTTATTCATAAATGTTGCGATAATATTGAGTATTAAAAATTCATTTAACTGTTAAACTATAACATAATCCTCAGTTCAGAACAGTTTCTCTATAATGTTTTATGAAAATTCACTTCGCCTTAGGTCTTAGGCAGACGCGCTACTTAAATTATGTTTAATAAGGCGATTTACGCGCATGATTTTTGAAAAGGATGAGTTTACACATAAGTAGATATAAAATAAGAATCCGCAATCGATCGGCTTCCAAGTTGGACTGGGAGAAAAAAACGTAGAATTTACCTTGGAAGCTTTAAAGGAAACGCATTCCTTTAAAAAAGAATTAAAGGAAGCTTTTAAGGAAACGCATTCTAATGGCAGCAGCTAGCTACGGGATTGAACGTTTTGCGACCCAGTTTTGACTATAAAAAATCTACGATAGACGACAAATTCGCCAGCCTCAAATACGCCGTATGCCATGGCACGAAGAGCGAATACGGTTCCTAAAATTTCCATTTGAGATCTCAATGAAAATTACTCCTGGAGGCTTTTAAGCAAATGCATTCTACAGATATTTACGAGATGGAACATTAAGCGACCCAGTTTTGACTACAAAACACAAAAACCTGCGCAAAACGACAAAGTCGCCGGTCGCAAATTCACCGTGTGCCATGGGACGAAGACAGAATACGGTTCCTAAAATTTCCATTTGAGATCTCACTGAAATATTACTCCTGGAGGCTTTAGGCAAATGCATTCCAATGGCAGCAGCTGACTACCTGATGCAACATATTGCGACCCAGTTTTGACTACAAAACACAAGAACTGCTCAAAACGACAGTCGCCAGTCTCAAATACGGCGTGTGGCGGGGCACGAAGAGTGAATACGGTTCCTAAAATTTCAAATAGAGATCTCACCAAAAAAAATTTTTCATGAGGCTTTTCACAAATGTATTCCAATAGCAGCAGCTAGCTACCCAATGGAACATTTTGCGACCCAGTTTTGACTACAAAACACAAAAAAAACTGTGCACAACGACAAAGTCGCCAGTCCCAATTACACCGTGTGGCATGGCACGAAAAGCGAATACGGTTCCTAAAATTTCCATTTGAGATCTCACTGAAATATTACTCCTGGAGGCTTTTAAGCAAATGCATTCCAATGGCAGCAGCTTTGTCAATAGCTACCGGATTGAACGGGATTGAAATGTTCTGAGGTACAGGAGACATTTGCTAATATTATATCATGTTATGTTATTGGATGGAGCATAGATATTACAATTCTACAGAAATAGATGTCTCGTCGTAAGGCATGAGTTTGGAAAGGCTAAGTTTTAAAAAGTCACCGTTACATGGAGGTTACTGTTAGTTAAGAGGGTATACTACCAGTATTTTTTCCATACAAATGTACTTCTCCATTTTCTCCCTGAAAACTGCTTCTAGAGTCACAATTCTTTTTTCGTAAAATCTAGTACTACAGTAGGTATGGCCCTATTTTTATTTTTTTTCAAAAAAACTGTTTCAGAAAGAGTTATGACTTCCCAAAAATCAAAAAAAAATCGCTGTTTTTCCGTCATATTCAAATGACTACAAAACGAATTTGAATAGTTTTTAAGATAAAAACAATTAATAGGGACATAGCTTGACTCTTCCTTTAAATTTTGATATCAAAAATAATTACATCGTTTCAGTTTTGGAGAAGAAAACAGGGTAGTACGGAACGTGTGTTTTATCAAAAATTTCGTAGATAAATCGGACTAAGCTGCAGTTGTCCCTATCGCACGCTGCGGGGGAGATCTGCGGTGAGGGAGGGGTCAAACGAATACGAACACAACAAGGGAAGTGACAATGATCGATAATTTTTTTATCGATATTTAGTGATGACCATCGGTATCGATGTATGCTAAAATAAAAACACTTATTGATAAGTGCCTTACTTTTTTCCAATGCATTTGGTAATAATACGGTTCTTATGATATCGAAACTTGGATTGTTATGCAGCATTAATGGGACTAAGCATTATTTACTTTTCATCAATCACAACCGCCCAGTGCCACATATGCAAATTTGAAACTTTTTCATAGAATCCGAGCAAAGAGTTTTAAGTTCAGTATGAAAACGTTTTTCTGATTCATGAGATGTGATTTTTTTCCGACTTCGAAAGGAAGAAGGTTATCAATTCGGTTGTATGTACTTTTTTGTAAAAAATAAACTTGAGTAAATGTACCTGATTATTATAAATGTATTTTTACAAACTGCTTTAGTTCTTAACTTTTATAAATTCCTTATTTGCTGAACTGCAATCTTGTTTTAATTTTTATGGTAATCGCAAATGTATTGATAAAGTCGTATGATACTTGTGTCTATAATAGTCATCGGTTTATTATAAGCAGTATAAGCACTCTGATTTGCTTCGTGCCTATAAACATCTTGACTATAATATTCAGCTTACAG
The DNA here is from genome assembly GCA_963082605.1 of Rhodophaea formosa. Taxonomy (NCBI): domain Eukaryota; kingdom Metazoa; phylum Arthropoda; class Insecta; order Lepidoptera; family Pyralidae; genus Rhodophaea; species Rhodophaea formosa. The sequence goes on from OY720207.1 coordinate 19,015,834, forward strand.
TACTTGCATCATAATGTACTATTTACTTTATATGAACTAGCCAATATCACTTTTTTTAACGGTCTTGTTCTCCTCTCTCTCTCCATCTCAATGTCCCTAATATTGGGCAGGGTTCGGCGAGTATAGTGGGTTCTATCAGATGAAAGTGGATGAACCTGTGAACCCAACAATTTTAAAATCAAAATTTTGGTCAGGATAGGTTATGTTGTAAACCTTTATTGTTCAGTATCCGGTTGCGGTGTGTGTGAGGTTTAAAGCAGATTTTTTGGTAGAAAAAAATAATAAATTTCAGTTTATAATACGAATACCAAAGAGCTTATGTTTTCCAAAGCTATTTGTATTTACAGGACGATATTACCTATATTGTATGGATGTGACAAAAGAGGTGCTTGTTGGCATTTTAAATAAAAAAAGTAAATGTGATCAATGTGTGTATTTTAGACACTTTTTTCCACCCTTTCTCTCACAGATAAATTGCGTGGTATACGACCGTCAACTATTTCGGGAAGAAGACATTCATAGAAAAATCTTTCCAAAATTGGCTCGATATTTTGCCAAAACTCGTCGTCTCTTGTAATTTTTTCGTATAATAAACCCTTAGGGCTCCACAACACAAAATAACAATATTTACGTCGCGTGATGTGCAACTGGCCTTGTACCTGATAATAGAAATTGTGATTCCTTTTTAATTTTAATTGGTTGTTTTGAAGTGTGCAGCAGTCAACTTTTTTATTTAGTATACCTTCTGTGGGATTAATTTCAGCAATTTTGTATGGGCATTTTATTTCAATAATTGCGTCTTCATCATTTATAAGTCCATCAGGACTAGCAGCTAAAAAACTTTTATTTTTGTCTACGAACAACCCGCACTTGACTACGGACAGTCCAGTTACTCTTGAAAATTCATTTATTGCTTCGTCTTCCTTCTCTTTTCCATAATTAGTGGCTGGGGTACCTTTGAATTGCGAATACAGTAATAATTTTAAAATGCCCGTGACTGATGTCGTTTTTCGCATTTTGCAAATTTTTCCAAAATTGGATGCAGTAATACGCTTGCGCCTTTCTATTTCCCACAATTTATTTTCACTCTGTCCAAGTGTTTCTTGTTCGAGTGCTGCAGCTCTTGCCTCTGATAACTCTAACTCGGAAAGAAGTTGTTTTTTCTTTTCCTCAAAAATTTCTAATGACAAATCAGGCTCTAATTCTAGTTGACCGTAATTTTCATCAGGACCGGTAACTTTTCGTCGTTTACTCGATCTGTCATCGTTGGAAAAAAGTTTTCTCTTTCGGCATTTTTTATTGTGATCTTTTGATTGCCTTTTTCTTTCAATGTATTTCTTTGTATATATGCCAGGGCTACAGCCTTGAATTTTTTTCGACAGTCGTGAATGTATAGCTAAGTCGCTGTTCCATGAAATTGCTGCACCGAAACATCGTGCTTGGTAGGACCCTCGGGCTGTGTAATTTACTCGTTTACCGCCAATCAATTTTGCTATTACGTTATTAAATTGTTCTACTGAGTTATTAGTAACATCTAATATTAAACTTTCTGCATTGGACACTAAAGTCATTGTGTAAAATTGAATATCTGTCCATAAACCGCAGTTTTGAAGATCAGGAACATGATTTGTGTCATTTTTCGATTTTTCTGGTGTACAAAAGTAAGTACTGCAGTTTTTGTGGTCTCCAAACACATGGTTTGGTGCATTTTGAATATCTTTTTTTAAATTTTTTATGTTTTCGCTGTGATTATCACCTTCTTCTTTTCTGTGATTTACTGCTCCAACTACCGCTTTCCTCAATCGCAATACATTTGCTACTACCTTTTTTCGAAGCTCTACTGGTACAAGGCCTTTGTTGTTGTTGGTTTTTTTACCCAGCGCTTTCAGTTTGTTACAATAATTTCGCAGTAAATGATTCTTACATTCAATTTTTGATATGATAAAGTTAGTACCATAAGGTTTGTTCATTATTAATTTCTTCATCACACTGGAATCGCCATCTCCAACCAGTTTATTATATTTTACACCGTGCATTTCTATACTTTTGGCAAAACCTTCTGCAATAATATCAGCTTCCATAGCATTGGCGCTTTCAAACCAGTTTTTGAAACATCTATGTTGAGTCACTTCTATACTCAGTTTTTGACTTCTAGCACATATACAACAGTATGAGTTACGAACGCCCAGGAACAGTACCTTTTTAGTCCGCAGTCCAACAATGCATCCAGCACCAGATGCTGAGCTAAATCCACTTTTGTATGATCGTTTTGCCCAAGAGCAATCTGCCACCACCGTAACTAAAGGATAGCCATCTGTATCTACTTCGCCACTTAAAATAGCAAGCCTTTTTTCTTCTTGACCGGCTGCGATCATCTCATCTATGGCACATTCTTCGATTACTGGATTTATGCATTGTTCAATTTTTGTATATGTAGATTTGTTCATATTTGGCATATTCAGCACACTACAGACTTCGTTTAGCTGCGCATATCCATTTCCTGAACAGAGGATCCCTTCTACAACGGCATGATTTGCATTTAATTTCACATTAGGGTCTTCACTGTACAATATTTCAATTTTTTTACACATTTTGCATTCAAATACGTATTTGCTTATTAAACCATATCGTTGTTCTTTCAAAAACAATAAATCAGCAAATGTGCAGCTCGTGTGTTCATGCTTAATTTTTGAAATTGCAGAAAAGAAATATTTTATATCCACTAATCTACGTCCTGATAACTGATCGTCCTGAATTTCTTCATCATTTTCACCGTTGTCCTCGTCATATTCTATATTCAAATCGACGGATGTAGTTGTTGATGAGGGGGTGCTTACATTTTCTTCAAACAGTTGTCGATTTTCTTCGAAAGGTGAATTCAGTGCTTTTGTAGAGTTTTCTTTGTCTTCATCACTGTAAATAACAACAAGAAGCCTATATAAAATAATGTAAATATCGACTTCTGCCATGGATAAGTCGAACCATATTAAATGGTATTATTAACTATTGTTTAGATTTCTAAAATGCGTTTAAGTGTATAAACCTTTTTTATTGGACAAAATTATTAATAAAAAGTTATCATCATATTCAAAAACATCACAAGAGTGCAAATTATTGGTGACAGACTGGCTCATGACACTTACACACAGGTTGAGAACCTCTTTCACCGTTTAGTGTAAGTTCAGTACAAATACACACTAACACGCACACGCACACGCACACACACACACACACACACACACACACACACACACACACACACACACACACACACACATATATATATATATGTATATATATATATGTATATGTATATATATAATCATGATTATTTGCCGTATGGGACGTTAGGCTAATGTTGTATATGTAGATAATGGCACGGAATCCTTTATGCGCAAACCTCGCTCTTCTATTACATAAATTTTAATTAAAGTATTTTACCAGAGCTAAGTAACAATGAATAAAGAATAACAAAAATCATTTAAAACAGAGTAATCTTAGCAAATGGAACTAAATTTGAAACCCCCTTTTTTTAAATGTGTGTGTATATGTTTTGTATATGTGTGTGTGTGTATGTATATATATATTTTATTTCAGCGAGGTTTGCGCATAAAGGATTCCGTGCCATTATCTACATATACAACATTAGCCTAACGTCCCATACGGCAAATAATCATGATTGTAGTATGGGAACCCCCTCAAATATTTATTTTATTCTTTTTTTCAGTACTTGTTGTTATGGAGGCAACAGAAATACATAATCTGTAAAAATTTCAACCGTCTAGCTATTACGGTTTATGACATACAGCCTGGTGTCATACAGACAGACATCGAAGTCTCGTGAATAGGGTCCCGTTTTTACCCTTAGGGTACGGAACCCTAAAAAACCAATGTCACGTCGCTAGTAATAAGCACTACTGTATGAATGTGAAATCGCATCGTCTGTGTTTTTAGTATAGTTGTAGAATACACGACAAGCGCGTGCGTGCCGGCAGCAGCAAAAGTGATAAAGTATAATTATATACCTACGGTCAATTACGGGACGGGTATGGGAATTTTTCGAATCCAATGCCATTCAAAATTGACCGCAAGATAATGTATTCTTCATACACTCTCAGTATTTTCAAGATTATATTATTATTGGATATAACCATTCGCAAATAATAAAATACAAGACAAGCGCGTGCGTGCCGGCAGCAGCAAAAGTGATAAAGTATAATTATATACCTACGGTCAATTACGGGTCGGGTATGGGAATTTTTCGAATCCAATGCCATTCAAAATTGACCGCAAGATAATGTATATTCTTCATACACTCTCAGTATTTTCAAGATTATATTATTATTGGATATAACCATTCGCAAATAATAATAATATTAGATATAAAAATTTACTTACTTGGATGTTACTGTACACTGTTGACGCTTTTCAAAATGAATCTTCTGCTTTATACGTAAATGACTTTTTTTTCTCTTAGCATTCAGGTATAGACGAGATTTTTTTCCCTTTCTTGGAGCCATTACAGAGAAAGGGTTTATCTGAAACAAATTTTGATTGGGTCTGATAATATTATTTTCACAAACTTCGTTTCTGTTTTTGCATAGTCGAAAGCATCTCAAGATTGATAATTGTAGTGCTATCTGCCCCTGCCCTGCCCCTGCAATGGTCAAAATAACAACAAATTCAATGTGTCAAGTTTGGTGTAGGTAGTAAGTATTTTGATGAAACATAACTAAATCTCATCAATCTGTTTGAAGTAGGAACTTAAAAAATGTATGTTAGGTCTAAAAAGAATACTTACGGTTTTCGTTCACTTGTAAAAATAATCAGTTAGGTAGGTACTCAAAGTCCGATACACAAGCCGAGTCAAAACAGTGAAGCATGAAATCAAGTCCGTAAACAAAAGCAAAGGTCGATTTTTTCTAACACTAATAATTATGAGCGAGTGGGTAAGTAGCACCAAACACTGCAAACGCTTAGATATCTCCAATTCGACTGACAAACGTACAGTGGAAGAGCGCGGGGGTGACGCGGCTGCGGTCCGCTCGCTGTTGGCACACACACATGCACAAACCGGTTACTCACACATGGATAGCTGCTTCGCTAGGGCGCAGCGCGACGACGATAGTTTGTTCAAATACCTATTTCTCGATTCCTTCGGTACTCACCTACGCTCTTAACAAAGACTTATTACAATGTGTTTAAGCCTAAAACGGATATCATTCGAAAGATTACATTCAAATGTCAAGCTCCGTGGCGCAGCGGTCAACACGCTAGCCTGCGACACGGGGGTCCCGGGTTCGATCCCCGGTCAGGTCATGATGGAAAATGATCTTTTTCAGATTGACCTGGGTCTTGGATGTTTATCTATATAAGTATATATTATAAAATATTGTATCGTTGAGTTAGTATCCTGCGACACAAGTTCACAACTTACTGTGGGGCTAGCTCAATTTGTGTGATATGTCCGTGTATATTTATTTTATTTTATTTTTTTATTTAAATTTTTACGTTTTATCTTTTCAAATGCAGTAATCGATAGTGGTTTTTATAGTTATTTATAATAAGAATATCTATATAATATAGCCCGTAACGCCATCTACGTATAGTTAGAGCGCAAATTTAATTTGTATGAAACTTCGTGGACACCTCCAATATTTACAGTTATAGTCCAATAGAAAAAGTTGTATAGCTATAACTGTAAATATGAGAGGTGTTACTAATTAGTATCTAAACTACTTTTAAGAATACTTAATTTAATATCTACTTGTTTGAAGCCTGAAACGGCCAACTCAGCCTGTCTATATAGACAGGCTGAGTTGGCCCTTTCAGGCTTCAAACACAGATGTCGGGACATATTGTAAAACAGTTTTATATTTTATTGTCTTCAAATATTTTAATACTTTTAAAAATGGTCCTATCTACCCAACTTTAAAGCTAGATCACTCAACAAGTAGATATCAAATTAAGTATTGTTAAAAGTATTTTTAGATACTAATTAGTAACATTCGACACAAGTCTTAAATCAGTCGATTACCGTATTGTACAAGACTTTCCAGTACTTCAATACAATGTTTCTCTGTCGCTGAAATTAAATTAAAAGCACCCGACCGGGAAGCTTTTGAGCTTTCGTTTCGTTGGCAAATGAAGTCGGTTCGTTAATTTACTGCTTGTCGTACCAATTCGATAAATTAAACGACTCACGATGTATCGATACGGGCTTTTAAAGATTACGTTTACTCTTTGATAACCGACCGCATAAGAAAGGAGTGTTTTGTTTTCAAAGCTCATGTTAGTAGGTATGCGAGTTTCTTCATTCTACCATTAATTCTAACCTTCCAAATACATGATATTTATATGTTAGGTAATTTCGCGTAGAGTTGTACTTTTCTTTGTAAACCTTTTATATTTCATTGTATCAAGTATTTTGTAAGATTTTCAGCCGATATTTAAAACGACACGTTCATGTTTGATACATCAACATGTTATTGAGAAAAAGATCTTACCTTTTTCTCAGTTCAGACGGATAAACTAGTGGTAGTTTGTTTTTAACTTTTGTGCTGTGGAATTGCCAAATGAACTCGTTTTGATTTGTGACCAGTGGCTCAATTTTTGAACCAGTAGAATCGATCCACCACTTGTTGTTAAGCTTTCGCATGGTGAATCTTAATTGGCTCTATTTTTTAAACTTTATTCGAATTGTTTTTCCGAATGGTCGCACGAGAGCACTCGGATTCAAAGACGTGTACAATAAAATATGAAATTTGACTTGACTTCTTATAATCCTAATGGTTCCTATAAGTATCATAAGGCCCCAATGGGTCCAATTAGGTCCAATCGGTTTCAAAGGGTCCCAAGTGTCCCAACGGGTCCCATGGGGTTCAAAGGTACCCAAAGGGTCCCATTAGATCCTAAGAGTCCATTGGGTCCCAAGGGTCCCATTGGGTCCCAAGGGTCCCATTGGGTCCCAAGGGTCCCATTGGGTCCCAAGGGTCTTATTGGGTCTCAAGGGTCCCATTGGGTCCCAAGGGTCCCATTGGGTCCCAAGAGTCCCGTTGGGTCCCAGGGTTCCATTCGGTCCCAAAGATCACATTGGGTCCCAAAGGTCACATTGGGTCCCATTGGGTCCCATTAGGTCCCAAGGGTGCCAAGGGTTCCAAGGGTCCCAGTGGTTCCATGGATCCAATGTGTCCCACAGGTACCATTGGGCCACATTGGGTACCATTGGTAGTACCATCCACCAAGCCAAGAACACCAAGAACAACCAAAGATACTATTCTAAGAAAAATCAAAAAATAAATTCGCACTGTTCAAGTAACAACAGGACCACTCGTTTATTTTATTCATATGTGAATATGAACCGAGTGCTGACGTCACAACGAGAGGCGGATCGATTCTACTAGTTCAAAAATTGAGCTCCAGCAGCTCACGAAAAGTGGTCTTTCCGAAACGCTGGTATCTTTCGATTTTGCAAATTTAAAAAAATATGACGCACATAAAGCGGTACATGGTATCCAAGTTTGAATGAAATTTCATTTCATTTTACTCCCACTAAGCAATCAAACCTACTTACGCCATTTTTGAAGCCATAAAATTAAAAAAAGCCTAAAATATTATATTTAAATACAATATTTTTATATATTATATTTCAATTCCGAAAAACATGATTCAATACTAAAGGGTGCTTAACTAAATTAAACAAGAGGAAGTTACCCTAATAAAACTTAGCTTTCCCTAAGGATATGCGATAAATAAAATGACATCTGTGCGAGGGTAAAACCACAATTAACGAGTTCTTTAGCACCCTCTATCGATGTATGTTATCAATATCCATTATTTCCATCGCTCCAAACCAAAAAAAACTGTTTGTGTTATATGGTATGAAACCATGTAGAATCTTGCATTAATACCTTGTAGCGTTTTATTTACCTCAATTTCTGAACGCTACTTTTATGATTAGTCATCATCATCATTTCGTGTAGGTGACACGGTCAGTCAACCATGCACACCCTGGTGTCAGAGTTCTTCGGAATCGCCTCTCGGCCTCTGACGTAGTTCCTTTAACGACTACCAGTTATGATTAATATTGTGGCAATACTGACAGTTGGCACTCAGAGAGAAAATTCCGCCATGGTAAATTGTCTTGCATGGTAATTAGCCGTGTGGTTCCCGGCAGAGTAGAATAGGACTTGTCCTAATCTTCCCGTGGATGTCGTAAAGTTCCCCGTCAGAAAGTCAGCGGTCGACTGCCGCCCGTCGCCCGCGCGTATTCTAAATATTAAATAACATATATTTAATATTAAGAAAAAGAATAATCTGTAAAATAAAAATTTCTCGGGAGAGTTTGTAAGTTGATTGGTATTGTATTGAACATAAAAATTGCGTGACTCTAAGACAAAGAATTACGTAGTTAATGAATATTTGCAATAAAAATCGATGTATGCGGTACTTTTTTTTTCTAAAAGCTATGAACTTTAGAAAAAAGTCCTCCTCAGCAAGTAAAGATTATAAATCATTCTACAATTTTTTTTTTTTTTTTGGGTATTGAGCTTTATGTTTGACCATTTTTATAGAGGTTAAACATAGTCGAAACGGCCAAGGAGTGTGAGAGCGTGTATTTCCACGAACATAATTTTAGTGTTCCGAAGCCAAATAGTAAAAAACTTCGGTCTATCCATTATCACTTTACAGTGTGGAAACATGATAGTAAAATATTCTATGATCCTTAGGGCCTTCGCTGTGTTAAGCGGGCGCCCGACGCGGTTGTCCGCGCCGTGCGCCCCCGACGCGGATAACGTAGCGGCGCTCAATGAATTTGTAGAAACACCTCCGCTCGCGTGCGACGGTTGACCCGCCTCACGCAGCGCTGCTCTATGAGATGACATGAAACAAGCACGCGGAGCGGACGTACGCGCCGTGCGCCCGCTTAACGCAGCGAACGCCCTTAGGAGTTTTATGAAAAAAAAAGGTTACGAATCATGAAAAAAAAACAGAAATACATTTTATTCTAACAGACCTTTAAGCGCTGGGTGTTTATAGATAAGTATTTAAAAAATATATTAAGGTTCTTAAGTTCATTTTTAATCCAAAATAATAATTATCGGTCTCGCACTTGGCTACATTTTTTTCTCAAAATCATCGTATGAAAGATAAAAACTTCCAAAGGAGTGATTTGTGCCTTCACAAAAAGGGCACTCTGAAATTCCGATATCTGAGCATTGAGACAAGAAAATACTGAGTTTTAAAGTGTAATCCTAATTTCTGTTTGTCCAGTAAAGTTTACACCTCCGTAAAGTGCCGGAAAGGTCAAGCGCCACCTGTATTCAAATTATGTTGACTGAAAGTCCCAAGTTGCGTTAATCTTACAATACCTTTCCTCGATTGGCCTAGTATTACTTGATGGCAAGTTCTCTGAAATATTGTTAACAGAATGAAGTTTAGGGTCTTCTATTAAAAAAAATTATAAGCATTAACACATCATTAATAAAAATTACGTATAGAGTTGAAACTTGCCACGATGCCTCATCTATGGCACTTCATGCAATAAAAAAATAGTATTGATGGGCACACAAGTAACGTGTTTTTATTAGCTGTTTTTTAGTTAACAAGAAATTCTGAAAAAAAATTTTTTGCTTTCTATTATTCTTTTTAAGTGTCCCTTTATCCATTTCAGTCAAAAATACTAAATGTACAGACAAAATATTTTTACTGTTTTATTATTTGTATAGATTGAAATGAAATTTATTTATTTCATCTCATACAAAGTTCATAAGATTATAAGCTGCTTAGGATCTAATTACAACTATTACAATTTAATTGTATGAGAAGCTGCGTTAGAAATCCGTCACGGATTCGTCACCTCGGTAGTTGACGTCGGAATGACCTTGAATAGAGGTCGTTCGTCCGTTAAATTCGTTGTCAAAAGCGCGCTCAGAGTAAGGTAAAAATGCAAAAATTCGTAAAAGTCGCTGTCAGTGTTGCAGTTAACCAATCATGGAGCGACGAACAAGATTCGAAACGAATCCGCAACAAATACGTAGGCACTTTGAGAGAGACAAGTAGCTACGGAAAGAGCGAGAGATCGGACGACGAAAAGTCTGTTAGAGTAGGGTTTTTGATGATTACGCAACGGATTCGCAATTTCACATAAAAAATAAAAATAAAATTTCATTTATTTCGGATAACAAACATTTCCGTTCCGTTCATCCTTATTCGCCGTTTAAAATTACAATTTACAAACAAACAAAAATAAATAATAAATGTCATTAAAATTATTAATATACAATAATGTCATATCATAAATACACATTGAAATTTTACATCTTAATTGATATTTATTTTAATTTATTATTAAAATATAATAAAAGATACAATAAATTACAGCTTAATATGTAATGTAAGTAGGAATTATTTATTAATTAGTATTTTATTTATATTTATGCCATTCCTGTATTGAACATGGAATATGTGTGATATTATGACCGTGGGCTCTGTCTTCCCCGTTGAGAAAAAAAATGTAACTCCTTCATATTAGTAGTAGGTATAATGAATGTTTATCTATATAAGTATCTATTATAAAATATAGTATCGTTGAGTTAGTTTCCCATAACACAAGTCTTGAACTTACTTTGGGGCTAGCTCAATCTGTGTGATTTGTCCCTATATATTTATATTAAAATAAAAAAAAATACATTTTACATATCACAGCAAAAGTATTTTGCCTTCAAACAATATCATAGCCAATGTCATTCAGCTCCATTAGCATTCTCTAGCGGCGACAATTCAGTTACAAAGTTTAACTGGAAGTTAACTGTAGGAATAGTCTATTTAGAAAAGTGAGTTTCTGACGGTAACTGAGTTTAGTATACATTTCCTGGCAAAGCGGTCTAATGGAGGAAATACTCTATACTTAGAGTGAAATGGAGTTTAAAGTCTACTCTTGAAAATGTTCTATTCAGTCTTCAGTCATTTTTGTATTCCAAGTCTATCAGCCGATTGACTACCTTATGTTTTCTCTAGGCAATAGAGACCAAAGACAAATATTGGAGTAAGCGTGTACAATAGGGAACTTGCATGAAGAGTACATTTTAAAAACTATTTCTGATTATACAAGCATCTAGCTGGAAAAATCTGTTAAGGACACTTTCAGTCCGACATCGATACACTAACTTTGGTTAAGATTGGTTAGAAAAGTCCGTTTCAAAAATATGAAAATTTCGAAAATCTTATATTACTATAAAATAGCTCTTTAAATTTATAGCAATTTTTGTTATTAAGCCATTTCCCTAAACGCAATATTTAACATAGCTATTAAACAAAGTCCTCACAACACGCATACGAATTGCTAAAGGAGTGACGGCACTTGTCAGTTGTTTTTTCTTAGGGACGTTTAGGCCGAGACGAAAAATTGGAATTTTCGAACCCTTATATCTCAAAGAGTTTCTGGGTTATCAAGATGATTTTTTCACTGTTATTTCTATTTTTGAGAGCTCTTTTCATAGTACAATGAAAAAAATAGTGTGCATGTTCCGCATTATAGGTGTAAAATTACAAATTCAAACTCGATTGACGTGTGTTCTATTCTTATATCCATAAAGACTTTAAAAGAGTTTCGGCAGTGCGTATTCTATTACTGACACGTCAAACCACAGATAAGAAGAATAGTGTTAAGAAAAATAGTGTACATGCCTCAGAATAATAATTACAAGTACATGCAGTAATGCATTTACTATAACCTCATAGGAAAGGTCGCATGGAAGAGGTTTCATTACATCCTTTATATATGTATATCAGAGTCTACAATATAAAATGTAGGGAGAAAAAAAACATTTTTACGGTTAGTGTCATTATATAGGTCTTTCATAATATTGTTGTTTTTGTTGGAATCAAATGATTAATAAACACTAAATTTATATGAAAATCGTCAACCTATTCTACCTCGCGTGGTAGATGTCTTTACACTTCATCTCCGTCACTCACAATGTGATTAATTGCAAACGTCATCATTAAGATTAATGACTGTGACGTCACAACTTTGGACTTATGTTTGACGGTAGGTAAGACGTTTATTACTTAACTTAGTTCAAGTCAAGTTACTAACACCCGAATACGCAAAAGCATCTTAACTAAAATAGTTCTCTAATCTCTTTTTGTCATGGTCTAGAGAATAACTTTATGTCGTTGCTTAAGTTTCTTCCACTTAGGTATTTGGGGATTACTTATTAATAAGTGTGTATCTTATAATTGAGACTAACAAATACCTGATACACACTTCATCATCATCATCATCATCATCAGGTCTTTCTAGTCTCCACTGCAGGAGCACGACCCTCTCTGTACTACCAGAGCCGTATAATAACTAGAGCAGTCAGAAGATTTGGCCTACACTCTCCGCGCTAGGCAGAGGGGTTGGAGAGGTCTCTTTGATGTTAAAAAGCTTTGTTCAGCTTTTGTTTACTAAGTCACCTTATACGACATCCTTAAATAGTATACTTGGAGTGGTCCTATTCTACCCTGCCGGGAACCACGCGGCATCTTATAGATATGTTCATATATAAACCAAAATTTTCAGCATCTATTTATAAGATTACCTACAATATTTTATTCACAAAATTCAAGTTTTATTGGTTTTATCATCATCATCACAGCCGTAAGTAGTCCACATCGCTAAACATCTGGTCTCCGCAAATGGGTTAAAGAGCTCAGTTTGTTTGCCTTATGTAACGCAACGAACGAATTGCAACACGGCGTGACGTCATAGCCCCACTGCCCGCCATATCGCCGTTGTATTCACCGCTGCGCGCTCCGCCGAGCGAATGCGTCACTTTTTGCCGAGCAGCCGACCGCACAACATAAGCCTAGCCACTATATTGTTATGCTGAGTGACTGAGTGTTAATCTGAGTATCCCTAATGGATTAAAATACTCGTTGTTACGCGTCAGTTCTGTGTTTAATTACAAAAACCACATCATCAGCGACCCTGCCTCGTCCCGTCTGTAACACTTATCTCAATTCCGACGCTCCTGTCCATCGTCAACTTCACTGGTTAACAATACGTCAGCGTCGTGATTTGCATATTCTCTCTATTCTCTTTTCTATTCTTTTCGAACCGAATACTCCGACATATCTCAAGTCTAAATTTCAATTTCTGGGTGACACCCACTTCAGAGAACTTCGCTTTTCTAATAATCTTCTCCTTCATATGCCAGTTCACAGGAGTGGGTTCTTCGGAAACTCTTTTATGATTCGTGCTATTAAATTATGGAATGCCCTACCGGTGGATATCCGGAAGGCTCAAACTCGTTTCACTTTTAAAAATAGGATGAAAGCTCATTTCCTACAAGGTTTGTCAGATTCATGATATATATGTAGTATCAGTATCGTCTATTATATTTATATGTAGTAGCGTGTATGATGATATGTAGTTTCTTATTCTAGTCCATTTTAATGTTTTTTTTTCTTTAATTTTTTTTCTAACTTTGCGCTACCCCATCAGTTGGCTACTTGACTAAAAAAATTTTCGTGTCGCTATGTAAAGACCTGCCAAAAATAAAAAACACAATAGTGACCGAAATACATTTCTAAACAAAAAACTCTTTCAGATATAGAAGTTTTAAAGACACATATTTTTAGACGTGAAAACGCGCTGCTGAAATGCCTACATATTTGTGACGTATCAACTTTGTATTTTGTATGGGCGGCGTGAGAACTTTGTTTGGTAGCTATACGAAATATTACGTTTGTGGTAATGGTTTCATAATAAAAGTTGCTATAAATTTTGCGGACTACAATACAGTATAAGTGTAATTTAAGATTTTCATACTTTTAAAAATAGTCCTATTCACCCAACTTTAAACACTTAACGAATCGATATCAAATTAAAAGTGTTTTTTATAGTGTTTTTAGATAGAAATGAGTATCATTGGAAACAAATTTTATATAATCTTAACATTAGGCAAATACCGAATTGTCATCATCACCCAGTTGGTTGACTGGCAGAAAAAACCATTGGCTTTAAGTCCGCCTTTACACTGTATTGTGTATAAAGTTAAATAAATCATCATCATCATCATCAGGTCTTTCTAGTCTCCACTGCAGGAGCACGACCCTCTCTGTACTACCATAGCCATATACTAGCCTGAGTAGTCAGAGGATTTGGCTTACACTCTCCACGCTGGCCAGACGGGTTGGAGAGGTCTCTTTGTTAAGTTAAATATTAAGTTAAATAAATAAATATCAAAACCGTTAAGCAATGGGTAGGAGTTTCTTGGACTAGGAAAACGGGGTAAAGGCATTTGGGATGCTACTTGCTTGGATGAAAGAAAGAAGCAGATTGGGAGGCCAGGCGCTCATGAGAGACGAATTTTTTTTTTTTAATCTATGCTCATACCCAATGTCAAACCTGCAACCACCGGACAGGCAGTTGAGGATGGCAGTGACCATTAATAAATAAATAATATACGGACAAATCACACAGATTGAGCTAGCCCCAAAGTAAGTTCTAGACTTGTGTTATGGGATACTAACTCAACGATACTATATTTTATAACAAATACATAAATAGATAAACATCCAAGACCCAGGTCAATGTGAAAATGATCATTTTCCATCTTGACCTGACCGGGGATCAAACCCGGGACCATCTGTGTCGCAGGCCGGTGTTGACCGCTGCGCCACGGAGCTCGTTGATTACGACGATTATACGACGAACAATCTTTTTTTGAGCTTTGGTTTTTATATATGTTACGGTAAATAAAATTTTCGTACATTATTAATAATAACCTAGTTTTGTGAAATGTGAATAATTAATTGAAATTAATTACTTTTTGTAGTTATTATTAATAATTAACTACAAACATTGGTAAAAGTAATAAAATTAAATAAGACCCCAAGTTTTGTTGTCCAGCAGGGATTTTTTTATAATATCACACACAGTCTTATAATTGTACTTGTCTCAGATCACACAAATAAACACTTGTTTGTATTCAGTTAATATTAAAACTTGTTTTAAAACAAGGACCCACTTGACTTGTTTAAAAAAATTGAGATATTATATCATTCGCTTTTTTATTCAACAACTTGTATTTTTAAATAATTAAACCGACTGCAATTTTTTTTAATAGCTGAAACATACTT
Source organism: Rhodophaea formosa (assembly GCA_963082605.1). Taxonomy (NCBI): domain Eukaryota; kingdom Metazoa; phylum Arthropoda; class Insecta; order Lepidoptera; family Pyralidae; genus Rhodophaea; species Rhodophaea formosa. Next base: position 19,030,969 of record OY720207.1, read on the forward strand.
ACATCTCTATTTTATAAAATTACTGAACCGATTCTGAAGAAACTTGCACTGTTCCCTAAAAAAGAAAAACCGTCATCCAGCGTTTTGCGTAGTATCGATCCGCCACTCGTTATTAAGCTTACGCGTGGTGACATGACTTCCAGGTAGAACCTTACCTGCCCTATGGATTTCATCAATCAATGGGTCATCAGCCAAAGGGTTGCGGCAGTACCCGAGGGTCACAATGGTTCCAAACGGTACCATTTACCCCAGGGTCCTATCGGTCCCTAAGGGTCCCATTAGCTTTTAAGGGTTCCATGGGTCCCATTGGGAACCATAGAATCACATTGGAACCCACTGGGTTCCATGTATCTCATTGGGTTCCATGGGTCTGATTGGATCCCATTAGGTCCCATCGGTACCATTGGGTTCTATTTTGGCACCATCCACAGAGCCAAGAACGAGTGAATACGAAATGATTGCTGACGTCACAAAGAGTGGCGGATCGATTCTACCGGTTTAAAAATTGAGCTCCAGGTCTTTTTAAGTCTCCACTGCTGGAGTACTACTCTCTGTACTACCAGAGCCATATTAGCCAGAGTGCTTGCGTTTGTTTTTAAAAAATTATTGCATTTATCGGTATAAGGTTACATTATTAATAATCACCGACAAATGTGATTAATTTCTCACTTTTACCTCGACTTTCGGTAATTATTAATAATGATAGACAATTATTAATAATTTTCAGTTAATCACTCTTACCGTAACATATACATACATACTATCACGTCTTTTTCCCTTACGGAGTAGACAGAGCTTAGTTCTATACGACCTAAAGCCACGTTGACCATGGTGGTGGACATGGAGATGGGAAAATGAAAACAAAACAATTTTGTATGTTTATATTTTATACGTTTAAAGAAAGCGTCATTATAATCATTTAATCATCGTTGTCATAAAGATACGTGAGAAGTGGCTAATTGGTGCAACCCAACACGACACTCTGGATTGCCTCTGATTAACCGGATGAATCCGTTTTCTCCAAATCTCTCGCCCCAGGAATTCTTCAGTATCCAATATGGCAGGTAGGTTTCATCATCTGGAATCGAATAAATAAATATACCTTTAAGGACAACCCACACAAATTAAGCTAGCCCCACAGTAAGTTGTGAACTTGTGTCGCAGGATACAAACTTAACGATACTATATTTTATAATATAAACTTATATAGATAATCATCCAGACCCAGGTCAATATGAAAAAGATCTTTTTTTATAATGACCTGACCGGGGATCGAACCCGGGACCCCCGCGTCGCATATATATGGGATAAGGATGTATTTGAATTTCATTAAGCAAAAAAATTCAGCAAATTTATCCAGCTGGGTGATTCCCTGCAGAGTAGAAGAGAACCACTCCAAGTCTTCCCGTAGATGTCGTAGATGGCAACTTAGGAAACACAAGCTAAATAAAGTTTACAAACATCAAAGAGACCTTTCCAACCTTTCTTGCCATAATAGTATCTTCTGCGTAGTTTGTGGTGGCGAGTGAAGGCCAAATCCTCTGACTACTCTGGCTAACATATGGCTCTGGTGTTACAGAGAGGATCCTGCACGCAGTGGAGACTAAAAAGACCCGATGATGATGACTTCATTGATATTTGCAAGAACTAATAACATTTTTAAATTGTTTGTGATAAAAACTATTTTAAGTTGTAGATAGAGTACCTATTCCGTATCCAACTAATAGAAGCGCATGATCAACACGTCCTTCGCAATAAGGAAATACTCCTTGCTTGTAGTTCTTCATTGGTAGTCCTGAGAGCGCTGAAACAATTAAAATAATTGTTACTTTTTTTAAAGACTGCTCACCTCGCGTACATCACAATCCCAATCCCAACTATCCCAACTTCCCAACTAAACTAACTTTGTTTGTTTATTTGTTTGTTTGTTTGTTTGTTACGCTTTCACGCCGTATTTACTGAACCGATCATCCTGAAATTTTGCATATACATAGGTAAGAGGACTGAGAAGGACATAGGCTATCTATACCACGCGGGCGGAGCCGCAGGTAAAAGCTAGTATTATATAACTTAGACTTTCCCAGAAAAATTCTTTACGTGGTGATACGGATTTCACTACTTTCGTGAATACTGTATCAAAATTTAAAAAAGTAATGACTGGTTTACAAATACAAGCTTCGAGAGACTTTGCGAACAGTCCATTATACAAGAAATTCTCTTCCAAGTACGTTAAAGTTGTGGAACGAACATGCTATGGTTTTCCTGAGAAACTCCAAATGGGGTTCTTTTAAAAGGGCGTGAAAATATTTCCTCAGGTTTGCCGAGGTGCGATTGGCAGGCACCCCTGTTGTTGCAGGTGTCCATTGGCCAACGTCCAACCACGTCCAATCAGCAGGCCGATTTGCTAACTTGGTGTACAACGATTTGATCGTCACTTAAGCATCCATTACGGTTTTCATATCTTAAATAAAAATAGTCATTCATACCGAAGCCGTAATGAATATTGAAGTTACCATGAAAATGATGTACACCGTAGTTGTCAAAAGTTAGCAAATTGGCCTGCAGGTGGGCCAAAGGTCTCTTTGACTACTTAGTTACAAAAAACTAAAAATGCATGCTTATTGTCGATGTGTGCGTTAGTTTGTTTCGTGACACTTGTGCATATATCCTTAGAGGTATTAGTGTCAATGTTGCGTTTCTCGTGGGCATATATATAAATAATCATATTTATATGTATATTCAAAATAATCCTAATGGAAATTAAAATCTCAAAAAGTCTTTGTCTTGCTAGGTTACGACGGTTTTAGTTATGATGCATCCAAGATGCCTTTGAACATTCGGGATAGATTTTGGAAGGGACGTTAAAGCATTTTTTAATAAGGTGGTCCAAATCTGGAAAGTAAGCTACAAAGCGCATCAAATACCTACCAACAGTAAGTGGTCCATATCTAGCTAACAGTTCCATTATATCCTCCTCGCTGGTGCCAGTGAAATCTACGCAGCCAGTGACCTTAACTTTCACTTTGTCAGGGTCATATACACAGTTACCCTGCCTTGCTTTATACGGATAATCTTTTTCTTCCATCAGACCAAATTCGTACAAATTTCTGAAATTATTTTTAAGCTTTTAAGGGCCCACACTTAATTTAAGAGAACTACTGATTACCGCCAAAAGTAAGCGGTAATCAGTAGTTAGAGAACTACTGATTACCGCCTAATTTTTGGCGGTAATCAGTAGTTCTCATGACTGATTCTCATAAAATTACAACATGATTCCAAAAATACTTCAGGTTATTTACTAAGGTTTATATGATTTACATTCTTGAATTTCATTCTATTTGTAAATGATTAGGAATTGTAAATTATTAGAGGAATAAAAATATTGGCGTCGCTAGTGTGCTTAGTGTGGGCCCTTAATAAGGACACAATCACTTATTTGAGTTTATATATTTGTTATATGTTTGTTACCTCTTCACGCTTTATATACTGTACCAATCTTCTAGAAAATTGGCAAACATTTAGGTTAAAGTACTTTTAAACACAAATACCTTTTATCTCGGAAAAAAGATACTGTTCCCGAGGGATTTTGGGATAAACGACTCGTTATACGGTAAAGTTATATGCGGGCGAAGCCGCAGTTATAAGCTAGTTATTAACTGCCACCGTGGTCCAGTGGATAAGGCGTTTGCCTTGTTGACCCGGGGGTCGTGGGTTCGATTCCCACGGGAAGCATACTTTGTTAAGTTGTTTCCAGTTTGGTTAGGACATTGCAGGCATAATTCACCTGATTGTCTGATAAGAAAGATGAATCCGTGCTTCGGAAGGCACGTTAAGCCGGTGGTCCCGGCTACCATCTGGTTGTCGTTAAAGGAACCACGTCAGAGGCCGAGAGGCAGTTCCGAAGAACTCTTGACACCAGGGTGTGCATGGTCGACTGACCGTGTCACCTACACGAAATGATGATGATTAATATAAGGAAATTTTATTTTAGGTCAATTTAAATTTAATTTCCATAATGTGTGATTTTCTATTAGTTCATTATGTACCTAGGTATTTAATATTTAAGAACACTTCTGCGGCCCCACAATGTTTTTCTGCTCTCCTACAACTTGCCTGCTGGCATGTACAGCGCCACTGAATATCGTGCGATACTTACTTGAAAGCCCGAATCATTGAACCTCCTTTACAACCCGTATTCGTTTCGTCACAACCTACCTCTTGCTGTTCCGATAGGTCCAGCAGTTCGTTATCCCACCAAAAACATAAATGTAAAAAACCGGCCAAGTGCGTGTCGGGCCACGCGCAGTATAGGGTTCCGTAGTTGCGAATGACAACTTTGAGTTCATACTGTTTACACTCGCACCTCACAGTTTAACGACCAAAAACATCTAACATAAAGATTGTATGAAATTTTACATTTTCCAGTACATTTTATAAGTTGGTTGCCTATAACTTTTTAGTTTGCACTTAGTATCCAGCTCTGATAGTTTTCCTTTCAATTTCAGTATATATACTACTGCTGTAATTTTTTTCACGTATCTGTATATAACCGTTTAGCAGATAGAGGGGGGGGACACGTACCTCTAACAAAAATTTGCACTTTAAAACCAAATATTTCGGAAACGGATCCCTACATCTAAAAATGATGTTCTCAACCTCACAATATTTTTCAAAGACCTATTTAACGATATCCCACACGATGGGTAAGTAGAGAAAAAAAAATACTCCCCTACTTTACTTGTATGGGAGGTAACCAAAAACAAAATTTTTTTCAAGTTTTTTTTCTACGACTTTTTTGCTATGATTAATATACATACTCATACCAAATTACAGCTTTCTAGTATTTATAGTATCTGAGTAAAACCGCGGACGGACAGACAGACAGACAAACAGACAGACAGACAGACAGACAGACATGGCGAAACTATAAGGGTTCCTAGTTTACTACGGAACCCTAAAAAGGAGAGCCAAGTTCAATATAAAAATTATGCTTGGCTGTGGGCTTCGCCGCAAAAAGAATGGAGATCTAAATGAGTGCCAAGTTCTATGCAGAATCCAAATATGTATTATAGGAACAAAATAACATTATGTACAAATATTAAACTCTATTTCTTTGCTGTATTGGATACCTATATAACAATTGTTGTTATTTAAAAAAAATGTGAGATTTTAAAGTAGGTTATAGATTTGACTTGGCCAGTTTTCATTACATCAGTCATTTTATATATTTTAATTCTGATAAAAACTGGCCAAGTCAATTCTAACCTACTTTTAGATCTCATTTTTTTTTAATAACAGCAATTGTTATAGGTATCCAATAAAGCAAAGAAATAGAGTTTAATACTTGTACATAATGTTATTTGGCGCTAAACAATAACCTAAACATCGCAACAGCTATAATAGCTACTTTCTAGATGTATGGATTAGGAAACATTAATTTTAAGCAAACAAATACAGTTATGATTCTCTATGCACCTAGGTATTTAATAATTAAGAACACTTCTGCGGCCCCACAATGTTTTTCTACTCTCCTACAACTTGCCTGCTGGCATGTACAGCGCTTCTGAATATCGTGCGATACTTACTTGAAAGCCCGAATCATTGAACCTGCTTTACAACCCCTATTTGTTTTGTCACAATCCACCTCTTGCTGTTCCGATAGGTCCAGCAGTTCGTTATAATTCATGGCGTATTGACTTTCAATGTTTGCTAAAAATCGTATTTTATGCTTATTATATTGTAAATTTTGACGTAAGTGTAAACGTTAAAAAACTACACGGTATTCAATAAAAATTTATAAGGTATAAATTCACCAATCAGTTCGTAAGATTTGTGGTAAGTCCAAAATTTTTTTTTGGTAAATATAACACTAAGGATAAGATTCCAATTCAGATTGTTCAGAAACACCTCGTAGGTATATTTATTTATTTTGTGGTGACCTCTACCATTCGCCACAAACACTAATGCAAATACAGAACTGTCAAGATGGTGACATTAGAAATAACTACAAGATGGTGCTGAACGATTCTGAAACGCGCAAGCAGAGTTTCTTCAATCCGACTCATAACTAGATCCTTCAACAAAATTCAGTCGTGTACGGTTCCTTGGGCGCACACCTTGTGTAGCAGAAAGATCTTCCATTTACGGCGGTTGAACACACCACCTTGCTCCTGCTACAATTTTATACATACTACATACAACTCTGGTCTGCTTTAAAATAACCTCGTATATATAAGTATAGTACATATACCAAACTTTATCGCGGCTCGGATATTTGCTGCAAGTTGCGCAGAACGCGCACCGCCTCGCCGCGCACGCCCCTCTGAACCTTAAATTGTGAACTGCGCATCGACTCACGCGAAGTTCCGAGCCGTCAAGTTTGATTCGGACTATACTACTTTTAAAATCTATGTCGTAAGATCACTGTTACTCGTAGATGAAAGAGACTCACCCACCGTGCTGAAGGCCCAACACGATCCACAAAACTTTTGAGACTTGGCAGGAGTGACTACACCCTTCTCCCTCCAATCAAGACTCTCCGGTGCGTATCCCAGGAAACGTCCGTTATATCGTGCACAAGAGATAGTCAAGTTTTCAGCATAACAACCAAGGTGGCTCCTTCTGAATTCTTCCTTCGACATGTCACTGAACAGGTTGATACCTAGAAAATATTAAATGCTAAGTATATTTAGGGTTCCGTAGTAAACAAGGAACCCTTACAGTTTCGCCATGTCTGTCTGTCTGTCCGTCCGCGGTTTTACGCAGAGACTATAAGTACTAGAAACCTGTAATTTGGTATGGGTATGTATTTTAATCATGCCAAAAAAGTGGTAGAAAAAAAATCTAGATAAATATTTTTTTTTTAGGGTTGGCCTCATACAAGTATAGTGGGGGAGTAATTTTTTTTTCTCTATTTACCCATCGCGTGGGGTATCGTTAGATAGGTCTTTAAAAAATATTGTGAGGTTGAGAACACAATTTTTCGATTTAGGGATCTGTTTCCGAAATATTTGGTTTTGAAGTGCGAATTTTTGTTAGAGGTAAGTGTCTCCCCCCCTCTATCTGCTAAACGGTTATATACAGATACGTGAAAAAAATTACAGAAGTAGTATATATACTGAAGTTGAAAGAAAAACTATCAGAGCTTAGTACTAAGTACAAACTAAAAAGTTATAGGCAACCAACTTATAAAATGTACTCGAAAATGTAAAATTTCATACATTTTCATTGTTACATGTTTTTGGTCGTTAAACTGTGATGTGCGAGTGTGAACAGTGTGAACTCAAAGTTGTCATTTGCAACTACGGAACCCTACACTGCGCGTGGCCCAACACGCACTTGGCCGGTTTTTTCTCTGTGGTTCTAGTATACATATTATCACGCCTCTTTCCCAAAGGGGTAGGTAGAAACTATGAATCTCCACTTGCTACGATCCGCTTCAACCACATTAATTCCTTTTTTTTAGTTCCGGGTATTCCGCACTTCTCCATACAAGTATTAGTTGGTTCTCGTTTATTTGATAAAACAAATACATACATATTAAAAGTATGAATTATTTGCACCAATTGATAAAAATTCGCACGGTCAAGCATTGTGGCTACCAAAAAACATACCCTATTCTTACAGATATATGTCCACGGTTCCCTAGATTCCTAAAGACCAGGCGTTAGACAGGCGGGTGACCGTAATAAAATTTTACCAAGTCACAATTCAGTATGATTGATGTCACAATAGTGGATACCAGGGTCCATTACTCGAGGATGCAAACGGTAAAACCACAGAGCAAGGAATCCTTGCTCTTTGGGTAAATGATGACGACGAATGGGATGATTTTATTACGTACGGGCGCAAACCACATTCTATTCTATTTCTAGCCTATACTATCCCACTGCAGGCCAAAGGCCTTCCTTTCTTCATTCCAACTATTTCGGTCTTAAGCTAGTGGAATCCAGTCATTCCGGTAGGATTGTTTCTTTCGGCATTTCTTCTCTGCAGTGGTCGGTTCCGAAATGCTATTAGTCTGTAGCTTTTGAACAATAATTAGTCAATGCATAATACTTAATAAGATAATTTTAAATGTGATTCGACGTGAAAAAGTGCCTGCAAGGGCCTATTTTCTGAATAAACGTTTTGAATCTTTTTTGAATCTTTGAATTGAAACTTGTCCTTCCATCTCTTTTAAGGCTTTCCGCGTCTATGATCTGTGTTTAAGAAAACAATAAACCAACCAGATATTTTCAAAAATTCTACAGGCATAACCACAGTGCACGGAATGTCGCTCGCACCCTACTAGAGTTAAAAGTAATAATAACGTGCCAGACCACGCCCAGTTAGTTGGCGAAAGTCGCATACTCTACTCTAGTCTCATATCTATCTACGTGCTCAAAAAAAATATAAAAATGCCCCAATGTACTGCGTTATGGTATCATAATTAAAAAAAAATACATTTAGCTAATAGTGGCATGCAAATTAAAAGTTAAATTAAATTAAAGAATTAAATTTTAAACATGTGTAAATTAAATTAATTGGTCAATGTTAACAAAGGAGCATGTCATATAATGTAACAGGCAGAATTAGATAATGTCCATTTTACAATTTAAATATTCTTGAATTGAATAAAAACACTTTTCGGCTAGCCTCTTCAATAATCTTATTTTTTTTTTAAATTATGATACCATAACGCAGTACATTGGGGCATTTTTTATATTTTTTTTGAGCACGTAGATAGGTATGAGACTAGAGTAGAGTATGCGACTTTCGCCAACTAACTGGGCGTGGTCTGGCACGTTATTATTACTTTTAACTCTAGTAGGGTGCGAGCGACATTCCGTGCACTGTGGTTATGCCTGTAGAATTTTTGAAAATATCTGGTTGGTTTATTGTTTTCTTAAACACAGATCATAGACGCGGAAAGCCTAAACAGAGATGGAAGGACGAGATTCAATTCAAAGATTCAAAAAAGATTCAAAACGTTTATTCAGAAAATAGGCCCTTGCAGGCACTTTTTACGTCAAATCACATTTAAAATTATCTTATTAAGTATTATGCATTTACTAATTATTGTTCAAAAGCTACAGACTACTAGCATTTCGAAACCGACCACTGCAGAGAAGAAATGCCGAAAGAAACAATCCTACCGGAATGACTGGATTCCACTAGCCTAAGACCGAAATAGTTGGAATAATGAAAGTAAGGCCTTTGCCCTGCAGTGGGAAAGTATAGGCTAGAAATAGAATAGAATGTGGTTGCGCCCGTACGTAATAAAATCATCCCATTCAACGCCCAGTCTTGCTCTTCATTATAGCGTCATCATTTACCCATAGAGCAAGGAATTTCTTGCTCTGTGGTTTTACCGTTTGCATCCTCGAGTAATGGAGCCTGGTATCCACTATTGTGACATCAATCATACTGAATTGTGACTTGGCAAAATTTTATTACCCGCTTGTTTAACGCCTATTCTTTTTGATTTTTGTACTTTATACAATCATCCTATTCGGGGTCCAGTGTAAATCACATATTTTTAAAATTTCCACGGTCGTAACTTACCCATAACTTCAGAATCAGTTCTTAAATTACCCTTCTTGATTTCTCGTAAGTTATCAGTAAAGATTTTGAACCTCATTTGTTTTTCCTCTTCATTTATGTAATTTCTATCATAGTCGATTATAAATTCCTCAAATAATGTCCTTGCTTCTTCGAATGAGACGTCTGCGTCTACTAAGACCCATACTGCGCTTAGAATTAGTGTTAAATACAGATAAAAAATCATTGTTTAATTTGACAAGTGGTGCTAACACAATTCCTTTACTATTTATAGTAAAATTGTAAGTAATAAATAACCGAAAATATAAACATACCTATGTACATATGCGTTATCTTACAAGGAATCCGAACTTATATTGAAAATACAAATGTCAGTCTGTTTACTGTGTTTAAAACATTGAAAGTAAAAGCTATAGAAGTCTCATAAGACCTATATGTAGGCTTCTAGCTTTTTTTTTTTGATGTAATCACCTGATTGTACTGATTTATGTCTTTCGTGTGTGTCTAACTGACTGGTGTCAGATTTTTCCAGCTTCGGGAATGAAACTGTTTCCCAACTAAACAATTGGTATTTCAAGGCAAGAGTAGAATAGGCATTATTTGAGTTTGCATGTACAACCATGTGGTCTCAACGCCTTAATCGTACGATTTGTTCACAGAGACTCGCATAGATGGCGCCACTCGAAACTACACAACATTGTATCTACTGTATTATGAGAATATAAAAAAATGTTTCACAAAATATATCTTATTAAAAATCAAAACCATATTTTAGGCATAATATTTTAAAATGACACCGTATATTTAGTAAGGTAAAGACTAACGCAGATTACCGCCATCTAGTATCGACTACCAAGCAACTCTCTTGCGCCATACATTCGCCAGCTTTTCGCAACCTTAATTTGATCCAATATTTTTGTATGAGGTGGGCAGTCTATTACGTTAGTATTATATTGTCTTTGGTACAACCCTAGACCTCATCGTTGCTTACTACATAAGAGGATCAAACGCACTATTTAAAAGAAATTGATTACTATACAATCTTCCATGCTGGTCTGGGAAAAAGAAAAACGTAGAATGTACCAGCTGTTTCTCTTCCCGTGCAGGTAGAAATCGGCTGAGGGAATTGGTGCAAATCTAAGGTCATGTAGTAAATAGGCGGTGCGGCTAGCAACCTATCACTTTTTTCATTCCGCATTCCATCTTTAAGCCCATCAACATGCTAAACGTGGCCTTTCGGTCTTATGGAATGAAGTTTTGTCCATCTCATAAGGGATCAGGACGTTGTTGAAAACCCAACATTAAAATGTAGTTAATTAAGATTTTTATAGAGCAACACTTGTATTTTCCCTCTTGATCGTTGTGTGCCAAGTAAACGACACGTTGATTTCATATCTCGCAGATTTTTGATATACAACAGTCCACTTTACACCATTTACATTATCGTTAGACGTGATACTATGTATGTAGATTACTGCATCATACAAATATGGCATGCACAGCCGCGGGCAAAAGCAAGTACAGTTGTGATCTGTAATTTCTGACATATTTGTGATTTTTAATGATTTTGCGAAAATAACATAAAACTTTTAAATGATTTAAAAGGAATGTGCACGTGGCACATCATATTATATAAAACGTGTTGTGATAACTTGCGATAAATATATACATACTAACACGTGTTTTTCCCTTGCGGGATAGACGGAGCCCAAGGGCATAAAACCCAAATGACACGATCAGCGAGTTAGTAGGTGTTAATGTGGAAAACGGGATCAAAATAGTGATGGGTTGTTAGCCGCATCGCCGATAACGTGATTCTTCATATTTGCGCCTAATCCCTTGACGGCTGTTTACGGTCTGCGCGGGAAGAAATGCAGATGGTAGATTCTATGTTTTTCCTTTTCTCGCAAACCAGCATGGAAGATATATTCTTGCGATAAATTTTAGGCAAAAATATATTTTATGATCCTCAGCAAAGTAGCAGGAGTTACTTTTAGCGTCAGCAAAAACCCCCATTTTAGGGTTTTGGAACTAAACGCACCGGAAACAAGCCTCACTCGCTTTGCCGCGTGGTTCCCGGCAAAGTAGAATAGAACCTCCAAGTCTTCCCGTGGATGTCATAGAAGGTGACTGAGGAAATACAAGCTAAACAAAGCTTATAAACATCAAAGAGACCTCGACAACCAGTCTAGCCAGCGTGGAGAGTGTAGGCTAAATCCTCTGACTATTCTGGTTAATATATGGCACTGTTAGTACAGAGAGAGTCGTGCTCCTGCAGTGGAGACTTAAAAAGACCTGATGAAGACGAAGAAGAATGGTCAGGAACGAAGACATGCGTTGTGTTTGACTGCGAGCAGCGGTAGGAAGCATCGATAACACCTCTAAAACGCGTGATTTTGATACTGCAATGGAACACTCACTTAAATGTGATGCAACATCGCTACAGTCGCAAAAACGCAGATCGCCGATATGCTAAAAATAGCATGTGTGTAAAAGCCCTTAAATTTTAAATTGATAATTATCAGCAACAAAGAGGCGCGTTGTATTTGACTACGAGCAATGTTAGAAGATATTCCTTAAAAGAACAGCAGACTGTAAAAATCTGCTTTAAACAGAAACCAATTGTTTAACATGTATTATGAAATTCGTGGGTGAAGTCACGGGTTATTTGTAACAGCTAGTTACAAATAACCCGTGACTTCACCCACGTGATATACAGCCTTTGTCCTTTTTAGTATCCTTATCTATGTGTATGCAAAATTTCATTATGATCGGTTCAGTAGATACTACGGCGTGTAACAAACAAACAAACTCACTTTCGCATTCCAAGCTTAGCCCTAAGTAGATTAGGATTTTTTTCTTTTATTTGACATGTATTTATTAGGTAAGTATATTTTGTAGATGACTTTGATGTTAGTTGAGATGGAGTATATTTTGTAGAGTTTAATGTCGGAACAAGCATTGCGGGAGTTATATAAAGACTATTTATGTAAGGTTAACTAAAATTGTGAGTTGACGTCGCTTGGAGAAAATGCGCTGTGTAGTTTGTTGCCGCTTCTTCTGCACTCCACTTTGGAAGCGGCCTAAACTTAGCCATTACAAAAGTAAATTTTTGACGTCAATTTTTTTTGTTATGAATTGTGAACATAAGTATGACAATCAATAAGTGTTCAAAGAAATCTATATTAATATTAAATAAACGTTTGAGATCTTGAAATCATGACAATGAGCTTGACACTGACGCGGCGCCACTGTCGCTATAGACGCTCGCCAAAGTCTACCTTTAGACTTTAGTTCTTGATACGACATGAAATCAGCCTTCTTTGAGTTGGCCAACAATTTATTTTTCTTGATCCCCTAGACCGTTCTTTCCTTTAACCTTACCCTCTAGTATGTTTTTGAAGAAGGCATCGTCCTCATTCACCCTTATTGGGTCATATCAGGAGTTTTATTTTATACAACATGTTTATAATAAGGAAAACATGTTTATAAAAACAATAAGTCTACCTTTAAAGCAGAGGATAGAGAAGTTTGGCGCATATTCCTTCGCTACAACACAACAAGACAAGACTTCAACACAATAAGAACTACAAACCTTTAAAATTAGAAAAGAAAATGACCCAATACGGATATTACCTATCTCGTTAGTCAGAATGGGTCTCAGCATAGACAATATTTGTAAGAACAAAGTTTCTCGTATACGGACGGCCTGAATATAAAGTGGAATTGGTATGACTATAATAAAGTCTGCCTCGGTACCGCGCCTCATACAATGTGGAAATTTTTACCTATCCCGACATAACACGTTGCATTTTTAAGACGTTGTGAAAGTACAATTTGTTTCGAAGTTACTTGAAGGTATTTTATGTTTATAAGTCTCACTTCCATTAATATTTAAGAACGTTTTTATAATTTTTATTACGCATACATGACTTCAAGAGTCTATACGTTGCCATTATTAATATTGAGCAAAAAATGGCAAAATAAGATGTATACCCCTTTAAATATTAATTTTATTTTGCTTTTAGTATTTGTTGTTGTAGCGGCATCAGAAATACATCATTTGTGAAAATTTCAACTGTCTTACTGTCACGGTTCATGTGATGGACAGACGAACATTGAAGCCTCGTGAATTGGGTCGCGCTTTTATCCTATGAGTTTTTTTCTAGCTATTTATGAGTCACTACTGGGCAAAAGCCTCGCCTTCCGTTTTCCCCCTTGTCCTATCAAGCGCTTGATATATGATTAGAAGTTATGTGATACTAGCTGTTACCCGCGGCTTCGCCCGCCTGATTTATAGCCAATGTCCTTCTGAGTACCCTAACCTATGTGTATGCAAAATTTCATCATGATCAGTTTAATAGATACGGCGTAAAAGCGTAATAAACAAACAAACTCACTTTCGCATTTATAATATTAGTTATAAGTAGGATAAATAAACTGACATACGAACACGTTTATTAAAAAAAAATTAATATGCAAAAGTATAGTAGTCAGGACTTTACTGATACAATAAGGATATAGTAAACAAAAAATCTTATCAGCCATGAAACACAAATTTATACAGTAAAAAACATCTACTTTTTGCTACAAAAATAACAAAATACTGAGCAAAATAGCTGTTATAAAAACCTAAATCAAGTTTGGCCACTAAAAGCAAAGACTAAAATTAATATTCTATCGTGCCTACTTATTTCTTGAAAAATATTCTTTCTTAAATTATTTGCTTTGAATAAAGTACATTGAGGGTTCCTTATTATTCTCATTTCTTTTGTGTACACGTTTTATTTCGAAGCCTTGGTACTATTTTTACTACTATAATATAAAAATATTTTTAGTATAACAACTTATGATATGATAACGTTCCGGATGTTTTTATTTAAATGTGTAACAATCGCGAAAACATGAGGAAACATTATTACTTACACATTTATTATTACGACAAGTTTGTTCACGAATTTAACCAAGTACAGAGGGCACTGATATCGCTTATGACCGCACTTTGGTTACTCATAATCTTGTTCAAACCAACATTATTATTCTCATTACGTCAAACGTTATAATAAGATGGAGAACCCTAATAAGTCCATTATTTGTCATCTCTCGCCGAGAGTACGATTTCAAGCCTCAGGACTTTGCGAGAGATGACGCCCAGAGCTCTTCAACAATAATTCTCATCATAAATTTATTCTAAAGAGAATTTTACTCAGACCTTAAGTGTAAGAGTGATCTTATCATTTCATTATGTCGAAGCTGCTATTTGTGAGATATTTAGGGTGCTCAGAAGTGCAGAATAAAATAGTCTCCGGTTATTTTTCGATAAATGAATATAATATAAGTTCGTTTCTAATCATCTTTCATTCAATTTAAAAGATAACTCAATAATCCATTATTTGTAATAACTCGCCAAAAGTGAATTCAGAAACTCAGGACTTCACAAAAGGCAACTTCTGGGGCTCAATAATGACGCCGATATCATAAATTTATAAATACTATATTTAAAGTTTAAACACAAATAGAATAAAACATATAATAAAGACAGTTATAATTTAATTTGAGACCACTTTCATGATATTTCAATAAAACGCGTTGATAAGATGTTTTTTTTTAACCCAACATTATTTTTCTCATTACGTCAAACATTATAATAAGATGACAAATAATGGACTTATTAGGGTTCTCCACCCTAATAAGTCCATTATTTGTCATCTCTCGCTGAGAGTACGATTTCAAGCCTCAGGACTTTGCGAGAGGCGACGCCTAGAGCTCTTCAACAATATTCTCATCATAAATTCATTCATAAGAGAATTTTACTTAGACCTTAAGTTTAAGAGTGATCTTATTATTTTATATTTAAGTTATAAACTCAGAATAATAAATATCCAGAAACCACATTGGCGCATAAAACTGAGGAAGAAAAAGATACGCTCAAATGACCGAGATACGCTCATGGATTGTCAATTGACATTTGTCATTGCGGCCGGCTAACGTGTCGGCGCTCTTCAATTTTAATTTAATTATGCTGTTGTGTGCGGTTCCCACATGCAGAAATGCAGAACAGACGTAACAACAAAAATGACGGGATCACATTTCATGTATAATTAGAACATTCACGACCTATATATATCATTTACAATTCAATTTTGCAAATAATATTTTGCCAAAGACAATGTCCAGTCCATATGACGTTCATTGTAAAGTGTTGCTGTTCTATAAAATATTTTTACCCAGTATGTGAGAAAAGCTTTATTTTATGATAAAATTTATGGAAGTAGTATACTATAATATACCTAACTGATTATTACGTTTTAAGGCATCATGCATTTAGTCAATTTAGCTATTTAATAAAGAAAACTTTAAGTAGGTAAGTATTGTAAGTTAAGGTTTTGTTACCGGCCAAACCCGATTTCAAGACAAACTGTCCTGGGCGTGTTAGGATAAACTAGGTTTGTCCTGAAATCTTTAGGATAAACTGAATTTGAATATTATTTAAATCTTTTTAGTAGCTTTAAGGGGGCGTCGAGCACCATAGAAACGTCATTTTTGGAATACATATTGAAGGACAAGACTTTTCATAAAAAATAGACTTGGGTGGAGTTTTATAGGTTTTTGTGGTGTAGAATTCAAAAATAACGTCAGTTTTGGAATCCAAGATGGCGGAGGCGACTTCTCATGAAAAATTGACATGGGTATCGTTTTACAGGTTTATCGGGGAGTAGATTTCGAAAATGACGTTAGTTTTGGAATCCAAGATGGCGAAGATGATTTTTTATGAAAAATTGACATGGGTGTAATTTTACAGGTTTTTCGGGGTGTAGATTTCGAAAATGACGTTATTTTTGGAATTTAAGATGGCTGAGGCGACATTTCGTGAAAATCAACATGGGTGTCGTTGTGTTGGTTTTTCTTGGTGTAGATTTCGAAAATGACGTCAATTTTAGCATCTAAGATGGCGAACGCTACCTTTCATACAAAATTAATATGTGTATCGTTATACGGGATTTTCGGGTAGAAGGTTTTGAAAATGAAGTCAGTTTAAGAATCCAAGATGACGAAAGTAACTTTTCGCGGCAGTTTGAAACTCCCAAAACAGAGGTTATTTTCGAAATCTACACCGAACAAAAAACAATACAACGACATCCATGTTGCTTTTCTCGAAATGTCGTGTCCGCCATCTTGGATTCCATAAATAACGCCATTTTTGAAATCTACATCCCGAAGAACCTATAAAATGACACCAATGTCGATTTTTGACGAAATGTCGCATCCGCCGACTTCTATTCCAACACCCGAAAAAACCTATAAAACGACACTCATGTCGATTTTTCATGTGAAGTCGCCTCTTTGAATTCTACACCTCGAAAACCCTACACAACTACACATATGTCGATTTCGCATAAAAAATTAAGTCCGCCATCTTGATTTCAAAAATGAGGTCTTTTAGTCATCTTTACCAACTACTGGCAACTAAACAATTTGAAAAAATATTCAGAAATTTGTCAATCTTAGGCCAAACTAGTTTGCCCTAAAGATTTATGACAAAATAGTTTGTCTTAAAATCGGGTTTGGACAGTAACATTATATAAGGGAGGCACTAATCAGATATTATTTGGCGCAATAACACAAACAATTCGGCATATAAAAACAAACAAATTAACTCAGGTGTTGTTATTGTGGTTCCCAGGAAATGTTGTCAGGTAGACAGAGCCGAAAGTCATAAGACTTGGCCACTTTTAGCATCATAGTGGGCTTAAAGGTGGAAAGCGGAATCAAAATAGTGATGGGTTGCTAGCCGCATCGCCTATTGATATGATTCCTTAGATTTTTGCCCAATCCCTTGACCGGCTTTTACGATCTGCGCGGGAAGAAAAGCAACTGGTATATTCTGTTTTTTCCTTTCTCCCAAACCAGCATGGAAGAATTTTTTTTTATAAATAACAAAATATTATTTTATAGGATTTAGACGTTTAATATTATATTCTTGGTTCAAAAATATCACATTAACTTAATTCAAACAATTACACAAATATTTATATTTTTCCCCAAGTGTATGTTAAAAACTTATAATCTAGCAACACTAAGCGGGTGTGAAACGCGCGGGCGTGGGGGATTATGCCGCGTCTTTGGACACAGTTCGATGCTTAAAAAAATGACAGAAGGCTCATTCTGGATATTTATTATTCTGAGGTTATAAAACTTCTTTTGATGCATTGCATTTTTGAGAAAGAAACCTTTAATCTCGCGACACAGTTACCAAAAAACTGACAAATATGTTTATAATAAATATGATGATCATCATCATCATCTCAACCCTTAGAATATGATATAATATATATCAGTATAATATGATTTATACAAGTATTTCCTGCACATATCCACGCTGGTCTGGGAGAAAAGAAAACTTCTCTTCCCGCGCAGATCGTAAAAGCCGATCGAGTCAGGAATCATGTCAATAGGCGATGCGGCTAGCAACCCATCACTTTTTTAGATCCGTTCTCATCTAAAAGCCCACCAACATGCTAATCAAGACCTGGGCTCTGTCTACCCCGCAAGGGAAAGAGACATGATAGGTTGATAGACGTGATGAATATAGTATTTCATGACGATTTAAAAAGTACACAAATAATTGTTCAAGTTTTCACTTCTGTCGCACTCAGTCGAGTGTCACTGTACTTTTTTTCTTCGGTTGCACAGAGGTGCAAAATAAAAAAGTTCCTCTTATCCTAATCCTAACTAATATTGTAAATGCGAAAGTGGTTTTTTTTTACGCTTTCGCGCCCTATCTACTTAATCGATCATGATGAAGTTTTGCATAAACATAGGTTATGGTACTGAGAAGAAATCACTTCCCTATCACTACATCACTATCACTACATATTATAAAACAAAGTCCTCCGCCGCGTCTGTCTGTCTGTCTGTTTGCGATAAACTCAAAAACTACTCCATGGATATTCATACGGTTTTCACCAATAGATAGAGTAATTTACGAGGAAGGTTTTAAGGTATAATACATGCCCGGACGCAGCCGGGTAGGGCTGCTAGTATTTTATAAAATAAAGTCCTCTCCCGCGCCTGTCTGTCTGTTCGCGATAAACTTAAAAACTTCTGCACGGATTTTCATGCGGTTTTCACCAATAGATAGAGTGATTCATGAGGTAGGTTTATGCCGGGCGCAGCCGGGAAGGGCTGCTAGTAGGCTATAAAGGTAATTTCTAATCTTAAATTAAAATTACAATGTTGTGCAAATAAATTGCCACCGCTGACATGTTATTAAATGTAAAAGTATTAAAATTTCAAATAAAACGAGGGAATTTAATCTTTTTTCGTCTAGAAATTTAAAAATGAAATGGCCCTTTCTCCTTATCACATTCATTTAAGTATAGAGATTTCTAAAAATCTAAATAAATTTGTGTGTTTGGCAATATTGAGATGAATGTGAGGTATGACGCGAAAGAAAGTTGGAAGTAATTTTAAAAATTAAATATCTTCAATTTTTTTTGTGACTTATTCACACTTAAATCTCAAATTTAAAAACTTCTGCACCGATTTTGATGAAACTTACACAGTTTCCCAAGTTAGAATAAGGCAAGTTCAATTCAAAAAAGTGGTCTAGTGCGAAAAGTACTGCCCATGGAGTGTTTCGTAGTAGGGAGAGTTAGTTTAGGGTATCCTATCCACATAAGGTTATAGTCTTTTTATATGAACGTATTAATATTCACACAAACCACCAAAAGACTTTATTCTCAACCTAATCATAACTAATATTATAAATGCGAAAGTGAGTTTGTTTGTTTGTTACGCTTTCACACCCTATCTACTGAACCGATCATCATGAAATTTGGCACACACATAGGTTAATGTACTGAGAAGGACATAGGCTATTTAATATCACGCGGGTGAAGCCGCGGTTAGCAGCTAGTATTTCATAACTTATGTAGAGTATGTGAAATCGATGATATAAAAAAAACACATGTACAATATGTTATCGTTATCACAGCAAATTCCATTGAAAACTTTTGAAGTATGTTAACAACTATGAACATTGATAATGAAACATTCCACGTAGTCTAGCTATTAAGAAAAATATAGTATAAATAGGAAAGGTAAAGTAGCTAATTCCACAGTCTTAGACTTTTAACAATGTTGGTTTTAACGTTACTCGTTCTTTGCGCTGGAAGCGCCTTGGGCGAATTTCTTCTTTATGACTTGAGTCGTGCCCACCACCTATTTGAAAATTTTGTGATAGAGCATGGCAAAAACTATTACAGCTATCATGAAAAGCAAAGGAGATTTAAAATTTTTAAGGAAAACCTGATTGCAATAAATGAATACAATACGCAACACGATGCTAACATTATGGGTGAGTTTTTTTTTTTGTACAGTTTATTTAGTTTTCTACCGTTTTCAGTAAATATTGTAAAAAGGTTTCAAAAAACGAAATGGAGGTTTGTGATTCGACCCGTTTCTATTTAAAATTATCAGAATTACCAAGTTTTTGTATATGTTAGTCTATACCAGGTTCTAAACACGTTCGAAATTTCATAAGTGTATGTATGTATGTTTGTATATTTGTTCACGCATATTAAAAAAAACATAAGTTGGATAACAATTACTATTTTATTGTTGGTAAAGTCCAACTTAGGGAACTGTGCAAGTTTTATTGAAACCGGTTAATAGTTTTTGACATAGAGATATTTCATTAATGTTTCAGTCTTTAGGGAAAATTGGGGTCAATTAAATTTTTACCACCACTCCAAGTCTTCCCAAAGATTTCGTAGAAGGCGACTTAAAAACATAAGCTAAACAAAGCTTTTAAACATCAAAGAGATCCCTCGACCCCGGCTCGCTGGCGTGAGGAGTGTAGACCATATCTTCTGACTGCTCCGGCTAATATATGGCTCTGGTAGCACAGAGAGGGTCAAGCTCCTGCAGTGGAGACTCAAAAAAAGTTTAGCGAGAGATAGGTTGTTATATCATAAATTTATAACATTTTTTAAAATTAATAATGATGTTTCTGTTCTAATTAATACTTCATTTTAAGGTATCAACCTCTTCAGCGACATGTCAAAAGAAGAATTTGCAAGAACACACCTTGGATGCTCTGTTCCCCCAATGCAAGGATCCAATTGCACTCATACGCGTGTTCACAAGCGTCATCTACATCGCAAAGCACCAGAGAGCTTTGACTGGAGGGACCATGGTGTGGTGACTCCGGTTAAAAACCAAGGAGGATGTGGGGCATGTTGGGCGTTCAGTACTATTGGTAACGTCTTGTTTTATATTGTAAGGTCCGGTTTTATACGTGCTTTTTAATGTTCATCATCATCATCATCATCATCTCAGCCGTAAGAAGTCAATATGTAAGCCGAACGGTAACAAGGTACCAAAAAGCTTTGATTGGAGGGACCATGGTGTGGTCATCATCATCATCATTTCGTGTAGGTGACACGCTCGGTCGAAAATGCACACCCTGGTGTCAAAGTTCTTCGGAACCGCCTCTCGGTCTCTGACGTGGTTTCTTTAAAGACTACCAGATGGCAGCTGGAACCACCGGCTTTACGTGCCTTCCGGAGAACGGAATCATCTTTCTTAACAGACAATCAGGTGATTCATGCCTGCAATGTCCTAACCAAACTGGAAACAACTTAACAAAGTATGCTTCCCGCGTTAATCGAACCCACGACCCCCGGGTCAACAAGGCAAACGCCTTAACCACTGGACCACGGAGGCAGTTAAAGGTGTGTGATGGTGTGGTGACTCCGGTTAAAAACCAAGGAGGATGTGGAGCATGTTGGGCGTTCAGTACTATTGGTAACGTCTTCTTTTTAGATGTGTGTAAGTGACCAAAACCTGGTGTCAGATTTTTCAAGCTACCTAAGGTCGTCTGATATAACTTAACGACTGCCATCAACGATGACAGCCGAGGCTTAACGAGCCTTCCGAAGCGTGGAGGAGCTCGAGATATTTTTATGTCACTTGCGATCACCCATCCAAGTGAGGACTGCGCCTGGGAATGCTTAACATGCGGAAGCGCTTATAATACTTATCTTAGTTGGGGCCAATTATAAATCGGAAGCACGTCTAACCTTTGGGTTATTTTGTACTTACCCCATGCCTTACTCACCCACACGGTGATTCCTGAAGAAGGACTGCATGAGCTTCAGAATATCACCTGGTGCTTAAAGCTTATCCTGATCTGGAGAACTA
This sequence comes from Rhodophaea formosa, assembly GCA_963082605.1. Taxonomy (NCBI): domain Eukaryota; kingdom Metazoa; phylum Arthropoda; class Insecta; order Lepidoptera; family Pyralidae; genus Rhodophaea; species Rhodophaea formosa. The sequence goes on from OY720207.1 coordinate 19,052,719, forward strand.
CGGGCACTAGCCCGTAGTTCTCCAGATCAGGATAAGCTTTAAGATAATACGGTAGTTGCCTAATGTTAAGATTATATAAAATTTGTTTCTAATGAGACTAATTTCTATCTAAAACACTATAAAGAACACTTTTAATTTGATATCGATTCGTTAAGTGATCTTAAAACTTCTTTAAAGTTGGGTGAATAGGACCATATTTTAAAGTATGAAAATCTTTAGTTACAATTATACTGTACTTTAGTCTGCAAAATTTTTAGCAACTTTTATTATGAAACCATTACCATAAACGAAATATTTCGTATAGCTACCAAACAAAGTTCTCACGCCACCCATACAAAATACAAGCTTGTGACGTCACAAATATGTAGGCATTTAAGCGGCGTGTTTTCACGTCTAAAAATTTACGTCTAAAAACATGTGTCTTTAAAACTTTTATAACTAAAAGAGTTTTTTTGTTTAGAAATGTATTTCTGTCACTATTGTGTTTATTTTTGGCAGGTCTTTACAAAGCAACATGAAAAAATATTTTAGTCAACATGCCCATTAAGATTATAATACTTACACTCACCAGGCCATCGGGCTCCTCTTTTTTCAGGTTAAAGTTCAGTATGCACGTGCCTTTCAATGTTCATCATCATCTTCTCAGCCGTTAGAAGTCAATATGTAAACCGAATGGTCTCGGGTTTGATCCCCGGTTAGGTCATGATGAATGATAAAAGTCAATCTTTTTCAGTTTGGCCTAGGTCTTGGATGAAAGTCAATATAAGTATCTATAATAAAAGTATAGTTATAATAGTATCGTTGCGTTAGTAACTTCCACTCTGGTCTGGGAGAAAATACAGAACGTAGAATATGCCAGCTGCGTCTCTTCCCATGCAGATCGTAAAAGCCGATAAAAGGAATGGATGTGAGGAATCTGTCAATAGGCGATGCGCTAGCAACCCATCACTATTTTGGTTCCGTTCTCGACCTACAGGCCCACCAACATGCTAAACGTGGCCTTTAGGTGTTAAAGACTTGGGCTCTGTCTACCCCGTTAGGAAAAAGGACGTGATAGTATGTATGTTGCGTTAGTATCCTACAACACAAGTTGTGTGATTTTTTGAACAATTTTTTTATAATATATACGGGCAAATCATACAGATTGAGGTAGCCCTAATAACTTCAGGACTTGTGTTATGGGATAATAACTCAACGATACTATATTTTATAACAGATACTTATGCAGACAAACATCCAGGTCAATTTAAAAAGATAATTTTTCATCTTGCCCTGACCAGGGGTCGAACCCGGAACCATCCGTGTCGCAGGCAGGCGTGTTGACCGCTGCGCCACGGAGCTCGTGATTCATCCTTACATATTTATACATATTTATATTTATACAGGTAACATTGAAAGCCAGTATGCACTCAAGCACAAAGTACAACTAGACTTGTCCGAACAGCAAGAGGTGGATTGTGACCGTCGTAATTCTGGTTGTGGAGGAGGTTGGATGACAATTGCTGTCGTGTAAGTATACTTTTTATTTATTTTTCAAGTGAAAACTTCTTTAGCGGCTCTATGCAGTTTTTGTGATGGGGAAAAATCTTAAACTCGCGACAGATCACGTGACCGTCAGATTAAAAATTCGTTAGATGGGGCAGGGCGCTTGCGCGAATATGCTTGTGTTTGTGCTACAGTTACAGCGTGCTGCGCACATCCATGTTACATTTTAAGTGATCTTCTGCTGCACTCCGGGAGTGCCTCCCGGAGTGCAACACGTAGTTTTCGAGTAGCCCTTCCCGGCTGCACCCGGATATGAATTACACTTATAATATTTATCTATTGGTGAAAACCGCATTCAAAAAAGTTTGAAGGGCCTCGCAGAACAAAATTTCTCAAATAGCTCTGTTTTCTTTCAAATGATAAATGTGTGGCCTTAAGAATAGAAGTGGGTTCTTCTGGTTCTTCTAATATTCCCTGGTACATGAATGTCAGATGATTTAATATCACTTTGTCATTTTTAGGGTTCCGTAGTAAACTAGGAACCCTTATAGTTTCGCCATGTCTGTCTGTCTGTCTGTCCGTCCGCGGTTTTACTTAGAGACTATAAGTACTAGGAAGCTGTAATTTTGTATGAGTATGTATATTAATCATGGCAAAAAAGTCGTAGAAAAAAATCTTGAAAAAAATTTTTTTTTTGGGTAGCTCCCATACAAGTAAAGTGGGGGAGTAATTTTTTTTTCTCTACTTACCCATCGTGTGGGGTATCGTTAAAAAGGATTTTGAAAAATATTGTGAGATTGAGAACACCATTTTTCGATTTAGGGATCCGTTTCCGAAATATTTGGTTTTAAAGTGAAAATTTTTGTTAGAGGTACGTGTCCCCCCCCCTCTATCTGCTAAACGGTTATATATGGATACGTGAAAAAAATTACAGCAGTAGTATATATACTGAAGTTGAAAGGAAAACTATCAGAGCTGGGTACTAAGTGCAAACTAAAAAGTTATAGGCAACCAACTTATAAAATGTACTGGAAAATGTAAAATTTTATACAATCTTTATTGTTAGATGTTTATGGTTGTTGAACTGTGAGGTGCGAGTGTAAACAGTGTGAACTCAAAGTTGTCATTCGCAACTACGGAACCCTATACTGCGCGTGGCCCGACACGCACTTGGCCGCTTTTTGGAATTCAATATAAAACAAAATATTTAAAAGGGCGGCAACGCTTCCGTGATACTCCTGGCGTTGCAGTTGCTACGGGCAGCGGTGATCACTTACCATCAGGTAACCCGCTAGCTCGTTTGCCGTCCTATAGCATAAAAAAATATATAAAACGATATATTAATAAGACCATCACCGATTACAAAAAGGTAAGGTACAACACAGATCGTCGAAAAAGTATTGGCCAAGTGCGAGTAAGGTTCGCCCATGAAGGGTTCCGTAGCAGTAAGCTTACATTAGCTAAAACACTTCTATAATTTTTGCCAGTAAAGATACAGTCGACTCGTCGGTGGCGTTCGTTGGAACCTCCACATCACAAATAACATTCGCACTATTATCAGGCCGATTATTAACACTTTCGATATTATTTAATCGCGTTAGGATTGTACTCAACGTTTGTTGCATTAAGTCAAGAGACCCAGAACGAGAATGCGACCAGGGGTGCAATTCTCGGGCGTAAATGTCATAAAATTAGCGCTGAAAACAGCGCTGATTTTATGCCATTTTTCAATTTGGTATTCTCGTGAAATTCTGTCAAACGTCAAAAGATCAATCCAGTGGCGTAACTACAGGGGGCGATCGGTGACGGTGTCTTCCATTTAAGGGTGACACACTTCGTTTTTTTGCTATAAATTGTTCTGCTTTTAGTAATAATAAACTAAATAAAAAGTTAAGAACTTTCTTAACTCGTAATTTTTACAGATAAAGTCTCGTTATAATAAATTTGGGTTATTCAATTTAATCAAGGATGAAACCTATGATTTTGAATAATGATTTGACTTTAATTTCTATGGTCGGTACTAGAATAGAATTAAAAAATAGAATAAAAATCTTTATTCAGTGATTTTGAATTCCACTAAGCATACTTGCCGACTGTCATAATATAACAGTCAGCAACATTGATCTTTCGTGGAAACACAATAAAAATTAATACTTAATTTATTATTTTTGATTGGTACGGGTGTGGTTGGTCATGTCAACATATTCAGCTCGAAATGTAAGTTCGATTCTTACACCTAGGTAGGAAGTCATTGATCTACTTCTAATTCTCTATTTTTCCCTTTCAGTGTAGCACTAATTTTAACCACCCTTAAACATATGGAAAAAAATCTCACTTCTGCCACCTGGGCTTTTAATTTCCGGCCATCTTTGAGTTTCTGCCCCCCTATTGCTCAAAAGCTGGCAACGCCCTTGAAATTTAGACGGTATTAAAAACCTACCCACACTGAAGTGTGCAAACCGAGGACATAAAAGCGATCAATCACATCCGCAGCCAATTCAAAGTTGCTTATAGTGCCACCATTTGTGATGATACTGTAGGCATTCTCTTGAAGGGATGACTCAGCATATGAATTAGAACAGCATTTTAGATGGGCCAAAACTAGGAACTGGATTTTTCAAAATCAATTATCTATATAATGTTCTCTATTAGATAATTTAGTAAAAATTGGTTTTGTAACAAAAACTTCAGCAGGCTATTATGTATCCTGTTTTACATGATAGCAAGTGTGTCATCATGTTCTGATGTTACAATGGAACATGGATTATGCAAGTTGACCGTTTGGATGAAAACATGTAGAACAATATTAATGAGAGTATTTATCGGGCGTTTACCTGGACGCCTATAACGTACCCGCTGTGGTTTGGTTAAGGCTTAATTGATTAATTGTCAAATATCTCATCACTCCACTTCCCCGCCACTTCGCACAAGGTTGACCCTGACCTTGACATGCAATGACAGTTGTTGATTTGGTATTCTGGTGCACTTTCAAGGTCAGGGGAAGTGAAGTGGGATTAAGGATGGGGCTTGTTTTGGAAAAAAAATGTCGATTGTTTCCGGTTTAGTTTAACTAGATCTCAAAGAGAGAGAAAATGTATTCATGGGATAAAATCACACTTTTTTTGCTGTCATGTAATACCTGTTAGTAAATGGTAGTATCTCTTTGTTCTATTATTAAATATAGGTTATCACTTTTTGCTGTGCCTACCTGTTAATAGGTACAGTTTTTTAAGTACGTTACTTCCCATGAATTCATAAGGCTATAATGATTTCTCCTCTTACGTGTAAGGATTGTATCACTTGTTCTACCAGATGTACTTTTTGGTACACTTCGGAGGGGATTCTGTCGGTCGGATACTGTACTAATAAGTAAATTTCTGTGCTTGAGCTTTTATTAAAAGCGAAATAAAACAGTTCGTATCGTATAGCGATATTGTATCTTTATTTTACATTTAAGAACAATTTGTTTAAAATAAAACTGAAAAAAATCATTAATTATGCAAATTTATGAACTAAATTGATACCGTCCATTCTCAGCCCTTATTTGCTAAAGAGCAACTAACATTTTATACTGTTCGCACCCACATAGGACATTTATTTTATTTTCAAACCACATGATTCTGTAGCAATCTGAAAGACAGCAAAAAATCATCTACATTAACACCAGATTTAATTATGTACTTTAGCACCTTCTGCACTACAACCATGGACCTAGGAAAAATACGACAAAGCTTGAACGAAGCATGCTTTGTAGTCAGTAACCATCAGGTACACACATGTTTTGTACTGTTGTTCTTTGGATTAACCTAGATATTGATACACACACATTCAGGTGTACTGTTCCATTATTATGTAAATAAATATTTAATATGTTCAACAATGAATTAAATGTGTACAATATTTTATGCAATAAAATCTTTGATATAATTTTTATGACTTGTTCAATTGACATTAGAATCACTTTTTATTTCTTTATCTTTTTCTAATAAAAATGAGGTTTGCTTACAAAATATATAATTGAAATTAAAAACTTAAAAGCCGACTAGATAGGCCAGGCAATATCGACACAAAAATGTGCAAATAAATAAAAAAATATAATAACCGATCTATGTAAAAAAATTCGTGCTTCTCCGTTCAGCAGTTTCAACGTGATTGAGTAGCAAATATCCAAACATACAAACTTTCGCATTTATAATATTAGTAGGATAGGATTCTATTCATATTTTTAAGTTTCACTGAAGAATGGTGGTATGATACGCTTGACGGACGCATAGCCCCTGCGGTTCTAACGTTACAGAATTTTTATTTATTGTAAGAACGTTCTAGACGTTCTAACAAAAAAAGAATCTATTATGTCTGGATTAGTGCCCGTTGACGACTTAAGTATATCAATTATATATTTTGTAATTAACCTAGATAAAAATACCTTTCATTTGATACAAAATAAAATATATTTCAAAAATCTGAGATTTTATTTTTGAATATGGCGTAATGTAGCATTGTCTATTACGCACAAATATTAGAATAGTAAGTAAGTAGTAAGTACCTAGTATATATATTTTTATTATAAGCAAAAAAAATTTGTCTGTGCTATAACCACGCATCTTAGTTAGTTTAGAAGATACAGTTGAAAGAACAAACAAACATACATATATTACACAAACACTGAACTGATGTCGATCTTTTATTTTGACCAAAATTTTATAGCATTTTTTCCTACTATCCGCAATTTTGCATCCGGACTATTTGGTTGAAAATAAAGTTGGAAAGAACAATTTTGCATGCTAATAAAAAAACTGTCACATTTCAAGCTGTCAATATGACGTTGTTAATCTCAGTTGTTAGTTCGAATTAAGTTCTATAAAACGGTGTTCAACTTAAATTATTACATTTTCTGAGGTCTTCTATGATTATAATAACACATTAACAAAATTGTTATAGTAATAAGGCTACATATTATAATTTTTGTTGTTGAAGACACCGAAACTGCCCAATCCCAGTATCATTCCTATACCGAACAAACGTTCACAACTTTCTATCAAATTGTGTGATATCATCATCATCTCGGCCACAAGAAGTTCACTGCTGGATATAGGCCTCCCCCAAGGATAAGTTGTGTGATAAGTATGACCCTATATATTTATGTATTATTTATGTTTCCTATATGAAACGAGATGTGTTTCTATGAGATGGTAAAGTTCTTTTACTTATGCGCATCTGTCGGCGCATTTTTACTACTTTAGATATCTTCCTACAGAACTAAAAACTTACTAGTATATAATATGTCCCGTCAGCTGTGTCAGAGCCTTAAAGTGGCGACTCAGTCTGTCAATAAGTATAAACAACTTTCCTATGGGACTAAATCTAAATATACCAAAAAGCAACCTGCAAAATTGTCATACAATATTGCCCGGCCGGCTGAGTAGTTTTGTTTTCTAATTTTAAGCTTCAGTCCCATAGAAAAAGTTGTTCATATTGATGGGATGAGTCACCCCTTTTAGGTTCCGACACAGTTGTCCAGCATTGTATATAAAACATAGTACATTTAAATTTATTTAATCGGTTTAGTACTTTGTTGAGTTTTTCCATTACAAACAATCGATGGGAGGAAGAAAAAAGATTGATAGGTGTATCAATCTTTTTTCTTCCTCCCATCGATTCCCACCACCTTGGATGTAATCTAAAATAAATTTTAATTTTAATATAGGAAACGTCCAAGATGCAGGGCTACGTGAAAAATATCGTTTATATTTTTATTTGCTACGGGAATCGAACCCTGTTTTAAAGACAACAGCGATATCATCCAAGTTTCCGTAGCTAAAAAGTAACTTTTCATTTGACAGATAAATTTCTTGTTCCTGGGTGAAGTGATCGCTGAAACACTGCACGAGAATGCCGATTGAAAATTGACAAATGTCAAAACTACGATACCATAGATTTTATAACATTTAAGGGTTGATGCAAAGAATCCGTATGTATTCAGTCTCAGATTCCTTGATGTATATTCATCTCTGTTATTTTGTTTTTATTTAAATTCATCTAATAAGCTATAAACATTAATATGGGATGAGAAAACGTTGTACAATGTATTAAATTTTCATTTTAAACATTCGAATCGATAAAAATCGCGAAATATTTTGTCAGTCCCTAGTTTGATGTTTAAATTTCAAGGTCGCGCTCGGCGTGAAGGGAAGACGTGTCGAAGGGACAAGCGTACTTCTGTCAAAATCGTGTGCTTCCCGAGAATTGCACTGCTGGATTTATGATCGCGACGGGATTTGCTTTGCTTTCGATGTGATTCTTCCGACATAACTATTTTTTAGCACACAATTATAAGGGAACACGATTTATTTATTCGTATGGCAAATTTAACAATCGTTCAAAATAATTACAATTTTACAGTGATAGTGTTAGTTGCTGAATCCATTGAATAGCGTCATTTTCAAGGCTAAGCTTTTTTTATAAGAAACACGATAAGAAACACGTTATAAAAACCTATGCACGTAATCCGCAATGTGGAAAATAAACACACACTGAAATAAAAATAACACCGGTCATAAAAAGTAACCGTTTTGTTCCTTTTGTAAAAATAATTATGCCAAGCAATCAAGGTCACACTTGGGTATTATCCCACTGCTGATATTAGCAGGGATGAACTAATTTAATAAAAAAAATGCTTTCGATACGACAATACACGTTTATTATTTTTAAGCAACGTTTTAATTAGGAACAAATCAGTTACAATCCAAAAACGATATAGGTATCCAAATCACAAAAACACAAGATCAGGAAAATCAAATAAGTGGAAAACTATTTAAAATGTACATCACCAAATGTCCGTTCCGCTCGAGCGCCGCCGTGCAAATGTGCAGCGACCGGCCCGACCGTTATTACGTAATGTCGGTGAATGAAGGAAAATTTAAATGGGCGTCTCCGCTTATAATACTATTTTCATTGTTAAATGTTTTTGGTCGTTAAACTGTAAGGTACGAGTGTGAATAGTGTAAACTCAAAGTTGTCATTCGCAACTACGGAACCCTACACTGCGCGTGGCCCGACACGCACTTGGCCGGTTTTTATTCCCCTAATGTATATGTATGATGAAAAAATATTTCGTTTCTGTTCCAAGTATGGAGAGGATTATTCACCTATTTTTTCTGTATAAAAATTATAAAACTGTGCAAAATATTCATCTTTATACCAATTTTAAATACTGTAGTTTTAATATTTTAAGAATAAAAAACAGACAGACAAACGTATGTAACGAATCTATAAGGGTTTCGTTTTACCATTTGCCTACGGAACCCAGAACATTGACATTCCAAAAAACTGTACGGCCGCAGTAATAGTTTTAGAAAATCATGGTCTTTTTTTTTCAGAAATCTTATGAATGAAGGAGGTCTTATGGCCGAGGAAGACTACCCATATGTAGAAGGAAATGGCCAATGCCAGTTTGATCCCAACAAAGTAATAGTTAAGGTCGATAATTGTTTGGATTTCTCCGGCGCTGATGAAGAATCCATTAAAGATATTCTGGTTAATTATGGACCTCTCACTATAGGTAGGTCTTTTTAACCAGCTTGTTAATATCGCGGCTAGGAGCTCAATTTTCCAACTAGTAAAATGGATCTGCCACTCGCTGTGATGAAAGTGAACCAATGGTTCGTATTGACAAGTGAATAAAATCAACGAGTGGTAGTTTTTTCACATATTTCAGAACCGCGCGAACATTTTTTTGATTTTTCTAAGAGTGATAGAGTTAGTAGTTCTTCGTGGTTTTTGGCTCGGTAGGTGGTGCCCAATGGGATCCAGTGTGATCCATGACACCCAATGGGAACTACAGGACCCCATCGGACCATTTGGTATCTAATGAGATCATATCGTACCGATGGGACCCATTGGGATCCTTTGGTACTGATGGTACCCATTAGGAACCTATGGTGTCAAGTAAAATTTGATAATCCTACGCGTCGGTGAAACCAAGTGGTCTTGTGTGATCATTCAGAAAAATCATTAAAACATTGGTTCAAAAATAGAGCCAATTAATATTCACCAAGCGGAAGTATAACAATGACGAGAGGATCGATTGTACTAGGTTTTAGAATTGATCACAAGGTACATAAATTATTCAATATATTTTAATGAATTAGCCAGCTTAAAAATAACCGTTTAGTTGCAAAGTGTTAGTATCGTTGAGTTAACGACATAAGTTCGTATCATATTATTATTGTCAATTTTTGTAATTTGTCCCTATGTAAATAAATAAATATATACGGACAAATAACAGATTGAGCTAGCCCCAAAGTAAGTTCGAGACTTGTGTTATGGGATACTAACTCAACGATACTATATTTTATAATAGATACTTATATAGATAAACATCCAAGACCCAGGTCAATCTGAAATAGATCATTTTCCATCTTGATCTGACCGGGGATCGAACCCGGGACCATCCGTGTCACCGGCAGACGTGTTGACCGCTGCGCCACGGAGCTCATCCATGTATTGATTTAATTATTGAGACTCAGAGGACATACATCATACAGGTTATCCTCTAGTCATACATTGGTACTTATTATTTGAGGAGCTCTGTGGCGCAGTGGTCAACATGGCAGCTAAAGACACGGGTGGTCCCGGGTTCAATCCCCGGTCAGGTCAAGATGAAAAAATGATATTTTTCAGATTGACCTGGGTCTTAGATGTTTATCTATATATGTATTTTTGGTAAAATATAGTATCGTTGAGTTAGTATCCCATAAGACAAGTCTCGACTTTGAGGCTAAATCCGTGTGATTTGTCCGTATATATTTATTATTTACTCGTATTTATAGTATCCCATAACACAAGTCTCGAACTTATTTTGGGGCTAGCTAAATCTGTGTGATTTGTTCGTGTGTATATTTAAATTTATTTATTTATTGTCTTTTCAGCTCTTTCAGGCGAATATATGCAACAGTATCAAAGCGGTGTTCTCACCACCTGCGATGCAGATATTGACCATGCACTCCTATTAGTTGGATATGGAACAGGTACTTATTGCGAAAATACTCCTATACCCCCTTAATTTAAATTCAATGTGAACACATTGAAATGAACGTGGCAGACCAAATCGCAGGTGGTGAGAACTCACCACCTGCGATTTGGTCTGCCACATGGTTAATATCTATTAACCATGCACTCCTATTAATTGGATATGGAACAGGTACGTATTATCAAAATACTCCTATACCCCCTTATTTTAAATTCAATGTGTACTCACCAGCTGCGATTCAGATATTAACCAAGCACTCCTGTTAGTTAGATGTGGAACAGGTACGTATTATCAAAATACTCCTATTCCCCCTTATTTTAAATTCAATGTGTTCTCATCTCATCACCTGCGATTCAGATATTAACCATGCACTCCTATTAGTTGGATAATGGAACAGTTACTTATTATCAAAATACTTCTTACCTCCTTAGTTTAGATGAGCTCCGTGGCGCAGCGGTCAACTCGCCTGCCTGCGACACGGATGATCCCGGGTTCGATTCCCGGTCAGGTCAAGATGGAAAATGATCTTTTTCAGATTGACCTGGTTCTTGAATGTTTATCTGTATAAGTATCTATTATAAAATATAGTATCGTTGAGTTAGTATCACCCTTGGTGTTACAGCTGTCCATGGGCAGCGGTGATCACTTACCATCAGGTGACCCGCTTGCTCGTTTGCCGTCCTATGACATTAAAAAAACACATGGTTTAGTCTACGGAACTCAGTTTTTTTTTAATCATTTGTTCTCGCGTTAATTTCAGATCAAGAAACCAATACGCCTTATTGGCTAATCAAGAATTCCTGGTCTGAAATGTGGGGAGAGGAAGGGTTCCTTCGACTAAAGAGGGGCAACCCAGACTGCCAGTTTGGACAGTATGCTCTAGCTACTGCGCAAGTAGCTTGATGTTGTTTCTTTCTTTCTTTCATCTTATTTTTTTGGGATTTGATATGATATTGGATTTGTAGTCATATTTCTTAAAGCATATTTAAAATCGAAATTCTTTATTTTACTTCTAATCAGCATTCTTTGTTTTACGTTTATATGTATGTACTGATTATATTTTTTAAATATTGAAATATAGTATTTATGTTTGTGTATCTGTGTTTCTTTTAAAATCATCGTTTATATCGTCAATTGATTTTGACATTTAATTATTAGCGTTGGGAGGTCGTGGTTCGATTCCCACGGTAAGCATACTTTGTTCAGTTGTTTCCAGTTTGGTTAGGACATTGCAGACATGAATCACCTGATTGTCAGATAAGAGAGATGATTCCGTGCTTCAGAAGGCACGTTAAGCCGGTGGTCCCGACTGCCATCTGGTGGTCATTACAGGAACCACGTCAGAGGCCGAGAGGCGGTTCCGAAGAACTCTGACACCAGGATGTGCATGGTCGATTGACTGTGTCACCTACACAAAATGATGATGATTAGGAAAATGTTCAGTCCAGATACATATATAGATTTTACGACTCTCCATTGACGTCGATTGGAGAAAATGCGCAGTGCAGTTTTTTGCCGCTTCTACTGCACTCCGCTTTGGAAGCGGGGCGTTAAACTTAGCTATAAGTAAATTACTGACGTCAATAAGTTTTCAGTTGTAAATTACATACTATAATATTACATTGCTGGTGACCGCCCAGCGGTTCAAGCAGGCCGATTTGCTAACTCGGTGTACAACGACTTGATTGTCACTTTAGCATCCATTACGGTTTTCATATCTTAAATAAAAATAGTCGTTCATACCGAAGCCGTAATGAATATTGAAGTTACCATGAAAATGATGTACACCGTAGCTGTCAAAAGTTAGCAAATAGGCCTGCTGGTCACTCGCAACCAGGATATGACCGTTTTTTTTTTGTTTTTTAATTATTGTTTTATGGCCCTGGATACAAGTCCTTTAGAGCCTTTATTCATTTATTTCGCTAGTTGGCGAGTTATTCTTCTTTGTTGTCAACGAAATGATGGTGTAATTCATTTCGTTGTTTTCACGGAGCCCCTGACGACAACTCTTCGCGAATCCACTGGTTTCATCATTGACGACGCAGCAAGGCGGACAACCACCAGCCCGCTATGTAAATCTCACTACAGTCGCACAATGACAGTCTATTTTAGTTATTCTACACATTGTTCTTAAATATGGGCATTTATAACACAAAATAACACCAATTTCACATTATAAAGTCCACTAGAATCAATTTGCGAAACAATCCAAAACAGACACCGTGTAGTCCGCTAAAATTCCCGCCAAGAACTCGGATATGTCCGTTTGGCAACGTAGCTTTCAGCACATATGGCAAAACATAATAGTTTTCTGTCTCTCCAAACCTTGCACAGGCAACACCCAAAGCCGAGGTCTGTCTCTCCTGAAGGCCCTTTAGAGATGTGCTTTGGAGATATAGGTTGAGCAGTATGACAGCAGATCAAATTCATAGCGGAACAAAGGAAAATATTTGATTTGGTAGTGCAAAGCGGTTTAAACAAAGAAGGGAAGCTGTTTTTCTAAGATGCTTGAGAAAGGAATGGAAAAAATACCTGATAAAAACCATCCTCGCTGAAATCAGGTGCCAAAATAAACTAACCCAAAGGATAGTTCCATCCTAATCCTAACTAATATTATAAATGCGAAAGTGAGTTTGTTTGTTTGTTTATTTGTTTGTTTGTTTGTTACGCTTTCACGCCGTATCTACTGAACCGATCATCATGAAATTTGGCATACATATAGGTGAGGGTACCAAGAAGGACATAGGCTATATTTTACGCGGGCGAAGCCGCGGGTAACAGCTAGTACTATATAAAGTTTTTTTTTGTTACATACGTTGATATTCATTAACTTTTAATTTATTAACTTATTAACATATAACACTGCTAAAAGTATTTTCTTATGTATCGACATTAGTTCGTATTGAGGTATATTAATACGCCGGAGTCATAAAGTCCACGTGAACGAAGCCGCGGGCATCAGCTAGTGCAATTATAAAGATGCATTTTCATCGTACTTATATCAGCACACAAAATTTTAGCTCTATCGGTTAAGGATAGTGCTTTAACATTGAGCTGTAAGATTTTACTTAAACAAACTAAATACTCGTACATGCATACCAACATACATTGCAATAAGAATTTATGAGATCGTCACTATTGAACCTTATCAAAATTTTTTTTTTTTTTTTTTGACATATCACACAAATTGAGCTAGCCCCACAGTAAGTTGTGAACTTGTGTCGCAGGATACTAACTCAACGATACTATATTTTATAATATATACTCATATAGATAAACATCCAAGACCCAGGTCAATATGAAAAAGATCTTTTTCCATCTTGACCTGACCGGGGATCGAACCCGGGACCCCCGTGTCGCAGGCTAGCGTGTTGACCGCTGCGCCACGGAGCTCGACGTCATCAAATATCACCTTAGAAGAGCTTTGCGGTAACTTAATATTACAAACAAGCTTTCACCCGCAACTCCACTCGTGTGAATGTGACACATAGGCTAGATAAGTATTAATCGCAAATTTATTTACGTATAAGACAAGGTATATATGTGAGTTTCTTTATTCCTCCATCTATAGTTACCCAATACCTGAACGTTTATGTGTGTATCTGTATTGGTATCTTTTTGGGGAGACGTAAGGTCCGAAACCTTACGTCTCCCCAAATTACACGTGCTATATTTTTAGGAGATAATTTTCCCCGATTTCGGACATGTTCACAGAACAAAAGTTGTCCCTTTTCATGTTGAGAAAGCGAATTAAAATTATCGCTAGTTCAGTACCAAACACATTGGGAGCAACAATTGACGAGCTCCATGGTGCAGGTTAGGTTAGGTTCCGGTCAGGTCAAGATGGAAAATGATCTTTTTCAGTTTGACCTGGGTCTTGGATGTTTATCTAAATAAGTATATCTATTATAAAATATAGTATCGTTGAGTTAGTATCCCATAACACAAGTCTCGAACTTACTTTGGGGCTAGCTCAATCTGTGTGATTTGTCCGTATATATTTATTTATTAGGTTTTCATTATGAGTGTTCGAAGTTTGGAACTATATAAAACAAGCTATTGAATTGATATTGCCACAACTTTTATATTATTTCAATGGTCATTTAATGAAATATAATTTCAGCAAAATGGCCGCTATAACTCCGTTGTAGGCTATGTATTCTGATGGACCAATTTTGCATGACATTTTTGCAGTAAAGACCGCCAGTTCAAAAGCCACACATAACAGTGACTTTTTCGGATTGTATAAATATAAATAAATAATTAATATTACGGACAAATCACACAGATTGAGCTAGCCCCTAAGTAAGTTCAATAGTTGTGTTATGGGATACTAACTCAACGATACTATATTCTAGAAATATATAAATATATGTATATACGGACTTAGAAATATAAATATATATACGGGCAAATCACACAGATTGAGTTGGCCCAAAGTAAGTTCTTAAGTAAGACTTGTGTAATGGGATACTAACTCAACGATACTATATTTTATAACAAATACATATATAGATAAACATCCAAGATCCAGGTCAATCTGTAAAAGATCATTCATCCATCCATCTTCCATCCATCTTGACCTGACTGGGAATCGAACCCGGGACCATCCGTGTCGCAGGCTGGCGTGTTAACCGCTGCGCCACGGAGCTCGTCAATAGATTTTCTATTCTAATCCTAATCCTTACTAATATTATAAATGCGAAAGTGAGTTTGTTTGTTTGTTACGCTTTCACGCCGTATCTTCTGAACCAATCGTCATGAAATTTTGCATACACATAGGTTAGGGTGCCGAGAAGGACATAGGCTATTTCACGGGCAAAGCCGCGGATAACAGCTAGTAATAGATATTTTTTAGATAAACATCCAGGACCCAGGTCAATCTGAAAAAGATCATTTTCCATCTTGACCTCACCGGGGATCGAACCCGGGACTATCCGTGTCGCAGGCAGGCGTGTTGCACATTTTTTTTAACTAGCTATATAGGTCCCACTGCTGGGCAAAAGCCTCCCCTTCTGTTCTCCACCTAGTCCTATCCAGTGCCCTGTCTTGCCATTCCTTATTAAATGCACACAACTCGTCTTTCCATCTCATTTTTGGCTTCCCTCGAGAACTTTTGCCATCAGTAGGAACCCATTTGGTTACTGAACGTGCCCATCTTTCAGGCATCATACGGCATACGTGACCCGCCCAGTCCCATTTAAGCCTAGCAGACTTCTTACCCACGTCGACCACATTTAGCTTATAAATTTTATTTTAAATCATGTAGTGTACATGCTACATGTACATGGTAATTTGTTATGACATGACTAAATATGTATTCCCGCCAAATTTAATAATCATCGCTTTAAGGGTGCTCCTTGGCCATTTCGACTACGTTAACCTCTATAAAATGGTCAAACATAAAGCACAATACAAAAAAAAAACCTATATTGTAGAATGGTTTTTAATCTTTACTTGCTGAGGAGGACATTATTCTAAAGTTCATAGTTTTTTAGAAAAAAAAAACGTACCGCGTACATTGATTTTTATTGCAAATATTCATTAACTACGTAACTCTTTGTCTCAGAGTCACGCAATTTTTATGTTCAATACTTACAATACCAATCAACCTACAAACTCTCCCGAGGAATTTTTATTTTACAGATTATTTTTCTTTTTAATATTAAATTTATGTTATTTAATATTTTAATGCGCGCGGGCGACGGGCGGCAGTCGACCGCTGACTTTTTAACGGGGAACTAAGGTTCAAACCTCGGCCCATATCCTGAAGGTCATTAGCGCATGTACGAGGCTTAACAAGAAGCTTCGCTTTCGCTGACTAAGTTCGAGTGTCCCCATTGAAAAACTATAAAAAGCAAAACCCAATACAGTACAAACTCTACACTGCCATAAAAATACAGATCTGTGACTCGCATATTCAAGGATTCAAATCAAAGAGTACTGCTTTTAAAAAGAATCTCGCTGCAATGCATTTCGTTCTCGTTTCCTTTTCAATGTATTCTAGCTTTATTTGAGTACTGCTCTGCCTCATAGACTAAGTCCCTTGAAGATAAGATTGTGTAACAACAGACTGAGAAACTTTCGCATTTGTAATATCAATCTAAAAATATATAATCTTAGATAATGTAAGACCTAGATAGACTCTTTTAGCCTAGAAGCGTAGAAAAAACTAGTTTTCAACCCATAGGCAGTCACGCACACACACAACTACCAATTTGACGGATTTTGAGGGCATAAATTGACAGGACGCATGTGATAACAACACAAAGCTGTCACGCACACAAGCATTGAAAAATTGTGCCAGTTTTTTAATCATTGAAATAAAGGCATGACGGTGTCTAGAGAGTATATAGTCAAAGTATATAATATAAAGGTCGATTTTGAACCTATGAACTATATTGAAATCTCGGAATCAGAATCCTGGAATACAGATTCGAAAGAAAAACGGTGAAAATCGAAAAAAAAATCAGACTTCCCATAGAAGTCTGAAACACAGGGTGCTTCTCACCTTAGCTCAGACAAAACTATGTTTGTACCTTACCTATGTCTATATTGTAATATTTTATACCACCTAAGAATTTAACTTGTGAATTAGTGTGAGTAAAAGAATTTAACGGTGACTTTGTTTTAGTTTGGTACCGTAGTTTCGGCTGTGCGATATATAAATCAGTGAGTCAGGTTTTCATGCATACTGCCACGTCTTTTCCTTTGCGAGGTAGACAGAGCTCAGGTCTACAAGACCTACAGCAACGTTAGCATGGTGGTGGGTTGGATGGATAACGGAATCAAAATATCGATGGGTTCCAAACTGCATCGCGTATTGCCATGATTCCTTAGATTTTCGCCCAACCCTTCGATTGGCTTTTACGATCTGCTTGAGAAGAGAAGCAGCAGGAACAAGGTATGTGTTGTCCTTACTCCCAGACCAGAGTAGAAGTCAGGTGTGCCTATATACAGGCTAATTTTGAACATACGAACGTCGACGATTTGATCAGAATCTTTATTAGAATACAGAATTGTAAGAAAAATCCTAATCTTTATCCTTATCCTAATCTTAATCCTAACTAATATTATAAATGCGAAAGTGTGTTTGTTTGTTTTTTTATTTGTTTGTTTGTTACGCTTTCACGCCGTATCTACTGAACCAGTCATCATGAATTTTTGAATATACATAGGTTAGGGTACTGAGAAGGATATAGACTATATATGACGCGTAAAAATTTTTAGTTCTCCCATAGAAAGTCGCCGATCAGCTGGGCAAATTTCTATGAGAGTCTGATTTTATTTTTCGATTTTTACCTTTTTTCTTTCAATTCTGTATTCCTTCAAGGATTCTAATTTCGAGATTATTTCATCATTACCTGACCGGGGTTCGAACCCGGGACCATTGTGCCGTAGACTGGCGTGGTAACCACTGCGCCACAGAGCTCGTCAAATAAACAGACATGCAAGAATACAAAGACATATATTGAAAGACTATTGTAAAAAAACGTCATAAACGGATACAATGCTGGACAGAAGTAAAACAAAGAACATAGGAAAACAAAAAGTTATAATGCTTTCCAATGCCCGATGGTACAGTGGGTGTGAGCTCTATGAGTGCTTACGTATGTTAAGCAACCCCTGGTGCAGTCCCTACTTGGATGGGTGACCGCAAGTGGCATAAAAATATCTCGAGCTCCTCCGTGCTTCGGAAGGCACGTTAAGCCGTTTGTCCCGGCTGTCATCGTTGATGGCAGTCGTTAAGCGATGTCAGATGCTTTAAGGCAGCTTGAAAAATCTGACACCAGTGTTGGCCACTTACACATACGAAAAACAACAAAACATTATGTTTTCGTGTAAAAAGAAAAAAAGTAGTTGCTCATTCACAAATATCTTGTAATAACTCAAAAGATAAGATGATTCTGAAGAAAGAAACAACATCAGTCTACTTTTGAACTAACTAATCTATGCTGTCCAAATTCGCAGTCTGGGAGGCCCCTCAATAGTCGGAGATACCCCTTTTCACCCCAATTTTCAGACCAGGAGTTTTTGATAATCCAATAAGGTTCTTTGGTCTGCTCATCTGAAATTGATATTTAAAATACATTAAGATACAAGTGTGGTTAGTTGACTGGATATTATATTGTAGGTGTATAAAAGCACGAGCCAAAGCCGAGTGCTTATAATAACCATGACTGATAAAGCCAGCTTACTGAGCCCGATAATCATACGACATTTTCACTACATTGGCGATTTCCATAAAATAAATTGACCAAATGTTAGAGGAAGAAAAGGGCCTAGTCCGTAAAATACAATATCATGATTTCCACATTCTGTGTTCTGTGATCATGATCATCATTGAAGTGCCGTGTGGTTCCCGGCAGAGTAGAATAGGACCACTCCAAATCATCCCGTGGATGTCTTTAAAGGCGACTAAGAAAACACAAGCAAAACAAAGCTTAACAATCAAAGAGACCTCTCCACCCCATCTGGCCAGCGTGGAGAGCGTAGGCCAAATCCTCTGACTACTCAGGCTAGTATATGGCTCTGGTGGTGCAGAGAGGGTCGTGCTCCTGCAGTGGAAACTGGAATATAACTTCTTTACCCCTTTAGAATCATTTTCAACAAGTGGGGTAGGCAATATAACAATAATTAACAAATTAGGGCCCTATACAAAGAACGTGTCTTTGAGTGTTTTTTGTAGTAAAATATAATATGGTCGTACGGAACCCTTCGTGTGCAGTTTAGACTCAAACTTGGCTGGTTTTATTTTTGTCGCCAAGACGTCATACTAAAAATAAAATAAGAGAGAGAGTTGTATACAATTATACCTGTTCCATAACCAACTACTAGGAGTGAATGGTTTATATCCTTATCGCAACATTTGAGAACAGTGCCCTTGTACTGATACATATATTTGCCTCCAAGAGCTGAAAAATAATGTGCAAAAGTGTTAACTAAGTCCCAAAAGTAGTAAGCCGTAAACTTTATTTTGATCAGTGCTACCGTAAAATAAATATTAATAAATAATATACGGACAAATCACACAGATTGAGCTAGCCCCAAAGTAAGTTCTTATGAAAGACTTGTATTATGGGATACTAACTCAACGATACTATATTTTACAACAAATACATACTCAAACATATAAACATCAAAGACCCAGGTCAATCTGAAAAAGATCATTTTCCATCTTGACCTGCCCGGGGATCGAACCCGGGACCATCCGTGTCACAGGCCGGCGTGTTGACCGCTGCGCCACGGAGCTCGTCAGCAAAGCAAAATGTAGCATTGATCAATATAATCAGACATAATGTAAGACAATGTGTCATCTGTCCGGTGGTTGAAACTGTGGCATCGGGGAAGCGCGCCTGGCTTCCCAAGCTGCTACTTTCTCATCCCCATCCATGCAACCAATAAAATCCCAAACACCTTAATCCCGTTCCCCCAATCCAACTATCTTCAATTTGCCCCTCACAAAAATATCTGTTTTAATGGGCAGCAGTGGCGAAACCAAGAAATCAAACTGTACTCATCAACCCGTCTGCCAAGGGAGTGAGTATGGCAACCGCATCGAATAATGCTTCTATTTACTGGCTTCGAATTCTTAGTAGAAGGTTTTTGTTTGCACTTAGCTGGTTTACTTTAAGCCTGTTTTATTGTTCCATCATTTTTCTTATCTCACAGCATTTAACATTTGATGTGGAGATATAAACCTTGCGACCTGACCGTGAAGAAAAAGGAAAACCTCGCACCATTATAGCTGTTACTGTTGTCTGGTTAGTGTCCAACCAAAATCGAAGTCACATTTTGTCTCTGAGCTCTCTCGCTGTGCGCGCGCTCTCTATGAAACAGTTTTTTGGCCTTTCATCCCAACGCGTATCAGAGACCTTTATCAACACTTCCACCCTTCGATGTCTAGTTGACCAGGAGAAGATAAAACGAATCAGCCAGCAGCCTGTCTGCGCATCAGTCGGTCGGTCAGTCTCTGTCTGTACCAAATCCATATAATGCTAACGGTTAAATAGTGGAAAAAGCAAAAGCACCTACCTATAGACAGAGGTCCATAGTTAACCAAAATATCCTTTATGGTCTCCTCATCGGCGCCGGAGAAATCCAAACAGTCTGTGACCTTCACTTGTACTTTGTTAGGGTCAAATTGGCATTGGCCGCCTGCCTGTGTGTATGGGTAGTCTTCTTCTAACATCACACCTACATTAATAAGATTTCTGAAAAGTCAAGGCCTAATTTTTAACAGCCATGTCTACGTTCTTATTCTTATCAAATCTCTTGAAATTGGAAGTCTTATTAAATTTTCTTTAAAGTATCTTAAACTGCGTATAAATTTTCTTCGCATTCCCTTGAAAGAGGTGATTCAGACTATCAATATGAACCACTTTCACTATGGGACCAATGCAGGGAACTAGAAATTTTTTGACTTTCCCACACTAATTTCCTGGGAGGCTAAACTCTTTTATTAGTAGGACGCATAAGGCCACCCATTTATCAATTGGTGGAAAATGGAGTGTTTGTAGGTATGGTCCTTGCCATCCAAGCAAGTTGCATTGCAAATACCTTTATCCCTTTCCCCCAATCCAACAAACTCCTACCCTTCCCTTGTTAAAAATAAGTTTGGATGGGCAGCAGCGTCGGAACTTTGATAAGCCAAATTAACTGCGTTCACCAACCCAACTGCGTTAGCCGATAAGGGGGGTTTTCCATACATAGAACGATTGTTCTATGTATGAAAAACCCCCCTTATGATGGAAAGCCTTGAGGAAAGCCTGTGTCCAGCTGTGGAATTCAAGTGGCTTAGTTAGTTTTGAACACAACTGTATGAGCGCTGGCAGAATGCCCGGGTTGATGATATGTACTCGTCATAGTGCTCCCCTGTTATTTTGTTGTACCTCTGGGTGGCATTTTATCCTCTTTATTATTTGCCTTATATATCTAATAATATAACACGACAACTTCGCTCTTTCTACCACCTATACTTATGCCGTTGATCTTTAGCTTTACGCAGAATCGAACATTCAACTGATTCCATCTGCCATAGGTAGTAAGAAAATTTTAACAACTTGATTTTAGCAAGTGCGGTGCGGAGGTCTAACCGATAACCCAAGTAAAGCCAAAGAATAAAAATCAAAGCTATTATAGTTGGAAGGCCTAGGCTTACTTCAAGATTTGATTGGCAAACTAAAAATACTTTATAACGGAATGCTGATTTTTGAAAACGAGTAAAGATCCTTCATGATTTCCAACGGTAAGAGGACAATTTTTGTTAAATGGATCTTTAAAAGATTTCGTATTTATATTGCTGATAGGAACCATGGTTTTTTTTGCCATTTATTGATGTTCCCTATTCATATTGACGGGATGTGTCTTCTTCTCTCTTCAAATTATAAAATTCAAATATATTTCGATGAGATGATGGCTATCATTGTCATTATCATCATCATCATGTGATTTTAGTCTCCACTGCAGGAGCAAGACCCTCTGTATACAAGCAGACCTACACACTATACTACAGACTACACTCTCTATGCTTGCCACGGCTTGGAGAGGTCTCTTTGATGTTAATAAGCTTTGTTTAGATTTTGTTTCCTAAGTCACCTTCTACGGTATACACGGGAGGACCTAAAGTGGTCCTATTTAACATTGCCAGCAACCACTCGGCTGAGACATAAGAGCTATAAGAGAAACTATAATAATATAAAAAATATAAAAGAAGGAATTCTCACAAGATAGCTGCATCTGTAAATCCTGCTACACAAGCACTAGAAGATTTATCACAATCCACTTCTTGTTGTTCGGACAAGTCTAATTGTTTGTTGTGTTTAAGTGCATACTGACTTTCAATGTTAGCTGCAAATTGCAATAAAATGCAAGATTTTTTTACTGAATATAAGTCAATACATATTTATGCAATAAATTAAAATATAATAACTATCAAATGTAGTACAGATTGCTTAATTTAAAACTGAAATTTCCTCCCCATTATATAAGCGACCACATACAAATGCCACCCTTCTTTTTTAAAGTTTTGTGTTGCATTGCAGTATTATTTTCTAACGTATCAGTTTTCGTTCTTTGAGGGTCCCGTAACCAAAAATTAAAACAGGATCCTGAGACTTCGATACCCGTCCATCCGTACATCCACATCTGTCTGTCAGCAGGCTGTGTCTCATCATGGATATTATAATTCAACAGGAAGGCTCATGAACCGGTAGTTAGACAATTAAAAATTTCACAAATGATGTAACAACGGCTGTAGATTGCGCTCTAACAACAAATACTCAAAATAAAAGGCTCCAATAGAACAAACTTGTTTTTTCTGCAGGTTTTTTTTTTTGTATTTATGTGATTTCTAATTTTATTAACGTGTAAAATTAAAACTCTTGTCAACGTTGTTTTGAATTGGTCAGTTTTTACTCTTAATAACCCTCAAAAATTTCTAAAGGGCCCTAGATTGTTCGATCACTGGGTGTAGCACAGAGTCAAAGGGAATCAAAACGATATTAATATAGCAAACGCACCTTTAACTCAAGATCTTAGTGCTTATTACTTTCCGAAATTTAGATAGGCTAAATTCGCACGCAAACTTGCTTATTCATGCATTGTTTATTTTGATCTCAGAAGCAACATGAGCCTTACGCTGTTAAGTTAAAGGTAAGTTTGCCATTTTAACATCGTTTCGCTTCGTTTCGAATCTGCGCTTGTATGACGATCCTGTAAGCTTTGAAAATAAAAAAAAAAAAAAAACTGAAGTTACCAATAGCACTGAACGCCCAACATGCCCCACAGCCTGCTTGGTCTTTGATCGGAGTTACTACACCATGGTCTCTCCAGTCAAAATTTTCTGGCGCCCTGCGATGTAGATTATGTCTGTTCACGCGCACTTTAGTACAATTAGATTCACCGGGAGCAGTGCAACCGAGATAGGTTTTTTTAAATTCTTTTCTTGACATGTCGCTGAACAGGTTGATACCTAAAAAGTAATAAGTTACTTTAACTAAACTTTTTAACGTGAAAGACCCATTACAGAAACTCAGATAGGACCAGGACAACATTAATTTAGGAAAAGCAAGGGAACTTGAGAAGCAGTTTTAGTACTTAGAATAATAAAAAACAGAAAAATAGGTTAAAAAATAGATAGGACATGGGAAAAAAAAAACAAAAATAAAATACGGCGTTAGACAAGGTTCTGCTGTGCAACCTGTTACCTCAAATCTACATAATGAATGTGTAATTAGAAAAATAATTGAAGCTGATAAAGTCGGGATTAAGTTTAATGGAAGGCAATATATTTTTTATAAGGTTTGCAGATGACATTGCACAAAAAGGGTTGAAGCAATCGAAATGTAAAATTGATAAAATAAGCTAGGTAGAAAGAGTAACTAGTGTAGTGGTCCTGAAAAGAGTAGGAAAAAAGTTTATTTTGAAAATTATTAAGAATAGTAGAGAAATGGTGGTGAAAAACCTATTAAGACATAATAACTTGGGCAAGTCCATGATAGAAGGAAAAAGGGGACCGGGAAGACCAAGAAACACTTTTATGAAACAAATTAAAGAAAATAATAAAGTTAATATTTTAAAAGAAGTGAAAAAACTAGCGGAAGAAAGAGTACAATGAACAAGCTTCACCAACAAAAGAGAACTCTTAAATTTGATTCAACCATTTTGAGAGGACTAGCTGTTACCCGAGGCTTCACCCGTTCCTTCTCAGTACCCTATCCTGCAAACTTTAATAATGATCGGTTCAGTAGACAGGGTTTGAAAGCATAAAACAATATTAATTAGGATTAGAATTTTTGTAGGAGATATTTCTTTTTCAGAATGTTTGACTTTTATTTTAGAAGTTTTTTCTAAAATATAGGACGGCAAACGAGCAAGTGGATCACCAGATGGTGAGTGATCATCGCTTATAAGCTGATTTTAGGTAGTGCCTTGTAGAAATCAAAATGTGCTAGTAGTTACCTATTAAGCAAATGTTTTCACTTTCGGAATGCAACACAACACATTTTTAACAACGAAAAAATATTATTGGTGTACACATTGCAGCTTTTATGCCATAAGTGCGGTCCTAATGACATCAACACTTAATAGTAAAAGTTTTTATACATAGGCACTCCGGTTTTATTGGCACTAAATAACTATGATATTTTAACAAATTACACAAGTAATTCCATATATAAATGTTAAATAAGTTTTATGTGCTCTTAATTATTTCTTTTTTTCTGACTTTTGTAAAATCTTTGTAACGAGTAAAAAATAAACGCTTCATTCAATTATTGCACATCAAATTCAAGATACGAGTACAAACACGCGCGTACCATTACTTGCCATGAATACCTGAAGTTTGAATAGTAACTTGAAGGTAGGCATACAATGCTCTCTCAGTGCTGCTCAGGGAGCCTGACAGACTGTAAGTCTGTCAGAATCCCATATAAAAACGTGCTGAAAGGCTACTAATACAATAGCAAAAAATTTTTTACACAACTCACCCATAGTATTCTCACGGTATATTCGATTATATTTATTAATTTCTTGTAAATTTTCTTTGAAAATTTTAAATCTCAATTGCTTTTCATGTTGACTTTTGTAGTTTTTGTTATGGTCTATAATGAATTTCTCAAATAAGTCCGCGGCATTTTCTATTTTAATTTCTCGATAATCGGCTAGGGCTAGGGCACATCCAGAAAAGAGGATAAATACAGATAAAACCAACATCGTTAAATTTTAAGACTATAATATGAGCTAGATTTGCGTCTCTATTTATACTCGTATTCCCAGTTGTGGTATGAATGTTTCAATGCCAATGGGTTTTAAACATACTTTAAAAGTTTGAAATGGAATTTGCAGTGATAACACTAGCTGTTCATTATTCAGAAGCCATCTTTTGTTTTAATTTTCTAAATATTTTACTTCTGTAACTAGGTTACGACGATAAATAACAAATTATATCCCTACTTGTATTAGCATACAGGGTGATTATGAAGTCTATGGCAATATTTTAAAGGTGAAACCAAAATTCCGTATAATTATCCACAAGAAAAAAGATAAGGACATATATTAAAAATACAGCGTGTAAATTAACACTCGACATACCCGTAAGGGGATGACTCTGCCTATCAACATGAACAGCTTTTTCTATACTAATAATATTATTATATTCTTTATTTCAGGCATCAAAATTTCTTACATTGTTGGCCGTTCTATAGGATCATAGCTGGAAACTCAAAAGCAAATTTTACCTTTTCATTCACAAGTATTCAGAATTCATTCCCGTGGATGTCTTAGAAGGTGACTTAGGAAACACAAGCTAAATCAAGCTTATAAACATCAAAGAAACCTCTACAACCCGTCAGGCTAGCCTGGATATTGTAGGCCAAATCTTCTGACGGCTCTGGCTATGGCTCTGGTAGTACAGCTCCTGCAGTGGAGTCTAAAAAGACCTGATGATGATGATAAAGTTAACTGTTTGGAATATTAACTTAGATAAACTTATATCAAAATTGCCACAGAATATTATTCCAGGAAAAGTGACCGGACAGAAAGGCACAAAAACAAAAATTGTCTTTACATTTCATTCAAAGAAGAAACACGTTTTTCGTCGCAGGCCCAAAAGGTATATATATAAAGTAAATTTAGGGCCGGATCAAGTGTGTCCCTTTGCTGGCTTTTATCCTCGATATAGTCGTCAATTCATAAAAGCTAGCGGAAAATCATTAAAATAAATAACTGTAGGAATGCATAAATTATTAGTCCCGGTAATATATTGGGATATTTTATTATATTACCCTATTCATAGTGGCGGGATGTGCCTTCTTCTACCTTTGATAAGAGGATAGCATTATCATCATCAGCTGATTTTTTAGTCTCCAGTGCAGGAGCACGACCGTCCTTGTATAAGCAGTTCCATATATTAACTTAATCAGTTAGAGGATTTGACTTACACTCTCCACGCTGGCCAGACAGGTTGGGGAGGTCTCTTTTTGAAGTTTATAGCTTGGTTTTGCTTGTGTTTCCTAAGTCGCTTTCTACGACATCCATGGAAAGACTTGAATGGTCCTATTATCCTCTGCCGGGAACCCCACGGTTATACATTAATATACGAGACAGAAATAAAATTGCTTTGCCCGCATGACTTGTACCACTAACTCTACAAATTCATCCCTCGAGTACCAGCTCCCTCGTATTGATACGAACGGACAGACTTTAAGGAATGCCGTGTTTTGTTGAATTGTCAAGTGTATCCCTTTCACAAGTATCAACATTTTTTACTGCCATAGAACACTTACAAAAGGGGTAGATCAAAAAAATGTGTACTAGACGTTATTAACATGACATTACGCATGTCAATGGTATTAGGAATGCCGTGTTTTGTTGAATTGTCAAGTGTCTTTCTTCACATGCCTCAACTTAGTGTACAGCCAAATAGCACAAACAAAGAGAGTAAATTTAAAAAATGTATGCTTGACGTTGTTACCACGATATTATGCATGTCAATGGTATCATAAAAAATAATGCCGAAGGACGTGCTTCAAAGCGTCTCGGCTAAAAAGAACCGGTATTAAGTTAGATGCGAGAGAGAAAACAATCTCTCCGCTCTCATCACTTGTACCACACTCTCTACAAATTCATCCCTCGAGTACCAGCTCCCTCGTACAGATACGAACGGACAGACTTTTAGGAATGCCGTGTTTTGTTGAATTGTCAAGTGTCTCCCTTTCACAAGTATCAACTTTTTGTATGACACGATGGGACTTAATATTGGTAAATCAGGTTAGGAGAGAGTTTATGGTAGGAGTGTTTGAGAGGGCCTTGTTTATGGCAAACTTTTCTGAAACAAATGTCAAGCCAGGTTGTAAAAGTGTATCTAGAAAAACAACTAAATATTATTTTAGACATAGCACTGAGCTGTTTTTTTGGTTTGTTTTTCGTGTGTGTAAGTGGGCAACACTGGTGTCAGACCTGACAAAGCTTAACGACTGTTATATTGAGCTGAATGTATAAGAAAATATTTAAAGTTGTAAAATATTTAGAGACTAGAAAGTTATTTTCACATAGCTATGTGTACGAGTTTGTGCTAGAATTTGGTTTATGAGAATTTCCGTGCAATAAATAGACGATCTATTTTAGCATAGAAATTCAGCCACTAGAACGGTGATTTTGTGAGAGATCCAATTGTTTTCAGTTTTTTACCTTTTGAAGGTTTCGTAGTAAACACCCTACAGCAAGGGATTGGCAATTTTTTTTTCCAAATGACATGCCTAAAATAAACCGACAGTAAAAAAAATATTACACCACTATCACTCCCTGATGCTGGTCTTTGTAACAGATCGGAAATTAGTCGGTGGATATAATGTAATAAAAATTTGAATAATGGGTTTTCATAATAAATTCGTGCCGTTCTTTGGAAGGCACGCTAAGCCGTTGGACCCCGGACCGCCGTTGGATGGACCCGGCTGCCATCTGGTTCAGAGGCTGAAAGGCGGTTCCGAAAAACTCTGAGACCAGGGTGTGCATAGTCGACTGCCCTTGTCACCTACACGAAATGATAATGATGATAATGAATTTATCTCACGTAAGTTTTATATTTATATTTTTTTTTTATAAATTATTGAATAAGGCATTTGTCTCCCATCTCACCTGATGGTAAGTGACGATGAAGACGAGGATGATGGATTATTAATATTTTACCATTTGTCGGCTTGATACATACCCGCCAAATTATTGTTTTTTAGTGCTAAAGCCGCGGGCAGACAAACCAAAATGGCTATAAGGGGTTTTTTGTTTACTACAAAATTCTAACAATCTGATTTTGAGGAAATAAAACTCCAATCACATTACGTTTTTCATATCGATGATCACACGAGTAAAAGCAACTTTTAAAACCCGAAATGCCTTACATTTTATATTATCATAATAAAAGTAAGTAAGTAAAGAAAGATGGAAGCCCTTAAAAACCACATCAATGTGATGGAGTAATCCGCGGTGTTCAGTGTTGAACAAATTCTTTTACTTGATTGCATTCAATCAAGGTATCTTAGAACGAGCATTTTCTTGATATGTAGGACTCTTAATTATCCTTACTAATATTATAAATGCGAAATGGAGTTTGTTTGTTTATGCGTAAAGCTTTTACGCCGCATCTACCAACAAAACCGATCACTATGAAATTTTACATACACGTTTTCTGGAATAAAGAGAAGGACTACTTAAATACTAGTCCTTCTCCGGGAAGTTATTATATTCGTGATTGAGCTCGTTCCATATTTTTTTGTTTTTGTTTTTTAATTGTGTTTTATTTTGTAGGCCGTTTCTAAATAGTCGTATTGGGAATTCTTTGGGAAGGCTTAAAAGCATCAGTGTAGCAATGCAAAAAAAATCTTCATACGTCGTTTTGAGAAGAGTATATTTATGGCACAGCGGTTAACACAAGTGCCTGTTGCTCAAGGAGCAAAGATTTTGGTACTATAATATTCACAGGTTTATATCGGTGGTTTTGGAGATACGGACTTACAGTCGGCCTGCTGTAAAAAAATTCATCGAATCTGATATAGGTAATATGAAAACTACCATAATAGTGGAACTAGACTTCAATGCTTTACAGCTGAGCAAACAACAAGAAAACGCTCATATAAGTGGAAACACAAAACTACTATGTACTAACTACTGCCGTCTCGTATGACATCTCATAGCTTATGACACACCATGGAAGAATACAAAATTTAATGTAACCACATTTTAAAACAGTCAAGACGCTTAGGCTACAGGTAATGACATTGGAACAGATATAGTTAAATAGATAAATATACGTAAAAACTAACACTACTTCTGGTGGGTTAGTCGGGTAAAACTGTTGTAAAAATTATACTGCAAATGAGACATTCCAAGAAAAAAACGTTTTAAAATTGAAACTGTTATTTTAAAATAACATGAGTACAAAAGCAGCACCGGAAAATAAACATTAGGTATCTTTGAATCCGTCCGCATTTATAACAGACTCTAAAATTATTGTACGGAAATGGAATTTTATATTACAGAGGTTTAGGCCTCACAACATATTCTAGCGTAGTATACACGGTAAAATATTGCTCGTTTTAGACCCTTTAAGGCGAAGTGAGTTCACACACTAACACGCGCTAATTAAGAGAACGAATTTTTACCGCCGAAAGTAAGCACTTTTGGCGGTAATAATTCGTTCTCTTAAACTTAGATTATAATATCTATGATAAAAGTGACAAAAAATACTACAAGTAATTTACTAGGGCAATCAGCTATTAGAGTTTTTAAATTTGATTTGATTTAGGAGTAAAAGAATTAATTGCTGGGTGGCGCTAGTGTGTGAACTCACTTCGCCTTATGGGGTAATTCAGCTCGTCAACTCGAATAAATTTTCCTTTGGGACCAACACTGGCGAAATCTATCATTTTTTGACATTCTTGAACAAATTGACCAGGCGAGTGTTTTTTTTTTAATCGTGTCCCATGAATTCCCAGTGTTGCTCACATAGGAAAAATTGTTACTATTGATGGGCTTTATTTGTTTGTTTTAGTGTGTGTAAGTGGCCAACACTGGTGTCAGATTTTTCAAGCTGCCTAAAGGCATCTGACATAGCTTAACGATTGTAATCAACGATGACAGCCGGGACCAACGGGTTAACGTGCCATCCGAAGCACGAGAAGCTCGAGATATTTTAATGCCACTTGCGGTCACCCATCCAAGTGGGGACTGCGCCCAGGGTTGCTTTACATGAGGAAGCGCTAACATCCACTAGGCCATCGAGCTCCTCATTGATATGTTAAGTCACCCCTTTAAAGATATGTCAAGGGTTAATTTACATGCTGTAATTCATTAAGGCCCTATAAAGTTTTAGTTCTAGTACATTAGTTTCCATATTTTAGTAAATCAATAGACAAAATGGCGTACGATCTTAGAATCCGCTATCCGCGCGAAAAGTTGGCACTGAAAAATAAATATTTGGTATCTCTGAATCCGTCCGCGCACAAAAGCCTCAAACTTATTGTAGGGAGATAGAATTTAATATTGTTGTGTACGTACGTACCATGTGTTTTACTTTCTCCCAAACTAGAATGGAAGGTTCACCTTTGCTGACTTTATTTTTGTTTGGAAGAAAGAAAAATAAAAATTTATTCCAAATGTCGTTCAAGCTACAATATTCTCTTTAAAAATAACGTGCACAAAACCGGCACTGAAAAATAAATATTTGGTATCTCTGAATCCGTCCGCGCACAAAAGCCTCAAACTTATTGTACAGAGATGGAATTTTATATTGAAAAGGTTTAGACTTCACGAAAGATGTAGCGTGGAGCACATGTGTTTGGTAAGAGGTACACCTTACATACATACATATTATCACTTCTGTAACACTATGTGTTATTTTTTACTTAGATGTTAATAAGTTTATTTTTAGACTTAAGTTGACAGGAGATACTTTGTATCTCCCAATAAAATCGAAACGACAAATTGCTACATTAGTAGCTTACAATATACAAGACTCTGCTGCAGTACTTTGTACAAAGCAGAATGTAGACAGTTAAAAAAATGTTAGTATTAACATTGCCAGTATTAGTAATAATTTAAACTAAACTTTAAGACAACGGCCAGAGTCAAACGTTTCAGCATTTTTCATCAAAATATGCAAGGCCTGGCCAGCAAGCTATTAGAATTAGAACTATTTTTAGATACTGAGTGTATTGATGTACTTTGCTTAACAGAGCACTGGTTTCAAGAAAAACATAATGTACAATTAAATTTCAATAATTACAGTATGTCAAGTGTGTTCGCCCGAAAGGCCGCCATCCATGGAGGTAGTATAATCTTAATTCGAAATGGTCTAAAATGTAAAGAGCGAAAGGATGTAGCTGGCCTTACGGTGGAACGGCAAGTAGAGCTGTCCTGTATTGAACTGGATAAATTCATAATAGTATGTGTTTACAGTCCTCCTACATCAGATTATAACTTACTTGAGACAATCATCATCATCATTTCGTGTAGGTGACACGGTCAGTCGACCATGCACACCCTAGTGTCAGAGTTCTGCGGAACCGCCTCTCGGCCTCTGACGTGGTTCCTTTAACGACTACCAGATGGCAGCCGGGACCACCGGCTTAACGTGCCTTCCGAAGCACGGAATCATCTTTCTTATCAGACAATCAGGTGATTCATGCCTGCAATGTCCTAACCAAACTGGAAACAACTTAACAAAGTATGCTTCCCGTGGGAATCGAACCCACGACCTCCGGGTCAATAAGGCGAACGCCTTAACCCCTGGACCACGGAGGCAGGCCACTTGAGACAATTATGGAGGATGTTCTTAATAAAGTAAGTCAAGGCTCCAAAAAAATTATAGTATGTGGTGACTTCAATGTCGATTTATTAAAAAGTAACAAGGAAAGTATTGGATTTGTTAATTTATTTAAGTCTTTTGATTGTGAATATCTTTTTCTTGAACCAACTAGAGTAACAGAAACGTCAGCCACATGTCTTGATAATGTTTTTTGTAGTTGTGAGGCTCTTGAAAAAAAAGTAGTCAAAAAGATATCACCTGATCATTTTGGATTATTAGCCGTTTTTTCAGATATTGATACTAACATTGATTTGCCAAAAGTAACTTATAGACCATCTTCAAAATCTAAAATAGATAAATTTAAAAGCAAAATATCAGAAAAAATGCCCATTATTTGTGATAAGAGGGATAATCCGCATATTCTTTATGAAAAATTATTTAAAACCATAGACACAGAATTTAACAAAACTTTCAAAGCTAGGACTCGTACTATATCTAGTAAAAAGAAATTCTGTAAATGGGCTACTGTAGGGATTTATAAAAGTAGAAATAAATTATATGATTTGCTGGCTATGAAACAATATGACAGAAGACCTGAGTTTTTAAATTATGTCAAAAATTACTCTAAAATATTCAAAAAAGTATGTACGTTAGCCAAGTCTCTATATTTGTGTAAAAAAATTGCCAGTTCCGGGGACAAAATAAAAACGACCTGGAACATTATTAATCAGGAAACGGGTAAAATCAAACAACGTGATAATGATTCTTTAAATCTACAAGTTAATAATCAAAAGTTTGAGACTGATGCCGAAGTTGCTCAATGTTTTGAAGATTTTTTTACTGAAATTCCTACTAAGACAACTGCCTCGCTTCAGTCATCATCTCAAAAAGCTGAAAAAATATTACGCGATAATATACCTGAATGTAAGGATACTTTAATTTTTGAACATGTGACACCCCAAACGATTATCGATACCTTTAAAGAATTAAACATAAAGAAAACTGGGGATCTTTGGGATATATCCGTTTCCTTAGTAAAAAATATTATTAAAGATATAGCTCCTAACCTGGCCTTAATATTTAATGAATGCGTTGTGACCGGAACATTTCCAGATTTAATGAAATGTAGTAAGATTATACCTTTGTATAAAGCGGGAAGTAAAGACGATCCTAATAATTTTCGTCCAATTTCAATTTTGCCGGTTCTTAGTAAAATTTTTGAAAAAATAATTTTCAAACAGTTGCTCTCATATTTTAATAAGAATAAACTTTTCCATAGTGAGCAATACGGATTCACTAAAGGTCGATCTACCACTGATGCGGGAGTTGCTTTACTGGGGCACATTCTAGAGGCATGGGAAAAGTCGCAGAATGCAATAGGAATATTTTGTGACCTCTCTAAGGCCTTCGACTGTGTAGACCATGAAACCCTCTTAAATAAATTAAAGTATTATGGAATAAAAAATGAATCTTTGAGACTTATTAAATCATATTTAGCAAATAGAATTCAAAAAGTTAGCCTAAATGGAGTAAAATCTAATGGGTCCGTTGTAAAAATGGGAGTTCCTCAGGGATCCATCCTAGGGCCCTTATTATTTCTCATTTATATTAATGATTTGCCTTTCCATGCCTGTGCCTGTAAAGCTGTGTTATTTGCTGATGACACATCACTTGTTTTTCAAGTTGATAGACAGAAGACAATTTTTGACGATGTAAATAGCACTCTTGCTCAGGTATTAGATTGGTTTACAGCTAATAATCTCCTTCTTAACGCTAAAAAAACGAAATGTATTAAATTTTGTACGCCTAATGTTAAGCATTTGCCCACTAAAATAGTTGTTAATGATGAAGTGGTAGAATTTGCTGACTCTACTAAATTTCTAGGAATAACTCTTGACTCAAAGTTACAATGGGGTCCACATATAACAACTGTTGCTGCAAGACTAAGCTCCGCAGCTTACGCCGTTTGGCGAATAAGACAGCTGACAGATGTTGAAACCGCACGCCTAGTTTACTTTAGCTATTTCCACAGTATAATGTCTTACGGGATATTGCTCTGGGGAAATGGAGCAGACATAAACAGTATATTTGTTTTGCAAAAGCGTGCTATTCGATCAATCTATAAACTTGGGGCTAGAGATTCCCTAAGAGAGTTATTCAAGGAAATTGGAATTTTTTACGGTTACATCACAGTATATTTTTGCAAACATACTGCACGTACATCAAAATATTGAGAAATATGTCAAAAATTGTCAAGTTCATACGTACAACACTAGAAATAAGAATAAACTTGCCGCAAGAGCCTTTAGACTACATAAAACAAGTAATACGTTCTTAGGGCTTAGTATTCGTTTTTATAACAAAATTCCAGAAAATATTACAGCTTTGCCCTTTCCAAAATTCAAAGAACTTACAAAAAATATTTTATTAAAAAAAGCTTATTACAAAGTTAATGACTATTTAGCAGATAAGAATGCTTGGAGCCTTGGCGTTGTTTGAGACACGCTTGCTATTTGTATAATAATAATATGTTTCACAACCAATTGAAATTGTATAGAATCAACTATTTATTAATTGTAAAATATGTAAATGTTTGCGATCGACAACTGTAGATCAGGGTCATATTTCTGTTTTGACAATGTCTTAGAGGCTGAGTAGTCATGCTCACTAAAATGTTCAAACTGGTGGTGGCGTTATATGAGCATTTCTCTTTTTTTTTGCCATACTTTTCAAAATTAATCAATATTAAAAAAGTATGATTTAATTAAAACTGATAACTTTATTTGATGGAACATACATTAAATTTGTAGAAAATGTACAAGTTACCCCTAAATAATATAATTAAAACGGAAAAAAGTTAAATTATTGATGGGTAGCAGAATTTTTGTTCTTCTTGTGTTACTTTTTCTTTCACTAATATCTTTAAAAATGCGTATTTTGTGTCTCGAATTAAGTTATTTATAAAAAAAATACAGTTCAAATTAATCAATAAAGTGAAAATAATGTGTTAAAATTGTATTTTTTCATTGAATTTCACTACGGACTTTTTTTCTGTGTTACTTTGACATAAATCACACATAAAATTTTGTTTTATTATAATGTCTGCTTACCTAGAGTCAAGTTTCTATCATTTAATTAAATTAGGTACTGGTTTATTTTACCAGCAGCCAAATTATTAGTATTGGTAAAGTATAAATGAAATAAAACAAAAAAAGCAATAGTGAAAATGTTGGGACAGTAACAAAGAAAAATTAGTGGTAACACAAAAGGAATTGTAAAGCTGTGTTCATGATATTCTAAAAATGGGTTTTGTGTTAGATGTAACAGGATATATTATAGACTAAATAAAATGCCGATGATTTTATATTATTTTTTTATTAAAAATAAAATGATACTTTGGATCCATAATCTAATATTAATAATAAGCTAAAAATGAGATCTTAGAGTTTTTGTAATAGGAACATATTTCAATCAATAATATGCAGGTAGTCTAAAAGTAATCAATGTATTGATAAATTTAAACTATTCGTTAACATATTGGACAAAACATTTGAATTTTATCAAATCATTATCATTTTATCAAATCATCATCAATATCATTTTTCGACCGTGTTCGCTGAAGAAGCTTGATTTGATTTGCATGTATTTTTCAATTTTTGCCTTTGTTTCTGCTGTCTCCATTTATTACGCATATCTTCCTTCTTGATTTCTGTCATTTCACATATTTTCTTATATTTATATTTTGCTTTCATTCTTTCGAGATTCTTTTTCTTTTGTTCTTCTAATTTTTCAGGGCGCTGCAACTTTAGTCGCTCCCTGTATCATCTCATTTTTTCTGCTGGCGTCATAGGTTTTGTTTTTGTAATTTTTTTGCCCTGTCAACAATATAAACTAGCCTTTATAAAGTTCCTCGTATTGTTACCCAGCTTTCCTTTGATACGTTACCACGCAAAAGTAACACAGTAGGAAGTAACACAACACGTGGTCGATATTTTGAATATTTATTTTAGTTTACTTTCCAGCAAATTTAACTGATAATTAGTATTAATCTGTACATATAACAATATTATCTAGCATGCAAAATAGTGAAATTTAAGTATAAAATTAGTCTTACCTGAAAAAACGAGTCACACAAAAGGAAACACTATAGGTTACAAAATGAGGGCGCGTGTACACGTCTATTTCGCCGATGACAACTGACGAAATAAAGATGGCCGTTTGAACATAGACAATCTGTAGTGTTGCCAGTGAGATTTTTACCAGTTTTGGTAGTCTTTATTACTCCTGAAGTGTAGTAAAATGGGTAACCAAATAGGAAATTACTTTTTGGAACTTTTTCTGGGACACGATTTATTAATTCATTTTACCAATAATTACTGGTGCTAAATTAAAAAAGCATACAAATATTAAATATTAATAATATGGAGCAAATACCAAATAAAAAAAATAATGTGGTTTATATAGAAAATTATTAAAAAAATGCAATTCAATGTTACGGATTTTAAAATGGGACATTCGTTTTTTCATACTTTGAAATTTATGATGTTTTAATTTTTATTTTATTTTACAAGAAAATTAAGCATATTTTGTTTTCTTTTAGTATTTTTTGTGAGCTTATTAAACGAGCAGTGAAAAAAAAATAAAAACACCAAAGGTTACTTGAATGAAATATTAAATTTCTTCATGCAAAGTCACGGGACAAGTATAATGTGCTATTGGCAAAAAAAAGAGAAATGCTCATATGTCGGGTCGTTGAGTTCCCTCTAATATGGTTGAGTTTAACGATGGCTGACCCATACGTCAACTAGTGAACGGGTGCTGCCAGTGGGGACTGGTCTGGTCGGCCTCTTTGAGACTACTTCATGTTCTGTTGTTTTTGTGATTTGCTCACTCGATCGTAAACATAAACATGTTCCAAAAATAATGAATGTATAATAATATTGTTAAATGAAAACAGATGAAAAAAAAAAGAAAAGTAAAAAAGAAAGAAATATAATATAATCATTAATCATACAAAGCCCTTCAGGCGAGTAGGCGACCTATACTGTTGAAAAGAGTTTCTTTCGGCATTTCTTCTCTGCAGTGGTCGGTTCCGAAATGCTAGTAGTCTGTAGCTTTTGAACAATAATGAGTAAATGCATAATATTTAATAAGATAATTTTAAATGTGATTTGACGTGAAAAAGTGCCTGCAAGGGCCTATTTTCTGAATAAACGTTTTGAATTTTGAATTTGAATTTTTGAATCCCCTAGCGATGTATACAGAGTCAAAGGTCGTAACACCCGGCCACATTTAGCATCATTGTGGGCGTAAAGGTGGAGTAATGAGTTGCTAGCCGCATCATCTATCGATGTGATTCCTTAGATTTTTGCCCAATACCATAACCAGCTTTTACGCGCGGGAAGACAAGCAGCAGGTAACTTCTATGTGTTTTACTTTCTCCCTAACTAGAATGGAAGGTTTACCTTTGCTGACTTTTTTCTTGATAGGAAAAGAGAAAAATAAATATTACTACTGAATGTCGTTTAAACTAGAATTTACTCTTTTAAAATAACGTGCACAAAGCCAGCACTGAAAAATAAATATTTGGTATTTCTGAATCCGTCCGCGCACAAAAGCCTCAAACTTATTGTACGGAGATGGAATTTTATATTGAAGAGGTTTAGACTTCACGAAAGATGTAGCGTGGATACAATTGTGTTTTGTAAAAGGTTCACTTAAGTTGACGGTTTTTTGTTTGGAAGAGAGAAAAATAAAAATTTATAACTAAATGGTGTAACAAACTAGAATCCTATTTTTTAAAGTAACACGGAAAATGGCGGCGCTGAAAAATAAATAATTGGGATCTCAGAAAAGATATCCCTGTATATATAAATAAATAAGTACGGACAAATCATACAAATTTAGCTAGTCCTAAAGTAAGACCGCGACTTCCGGTTTGGAATACTCATTCATTTCGTGTAGGTGACACGGTCAGTCGACCATGTACACCATGGGATACTATCTGTACATTACTATATTTTATAACAAACCCAAAAACAATAACATCCAAGACCCAGGTCAATCTGAAAAAGATCATTTCTCATTTTGATCTGACCGGGGAGCGAACCCGAGACTACTCGTGCCGCTGACGTGTTGACCGTTGCGCTACGGAAGTCTTCATCTATGTATCTTTTGTATAAAATTATTCTTATATAATATATATTTATATATTATATAAGTATAATTTTATACATGTATATATACATAGCATAATAATTAAATTATATACATTGTATAAAACGAAGTCGCTTCCGCTGTCTGTTGGCTTAAAACTTTTTAGCTATACTAAACGGATTTTAATGCAGTTTTTAGCAATAGACAGAATGATACACGTGGAAGATTTATAAATATAATATATTCTAGACTGCTAGTTTGTTATAATATACAGTATCGTGGAGTTGGTATCCCATAACACAAGTCTTGACCTTACTTTGAGATTGGGCTAATCAATCTGTATGATTTGTCCATATATATTTATTTATTTATAATACCATGCATGGCTACATTCACCTTCAACATCTCACGATGATCAATAGGATTGTGCTGATTTATAAAGGAGCCTCTACATAGTACAAAAGTGTACCTAACATATCACATTAAACGGTTTAAATTGGGATTAAGCTAATGATGTGTCTCCTTAGTAAAAACAACTATTACAAAACTTATTTTTCATAATAATGCATATTTTGCGCGGTTAAGTAAGTATCTATATCTAAGTTCTGTGGAACTTTCCGTTGAAATGATTTTTGTAGGTATAAGTCAAATACACGTGGAAAAAATATTACAATATTAAAAAAATAAAATGGTGATACAATGTGTTCATAAAACCCTGTCCGATCCTTAAAGGTTCGACCTTGCAATTCTCGGGAAGCACACGATTTTGACAGAAGTACGCATGTCCCTTCGACACGTCTTCCCTTCACGCCGAGCGTGACCTTGAAATTTAAACATCAAACTAGGGACTGACAAAATATTTGGCGATTTTTATCGATTCCAATGTTTAAAATGAAAATTTAATACATTGAACAAAGTTTTCTCATCCCATATTAATGTTTATAGCTTATTAGATGAATTTCAATAAAAACATAATAACAGAAATGAATATACATCAAGGAATCCGAGACTGAATACATACGGATTCTTTGCATCAACCCTTAAATGTTATAAAATCTATGGTATCGTAGTTTTGACATTTGTCAATTTTCAATCGGCATTCTCGTGCAGTGTTTTAGCGATCACTTCACCCAGGAACAAGAAATTTATCTGTCAAATGAAAAGTTACTTTTTAGCTACGGAAACTTGGATGATATCGCTGTTGTCTTTAAAACAGGGTTCGATTCCGGTAGCAAATAAAAATATAAACGATATTTTTCAAGTAGCCCTGCATCTTGGACGTTTCCTATATTAAAATTAAAATTTATTTTAGATTACATCCAAAGTGGTGGGAATCGATGGAAGGAAGAAAAAAGATTGATAGGTGTACCTACTTGTTTGTAATGGAAAAACTCAACAAAGTACTAAACCGATTAAATAAATTTAAATGTACTATGTTTTATATACAATGTTGGACAACTGTGTCGGAACCTTATAGGGGTGACTCATCCTATCAATATGAACAACTTTTTCTATGAGACTGAAGCTTAAAATTAGAAAACAAAACTACATTCCCTTAAAAAAGTGTTCAGCCGGCCGGGCAATATTGTATGACAATTTTGCAGGTTGTTTTTTTGGTATATTTAGATTTAGTCCCATAGGAAAGTTGTTTATACTTATTGACAGGCTGAGTCGCCACATTAAGGCTCTGACACAGCTGACGGGACATATTATATACTAGTAAGTTTTTAGTTCTGTAGGAAGATATCTAAAGTAGTAAAAATGCGCCGACAGATGCGCATAAGTAAAAGAAATTTACCATCTCATAGAAACACATCTCGTTTCATATAGGAAACATAAATAATACATAAATATATAGGGTCATACATATCACACAACTTATCCTTGGGGGAGGCCTATATCCAGCAGTGGACTTCTTGGATGATGATGATATCACACAATTTGATAGAAAGTTGTGAACGTTTGTTCGGTATAGGAAAGATACTGGGATTGGGCAGTTACGTGGATTTCGCAGATTCTGGAATTGGACGGATTCGTGGACTCGGCAGATTCTATGATTAGGATTTAGGATTTATTCGGATAAGCTATACGACATAAAATGAACAGTTGAGCTCAAAAAGATGTAATACCTATCTGACTAATATAAATTTGTAAAAGGTTGTGACGTGTGTTTGGATGTTTATTTCTCAATCACGCTCCAAATACTAAGAAGTCGTAGGATACTAACTGAACGATACTATATCATCATCAATATCAATAGATACATATAATAAAATCGTAAGTGGGTCGTGTCTGTACATGGAAGATAAATAAGAAAAACTATTTTCAGCGGACCCTAATAACGCAACCCAAATCAACCATTTTTAGAATTTTTGTCTGTTTGTCGGTTTGTCTGTTTGTCTATGAGTTTGTGCACGATTATCTCAGAAACGGACTTGACCAATTTGCATGCGGTTTTCAGAAATGTATTATACCAAACTTCATACATTATTTTCGCTTAGTTATATCTCAATCGGTTTATAAATAAAAAAAGTAACATCAGTTTAAAGAATTTAAAGAAGCTAATCTAAGAAACGGGTCGATCGATTTGCATGCGGTTTTCAGCAATGTGTTATGGTTAGCTTCACTAAATATGTAGACTTTATCTTATCTCAATCGGTTGATTAACTAAAAAGTAACATTAATTTTAAGAATACGTAACGTAAGTTTGTATAACCGTTAATTCGGCAAACCATCACTCGATGGCGCTGTGCTAAATTTAAAACGCGCTAACGTTGTTTTTTCGCTAGGAACACCCAACGCGTGGTTGGTGCTCAGTGTCTGCAACTTTCATAACCCTGGCTACTCCTGGGGGGCCCGAAAGTATGGGACTTTTATCAGGTTTTACGAAAAAACTACCTTAAGAATGCCGTTTTTGGGTATATTATGATGTATTGATAAATTATCTACTGTTTGAGTGACGAAAAAAAGTTTTTTTAAACCTATGGTTTGAGTATAATTTAAACTCTTCTCTATGACTTATTGTTATTGAGTTATAGTTTGTTAAATCCGATTCGGACGGTAATGTCCCTTTCGCAACCATGTCAATTTTTACCAATGAAACTAATCCTACAGGAAAGTTGAAATAAAATTAAAGAAAGAAAACTATCTATGCTTTCAAATGAGTGTTATTTTATCTCTCTAAGTTTTTAACAGTAGAGAAACAGACTCTCAAAAATCGTTCTTTCGACCGAAGTATAAAAAGTAGTCAGTTTTTTATTTTGTTGTTGTAATGAACTAATTTAAAATTGCTTTAATCCAAATGGAGACTATCCAGCCCAAATCTTACATCAAATTTTTCTCTTCGGTTGAAAAGACCCATTTTCGACAGTTTGTTTGTAGACTGTTTGGAAAATAAATAGTACATAAAAAAGTCCACATACAATGAAATATATATTTGTTAGTCATTACAAATTCCACCAACAATTAGGTACCTACTATTTTAGTTCACAATTTTCTATTAACGAGTCCCAGTATTGACCTCTTTACTTTTGCGCTTGTTTTAATCCGCAATATTTTGTCACTTTAACAAAAAAAAAACAGACTTTCACGTCATTTCCACAACAATCTTTAGCTACGATGTCCATTTTGTAGTCAATATAATTTTTGTCCATCTTTCTGACCGCAATCAAGAAGTACATCCGGCTCAATTATATTTAAATCTGGTAGTTTGCACACCCCTAACACCAGCAATGAGCTCTCATTGCTTATTATTATGCGGTGATTCAGGCCTGTAACGCCAACACTCCACTTAATGTATTTACGAACAAAATGGACTTGATTTGTGATATTCGTAGGTGATGAGCGATAATCATCAGCCAAATACAACAGCAGCATCCAGGGTGTCTTCAACAACAAAAATTATAATATGTAGCCTTATTACTATAACAATTTTGTTAATGTGTTATTATAATCATAGAAGACCTCAGAAAATGTAACAATTTAAGTTGAACACCGTTTTCTTCTTCTTCTGTTTTATATTATGGCTTCCACCGAAATTTCAGTGATTCTGCCAATG
Organism: Rhodophaea formosa; assembly: GCA_963082605.1. Classification (NCBI taxonomy): domain Eukaryota; kingdom Metazoa; phylum Arthropoda; class Insecta; order Lepidoptera; family Pyralidae; genus Rhodophaea; species Rhodophaea formosa. Next base: position 19,094,749 of record OY720207.1, read on the forward strand.
TCCAGGGCCGCAAGTCTGCAATTTTGAATTCACGATCGTTGGTAACCATTCTGGCCCTAAAATGACAGACATTGAACACTTTTCCTAGTCTGCTGTTTTTTGGTCAGAATCGCGCCATTAAGAAAATATTGTGGACGCCATTTGCAAAAATATTTGTAAGTCTGCTATTTCTGACAGAACTTTGACTTAAGCTTGCACTGACATCAATATCTTTATTTTGTGAATATTTCATAAAATCGTTAAAAATACGATTAATAAACGGCTCATAAGTGATCTACGGACTCGCTAACGACTAGTTATGTACAATAATGTAGCAGGTGTTGTGCTTTACGAGTTACTAAGCTTGAGCAAAGATTGTCTAAGATATGGAAATTTTCAATCCTTATACGCTTTTGAATGTTTCTTCAAAAACCGTAAAACTATATAATATGCCTTCGCAGTGTACGTAACCTACAAGAAATGCAAGATCAAAAATAGCAGAACTAAACATACTGACAAAGAAGCATGCTTTAAACTAGGCAGTACCTAGAATAAGGAGAAAAAATCAATAACAAAGCATACTACAAAAGGTTTATTTAATACCTGTAACCTAACTTTTATTCAGTACTAGGGTGACACAGCCTAGCTCTGAAGAAGCAGGAAAAAGCCTGTTCCTTACGAAAAGACGTTTAAAATGGTTATCCTGCTCGTTTAATTAGATGTGTAAAAAGTGAGACAATATTTTATCATCGACTAGCAGCCCTGCCCTGCTGTACCCGGGCATGTATTATACCTTAAAACCTTCCTCGTGAATGTCTCTATCGGTTGGTGAAAACCGCATAAAAATCCGTGCAGTAGTTTTTGAGTTTATTGCGAACAAACAGGCAGACGCGGCGGAGGACTTTGTTTTATAATATGTAGTGATGTAGTGATAGTGATTTTCGTATTTCTAAGGCATTTTATATATCATAAAGAAAAATAAATCTCATTTTACAATTATTATTCTTTCTATTTGTAAAGTATTAGGTATGAAATGATTTGCGTCGCTACTGTGCCTAGTGTGCGGCCTTAATATTGTTCCAATGGGGATATTATTCGCTGTATCATTGGTTGCAATAAAATATTTTTTTTATTGTCAAACTGCTCTTCATTGCACACCTTAAGATGTATTACAACCTCATAAATTATTTTGATATCAACGTTTTTAATATCCAAATAATAATTATTTGTTTGGTCGAGCTCCGTGGCGCAGCGGTCAACACGCTAGCCTGCGACACGGGGGTCCCGGGTTCGATCCCCGGTCAGGTCAAGATGGAAAAAGATCTTTTTCATATTGACCTGGGTCTTGGATGTTTATCTATATAAGTATATATTATAAAATATAGTATCGTTGAGTTAGTATCCTGCGACACAAGTTCACAACTTACTGTGGGGCTAGCTCAATTTGTGTGATATGTCCCTATATATTTTATTTATTTATTAAATATGGATAGGGTCAGATGACAGGTTTTCATGGAGGCTTGAGTGACAGTGTTTTTTTTTTAAGAATGATAACTAGGAACTTTTTGAAGAGACCTTTCTTCCTCTTTGGTTTGAGCCATATTATTATTTAACCGATTGTAAAAAATATTAAGTCACTCTTCCGCAAAGCATTAGAAAAAGTAACGAAGCGTGAAAGTTTTCTGTAATGCTTGCCACCGGATGGCAGCACTCACTCGTAGGGTCCGATAAGCTGCTGACACTGGAAAATTTTTGATAAACAGTGACCACTTACACATTGTTGACCAATACCAACCAATTACTTACCGGACACGACGCCACAGTGCCGCTGAACAATACCTCCATCTAAAAAACCGGCCAAGTGTGTATCGTCCCACACACAGTGTAGGGTTCCGTAGAAAATAAATAATTAAACTTTGACTTTGAATAGTTTTACTTGTGAAACTAATTTTCAATGGAATTTGTCAATTCTCATATCCTTTTCCAAGAACATTTTATAAGTTGGTGGACTATTCATCTTTGACTTGTAGACCCTACTTAGCTGTGATTTTATGTGTACTTCGTTGCACAATATGTTTAGAAAATTCTGTCAGATAAATAAATAACTATATACGGACAAATCACACAGATTGAGCTAGCCCCAAAGTAAGTGCTACTTATTACTTGTGTTATGGGATACTAACTCAACGATACTAAGTATATTTTATTACAAATACATATATAGATAAACATCCAAGACCCAGGCCAATCTGAAAAATATCATTTTTCATCTTGAGCTGACCGGGGATCGAACCCTGGACCATCCGTATCCGTTTGACACGGAGCTCGTTAATATGAACAACTAACTTTCTCAGGTCGGGGCCCATAAGAAAAAATTATCAGTTCAGTTGACAGCCATTCAATGAAAGAAAAGTATTTTTGTACATGAAATTCCAGAAAAGCGTCCTCATTGTAGATTCTATTCATATATTTTGGTGGCAGACACACTGCATGCAATGGTTTTTTGAATATGTAAACACCACGTCCAAATCTGCCACGATTCCTAGACCATGATCATTGAAGCAATATTTTGATTTAGCGGACTACGGATTTTGAGTGGCAAATGAATTGCTTCGTGTTAGTCTGATAATATTATGACAATAGATTTCAATTAACAGACTTGCGCTCCTGTATAATGAGATACTAAGTATCGGTGTTGTACGGTAAAGTTTTTCCAAGTAGCATCAAAGATGGCGTATGTTCTTTGACGCCTCGTGGCAGCTTGGGGCGGCAAATCTATACGAGTCCATTTATCGGTCCACTTTAACTATTTCACAAATTGTTCATGAGCACGAGCATTTATAACACCAAACTACACCAATTTCATATTATAAAGTCCACTAAAATCAATTTGCAAAATTGTCTAAGGCAAACTTCAACTGTACCCCTTGACTTCCCATTTTATAGAACTTAATACGAATTAACAACGTCATATTGACAGCTTGCAATGTGACAGTTTTTTTATTAGCATGCAAAATTGTTCTTTCCAACTTTATTTTTAACCAAATAGTCCGGATGCAAAATTGCGGATAGTAGGAAAAAATGCTATAAAATTTTGGTCAAAATAAAAGATCGACATCAGTTCAGTGTTCGTGTAATATATGTATGTTTGTTTGTTCTTTCAACTGTATCTTCTAAACTAACTAAGATGCGTGGTTATAGCACAGACAAAAATTTTTTTTTGCTTATAATAAAAATATATATACTACTTACTACTTACTTACTAATTTCTAATATCAAAAATAAAATCTCAGATTTTTTAAATATATTTTATTTTGTATCAAATGAAAGGTATTTTTATCTAGGTTAATTTCAAAATATATAATTGATATACTTAAGTCGTCAACGGGCACTAATCCAGACATAATATTTTTTTTTTGTTAGAACGTCTAGATCGTTCTAACAATAAAAATTCTGTAACGTTAGAACCGCAGGGGCTATGCGTCTACCGTCCGTCAATGCGTATCATACCACCATTCTTCAGTGAAACTTAAAAATATGAATAGAATCCTATCCTACTAATATTATAAATGCGAAAGTTTGTATGTTTGGATATTTGCTACTCACTCAATCACGTTGAAACTGCTGAACGGAGAAGCACGAATTTTTTTACATAGATAGGTTATTATATTTTTTTTATTTATTTGCACATTTTTGTGTCGATATTGCCTGGCCTATCTAGGCGGCTTTTAAGTTTTTAATTTCAATTATATATTTTGTAAGCAAACCTCATGGTACTGATTCTTATTAGAAAAAGATAAAGAAATAAAAAGTGATTCTAATGTCAATTGAACAAGTCATAAAAATTATATCAAAGATTTTATTGCATAAAATATTGTACACATTTAATTCATTTTTGAACATGTTAAATATTTATTAACATAATAATGGAACAGTACACCTGAATGTGTGTGTATCAATATCTAGGTTAATCCAAAGAACAACAGTACAAAACCTGTGTGTACCTGATGGTTACTGACTACAAAGCATGCTTCGTTCAAGCTTGTATTTTTCCTAGGTCCGTGGTTGTAGTGCAGAAGGTGCTAAAGAACATAATTAAATCTGGTGTTAATGTAGGTATTTTTTGCTGTCTTTCAGATTGCTACAGAATCAGGTGGTTTTGAAAATAAAATAAATGTCCTATGTGGGTGCGAACAGTATAAAATCTTTGTTGCTCTTCAGCAAATAAGGGCTGAGAATGGACGGTATCAATTTAGTTAATAAATTTGCAGAACTAATGATTTTTTCAGTTTTATTTTAAACAAATTGTTCTTAAATGTAAAATAAAGATACAATATCGCTATACGATACGAACTGTTTTATTTCACTTTTAATAAAAGCTCAAGCACAGAAATTTACTTATTAGTACAGTATGCCGACCGACAGAATCCCCTCTGAAGTGTACCAAAAAGTACATCTGGTAGAACAAGTGATACAATCCTTACACGTAAGAGGAGAATGATAGCCTTATGAATTAGAGGATGGGTTAGGCACCTATTTAAATTCATGTGAATTCATGGGAAGTAACGTAGGTACTTAAAAAACTGTACCTATAACGGGTAGGCACAGCAAAAAGTGATAACCTATATTTAATAATTATGTAGAAATACCTACAAAGAGATACTACCATTTACCAACAGGTACCTATTACATGATAAGTAAGCAAAAAAAGTGTGATTTTATCCCATGAATACATTCTCTCTCTCTTTGAGATCTAGTTAAACTAAACCGGAAACAATCGACATTTTTTTTCCAAAACGAGCCCCATCCTTAATCCCACTTCACTTCCCCTGACCTTGAAAGTGCACCAGAATACCAAATCAACAACTGTCATTGCATGTCAAGGTCAGGGTCAACCTTGTGCGAAGTGGCGGGGAAGTGGAGTGATGAGATATTTGACAATTAATCAATTAAGCCTTACCCAAACCACAGCGGGTACGTTATAGGCGTCCAGGTAAACGCCCGATAAATACTCTCATTAATGTTGTTCTACATGTGTTAGTGAGCGGTGGACTGTGATAAAGGATGGTGTGTGGTGATGAAAGAAACACGCAGAGAAATATCAGTAAGGAAATATAATACTATTTAAATAATAAATTCACATGACAAACCACAGCAATGACACACACGACAAGACAGAGCGTTCGCCAAATCGGAGAAGATCTATTCTTAAAAATATTGACATCTGTTTTTTACCAAACAGGTCGCACTCCAGCCAGTCGGCAACATACCGGACCCCCAGTGTGCTACACTAGCAACTGGTGACCGCTGGCTGGGGTGCGGCTTCCATCAAAATAATTTTTCGGAGTGGTCTGCGCAGCGTTCCACCTCTAGTATAAATGTCTGCAACGCGGGCCACTCCGTCCGGTCCAAAGTAGACCTTGACTACCCTTCCTAGTGGCCACAGACCACGAGGAAGAGTAGGATCAGCAATCAGCACCACATCACCCACACCAAGGTCTATAGCGTTCCTGGTAGCGCCTCTCGGCCGAAGTGTAGGAAGATACTCCCGAAGCCATCGTGCCCAAAACTGATCTGCGAGTCGCAAAGTTCGCCGCCAATCACATCTTCGAGATAGGTCTGCGTCAGTTAATGAAGATGTCCACGGTACAACTGATGAGGAGCCGAGAATAAAATGGAACGGTGTTATGGCCTCTGGTGCATCAGTATTTGACGAAACGTAAGTAAGCGGCCGAGAGTTTACTATGGATTCTGCTTCGAGTAGGAGCGTTGACAGTACATCTTCTTTCAGAGGTTGATTGTGCAGGCAGGATCTTAAAGCCGTCTTCACGGTCTGTACTAACCGTTCCCATGCACCCCCCATGAACGGTGATGCTGGGGGGATGAAGTGCCAACTGATTTTATGGTTGGTGGCGTATTCTATGACTGTATCATCGTGAAGGCAACGTAGCTCTCTCGAGGCACCAACAAAATTTGTCCCATTATCAGAAAATATGGTAGTAGGTGACCCTCGGCGTGCGATAAACCGTCTAAGACTCATTATAGCTGCGTCTGAAGATAATGAGTTCACAATTTCCAAATGTAACGCTCTGGTTGAAAGGCACGTGTACAAAGCGACGTAACGCTTTTCGCGGCGCCGCAAAATTGTCACCAGAATTGGGCCAAAATAGTCGAGGCCCGTATGGGTGAATGGTCTCTTATGGTGATCTAGACGTTCCAAAGGCAAGTCACCGGTCGGTGGTAGAATTGGCTGGCCTTTCCACCTTCTGCAACGTAAGCAGGCGTTTGCTACACCTCGGATGGTACTTCTGGCCTTTAGGATCCAATATCTCTGTCGGAGTTCGTTTAAAACTAGCTCGTTGAACTGATGTGACGCTTTGACGTGTTCGTGAAGGATCAATAGACGTGAGACGTGATGACGGCCGTCTAGAAATATCGGTGACTTCATCTCCTCGCTCACTCCTGGGGCGGACCTTATACGCGTGTTCAGTCTTAGAAAGCCTTCCTTGTCAAGTGTGGGTCCAAAATTCTTAATGCGGCTATTCTTGGGTACTGGCTTTGATGATTGTAAGGCTGAAAGTTCTTCGGGAAAACTCTCTGACTGTGCTAAGTGTATCACCATCTTTTCTGCTTCTATGATGTCCGTTGCGTGTAGTTGGTCGGGGGATATGGTGCTGTCTATATATAATTTGGAATTTGGAGCTATTGGCCGAGACAATTTACGTCGAAAGAGTCGTGCGCCCTGAAGGACCCGAGCGGTGGCGCGTATTAATCGTAACCAAGAGCTAAAACGCGTCGGGTTAGGTATTAATTTTGAAGTTGGCGTGACGAGAAGCAGAGCCACCATATCCAATTTTAATTCTGGATCTGGTGAAATTTGCTCCACGTTGGTACTGCACTCAGTTGGCCAAGCGCATGGTTGTTGTAAAAGAAATTGAGGTCCAGTGAACCATCGATGTGACGCGGAAAAATCATTTTTTTTCGGTTTTGTTGCGTCATCTGCAACGTTGAGAGAGGTAGGGATCCACCTCCAATTTGATGGATTCGTGGTTTCCAATACCTCTCCCAACCTGTGCGCGACAAAAGGTTTAAACGCGCGAGCGTCGCTCCGGATCCACTTTAGAACAGTTGTAGAGTCGGTCCAAAAAATGGTTACGGAGGGCTTAATACGATGCGCTTTTAAAATAGTTTGCGCAAAACGTGTTGCTATTAGAGCAGCTTGTAATTCTAGACGTGGGATCGAGACCGGTTTAAGGGGTGAGACGCGCGCCTTACTACCAATGAGTGTTGTAGAAACTGATTCGTCACTATATCTGAAACGCCAGTAGGCGACACAAGCGTATGCTTGCTCACCTCCGTCGGCTAATACATGCAGCTGAACGTCGGTAAAGTCCGGCCTAGTCATGTACCAGCGAGGTATTTTGATGTCGGCGGTGACTTGTAATTGTGCGAACCAGTCTCTACATTCGCAAATGTACACATCAGGTAGCTGCGCGTCCCAACCAATACCTGCTCGCCACAACCTTTGTATTAAAATTCGGCCCCAGATAACGACTGGCATCAAAAGGCCGAGTGGATCGTATACCTTCATAACATTAGACAAGAGGTTACGTTTTGTTAAAGTGTCAGAACGTATCTGAGGTACAGCGCGAAAACCTAATTGGTCCTGTCGTGGGTTCCATTTAACCCCTAATACTCCAACCTCGCTACTGGGGGGTAGGTATACATCGGAAGTAGAGTCACTTCGAAGATCTTTAGGAATAAGTGATAGTGCCTCAGAATAATTTGATGTCCATGCACGCATCTCAAAACCACAGGCCTTATGCACCGTGACTATGTCAGCAGCAAGCTGGGCTGCGTCGCAAATACTGGTATGGCTGCCTAGATAATCATCCATATAATGGTCATCAATGATTGCGCCACACGCGGCCGGGTAGATGGCCTCATACTTTTTTGCATTCTTGTTTTTAATGTAAAGCGCAATAAAAGGACTCGATACGGCGCCGAAAATCATTGAGGCCATGCGGTATTCTTTCAGCTCACCATCCCTGCCGCGCCAGAGGAAACGTTGTGCATCTCTGTCTCCTTCTGCGATCTTTACTTGTGGGAACATCTCTTTTATGTCGCCGATCAAAGCAATAGCACCTTCTCTGAAACGGAACAAGATGTCAAGCAGGGGAGACAATAGGTCAGGGCCTTGTAGAAGCATGCTGTTTAGGCTTACACCTTTCGTGACTGCGGCTGCGTCATGGACTGCTCTCAGTTTATTTTTTTGTGGATGATAAACTCCAAAGATAGGTAGGTACCAGCGGATGGGATCATTTAATAGGTTGTTTGATGATGATCGTGTGTGGTACGACTTCGGATCGCACTCCTCGGCATAGCCCTTGATAATAATGTCCCTCATAAATTGTTGGAAAGCATCAGCGAAAGCTGAGTCCTTAACCATTTGTTTTTCAAGGGTTTTTAAACGTGATAGTGCTTGAGGGTAGCTATCTGGTATAATCTTTGGAAGTTCCTTCTTCCAAGGTAGACCAACCTCAAAATGTCCATCGTCAAGCTGGCGAGCTGAAGTTTCAATTATTTCAATTGCACGTTTATCATCATCATTTGGAAGAGGAGTCTTTTTTATGATTCCTAAAGCATCAATGTCATATTGACGCTTTATGAGGGTGTCCAAATCTTCTGAAACATGATTTATAAATTCCAGTGGTTTTGATGAAACCGAAAATGCACCGTGGAGCACCCAACCTAATAAAGTTTTGGATGCCACGGGTTCGTTCTTTTTTCCACACCTTACTTCACGGCTTAAAGATAAATACCAATCTGGAGCACCGATAAGGACGGTAGGGGTAATATCAGAATACGAAAGTTCGTTAGATAAGCTAGCCAAATGATTGTAATCCATAAGATTTATCATATCGGGGTTTTGTGCCCTAAGCCCTAAAGGGGTAATGGCTCGAGCGTGCTTTACTAGATAGCGATCAGTCCGATTACGGCCTCGTATGTAAAAATTGACGTAACTTACGTCAAGTTCCTTGGTCATACCACTGACACCTTCGATGCGGAGACGCTCCTGACAGGTCGGCTTTGCGCCGATGCGTGCAGCTACCTCGCCTTCGATAAGTGTAGCCGTAGAGCCTTCATCAAGAAGGGCTGTCGTTTCGAAGTCACCGTTGGGCCCCTCAAGTACAATTGGAACTACTTTTAGCAGACCGCGGGGACGCGAGGCCAACGGCGAAGACCCTGTGGCATTAATGCAAAAATCAGAAACATTCACAACACCAATATTATTTATATTAGCAGAGCTACTTAAGTTGTCAGATGACGTTTGAATAATATTGCACTGTCCAGAAGTCAATGGGCTACCTGTGGCATCGGGTGTCGCTGTGCCATGTAGGAGCGCGTTGTGACGTCTTGAACAGCCGTCAACTCCACAACGTTTGGCACGGCAATTGTTCCACGTGTGTGGATTAGACTTTAGGCAACGGTAACACACTTTAGACTCTCGAACCCAGCGCCATCTGTCATCTATGGTTAGACTTGAAAATTTCTTACAAGTTTTTATGTTATGAGGTCCTTGTTTACAATAGGTACATTGCTCCGACGTTTTATCGGTAGATACTGTAGCGTGTATAGTTTCTCTTTTTGTTTGGAATTTCGACAAATGCGTTGGTGGAGATTGCACTTTAATTGTATTGTCAGCAACAAAATTAAATTTCAACTGTTTGTCAGCCTCCGACAAGAGAAAAAATGACAGTAACTCAAGCTTTGTAAGGATTTGTTCTTCTAACATTTGACAAGAAGCAAAGTCTGTAAAACGGGCTCTCGTGTGTTCACTCAATTTGACCAAAACGCACCGAAAAAGTTCGGGTGAAGAAAGATACTCGGTCTGTTTGAGTAACTTTAGAGTCGTAACAAAGTTGCGTAATTTGTTCGCTAAATTATTCAAATCTTGGGGAGAACTTAGCTTTGGACTATTTCGTAGCTCGGTGACTTCGCGGGCCACCAGGAGCTCCGGCCGTGCGTATGTCTGCTCCAAGGCTTTAACGATGTCGTCGGGATCGCCAGAAGTCCACATAAGCGATGCGACGGACTGGTAGGCTGGACCCCGGACGGCACTATTCAAACGGTCTAAGTTCTCTGAAGGGGAAAAATTTAATTTAGTTCTCTCATAGCTACTTTTAAAAGCCATCCATTGACCGACATCACCCGAGAATACAACCAGTTCGGGTCTTTTTGGCTTGTTGGAGAGATTGTTGATGGCTTGTGAGAGTTTTATAATTGGGTCTTGCGACCGTTCAGAATGAAGTCGTTGACGTGCCATTGTGTCATATTTGTTTCCTAACTTGGCATGCGTGGGTTCTAAGTCTGTTGCTCGGTTGACCGGAAGGGCTGGTTGTGACGGAAGTCCTTGAAGATTTTCCAGTGTGACAGGTGGCCCACCAGTCATGTTTGCATGAGTTGAAACCCACGTCACTGTGCGTTTTTCAGAAAGACGACGATTAGAAAAATATGTTTTGGCTGACTTATCTGAGTTTGTTGCCTCTAGGGCGGCAAGTTTAGCCTGTAGCGCTGTATCTTCTGCCTCAGCTTCGAGGTGAGCTAGCTCGCGCTCGCGCTCTAGTTGTTGCAGAGAGAGCTCGCGCTCGCGCTCTGCCTGTTGTTGAGCGAGCTCGCGCTCGCGCTCTGCCTGTTGTTGAGCGAGTTCGCGTTCGCGCTCTGCCTGTTGACGAGCGCGCTCTACTCGGCGTCGCACTGCGTCCGCTTCAATGGCCAGTCTCTGCGCACGCACGGTTGCCGAGGAGCGCGATGAATGCGAGCGCTCACTGCACGACTGTTTGCTGTGAACACTACAGGTTTTATTAGATAGTGCTCCGGCTTCGGCACGCGGGGAGTTACCCGCCACTTGTGTACCGTCTGGTTGTGCCGGCGCGTTGTCATTGTCTGTGGCTGAACCCGGCCGGGCGCCCCGCGGAGAACGTTCGTGATGTTCGCGCTGCACCCCCCCGGTTTCCGTAGCTTTCGGGTTTGCCCTTGTTTTACTACGTGTTTCCATCATGCAAAGTAATTGAAAAATGTAGGTGATATTTTAGGAAATAAAGATGAAAACTACAATGACATACAAATGTAAAAATATTTAGCAAGGAAAACTACAATGGGTTCATTTTTTATGGCAAGAAAGGACCAAAATGTTAGTGAGCGGTGGACTGTGATAAAGGATGGTGTGTGGTGATGAAAGAAACACGCAGAGAAATATCAGTAAGGAAATATAATACTATTTAAATAATAAATTCACATGACAAACCACAGCAATGACACACACGACAAGACAGAGCGTTCGCCAAATCGGAGAAGATCTATTCTTAAAAATATTGACATCTGTTTTTTACCAAACAGGTCGCACTCCAGCCAGTCGGCAACAACATGTTTTCATCCAAACGGTCAACTTGCATAATCCATGTTCCATTGTAACATCAGAACATGATGACACACTTGCTATCATGTAAAACAGGGTACATAATAGCCTGCTGAAGTTTTTGTTACAAAACCAATTTTTACTAAATTATCTAATAGAGAACATTATATAGATAATTGATTTGGAAAAATCCATTTCCTAGTTTTGGCCCATAGAAAATGCTGTTCTAATTCATAGGCTGAGTCATCCCTTCAAGAGAATGCCTACAGTATCATCACAAATGGTGGCATTATAAGCAACTTTGAATTGGCTGCGGATGTGATTGATCGCTTTTATGTCCTCGGTTTGCACACTTCAGTGTGGGTAGGTTTTTAATACTGTCTAAATTTCAAGGGCGTTGCCAGCTTTTGAGCAATAGGGGGGGCAGAAATTCATAGATGGCCGGAGTTTAAAAGCCCAGGTGGCAGAAGCGAGATTTTTTTGAGATTTTTTTCCATATGTTTAAGGGTGGTTAAAATTAGTGCTACACTGAAAGGGAAAAATGGAGAATTAGATGTAGATCAATGACTTCCTACCTAGGTGTATGAATCGAACTTACATTTCAAGCTGAATATGTTGACATGGCCAACCACACCCGTACCAATCAAAAATAATAAGTTAAGTATTAATTTTTATTGTGTTTCCACGAAAGATCAGTGTTGCTGACTGTTACTTGTATATTATGACAGTCGGCAAGTATGCTTAGTGGAACTCAAAATCACTGAATAAAGATTTTTATACTATTTTTTAATTCTATTCTAGTACCGACCATAGAAATTAAAGTCAAATCATTATTCAAAATCATAGGTTTCTTCCTTGATTAAATTGAATAACCCAGATTTATTATAACGAGACTTTATCTGTAAAAATTACGAGTTAAGAAAGTTCTTAACTTTTTATTTAGTTTATTGTTATTAAAAGCATAACAATTTATAGCAAAAAACAAAGTGTGCCACCCTTAAATGGAAGACACCGTCACCGATCGCCCCCTCTAGTTACGCCACTGGATTGATCTTTTGACGTTTGACAGAATTTCACGAGAATACCAAATTGAAAAATGACATAAAATCAGCGCTGTTTTCAGCGCTGATTTTTTGACATTTACGCCCGAGAATTGCACAGGGTGCGACTCAGCCCGTGAATATGAATGACTATTTCTACAAGATAAATGCAGGAATTTTGAAAAAAAAATTACATAACTCTTCAAAGTTGTTGAAGGCTGGAAAATTTCTGTTTTTTTTTTTAATTGTCAACATTAGTCCCGTAGGAAACATTGTCCATATTGACGGGCTGAGTCGCCCCTTGAAGGATCCGACAGGGTTTTATTGAAGTATTGTATAAGTAGGTACATTTTTATATCGAAAACTGTATAAATCTAAAACGGTGCAAAACTAAAAATAGAAATAGTATGAATGGAATGAAATTGAGGGCATCGAGACAATGACACATGTTACGGGGGTGTTTGCACAGTGCTATTGAAAATTGCCCGTGTCATTCATGTATAAATTTAACATCCGAAAACAAAAATGTTTTTGTTTTAATATGCTAATTATTTACTTGCCCTGTTACTTTTTCTGCGTAAGTCAAATCTTTAAATCATATTTTGTAGCTCTTATTTTTTTTTAATAGCCATTAGTGTCCCAATGTTGGGCAAAGGCCTCACTTTCAGTCCTCCAAGATTCTCTAGATTGTGCTAGTGCGCGCCAGTTCTTATTAAATTTGTTTAATTCGTCGCACCAGCGGGTCTGGCTGGGGCCGACCAGGCAGTCGCTTGCCGTTTGGAATCCAATCAGTTACTATTATTTTTACGATTTAAAAAATAATTTGTTTTTTGTCATATAATACCAAACCTTAATTTTATTATAAAAAAAGTAAAAGTGATTTTATTTACCAGTTACGTACGAGCACAGTATACTTCATAACTTTTAACCGAAGTGAGCCACCTAGAAGGCGTGTTATGTTTTTTGCGTGTATGAACAGTGGTTATGTCTGTTCCATTATTGCCTTCTGTAGCCTAAGCAGCTTGACTGATTTTGAAATGTGAGGTGTCTTAAGATATACAAAATACGTATTCTTTCTCGGCGTGTCAAAGGCTATGTAACGTCAGAAAAATATCAATATAACGAACGTAAACTATCGAAAATGGCAGTCAGGTTTTTAATTATTTTTAAATAATGCAACTTGTTTATCATTTCGTGTAGGTGACACGGTCCGTCGACCATGCCGACCCTGGTGTCGGTGTTCTTTGGAGCCAGCTCTCGGCTTCTGACGTGGTTTAACGAATACCTACCAGATGGCAGCTGGGACCAACGGCTTAACAGGCCTTCCAAAGCATGGAATCATCATTATCATTATCAGACAATCAGGTGATTCATGCCTGTAATGTCCCAACCAAACTGGAAACAACTTAACAAAGTATGCTTCCCGAGGGAATCGTACCCACGAACCCCGGGTCAACAGGCAAACGCCTTAACCACTGGACCACGAAGGCTGTCAACAGGGTTTTATGCAACTTGTTGCATAAAATTTATCCCGATACCAATACCTTTTATCCCGAAAAAAGACAGGTTTTCATCGCAACGGCTCATTTAGGTCACATTAACGCGAACTGAGCTTTGAGCGGAAACTAGTACTTAATCAAATCTTGATCAAACACAGCCGCCTTTGTGCCAAAAACATAATTTTATTACTATTCGGCAAATTTACAAGTCGTTACCAAACTTGGCACAATCCGAACATTAGCACACACGTTCTTGTGTCATGTGTTACAGTGAAGATTAGTTTTTGTTCTTATGGAACTGTCATGTATGGAATATTGTGATGTAGGTACTTGCTTACTTTGTTAAAATATAAAGTGAAGTATAGTGGAGGCAGGTAGAATATTATTGTGACAGTCTGGATTTCGTCATTACACGACAATAGCTACCTAGCGTGTTTTATTTACCAAAATAATACATTTGCCGGACATATTAGGAACCAATGACGTAAATGTGATCAAGGAAATTTATGATTTTATAGAGAAGGAAAGATTTAAATATTTTTTTATAGGGAAAGTTTATAGAGTTTATTTGCACTAAAAACCATGACCTACATAAAAACTATTTTGTTTATACACAACCGCGGTAGTATAAAACTGTGTTGGAGCTGATTGCGCCCATTTCCAGAGACTAAACGTATTGGATATACTTTGACGAATTCCGTTGGCACAGCGGTCAACACGCCAGCCTGCGATGCGGAAGGTCCCCGGTTCGATCTCCATTCAGATCAAGATGAAAAATGATCTTTTTCAGATTGACCTGGTCTTGGATGTTTAGCTTTGAAAGTATCTATTATAAAATATAGTATCGTTGAGTTGGGCTACTAACTATATAACACAAGTCTCGAACTTACTTTGGGGCTAGCTCAATCTGTATGATTTGTCCGTGTATAGTTATTTAAATATACTATACAACAAATAAAAAGTAGTTAAAGTGAGCGTCAATTTAGAGAAGTATACAAACCATTTATAAATATATAGCAAAATAAATGGCACACAAAGTTACTTATGCAAGTTATAAGAGCAAATATTAACGTCCACCACACAAGTTGTAGGATAAGGAAATGATTTTTGGGAGGGAGAGGAAATTGCTATGTGCGCATAATATTTCTAAATAAGTATTTCAGCCTCTCTTCAGGTGAGATATACCAAACAATCAAAAAATTAATGTAATTGGCATCTTAGTGGATAACTTTTCATAACTCTATTAACAACGAACGGGTTGAAAAAAAAAACAACAAATCAAATATCAATGCCTGCGAATCAAACCTAACCTTTCTCTCGAAAGCCGTCAGAAAACACTGCAATATGTCGTGCAAGTGAAAAGGATCCTTAAACAGTGTCATATTAAGAGGGTATACTAGCAGAGCGTTTTCCATACAAATGTATTTCTCTATTTTCTTTTCAACAACACAATTCTTTTTTCATAAAATCTAGTACTAAAATAGAAATGCCTCTATTTTTTATTTTTTACAAAAAAACTGTTTTTGTACATTTTTTTTTCTTTCAAACCGGTTTTCAGAAAAAAGTAAAACATAGGGACATACCTATTTTAGTAATAGATTGTATATAAAAAAAAATTCTGCCTCTAGAAGCAGTTTTCAGCGAGAAAATAGAGAAATACATTTGTATGGAAAACGCACTGCTAGCATACACTCTTAAGCGAATCTCTACGAAGGCCATCAGAAAACACTGCAATGTGTCGTGCAAGTGAAAAGGATCCTTAAACAGTGTCATATTAATCACCGCACAGTGCACCTGCTCACGTAGTGTGTAGGATTTGGCCTGCATTCTCTACGCTAGCCAGACGGGTTGAAGAGGTTTTTTTGATGTATATCAGCTTTGTTTAGCTTTCCTTAGTCTTCTTCTACGACATCCATGGGAAGACTTGGAGTGATCCTATTCTGCTCTGCCGGGAACCACACGGCGAAATGCGATTAGTGTAAAAAAAGGGTCCCTAAATCAGTGTCGTATTAATCCCCGCACACGGCACCTGCTTACAGAGTGTTTATAACTGTGTCCTGAACACTCAGAGAAGTTGGTCTACACTCTACACGCTGGCGCGACGGGTTGGAGAGGTCTCTTTGATGTTAATAACCTTTGTTTACCTTGTGTTTTTTAAGTCAGATTTCTACGAAATCCACGGAAGGACTTGGAGTGGTCCTATTCTACTCTACCGGGAACCATACAGCAAAATGCGATTGGTGTAATGAAAAGAATCCCTAAATCAGTGTCGTATTATTCTCCGCACACAGTACCGCACTGCAAATATTTTTCAGATGAACATCTGCAGGAGCACGACCCTCTCACAAACAATGGCATATATTAGCCAGAGCAGCAAGAAGATTTGGCCTACACTCTTAACCCTGGTCAGATGGGTTAGAGAGGTCTCATTCATGTTTATCAGCTTTGTTTAGCTTTTGTTCCCTAAGTCATTTTCTACGGCATCCACGGGAAGACTTGGATTGATCCTATTCTACTCTGCCGGGAACCACACGGCAGCAAAATGCGATTGGTGTAATGAAAAGGGTCCCTAAATCAGTGTCGTATTAATCCCCGCACACGGCACCTGCTTACAGAGTGTTTATAACTGTGTGCTGAACACTCAGAGAAGTTGGTCTACACTCTACACGCTGGCGTGACGGGTTGGAGAGGTCTCTTTGATGTTAATAACCTTTGTTTACCTTGTGTTTTTTAAGTCAGATTTCTAAGAAATCCACGGGAGGACTTGGAGTGGTCCTATTCTACTCTACCGGGAACCATACAGCAAAATGCGATTGTGTAATGAAAAGAATCCCTAAATCAGTGTCGTATTAATCCCCGCACACGGTACCGCACTGCAAATATTTTCCAGATGAACATCTGCAGGAGCACGACCCTCTCACAAACAATGGCATATATTAGCCAGAGCAGCAAGAAGATTTGGCCTACACTCTTAACCCTGGTCAGATGGGTTAGAGAGGTCTCATTCATGTTTATCAGCTTTGTTTAGCTTTTGTTCCCTAAGTCATTTTCTACGGCATCCACGGGAAGACTTGGATTGATCCTTTTCTACTCTGCCGGGAACCACACGGCAGCAAAATGCGATTGGTGTAATGAAAAGGGTTCCTAAATCAGTGTCGTATTAATCCCCGCACACGGCACCTGCTCACGGAGTGTTTATCACTGTATCCTGTAAATATTGCCCAGCTGGATATGGCGGTACGTGATATTTTAAAAATACCTTTTTTCCTTCGATAAATTGACTTACAGGGTTTGAGCGAGATTTTTTTTAAGGCGCTATGGTGTCGGATACATTAGCGCCACCCAGCAATTAATTATTTTAATCCTAAATCATATCAAATTAAAAAATCTAATAGCTGAATGCCTTATTAAATTACTTGTAGTATTCTTGATGTTAGTTTTCATAGAAATAATAATTTAATTTTAAGAGAATTACTTATTACCACCAGAAGTGGCTAGTTTTGGCGGTAATGAGTAGTTTTTTTATTTCATCAAATTAAAAATTATGAAATCTTGTACCAAAAATTCTTTTTAGCCTATTTTGGTGTCCTACTGCTGGGCAAAGGCATCCCCTTTTCGTTTCCAGTCATCCCTATCAAGAGCGATAATTTGCCAACCACTCGTATGTGCGTCCAGGTCATCGCGTTTTCGGCAGCCATCAGGTTTCCACAGCGTGGCCAGTTTAGTCCACCTATCCTCTCGCATGCGACAGACATGTCCCGTCCAGTCCTACTGTACCTTTGCTGATGTCACGCCTATATCTTTTATTTGAGTTTTGGAACGCAGGGTGGTATTTTTAATTCGATCTATGCGACGTACGCCGAGGGTGCTGCGCTCCATTGCTCTTTGACAAACCTTAAGCTTGGACTTTTGACCCTCGGTAAGTGACCACGTCTGTGCACCGTAAGTAAGTATGGGTAGGATATACATATACATGTCAAAAAGTTTGCGTTTCAGTGTAATAGAGACTATTCTACTACAAGTATTTTATTAGGGCATTCATCTACTAGATTTTTTAATTTGATGGGTGGCGCTAGTGTCTGATGCCACTGTGTCTTAAGATTAATTATGTGTGTTGATTGTAAAGTTGTTTGAAAAGTACAAAGGTGACCGAGACCTCTCAGAGAAGTATCTCAAGTACATACAGACGTCTGACTCACGACGAATTTACGCCACAGAAAGACTAAAACGTTTCGTGGTGCGGTAGTAACATACCGCCCTGCGATACAAGGGATCCCGGGTACGATTGCCCTTAATTGTCTTTGCATTGTTTTCGTATTAACACACGGGGCTCAGTATATTTTTTCAAATATCCAAAATAATAATTCTGTTTTTAAAATTCTCATTTTAAACCTTCTTCGCGTTCGCCGCGTTGTCTTTCGCACACCTGCCAGTAAGGAGCCTTTGTACTCCACTGCGTCAGATTTGCTCACCTCTCCAGCCTTCCATTGTTTTCGTATTTATACAAACGTGAAATAATTTGTCGTCTTGAGACAACACACGGCTCACGAACTCAAGCATAAATATTTTAAGTTCGTTTTAGGGTGTATTTTTTGGTTGTTCTTGCAATAGTTATACAGAGGGATATTACATTACCCTCAACATACCCTTAAAATGGTGACTCAGCCCATCAATATGAACAACTTTTGCCATGAGAACAATGCTGGGAACTCAACAAAATTATCGAAATTTTCATAAAAATGTGTTTTGTCGTCCGGGGGAAATGTATGGGAAAGTAAAAACAAAAATTCGATTTCCTAGCATTGACCCCAAATAGGGAAAAAGGCAAGGAAGAAGAAGAAGACCCCTAAGGAAAAGTTGTTCATAATGATGGTCTGAGTCACCCCTTTAAGGTATGTCGAGGGTTATTTGTTACATTCTGTTTACGTATTGAGATTTCTATTGGAGGCCAGGGCTGTAAGTACATATTGTTAATCCTAAAATTTCGATTGTTTGGTTTTGTAGAAGTAACTCAATATACAGTCAATCAATTAATCAAATATTTATTGCTTTCCATAATAGTACAGATCATAAATACAATACAATTGTGGGTAATAAATAACATTCTACAGTGTAACATTATGGGCTTAGAATAGGCACCGCAATATGAAAGGCAGAGGGCTAATTTTGATATTGATTACCTTAAAAAAATTATTCATACATTAATTTATAGATGTTATTCATCTTATATAAATGTACCGTTAGTCTTTTTTATTAATTTTAATTAACCGTTCTAATTGGAATATTATATTAATACTTTTTTTTAAATACCTGTTGCCATCTAAGACGTGTAACTTGATCCTTGATATTCCCTTATAGAGGTGACGCAAACCGTCAATATGAACAACTATTCTTATGGAATCAATATTATGGAAACTCAAAAAAATATTTGACTTTCCCACTAATTCGGGCGGCTGAACACTTTTGTATAAAAATGTCGAATTTTTTTTTGGCTGCCCAGTATGGATCCCATATCAAATGTTGTAAATATTGACGAGCTAAGTCACCCTTTTAATGGTATTTTTAAGTTCAAGTTACACGTAAGTATTACGTATTTTAGCTTGAAGTTTGTCCTGTTGATATTCACTAATGCATTTCTCTAAAAGTAATATTTTTATCACTACAGTATCTACTTACTGTCACTGTTGCTCGACAAAACACGCGCCAAGATAGCGAACGTGGGCGCGAAAAAGGAAGCGGACGACACGTTTCGCCGGAGATGAGTTGGCGGGCGTTAATTGAAAAACGTTACGTCATACGTCATACGCCAACATTCAGAGCATCCGCGAAAATGTTTTTTAGAGGTAACTAGTGAGTGGTGAGTACGTACAGTACACATTACGTGCTCTGTAGTGTCAGTATATATTGTAACGGGTGTGTAGGTCTTAATCTGTAATCTATCTTGGTACTCTGTAATAAATACACTACTTAAACTTTAAATTTTTATTTTAGATAAATTATTAACATGTATGTCCTCGTAGCATACGAGAGGCAACTTCTTTGTCAAAAAATCCTTTCTTCATAAAGAATCACAGACAATAGTTTATTTTGGAACGCATCAAAAACGTTTCAAATATCATAGTCAAACCTGTGCTACAATATCTACCGACTATTACTGTTGCTCGACAAAACACGCACCAAGATAGCGAACGTGGGCGCGAAAAAGGAAGCGGACGACACTTATCGCCGGAGATGAGTTGGCGGGCGTTAATTGAAAAACGTTACATTCAGAGAATCCGCTTTTTTAGATGATAGACTAGATAGAAAGTAAAAAAAGTAATTATTTTCTGAAAAATATTCTGGATAATTTCGATTGTTGAAAGCAAGGCCTGTATAACAGTACACTAGTGCTCTCACTTCGATGTGAATAATAAGGTCCGAATGCGTCCCATGAAGGATACATCTTGAGGGAACATAATAATAATAATGACTAATGAGCGATATTACTAGCAATTTATAAGGGCTTACAATTTAGTGAGCAGCGGAGTCAAACAGCTTCTAACGTAAAGTTCTGAAGCACGTGGACATAAGTGGTAATTCCGCTTTATGGCCATGAACCAAGGAATGAGATAGACTGGCATGAACGTGTTTAATGAATTGAATGAATTTGAATTATTTTTTATGTCATTTTTTTTGACAATGTCATAATTACTATCAAGTGACAGTTTAAGTTTTGTATGTAGGTGTGCGGAACTAAACTTGTGTGTACATTTCCCCCCGCAAAAAACGCCAGAAAAATTGTCATAGTAAATTGTCGCTTTGCCCACTCCCTCCGTCCGGTACGGAGGCCGTGTTGCTCGAAGGCTAGAGCAGTCAGAGGATTTAGCCTACACTCTCCACGTAGGCCAGCCGGCCTATTTACTAACTCGGATGACAGGTGTCGATGCCTATCAATCTAGGATTTGTTGTTACAATGCGGTTTTGGTATTTCAAATAAAAAGTTCGAGCAAGCAAAATCCACAATGTAATTGTAAATTCTAGATTGATAGGCATCGACACCTGTCATCCGAGTTAGGAAATCCCCTATTTACTGATGGGTTAGATATTTTTTCTCGCTTAGCCTATATTATATAAATTGACAGAGCAAGAAAAAAGTTACGTGATTCACTAAATTTCATTAAAATGTAAAATTTTATCATATCATGAAATTAAATTAAGAAATAAAGTTGAAGCAAAACTTTCGCTTCCAAAATATTATGTGGATTATGCTCGCACAGGTTAAATTGAAAATGTGGATTTAAGTCATTCTCGTTTGAGACTCACGGACAGCCAACAAATATTTTTCTATATTTCTATCGTCATTTATTTAAGAACTTTGTTCTTGTCGGTGGAGTATTTTCCATCTTTTCCTATCCTCCGCTATTTCCTTGGCCTGTCTGTACGACACGACTTTTGCCTTCTCTTTTATATCCTATCCTTGGCTTTCCTTTTCCTCTCCTTATTTAAATCTTTCCTTCTAAGATGGTTTTGATAAAGTCGTCGTGTTATATAAGATGGCTAGTCATCTTTCCACGCCTTATTCCTATTGAGTTTAATAAAGTTCTCTTAAATACTAATTACAATGTAAACCAATATATAAAATTAAATTTTGTGAAATACGAACTAAGGCTAGTCTGAGTTAGCTCAATCTATTTTATTAGTCCCTATATATTTATTTATCGATTCTGTCCGGTTACTGGAGGCTATATGTTTGTTTATCAATCTAAACACCCATATGTCACGAGGCTCAATTTCATTTGGACGCTGCTAAAATTAGGTTTACTTTAAACAAACCACAATTCATTTTTATTATTTTAATACAATTGGATAAAGTTATATGAATCACTCGTAATAATTACTGTTATAGCAGTAATTAATTAGGCCCGTGGGATTATCCTTTGAATTATCCATGCTAGTGTGTAATGTTTTGCAGTGTTCATAACTGGGTTTAGTGCCATACAGTTGTGTTAGCTTTTAATTATCTGGGATTATACGATATTGTTACTTTATTCCGTTATAAAATAAATACGGGCAAAGTGTTTTAACGTAACCGTGGGCCGAAATAATGAAAAAAAAAATGAAAAAAATGGGTTTCCTATACAAAACTGCTAACAAACTGATGGTATGAGAAGTCTATTTTCTTCATATTTCGACCTATGTTCCTTGGGAAAAATTGTTCAGTATGATCAGTTTACGTACGAGAATATGGCAAGGTTATAGATTTACACGGCGTATCACTATACAGAGTGTAAACCATGAGTTTATAATACGTGAGTAGTAAACGATTCGATCTAAAGTAAACTATTCGATGGCTCCTAATAGTAAATTATTACGAGCCATCGAATATCTTTCATTTTCTATCGAGTAAGACAATAGGTCTTACTCGAAAACGAAGGTCAGTTTTGTAACTCATGGTACTGATACCGCATGGTGCTGACTGCCTCCGTGGTCCAGTGGCTAAAGTGTTAGCCTTGTTGACCCAGGGGTCGTGGGTTCGATTCCCACGGGAAGCATACTTTGTTAAGTTGTTTCCAGTTTGGTTAGGACATTGCAGGTATGAATCACCTGTCTGATAAAATAGATGATTCCGTGCATCGGAAGGCACGTTAAGCCGTTGGTCCCGACTGCCATCTGGTAGTCGTTAAAGGAACCACGTCAGTGGCCGAGAGGCGATCCCGAAGAACTCATACACCAGGATGTGCATGGTCGACTGACCGTGTCACCTACACGAAATGATGATGATACCGCAGTAAATGTTCCTGTAAACACAGGATCGTATTCGTTTTCATTTAACCTTGAGTCGTTTTCGATTACGAGATTCGAAAACTACTCTGGTATATCGTACTCATGGTGGACAAAGTATAGTAAACTATGACGGTTATAAAAACCGTTACAAAATACTACTATCGTAAATGAAATTTATAAACTCATGGTTGGCGTATATACGAAAAGGGAAAATAGTACAGTGTCCACCTTCCATGCTGGGCTGGGAGAAAAGAAAAAACATAGGCTGCACCAGCTGCTTCTCTTCCCGTGTAGGGAATGGGCGAAAATCTAAGGAATTGTGTCAATAGGTGAATCGGCTAGCAACCCATCATTATTTTGATTTCCCCCTTTACACGCTAAACATAGCCTTTGGGTTTTATGACCCGCTCTGTGTAGCAAGGGATAAAGATGTGATAATATGTATGTACGTATGCAAATACTTTTTTATATATTAGGTGTCGGTTTTTTGGTAACGATGTATGTATGTATGTATGCATGCAGTAAATACTTTTTTATATATTAGGTGTCGGTTTTTTGTTAACGATGTATGTATGTATGTATGCATGCAGTAAATACTTTTTTATATATTAGGTGTCGGTTTTTTGGTAACGATGTATGTATGTATGTATGCATGCAGTAAATACTTTTTTATATATTAGGTGTCGGTTTTTTGTTAACGATGTATGTATGTATGTATGCATGCAGTAAATACTTTTTTATATATAGGTGTCGGTTTTTTGGTAACAATGACGCTAGTTCCATGATTTTTTCCCATTTCAAAAATGCCCAAAGCGCTTAAAAAGCTCTCTTTTTAAGAAAAATACTAAAAACCTAACTGCCTCCGTGGTCCAGTGGTTTTTTTTCTACTTTTACTTGCAACGTTATCCTGATTGTCTGATAAGAAAGATGATTCCGTGCCTGCCATATGGTAGTCGTTAACGGAACCACGTCAGAGGCCGAGAGGCGGTTCCGAAGAACTCTGACACCAGGGTGTGTATGGTCGACTGACCGTGTCACCTACACGAAATGATGATGATGACTAAAAACCTGCTGTACAACGTGTGTAAGTTAATTGAAAATCGTTAGGAACACATTTCTGTTCGGTTTGCGTCAACAGCTTATATACACAATGAACGGATATTCTGGGATGCTAATCCGATTATAAATTCAGCGTTTTATATTCGAAAATGATTTATATGAAAGTAGGTTAAATATATTTTTGTTAGGTAAGAAAATTGACAATATTTGAGCTTTTTATTCACTTCCTGTCGTATGCATAAATGTTTTGGTTTTCATGTGTGTAAGTGGCCAATACTGGTATGAGATTTTTCAAGCTACCCAAATTCATCTGTCATGGCTTAATTACTGCCATTGCCAACGGCTTAAAGTGCAATCCAAAACATGGTGGAGCTTGCGGTCACCTATCCAACAGGGGACTGCATCCGTGGTTGCTTGACATGCAGAAGCGCCAATAAGCTCTAGCCCACTGGGGCATCGAGCTCCTCTATCTATAGATGACCGCAGTACTCTTTATAATATCTGTGTTGAGCGACAAATTGCTCACACCTAACTTAATGATGCATTTTTTGAGATGGGCAAAAATTTTAAACTCGTGACAGGTCACGTTACCGACAGATTCCTCAGATTGAAAATTCGTAAGATGGAGACATGACTAGATCCATAAACAATGCTAATATTCATCACACTCACTTCTACCCGTTTTTTTTTCTGTTGGTTAGTATGTATTTATTTCACTGGTGATCGAAGCCAGCGTACGTCCCCTATTTCTTTTTCCATAAGTCTTATAAGATCATAAATATACAAGATCATATATAGATCATAATATATACGATTTACTTATTCCCGTTTCCCCAGCAGAGCCTTTTACTTACGGAGGGAGTTCTTGGCGGGAATTTTAGCGGACTACTCGGTGATTGTATTGCTAATTGATTCTAGTGGACTTTATAATGTGAATTTAGTGTTATTAGGTGTTATAAATGCCCTTATTAAAGAACAATGTGTGGAATAACTAAAATAGACTGTCAGTGCGGCTGCAGTAAGATTTACTTAGCGAGCTGGTGGTTGTCCGCCTTGCTGCATCGTCAATGATTATACCAGTGGATTCGTGAAGAGTTGTCGCCAGGGACTCCGTAAGGCAACGAAATTAATTACACCATAAATTTGCTGAAATATCGCCAACTGGCGAAATAAATAAAGAAAAACTCTAAAGGACTCGTATCCAGGGCCGTAAAATAATTATATAAAAAAATCACTTACGGACATTTCGCCGACAGAACCTTTCATCTACGTCAGTTTCTATGATAGACCCTGAAAATAGACCTTACCAGCTGCAGATTGTTTCCCCGACATGACGATACACCTGTAACTCTTCTTCCTACAGACCTTAGGTAGGCACATCAATCCCTTGCCTAGTAATAGTTAGTTAGCTAGTAAATATTATATTGCACCAAAAAATCCTTAAAAATAAAAATGAAAATTTATAAATGATGCACGAAAAGCGACCCTATCGCAACTGCAGTCTCTTCCACGCAACTGTAGTGAATAGTGAATATAATAGAATCTTCTTTGTAGTTAGTGGCCGTTGCGTAAAGTTGTCAGTTCCAGACCGGTTTTTAGACCTGTCTCTAGACGCCGACAGTCTTAAAGTATCAACTTAGTTGACTTTGATTGATTATGAGGATATCGATCAACCTTCTTTGCCGATTTCTCGGAGGCCATTTAATTGACAAGCATTTTTCGCCTATCCTATTTTATTTCTTATTTTATTTTCATAGGATGACCAACAGCTACAAAAATTTCATAATTACTTGCATAAATATAGTAATAAACCGTGTGTTATTTTTTCTTTAAACTCTTCTTTAACTCTTAGAAAAAAAAATTAAGTTGCACGCATACAAAGTACAGCTTGTAAGAATTTCCGTTTTTCTAACCAAATAAATGTCAACTTGCAGGGTGCAGTGATGAAATTATTATGTGGAAGCGTTCATACTTACGGTCGTGAAGATTTTATAGATACGATTATATTGAATACGTCGACAACACAGAGCAGGAAATTTAACTTTGGTTCGGGTGCTATGTCAAGGGCGGTACCGTTTATTGAGATTTTGGGTTCTAAGATAAATGTAGAAATAGAAAAATCGTCTACTTTATACTTACTTGTGACATAGTTGCATCAGAATTGTGTTTATTAACCTTCTTACTTTATGATTACATTATGATACATATTCTATATTTCATATGATACCATGGTAGCACATTGAGGTTTTTTAAATTTTTTTGAACATGAGCTAATAGATCGAGAATGCGACTACTACAGTATTTTTATTACTTATTACTCTCGTCTATAGTAATGAGTGCGCGGGTGATATTTTGTGCTCTGTGGTCAACAAAACAACGGCTGCCCCATAAACGTGACTGTTTTGTAAAAGACAAAGTGAATTATGTCACATGTTATAGACTACTGGAATAACTCTTATTTTAATCTAAAACTAGCTACATCCTGCGACTTCATCCGCGTAGGTTTCGGAAAAACAAACAATACTCAGATATAATGTTTGTTTTTCCGAAACATACACGTCTCAAATCTGGAGCCATCTTTGATGATCCGATATTAGCTAAATTGACAAGAGAGATTAAAGAATCATCAATAGATATAGGATTTTTTTATACCTGTACACAATATACTGTACACAAGGTATAAAAAAATCTGCACAAAAATTGCAAAAATATATTATTGCAATTTTTGTGCAGATCCAAAATTGTTTTAAAATAAACTTCAAAACCTTCTTTTCATATGGCTTATAATATCAAAACTTGAATTGTCATGTTGTATTGTATGGACAAAGCCATTTTTTAACACCAATCACATTTGTTTAATTTATTTTCTGGTAATTGCAAATGTATTGACAAAACGTCATTCGATGGTTGTACCTAATAAGCTGGCTATTTTAGTAATCAGCTTATATATGCACTCGGATTTGCCTCTTTTCTCAACACCTCAACTAAAATTATAGTTCGGCTTACTTGCATCATAATGTATTATTGTTCCATTATATTGGTGGACAAATTTAATATTCAGTCATTAATTAAAGGTGAATTATGCATGTGATTGTCGTGATAACATGTTCAGTGTTCAGCGATCGAACACAGTCTGCATAGACGGTATATTATAATAGATCACTTAAAATGCAGGTTGGCTTGGCAGCACAGATTTAAAAGGACCTTTTTTTATAAAGTATTTATGCAAAAATATTTCAGATTATGGAAGCGTCTAGCTTAAAAAGACCGTTAAGGCTACTTTAAATCTGATATCGCTACAACGCGTTAAATTTGATAAAATTGGTTTGAAAAATCCATTCAAAACGTTCACGTTGTATAAGTTAAGCTATGTCAAAGGCAGCTAATTATGTAACATCAATCACACACTTAACTATATAAACGATACATGTCAAAGTTATCTTCAAAGGTAGAGAAATTAAACATCTTCTAATACCTACGCAAATCAGTTTTTGGATACATTCTAATTTCAAATCTCAATGGATATATGTTTGATTGTGTTTGGGCCGAAATTCCCATTTTATCTTTGTACTACTTAGTGCTGACTGAAACAAATCATTTCGTCAATCGTGCAGAATGGTTCACTATCCGAATGCATAATTTTTTTTGGTATAAAAGTTGTTTCGCATAAAGGTATGTACGCATAAATTTTCCATACCTATACATTTTATGCGTAACATACCTTTACGCGAAACAACTTTTATACCAAAAAAATTATGCGTTCGGATAGTGAACCGTGCAGAATAAGCTTTTTTTTAAAATTACTACTCTACCACCATGTGGGACCAGCACCAAACATATAATCGATCATCGACAAATAGACGATGAATTCCACTACCGCCGTATTTCGCCATCTGTGCTATAAATATCCTGTATTTTGAAAAGCCAGGCAATTTTTAAATGACTTATTGAATATAGAAATCCAAGAAAAGGATTTAATTGAAAAAAATAAATAGATTTCCCAATCTTTCACAAAAATTTGACCAGCTATTTAGTGAATGTGTATGAATAAAGGTCATTTTTTTATTCTTCGCCTTAATTTTTCGTTCTTTTTTTTTATAAGGGACTGTAATTCTGACATTAGTATACTAACAGGTTGTTTAGAATCACCCTCTAGGTATATATCTCAAGTCATTCAAATGAAACGCGAATGACCGTGTCTAAAAGATAGTTTATCAATGAACCTACTTTTATATTTATGGTCGCCGTTCTATCCATGATTTAGGTATTGAAACTGCGGTTTTTACTCGAATGCAAATGTTCACAGGAACAATAAATTTTACCACACAAAAAGTACCACAATAGAATAAATCAAAGATAAATTCTGAAAGTAGCGGATGCTTTTCTATTTTAAATTAAATGTGAGTATACTTATTACATTAAAAATATGATATGGGAAAAAAACTACGCGGGCAGGAGTCCGCCAAATTATTTTCTTGTATTTTTTCTCAATTTAATAAAAATAGGTATATCACAACAGCATTATGAAACACATATAAAAATAAATATGAATCATTGCTTTGGCGGTAATAATTTGTTCTCTTCATTAATCAAATTAAAAATAGTGAAAGCTTGTACCAATAATTCTACAAGTAATTTACTAGGGCATTCAGCTATTAGATTTTTTAAATTTGATATGATTTAGGACTTATAGAATTAATTGCTGGGTGGCGCTAGTGTGTCGTATCGTCTGAACTCACTTTGCCTTAACGAAAAAATGGGATTTTGCGAGACTTTATAGTGTTCTTTTTTAGGTCTAATCTCTAAGTTAACGAAACTTTGTACTTTTCCGAATAAACTGAAAAAAAAGAGAAAATAATAAAATTATACTAATAACAGCACCAACAAGGAAAAGATCATCATCAGGTCTTTTTTAGTCTCCACTGCAGGAGCATGACCCTCTCTGTACTACCAGAGCCATATATTCTCCTGAGCAGTAAGAGAATTTGGCCTATACTCTCCACGCTGGCCAGGAAAAGATCGCCTACCGACAAAGAATGGTTGTAATCTAAATCAAATTTTGACACACAAAGACAGCCAGCCAGCCTTCTCGACACGTCACCACGGGGCAACGACCTACCCGGCCTATTTTATTTTTTAATATATAGGTTGACATTTTACACAACGCATCACGAACTTAAATAAAAAAAAAATTAAATGAACCTAAGACAAATTGTTGTTGAAAAAGTAATAAAATTATACTAATTACAACACCAACAAGGAAAAGCCCCACCGGCAACAAATTGCGGCTTCAAAGACCGCTCGATTTTTCAATCGCACGTGATGTTCATACTAAGAGGCTGTTTTCAACTGCAATGGCATGAAAATTATACACAAGTGCTTTAGGCTGAACTTGATTCAGATTTTTAAGGTTTTATGGCCTCAAAATTTCATAAAAAGTACTTAAAAGTTGCAAGTTCTCACAACCGGTGCAATATGTAGGTATTGATAATAATAAAAAAATCTAGAATAGGTGTGCATTAAAAGTAAAAAAAATGTATAATGTAGTTCCTTATTCATCAACAATGAAGGCTCGACATCCCTAGATAACCTTGCTACCTTAGTTGATAATTTAAAACGCATGGTAACAACAGACAATAGGGATATGCATGAATAAAATTTCTGTTATCTTTCCAGTTTATCCAAAAATATTCAATAGTAAAGTAGTGATAGTGAAAACAGAATAAAATTTGGTTGAAAAACGAACAAGATAAAATGATTTTACGAAAATATGTCTATCTCACTCGCGAAAACACTATTTTATACGGCAAATGTATACATAACATAGACTATGACGTCACTAGTCCATATCGGACTTCTCTTTCTTATTTAAACTTTAAAGTTTCACATCTTTCATCAGCAAACAAAAAAATTACGTGCATACTCCCTATTGTTGAACATTAAATTAGCAAGAAAATTACCGTTAGTCATCGAAGGTAGGTAGTCATAGCCTGGTGATAGTAGTGAAATAAGTCATGGCTTAACAAATCAAATGGGATTTCGTCAGATTTTCCAATGTTTTTTTGTTTTTTTTTTACTTCCTAAGTAAACTTATCTTTGTAATTTGCCGAATAAACTCAAGAATGAAGAAAAGTTATAAAATTATACTAATTACAACACCAACAAGGAAAAGATCGCCCCACAGGCAACAAATTGCGGCTTCCAAGACCGCTCGATTTTTCAATCGCACGTGATGTTCTTACTAAGAGTCTGTTTTCAACTGCAATGGCATGAAAGTTATACGCAAGAGCTTTACATTGAAGTAAGTTCAGATTTTTTATTGCGATTTAAATTTTATAACCTCTATCACATTTTAACCTCGCCGTGTGGTTCCCGGCAGAGTAGAATAGGACCACTCCAAGTCATCCCGTGGATGTCGTAAAAGGCGACTAAGGAAACACAAGCTAAACAAAGCTTATTAACATCAAGGAGACCTCTCCAATCCGTCTGGCCAGCGTGGAGAGTGTAGGCCAAATCCTCTCTGTAGCTCTGGTAGTACAGAGAGGGTCGTGCTCCTGCAGTGGAGACTAGAAAGACCTGATGATGATGATGATGATGAACCTCTATCGGATATGACATATTCGCATAAGTGACTGCTTGTTCTTGTGGTGTGGCCAACACTGGTGTTAGAATTTTAAAGCTGCCTAAAGGCATCTGACATAGCTTAAAGACTATCATCAATGATGTCATCCGGGATCAACAGATTAGCGTGCTTTCCAAAGCACGAAGGTGCTTGAGATAATGCCACTTGCCATCCCAGAGAGGACCACGCCCGGATTTGCTTGACATAGTTAGCGCTAATAATACTCTTACCCACTATGCCATCGAGCTCGTGACTAACGAAGAAACCCCCCACTTCTCGAGATACAGGTTTATTCCTAGTTTGATGGTGGATGGCTGAGCGAGGGAGCCGTCTGAATGTTGCCTATAAAGCGTAACATTAATTTCTGTCATGTTACAAAACTAAGTATTGTAATCTTGTAATGAAATGGGTCAAAAAATTTATTTTATTTTATTTTAATTACTATATTCTTATTCTTTCTATTTTGTAGGAAATCAAAAAATCTCATTTAATCCTAATTACGAAAACATTACATTTATGAAATTGGCACCCATGTTAAAAGCTGATGAACATACCAGATTCAAAAAATGCGTACCAGTTTCTGGATATATTGTACAAAAATGTATGGTTTTTAACATACATCATATCCTCATCACATCAGCTCCTCGCAAGAGATGTCTTCTGGCTGGATTGAGGCCTCCTGCAAAGATTTTCACATAGACCCGTTAGAAGTAGCCTGCATCCAGCGTTTTCATAAAAGGTTTTATTTACAAAACTCTTAAAAATAGTATAAATAAAACCTGTTTTGTTGAATTGTACAGCTTTCTTGTCCTCAACCAGAAAGAAACAGATACAAAACAGGAAAAAAATACAATGGCGGCTTAATGGCGGACTTATTCAATGCAGGGATCTCTTCCACTCAACCGCGAGCTATTGAGGGGAATATTTACAAAATTAGGGATTAGTAAAGTACAGAATAGATATATGAATAAATCTAATTATCAGCAATAAAAATATATATTAAGCATATTAAATAAATAAATACGTCATTATTAGGTACTCAATAAAATAAATGTAATAAGTAAAATAAATGTAGCTCAACTACAGTTGCCTATTACCATTTTATTAATTATTTTTAAAGTATAGGTATAGAAGGTGCCATTTCTGTGTTTTTTAGAATTCCAGCAAACAACGTCGTTAGATAAAATGGAAGTCCGGAGGTGTGGAAAGTAATCCACTTAAAGTTTCAATGGAATTTTCAACTTGAATCGAAGTTCGTGGATCCAAGCTTTGTTTCCCATACAATGTGAGATAGGGAACACACAGGGATATACTACTGAATGGGTATGATTACTAAAAATTCTTTTATTTTTTTAGACCGTCTAATAGATTGTTTTTATTACGAGTCATTAAGGAATTTCCCAATGTTGGGCAAAGACTCCTTTCTCCCGGTTTCATTTGTGTCTGTAAGTTGCTATAATAGACCAATTATTATTGCAGCTTTTATGCCCATCACACCACCTAGTTCTCGTCTAATAGATTATCGAAAAATTGTCATCAGCTCCTTTTGAGTTTCCATTGCAGGAACACGACCCTATCTGATAGATAAATAGATAGATAGATAGATAAGATAAATAGATAGATAGATAAATCATTTATTTTGTTCAACTGAAACACACATTAAACACAGAATAAATACCATCAACAAAAATCTCACTAATATTAATTTAATTTAACAATAAAACATGCAATATGTGTGCCACAGAAGCACAAATAAACTACAGCTCAGCACATGTTACTCGAAAAAGCAACCGCTGATTTTCAGCCGCCACCCAATTGGAATGACACCAACGAGCGCAATTTAACATAATATTTACTATAATTAGAATAATATATGATGCAAAATATTTAAAAAACGAAAAAAAGGATGCACAATATAATACAAAAGAAGACAGCGAAAAAATTTAAATTGAAAACCAAAGGAACCGAATATCTGTACTATCAGAGCCATATATTGGCCAGAATTGTGAGGGAATTTGGCCTACATTATGCAGGCTGGCCACACGGGTAGGAGAGGTGTCTTTGTTGTTTATAAGTCTAAGTCAAAGTCAAAAGTCAAAGATTTTTCAAAGTCAAAGATTTTTATTCAAAATTGGATAATTGTATCTCTTTTTGAACGTCATATTTTTTACTTTATTATTTTTAATTTTTAATATGCAAAATCGAAAAACTACTAGCGTTTCGTAATGACCACTGGTGAGAAGAATACGCCGAAAGAAACTCAATCCAGACTTGGTCCCTACGTGCCTGAAGGGCTTCGATTACAATATTTTACAAGTATTGATTTATTTCTAATGTTATTTATATTAATTACAATAAATTTTCAATCAATTAAATTACTGCCACGCATTTTTATCATTTAAATAATCATTAATGCAATAATATGCCTTTTTTACTAACTGGTTTTTAACAGCAGTTTTAAACTTATATAAAGGTAGACCCGATATTTCTGCGGGAATTTTATTATAGAAGCGTGCTCCGAGACCCATAAATGAACGCTTAGTTTTCTGCAATCGCAAAGCTGGTGTAGCCAACTTATTTTTATTTCTTGTGTTTCGGTCATGAATGTCACTATTTTTCTCATATAAATGTAAATTATGGTGTACAAACATAATACTCGCAAATATGTACTGAGAAGGTAAGGTTAAAATATTAAAATCTTTAAACAATTCTCTAAGAGATTCTCTAGCACCAAGTTTATATATAGATCTAATAGCTCGTTTCTGCAGGATAAATATTGTGTTCACTTCTGCAGCGTTACCCCATAGTAAAATTTCTATAAGACATAACACTATGAAAGTAACTAAAATATACCAAACGCGCGGTTTCAACATCGGTCAGTTGTCTAATTTTCCTGACAGCATAAGCCGCAGAGCTAAGTTTACCTGCCAAGTTTGTAATATGGGCACCCCATTGAAGCCCGGCATCAAGAGTTATTCCAAGAAAAGTTGTTTTATCTATCAAATCTAGTGGTTCATTATCCATTACTATGCGAGTTGGTATTTTGGCAACATTTGGTAAGCAAAATTTAATACACTTAGTTTTCTTAGTATTCAACAAAAGATTGTTCGCTGTGAACCAATCTAACACTTGAGCTAATGCACTATTAACCTCGTCAAAAAATTCAGTTTGTCTATCTATTTTGAACACAAGAGAAGTATCATCGGCAAATAGTACAGCCTTACATGTAGTGACACAGTAAGGCAGATCATTGATGTAAATAAGGAACAACAAAGGCCCTAGGATGGATCCCTGAGGTACGCCCATTTTTACAGATGATCCGGAGGATTGAACCCTGTTTAAACTAACGGTTTGAGTTCGGCTATTTAAATATGATGCAACTAAGTTAAGAGATTTACCTTTGATTCCATAGTGCTCCAGCTTGGATAAAAGGGTATTGTGGTCTACGCAATCAAAAGCTTTGGTAAGATCACAAAACACACCAATGGCATTTTGTTTTCCCTCCCAAGCATCATATATGTATTTTAACAGAGCTACACCCGCATCTGTAGTAGACCGATTCTTCGTGAATCCATACTGTTCACCATGGAAGAGACCATTACTGTTAAAAAAAGCTAATAACTGATTAAACATTATCTTTTCAAATATTTTACTGAGCGCTGGCAGAATAGAAATAGGACGGTAATTAGTGGGATCATTCTTATCGCCAGAAATAAGCTTAAGCTTTGTTTAGGTCATGTTTCCTCAGTCGCCTTCTACGACATCCACGAGAAGATATGAAGCGGTCCTATTCTACTCTGCCGGGAACCACACGACTTATTATTTCACCATTAGGTATCACTTTGGTATACCCTAGCGTTACCCTCTTAAAATTTCAGTTATCATATCTTTTAATCGTATTTTACTTTGTTTTTACTTTTTACCCCATGGAACACAATATACAAAATAAAGTCCAGTGCGGATTGAGACGACTTCATGCGCGCGTCTCGATCCACATTCGCCCTGAGGAAGACCTCCGGTTGAGGTCGAAACATGTCAACCAATATTACGTGAGTAACCCGTTATAACAATATATTGTAATAATGTTAACTACTACTACAACTACTATTATAAATGTGAAGGTGAGTTTGTTTGTTTGTTACGCTTTCATGCCCTATCACCCATTGTCTGGAGTTCGTAGAAGGACATAGGCCGCTTAAATTGCGAATAAAAGTATTTTTCTTGAGGGATCGAAACTAATGCGAGCGGAGCTGCAAGCAGTGGCGGCTCCCCCTTAAGTGCACTCGTGCGGCGCACTACCAGTTAAAGCTTAAATATATATACAAAAATATTACATAGATATAAAAATAAATAAGCAGTTTTACGTAAAAATATATATTTTTTTGTCAAATGATAATCAGTCATGTATGTAACATTATAAGTATTATTTTCGCTTGACAAAATATTTTGCCGTGCGCCCGCTCCTAGCGCACACAGCGAGCCCATACAGCTACTATTGAGAAGGCGACGAAACGCCTGGCGCGTGAGACGGAAGATTAGTATGGAAGTTTAGCGAAATCTCGTGCGCCGCACGGGGCCCGACGCGGGACGAACGCCGACGTTCGAAAATGTTCGGATTAGGTAGTTTTCGCGTAAATTGTCTTACGTTTGTATGTGTTCATGTTTTACTTTAGCTGTTTTTATGTTTTGTTTTACATATTAATCTTATTAGGTATTATACATTAAGTAATGTAAGTAAAAAATGCCTATCTAAATAAAAGAGAGAATTATTTCTGCATATAGAAATTATCCATATTGTTTAGGCATGTTTTATGATGTGCACCACCAGGTCTTTGAGTCACGAGCCGCCACTGGCTGCAAGTAAAAGCTAGTCCCAGCTAATATTATAAATGCTAAAGTGAGTTTGTTGGTTTGTTTGTTTAGATTTGATTCTAAGTAGGTACTCGTATGTCGTAGATTGTAAGTTGACGTCATTTGGAAAAAATGCGCTGTGCAGTTTGTTGCCGCTTCTTCTGCACTCCGCCTTGGAAGCGGTGTAAACTTAGCCGTAAGTAAATTATTGACGTCAACAATAACATAACATTGTAAACGAATTGTAAATGTAAATTGACGTTCACCAAATGATATTGAAAATATCTTAAGATGAATAATATTTTTGACTATTGACTATGTTTGTTTCGCTTTCACGCCGTATCTACTGGACCGATCATCGTGAAATTTTGCTTACACATAGGTTAGAGTACCGAAAAGGGCATAGGCTATAATAAATTACGCGGGCGAAGCCGCGGATAACAGCTAGTATACAATAAATAGGACAGTGTTATCATTAGAGCTATGCCTATTGGTTACTTTTGCTATAGAAAAATATTAACTGTGGAAAATCATCCCAACTAATATTATAAATGCGAAAGTGAGTTTGTTTGTTTATTTGTTTGTTTGTTACGCTTTCACGCCGTATCTACTGAACCGATCATCATGAAATTTTGCATATACATAGGTTGGGGTACCGAGAAGGACATAGGCTTTATATTACGCGGGCGAAGCCGCGGGTAACAGCTAGTATTACTTATTTCAATGTGACCCTTATCACAAGCATATTTCAAGCAATTTTAAGGTCACTAACACCTAATACCCTCACGCTTCATATGTGATTTAGCTACATCGTTTATTATACTTGGTAAAAAACCGGCTAAGTGCAAGATAGACTCGGGATTCAAGTGTTCCGTACTCAAAGTATTTTTATTGAAATCTACCTAGCTGGATAAAAGTTTATTATTTTCGATTTATTTCTTACCTTTATATAATGGACTTGTTTTTTCCAAATTTCATGCTTCTATGTCAACGGGAAGTTATCATTTAAAATTCAAATTATTGAGTTAAACAAATTCCCTTGGAATCACAATATCTACTTCTAAGTGTGAAGAAATTGCGAAATTTTGTGTCTGTTTTTTACAACTCTAAAGCACTGCAGACTTGTGTTTTATATCAATTTGACCCATAATTACGATTTTAAAAAACAAGCTTGCTTGGACAGTGGGGTCTTTTACCTTTTGTGATACGGAACCCTGATAAAATACCCAAGCTCAAGTTGTAATCCTTGTTGATGGATGAAAAGAAATTATTTCGAGACGATAAGTGTGGCCACAAGGTCATTAGCGAAGTTTATAAGTACCTTTATCTGTCTTCTGTCTATATATATATAAAAGCCAGCTGTTACTGACTGATCTTTGCGCCGAAATGGGTTGCTAGCCGCATCACATATAGACATGATTCCTTAGATTTTCACCTAATACATTTTCACCAAGAAAGTAAGATCCGGAGTTAATTTTTTTTTTGCATCACCTTTTACAAGCCATAGGCGTCTGCAAGCGGCTGGCGTATGAATAATATAACAGCATTAATTACTTAATGATGTCATAGTAGCGAGCCCCGGGCTCCTGACTGACTGACTAAGCAACCGGAAAAACTCAGATGTGGAACAACCACAAGCACAATTATGGCTCTTCAAACAAATAAAAATCCCAACTTCCCAACCCCAATTCCAACCCAATCCCGATTATAATATTATAAATTTGAAAGTGAATTTGTTTGTTACGCTTTCATGCCCTGTCTACTGAACGACATGAAATTTTGCTAACATGTTGTCTGGATAACGGAGAAGGATATAGGCTACCTTTCATCCCGGAGAAAAGTACTGTTCTCGAGGGTTCGACACTAACGATGCGGGCGAAAGCTATTTATTTTATCCTAATCCTAACCAATATTATAAATGTGTGTAAAAATATACAATAAGATACCTGACAACATAAAAAGCTTACCATACCCGAAATTCAAAAACAGCCTGCGTAAATTTTTAATGGAAAAGCGCTACTATAGCGTGAATGAATTTTTAAATACAAGATTATGAGTTGTTTAATTGACATTTGTACCAATTTAATATCTAAAATTTAACTTAACTTTTTTTGAAAAATTATGTTATTCGCTGTAAATTACTTACATTGTAAATTTCCTACGCCAACTCTGGCAGAATATGTTTGACACAAATGCTATTGTAACATCTTTATAACTACCATGTTCTAAAGGAATAAATGATCTTGAATCTTGAATCTAAATGCGAAAGTGAGTTTATTTGTTTGTTTGTTACGCTTTCACGCCCTATCTATTGAACCGATCACCATGAAATATGCATACACATAGGTTGGGGTACTGAGAAGGACATAGGCATATATCACACGGGTAAATCCCCGGGTAGCAGCTAGTTTATGTATAAAGACAGATCACACAAAATGAGCTACCTTCCTGGTAAGTTTGAACTTTTGCCGTAGGATACTCTCAACGATACTGCATTTAAAAAAGATACTTATCCAAGCGGAGTTATATTTATGCTTATTACTACTAAAAACGAAACTTTACATCCATGCACACGTCAGTGTGTCAGTTAACAATCAGGGTCACCACTTCAGAAGCAATTCAAGTACTTAAGAACATAATTATAAGAGATGACATGTTACGTACAACTAGCAACAGTAGCAGGCTTGTACTAGCAGCTTGCCGAGTGGTTCCCGGCAGAGTAGAATAGGACCACTCTAAGTCTTTCTATGGATGTCGTAAAAGGTGACTTAAAAAACACAAGCTAAACAAAGCTTATAAACATCAGAGAGACCTCTCCAACCCGTCTGGCCAGCGTGGGGGTGTAGGCCAAATCCTCTGTCTGCTCTGGCTAGTATATGGCTTTGGTTACGATCCTGCAGTGGAGACTAAAAAAAATGAAAGGAGAATACAAAGGACCTAAAGATGTAAGAAGATAGAGACAAATCACACACATTGAGCTAGCCCTACGGTAAGTTGTGAACTTGTGTCGTGGGATACTAAACAATACTTATACAAAGGGAATAATAGTTATAACTAATACCTAAACAAACTTGCACACGTCATTGTGTGAATTAACAACCAGGGTCACCAATGTAGAGCGAAATCAAGTACTACCGAACGTATGACGGCGCGTAACTTACGACTAGCAATTGTAGCAGGCTTCTACTAGCACCTAACTCTATTCATTTACAAAATTATCAAACATCTGAGAATGGGGAGAGGTGCGGGGCGCCATGTTCTGGAGGCCGCTATGAGATTTCATTCTGTACGTTAATGTTTATAAGTATTTTTTACTTCGCTAAACTCAATGAGAAAACGTAAGGAGGAAAGAAACATGTATTTCATTCTACACGCTCATACGAAGTTTTTCGTAACCATAGACATGAATTAACTCTGGACAAATGATATTCTGCTGTTTTATGTCGTAGAGATCTATATCCATCCATACTGAGACTTTGATGTCTTTCTATATGTCAATCTGTCATCAGATTGTTGTATCTCATGAACCGTGATAGCTAGACAGTTATATATTTTTCGTATATATTATTGTTCACGTTTGTATTTTTCAAGCTGCCTAAAGATATCTAAAATAGCTTAAGGCTGACACTTAATAACTTCATCTGAGTCTGATAAGAGCAATGATGCAATATCCATCCATAAGGCGGATTAGGTAACTGCCACTACTGCTGCATCACACTGCAACTAGGAACTAGGCCTACCCAAGAAAAAAAGTATGAAAGGATTTTTTTTTTATATAATACTTTCTCAATATTTGTTCGTTTTTTTTACACATGTTGTAAGTTGACGAAATACTTCATACATAAGTAGTAGAACTAAAATACATGTATTAGCCGTGTGGTTTCCGGCAGAGTAGAATAGGACCACTCCAAGACTTCCCGTGGATGTCGTAGAAGGCGACTTAGGAAACAGAAGCTTAACAAAGCTTATTAATATCAAAGAGACCTCTCCAACCCGTCTGGCCAGCGTGGAGAGTGTAGGCCAGATCCTCTGACTGCTCTGGCTAATATATATATATATAGCCCTGGTAGTACAGAGAGGGTCGTGCTCCTGCAGTGGAGACAAAAAAACCCGATGATGATGACATGTATTCGACGTATGTTAATCTATGTCAGATGCCTGACGGCAGCTTGAAAAATCAAACACTAGTATTGGACACATACACAAACACACTAAAAACCAAAAACTATACATACGTACATAGTATCACATCTTTATCCCTTACGTGGTAGACAGAGACTACGGTATAAGACCGAAAGGCCACGTTTAGCATGTTGATGGGCTTAAAGATGGAATATGGAATCAAAATAGTGATGGGTACTAGCCGCACCACCTATTTTCATAATTCCTTAGATTTTGCGCCCATTCCCTTGACCGGTTTCTACAGCCTCCGCAAGAAAAGGAGCAGCTGGTACATTCTACGTTTTTTTACGGAATAAACTATGACAAAGATAATACAAGACAATATAAATTATTATTGAGTTTTTGACTTGTCTATTTTATCCATGTCAGTGTTTGTTTCAGAATAACTTGAAAGAATAATATGCTAACGGAGTGCTGGGAAATATATGGGAAAAGTTGAGCGTTTATTGGCCCAACTTTGTTGTACTTTAAACTTTATTTCTATGTGAATGGTCCCAGTGCTTTGTTTAGTTACTGTGGCATATTGAAAACAATATTGAACTCAAAAGTTTGATTGAAATAAGAAGAGTTCTTTCTTTTTCAAGAACAAATGAATGGCTTCAATGAAGTGCAAACTAGATAGATACACAGTCGTAAGAAAATCATTATTATTACTGTCGTTTAGTGGAATCCTGGCCGCATGGTTTTGTTTTTTCAAATATGTTATTCACTTATACCTTTATGTAATATGATCATAAATATATTACATACATACAAAATAGTTGGTGGAAGTTGCTT
The DNA here is from genome assembly GCA_963082605.1 of Rhodophaea formosa. Taxonomy (NCBI): domain Eukaryota; kingdom Metazoa; phylum Arthropoda; class Insecta; order Lepidoptera; family Pyralidae; genus Rhodophaea; species Rhodophaea formosa. The sequence continues at coordinate 19,134,940 of OY720207.1, forward strand.
ACCCCCATTGATCAGACCCAACTCCTCGGGTGGCGCCAAACGAGAATCAGTACCGAGCATTAGGTGGCAGAAACTGACTCTATTTCCCATCATCATCAGGGATTTTTTAGTCTCCATTATAGGAGCACAACCTTTTCTGTACTACCAGAGCCATATATGAGCTAGAATATTCAGAGGATTTGGCCTATACTCTCCACGTTGGCCCGATGGGTTGGAGAGGTTTCTTTGATGTTTATCAGCTTTACTTGGCTTTTGCTACCTAAGTTTTCTACCTAGACTTCCTACCCATTTATGGTGTATCTCTATTCAAGTAGAGGGATTCTACAAGCCTTGTGGGACAAAATCATCCCAAAAGCACCCCACTGCTAGAGGCCTACATTCAGTGTACGAGCTTACTTCACACATTTGAGCGGCACGCGGCCATATACATGTAGGTCGTGTTTCGCTCAAATGTGCGAGGTAAGCTCGTACACTCATTATCATTATTTCGTGTAGGTGACACGGTCAGTCGACCATACACACCCTGGTGTCAGAGTTCTGCGGAACCGCCTCTCGGCCTCTGACGTGGTTCCTTTAACGACTACCAGATGGCAGCCGGGACCACCGGCTTAACGTGCCTTCCGAAGCACGGAATCATCTTTCTTATCAGACAATCAGGTGATTCATGCCTGCAATGTCCTAACCAAACTGGAAACAACTTAACAAAGTGTGCTTCCCGTGGGAATCGAACCCACGACCCCCGGGTCAACAAGGCGAACGCCTTAACCACTGGACCACGGAGGCAGCTCGTACACTGAATGTAGGCCTCTAGCAGCCGTACGAGCTTACCTCGCACATTCAGCATTGTATGGCTATGGGTTGAAGAAGATATCCAATTTCAGATAAACAAGATACCAGGTTCGATCGGGAATGGAAATTAAATTTAAAAGTTTTACTATTGTAATATCCAAAGTTATTAAACCAAAATGAAATTATAAAACCCGAAGTCATTGTGAATCCTCAAAATTAATCAATACAGATCGAGAATAGAATTGAAATTTACAAGTTTTACTTTTGTTACATCCAAAGTTATTAAACGAAAACGAAATTATGTAATCCAAAGTCATTGTGAATCTTCAAAATTAATTAAATTTACAATCCCAAATCTTTCAAAACAAATTGAAGTTTTGTTTGTTCCAAGCTTCTTCTTCATCAGGTCATTGTTGTCTCCACTGCAGGAGCACAACCCTCTCTGTTCTACTAGAGCCATATATTAGCCAGAGTAGTCAGAGGATTTGGCCTACACTCTCCACGCTGGCTAGACGGGTTGGAGAGGTCTTTTGATGATTTAAAACTTTGTTTAGCTTGTGTTTCCTAAGTCACTTCTCTACGACATCCACGGGAAGACTTGGAGTGGTCCTATTCTACTCTGCCGGGGACCACACGGCTGTTCCAAGCGTGCGTATGTTATGATTAGGTTACTTTAATCTAAACACAAAACAATCTGGAACTGACGAGCTATTTTCACCTCGCAGTGTGCTTTTGTGTGGCAACAATGCAGGCAGACAGACAGCGAAGCGACGCGGGTAATGAAGGAATAGGCTGCCCGCTCTCCCGCGACAAATATTATATATTTTTCTCCATATCTCGACATATATTGGGCGAAAGCTCCGTGGCGCAGCGGTCAACACGCCTGCCAGTGACACGGAGGTCCCGGGTTCGATCCCCGGTCAGGTCAAGATGGAAAATGATCTTTTTCAGACTGACCTGGGTCTTGGATGTTTATCTATATATGTATCTATTATAAAATATAGTATCGTTGAGTTAGTATCCCATAACACAAGTCTTGAACTTACTTTGGGGCTAACTCAATCTGTGTGATTTGTCCAAAAAAAAAATATTTAAAGACCAAATTATGTCTTTTTGAACTTTTACCGATTTCCTAAAGTCCTGGTTATAACATATTAGGTAGTTGACATAAGATTTTTTTCGATATCGATAAAGTTCGCATCCGTTTTTAAATTTACGAAAGCAGTATTGATAAGTCTAAAATCTATGTGAAAGTTCTTTTGACCATTTTCTCTCTATTATTTTATATTCTTCACCGTTCAGTGGAACGCCCTTAAATATTTTATTTTACTTATAGTTTTTAAATTTTCTATTATTATTTTAACAAACCAAAAAACAAAACTGAAATTACGAGTATCTCAAGAGAAAATTTCTAACAACTAAACAACCATAGAATAGATAATTTATACACCGTTTCATCAGTGAAATCTATAACCTTGTCATATTCTCGGGGCGTATCTCTACTGGGCGTATGTAAATCGACACGCGCGCACGATGTCGTCCCAATCTGCCAGTAAGGTAATTATTATAGATGATAAAGTATTTTCATAATGTCTATCCCACGTTAGTTTTAAACAAAAAAAAAACGCTCCGAAATCGTTCAGTCGCAAAGGCTTTTTTGGACATCCACGAAATCATTACAAATTAAATGCAATGAAACCGTCCATATACAGGCCGCCTAATATCTCAGCTGTAATAACGCTGTTGTTCTGACACTGTCCGCATTAGAACTCTCGGATTAAACTTCTTTTGTTGCCGAACACTTTGCTGACGACTGTTATTATTACAGCTGTTATTATTACAACTGTTTTTACAAAAGCGGAGATTTTCGCTTGCTAATGAACCTGCGTTAGACATAAAGATATAATTATTTCAAAACAAGTGTAAAGCAGATGAAATCGTCCATTTACAGCCCGCCTTATATCTCAGCCGTACTAACGCTGTTGTTATGACACTGTCCGCATTAGAACTCTCGGATTAAACTTCTTTTGTTGCCGAACACTTTGCTGAGGACTGTAATTATTACAGCTGTAATTATTACAACTGTTTTTATAAAAGCGGAGATTTTCGCTTGCTAATGAACCTGCGTTAGAAATAAAGATATAATTATTTCAAAACAAGTGTAAAGCAGATGAAATCGTCCATTTACAGCCCGCCTAATATCTCAGCCGTACTAACGCTGTTGTTATGACACTGTCCGCATTAGAACTCTCGGATTAAACTTCTTTTGTTGCCGAACACTTTGCTGAGGACTGTAATTATTACAGCTGTAATTATTACAACTGTTTTTATAAAAGCGGTGATTTTCGCTTGCTAATGAACCTGCGTTCGAAATAAAGATATAATTATTTCAAAACAAGTGTAAAGCAGATGAAATCGTCCATTTACAGCCCGCCTGTACATCTCAGCTGTACTAACGCTGTTGTTGTGACACTGTCCGCATAGGAACTCCCGGATTATACTCCTTTTGTTGCCGGACACTTTGCTGATGACGAGCAGCACAAACACGGAAAACCATGGGAAAAAATGCTGCTATTATTACAGCTGTGTTTTTCGCTTGCTGATTAACCTGCAGCAACAGAAATATAACATTCGTGAATGTGGCAATATTAATAGGACACTTGCATGAAACGTAAATTATTTTTATATCTCTTCTTATAACATATTGCTGAAAAATACTGTAAGGTATATGTTGTGAAAGACAATTAAGGCCGCACACTAGGCACACTAGCGACGCTAATCATTTTATTCCTAATACTTTACAAATATAAAGAAATTCAAGAATGTAAATCATATAAGCCTTAGTAAATAACCTGAAGTATTTTTGGAATCATGTTTTAATATTATGAGAATCAGTCATTAAGAGAAATAGTGATTACCGCCAAAAACGGCCGTTTTGGCGGTGATTGAGAAATGATTGGCGTCGCTACTGTATCTAGTGTGCCCTATTAAAGTAGCCTCCAAAATTTAAAGCAAGTACGTACACACTGTCACGTCTTTCTCCTTGCGTGGTAAACAAAGCTCAGGTCTCTAAAACCTAAACCACGTTTAGCATGGTGGCGGGCGTGGAGATGGAAAACGGAATAAAAACAGTGATGGGTTGCTAGCCGCATCGCTTATTCATATATTTCCATAAATTTTTGGCCATTCTCTCCATCGGCTTTTAGAATGTGCGCGGGAAGAGAAGCAGCTAGTATATTCTATGTTTTTTCTTTACTCCCTGACCAGTGGGGAGAAAAAAACAGCACGGAAATTACAAGATCAACTTTTCAATTATCTATATCGATGTTAAATTTACACCCATAGAAATAAAGTATCGAATATAATTGTGGCAAATAAAAAAGCGGAATTCCCCACATTTTACTGACATTGTCCCTAAAATAGAAACCATGTCGGATATTCTCATACGAATATTTCAAGACAAAGCTAATCCCATCTTGTTCACGCGGAGACAAAAAGGCAATGTGCCACAATTACTTATAAAAACCTATAGTGCAAGGGACTTACAATTTTTTTCAGCAATATGTATCATTGTTATTTGTTTTGAGTACCACAGTGTCCAACACGCCAGCTTCTAATACCCAGGCCAATCTGAAAAAGATCGTTTTTCCATCATGAGCTGGCTGAGGATCAAACCCATGTCGCAGGCGCAGGCTGGCGAGTTAACCACTGCGCCACGGAGGCTGACGAGATGGAATTAAAATTTACATTATCGTTTATTTTAACAGCTCTCCTTGGTTGTTTCCTGGCATACATTATATCATTTATGATCCTTTCCAGAAAAAAAAAAAAAACGCTCTACTCGTTAATGAATACCCCAAAATCGACTCAGTATTACAAAATTTACCCTGGACTGACGACATAAATTTATAATATTTTTATTGATTTATATATTATACATTTTTAATCAATTTATTGATTGATTTAAAACATTTCCACTTTGAAATATGAAAATTTTGTAATGATTTAAACACACACATTTGAACACAGATGTTAACTGAATATTGTCCTGTTGCCGTCTGCTTTAGGATATTTAGAATATATTATGCGCTATCAATTAAATAATTATTGAAACGAAATTCTTTATGGCGGGTTGCCAGTTGTATGATTTGCCAGCGTCACTTGGCAGTAATTCTTCGTTACATTACTTTGCGAACTTGCTAAACTTTTTCAAACGTACTTGATCAAGAACTTATCAGGAATTTATAGTATTTACTCATCATCAGGACTTTTTTAATCTCCTCTACAAGAGCATAACCATTTTTGAAATACCAGAGCCATATATTAGCCAGAGCAATCAGAGGATTTGGCCTACACTCTTCGCGCTGGCCAAATGGGACGGAGAGGTAACTTTGATTTTTTAAGCTTGGTTATCCTTGTGTTTCCTAAGTGGCCTTCTACGACATCCACGGAAAGACTTGGAGTAATCCTATTCTAGTCTGCCGGGAACCACACGGCATATATGTGGCATATTTATTATTTACACAATTGTCGTAACTTCCCTGGGCTACTTACAAACTGGTCTTCATCTTGTGCAAAATACAGGAAGTGAGAATCTGCCGCTTTGAGCTTCTTAGAAGGGATTTATCTCAGATTTATTGAGTAATTGAAAAATGATTAGAACCAATTCCGTTATTTTAATTAAACGTTTTTTTTTTTTTAACTAACTGCCCGAAAAGGAGTTTGTTTTTCTTAGTTTATCTAAGCAAGTAAGAAACTTTTTTTCATTTGAAATTGTATAGTTTGAATTACTGATTACCCACATCATCATCATCAGCCAATTGCAGTCCACTGCTGGACACAAGCCTCCCCAAGGGCACGCCAAATTGTTGATGCGACTACCCACAGAGATGTATTTATTGTAAGCAATGTATTTCATACAAATTAATGATGATTATAAATAAATATTTCGCCTCAAAAATAATTTGCGACAAGCACATGCAGTGGGCCAAAAATGCTAAAACAGAGTAGCTTTGCGATTGCTCGGACTCAACTGGTTTACCCAACAACCATTAAATATTATTTTACAATACTTCACAGGATCCCATGGATATTTGCAAACATAATAATCCCAAACAGTGAACTTAACCGAATACATTTCCAAACAATGTTTGTTCAGAGAAAAAAATATTTGTGTAGACCGAACATCGTTAATCATTGCATGGCAAGACGGGTGAATAAATGATACGACATCCATTACATAGACGAATGTACGGCGCCACTGCTTAGTTTTTTGCCATTTTTCACAAGTTTTTCACAAATTATGTTAAATACATACATTCTACCATGTATTTTTCCCTTGCAGTAGACAGAGCTGAGGTCTGTAAAACCTTAAGGCCACGTTTAGCATGTTGGCGGGCTTGTAGGTGAGAACGGAATGAAAATAGTGATGGATTGTTAGCCGCATCGACTACTGACATGATCCCTGACGCCCATTCCCTCGATCGGCTTTTACGATCTGCATGAGAAGAGATGCAGCTGGTACATTCTACGTTTATCTTTTCTCCCAGACCAACGTAGAGAGTCAAGATTAATACCACCATTATTAGCTTCCCGCTTCATCCAACAATGATTAAATATTATGTTCCAATACCTCGCAGAATCCCATGGCTGTTTGCAAACAAAATAATCCCAAACAATGAACTCAACCAAAACGGTTACCAAACAATGTTTGTTCAGAGAAAAAAAATATATTTGTGTAGACCGAACATCATTAATCATTGCATGGTAAGACGGGTGAATAAATGATACGAAATCCATTACATAGACGAATGTACGACGCCACTGCTTAGCTTTTTGTCATTTTTCATTCACAAATTATGATAACTAGTAAAAATCGGCCAAGTGTGTGTCGGTAAAAACTGAAAACAAAGTTTCAGGCTTCTAGCTCTAAAAATGACGGACTTCCATACAATATTATAACCCCTTTTTCACCAGCTTAGGGGTTGAATTTTCAAAAATCCTTTGTTAACGTATGCCTTAGTCGTTACAACTATCTTATGCCAAATTGCAGCAAAATCCGTTTAGTAATTTTGGCTGTGTGTTGATAGATAAGTTACTCAGGTTTGCCTTTTATATATTGAGAAGATATTACAACTAATCCCATAATATTAAAAATGCGAATGTGAGTTTATTTATTTGTTACATTACCATGCCCTATCTATGAAGCGGTTTAGTAACCGCTCGTCATGTAATTTTGTATTGACGTCTTCTAGAGTACGGAGAAGTACATTGACTACTCATCCCGGAGAAAAACACTGTTCTGGAGGAATCAACATTAATGCGAGCGAAGCCGCGAACGAACGCTAGTTTATAACAATTTCAGTCCATTCGTACATCGAGTTATTTTTTACATCACAGTAGAGATTTCTAGTAACTGCACTTAAACGTAATCCACCAAAATAAATATTTATGTTTATAAATTATATATAATCTCATATAAAAACGATACACTCGTTTTTGCGCAGTCATGTAAAATACCAATTCACTAACCTTCTTGTTACGGCAGTAACGTTCAATCGGGAAATCTCCACAATACCCTGATTTTCCGCCGCGTCGTCCGGAAAATTGCAACTTGTCCGGAAGTTATTAATGGGTTTGCTTGTGTACACTGACTGGCGCTCCTTAATACGTCTTAGCTCTGGATAGTTTCCTCATAATAGGCTACAACATAGGTACAACGACGAAATTGTCGGATATGCCCGAGAAAATATAATATTCCGATAAAAACGTTGACTCTTTTATCTGAAAATATATATCTATTTTAAGGCGCTCCTATAGTAACACTAGCGCCACCCAGCAATTAATTCTTTAACTTCTAAATAGTATCGAATTTTAAAAATCTAACAAGTACATAACTAGTAAATTACTTGTAGTATTTTTGTATTCATTTTCACTAATATTCGTTTGATAAACTAAGAGAAATACAGGTTAACGCCAGAAGTGGCCACTTTTGGCGTTAATCGATTTTCCTCTTTAAATATGGCACTAGTTAATTACTTGTAATATACAAAAAATACTATAACTAATTTAGTTTTGTACTTGTTAGATTTTTAAAATTCGATACCATTTATGATTTAAGGAATTTAATTGCTGGGTGGCGCTAGTGTTACTATAAGAGCGCCTTAAGTCTCCGGATTTGGTAATAAGAATGTATGGCTGCGAAGAACATTGTTTCTGCTTCTTTGTTTTTTGGACATCGGGCCGATGGCAGTAAGGTCACCAATAAAGAATTGGTGACTAGGTACCTGGCCACCGCAGCGTTGGACTAACTTAGTATTCGGACGACCTGATCAGGGTCGCAGGAAAGCGTTGGATGCAGGCAGTTTCCCACCGATCTTATTTGAAATCCTTGGGGGTGGCTGTGTCTAGCAGTGGACGTCTTGCGGCTGAAAAGATGATGATCGTCAATGCATCAGGTAACAATCAGGGTCACCACCGCAGAATATATTGAAGTACTACATTCGCTTATGAGACGTCGCGTAACGTGTGACTAGCTATAGAAGCAGCTAACCCTGTATTTCAAAGCTATCTAACAGGCCTAAGAACGGGGGAAACGTGCATTATCATCATCATCAGATTTTTTTTAGTCTCCACTGTAGGAACATGACCCTCTTTGTACTACCAGAGCCATATATTAGCCAGAGCAGTCAGAGGATTTGGCCTACTCTCTCCACGCTGACCAGATGCGTTGAAAGGTTTTTGATATTTATAAGCTTTGTTTAGCTTGTGGTTCCTAAGTAGCCTTCTAAGATATCCATGGGAAGTCAGGAGTGGTCCTATTCTACTCTGCCGGAAACCACACGGCATTTGGGGGAGACGTCCAATAGCGCCATATTGTGGGGGATCCTGCGAGTTTTCGTTCTTTTTATTAGTTCTTAGAATAATGTAATAATGTGTTCACTGTACGGGTATGCGTATGTATTACTGTACGTAATAATGTGCTACTGAAAGCCGTGTAGTTCCCGGCAGAGTAGAATAGGACCACTCCAAGTCATCCCGTGGATGTCGTAAAAGGCGACTAAGGAAACACAAGCTAAACAAAGCTTATTAACATCAAAGATACCTCTCCGACCCATCTGGCCAGCGTGGAGAGTGTAGGCCAAATCCTCTGATTACTGAGGCTAGTATATGGCTCTGGTAGTACAGAGAGGGTCGTGCTCCTGCAGTGGAGACTAGAAAGACCTGATGATTTGTTCACTGTACGGGTATGAATAATAATACAATGTGATGAAAAATGATTTTGGATTTATCGATTCGTCCTCGTTTCGACCCATGGCACTAATTGGATTACATTTTGATAATCGCCTATTTACGCCATGGGCATATAACAATGAAGGTTGTTTGAATAATTTATTTACCTATTATCAATATTAATAATATCATGTAGTAGATTTTCTTTTTTTCAACCGACTCCGGTCGTTATCAATTCGACGCGTATGCATGCTTTTGTATATGCTAGACTATATTAGCTTCTAAGCACGTTAACACCTAAATTTAATGGTTTTCGTGGTGTAAGTGTATGTTTGTATATTTGTCTCAAAAAGTTTAACTAGGGTGACAATAGTTCTTTTTATTTAAACTTGGTATAGTCAAACTTAGAGAAAAAGCAATTTTCATCGAAATTGTTTCAGTAGTTTTTGAGATACAAAATTTAATATGTTCAAATCAGTAAGAAAAATTGAAATCGGTTTATTTTTTTTGAAATTCCTTCTCGTTAAAATAAACTTATACCTAATGCAGCTCGTGGGGTTAAATACCAGCTTACAAAACAAAATAAAAACAAAAGTCAAATACCACCTTTATTGTTTTCGTGTTTGTTTGATTTAAGCGCGTATACTAGCAGTATTTTTTCAATATGGTTTCCATACAAATGTATTTCTCTATTTTCTCGCTGAAAACTGATTCCCCTTCCCCTATTTTTTATGTTTTCCAAAGAACCTGTTTTTGTAATTTTTTTTCTTTTAAACAGGTTTTAAGGAAATAAATAAAACAAAGGGACATACCTATTTTAGTAATAAATTGTATGTGGGTAAAAAGAATTGTGCCTCTAGAAGCAGTTTTCAGCGAGAAAATAAAGAAATACATTTGTATGGAAAACGCACTGCTAGTATACCCTCTTAATGACTAGCGCGTTCATAATTAGTTCCAACCGAATTCGCTAAGTCCAATTTTGTTGTTTAAAAAATACCATGAAGTTTTAATTCAATCTAAACATCTCTTCAATCTAACAGGCAGAACTCTTCCTGATTCGGAAGTTTCTTACAAACCAGTGATCCACGAAAATGTATGGAGTTTGTGACAAGATGCTGGAAGATTGATAACGTTGGCAAAAAATTGGAAAATTGGCTGTAGTTTTTTCCTTCGCAAAGGAAATGGCATCCTTATCCTTACATTGTATAAAATTAATTTGCTTTTGCTGTCTGTTCACAAAGTATATCTTTTAAACTACTGAACGGAATTAAACCTAATTTTCAGCAACTGATAGAATGATTTATGAGGTTTTATTAAGGCGCAGCCGGTGAGGGCTTCAGGGGGAGGGGGGCGGGCGTTTTTAACCCTGTATTAATTTGAAAAATATACAAAACCCTTGCTCAAAAATAAACAGTTTACATAGTAAACAATATTTTAATAAAGCGCCGTTATAGCAATGCAATCTCTTTCAGTCAACCTAAAAAATTATACCTATCTGTAATCCAGGGCGTAGTAACTAGCAATTTATTTAAATAATTAACTAGATATTTTGTGTAGTCATTAAAACTAATTGACATAACCATAAAATCTGATTAAATAATGTCTGCTGATGAATTTAAATGAAAATTATAATTTCAAATTTGCACTTGAACTGAGAGACTTACTGTGCCAGTTATAACGTGAACACTCGTCTATTTATTTTTTAAAGTAAGTATACTGCTATTAAAGGATCCTACGTTTTTTGGAAGCAAAAGACTATAAAATAATGTTAATCTGTAGAAATATTGATAGATTGCTTTACGACTTTTTTTCCATCCATCAGGTCTTTTTTTAGTCTCCACTGCAGGAGCAGACCCTCTCTGTACTACCACAGCAATATATTAGCCAGAGTAGTCAGAGGATTTTGCCAACACTCTCCACGCTGGCCAGACGGGTTGGAGAGGTCTTTTTGATGTTTGTAAGCTTTGTTTAGCTTGTGTTTCCTAAGTCGCCTTTTACGACATCCACGCGAAGACTTGGAGTGGTCCTATTCTACTCTGCTGGGAACCACACGGCGATTTTTTTTGCTGAACTATTATAAAAAATTGGCCAAGTGCGAGTCGGGCTCGCCCACGAAGGGTTCCGTAGAAGCAAGCTTATATTATTCAAAAAGCTCTTATTGTTTGCCAGCAAGGATGACTTTGTTTTTCATAGTGTTTGTATGAATGACAAAGTTATTTTTGCGGTTTACTAAAAAGTGCTATTACCTTTTAGTTTGAACTTAGTACTGAGCTCTGATAGTTTTTCTTTCAACTTCGTTACATATACTACTGCTGTAATTTTTTTCATGTATCCATATGTAACCGTTTAGCAGGTAAAGTGGGGGGGGGGACACTCACCTCAATATTTCTGAAACGGATCCCTAAATCGAAAAATGGTGTCTCAACCTTACAATATTTTGTAAAGACCTATTCAACGATACCCCATACGACGGGTTAGTACAGAAAAAAAAACTCCCCCAGTTAACGTGTATGGAAGCTACTTTTTTGGCATGATTAATATACATACCCATACCAAATTACAGCTTTCTAGCACTTATAGTCTTTGAGTAAATGCGCGGACGGACAGACAGACGGACAGACAGACAGACATGGCGAAACTATAAGGGTTCCTTGTTTACTACGGAACCCTAAAAAGGTGGCCAAGTTCGAGCGTAGGGGAAAATACAAAAATATTTTTTGCCAGCAAAATAACTAGTTTTTCTTTGCTTAGTAAAGTTATTTTCGTGGTTAGAAAAAATATGATATATCTTAAAAACTGCTGACTATATCTCGTCCAAACCAATTTTGATAGAATATGTTCATTGAGTGCCGTGTGGTCCCCGGCAGAGTAGAATAGGACCACTCCAAGTCTTCCCGCGGATGTCGTAAAAGGCGACTTAGGGAACATAAGCTTAACAAAGCTTTAAAATATCAAAGACACCTCTCCAACCCGTCTGGCCAGCGTGGAGAGTGTAGGCCAAATCCTCTGACTGCCCTGGCTTATATACGGCTCTGATAGTCAGAGAGGGTTGTGCTCCTGCAGTGGAGACTGAAAAAGACCTGATGACGATGTTCATTGAGATCTACAGCATATTTAAATTATAAAGAAATTTGTATTCTACAATAGTAGCATTTCTTTGAGATCGAATTATTTACTATAACAGAGAGAGTTCGTCTGCTGGATAAAGCCTCACAATTAATCATTGATTACATCGACATCAACATTGTCCCTTTCCACGACCCTCTGTCGGTATAAGCCTCCCTACGTCTGAACCACAAGCTACGAAGAAAATACTGGTCTGCAACATATTTCTTTATTTTTACAGTGCTACAGGGATATTTTAAATAGTACGTGACCATAATTGGAACTGAACGCTGCCATTTTCGTCATCTTGTAAAGCGACACTTTTGGAAGATACTCGTAGCTTGAATTGATGTTTGTTGCGGTTAATTTTGTTAGCTGGCTACAACACTTCCCAGTCCACTACGTTCCAGTAAACTCGTAATTACACACAGCGGCCCCATTTCAATCTCATCATCATCATCATCATTTCAGCCGCAAGAAGTCCACTGCTGGACATAGGCCTCCCCCAAGGATTTCCAATATGACCGGTTGGAAGCGGCCTGCATCCAGCGTCTTCCTGCGACCTTTATTAGGTCGTCCGACCACCTGGTCGGTGGGTGTCCAACGCTGCGCTTGCCGGTACGTGGTCGCCATTCAAGAACCTTTCTGCCCCATCGGCCATCGGTTCTTCGCGCTATGTGCCCCGCCCACTGCCACTTCAAAGAGCTAATCCGCTGGGCTATGTCGGTGACCTTGGTTCTTCTACGGATCTCCTCGCTTCTGATTCGATCTCGCAGAGACACACCGAGCATAGCCCTCTTCATAGCTCTTTGAGCGACCTTGAGCTTTCTTATGAGGCCCATAGTAAGGGACCACGTTTCGGACCCGTAAGTCATCACTGGTAACACACATTGGTCGAAGACTTTCGACTTTAGGCACTGAGGTATTTTGGACGAGAAGACGTTGCGAAGCTTCCCGAACGCTGCCCAGCCGAGTCGGATTCGACGAAAGACCTCGTCCTTGAAACTGGAGCTGCCGACCTGGATCAATTGACCCAAGTAAATGTACTGCTCTACAGGTTCAAGGCTGAAGTTTCCAACAATCACTGGTGAAGGCGCAACATGGACGTTCGACATAATTTTCGTCTTGTCCATGTTCATTTTAAGGCCCACTTGTTGGGAAACTTCATTGAGGTCATTGAGCATGGTACTTAGATCCTCCAGCGACTCCGCCATGACGACTATGTCATCAGCAAATTGAAGGTGAGTGATATACTCGCCGTTGATGTTGATGCCAAGTCCATCCCATTCCAGGAGCTTGAAGGCGTCCTCCATTGCAGCGGTGAACAGTTTTGGAGATATGACATCTCCCTGTCTCACACCTCTTTGCAGTGGAATAGCGCTCGTACTCTGCTCCTGTACTCGGACTGACATTGTGGCGTTGCTGTACAAGCACCTCAACACTTCGATATACCGATGGTCGATACGGTATCGCTGGAGAGACCGAAGCACAGCCCATGTTTCGATCGAATCGAAGGCTTTCTCATAGTCCACAAACGCTAAGCATAGTGGCCGGTTATACTCTTTGATCTTCTGTATAACCTGCCGCAGCGTATGGATGTGGTCTATGGTACTGTAGCCTTTTCGGAAACCGGCTTGTTCGGGAGGTTGGAAGGCATCAAGCCTGTTCGTGAGACGATTGATCACCCTCGAAATCAGCTTATAGACGTGGCTCAGGAGCGTGATGGGTCTGTAGTTCTTAAGTAGCGTATTATCGCCCTTTTTGAAGAACAGCACAACCACACCCCTATGCCACGCTTCCGGCGTCACGCCCTCGAGCAGAACGGAATTAAAGAGCCTCTGAAGGACTTTCAGTACCAGCGTTCCGCCCGCTTTCAGAAGCTCTGCTGTGATTCCGTCCTCGCCCGGTGCCTTGCTGTTTTTGAGCTGTTTGAGGGCAATCCTAATCTCGTACAGGCTGATGTCCGGGATGTCTTCGGTATAGTGCCGGTTTAGTTTGGCCCTAGGATCTTTGGCCAAACTTACAATGGGTTTGGCTACTGACGTATACAGCTGTCCATAAAACCTCTCGATCTCTCCCAACACCTCGGCCTTCGTCGAAACTACGCCGCCGTCCTTCTTCCTCAGCTTAGTCAATCGGATCTGCCCAATAGACTCCATCCTTGCGAACACTTTGGAGCCTTTATTAAGCTCAATCGTCTCCTTAATACGCTCGGTATTAAAGGAGCGAATGTCGTGTCGCAAGGATTTCTGGATTTGTCTATTGAGCTGCCGATGTACGTCCGCGTCTTCGGAGGTCTGCAGCGGCAAGGATCGCCGCGTGACCATCAAGTTCAGGGTCTGGGGAGAGATTTTTTGAAGTTTGTTTTTGGGGCGGGATCTAAAGAACTTTGACCCCACCGCCTGGACAGTGTCTACGAACCCATCGTTTAAATCATCCACTGACACACAATCCTTCAGGCAATCGAAGCGAGTTGAGAGTTCCAGTTGGAAACTTTCAATCTCATCCAAGTGCCAAAATAATTGTTGTCGCACTGTATATTAATATCAAAGACAAATACCCACATTATAATTTATATATTTTTGCCTAAACAGGCTCAACGTAACTTTTGTTAATGTTGTAATTTGCAGATAGGCCCATTCCATAAAAAGAAGTATTTCACTTATTTTATCGACTGATATAATATATTGGGTTTGTATTTTAAATATCTTCAAATACTCACAAAACCTTATATTACGGAATTTGACATTTCATAATATCCAGAAGTTTGACATTTGGGACTTGGAGATTTTAGCATGCCATAAACTTTACATGTTGTATCTGCTTAACTTATCATAAATCTATAAGTAACATACATTGTTTTTTTGTCTTTAGGCACTGAGATACATTTTTGGAGAACAAGACATTGTAGTGGTTCTTTCTGCTCGTCTAAGCCGGATTTGACAGAAAACTTCGTCTTTGTTTGCTAGAATTGTACAAACTAAAAAAGCAAATTACAAAGCGTCACATATTCAGAGAGACAAGCCAACAATAATGATTACAAAAGTGCCAGGAGGTACCAGATGAAATAGCGTTGAAGAAAACGAAGAATTTATTTGGAGTTAAAACATCTCGTGCGTTACCGTCAAAATTTGATATTTAAGTGATTTGCAGTGTGTGCGTCTCAGAGCAATAACTAATATTGCTCTGAGGTGTGCGTCAATTTTTCATTTCCGAGCAGGGAAAATATTAACTATTACTTCTGAACATATGTAGAAAAGAGACAAATATATAATACAGATATTTTCTATAGCTTTGTAACTAAGCACTTTTAGAAGCGAGTATCATTAAATAAGAAATTGGTTGTGAGTCGAAGATATTTTTTGTGGTTCTGTAAACACCCACAAGGAAGATCCATAACACTACTAAAAGCACACGCATGTATGCACGCATCTTATTATAAAAATCATCAGCATTCAGCTATTTTCAACACATCTTATTTGTGAAGTTTAATCATGGAATTATATTTAGTAATAACATACATATTAGCTATGATACAAGGCGTTGGTTTTCTACTGTTAGTGTTGATATGGTGGTTGTGTCCAAGATGGCGCACTGTACAGAACTTTATAGGTATGTGTCAAATTTTTACTGGTCTTATTCATACTCTTCATGCCGTATTGGATATTTTTACTAACGAAATTTTATATCGATATATGGCTGTCAATGAGATCTACAACAATTACTATTTGACATACGTCTATTTGAAGTTATCAAGCCGATTTTGCATTTTTGACTATATATCATTGCACCTGTGCTGCTCACTGTGCTCTGTGCTAGTGGCACATGTGAAACTTGTGTTTGTTCGATTGTCTAGAATTAAGGCTGAAAAACCTAAAGCATTGGCCTTCATTTGTGGTATGTTCATGGTAATTAAGCTCGTGCACTTGATGATGAACATTTTAATTACTTCTACTTTTCATGAATTTTCTGACGTGCCAACAATGATGCTAGTGGAAGGGTTCAGTATTGGTGTAATACTTATTCTTAATTTAATAATGTATATCAATATAACATTTTCAGTGATGATCTCAGTGCGGAACCCCAGTGTGAAAGTAGTGGTTTCTTTGATCGGTGTGGCTATTATATGTGACTTAACTTTAGTGTTAAACTGGGCTATATATTTAGTTTTCTACTTTAATTATTTAAAATTTTATTTATCATATTCTAAAAACAATATTTATGACATCATAACTTTCTATACCGACATGTATACAAAAGGTAGAATGATACCCTTTATACTCTTCTTTTTATTTAAACCGTCTACAAGAGTTGTTATAAGGGATTACTGCAAGAAAAAACTAAATCTGTGGCGGGCTAGAAATGCAGCGCTGAATTAATTCTATTTTACTCTTAGAAGTTTCCCGCAAGATAACATTGTACTAATGATGTAGTTCTGCATTAATTCTATTTTTTTACAAGCTCCGTGGCGCCGTGATACCATGCCAGACTGCGACAAGGGGGTCCAGGCTTCGATCCCCGGTCAGGTCAAGATGGAAAATGATCTTGTTGAGATTTCCCTGGGTCTTGGATGTTTATATATATGAGTATATATTATAAAATACAGTATCATTAAGTTAGTATAATTAGTAAAGTTCACAACTTACTGTGGACTAGCTCAATTAGTGCGATATGTCCCTATAAATTTATTTCTTTATTATTATATTAAATGTAGTGCAAAATTAGTTCAGATAGCTGTCAAGTAGTGACGTAAACTGCGCTAGTCGCTTCGCAGTCTCTGATAATAAATCTTCGAAATAATCATGAAGTAGTGATGGCTTTACGTCACCCCCTCCTTGCAACATCGACATATTGCTGAACAATAAATAACGACATCCGAAGTGTACTCGTTCTCTGGTTAGGTACATCGATGTGCTCGCCACATATTACCCCGTGCAGCAGCAGTTTTTTACACTACTAAGTAAGCAAACAGGCATACGGCCCACCTGATGGAAAGCGGTTACCGTAGCCTATGAACGCCTGCAGCACCAGGGAAGCAACTTGCACGTTGCTGACCCTGAAGAAATCTCTTGAAGCTCATTTTGAAGAATCCCACGTTGAAGCCTTTCGGAAAAACAATGGCCAGGAATTTGTTTCATAACTTTAGCGTACTTGGAAGAAAGTTCCTGTTGATGGCGTGAGGTGGCTAGGCTATTGCAATATGGCTCTGTTAATAACATAATTAGACGGGCTCTTGTCATCATTCACGATCTATGCGCCTTTGAACCTCGATATGTGATTCACCATGATGCCCAATAGTATATTCCTTGGGCATATGGTAGGGCCCCCAGTGTCGCTACATGCGTCAAAACACTGGTGCCTTTCTATCTTAGGGGAATAGTTGAGAGAGCCGAGTCTGCAGTAGAAGGCGCTGAGATTGGCAGGATGTAAATACACACTTCCATAAATGTTAACTAATATTTGTGCCGTTTGGTATGGATACATTTGGACCATGGGGTCCTACCATCGCAATCTACCTTTTTTGTGTCTATAATTTAATGGTAGGATAGTTTATATATATATTTTTTATAAATTTATATATAAATTTATAATGTTATATTTTAGCAGTAATTTTATATTGATATAGTGCATTACTGTTCTTTGAATTTTTATAATCATCATCATCATCATCATAACTTCAATGAGACACTCTATATATTTTACAATTAGCGCGGTTAAATACAATTTAATATAAATATGTAGACTGCCAATTTCATACAAAAATATTCTACCAAATTTTAGCCTGTTATAAGTTGCAGATTTCTTTCCAATTTGTCACTAGATGGCGATAAAACTGAGATATAATTTATAAATATTAATCCAAATGTTGTTTAAATTTTATATAAGATATTGTTCCTGCCAAGTAATTTTATTTTCTGATCTGATATGTGTCGCCATCTAGGTGCCAATGTCAGAAGAAATCGTACAAATTAGAGGTTGGCACTTGGTATACATAATTTTATTAATTAAATAAATGGTATTTGTGTATTTGTGTCTGGTTTTACTTGAGCATACATAATAACAAACTTAATGTCACGTCTATTTCCTTTACGGGGTAGACAAAACCCAGGTCTATAAAACAACGTTTTAACACGCTTTAATTAGCTTCACTTGTATGTAAGAAAATCTTGGAATCCTAATTTGACCCACTTCCCGGTCTTCGATTAGGATGAAATTTTGCACACGCTCTGAGTTCTGATGACAATACATGACAAGCGTGCAAAAAGCGTGTTATTTCGTTTTTTAAACTAATTATAAATTATATGATTGGCGGACAAGATTGAGGTTCTGATAACAAAATTGCTCTTTTTCAACATATTTGTCTAATTTTTTCCCCAGAATATTTTTGTGTATAGCATCGTTTAGCGACTACTGTGGATCAATGGCACTTAAGAGCGTATACTAGCAGTATTTTTTCAATATGGTTTCCATACAAATGTATTTCTCTATTTTCTCGCTGAAAACTGATTCTAGAGCCACAATTATTTTTTCATAATATCTAGTACTAAAATAGAAATGTCCCTATTTTTTTATTTATTCCAAAAAACTGTATTTGTACGATTTTTTTTTCTTTAAAACAGGTTTTTAGAAAAGATAAAACATAGAGACATACCTATTTGAGTAATAGATTTTATGTAAAAAGAATTGTGCCTCTAGAAGCAGTTTTCAGCGAGACAATAGAGAAATACATTTGTATGGAAAACGCACTGCTAGTATACCCTCTTAAATCACAGGGTTCGATCCCCAGCCGGGTCATTAAGAACGATATTTTTCTTCTAGGTCTTGATTGTTTATCAATATAAGTTTCTATTATGAAATATAGTATCGTTGACGTTAGTATCCTACGACACAAGTTCGCAACTTAATGTACTAGCTCAGTTTAAGTTATTTGTCCCTAAATCAGGGATTGAATAACCGAAAAAAATACGGTTAAATCGGTAAGCGGTATGACGTCATACCTTTATATTTCGATACCTTAGAATAATGGTACCTTCAAATTAACATACCTTAAAGAAACGGTACCTGTACGATTTTCGTATTGTAATTTTGCGGTATCGTTATTTTTTTCGATATTGGAATTATGAAATAAAGGTTTCCATTGAATTTTACCGCTGAGGATTCGATTCAATGTTTATCGTCGCATCATTTTTTTCGGTACTCAAAATTTTTCAGTTAAGGTACCAGTAATTATAAAGGTATAGTTACATAACGATATCGTAAATATATAAAAACCATTATTTATATTTAGCTGTATCACAACCGTAATTGTCAACCAATTTGGTTCTACCTTTAAATCTAAGGTGTATCGTAATTTTGTACCGGTACCATACCCTTATACCTTTACCGTTTTCAACCCCTGCCCTGCCCTAAATCACCCACCAAACGGGTAGACGAATTCAAATGCCATTTTCTTTACTTGAAGCTAGGTTTTTAGCTAAAATGAGAGAAGCCCGATGGTCCAGTAAGCATTATTACCTACCATTAGTGCTAATACATGTTAAGCAACCCGTGCGCGATACCCTTTGGGATGAGTGCCCGCAAAAATCTAGAGCTCTACCGTGTTTTGGAAGGCACGTTAATCCATTGGCTTCAAGTGTCACCATTAATAGCAGTCGTTTGAATCACTTTGTCTGATGCTTATAAGTAGTTTGAAAAATCTGACTTGCACACATAAACTGTTATTCATATATCAAGTTTTTAGTTTGAAATAAGATTACTCTCTCTCCCTTCCAATGATAAAGGTATTTGGAAAAACGAAAATCTTTTTTGTTAAGTCCAGCAGTGGATATCTTACGACCTAGTCGATGATGAAGATCACTCTGTCAGGACAATAATTTGATTTTAATTTCTTGCGGTCACAATAATCTTTGTTGTATTGATACCATGGCACTTACGGTGATTGATTCTGAGTTTTATCTCATATTTAACAATTTAAATAAAAGAAAATAATGACAAAAGGCACGGACCGATATTGCCGATATCCATTCCGTTGAAAGTTTTTTTTTTTTTATGAATTTAGTATTTGAGTGCGTTTGACTTCAATCTTGTCTGTTGGGAGTGCCTACAGCATCCACTGCAGCTGCCTCCGTAGTCCAGTGGTTAAGGCGTTTGCCTTGTTGACCCGGGGGTCGTGGTTTGATTCCCACTGGAAGCATACTTTGTTCAGTTGTTTCCAGTTTGGTTAGGACATTGCAGGCATGAATCACCTAATTGTCTGATAAGAAAGATGATTCCGTGCTTCGGAAGGCACGTTGCAAGGCAAGGAAGTTGAAAGCAAGCCGGTGGTCTCGGCTGCCACCTGGTAGTCGTTAAAGGAATCACGTCAGAGGCCGAGAGGCGGTTCCGCAGAACTCTGACACCAGGGTTGTGCATGGTCGACTGAGCGTGTCACCTACACGAAATGATGATGATGATCCACTGCAGCTCTTCTGTTAGACTTTGAATATAGCAGCTGCAATGTTGCCGAAACATGAGACTAAATTCTATTGCATTCTAAGTTTCATGAAACATACTTTCTAAGTGATTTTATGCATTTGTAAACTACTATTTCTATAATGTTTTCTTATGTTTTCGCGATTGTTACACATTTAAATAAAATTATTTTAATACGGTTTTTATCGCGTTTATTACATTATTTATACACCTAACGTTTCGTGTATAAATAATGTAATAAACGCGATAAAAACCGTATTAAAATAATTTTATTTATACTATTTCTATTATACTCTTATTGAAATAAAGAAGTTTGTACGAGTAACGCCTTATAAATAAGGCCACCGCGCTTCATACCCTACACGACGAATTTCTCCACCACATCCAATTCCCCTTATACGCATTATTGCTTGCGTCACCTCACATAACTACCTCACTGTTTCAAGTGTGGTGTATTGTGTACAAAGTGTAGACTGCCGGTTCAAATCCTGCCCGCGTGAAATTTTTTCCCACATTTGATTTCTTTATTTCATGAAACATATTTTTTTTTTATATATATATATATATTTAATCTGGACAAAGATATTTACACATAATTACAAATATAAACAAAAATAAATATTAATACTTAGGAATAAAAAAATTAAGAATAATAAAAAACATAATTTAAACTAAATAAAAAATGGAGCCCAGATCGCTGTCATCACAGGGTAATGTACCCAAGAGACTGGCCGCATTTCCACGTTGAATCGCTAGGCTCAGCCGTTGTCCAAAATGAGCGCCAGCCCTTGGGTCCCTGGAGACGTCGATCAGACGTGCCGAGATCTTTCTGAAACATATTTATCTCTAAGGCATGTATGGTAAATGATCAAAATAAGCAATAATAAAATTGCGTAGCCTGATGGCCCAGTGGTTGTGAGCATTTAATAGCGTATACGCATGTAAAGCAACCCCGGGCGCAGTCCCCACTTGAATGGGTGACCGCAAATGGCATAATAAAATATCTCGAGCTCCTCCGTGCTTCGAAAGGCACGTTACGCCGTGTGTCCCGGCTATCATCATTGATGGATGTCTTTAGGTAGCTTGAAAAATGTGACACAAGTGTTGGCCACTGGTCCACTTACACACATGGAAAAACAAAACAAACAAGCAATAAAAGGATGCAATAAACTCCGTAATAAAATCGAGATCCACGCATATGAAGTTGCGGGAAACGGCTAGTTAAAAATGTATGATTTAGGATCTCCTTGCTAACAAACACTGATATCATTGTAGGGAAGCATATCAACCTTTCGGAGCGACCACTTAAAACGCTCCGTCTCGCTTCATGAATAGTGCATGAAGGCTTACAACACTCCCACAGTACAAGTTAATACAGAAGAACATTTCATAAAACAATCAGAATAACTCGTAGCCCTCGTAGCGTTAACCTCTCAAGCGGCTAGAGGAATTTATTTTGATGGCAGTGTGCACTTTATTGTTAAATCATTAGTTTGAAATCGTGCGCCGCTGGTTGTATAGTACATATGGCTAAATATTTTGAGTTCTTCTGCTTCTGGTAATGAAAAACATCGAGATAAAATTTGGACATTAGTATATTGTTTACTAGTTTCTTACTTGATTGATTGATTGATGATGCATAAAAAATCATTATTCTGTTTATTTCTTCCCGCACGAGGAAACTGACAGATGCCAGCTCTTAAGGGCCCTCACTAGGCCAACTAGCGATACCAATAATTTTATTCATATTACTTTACAAATAGAATCAAATTCAAGAATCTAAGTAATATATTAAAGCCTAAGTAAATAACCTAAGGTATAATAAATAATAAATAAATATATACGGACAAATCACACAGATTGAGCTAGCCCCAAAGTATGTTCGAGACTTGTGTTATGGGATACTAACTCAATGATACTATATTTTATAATAGATACTTATATAGATAAACATCCAAGACCCAGGTCAATCTGAAAAAGATCATTTTCCATCTTGACCTGACCGGGATCGAACCCGGGACCATCCGTGTAGCAGGCAGGCGTGTTAACCGCTGCGCCACGGAACTCGTATGAATCATATTTATTATGAGAATCAGTCATTAGGAAAACAAGTGATAACCGCCAAAAACGGCTGTTTTAGGCGGTAAATATTAGGAATAAAATAATTGGTGTCGCTAGTAGACCTAGTGCGGGCCCTTAAGTATAAAGAGACAACTTCTCAAGACTACATACTTCTTTCAAATCTTGGTAAATGTTAATAAAAAGGTTTATTTGAAATAATAGACATAAAGATAGACTGAAAACAAATAATGAAGTCGGTTAGTAATCTACTGAACTAATCTTCTTGAAATTTGGTATACATGTTGATAATGCTACGGAGAAGGGCTATAAATCACGCGGGAAAAGCCGTGCGCAATAGCTAGTTAAGTAATACATGTTTTTATTTAAGCACACGTCAGGTAATTTTTTAAAGATTTTTCCATCAAATCTGAAGCTAGACTTCTGTAGCTTAAATTTTGTTATGGAATTCCCAAGCGGGTTATTTTGTTCTGAGGAAAAAATAATGCATCCTCTAAGACCGAAAGGGTTTGCATTTTATTACTAAGATGCGCTCGTCAGTTTTTATTTCTTTTCTATGCAAATCGGGGCCATTAAAGGTGCTTCAAGATAAACAAGTGTCCTCTGCAAAAGGAATTTTATGGACATTATTAAGTAGGTACTTAGCTGTTTAGTCTCGTAGATTTTTTACATCTTATAACGCGGAGCAAACACATTTGAAATTTTTAACATAAATTTTGCATTAAATTAAAAAAAAATGTTGACGTCTATGTGTCTGTGTTAAGACAATCACCGAGATGTTCACGAAATAATGTCACCGAAAACAATTAACGTACATACCATAATCATATTGTATTAGCTTCAGAATTGCAAAAAGGAATTGGAGATCGATTATGGCTACCCAATTTATTTATTTATTTAACAGTCTATGCTCACGAAGAAAAAATAACCTATAACTAGAGATTTCACGTACAAAGGTACTAACTTTTATTTTTTTAAATTAAATTTTCACTTTTAAAATATTTTTTAATGAAAAGTAATGTGTCATCCAATAAAGATGCTCAACTGATTTTATAAATGGATGCTCGTTGCTACTAAAGGCTTTCTGATTTTAAAATCATTTTATGATTTAAAAATAAAACAATATTGATGGAAAGTTTTGGCAGTTGGAATGTGAATGCTTAGCTACGTAGTTTCAACTTCAATTATTATAAAAAAATATTTTTATAACTTATTTACGGACAACGTCTCCTTTGAATCGCCAGGACACATGTAGAGTAAGTGGTAGAATGCACTAGCCTACTACTCTACCAGTTCGCTTAAAGTTGATGTTGGTGCCGTGTGGTTCCCGGCAGAGAAGAATAGGACCACTCCAAATCTTCCCGTGGATGTCGTAAAAGGCGACTTAGGAAACTAAAGTCTGGCCAGCGTGGAGAGTGTAGGCCAAATCCTCTTACTGCTCTGGCAGTACAGAGAGGGTCGTGCTCCTGCAGTGGAGACTAATAAAGACCTGATGATGATGATGATGATGTCTGCACGTAAATAGCTATGGCAGCTTCCTATGCATCATTTTAGTTAACAACCAAAGTTAGCGTCTATGAATGAAATATACCTTGTTTTATAGAACATACTTATATTGCCGATTCTAAAGGTATAAAAATCATATTTATAGGAAGCCAGATTTTATAGATATGATGCTTAGAAGTCTTATAGGTAACTACTCGTAGCTGTTACCCGCGGCTCCGCCCGCGTGATATATAGCTTATGTCCTTCTCGATACCCTAACCTATGTGCATGCAAATTTCATGATGATCAGTTCAGTAGATACGGAGTGAAAGCGTAACAAACAAAAAACAAACTCACTTTCGCATTTATAATATTAATTAGGATAGGAAGGAAGGATAGGAATACCTAATAATGACATCCTAATCCTAAGATTAGGATGGCATTATTAGGTATTTAGTACCTTTGCACCAAACAATACTTTATTACCAAAAACTCAAAGAGCTCGATGGGATAGTAATATA
Organism: Rhodophaea formosa; assembly: GCA_963082605.1. NCBI lineage: Eukaryota > Metazoa > Arthropoda > Insecta > Lepidoptera > Pyralidae > Rhodophaea > Rhodophaea formosa. Next base: position 19,159,623 of record OY720207.1, read on the forward strand.
TCAGTATAACTAATAAATACGACTTAAATATCGAATAGATTATAAAAAATTTAGAAGTTTTTTTTATTTTCAACGACTTTCTGAGACTCAAATCAAATCTATACGAGTCCATTTATCAGTTCACTTTAAATATTTCAGAAATTGTTCATGAGCACGAGTATTTATAACACCAAACTACACCAATTTCATATTATAAGTCCACTAAAATCAATTTGCAAAATTGTCTAAGGCAAACTTTAACTGTACCCCTTGACTTCCCACCACAAACCCCACACTATTCCTTTCAAATACTTTTAATGAGATATCTTCAAAATCTATAAAAACACGCTTACGTTTGAAACAATATACCTCATAATAGACAATACAATACATTTTTATGACTTTCGATTCAAATCACAAATACTGAAGGAATATTTATTTCGATTGTCAGTCTTCATTAGTGCGTTCTAATATCAGATTTTATTAAAACGTAAACTCCGTTTCGCAATTTGAGTCGGATGTTCCCCCGGGTACGTATTGCCTTCGAGTAAATAAAAGTTCTTAGGAATATTTCTAAAAGAGAAATTGACGTTGTATGTAATTTCTAGTGTAATTGATTTATTATGAACTTTATAAACATCATCATCATCAAGTCTTCGTTAGTCTCCACTGCGCAGAAGATCGACCCTCTCTGTACTACCAGAGTCATACATTACCCCGTAAAAAAATTTGGCCTACACTCTCCACGATGGCCAGACGGGTTGAAGAGGTAAACATATAAATCATCATATTTGGTGCATATATTTTTAATTAGCAACAGATTTCGAAATTCAATTTACCCGGTGGCCCAGTGGTCATGAGCGTTATAAGCGCTTAACCATGTTAAGCAACCCCGTGCGCAGTGTCCACTTGGATGTGTGACGGCAAGTGGCATAGAATATATCTCGACCTCCTCCGTGTTTTGGTATCCGTATGATTGATGGCAGTATGTAGCTTGGAAATTTTACACCTTTGTTGGCAACTAACGCAAACGAAAAACCAAATCAATTTCCCCATTCGATTGTTTTCAATTTTAACTTTTACGCCTATTAACACGATAAGCATGGCTTTGGATCCTTGGCTTAAGAGATCGGCTGATTAGTTACTTTGTTTAAATAAATATAAATAAATATATACGGACAAATCACACAGATTGAGCTAGCCCCAAAGTAAGTTCGAGACTTGTATTATGGGATACTAACTCAACGATACTATATTTTATAATAGATACATGTATAGATAAACATCCAAGACCCAGGCCAATCTGAAAAAGATCATTTTCCATCTTGACCTGACCGGGGATCGAACCCGGGACCTCCGTGTCGCAGGCAGGCGTGTTGACCGCTGCGCCACGGAGCTCGACATGTTTGTGTATCGTGTGTTAGTGGCCAATACTGGTGTCAGATTATTCAAGCTAGCTGAAAGCATCTGACATAGCTTAAAACGACTGCCATCAATGATGACAGCCGGGACCAACGACTTAGCGTTCCGTTCGAAGCACGGAGGAGCTCCAGTTATTTTACCTGATGATCGTGATAATGATTAATATACTTGTCTTAAAGAATAACTTTCTCTACCTAGTTCCAGTAATTTTATTATGTAGTAATTTCTAGATCTTCTAGGTTAGAGTCATGTAGGTAAAGTGTGCGCAGCGGGTAAGTGTCCGCATAGCTAGTAGGTCCTAAATGATTCAAAACACGGAAGCGCGCACCCCTCCCCTCAGTTCCCTTTCGGACGCAGGACGCGACGCCCGCATGCCGCTCGCCGCGCGCGCGCCATTTTGTTTCCAGTGGTGAGTAAAGTTTTTTGCCTAAAATGTTAAAATATTTTGCTTATTTTGACGATCGATCTTCAAAATACTATAACAATGTATCTAATGAATTGTATTTCCATCGAATACAGTATTTTGTCTAGTTAAACATGAGGCTTAACTTGGGTGGATGCGGTCACGCCATGATTTGCAAATTTTATTTCTTTCAAAATTGGTACTTCGGGTAAAGTGTGCGCGTAGGCTTGTTGTGTAAGTGTGCGCATGCGTACACTTACCCCTTACGGTTTTTTTGGATATGTTTATTTGTAGGTTGTTGTTTCTTCTAACTTTTTATTGAACTATAAATTTATGTAGGCACCAATCTTATGTCCATGATGAGTTTTTTAAGGTGGATAATTTAATGTTTTATTGCAGGTTATTTGAAAATGCCGCGAAAATATATAAGAAAAGCTCCAGATCGATGTGTTGCAGCGGAAAATCAGCTTGAAGCTGCTAAAAAGCTCCTGGAACAAGGGCTTTCAAAACGAAAAGCTGCAGCTCAAGTCGGCCTTAAAGAAAGTACCCTTAGAAAACGTTTAAAAGCTGGAAAGGCTGCAGAGAGTTTAGGAAGATTCACGGTAACGTTTACTGCTGCTCAAGAAAATGATATTTTTGAGTACGTAAAAAGATGCGATGACTTATATTATGGCTTAAATATCATGAATCTCAGGAAATTAATTTATGACTATGCCGAAGTAAATAATGTCCCACATCGATTTAATAAGTCTTCAAAGATGGCAGGTCGGGACTGGGTATATAACTTTTTAGATAGACATCCCGAACTAAAATTACGTCAACCAACACAAACCAGTATTGCAAGAGCCATGGGATTTAATCAGATTCAAGTAAAAATCTTTTACGACAACTTAGATAATATTTACAAGAAGTACAATTTTCCCCCTAGCCGAATTTTCAATATGGACGAGAGTGGGATCAAAACTGTACCAAAAAAGATGCCAAAGGTTATTTCCATGAAAGGGAAAAAGCTAGTTGGCAAAATTGTTTCCGAGGAAAGAGGGCAAACTATCACTTTAGCTTGTGCAATGAGTGCTACAGGAAATTATATTCCACCAGCTTTTATATTTCCAAGAAAACGCATGAAAAGTTTTCTACTCAATAATGCCCCTGCAGGTAGTATTGGTATGGTGTCAGATTCTGGCTTTATAAACGCAATTTTATTTTTAGAATATCTCCGTCATTTTAAAGACAACGTCCAACCAACAAAAGATAATCCAGTGTTGCTGATATTGGACAATCACAGCAGTCATCTGTCTTTAGCTGCAATAAATTACTGTCGAGGCAACGGCATACACATGCTAACTCTTCCTCCCCATAGCAGCCATAAAATGCAGCCGTTGGACCGTGGTTTTTTCGGACCCTTGAAAATTAAGTTTGCCTATGCATGTGATAAGTGGCATAGCCAACATCCAGGAAGAGTCATCGGGCAAACTGAAATAGCTTTTCTAGTCAATGAGGCTTTCCAAAAGGCTGCAACGCTTAGTAACGCAGTTTCAGGTTTTAAAGTGTCTGGGATATGGCCTTTAGATAAAGATATATTTTCGGAAGAAGACTTTGCTGCTGCCTCCGTCACTGATGTTATGACACCTGCCTGCCTGTCTAATGTAACTCCTGAAGGGGAATCGTCGCAAATTTTCCAGACCACCGACAAAACATCAAACTCAAATTTACCTCAGAATTCCGCGCTAGAGGCTTTATTGAATACTTCCTCTGTCACTAATGTTATGCCTTTAACACCTGCCTGCCTGTCAAATGAAACTCCTGAAGAGGAATCGTCACAAATTTTGCAAACCACCGACAAAACATCAGACCCGAATTTATATCAGAATTCAGCACAAAAGGCTTTAATGAATACTTCCCGAGAGGCGCTTAATCCACCAAGTATTGAATTGTCTAAGCCCATTACACCGGAACCTGTACAGTGTGAGGAGCTTGAGTCCAGGTCACCTTCGTTACTAGATCCTCAACATTCTTCAACCCATGTAAATTGTGTAACTTTTTCACTAACGCCAATAGATGCTATCAGCGAGGCAACAACTTCAAAATCTCTTACCGGTTCTATCGCATCACCTGAAGGATTCATTCCTCTGTCCTCTATCCAACCATTTCCGAAAGCAACAACTCAGAACAGGCGCAGAAAAGGCTTAAAATCGGTTATTGCTACAGAAAGTCCGTACAAAAACGAATTAGAGAAAAAGAAGAGGGAAGAAGAGGAGAAGATAGCGAAAAAGAAACCCCGTTTAGATCTAAATAAAGGAAAAAAGAGGACTGATAAAAGTAATACTGACAATAATAATATTAAGAATAAGAAGACTGTTAAAGTTAAGAAGACAACGTCATGTAAGAAGTCAAAGACTGAAGAAGTATATTTTTGTCCACTGTGTAACGAAAAATATGAATATCCACCTGCAGAGGATTGGATTAAATGCAGCACCTGCGATAGCTGGTGGCATGAACAATGCACCAGTTTCGAACAAGGAGCTTTTGTATGTGATACGTGCAATGATGCCTAATATTTTGTTTTATTCAGTTTCTAAGACATTTATATTTCTAAGATTAAAAAAAATGTTAGTAGATATTAATAATAAAAATGTTGATTTTAGTTACATTTTATTACAATTACATTGAAGTAAATGTCGATTTAACTAATTACTTAGATACTTTGTTTTAAAGATTATCTTTTATATAATTTTTATTTGTTTCGTTTTTTGACATTTGCATTGTTTAATTTCCAATAAGTCTAAGAGAAATGTTGCGTACTTTTACCCAAACCATTGCGCATTTTTACCCCTACTATGGGTTAAGTGTACGCATTTGGTTTATCTTTTGTTTTTGATTTTTAATGAAAATGTGTAACTTCGGGACTAATAAAAACCCACTAAAATTGTGATACAATAAATAATGTACCTATCTGACTCCGATTTCTTTTATTTCCTTTGCTGTTTTCCATTGCAAAGAGGCTTAAACAAAAATTGCGCACTCTTGCCCCACATGACTCAAACAACAAAGAAAATCGCGAAAACAAGTTAACCGAATCACAACGTTTTGCCATTATGGATTCATTTTTGAATAATTGATTTCATTATTGACTCTAGAGAATGGGAAAAACGTGGATGGAATTTTCGAACAGGAAAATTAGCTTCCTTAGATTCAAAGGCCGAAGATAAACGTACCGTTGAAATTTTTCTCATTTGGAAAAGTGATATAAATCTTATACCTGATGGAAAATACTTCCCCATTCGATTGTTTACAATTTCCACTTTTACGCCTATTAACACGATAAGCATGGCTTTGGATCCTTGGCTTAAGAGATCGGCTGATTAGTTACTTTGTTTAAATAAATATAAATAAATATATACGGACAAATCACACAGATTGAGCTAGCCCCAAAGTTAGTTCGAGACTTGTATTATGGGATACTAACTCAACGATACTATATTTTATAATAGATACATGTATAGATAAACATCCAAGACCCAGGCCAATCTGAAAAAGATCATTTTCCATCTTGACCTGACCGGGGATCGAACCCGGGACCTCCGTGTCGCAGGCAGGCGTGTTGACCGCTGCGCCACGGAGCTCGACATGTTTGTGTATCGTGTGTTAGTGGCCAATACTGGTGTCAGATTATTCAAGCTAGCTGAAAGCATCTGACATAGCTTAAAACGACTGCCATCAATGATGACAGCCGGGACCAACGACTTAGCGTTCCGTTCGAAGCACGGAGGAGCTCCAGTTATTTTACCTGATGATCGTGATAATGATTAATATACTTGTCTTAAAGAATAACTTTCTCTACCTAGTTCCAGTAATTTTATTATGTAGTAATTTCTAGATCTTCTAGGTTAGTTGACAACAAAGAAAATCGCGAAAACAAGTTAACCGAATCACAACGTTTTGCCATTATGGATTCATTTTTGAATAATTGATTTCATTATTGACTCTAGAGAATGGGAAAAAGACGTGGATGGAACTTATGAACAGAAAAATTAGCTTCCTTAGAATAAAGGCCGAAGATAAACGTACCGTTGAAAGTTTTCTCATTTGGAAAAGTGATATAAATCTTGATATGCGATGGAATTGTTTACAATTGCCACTATTACGCCTATTAACACGATAAGCATGGCTTTGGATCCTTGGCTTAAGAGATCGGCAGATAAGTTACTTTGTTTGTGTATCGTGTGTTAGTGGCCAACACTGGTGTCAGATTTTACAAGCTGCCTAAAGGCATCTGACATAGGTTAACGACTGCTATGAATAATAATAACCGGGCTTTTTGTGATACAGGGTGGCGCGGCTGGCAAGCACTAGGTACTCTGTGGCTGGACCACTTTTAATGCTAATTTTTCCTAACAGTTTTGAGGTACTATTTTTTTTTATATAGGCAAAAGAAAGTAGTGTTAGGGTGATGGCGTCTAAGTACTGAATAGTGGCGCGGCCAGGAAGTATCCCACGGGTAGAAGCTCGATATTTTTACCTGATGATGATGACAATGAATATACTTGAAGAATAACTTTCTCTACCTAGTTCCAGTAACTTTATTATGTACTCTTTTCTAGATCTTCTCGGTTAGTTAACAACAAAGAAAATCGCGAAAACAAGTTAACCGAATAACAACGTTTGCCATTATGGATTCGTTTTTGAATAATTGATTTCATTATTGACTCTAGAGAATTGGAGAAAAATGTGGATGGAATTTTCGAACAGGAAAATTAGCTTCCTGAGATTCTAAGGTCGAAGATAAATGTACCGTTGCAATTTTTCTTATTTTGAAAAGTGATTATATAAATGATATCCGATGGAAAATATTTCCCCATCCGTTTGTTTTGTTGACGCTCCGTGGCGCAGCGGTCATCACGCCTGCCTGCGACACGGATGGTCCCGGGTTCGATCCCCGGTCAGGTCAAGATGGAAAGCGATCTTTTTCAGATTGACCTGGGTCTTGGATGTTTATCTATATATGTATTTGTTATAAAATATAGTATCGTTGAGTTAGTATCCCATAACACAAGTCTTTCACTAGAACTTACTTTGGGGCTAGCTCAATCTGTGAGATTTGTCCGTATATATGTATTTTTTTTTTTGTTTGTTTACAATTTTTACTTTTACACCTACTGACACGCTTAACTTTATTCCACGCTGGTCTGGGAGAAAAAAAACGAAGAATGTACTAGCCGATCAAGGGAGGAGGGCCAATAAAAGCCGATCGAATGGGCGAATATCGCAAGAATCATGTCAATAGGCGATGCGGCTAGCAAAACCGTCACTATTTTGATTCTGATGAACTGTCACGGGCTAGATTCTGCGGGGAACCATACGGTTCCCGACAGAGTAGAACAGGATCACGCCAAGTCTTCCCGTGGATGTCGTAGAAGACTTAGGAAAAACAAGCTTAACGAAGCTTATAAATATTAATGAGACCTCTCCAACCCGTCTGGCCAGCGTGGAAAGTGTAGGCCAAATCTTCTAACTATTATATGGCTCTAGTAATACAAAGAGGGTCGTGCTCCTGCAGTGGAGAATAAAAAAGACCTCGATGATGATGAATCTTAGCCTGTAAAATAAGTAAACACGAAAGATCTCAATAAATAGACACACACGTATGGCCATTTTATCATCTTCCATCAGTCTAAAGTTAAATTTTGGCGTGAATAAAGCAATATCTCGTAACTACATTGTTATGTCTCGAAGTTCGCTTAAAGGATGACTATCGGTAAAATTAATATCATTAATAACCCTACAATAAGGCTCAACTTTGAACATAATAGACAGTAATACATACGAAGCCCTCGTTCACATTATGTATTGTTTTTTGTTCTACTATTAAAACAAAAAAAACATTTTTGCATGACAAAGATGAAAAATATCGGCAAAACGCGAGTCGGACTCGTGCATGACGGGTTCCGTACCATTAGACTTTTGTGCAAAAACTGTATGTAGGTACCTTAAATATTTTTTTTTGATTGAATTATTTATTGATAAAGTTTGTATAAAACTCAATTATTTGAATATTTCAAAAGTCTACCTGTTACCGTTATTAATATCGAGCTAAAAGTATCAAAAAAAAAATCACATTTGTTGTATGGAAAACAGAAAATATATTTATTCAGTTTTTATTATTTGTTGTTATAACAGCCACAGAAATACATCATCTGTATACATTTTAACTGTCTAAATATCACGATTTATAAGATACAGTCTGGTAACAGACAGACGGACATCAAAGTCTTGTAAATAGGGTCCCGTTGTTACCCTCTGGGTACGGAACCCAATAAAAGAGATATTCCTACTTTTTTGGTAGTTACAAGGTAAAATCGAATTGAAAAAGTTATTTACATACACCGTAACACACATCAACATTATTACAATACTTGCAATAAATTGAACTTTGTCCGCTTACTTGTACATTATTAACTTCATAAAGAAACAAATAATCAACTTGATTCCTACCGTTCAGATACTCAAGGGACCGAAGTTCATTTCAAAGAAGAAATTGCAAAGGACAGTATACATACAATCAGTAATAAATACATTTATTTGAGTACATATTAAGAGCGCCCTGAATGCACTCGTCTCCATAGAAACGGAAAAAAGGAATTGTTGCAATATTTGATAATTTTCGTTAAAATATCAATGGTTTGAGAATTATAAGCTTCTTAAAATTTGTATGGAATGAGAGGCTTATAATTCTCAAACCATTGATGATTTTACCAAGCTGTAAAGGGACGTACGTAGATTATAATAGGATTAATCGAACTTTTCTGTAACCTTTTCTGTTTACTATTTAGGTACTTACTTTTACACTATACTATTGAATGCTTCATTTTATACCAAAATTTTGCCACAATTCCCTTTTTCCGTTTGTATGGAGACAAGCTCGTCCGGCCCTCTTAAGAGTTCACTGGATAGCTGTTTGATCTCGGCGTTGGCCACATTCGCGAGCTATTGCTATTTCACCTGCATGAAACGGATGCGCCACGCATGCGAGCGAAGTTTTTTTTAAGTTGGCAGCAATGCATTTAGTTCAAAAAAACTTCTTTTGCAATCACGAAATCTAGGTTTAATAGTCTGTGACTGCTAGCCGTATCGTTAAAGCCACATTATAGTACGGCTATGCCGTACTGTTATGAAGAATAGAGTATAGACTTATTATGGATGTTCTTATGTTTGTGTTCTTGACCATATAAATGACATATTACAGTACAGGAGTAGAAAAAAATATAAAAAAATATAATAAATCTTCATGTTTATAATGGTATTAATTTACGTCCACTAAGAAATATAAACAAATAGCATCACCCCACATTATATTTCTTTTACTTCTAAATAAGATCTAAATTGACAAAATCTACGACACTACTTCATTAATAAATAACTTGTAGTATTTTTTGTGTATTACTTTTCATTATTTTGTACCTATGTGTATTTGATAAACTATGAGAACGACTTATTATAAGCTTTCACTTTTAACGGTAATGTGTAGTTCTCTTAATTTTTGACGATGATATTGATGAAAAGTTATAGTAAAATAACTTCAAGTAATTTATAATCTAAGTACTATCGTAGATTTAACTATCTTTATAAGTTAGCATAGTAAAGATACTAAAATACTGATGTTTATAGATTTATAATTTTGAAACGATTTATTTTTTAACCAAGCTATATAAGTACGTAGACAGTTATGATGAGATAAATTGATTTAAACCTTAATTTACTGAAATTATCAAACATTGTCATATATCCCTTTCGCCGTTTTTATTTACTTACTTGCTCTTTTCTACTTAAGAAAGCCCTAGAGATATGCGCCTCCAGGGCCTTCTTAAGTAGAAAAGAGCAAGTACAAATCCCGTACCAACCAAGAATGTGTGTTCCCGGCAGAGTAGAATAGGACCACTCCAAGTCATCCCGTGGATGTCGTAAAAAGCGACTAAAGAAAAACAAGCTAAACAAAGTTTCTAAACATCAAAGAGACCTCTCCAACCCGTCTGGCTAGCGTGGAGAGTGTAGGCCAAATCCTCTGACTACTCAAGCTAATATATGGCTCTGGTAGTACAGAGAGGGTCGTGCTCCTGCAGTGGAGACTAAAAAGACCTGATGATGATAATGATGACCAACCAAGAAAAAATTACTCACACAAAATAAATAGTGGTAATAAAAGTGTAGCCCCAAAATAACACTCTCTAACTACTCCCAAACGGTGCCGATCGTGGCTGTAAAGTCCTTTATTAAGCGTTTATTGTGATCGCGGCGATAAGGCCTAGATTGCCAGCTTTCGGGATTGATGGTCACCGATGTATATATTTTGAAACGGATTGCCTCCTGTTATAGAAACGGTGCAAAAATTTTCAGTGAAATACCGTGTTTTTTATTCCATTTTTTTAAATATACAACTCAGTCAGCAAACAAGCTTACGGCCCACCTGTTGCAAAGTAGTTACCATAGCCTATAGACGCCTGCAACACCGAGAGTGCCACTCACGCGTTGCCATAATAAATAGTAGTAATAAAAGTGAACCCCAAAATAGCACTCTCTAACTACTCCCAAACGGTGCCGATCGTGGCTGTAAAGTCCCTTATTAAGCGTTTATTGTGATCGCGGCAATAAGGCCCAGATTACCGACCTTCGGGATTGATGGCCTCTGATGTACATATTTAGAAACGGATTTCTTTTTGGTATAAAAATTCAACCGTGCTAAAATTTTCTGTGATATACGGTGTTTTGTTATACAATTTTTTTATATACAACTAAGTCAGCAAACAAGCTTACGGCCCACCAGATGTAAAGTGGTTGCCATAGGAGTGTCACTCGCCCTTGCCATAATAAATAGTAGTAATAAAAGTGTAGCCCTAAAATAGCACTCTCTAACTACTCCCAAACATTACCGATCGTGGGTGTAAAGTCCCTTATTAAGCGTTTATTGTGATCGCGGCAATAAGGTCCAGATTACCGACCTTCGGGATTGATGGCCTCTGATGTACATATTTAGAAACGGATTTCTTTTTGTTATAAAAATTCAACCGTGCTAAAATTTTCTGTGATATACGGTGTTTTGTTATACAATTTTTTTATATACAACTAAGTTAGCAAACAAGCTTACGGCCCACCAGATGTAAAGTGGTTGCCATAGGAGTGTCACTCGCCCTTGCCATAATAAATAGTAGTAATAAAAGTGTAGCCCCAAAATAGCACTCTCTAACTACTCCCAAACATTACCGATCGTGGCTGTAAAGTCCCTTATTAAGCGTTTATTGTGATCGCGGCAATAAGGCCCAGATTGCCAGCTTTCGGGTTTGATAGTCACCGATGTATATATTTTGAAACGGATTGCCTTCTGTTATAGAAACGGTGCTAAAATTTTCAGTGAAATACCGCGTTTTTTATTCCATTTTTTTTAAATATACAACTAAGTCAGCAAACAAGCTAACGGCCCACCTGATGCAAAGTGGTTATCATAGCCTATGGACGCTTGCAACACCTAGAGTGCCACTCACGTGTTGTCAAAATAAATAGTGGTAATAAAAGTGTACCCCAAAATAGCACTCTCTAACTACTCCCAAACGGTGCCGATCGTGGCTGTAAAGTCCCTTATTAAGCGTTTATTGTGATCGCGGCAATAAGGTCCAGATTACCGACCTTTGGGATTGATGGCCTCTGATGTACATATTTAGAAACGGATTGCTTTCTGTTATAAAAATTCTGTTTCAGTGAAATACAGACTCAAGCGGTGACTTTACTTAAACTCAGTTTAAAGTATAAACTCGTTATAAGCTGTTAGTAATCAGTTAGTCATACTTATATTTATGGGGAAAGTATTTGGTTCATAGGTAGATAGGCAGATCCCTTACCACTATTATGAACTTTTTAGTTCTTATATAGGTAAGTTTTTATAGATGGTTAGGATGGTACTAGCAATCATCATCATCAAGTCCTTTTAAGTCTCCACTGCAGAAGCATGACCCTCTCTGTACTAGTCTAGTGTGTCTAGGGCCATTTATATTTAGCCAGAGCAGACAGAGAATTTGGCGTACCCTTCCCACGTTGGGCAGATGGATTGGAAAGTACTCTTTGATGTTTATAAGCTTTGTTTAGCTATAATATATCCATCTAATTGATATAGAAACCAAAGAAATAGTGATAAAAAAATCCAGTCCTAAAATAGCACTTCCCTAACTACACCCAAATGGTACTGATCACGGTTGTAAGATTGCGGCAATAAGGCAGATTGCCAGCCTTCAGGATTAATGTCCCAAATCACTCGTATTCTACGCGAAAGCTTGGAGATTTAGAAACGAATTGAACTCTATTACTGTTTATTATATTAGCTAAGTTAATAATACAGTATGCTCCATTGTTAGTTAACAAGTCAGATTCAAAATACTTAGATGAAATAACCGAAAAATAAGCTTTGTCAGATGCCTGTAGGCAGCCTGAAAAATCTGACACCAGTGTTGGCCACTTACACACACGAAAAACAAACAAACAACCAAAACCAGATTTAGTACCACGTCCCTTTACAGATTAGTGTATGCATTCTTGCACTCTTGGAGACTTATAAACTTTAAAAAAATAGCTAAAAATAATTCCATCTTTTTAAGGCCATAGGACGGCAAACGAGCGAGCGATATAAAATCTTATAAACCTGATGATAAGTGATAACCACTGCCCATGACCAATACAACTCCAGGGGTGTAACAAGAGCGTTGCCGGCCTATTCCCAAATGGTACTGATCGCGGTTGTAAGGTTGCGCAATAAGGCAGATTGCCAGCCTTCAGGATTAATTGCCCAAATTACTCGTATTCTAGGTGGAAGTTTGGAGATTAAGAAACGAATTGAACTCGTATTTTATTTCATATTAGCTGTTGCCCGTGGCTTCGCCTGCGTGGTATGTAGCTTACGAGTTTGTCCTTCTCAGTACCCTAACCTATATGTATGCAAAATTTCATGATAATCGGTTCAGTAGATATGGCGTGAAAGCGTAACAAACAAACACACTTTCGCATTTATAATATTAGTCAGGATTAGGATAGTAGGTACTTTAGGACTCATACGAAAGCTCAGGTCGCTCAAAGAGCTTTGGAGAAGGCTGTGCTTGGTGTTTCTTAAAATAATAGTTATAGCAAATTGCACTGCGATAGCTTAAAACCATTGCGTATTTGGCGACCAACAATTGTTTTCTTCTCTTCTTCTCTTGTTTTCACTTGGCAATAAAAATATCTAAGAAAAATACAGTTTTTCCGTCACAAGCATGTTATTTATTTTATTTTCCTGTCTGATTTATATTAATATAAAGCAAAGAGTTTGTTTGTTTCGTTGAACGAGCTAATCTCAGGATAGATTTCAAAAATTATTTCAACGTTTGATAGGTACGTTATCTCTGAGTGCCATACATGAATTACCTGATTGTCTGATAAGAAAGATGATTCCGTGCTTTGGAAGGCACGTTAAGCCGTTGGTCCCGGCTGCCAGCTGGTATTCGTTAAAGGAAACACGTCAGAGGCCAAGAGGCGGTTCCGAAGAACTCTGACACCAGAGTGTGCATGGTCGACTGACCGTGTCACCTACACGAAATGATGATGATGATACATAGGCTATGCATGTATCACGGGCTAAGCCGGGGCGGACTGCTATTTCAGAAATAAAGTCGTTGAAATATGCATGAACCTACATAAAAAACGAAAATCCGTTTTCTAAATATCTCAAAGGTTAATCTCGGCCATCAATCCCGAAGGCCGGCAATGTTGGCCTTATTGCGGCGATCACAATAAACGCTTAATAAGAGACTACCTTTGTGGCTATAGACGTGTGGTTCCCGCCAAAGTAGAAAAGTATCTCTCCAGTCTTCCCGTGGATGTCACAACTTGGGAAACACAAGCTAAACAAAGCTTATAAACATCAAAGAGATCTCTCCAACCCGTCTGGCAAGCGTGGAGATTGTAGGCCAAATCCTATGACCACCTATGGCTAATAACATACAAATTACTGTTCGGGAAGTACATACAAGGTCGTGCTCCTGCAGTGGAGACTAAAAAAGACCTGACGTTGATGCTATAAGATTAGATTTGTGAATTTATAATGTTTTATTACGATACAAATAGATAAATATTGAATACAAATATACCGAGCATTGTAATGCTATTTAAAAACCATTTAAGTGAGTAAGAGCTTTCTTCAATTTAATCAACTTTCTATTCATCTGATATGAATGAAGTAGAATACCACTACTAAATAGTGGGTAGTATTGAAGAAATACGCATGCTTTGAATGCGTTATACCCTACCGGGTAATATGTGATGAGAGAATTCGACGCGGTGATTCGAAGTCACGGTGGTGTAGTTGGTAACACACTTAGGGCGCAGACCTAAGGCTCGTGGGTTCGAATCCTACCTGTGGCGAATTCTTTTTCATCACACATTTTCAATTTTACAAATAAAGGTTCAGAATTTCAATTCAATAAATTAAACGCCAAAATTGTTGATTGCAGCTTAAAATTTGTAGTCGTATTAAAATAACCCTTTCAAGAATTCAGTTAAAACTTTAGCCTTTATCAGAGAAATGGCTCGAAGCCCGTTAAAAGGGTGCCCTCGGGGTGCTGCCAAACAAGTAATTAATAACCCCGAATTGTGCCCCCAATTTTGTATAGATCCCTTGGATGTAAATCAGGCTACATAACCATTGTTAGATATTAGTTTTACTGCTACTATTACCTAATACTAAAGATAATAAATACATTAACATATACATATTATCACGTCTTTTTCTCTTGCGGGGTAGACAAAGCCTAAGCACAAAGGCCTTAAGGTGGAAAGCGGAATCAAAATAGTGATGGGTAGGCGATACGACTAGCAGCGCATCGCCTATTGACGTGATTCCTTCGAGTTTTGTCCAATCCCTTGCCCGGCTTTTACGGTCTGCGCGGGAAGAAAAGCAGCTGGTATATTCTAAAATTTTCATCTTCTTCCAAACCAGCATGGAAGTACTATAATGGATGTATGGATAATAAATAAATTATAGTATACGGTCAGATCACACAGATTGAGCTAGCAAAGTAAGTTCGAGTCTGTCTTATGGGATAGTACTTAACTCAACGATACTTTATTTTATAAAGAGGAAAGATTTGTTTGTTTGTTTGTATTGAATAAGTTCCAAAACTACTGGACCATATTAAAAATTCTTTTAAATAAAATTATTTTAATACGGGTTTTATCGCGTTTATTACATTATTTATACACCTAACGTTTCGAGCACTTTACAGTGTTCGTGGTCGCAGGCAAATGATATCCCGTTACAAGATGCTGGAGTTTATAAAATTGACTGTGAGTGTGGTTAATCATACATTCGGCAAACAAAGAGAAGCATCGGTACCCGTATAAAAGAACATATTGCTGACATGAAGCATAGGCGCTCAACGAAGTCAGCAGTCTGTGAACATGCCCTAGACAAACCCAACCATTCTATGTGGACAGGTCCTAAAATGTACTGAATTGAAACTTCCAAGGCGAATGAACTTTTTATATTTTCTTGTTTTGGATTGCCTACCTAAAATCACACAGGATACCTTATGTTTTTCACAAAAACTTTCATAGCGCGTTTCAACTGACTGGCAGAGCCATCTATTTATGGCTGGTGTAAACTTATTCAAATATTTGAAAAATTGTATTTCGAATTGTCTTATTTTACTCTTTTCGAACATAAACATTCCGCCCACCATGGACAGCTAGGTCCATTATGACAAAATACAATAATGCGTTTAAATAACAGACAAAACATAGAAATAATTGCGGTGGGCTGATGAAATAATAACAATAGAAACAATAGCTTTCATATAAAGCAGCGGACTGTAAAGCATAATCATAAAAACATATTAAAATTAACATTTAAAGAACACATGAAAACACAAATAGCTTATTATAGTTCATCTATAAGAACAACAAAAACAAATCAATCAGACACAGGCAATACGCAAATCTTAGAAGTAGGCCTTTTAATGATATTTCCCTTACATTTCAAACTTACAACACGTGTAATTTTGTCCAGACCTTCATGTTTATCGATGACAATACCATATAGCCATTTTGCTGGTGGCAAATCATCTTCACGTACCAACACCACATCACCAATCTTTGGTTCTGGAATTCTTTCCTGCCATTTACGACGATGAAAGAACTGTGTAAGATAATCTTGAGACCAACGTCTCCAGAAATGTTGCAACATCCTTTGCGTCAATTGCCAGCGTTTTAAATTACTAACATTGCCATCTTCATAATTCTTATCAGGGGCCATAACCAAAGGCTCTCCCACTAAAAAGTGTCCTGGTGTAAGAATAGTTGGATCACTAGGATTGGTGGAAATTTGAGAGAGAGGACGCGAATTCAAGCAAGCCTCCACCTGTGTAAGAACAGTAGTTATCTCTTCAAACGTAAGAGTGGCATTTCCGATAACACGTTTTAAATGGTGTTTCGTTGATTTAACCCCCGCTTCCCAAAGTCCACCGAAATTGGGGCTATGAGGAGGGATAAAATGCCAATTCGTGTCATTATTGGCTAGGGACTCACCAATTTCAGTTGCTATGTGAGACTTTTCTGAAAAGAAAAGTGATTTGAGCTCCCTAGCAGCACCTGTGAAATTTGTACCATTGTCGCTCCAAATGTCGGAACAATGTCCTCTTCTAGCAACAAAGCGCTTGAAAGCAGCCAAGAAACCCTGAGTTGTCAAGTCACTAACAGCCTCCAGATGGATGGCTCTGGTGGCCATACAAACGAAAAGACAGATGTACCCTTTATATGAGCGATGACCTCTACCTTTTGAAGTACGGATGTTAATAGGACCCGCAAAATCAACACCACTGTGAAGAAACGGACGACTGGCTGTAACTCTTCCGGATGGGAGCTGACCCATGAGTTGATTGTTTACCCGAGATCCTTAACGAATGCAAATGACACATTTGCGGACATAAAATTTGACTAAGTTCTTGACATCAATGATCCAATACTTAGTTCGCAAATATGTAATCATAAGTTGAGGTCCACCATGAAGTGTCTTTTCATGTGCTTCAGTAATCAATAAATTGGTGAAATGTGACTTCTTTGGGATAAGAATCGGATGTTTCGTCTCTTCGCACATTTGTGATCGATGTAACCGTCCATCAATACGCAAGACACCGGTATCATCAACAAATGGATTAAATGAGGCAAGTCTACTTTTCTTGCTTACTTTACCAGTTTTAGTTAAGGTAACTAACTCTTCTCGAAAATGTGTAGCTTGACATTGTCGGATACAAAGGGTTAATGCATCACATAATTCTTGAGTACTAATAACATTTTTATATCTTACAGGTTGAATAGCAGAGAGCGGCCGAAGAAATCTTCTACAATAAGCGATCACACGGATGAGCTTACGCAGAGATGAGTATTTATTCCATAGTACAAGTTCTTCAGTTGTAGTTGCATGGCATACCTTATTTATCTTTTCTTCCAAGTTCGTATCCTCCATTTGCCTGTTATAATAAATATTTTCAGATTTCAGCCAACGTGGACCTGAACTCCATAATTCATTCGGATAATCCTGCGGTTTGAGCCCTCTGGATGCACAATCTGCTGGATTTTCCTTTGATTGTACATGTGACCACTGGGTGCTATTTAGCACTGATAAAATTTCTGAAACTCTGTTAGCAATAAAGGTTTTCCATCGGCTTGGATGACTTTTAAGCCACGCAAGCACAACAGACGAGTCAGTCCAAGCATGGATGTTTTCTTTACTTATTTTTAGAACAGTTGATATTTCCGAAAGCAACCTTGTAAGCAATACAGCTCCACACAGCTCAAGCCTAGGAATTGACACCTGCTTGACTGGTGCAACCTTTGTCCGGGACGCCAGTAAATTCACGTGACAATCACCATTCTTGCTGAAAACTCGAATATAAACCACTGCAGCGTATGCGATATTTGAGGCGTCACAGAAACCGTGTAATTCCACAACACGGTCGTCCGTTCTCGTATTGATCCATCTTGGCAACTGCACATTGGTAAGTAATGATAGTTCGTTTCTATAACTGATCCACTCATGTAACAATTGAGATGGTAATTCATCATCCCAATCTATTCCTGAGAGCCATAATTTTTGGATAAAGACTTTGGCTGTTATAATGGTGGGTGCGATCCATCCTAGAGGATCAAACAGACGTGCAATATCTGAAACAACCTTTCTTTTAGTTACAGGCTCACTTAGCGGTGGCAGCTTTACGGAGTATTTAAAATCGTCATTAAGGCGATTCCAAGTAAGTCCAAGAATTTTCATTATGGAATCAGTCTTGAGCTGCAAATTTCCTTCCTTGGTTCCCGTTTCTACCTTGTTTTCTCTTCTCATTTCTTCCATCAAACTCTCACTGTTTGAGCACCACTTGAGCAACTGAAATCCTGCTTTTTCCAATAAATCATTGATTTCTTTGTACAGTTTAACTCCTTCTTCGACGCTTTGACAGCCCGTAAGTAAGTCATCAACGTAAAAGTCATTTACGACTCTCACAGATGCCAGAGGATAATCAACGCCATCGTCGATGGCTATTTGCTGCAACGCTTTCACGGCTAAGTATGGCGCTGAGGCTGTGCCGAACGTCACCGTCAATAAACGATAATGTTGCAATTCGCTGTTGGGCTGATTGGGATTGCGCCACAATATACGCTGGTAATCGGCATCCTCAGCAAAAACTTTCACTTGCCTGTACATCTTAGCTATGTCAGAAACTAGACATATAGGATGTAAGCGCCATCGTAGAATCAAGTGTCTTAAATCTGACTGAAGAGTGGGACCTATCATCAATTCACTGTTCAGAGAAACACCGTTCTTGTCTTTACAGGATGCATCAAATACAACCCGTACTTTTGTGGTTGTTCTTTCCTCTTTGATGACAGGATGATGAGGTAAGTACACTGCAGCTTTGTTATCGCGTTCCGCTTCAGGTACTGTTTCCATATGGCCCAAACTCAAATACTCTTGAATTACTTCAGAATATTGAAGTTTCAGCTTTTCATCCTTTGCTAATCTTTTTTCCAACCAGCGAAACCGGCGAGTGGCTATTTCCAGTGAATTTCCAAATCTACATGCTGGAACTTCATCTCTGAAAGGCAATTTGACAACATATCTACCGTTCTCGCGTTTAGTAGTAGCGGTGAATAAATCTTCACACCTTTGTTCATCAGGAGTGAGATGTTTCCTGTTGCTATACTCGTCTGATTCCAACTCCCAGAATTTTCGAAGAAGTTCAGATTCATCTGTGCACTGAGCATGTAAATTCATAACAGCATAACAATGCTGTACCTGGGTGTTTTGAATTTGCCCAGATATGATCCACCCAAATTTTGTTTTTTGAGCTATTACTGAATCAGTCGATCCTCTTATCAGACCTTCTTGTAAGATCTGCCCATATACTTCTGCACCCAACAACAAATCAATCTTATTGGGCACAGTGAAAGCAGGATCGGCCAGTTCTAATGTTGATAATTCTAAGGACAAAGGTACCGTAACTCTTTTTTCTGGCAGAAAGGTGGTCAGCTTCTTTAAAACATGAGCCTTGACATTAATAACAAAGTTAGGGTCATGAAGCGATTGAATTTTTAAATATACTATAGACTTTGATTCCAATGAATCAGTCTGATCGCTTCCTAATCCTGATATAACGCTCTTGTTTGAATATTTTCTCGCACCGAGAAGCTGTACCGCCGCCTCCGTGATAAAAGAGGCCTGCGACCCTTGGTCCAATAAAGAACGAAGGGTGATATTGGTACCTGTCTTGGACAAGATATTCACCAGTGCTGTAGCCAATAGCACTTGGCTATGATTTTTTGCAAAACATGCTACAACACCTCCAGATTCGCCTTGGCTTCCTCCAGCCGATTGATTACCAGTTCCTTCATTATCGACTGGCTGAAGTACATTTTTAGGATGCAACAAAGAGTGGTGACGTCTTTTGCAAATCCTGCACCGAGTGGATTGCCGACAATTGTAAGCAGAGTGTTTGTGACCTAAACAATTAAAGCAAAGGCTATTAGACTGGACAAAATTACGGCGTGCATCTACATCTTCCTTAGAAAACTTTTTGCAGTTAAACAATTTATGAGATTCTGTACAAAAATCACATTGAAGAGACGTAGACACGTGGAGTGACTTTGGATTGGAGGTACGACCCTGTTTGTATGTTTTAGTATCAAGGAATTCCAATGACCTAAAGCGCGTTTCTAAAAAATCTTTAAATTGACATAAAGTGGGAAGCTCGTCACAAATTTCGCTTATTTTAACTTCCCAAAGTTTTCTACTTTCAGTGTCCAATTTTAAACAAATAATGTGAATAACAATTATGTCCCAGGATTGTACATTTACTCCAATATTCTCCAGAGCACTCAAACACTCAGTAGTCGTGTCTAATAAATCTTTAATGGCATTGGCAGATTCGGATGTTAAATTCCTTTGGCTTAAAAATCTTTTTAAAATACAACTGGCCAAAAAACGCTTATTATCGTACCGTTTTTCCAAAAGTTCCCAACATTTCTTATAATTATCCTGAGTTATTGGAACATGCCGCAACAACTGCTCAGGTTCGTCTTTAAGGTGACCTTTCAAATAATGAAGGCGCTGAACATCATCCAGAGCCTTATTGTTATGAATCAATGATTTGAAAAGGTCTCTAAAACTAACCCAATCAGAATAAAGACCTGAAAATACAGGTATTGAAAGTTTAGGCAGTTTTATTGAACAGTTTTCAGATTTGTTAGGAGCTTCTGACTGAACATTGGACCTTTCGTTGAATTTTCGCGAAACTTCCATGAGTTCACCTTTATACTCAATGTATGTTTCCTCAGCTAAATCATATAAGTCCGAAGTGGTGTAGGTGGACTTTTGAAGTTCAATCATGGGCGTTTCTTCAACGATGGTTGTATGAGTGTCGGTAAATTGAGACCATAACTTTTCTAAATTCTCAAGTCTTGCTTCAATATACGATACCGTTATCCTTTCTTTAGGTGACTTTTTAAAATTCCCTCTTGCTTTTAATATTTTAGTTTTAATATCTTCTTGCTTATTAAACAAAGACTCCATTTTAAAATACCGACTCTCAAACAATAATCAAACAAAGACACAATAAATAAGCAATAACACAAAATGTTCAACAGAACTCTATGTAAGACGCACAAAAAAATTTTGTATGAAAACTCGGTGAAAATTTTACAAGTCCAGTGAAGTTGTTCGACAGATTTTCTAAGTGTTTGACGTATGCAGTTTTCCAGTGAAATTTTACAAGTCCGGTAGAACCAATGTAAAAATTTTCTAAGTGTTTAAATTTAAAAACACTTGTGATTTTTCACGCACGGATTCCTCATCCTTGCAAACAATCTTGAAATTTTTACAAGTTCAAAGTACTTACAATTTTCCGGACACTGGTATGCACTACACTCACAACGGAACACTTCACCAGGCCGCAATACCGAGTAACCGGTAGCGCCCCCTGAAGGCGCTCTGCAGAAACTCCACTTGGCAGCAGCACCATCAACTGTCGGCAGCCAGCTACCAGCAGGGATACTCCTGGCTCCAGCACCACCACAAAAACCTAACTTTCGGCTTATCCGACTACGCAAGGACCAAATGGACAGGTCCTAAAATGTACTGAATTGAAACTTCCAAGGCGAATGAACTTTTTATATTTTCTTGTTTTGGATTGCCTACCTAAAATCACACAGGATACCTTATGTTTTTCACAAAAACTTTCATAGCGCGTTTCAACTGACTGGCAGAGCCATCTATTTATGGCTGGTGTAAACTTATTCAAATATTTGAAAAATTGTATTTCGAATTGTCTTATTTTACTCTTTTCGAACATAAACACTATGCGTTTTGATAATCCTCAAGTTCTTGCAAAAGAAAACAGATACATTCCAAGAACGCTTCGTGAGGCTATTAAAAAACATCCTAATTTCAATAGCGAGGATGGTTGGCAGTTACCACCAGCTTGGGATCCAGTCATCAATTTAATCAAATCTCAAGTTAAGCAGAAGACCTTCAGACACCGTGAGCCAATACTGCGTACATCCGGAACGTTATCAATAAATATTTTAGGCGGTAGTTTTTGCAGTTCTTATAAAATACTAGGCAAAATGTCAACTTAGTCTACCTGCGACCACGAACACTGTAAAGTGCTCGAAACGTTAGGTGTATAAATAATGTAATAAACGCGATAAAAACCGTATTAAAATAATTTTATTTAAAATTCTTTTACTTTTATAGAAAGCTCATTTTCTGCGGGTGACTTAAGGTATAATTTTTTGCTAAATAACTTTTACTGTTTGTTTTTTCTTTTCATTGAATAGGCTCTAAAACTACTGGAGCGATTTTCAGAACTCTTTCACCTATAGAGACCTAATTTATCTAAGTGACATAGGCTATAATTAAGGGTGTTATACGGAAAAATTCTTACTGTATAGATAAACGTGCAAAACTCAGATCAATATGAATAATATCATTTTCTATCTTAATCTGTACTTGCTGAACAGAAGAAGAAAAGATTACGCTTTAGTAACGTTACATCTACCACTATATTTGCAATAGACAATATACTATTGTGCCACGCTGCCTCTTAAGATAAACATGACTTAGTATTTACCCAATGAATCTTAGGAAATGCTATAACGCTGACACTACAGCCAGGCTTAAGACCCTTTAAATATATGATGTTAGCTATCTGCGCCTACGAAGTTCCTAGTGTTTACAAGTAATCCTACATAAGTATATATCTTTAATAAATAAACATTAAGGCGCTCCTAAAGTAACACTAGCGCCACTCAGCAATTAATTCTTTTAGTCCTAAATTATATCGAATTTTAAAAATCTAACAAGTACATAACTAGTAAATTACTTGTAGTATTTTTTGTGTATTCATTTTCATTAATATTCGTTTGATAAAATAAGAGAAAAACAGGTTAACGCCAAAAGTGGCCACTTTTGGCGTTAACCGATTTTTCTCTTTTAATATGGCACTAGTTAATTGTAATAAATAAAAAATACTACGAGTAATTTACTAGTTTTCTACTTGTTAGATTTTTTAAATTCTATATAATTTAGGATTTAAAGAATTTAATTGCTGGGTGGCGCTAGTGTTACTATAAGAGCGCCTTAAATGAAAAATATTTGAAAATGAAAAATATTTATTCAGGAAAATGAATTTGATTACAATACTCTGCACCTGCAGAAGTTAATAAACCGTGTATTGTTATTTATTCGAAAGCCGTAACGGATGTTGAAGTGACCATCAACACGTTGCACTACGTAGTTAGAATTTGTTGCTTTGGATGCTGCAGGCCACAAACTATATAAATACATACTTAATTGTATCACATTTTATATCTATATAAATAAACGTTAATAATATCCACGCCAGCTGGGTCATCAAGCTCCAGATTTTGCGTGAAGGAGTATAACAATATATTTCATCATCATCATCATCAGGTCTTTCTAGTCTCCACTGCAGGAGCACGACCCTCTCTGTACTACCAGAGCCATATGCTAGCCTGAGTAGTCAGAGGATTTGGCGTACACTCTCCGCGCTGGCCAAACGGGTTGGAGAGGTCTCTTTGATGTTAATAAGCTTTGTTTAGCTTGTGTTTCCTTAGTCGCCTTTTACGACATCCACGGAATGACTTGGAGTGGTCCTATTCTACTCTGCCGGGAACCACACGGCGAAACAATATATAACAATATATTTATCTTCATCAAAATTTCACATTAATAATACTAATAGGATATACCGATTATTTTAAATCCATGGGTATAGCTATGATAATGTAGCTGTAAATACATACATACAATAGAAATACATACTTAATTGTATCACATTTTTTCATCTTCACTCTTATTTATATTTTATATTTGTCTATGTTGCCTAGAGTCATTATCAGTCTCTATTGCTTAGAGAAAACGTAATGCAGTCGGGCGTCGGATACTAGTAATAGTCTTCTTCGAAGTTTGTGGCCTGCAGCATCCATAGAAACGCATTAGTAAGTAAGGATAGTAAGTATTTGAACGCAGATATGACCGAATGAAACAGCGGAATGAGTTGAAGGAACGGACGCAGATTGATATACGACGATTGACGACTCACGCGCTCGGTACTGGTTTCATAAATTTTAATTAGCATCCTAATCCTAACTAATATTATAAATGCGAAAGTGAGTTTGTTTGTTTGTTTGTTACGCTTTCACGCCGTATCATCATGAAGTTTTGCATACACATAGGTTAGGGTACTGAGAAGGACATAGGCTATAAATCACGCGGGTGAAGCTGCGGGTAACAGCTAGTTATAGAATATTTTTTTCAATAAACGACGCTTGTTTGTTTCCCGAACCCAACATGGATGATCGAACAAGCTCTTCCTTTTTATTGCTCTGTTTAGAACACTTTAGTATGTTTGTCACGCGGCCACAATTCATATACAGCAAATATGCCGACGTAAATTTATTCGACAAACAACGACGTCAATGATAAAGGGATTTCTCTTGGCACATTATTGTTATTCTATCTAACAGAGTTCATATTTGAAAAGTTCGTGGACGAGTAGTAATGGTGAGTTTACAGAAGTCTTAAATGAAAAAAAAAAAATTTTTTACATTTTCTATTGACGGATTAATATTAAAACGATGTCAATGGTAAAGGTTTACAATTCAATTTATTTATTAAAATTTTAAATACAATTCTCATTTTGCAAAAACTAGTACTATAGTACTAATTCTGTACAGCCAAGGCTATTGTTTTTTATTTTTATTTTTATTGTGGAGAAAAAAAAATAAAATGATTGATTGAAAGGTAAAATTTCCTTGCACAATGCATTCAAAGGCTTTACCAGATCCTTTTTTCTTGGGTGGTAGAAAATGGTGAAAATATCGATATGAACCATTTTTCCTATGGGACCAATGCTGGTAACTCAAATTTTATTTCGACATTTTCATACAAAAGTGTTCAGCCGCCCGGGCAATTTGTATAGGAATGTCGAAATTTTTTTCGAGTTTACAGCATATGTCTCATAGGAAAAGTTGTTTATATTGACAGGCAGAATCACCCCTTTAATGGTCCGGAACGATCAAAATTTCGCCATGTATATTCAACGGTCATTGTAATTACTTCTAGACTGAAAGACTTTACCGAGACCGTCATTCAGCAATGGTAATTGTTAATCGGTTCTGAGATTTATTTACTTTTTTCATAATAAAACCTTCAAAATCATGAGTGTAACAGTTAAACGTGTCTTCTAGTGCAAGGCGAAGCTCGAGAAAATTATGTGCAACTTGTGGTCAGCCATCCTAGTGAAGACCACGCCCTTATTTTTATATAAATAAACGTTAATAATATCTACGCCAGGTGGGTAAGCGAGCTCCAGTTTTTGCGTGAAGAAGTATAACAATATATTTTTTTATCATCATCGTCATCAGGTCTTTCTAGTATCCACTGCAGGAGCACGACCCTCTCTGTACTACCAGAGCCATATGCTAGCCTGAGTAGTCCGAGGATTTGACCTACACTCTCCACGCTGGCCAAACGCGTTGGAGAGGGCTCTTTGATGTTAATAATAATAATAAAAATAATAAAAATACTTTATTTCTCTTCACAAAAACAATGTGTGTTTCTTAAGAACTAGGTAATTAATTACTAGTTGGTTTACAATTTTGTCATTGTAATCAAATTATTAAAGTCAAGTCAAGTCAAGTTAATAAGCTTTGTTTAGCTTGTGTTTCCTTAGTCGCCTTTTACGATAACCACGGAATGATTTGGAGTGGTCCTATTCTATTCTGCCGGGAACCACATGGCGAAACAATATATATCTTTATCAAAATTTCACATTAATAAAACTAATAGGATATACCGATTTTTTAAATCCATGGGTATAGCTATGATAATGTTGCTGTGATGGAAGTCTTTCTTAGTCTCTACTGACGGAGCACACCCTCTTTGTTCTTTCAGAGCCATTTAATAGCCAGAGTAGTTAGAGTTTGGCTTATATTCAGACGGGTTGTAGATGTCTCTGTGATGTTTCTTTTTAGCAATCATTTCGTGTTGCCTTCTACGACATCCAAGGAAAGACTTGGAGTGGTCTTATTCTACTCTGCCGGGAACCACACGGCAGATATAATGAAATACAATATACTTTTATCGAAACCTAAAACTCGCTCAGTCTACACCACAGCAGTAACTGTGAACTAAGCTTTTTCCGCAAATTCACGAGAGTTCTGAGGGCCACAAAGAAAAATATTTGAGGGCCTTTTATCTTTTGATCTATTAGACGTACGCAAACACATTAGAGATTGGCGGAGGGTCAACAGCGATAGAATTAGAAAGCGTATCTTGGTAAAAATCGATATTTTCATGACACGGTGTACTTTTTTGTTTTTAACCGGATATACATCGCTTGAGAATGAAGATTTATTTTAATATACATTTGCTAGTCAATATTTTAACTGGCCGAGTGGTTCCCGGCAGAGTAGAATAGGACCATTCCAAGTCATCTCGTGGATGTCGTAAAAGGCGACTAAGGAAACACAAGCTAAACAAAGCTTATTAACATCAAAGAGACCTCTCCAACCCGTCTGGCCAGCGTGGAGAGTGTAGGCCAAATCCTCTGACTACTCAGGCTAGTATATGGCTCTGGTAGTACAGAGTGGGTCGTGCTCCTGCAGTGGAGACTAGAAAGACCTGATGATGATGATTTTAACTGACTTCAAAAAGGAGGACGTTCTCAAGGAGACTATTTAGTGCCTACAGTTACTGCCTACAGATATATGATAAGTAAATATATACAATACAATATGTGAGGTTTACGGCCTGCTTAAATCTTCAAGTCTCAAATGTCTAACGTTTAAATATATATATCCCAAGTAAATGAATTTTACAATTTTGTGAATATTGGTAGGTATTTAAATAAACCTATTATCTTGACTTGATTTAATGACCAATTTAAAAAAAAAAACCTGAAATACTGTAACTCCAGATTGGCCCTATAAAAATCTTTATCATACTTTGTTTTATTCTAGTTAAACAGTTTTGGATCTAAAAGATTATTATTATATTTCTCAGATTCAGAAATAAACTTCAATTCTTTAGATGCTCACTTAATTTTAAAAAACTGCTGAATATAACGAGGAATTTTATTGCACGAAGAAATATTGTAGATCGCATAAATCAAGTACATAATCGTTCCTATGAGTACTTTAATGAAATGCACACAAAGGAATCCTTTTGCTGTACAAAGCCGCATCTGCCCGGCCAGAAACTTAATTTTCTTTGTGAAATCTCAGAAGTGGAACTTGGAACAAGCATGATCTTCGTATAAATAATATAGTTTATCTGGTAGGTAGCCAACGACATACCATGTTCTATGGAAAGCACTGCAAAATATTACTTTGAATTGGATGCTTAAAAATGTTGTTTTTAATACATTTGCTATTAATACACGTTCCTTACGACATCAAAACTTGGAACGTAATGTTGTATTTAACGGACTAGGCTCTTTAACTTTACAGACACAGAGGTGGTCGAAAGAAATGTTTCGGAAAGAACTATCAATTTATCGTTTCTATAAATATCAAAAGGATCCCTTTACATGCATTTCATTAAAGTACCCACACTTTAATGAAATGCATGTAAAGGAATCTTTTGCTGTATGAAGCCGCATCTGCCCGGCCAGAAACTTAATTTTCTTTGTAAAATCTCAGAAGTGGAACTTGGGACAAGCACGAACTTCGTATAAATAATATAGTTTATCTGGTAGCCAGCCAACGACATACCATGTTCTATGGAAAGCACTGCAAAATATTACTTTGTTTGGATGCTTAAAAATGTTGTTTTCAATACATTTGCTATTAATACACGTTCCTTACGACATAAAAACTTGGAACGCAAGTTGTATTTAACGGACTAGGCTCTTTAACTTTACAGACACAGAGTTGGTCGAAAGAAATGTTTCGGAAAGAACTATCAATTTATCGTTTCTATAAATATCAAAGTAGGTACTTTAATGAAATGCATGTAAAGGAATTCTTTTGCTGTATGAAGCCGCTTCTGCCCGGCCAGAACAAAATTTTCTTTGTGAAATCTCAGAAGTGGAACTTGGAACAAGCTCGATCTTCGTATAAATAATATAGTTTATCTGGTAGCCAGCCAACTATCGTGTTTTATGGAAAGTACTGCAGAATATGAATTAGATTTGGTTGCTTAAAAATTTTGTTTTTATCATTTTCTATAAAAAATATATTATTATATATTGTCGGTAAATTTGGAACTATGGAATTTTGTTGTACCTACTTAGTTTTAAATCCCAACTAATCCTAATCCTATCCTAACTATCCTAACTTATATTATAAATGTGAAAGTGAAAGAAGAAGAAAAAAGAAAAAATACTTAAAAAATGTTGTTTTCAATACATTTGCTATTAATACACGTTCCTTATGACATCAAAACTTGGAACGCAAGTTGTATTTAACGGACTAGGCTCTTTAACTTTACAGACACAGAGGTGGTCGAAAGAAATGTTTCGGAATGAACTATCAATTTATCGTTTCTATAAATATCAAAGTAGGTACTTTAATGAAATGCATGTAAAGGAATCCTTTTGCTGTGTGAAGCCGCTTCTGCCCGGCCAGAAACTTAATTTTCTTTGTGAAATCTCAGAAGTGGAACTTGGAACAAGCACGAACTTCGTATAAATAATATAGTTTATCTGGTAGCCAGCCAACTATCGTGTTTTATGGAAAGTACTGCAGAATATGACTTAGATTTGGTTGCTTAAAAATTTTGTTTCAATCATTTCCTATAAAAAATATATGAAGGAATATCACAGTATTGTCGATAAATTTGGAACTATGGAGTTTTGTTGTACCTATTTATTTTTAAATAAATATATATATAGGGAAATATCACACAAATCTAGACACACAATAACTAGTGTACTCTTGTTTGTATGATACTAACTCAATAATTCAATATATACTTGTATAGAAAAATTACGTTACAGAGAATTTTTGAAAGATTTGATTTATTTTTAGATATAAAACAGAAGCCATAATTTTAAAACAGTAAATATTGTTGTATTTTCTTTCAAAAAATCCTTTTATAGCAGAATAATAGAATTATCTTTAAAGTATTTTTCTTGTTATTCTTCTTCTTTCTAGGAAAATGTGGGAAAAATTGGGGGAGGCCTTTTGCAATAAGCAGCATGCAGAAAATTATGTTTAGCTTTTGTATTTTATTATATTATTTCATATTTAATTTTATCAGAACAACTAATTATTTTATTTAAGTGTTTAAAAATAATGTACTTACTTACTGCATGAAATAAAGGCTTTATTATTATTATTATGTTTTTATATTTTCTTAACACCCTTTTCAGGGGAAAATGAAATATCTTTACGGGCTTTTGGCCAAGCAAAAATATTATTAACAGATTATTATTCGATGGACAGGAATTTACGTAAATTAGTAATTAATTATTTATTATTAATTAATTTATTATTATTATTATTATTTTTCTTTACACCAATTTTTTCGGCGAGATTTTAGTGTTTTATTTTTCATTATGTAGTTTCCTTGCTGCAGCTTTTAACTTTAACTAAATTATAACTTCAAATAAAATTTCGTTCTAATAAATCACTAACTACATTATCAGAGGTAGATCGCCCAGATTGCCTTTGTTTGGTGTTGTGGATAATGGGAAGTATGCTTTAT
This sequence comes from Rhodophaea formosa, assembly GCA_963082605.1. Lineage (NCBI taxonomy): Eukaryota > Metazoa > Arthropoda > Insecta > Lepidoptera > Pyralidae > Rhodophaea > Rhodophaea formosa. The sequence goes on from OY720207.1 coordinate 19,189,217, forward strand.
GTGGTACGCCACCTATGTAGACATATAAGCGCTCTAGTACGTTTCCTCTGCCGCTGCAGTGTCGCGAAATTAATGTATTCATTTCATGGGCCTGGCAGCCAAGTGGCCCGGAGTCTAATTTATTTTTGAAAGACATCACAACCCGGAGCTTCTTCCATTCTTCTCTTTCTATCGCCAGTTGTTTCACTTCTCTGTAAGTAGCAACATTAACTTTTTCTTTTATTTGTTTCATGAAGGTGTGTCTCGGCCTTCCCAGTCCCCTTTTACCTTCTATTTTTCCTTCTATTATGTTCTTGACCAAGTCGTCGTGCCGTAATAGGTGTCCCACCGTCTTTCCTCTTCTATTTTCAATGGTCTTCAAAATGAGCCTTTTTTCTCCTACCCTTTTTAGAACCTCTTCATTAGTAACTCTTTCTACCCAGCTTATCCTTTCCATTCTACGCCAACACCACATTTCAAATGCTTCAAGCCTTTTCCTTTCGTTTTTTGTTAGAGTTCATGTCTCACAGCCATACAGTGCAATGCTCCAAATATAAACTGTGGAATGGAAGAAGCTCCACCGACAAGAGCCCAGCTCTTAAATTTGATGATGATGATGAAGATCACAACCCGCCTCTTCAAGGGAACGAGAGACCCTGAAGCTGGCAATTATTATGCTTAGATGATGAGACTCGCAATTCAACGAGCTAACTCTACCAGTATACTGGACACCTTGCATCAATGCGAAGCGTTGGAAGATTTTTAGTACAAAGTATAAGTCATTATTGAATCATTTTATTTGTAAAATGCGATTTTTCTGAACTAAAATTATAAAGAGGAAAGATTTGAATGTTTGTCTGCATTGAATGGGCTCCGAAACCATGAGACCGACTTCCAAAATTTTTTCACGTTTAGAAAGCTTATTTTTATTTGGCGAGTGACGTAGACAATTTACGCGGACCACAGAGCACGGACTATAGCTCGGCTCCGCGCAAGCGACAGTCCCATTCCCTGCTCTATGACGTGGACGAAGTCACAGGAAAATTGCTATTATTAATGTAAAGTTTTATTTTATTATCAGGCATTGTAGAAGTAAGTAATACGAATTAGTATTTTAGGAACCTAATTGAAACAAAAACAGACGTCATTGAATTATTTCCAGAGAAATCTTGCCATAATTAGCACGCAAACTGAGAGGAGAACCAACAAAAACTAAATTTAGAATTGTTCAAAGGATCCGTTTGTCTACAAACTTTGGTAACTTGAAGAAGTGAAGTTGTTGGAGACGAATAATTTCTGTTTAATTTAGAGCCTCCTAGTTACTACCCACACTATAATTGTACTAACATTTTGCTCGTGACTTTGTCCATGATTAGATCTAGTTTTTCGTGTGTGTAAGTGGCAAACACTTGTGTACGTGCCTTCCCAAGCACGGAGGAGCTCGAGATATTTTTATGCCACTTGCGGTCACCCATCCAAGTGGGGACTGCGCCCGGGGTTGCTTAACATACGGAAGCGTTAATAATGCTCACACCCATTAGGCTACGGGATTTGAAAATTATACATGTTTACAGCGTCTAACTTGTCCCTCGCCATTAAAGTGGTGACTCAGACCGTCAATATGTACAACTTTACCTATGGGATCAATGCTGGGCACTAGATTTTTTTTTCTTTCCCATACATTTTGTATGCTTTATATGAAAATTTCATTTTTTTTTTGAGTTGTTAGCATTGATTCCATAGCCGAACTGACGGGCTGAGTTACCACTTTAAGGATATGTCGAGGTTCAAATACGCGTTGTATAATCCTATCACCTCTTAAGGGGTAGACAGAGCCTAGATATATTAGACCTCAGAGTATTGATGGGCATGTAGGTTTATGGGCTGCTAGCCGAATTGCCTGTAGACCTTTTTCTTTTAATATCATTCCCCCGAAGGGTTTTGCGACCTGCTATAGAAAAGAAGCTTCAGTAAATTCTTAGTTTTATTTCTTTCCTCACAGATCATGTATGTATGTAGTATGAATCCTTTAATATCATTTGCACATTCAGTTTTTGCAATCTGCTGGTAGATTCTATGTTGCTTTTTCATCCAGATCTGAAAAAACCTTGAAGAAATATCCTGTGTTTAAATGGTTTTTAAATAGCATTACAATGCTCGGTATATTATTAAAATTGAAAATATGTGATGAAAAAGAATTCGCCACAGGTAGGATTTGAACCCACGAGTCTTAGGTCTGCGCCCTAAGTGTGTTACCAACTACACCACCGTGACTTCGAATCACCGCGTCGAATTCTCTCATCACATATTACCCCGTAGGGTATAACGCATTCAAAGCATGCGTATTTCTTCAATACTACCCACTGTTTAGTAGTGTGGTATTCTACTTCATTCATATCAGATGAATAGAAAGTTGATTAAATTGAAGAAAGCTCTTACTCACTTAACCATTTAAGTGAGTAAGAGCTTTCTTCAATTTTTTTTTTAATTAAAATTAATCACATATTTTCAATTTTAATATCCTGTGTTTTTATCAGGACATGTCTACTAATGACTCAAGTATAAATCCCGGTGCAATATCTGAGACATTATAAGATAGTTCTTCCGTAATAATATTAAAACTTACGCGAGATAAATTAATTATGAAAACACGGCTTTACTCACGTTTTATTACGTCGGATCCGCCGACTCTCTCTCTCGCCAACTCTGATAGCAATACTGTAAGAGGTATCGACACGGTCAGCTCGATTCATACTAGTACTCTCGTAACAACGGACTCACAAAACGATGAAGACACACCACAGGCAACATCATCTGGTTTTTTGGCATCCCCCCACCGGACATCGTTTCGAGCCGCGCACCTCGGGCAGCGGCGCGGGCGGCGACGCACGAGGCGGCCCTCAGTGCTTTGAGGGAAGCGTAACCGTCGTGTCGCCACCCCTTTCACTCGCCCCGATGATGGTCTTCGTAACAGACCGAAACTAGTCGACGGATCCAACGTAATAAAACGTGAGTAAAGCCGTGTTTTCATAATTCTTCCGTATCTCGCTTCCGTATTATTAGTGTTTACGCATTTTAAAATGAGTTTGCCGTGGGTTTACGTATTAACTTTTAGATTGAAGATTCTATAATCGCAGAGGCATAAAAGATCTTATGTGTTTTCGTACTTTTATAGATAGCACTAGGGCCATTGATGTTAGCAGTTTTTATCCAGAATTTGTATGATTCCTTTACATTCTTTAAATGAAGCAATTAATGGCTTATTTGACAACATCTTTTAATTCTTCAAGTTTATCTCGTATGTTCAAAAAATACTTGAAAAACAAAATCCGTTTGGCGCAACCACAGTAAAAAATACACTAAAAGATACACAAAGAAAATCAAGGTTTCTAAGGACAAAACGCTAGTTTGAAACAGACTGGTTCAAGCGTTTTAAGCTCGGCGAATAAGATTCCAGAACATTCCCTCAGCAGATACATCGCTACATTATTGAATCAAGCCATTTATTGCCTGCCTCTGGCTTCAATTTATTGTCTAGAATAAAAATAAGATTTTTTTTTATTTCTAAAGGATGACTGCAGATGGTTAGGCAGTTACGGCACATTATATATAACAACGGGTCATTCACGTGCTTAACACGGATTGCCGACTATACTTTCGGACACGTTGGGAGCCTGAACTTATATCCTAGAATACTAACTCAACGATATTATATTTTGAAATAGTACTTAAATATATAAATAATCAAGACCCAGACTAATCGAAAAAAAAGAGTTTCACGATGACCTGGACGAGGATCGAATTCGTGCACACTGCGCCTCGGAGGCCGTCCTAAACTATATAAAAATAAGATTTTTTTTTTATTTATAAAGCATGCATGCAGATGTATTGCAGCACAATTTATGTTAAAGTAACAGAGTCTAGGGCAAAATCTACTAAAGTAGATTCTTCGCCACATTTTTAGATTTTTACTTACGTATCAAGCTACATTAGTGTTTACGCATTTTAAAATGAGTTGGCCGTGAGTTTACGTATTTACTTTTGGATTGCAGATGTAGTGATTGCAGAGGCAGCACAATTTAGATCAAAACTACAGAGTCTAGGGCAAAAACAACTTGAGTAGATTCATCACCAAATTTTTAGATAGTTACTTAAGTATCAAGCTTAGTAATGTTTAATCATTTTAAAATGACTTGGCCGTGTGTTTACGTCCTTACTTTTAGATTTTAGATGTAGTGATGGCTGAGGCATAACAATGTAGTTTAAAATTACAGAGTCTAGGGCAAAAACAACTAGAGTAGATTCATCACCACATAGATACTCTACTAGAGTAGATTTTTACTATTAACCAACTTAACTAAAAAACACATTTTTAGGGTTCCGTAGTAAACTAGGAACCCTTTTAGTTTCGCCATGTCTGTCTGTCTGTCCGTCCGCGGTTTTACTCAGGGACTATAAGTATTAGAAAGCTGTAATTTGGTATGGGTATGTATATTAATCATAGCAAAAATGTGGTAGAAAAAAATGTTGAAAAAAAATTTTTTTAGGGTAGCTCCCATACAAGTAAAGTAGAGGAGTAATTTTTTTTCTCTTACTTACCCATCGTGTGGGGTATCGATAATTAGATCTTAAAAAATATTGTGACGTTGAGAACACCACTTTTCGATTTAGGGATCCGTTTCTGAAACATTTGGTTTTAAAGTGCAAATTTTTGTTAGACGTAAGTGTCCCCCCCCCCCCCTCTATTTGCTAAACGGTTAAATATGGATACGTGAAAAAAATTATAGCTGTAGTATATATACTGAAGTTGAAAGAAAAACTATCAGAGCTGAGTACTAAGTACAAAGTCAAAAGTTATAGGCAACCAACTTATAAAATGTACTCGAAAATGTAAAATTTCATACAATTTTGATTTTTTTGATGTTTTTGGTCGGTAAACTGTAAGGTGCGAGTGTGAACAGTGTGAACTCAAAGTTGTCATTCGCAACTACGGAACCCTACACTGCGCGTGGCCCGACACGCACTTGGCCGGTTTTTTAAGTTTTCTCGGACTTCATTGTCAGTTTGATATAGGTGGTAACTTTAGCCCACGTTACATAATAAGACTGGAAATATTCATACAAACAAAACATTCCTCGAGCAGAAACATTATATTATTGAATCAAGTCATTTATTGCCCGCCTCTGGCTTCAATTTCATTCAATGGAGTTTGAAGTAAACAAGCAGTAGTATTTACTCTCCCGGTTATAAATAGCTTGTTTGCTTCCAAATAATTGCCTTTGAAGGGATGTAATTTATATTAAGATATCGTGAAACGTAACGTAAACGTAATCAAAAGATATGGTTTCTCCAATATAAGGAAGATACGAGTAACTGACCAGCTTTTGTGGCTTAGTCGTGCAATTTAAAAGTCACAGTCATTAAGGGCGTATCATAGCAGTATTTTTTGTATGTTTTCTATACAAATGTATTCCTCTATTCACTCGCTGAAAACTGCTTCTAGAGGCACAATTCCTTTTTCATAAACTCTAGTACTAAAAATGGTATGGCCCTATGTTTTATATTCTTCAAAAAAACTGCATTTCTGAAAAAATTAAACTGTTTTTAGAAAAAAATAAAACATATGGCGATACCTATTTTAGTACTAGATTTTATGAAAAAATAATTGAGTCTCTAGAAGCAGTTTTCAGCGAGAAAATAGAGGAATACATTTGTATGGAAAACATAATCATAATCATTTATTTGCCTACTAAGTGTATACAAATAGGTCTTATATCTAGTATTGCACTTTACAACTTAGTACCTTCATATTTCATATTGCTAGGATACGCTCTTAACTCACGAAATGCCATTTGGCCATACTTTCAGAATCATTGCTTGAAATGTTAGTGCGGCTAACCTTCACCGAAAAATGATTTTATTTCTACCCGTTATACTAGAAAATCATTTGATTCATTTATATAGTTATTAAAGACCTTTGAATTTTATTGGGACATCTGAAATCTCAGAATCATCAGCAGATGCTTTGTTTGCTTGTTTTTCGTTTGTGTAAGTAGCCAACACTGATGTCAGATTTTTCAAGCTGCTTGAAGGCATCTGACATAGCTTAGCAAATGCTGATTGCATATATTGCTAAGTAGGTGGATAAGGTAGGTATGAAGAAATTGCTGTTTTGACACAGAAGTTGTCCTACGTAGCTTAAACGAGGACATAATTGGAAATCTTCAATTACTTGAAAAGTAAAATAAATTATAACATATAAAAGTAAAAAAAAAAATCCTAATCCTAACTATAATATTATAAATGCGAAAGTGAGTTTGTTTGTTTGTTTATTTGTTTGTTTGTTTGTTTGTTACGCTTTCACGCCGTATCTACTGAACCGATCATCATGAAATTTTGCATACACATAGGTTAGGGTACCGAAAAGGACATAGGCTATAAAATACGCGGGTGAAGCCGCGGGTAACAGCTAGTATAACATAAAGTGTTATTCATTTACCACGAAGCTCTACTCATCCGTACAGTACACAATTCGTTCCCACATATAACGAATTCTACAGTACTTACTGGGGAAACTTCCTAGCAAGCACACAACCCTAAAGGCAATATATTTCTAAATATAGACTGTGTGTGATCTGGGAATGCCAATTATGTTGGAATTGGCCAAATCGAGCTCGGTTTTATTGCTTTAAGTTTGTAATGGCTTATTAGTTTCCTATTGGTTTTCCATTCATGAGTATTAAGTAATAGTCGGGATAAATATATAACGGCCTACTTTTGTAATAGAATACCATACCATAAATATACACACACACATACATACTATCACGTCTTTCTCCCTTGCGGATTAGACAGAGCTCAGGTCTATAAGATCTAACGCTGCGTTTAGCATGTTCATGGGCGTGGAGCTTGAAAAACGGCATAAAAACAGTGATGGGTTGCTAGCCGCGTCGCCTGTTGTCATGATTCCCGAGATTTTGACGTCACAACTAATCCCTTGTTTTTAAAATCTGTAACATTGAAAATATAGTTATTTGAGCGTTTGTCTCGAAATGATTTTAGATTCAGCCAGTTAAAGAAAAAATAAGCATAGCGAATTCTACAGTACTTACTGAAAACTTTTTATTTATTATTTAATAGTATAAATAAATATATACGGACAAATTACACAGATTGAGCTAGCCCCAAAGTAAGTTCTTATGAAAGACTTGTGTTATGGGATACTAACTCAACGATAGAATATTTTATAACAAATACATATATAGATAAACATCCAAGACCCAGGTCAATCTGAAAAAGATAGTTTTCCATCTTGACCTGACCGGGAATCGAACCCGGGACCATCCGTGTCGCAGGCAGGCGTGATGACCGCTGCGCCACGGAGCTCGACTAACTCGACTAAAACTCCCCAGAGAGTACACAACCCTAAAGGCAATACATTTCTAAATATAGGATGTGTGTGATCTTGGAATGCCAATTATGAGTAGTACAAGGAGAAAAGTACTGTTCCCGAGGGTTCAACACTAACGCGAGTGGAGCCGGGGGCCAAAGCTATGCTAGCTTTCGACCTTCCTCTTCTTCCTTTCCTTTTTATAAATTAAATAAATTACATTTTGTAAAGTTCAAACTATTACATATTTTATTATGAAAACACGGCTTTACTCACGTTTTATTACGTCGGATCTGCCGACTAGTTTCGGTCTGTTACGATGACCATCATTGGGGCGAGTGAAAGGTCCGATGATGGTCTTCGTAACAGACCGAAACTAGTCGGCAGATCCGACGATGATGAATTTATCTCGCGTAAGTTTTAATATTACATATTTTATTTGCCGATGTGAATTCGACAATATCCGAGTGTGTATTCTTGACTAAATTCGAGATAAAATCTACTAAGTACACATGCACAATACCAATTAAGTGGTGTTACGCTTGGCATTGATGAATCAGTTCGCGAAGTTGTAGTGTCATATTGCGTATGAATTTTCTACATCGCAATTTATCTATTAGATACAATATTATCTTTCTCTGCCATCTATCACTGTCATGGCTACCCTTCACGATGCAATTAAAAGTTATGGCGTGTATCGTGATTAATATAAGTTTTTCAAATTAATAACTAGAACTTTCTGCTAGGAAAAGAGAAAAAAGTGGCCAAGTGCGAGTCGGACCTTTCCTTGCAGGGTTCCTTAGCAGCAAGCGTAGATTCATCAAAACCGTTTAGTAGATAATCCACGTAACGTAGATAAAGGCAAAATAACACTATCAATTTTTTGAAAATTTAAAAGTGGTCCCTTAGCAAATTTCTTAAGCCTGATGAGCGTTTTTTTTTTTGAGGTATAAAAAATCTGAGTTTTGGAACACCTCATGCAGAACCATAATGGTCCAGGTAAACTATAAGAAATATAAAATGACGCCTTAGCAAAAGTTATTCAACCTGATGATCATTTTTTGTTGAGGTATAAAAATCGAAGATTTGGAACATCTGATACAGAACCATGTTAAATTTTATATCGACAATTTTACAGATACGCCTCCACTGGGATAGAGTGCGTAGAGTACGATTAGTTCATATTACTGGTGACCGCCTAGCGGTCCCGGGTCACTTGCAACTAGGATATGCCCTTTTGGCAACGTAGCTTTCAGCATATACGGCAAAACATGAGAGTTTGCTGTTTCTTCAAGCCCACCACCTCACCCAAAGACGAGGTCCGTCTCTCCCGAAGGCCCTTTGGAGATGTGCGCTTTATAGGTTGAGCTGCATAACAGCAGGTCAAATTCACAGAGGAACAAAGAAAAATATTTGATTTGGTAGTGTGAAGTGTTTTAAACAAAGAAGGGTAGCTGTTTTTCTTAAATGCTTCAGAAAGGACTGGAAGAACTTACCTCGTGAAAACCATTCTCGCTAAAATCAGGCGCCAAAATAAACTAATCCAAAGGATAGTTCCAACATAGTATAAAATACGTTGATATTTTTTAACTTTTTATATATAACATATAACACTACTACAAGGAGGTATTTTTATATGCATTGACAGTAATAAAGTTCACGCAAACAAAGTCGCGGGCATCAGCTAGTGTATCCTATGTCCTAAACAATCTTCTTGAAATTTGACATACACCCATGTCAAATTTCAAGAAGATTGTTTCAGTAGATACAACGTGAAGAGGTAACAAACAAATAAATAAACTCACTGTCGCATATAATATTTGTTGAGATTAGTCCAACAATTTTTGAATTATTTTCTTAATATTATCCATGTCGTGACGAAAATATTTTCCTAGAGATACGTTGTTGGTGCAAAAATGGTTCCTACATAATATTTTTATACTCTGACCATATTAAATATCGCTTGATATTACAGCAGCCCTTCAAGTGGCGGGCTGTGTTTGACATATTTATAAGGAAACCTGCCGTGGAAAGGAATCTGATCAATTTTTATTTAAGAGTTAGTTAGTAGAAATGTTGAAACTTATTTTTCACCAAAAGTATTATACTATTTACTATTACATACATACATGATGTGTGTAATAGTAAATAATGTTTTGTTTTATGTATTACATAAAATATCATCATGTTATTTTCCCATAAGGGATAGTCGGACTCAAAGAGTGCCCTTTTAAAAGTTAACCTTTACCATTTTTAGGGTTCCGTAGTAAACTAGGAACCCTTATAGTTTCGCCATGTCTGTCTGTCTGTCCGTCCGCGGTTTTGAGTTTGAGCAGTGTGAACTCAAAGTTGTCATTCGCAACTACGGAACCCTACACTGCGCGTGACCCGACTCGCACTTGGCCGGTTTTTTTATGCTGATTTATATAGTCTATGACACTCCGGAAAAGAATACAAATCTAATTATACCTTAGAACTTAGCACCAGTCAACACAAACTACGAAGAGATACTATTATTAGCCCGTCAAGCCGTTTAGGCTTCTGAAGGCGACAATGGAACAGACAAACTTACATACTAAATAAATGCATACATACACGTGAAAAACATTCCCCTCCTTCTGGGTGGCTCGGTTAAAAAACGTGACATATACGCGAACAATAATAATTTAAGTGCGCGTAGTAAAAATCTTTCAGAGTAAGTATCTTATGTTTGTATGGAGTGTTTATTATCTAGAAATATAGCTCCATTATCATCAACATCCCGCAATATCGGCCATTGAGAACTTTCAAGTAATAAAATTCGAGCCTGAGAGCGAACGCCCGCCGCCATCTTGTTCAAATTACTTGGAAATCATTGCGGAGTTTTGCACCACATTTATATAACAATCTTTTCTTAAAATATTCTTATTTATTTCAAGTGATCGGATATTAAAGTAGAAAGTTACGCTTATAGATTTTTTGTAAATTCAAATTTTGGATTATTTTTAAGATGATGAAAATTGGCTTAAAGTTCCAAACTTAAGCAATATGATGTTTAGGACTATTGTACTCACTGTGATAAAAGGGCTCATTAATTGTTCACTAATTTAAATACAAATTTCACACTTCTATACTGACTATTAACAGTAAAAATCCAGTAATAGAATTGCACAAAATGTTAATCCCGTATTCACATAAATTATATAAGGCCAATGATTAAATAAATTTGTTTGTTTGTTACGCTTTTACGCCCTATCTACTGAACCGATCATCATGAAATTTTGCATACACATAGGTTAGGGTACTGAGAAGGACATAAGCTATATATCACGCGGGAGAAGCTACTGGCAAAAGCTAGTTCGTAATAATCTTAAAGGCACTCCAGTATATGGTCTCCTTTGCCTTCTTCTTAACGATTCATACTGTATTATGATTTGGCAAAAGTTTTTAGTTTTCCTACCATTCCCTATAACCACACGAATATTTTAGAAAAATATTTCCCACAAACTGTGTCTTAAATAAAACTGGGTCATTTTATTCTCAAAGGCAGTTTCCTTATAAATATGTCAAACGCAGCTTGCCACTTGAGGGGCCCGGTGTAATATCAAGCGATATTTAATGTGGTCAGATTAAAGAAATATTCTTTTAATATTCTTTTGTATCTTTCATACATTTTTTGTACCGTCACTAATAGTTCCAGAATTTTTTGTCTGATATATCGGTGATGCCAGATAAAAAGTACTTAGTTTCCGAACACGTAGCCAGCACGGTGCAAATGTTGTTTTATTGCTTACTTATAGAAGTTTCCACCCACTAAATCTAAATTTGTAAGTTCTCATTTTAAATGATTTCTATAGATTCTTATAGACAAAAATTCTTTAACTGTAACACCGTATGCAATATATGGCTTACACAAAAAAAAACATCTTGCGTCTAAAGGCAGATATATCAATATACACCCTTATTTTTAATCAGTACACAAACTTTAAGGGATGACTAATCCCATCAACATGAACAACTTTTGATATGACAGAGCTGGGAACTCCAAAATTAAAATTACATACCCATACAAAAGTATCTAGCTAATCTGACCAAATGTATGGAAAAGGTAAAAATAATATTGAATTTTTAGCACTGATCCCATAGCAAAAGTTGTTCAAGTTGATGGGCTGAGTTACCTCTTATAGTTTGTGTCCATCCATCCATCCATCCATCAGGTCTTTTTTAGTCTCCACTGCAGGAGCACGACCCTCTCTGTACCACCAGAGCCATATACTAGCTTGAGTAGTCAGAGGATTTGGCCTACACTCTCCACGCTGGCCAGACGGGTTGGAGAGGTCTCTTTGATGTTAAAAAGCTTTGTTTAACTTGTGTTTCCTTGGTCGCCTTTTACGACATCCACGAGATGACTTGGAGTGGTCCTATTCTACTCTGCCGGGAACCACACGGCACCTAGTTTGTGTATTAATTTAAAATAAGGGTGTATAACAGTCTTGAAACTACATCTGGCTATATCAGATAGTTTTAGGCAGCCTGACATACTTTTGACACCAACACAAGTGTTAGCAACTTATAAATACAGAAACCAGCATTTAAGCTATTCAACTTCAAATTCAGTTTTAGTTTTTTTTTTAATAGGATAATTGTGTATTTTTTAGGTCGATTTAGTTTGAGTTAGATTTATTTGCCTGTATAAAAATATATAGGGACATATCACTCAAATTGAGCTAGCCCCACAGTAAGTTGTGAACTTGTGTTGCAGGATACTAACTCAACGATACTATATTTTATAACATATACTTATATAGATAAACATCCAAGACCCAGGTCATTCTGAAAAAGATCGTTTTCCATCATGACCTGACCGGGAATCGAACCCGGTCCATGTCGCAGGCTGGCGTGTTGACCGCTGCGCAACAGCCAAGCTATACAATATTTATTTCACACTTGCCGGTATAAACACTTAATTAGAAAATAATAGTAACCAAACAGGGCCACGTAAAAATACTGTAGGTACTAAGTAGAAAATGTGCTGACCTTACATGTTGCGGAGATAATCATCCTCATTGAATTTGTCTGGGGACGGACACAAAGGCATTTTGTTCAGCTTAGGGCCAGTCTGTTATATCAGATTTTCCCAATTTAGTTAGATAAACATGTGCTTTCAAGAGTCGCCTGGAAGCGCATGTCTCCATATAAACGGAAAAAGGGAATTGTGGCAACATTTAATAAGTTTAGGACAAACTTAAGCATCTAATCAATTAATCTCATTATAATCCACGTACGTTCCTATACAGTTTGGTTAAATCATCAAATGTTTGAGAATTATACGCCTCTCAAGATTTCCATACAAATTTGAAAAGGCTGGTAATTTTCAAACCATTGGTATTTTAACCAAGCTGTATAGAAACGTACGTAGATGATAATGAGATTAATTGATTAAAAGCTTAATTTTACTCCTAAATTATCAAATATTGCCACAATTCCCTTTTTCCGTTTGTATGTTGACATGCGCTTCCAGGCGACTCTAGTTAAATCGTCCACCTTTACATTACAAGTTATGTCACTGAACTATATATACTTCTGTAGTAAGAACACAGTTTATAACTATATCAACTGTAGTAAAAGGAAAGTCCCTGGAAAGTGTATACAATGTGTTTGGTATTCAACTGGCGATAATTTAAATTCACGTTCTCAACATGAAAACGAACAATTATTGTTCTGTGACCAAGTCCAAAATCGAGTAAAATCCATGTTTGTTTGTTTTTCGTATGTGTAAGTGGCCAACACTGGTGTCAGATTTTTCAAGCTGCCTTAAGGCATCTGACATAGCTTAACGACTGCCATCAACGATGACAGCCGGGACCAACGGCTTAACGTGCCTTCCGAAGCACGGAGGAGCTCGAGATATTTTTATGCCACTTTCGGTCACCCATACAAGTAGGGACTGCACCAGGGGTTGCTTAACATACGTAAGCGCTCATAGAGCTCACTCCCACTGGACCATTGGGACAAATCCATAAAAACGAACAACAAAGTTTTATTAATACCACATGACTGTACTTGAAGTAGAAAATGTGCGGGCCTTACATGTTGTAGCGATAAAAGGTGCTCATTGAATTTGTCTGGGGACGGACACAAAGGCATTTTGTTTCAGCTCTGCGCCCCAGCATGTTTTATCAGATTTACCCAATTTTGTTAGAAAAACATGTTTTTAGGGCTAGAAGTTACTGCCTTATTTATTACAAAACGTTATTAGACTGTGACATAATTATCAACTATAATATTTACTACTCCATTAGTAAATATTATTGTTGATAATTATGTCATGGTGTATTTTGTGGATAGGCCTGATAATAAAAGTTGCTATACATTTTATATTTATTGTGCTATACATTTTATATTTATTATGCTATACATATGCTATACATTATTATTATGTGGTAATATTATTTACAAAATTTATTATTTCTTCTAAAATTGTCTAGCATAACCAACTTTTACTCAAACTTAACGTACCAATATCAAATTGAAATTAACAGACTTTTTGACATAGATGTTTAAGTGTTCAAAAAATGTTTTATAAAATCTTAACATATTGCGTCTTCCATATTCTATACCGTATCATCTTCATCAAAGATATCGCTTCACTTAATATTAAGTATCCGGAAGCCCTTAGAAGGTACATTGGTTCTACATTAACAATTTTGGAATTCAGTGATCTGAGGATCCCTTGAATAGACAATGAGATCGGCTACGTTCCAAACTATTTGAGAGCAATTGTAAGTTTATATACTTATATTAAAAAGTGTAGGCCAAATCCTCTTACTGCTCGGGCTAATATATGGCTCTGGTAGTACAAAGAGGGTCGTGCTCCTGCAGTGGAGACTAGAAAGACCTGACGAAAATGATGATTAAAAAGTCAATTATACTTAATTTAAAAAAAAAATACTTTTTATACTGTTATACGTTTTACGCTTTTAAAACTGTAGTTAATAATATTAATTTTATTAAATATGTAACAGTTGAAATCTACCGTAGCTTTCGTTTGCAACTCCTGTTCCTTCAATGTGTTATGTCCATATGTGTTAATTTATTAACTAACCGTGTGCAAAATTAATTATTATTATTAATTATTATGTAAAAACACATGAATATTGTATTGTAGGATTGAGTACCTAAAGATTATTCAGTTTATTAAAACTTTTCTTTGTTTATTTAAAACTTAGAATTACCTATTATCAACTGTAGAGTGTAAAGTTGTTCATATTAAACACTGACTATATACTCTCTAGACTTTATCATGCCTTTATGTCAATGATTAGAAATCTATTTTCAACTATGTAAATTGTTAAGTCGCCCATAATTTAACACTTTGATTGTTTATTCTCTAGGCTCCATTTACCAATGTTTGTCTGAATGACAGCTTTGTCTTTATCGTTGCATATATTTTTTTCTACGCTTTTAGGCTAATATTGTCTATCTAGAATTTATTTATTCTAAGATTTATCAGAACATAGAAATTTTGATGCTAATTCAACGTTCATTATTTACACTTTGTCCGAATTTACCATTTTCTCTCCATTGAATATATCTCGCCACTTAATATTAAAGCGGCACAAATATCCGGAAACCCTTAGAAGGTACATCAGTTCTACATTAAACATTTAGGTGAATCATTGATCTCAGGAGTCCTTTGAATAGAGAATGTGATCGTCTACGTTTCGAACTATTTGGGGGAAATAAAGTTTTTTTGTTAGAAATTTCGAAACAAAATTGTAAATGCTAAAGTGAATTTATGCGTATAATATTCGCATTTATAATATTAGTTAGGATTGAGATTGTACCACTTTCTTGCAAAGGCATAGTAGTTATATCTAATGAACTGATTTTGCAAAATTATGAACCTAAAATTTTGCATATTATGAGCGAGCGTACATTATTAAGAGAACTGAGGAGGACATCAACAGGACACATCATTAAAAAAAAACGGCTGCAATAGCTGACTAATTGCACCCCAATCACAACTTACCGGACCCAACGCCTTAGTGCTGCCGCCACTTCACCCTCAGTGAGTCAGAACACCCTCATTATCGTCTACTAAGGATTCAAAAATGAGACATTTTGAAAACGCTCGCTTTGTTAGCCACGTGTTGTCATATAGTACCCCGGTTATGAAAATGGAGCTAATAATAAATTTGAAAAATTACCGGTCGACGGCTGCTGTGAAAATTTCTCCTTAGCATATAACGAATGAAAGTATAAATTAACCTTGAAATTAACATATCAGCTGAGAACAAATATAAAGCAGTAACATTTTTATTTTTACGGAATGGTTTCTCCCGATGATGTGTGCTTGTATGTTAAATTTTAAAAGTACAAATTACCATATCAGCTAAGGTCAAATCTCTGTGGAATCTCATAAATAACTTACTCGCAAAGACCTTGAAATAAATTCAACGCCTCCACATAAATTAGTTTCCTCCTTTCGTTTGGTTGTCTCCCCTGAATCGATTTCTTTGATTCACAGCCAATAACAATGTTGATGGCAGATTTGGTGGGAATTGTCGATTCTGCCTCATTTCGGGAACGATGTTATAAATCAGGATCGAACAGGAACCATTTGAAAATGTAATTTACTGTCGTTACAGTGTACATACATACTATCACATCTTTCTCCCTTGCAGGGTAGACAGAGCCCAGGTCTTGTACAACCTTAAGGCCACGATAAGCAAGTTGGTGTGCTTGTAGGTGGCAACCGAATCAAAATAATGATGGGTTGCTAGCCGTATAGCCTATTGACATGATTCCTCATGCCCATTCCCACGAACAGCTTTTACGATCTGCTTGGTAAGAGACGCAGCTGGTACATTCTACGTTTTTTCTTTTCGCCCAGACCAGCGTGGAAGAAAAACTATGACTTTAATGGAATGGCGTCGCGTAGGTTCATTCCAAGAGGGTGCCGCACGTCATATATTCCGGGCATGAATCGTGAATCCGCGCAACTGTATGACTTGTACAAAGACCTATTTAGCAAAGATCCACACTCTGAAGAAACTGTGCAAGTTGGCGAGCAGCTGCTTTCCCAAATCAATGATAGCCGTACTGCGAAATGGAATAATCTAGTCACCAGCATAGACCTAACTCACAATAGCATAAAAGCACCATCTGTAAACTTACCGGTGACACCCCACAGCCATGTGCGCCGAGCCAAATTACAGCTAACCAAATAGCTCACCAACTGCTATTGAATGGAAAACCACCACATCGTCTGAAAAGATTGCTTTGAAAGAGAGATGAATCAAATAGTATCGCAACCTGCAACACAATTAGCGCGCCTTTTCACCTGGAAGAAATCATCTCTGCCATCAAAACACTAAAGAGCGGAAAAGCTAGTGGAGTAGATGAAATTTCCGTAGAACAAATCAAACATTTTGGGCCTTACGCTGTTACATAGTTGCTGAAACTTTTTAATAACTGCTTTGAAACTGTCAAAATCCCTCGCCTGTGGAGAAAGTCTAAAGTGATAGCTTTACTAAAACCAGGAAAATCTCCGACTGATCCCAAGAATTTCAGGCCCATATCACTTTTGTGTCACACATTCAAATTATTTGAAAGAATGCTTTTGGAACGTCTGGGTTGTAATGTGGACCCCAAACTAATACCAGAGCAAGCCGGTTTTCGACCTGGAAATCCTGTTCCAGCCAAATACTCAAGCTCACCCAGCACATCGAAAACGGGTTTTAAAGCTAAAAAGGTGACAGGGGTGGTATTTGTGGACTTATCAGCGGCGTATGATACTGTGAACCATAATCTCCTTCTGCGCAAGGTGTCTGAAATTGCAGGAGATCCCAAGTTTGTAAGCGTTCTTTGCGAATTATTACGCAACCGTCGCTTCCAAGTCCACCTTCAGGCAGACAAGAGCAGATGGCGTTCTCAGAAAAATGGACTACCACAGGGAAGTGTCCTAGCTCCCTTTCTTTTCAACATCTACACCAATGATCAGCCGTCAACAAATTCCACCCAACGTTTCATTTATGCAGACGATCTTGCATTGACTTCCCAGGGCACGACCTTTGATGAGGTTGAAGACAACCTCTCTGTGGCACTTGTTAACCTAAGCAGGTACTACAGAGAGAATGCTCTGAAGCCGAATCCGTCAAAAACTCAGGCATGCGCTTTCCACCTTCGCAACAACCAGGCTGATCGGACCCTACAAATTACCTGGCAAGGTGTTCCAATTACCCATTGTTCACAACCCAAATATCTCGGCACCGTCCTGGATAGATTTTTGACTTTTAGGTCAAATTGCAAAAACATCAGGCAGAAGGAACAATCTCCTCCGACGTCTGACATCCACAAGATGGGGTGCTTCTTCGAATGTTTTGCGGACGACGGGACTTGCCCTTTGCTTCTCTGCTGCATGCGAGGCTGGTGGATACAGCTCTTAACGAGACCTGCCGGACCATCACAGGATGTTTAAAACCAACTCCAGTTAAAATGCTGTACCCACTAGCTGGCATTGCTCCACCGGATATCCGCAGAGAGGTTGCAAGTTCTGTTGAGCGGTCAAAAGCGCTTACCAATCTTAGGCACCCCATGTACAACGATGTTGCTGCCCCCACTAGACTGAAAAGCAGGCGAAGATTCCTACATTCCACACACCCGATTTCGTCAAATATTCCAACGGCGAGAATGGCCAGTTGGCTGGGGAGATGCACCGCCGAATCCTTTGTACCACCAGCAGAAAAGTTACCTCCTGGCCACGATTTGCCCTGGCCAATCTGGAAGCGCCTTAACTGCCTCAGAACACAGGTCGGCCGATGCAAGGATAATCTGGTCAAATGGTCTTACACAGACAGCAAAAACAATTTTTGCAGCTGCGGTGCATCTCCACAGACAATGGCACATTTAGGTATGCCCAGCATGCCCCGCGACCTGCAAGCTGGAGGACCTGCATAAAGCAACACAAAATGCAGTACAAGTTGCCCAATACTGGGCCAAGAAAAATATTTGAAATTGGTAAACATCGACACGCTAAGAAGAAGAATGGAATGGCACAGACAAAAAAAAATTACACATGGAAAATGTCATTGTTTGTTGTTATTGCAATTAGCAGTGATGCACATTCAGTAAAAATAAATATTTTACTGATTTATTACACTAATAAAATTTCACTTGGTCGGGTGTATGAAAGTACAAATTAACATGTCGGTTGAGAACAAATCTTCGTGGAATCTCATAAATAACTTACTCACAAAGACCTTGAAATAAATTCAACGCCTCCACATAAATTAGTTTCCCCCTTTCATTTGGTTGTCTCGCCTGAATCGATTTCTGTGATTCACAGCCAATAACAATGTTGATGGCGGAATTGTCGATTCTGCCTCATTTCAGGAACAATGTTGTAAATCAGGATCGAACAGGAACCATCTGAAAATGTAATTTACTGTCGTTACAGTGTACATACATACTATCACATCTTTCTCCCTTGCAGGGTAGACAGAGCCCTGGTCTTGTACAACCTTACGGCCACGATAAGCAAGTTGGTGTGCTTGTAGGTGGCAACGGAATCAAAATAATGATGAGTTGCTAGCCGCAGCCTATTGACATGATTCCTCACACCCATTCCCTCGAACAGCTTTTACGATCTGCTTGGTAAGAGAAGCAGCTGGTACATTCTACGTTTTTTCTTTTCGCCCAGACCAGCATGGAAGAAAAACTGTGACTTTAAGAGCTTTAATGAAATGGCACAGACAAGAAAGAAATCACACATTGAAAATTGTTTGTTGTTATTGCAATTAGCAGTGATGCACATTCAATAAATATAAATATTTTACTGATTTATTTGACTAATAAAATTTCACTTGGTCGGGTGTATGAAATTACAAATTAACAGGTCGGTTGAGAACAAATCTTCGTGGAATCTTATAAATAACTTACTCACAAAGGACCTTGAAATAAATTCAACGCCTCCTCATAAATTAGTTTCCCCCTTTCATTTGGTTGTCTCGCCTGAATCGATTTCTTTGATTCACAGCCAATAACAATGTTGATGGCAGATTTGGTGGGAATGGTCGGTTCTGCCTCATTTCGGGAACGATGTTATAAATCAGGATCGAACAGGAACAGGAACAATCTGGAAATGTAATTTACAGTCGTTACAGTATACTGCGTTGCGTATTTTTACACGACGGTCAAAAACAGCGATATATATAGCATTATCATCAGCCCTTTTTCATTCCTTCGTAGTCTTCACCTATACTACCTACCAGTATACAAATGTAAAATAGTCTATATTACAGTATATAAATGGCAAAACAGTGAGTGTCAGAGGCTGTGGTAGTACAGAGAGGGCCGTGCTCCTGCAGTGGAGACTAAAACAGACCTGATGATGATGATGAAAAAAACGAGCCAACCCTAAGAAATAAGATCTTTTTGGAGGTGTGTGCTGACATCTGCGACACAGTTTTTAAACTACAGCAGCTTACATTGTTAAATGTGTCTTTGTTCTAATAAAAAATAAAAAGATCATTTTGACGCTAATCTTAGCCGTTGTATCTTATAGGATTAGGCTCTATCTACCTCGTCAAGGATGAAAACGTGATAATATATTTGTACATTTAATAAGACGATGCGCAAAAACCAACAAAAACAAGCTTATCTACGTCAGCTATGAAGATAATCAAGACACTAATTAATTTGTTTAGCTGTGCATTAAATTTTCTTTTTTATAGCGTTCTCGTTAGAGCAGGTACAGAGTAATTTTTACACAGAGTTTAACTTTATAACACTCGTATAATAATATG
Source organism: Rhodophaea formosa (assembly GCA_963082605.1). Taxonomy (NCBI): domain Eukaryota; kingdom Metazoa; phylum Arthropoda; class Insecta; order Lepidoptera; family Pyralidae; genus Rhodophaea; species Rhodophaea formosa. The sequence continues at coordinate 19,209,374 of OY720207.1, forward strand.
AGTACCTGAATATTTTTTCTTAATCATCTGTGGTTTTAATTCTCAGTAACAAGTTAGCAAAAGCTTTGACAGAATCGAAAAAAAGCCAAAAGCAACTAGTTTCCTGTATTGAAGGATACAAAAATCACGGATATCGAAATAAAGGCTGCGAAATTAAAGTGGGATTGGGCGGGTCATGTTTTCCGTATGTACTCTGAAAGATGGGCTCACATCTCAACAATCAGGGTTCCAACGGACGGACAAAGGAAGAGAGGAAGATCTCAGACGAGGTGGTCGGATGACCTGGGAATTCGACAAGCTTTGGAAGGAAAAGAACAAAGACAGAGCTGAGTGGAGGGAAGGAGGGGAGGCCTTCACTCAGCACATATAGCTAGCAAAAAAAATTATTTATTTCAGATTGTCCACCTACTACGGTTCAAAAAATATAGCGCTGTGACGGACAGAAGGACTGCGATGTCTTAGTAATAGGGTACTCTTTGTATACTTAAGGTTTGTACTGTTGTCATATTTTATTTACTCAGGGGTTTGTACTCCTGAAAAAGTAGAATATTTACTGTAGACGACGCGAACAACCACTGCATCCCCCGGCCGCACCGGTGTGTGGACATACTAAAAATATAAATATAAATAAATAAAAGTTATTAGGGTCAGAAAAGTAAATAAATATGATAGGGACTTACCAATTACTGTTGTGTACCTATGTAGATTTCATTGTGTTCAATAAACGCACGCCGTAAGGAGTACGCATGTGTGTGTAAGTGTCACACAACAATTTGTTGATCAAGCAGTTGACCGCTACAGACGGACGCAACTACACGCATGCGCACTTCCCGAAAGCATTTTTGCAAAATATATCGTTTGTGTTCTCATTCTCAAAATCCTGGACACCGCACCTAACATACATAACCTACATTTACCATCTAAAAATAAAGATAATTATGGCTTAGTACCTGCTTATGCTTTTACTTCGTGTCAGGTCGACTACCTTGCAGCTTCAGCTAAAAAAGGAGTAATTTATTTTGCCGACATTTAATTTGAGCAGACAGATATTAAAAACCAAATAGTTGTGTCTGGGATCGTTTTGCCTTGGGATGAGACATGTCAAAATTAAAAGATTTAGCTTTTGCTTTATTAAAAAATTTAAAAAAAAACCGGTAATGTCAGAATCGCACAATAAGGGTTTTATTCCATCCCAAACCTTCACTGATAATCAAGGCGTAATAATATTACATAAATACACATTCTTTGAAAATTTCGAGGGAGTACATATTATGTACTCCCTCGAAATTTTCAAAGAATGTGTATTTGTCTGTACTTACTTTTGAGAAATCATCTATAAATATACATTAAAATTTCGATTCCTTTGTGCATTTTACAGCCTTCATTGTCCTTCATCATTCAAAATGCTGAAGAGTGATGAGGTGTACATTCAAATAAAATGTACGATGATGTCGGCGAAATCGACGTAAAAAATGATGGCGATTTCCTTTATGCATTTTACAGCCTTCATTATTACAATGCGTCTTTTGCTGTGGAAAAATATGCTATCTTTATATTTTTTAGCAAGTTTATTTATCCCTAGCATGGAAGACAGAGCCCAAGTTTATAAAACCTTACATTTAGCATGTTAGTGGGCGTTAAGGTGGAAAGCGGAATCAAAATAGTGATGGGTTGCTAGCCGCATCGCCTATTAACGTGATTCCTTAGCCCAATCCCTTGACCGCCCTTAGCGGCTAGTGCAGGAAGAAAAACAGCTGGTTTATTTTATGTTTTACCTTTTCTACCAAACCAGCATGGAAGACTTTTTAAATATATTTTCTTCCTTTGAGAAAACATCTTTATATATACATTAAAATTTCCATTCCTTTGTGCTGAAGAGTGATGAGGTGTACAATCAAATAAAATGTACGATGAAGACGGCGAAATCGACGGTAAAAAATGATGGCGATTTCCTTTATGCATTTTACAGCCTTCATTATTACAATGCGTCTTTTGTTGTGGAAAAATATGCCATCTTTGTATTTTTGGCGAATATATTTATTTAAAAAGAAATACTTAAAATGCGTTTTATACAACTAAATTAATAAATTAAATAAACTTAATACTTTAATACCCCAACAAATATTATAATTGCGAATGTGAGTTGGTTTTATATCCCAACTAATATTATAACTGCGAAAGTGAGTTTGTTCATTTGTTTGTTACGCTTTCACGCTCTATCTTCTAAACTGATCATCATTAAATTTTGCAAACACGTTGTCTGAAGCACGAAGAAAAACATGGGCTTAATTTCATCCCGGAGAATACTGTTTCCGAGGGATCGACACTAATGCAAGTGGAGCCGCGGGTCAAACTGCTGAATGTGTTTAAATAAAATTATTTTAATACGGTTTTTATCGCGTTTATTACATTATTTATACACCTAAGGTTTCGAGCACTTTACAGCGTTTGTGGTCGCAGGTAGACTAAGTTGACATTTTGCCTATTATTTTATAAGAACTGCAAAATCTACCGCGTAAAATATTTATTGATAACGTTCCGGATGTACGCAGTATTGGCTCACGGTGTCTGAAGGTCTTGCAGTCTTCTGCTTAGCTTGAGATTTGATTAAATTGATGACTGGATCCCAAGCTGGTGGTAACTGCCAACCATCCGCTCTATTGAAATAAGGATGTTTTTTAATTTCAATAGTCTCACGTAGCATTCTTGGAATGTATCTGTTTTCTTTTGCAAGGACTTGAGGATTATCAAAACGCATATAATGGATGTGTCTTCTCTCCTAAGTAACATCTTAGTCATGTTTTGTTTTAAAATAATATAATCTATGCTGAACATTGACTCTGATTGAGAGTCCTTCACAACGATCACCGTACATCATACTAATTGGCAACACGAGCCCAAGACTGAGGTTATAACAACAGCACGTGTTTGCTCTTTCTTGATAATGACAAACTAATCTTGTTATTTTCTACATAACAAGTGAATTAAGGCCCCCAACTAGGCACACTAGCGACGCCAATAATTTTATTTCTAATACTTTACAGATAGAAAGTAATTCAAGAATGTAAATCATATAAGCATTAGTAAATAACCTGAAGTATTTATAGAATCATGTTTAAATATTATAAGAATCAGTCATTAGGAGAAATAGTAATTACCGCCAAAAACGGCCGTTTTTGGCGGTAATCTGATTCTCATAATTCTCACTAATTCTGATAATATTAAACATGATTCCAAAAATACTTCCGGTTATTTACTAAGGCTTATATGATTTACATTCTTGAATTTCTTTTTATTTGTAATGTATTAGGAATAAAATGATTGGCGTCGCTACTGTGCCTAGTGTGCGGCCTTAAAGTACCTTCTGAAGCACGGAGGCACTCGAGTTACTTTTACGCCACTTGTGATCACCCATCCAAGTGGGGACCACGCCCGATATTGCTTTACATGCGAAATCACTTGCAGTGCTTATGCTCAATGGGCCATCGAGTTCCGAGAGAGAGACTTTCACATCATCATTTCATTCTTATTACCCGACTGCCAGGAGGGTTATGTGTTTAGCGCGTATCTTGTATGTATGTAATATTCTTTATTACCTTGTATCTCTAGAACCGTTGAATGGATTTTCACATTTGAGGTATCGTTAGATTTGTCTTAATAGCCCGAGTGTTCTTAGGTAGGTGAAATATAAAATAATTGTAGTTATCCATGCAGGCGGGTTTTTTGTTTTTTAAATTATTAACTTGTTTAAGTTTTATATTTACTTGTATGCTCTTAGATCAGCATATCAAAATATAACCAGACCTCTTTCTACAAAATCATATTTGATCTTATCCTGCTGGTTATTCTAATATTGCACATATAAATGAACAACGGTACCCCCACGACCACTTAGCAAAAAATATTGTCAGTAACAGGGTCATATCAATGAGCATAAACGTAAACACAGTCCTCGAAAAAGCCAGGCACTTCGCTGGAGTACTCCCTTTTTAAACCTGTGGCTACAGTGATAAGCTGTAGCGGAAGAGATTAATCGTAAGGGTGCTCCCACACAGCAGTTATATAACAATGTGTTACAATTATAACATTCTATAATACCATACAATAACAAAAATGTTATTGTGTTACACATTATTATATAACGTTATATAACTGCTGCACCATAACATAATGATACAAATGATGAATGAATTAATAAACACTTTATTGCACCCATATATCTAAATAAAATGAAAGTATATAGAACACAAACAATTATACAAATATAGGACACAAATGATGTGTATTGATGAATATTTATACAGTTTTTTTTAATTCCTGGCACTTTGCTAGAGTTCTCAATTGAAGGTTTGAGGACAATAATGAGGGTAAACGAAAGAGATTATGCGGTTTAGTTGTCAAAGTGTCTTAGTCGTCCAGTTTTCGTAGCTGTGATTGAAATGGGTATAGAATCAGGTGAGAAAGAGTTCGAGATTCATTATTAATGTACTGATAGAGTTACACCACATTATGTTTTCCAAGCATATAATTTAAGTGTTCAATCCTATACAAAATATATTAGGTGGGGAAAAAGTCTTTTCGTATTTTTATGAAACTTTTATCCTTTATACAAAAGTGCTGTTACTTTAACATAATAATTCTCACACAGAAAACGGTTGAATTAACTTGTGTTATTCTTGTTAAGACTTTACTATATACATCGAAATTTTTTTTTATCATATGCGTCTCCGGCTCTCTCACTCACCGAACGAAGCATAGCAGCGATATAGCTACTACTGATACGTCGATTTACTGAGAGCGTGTGGTACTTAAAGCGCGCGGTAAAAGGCCGGCTCGTCCGGGGGGACGAGCCGGCCTTTTCATGCTACTAGCAAAAGTGAATTTCGCTGGTTGCGTGGCTCTACCACAACTTAAACTCTCTCCACTCTTGCAATAGTCCATGAATGTCCATGGTTAGCGGTGATCATTTACCATCAGGTAACCTGCTTACGCGTTTGCCCTCCTATATCACAAAAAAGTGCTTCACCGCCATCGTCTCTGTAATATGGACGCAGTTCAGACTGGTTCGTGATATTTTGGCAACTGTTATATTTAATATTTATTCTTTCGAGGTGTAAATGTACTCCAAACAAATGGTTTTCATTTTCTAAGCAAACTCTCTAACAAATAACAATTTTGGTATATCCTGCGGTAAGCGTAAGTTGTTTTATGCGAATATAATTACTTAACTGTTGGATCATTATTACTCATTTTAACACGCTTTTATTAGCTTCACTTATAACTATGTATGTAAGAAAATCTTGGAATCTTAATTTAACTCTCTTTCCGGTCTTCGATTAGGATGAAATTTTGCACACCTTCCGAGTTCTGATTACAATACATGACTAGCTAAGAAACGTCATTACAAAGCGTGTTTTTAAGTTTTTTAAACTATTATATTAATTATTATATTTTTGTGTAACTGTCAGGTAGACTTTCTTTACTTTGTCAATACTTTTATATGACTGAAACTGGCGCTTGTGCTCAGTATTAGTTTAAGAATGTAACTAGGAGAACGCTTTTAGTAGTTTGAAACATGTGTATATCATCGGAAAATAACATAAATCGTAAGTTGATCAGCTTTCTATAGGTGAAAATCGGTCCCGCAGTATGGGATCCTAATCAATGCAAAGAAACAATTATTATAATGTTTTCTTTTTATAATATAATTATACATTATAAATGCAATATATTTGTTTATTTATTTGTATACCGATCCTATTATCATGAAATTTAGCGAGTGACGTTTGTCAGGTTACGCTGGAAAACAATATTTTTCAGATTGGCCTGGGTCTTGGATGTTTATCTATTATAAAATATAGTATCTTTGAGTTACAACATAAGTTCACTAGGTACTTACTGTGGGGCTAGCTCAATTTGTGTGAGCTGTCCTTATATTTTTTTATTATTTAGACTTGTAAAAAAATTATGTCGTTGGTCATTATATTATTTATTATATCCCTATATATTTATTTATTTATTATTTATTTATTATTTATTTATTATTTTATATATTTATTTTATTACTCTCTCTCTAACTAAAACTAAAAACTATATCGCATATTATTTGTATTCAGTATTCACGTATTCAGAAAAGCGCTAAATTTGAATAAACACATTTACGTTGCTCTCCTCGTACACAGTTCCTTATTTAATGCAAAAATACAACAAAGAAACAAATTTCATAGCTGTGATGGCAATTTCCATGAATTTTCTTGTTAAAGTATGGACGCTAATTTATCTGTCGTTTTAAATTTTTATTTTATGATGAATTTAAAAAAAATCACCTTTGAATAGTTTTTCTATTCAAAAAGGTCATTTTATATTCAACTGTTTAACTGATGTGCCGCCGCATATTGAAACCCCTAAGTTTTCCATATTATTACGTTTTAGAAAACCTCAGAATAAGAGCGCGACCATGTCCAACAATGGCGGAGTTATGAAAGAATTCTATGTAGTCGGTGTCTGACAGATTTTTCCATATTATTACGTTCTAGAGAACCTCAGAATAAGACCGCGAAATGTCCAACAATAGCAAAGTTATGAAAGAATAATATGAGGACGGTACAATAGCGGCCATCCCGGACACGCGCAACAAAAGTGGCTCTTATACGGAGCGAAATTACACCAATTTTTCATAGAATTTAAAAGTGACGTATGAGAAAGTGATGTATTACAATTTGTAAAGCAAATAAAAATAATGGCTGACGGTTGAGGTTTCGGCTGGAAAAATCCTAAAATGAGAAAGAATGCAATGTTTTCAAGTCTTATCTTTACGTAGATTTTCCATAAAATCTTAACAAAAAAATTGTATTCATGGATGTACCATGTCAGACAGATATCTATAGGTCTAAAGTTTTATACTCTTTAGTTGACTGACGTTCCATACTGCACATTTAAAGCCCCAAGTTTTCCATATTATTACGTTCAAAAGAACCTCGGAATAAGACCGCGACATGTCCAACAATAGCGGAGGTTTGAAAGAATAATATGAGGACGGTACAAAAGCGACCATCCCGGACACTCGCAACAAAAGTGGCTCTTATACGGAGCGAAATTACACCAACTTTTCATAGAATTTAAAAGTGACGTATGAGAAAGTGATGTAATGAGAGTTTTAAGCACAAAAATAATGCGTGACAGTAAATAGTTTTATATATTTCATAGTATAGGAAGGGCAGTAAAGTATATATTAACAAATTAGTGACTACTAATAAGCAGGAGGCGAAGCCAAGTTTTGTTTTGCAAGCTTTCAGAAGTCCGACTTTGTCATAGTAGCAATCCCAAATTTGAATATCCGATTAGAAAGCTTTTTTGAACTAGTAGATTTCACACTCGTGCATAGGATATTTTGTATTGTATAATATGTTTGTTTTGTATATATATTTATTTATTCGGGTGTGTTTGATAGCTCTGAAAAGAGGGGCAGCTGCTACAGTTGCTAGTCGCACATTACGTGACGTCCCGTACTCGAATTTATTCTGCTGTGGTTACCCTGATTTTTATTACACACATGGACGTGTGCATGGATGTAAAGTGTCGTTCGTAGTAGTGTAAGGCATAAACATTACTCCGCATGTCGCAGGTATTATCTTCAACTGTCTGTACGGTGGTTGCAGGAATGGTATCAGATACGCGCGCCCGGCCTCTCGAGCTGCTAGTTTCTCACCTCCAATCCATTCGATCGAGTAGTACCCAAATACCCTCATGCCGTTAGGTTCCCTACTCCAATAAACTCCTACTCTTCCCTTACTAAAAAAAACTGTTTCTATGGGCAGCAGTGTGTGTTCGGTCGTGGTTTCGATTCCCACGGGAAGCATACTTTCTTAGGTTGTTTCAGGTTTGGCTAGGACATTGCAGGCATGAATCACCTGATTTTCTGATAAGAATGATGATTCCGTGCTTCAGAATGCACGTTAAGCCGTTGGTCCCGGCTGCCATCTAGTAGTCGTTAAAGGAACCACGTCAGAGGCCGAGAGGCGGTTCCGAAGAACTCTGACACCAGGGTGTACATGGTCGTCTGACCGTGTCATCTACACGAAATGATGATGAGTATTGAAACCGATGGGAGTCAAACAAACTGCTCTCACTAATCCGTTCGCCAAGCGTAGTAGTGAGTATGGCAAAAGCCAAATGGTTAAAATCCTTGGGGGAGGCTTATGTCCAGCGTTGGACCTTTCACGGCTGGGATAATTACTTTGCTTGTATGAAGCGCCATCTGTGCGAAGTAACGACGTACTAAAAATACATAATAATCGTATCAAGAAAGCAAACTTAGTTTTGCATTTGCATTATTAGTAAAGATGTCTGTTATTTTCAATGGAACGAATAATTAAAATTAGACTTCAGAAACAGCTTCGCAGAAGTGCATTAACTAATTGCACAAGCAACGAGAAGTTTTCACATTGTTCCGTACAGAGCTTAGTTAACAAGTTACCTAATAATGTTCCACAATAACAGGATAAGCCAGTTTAGTATAGCTCGCTATGCGTGAACTTCTGTATTTATATTGCATATTTTTTTGCGAGGAATAAGAAAGTCTTTATTTCAAGTATACAGAGTGTAACATGACCCTCGATACATCCATAAAGAGTTGACTCAGTTTAATATGAACAACTTTTGCTATGGGATCAATGCAGGACACACATACAAATTTTCGCCCGGGCAAAATGTATGGGAAATACAATAAAATTGTCGAGTCCCCAGCATCGATCTCATAGCAAAATTTGAATGCATTGATGGGCTGAGTCACCCCTTTAATGTTGTGTCGAGGGTTATGTAACATGACCCCAAATTGTTTTTGTAGAGCTTGGGACGAAATAAAAATATGCAGTACCAAGGTACTCTATACCTGGATCTGTGATGTGCGATATATAGGTATATATTTGATACAAAGATGATAAGAATTTTATATTTAGAAATTACATACATTTAAACATTAAAATGATACATAGATGTAAACTAATATTATTTAAGGCTCTGAGAGCGATAAACCTTGCGATTCAGTCGTTTGATATATTAAAACTGAATAAATTTTCACCACGCACCTCAAAACAAAAAGTTTAAGACGTTCGATAATATGAGATTCACATTGGTAGTTAAAAGTATAATTAAACTAGCTGATACCTGTGACTTTGCCCACGTAATATATAGCTTATATCCTAGTCAGTACCCTAAATTATGTGTATGCAAACTTTCATGATGATCGATTCAGTAGATAGGGCGTGAAAGCGTAACAAACAAACAAACTCACTTTCGCATTTATAATATTAGTTCAGAATTTAACTTTATCTCTGTCGCATAAGTGCATTTAACTAATAGTACAAACAATGTGAAGTTTTTGCATTGTTCCCTGCGCTAGAACTTCATGTAATAAGATGAACAAGTTCGGAACAACCCATTCTGCTACGAGAATCTTGTACATGCTTTGTTTGCGTTGAATAAAAGAGAAGGCCATTTTCCGAACTTTAATTGTCTTTATTGAATTCACTTTTCACATTAAACTTGAAGGATTTTTTTAAAAGTGAAAGGCCTATTCTTCTTTTAGTCCATTAGAGCCGATCGAGGGAATGGCCGAAAATCTAAGAGATCATGTCAATAGGCGATTTGGCATTTGGCGATAGCAACCCATCACCATTTTGATTTCGTTTTCCACCTACGCGCCCACCAACTAACTAAACGTGGCCTTTAGGTCTTCTAGACCTAAGCTCTGTCTACTCCGCATGGGAGAAAGACGTGACCACATATATGAGAGACGAAGATCTTCTTAAACTCTTATGTGACCTCTAGGAAAAGAACGCGAAGTCTGTTCGAAGTTGAAAAAAAAAATACGGACCAAAATTGACGAAAAAGGCATCAAAGTCGATTTTCCATTCTGGTTATTTGAATAATTTGATCAATTTAAACCTCCAATCCCTACTAACTTTGAGAAACGTAGGTGTATACCATAAATAAGGGGTACTCCGTGGGTGTTACAAAAGAGGCGAGACTTACCTCAATTTACAAATATTGGGAAAGTTTTCGTTCCACGGATAAATTTCTTTCAGCGAATTTTATTTAGAAGATTTTTAATTTGGATTTAGGACGTGATTTTTTGGGATCTTTTGGTGCATTGAGAGTTTCTTTGCTTACGATTTTAACCTTTCATGGTCAAAATCACTATTTTTATCATTACGGGGCTTACCGCAATTATTTGATTTGTCTGATATTTTAGAGAGCAATTTTACAAATATAGAAACCGACGAGCTCCGTGGCGCAGCGGTCAACACGCCGGCGCGTGACACGGATGGTCCCGGGTTCGATCCCCGGTCAGTTCAAGATGAAAAATGATCTTTTTCAGATTGACCTGGGTCTTGGATATTTATCTATATATGTATTTGTTATAAAATATAGTATCGTTGAGTTAGTATCCCATAACACAAGGCTTACTTAAGAACTTACTTAGAGGCTAGCTCTATCTGTATGATTTGTCCGTATATATTTATATTTATTTATTTATAAAACTGGCTGTTACCCGCGGCTTCGCCCGAATTTTATTTAGCACTAAGTTAGAACTGAATTTGGGTCGCAGTGAGTATGTGAATAATTTTTTTGTGCAAGGACAGTTGTGTTACATTTTTCATGTGACTGTAGGGAATTATAGTCCAATAGGAAAAGTTATACATATAGATGGGCTGAGTCGTCCCTATTGTATATACGTAGTTTAACTTGTTGTAGTGCTTATAATAAATGTAATTAATAGGAATCGATCAATAGTATTTTTATTTGTGTTAGTGGCCATAATTTGTGAAAAAAAATTGGTTCAACTATGCCGAAGCTCGAGATATTTTATGCAACTATTAAGGCCCCACACTAGGCACACTAGCGACGCCAATAATTTTATTCTTAATACTTTACAAATGGAAAGGAATTCAAAAATGTAAATCATATAAGCCTTAGTAAATAACCTGAAGTATTTTTGGATTTATCATGTTTTAATATTATGAGAATCAGTCATTAAGAGAACTAGTGATTACCGCCAAAAACGGCCGTTTTTGGCGGTAATCACTAGTTCTCTTAATGACTGATTCTCATAATATTACTAGTTCTTCTGATTCTCATCATTCTCACTGATTCTGATAATATTAAAACATGATTCCAAAAATACTTCAGGTTATTTACTAAGGCTTATATGATTTACATTCTTGAATTTCTTTCTATTTGTAAAGTATTAGAAATAAAATTATTGGCGTCGCTAGTGTGGGGGCCTCAATCTATTAATGTAGTACCCTTTTCCCAATGCTGTCATAAGTGTTAATGTCTGAAATATTTTTTCTTCAAAATTTTTGAAATGGCGTCTCTCATGGCTATATCACTCGGAAGAAAAATTATTTAACACATTAGCACTAATGACAGCATTGAGAATATATAGGTTCTTACAGTAAATGTTTTAGAAAATAAGGTGAAATAACTGTACCTACACTACCTAATACACTCTTATTTTCGCAGTCATGTAACAATAGACAAACAAAATAACTTTGATTCTTAAAAACAATTAAGAATCCCTCAAACCACCCATTTAGTGAGCCCCTATTAAACTGTACCAAATCGCAAATCTCAAGTTGTTCAATTATGAACAAAGCGACCGCATCAGATTCAGTGGAAACTCCGGGTATTGTAGTGTTTAATTAAATACCAGGCAATACTCGTAGATACACACCTACACGTTGTTGGCTTATGGTAGAGATGGGTTTTGGGTGGATCGGAATCTTCGGATCTCGGATGGATATAAATCTGAGAACACTATTTGAAGCTTGCTTGCTATTCTGGCTGGATCCAAATCCATCGGAACTGATTAATGATCGTGCCGAGACGTGCGTCAGTGGACGGCAGGAATAGTGAAAATAAAAAAAGGATGAACTAAAGCAAGATAACGTAGGTTCATTCTCTTTTATTTTTTTGCAAGCAATGTTTCTCAGGTTTTAACTTTTTGAATCTTTGGGTTCTATTAGTTGGGTCCCCTGAAATGATGTAGCTAGCTCATCACCATCGTCAACAACTTGGTATCGAAACAGCCTAATGTCATAAGAATGTTGTTGAAGACGGATTTCAAAGGCACGAATGTTGGAACCAAGTGGATCCAACGGACAAGGAATTATGCACCTCGAACAATTAGTTTGTTTTGTAATCTGATATTTCTACCAGGACACAAACGTCTCCTGGTTTCTTGAACAACAACGGATGTAAATTCCGATACAGTTCCATTATTACCTCTCACCTATCCATCGTTTACGTGTTGTATTATGCTTATAGCTTGCCATGGAGATGCATTTGAATCTTGCGAAGATACCAACTTCATCTATTTGAATAAAATAAATAAATGAAAATTAATTTATTGCACCAGATACAGAGTCGGAAAACAAAAACTTAAATCTAGTTTAAAGGCGGACTTATTGCTAAGAGATCTCTTCCAGTCAACCTTAGGGTAAATGGAAAATAAACATCAAAGGCGTTTGTGCAGCAAAACAAAATTTTATAAACTTTGTTTATGTACATACTACATACATTCAAATATAAAACATGTCATTAATAATTGTCAACTGTAATAATATTCTGAATGGTTTATAATGTTTTCACCAAGAGATCGGTGGTCCAATGGGGGAAGCATTGGAAGCTGATACGCATGTAAAGCAGCCTTGAACATAATCCCACTAGAATTAGTGGCACAGTTCTCCTTTGCATTGAAAGGCACTTTGAGCCGTTGGTCTCAGCTGCTGTTACTATATAGCAGTTTTTAAAATGCGCTTTATTCTATAAGCTTAAAAGCGGTGACTTAGCCTTTTGATATAAACAACTTTTCCTGTGGTATGTGTATGGTGGCTTTTAAAGCGAAGTGAGTTCAGACCATAGATATCAGAATATTACATCTCTGTGGTTCAGACGATACGACACACTAGCGCCACCCAGCAATCAATTATATAAGTCCTAAATCATATCAAATTTAAAAAATCTAATAGCTGAATGCCTTAGTAAATTACTTGTAGTATTATTGGTACAAGTTTTCACTATTTTTAATTCGTTCTCTTAAACTTAGATTATGATATAGCTATGAAAAGTAATAAAAAGAATACTACAAGTAATTTACTAGGGCATTCAGCTATTAGACTTTTTTAATTTGATATCATTTAGGATTTATAGAATTAATTGCTGGGTGGCGCTAGTGTGTCGTGTCGTCTGAACTCCAGCACCTTAAAGCTGGAAATTAGAAGAAAAAAAATGTTTTTCTCATACAGTAATGCTCAACCGACCGGGAAATTTGTCTGAGTCGCCTCTATAAGTTTTGGACAGGTTTTTAATAACATACTGTACAACTTGATGTGACCAAATATTGCCACAAGTCCCTTTTTAGGGTTCCGTAGTAAACTAGGAACCCTTATAGTTTCGCCATGTCTGTCTGTCTGTCTGTCTGTCTGTCTGTCTGTCTGTCCGTCCGCGGTTTTACTCAGAGACCATAAGTACTAGAAAGCTGTAATTTGGTATAAGTATGTATATTAAACATGGCAAAAAAGTCGTAAAAAAAATCTTGAAAAAAAATTTTTTTTTGGGTAGCTCCCATACAAGTAAAGTGGGGGAGTCATTTTTTTTCTCTACTTACCTATCTTGTGGGGTATCGTTAAAAAGGTCTTTGAAAAATATGGTGAGGTTGAGAACACCATTTTTCGATTTAGGGATCCGTTTCCGAAATATTTGGTTTTAAAGTGCAAATTTTTGTTAGAGGTACGTGTCCCCCCCCTCTATCTCCTAAACGGTTATATATAGATACGTGAAAAAAATTACAGCAGTAGTATATATACTGAAGTTGAAAGGAAAACTATCAGAGCTAAGTACTAAGTACAAACTAAAAAGTTATAGGCAACCAACTTATAAAATGTACTGGAAAATGTAAAATTTCATACAATCTTTATTGTTAGATGTTTTTGGTCGTTAAACTGTGAGGTGCGAGTGTAAACAGTGTGTACTCAAAGCTATCATTCGCAACTACGGAACCCTATACTGCGCGTGGCCCGACACGCACTTGGCCGGTTTTCTGTTTATTTGAAGATATGTGCGTTCATGGCCCTCTTACGAAAGATGTTTAATATTAAGTTCCTTACCCTTAAGTTTATGAGGGAAGTCGTAAATACTGCATAACTTGGGTGAACCGTGTTAATTTCTTCATTAGCGTAACGGCCTCGTTAAGTGATTACTCGCTCTGTTTGATCCATGCAAACACGTAAACTTAGCCTCAACCTGCTTGCTTTTCACAAATTAAGTTTAGACAGTGTTTCGTTCCTCTCCAACCTGTCTGGCCAGCGTGGAGAGCGTAGGCCTAATCCTTTGACTGCTCTGGCTAATATCTGGCTCTAGTAGTACAGAGAGGGTCGTACTCCTCCAATGGAGACTAAAACAGACCTGATGAGTGTTCCGTAGCATTCTTTCGTTACATAATCTTTATCACCTCACAGCATTTAACATTTCATGTGGACGTACAGACCTTGCGACCTGTGCATGAACAAAAAGAAAATCTCGAAAAAAAAACTTTTAAAATAAGAGAAAATCTTTATAATCGTATGATGCCAATGTTTTTCCTAAATCCAGCATTTACTTGTACGTTCGAGATTTCCAATCATTACTGGATTTATTTGCGGTGATCATTATCTGGAGCCCCTGAACCGTTAGAAAAGGGTTTCCGATGCAGCTGTTTGTCACAAAAAGCATTGAAATGTAAAAGGACACAACAAACATTCAGTTATGAAAATCATTATTTTCAAGTTGTAGATCTCTCAGCTCTTCTTTATTCTTATACTAGGATTTGCCCGCAGCTCCGCAAAAGTTTTTTTAGGCCTTTTTGTCAAAAAACTGCCACTTCAGCCAAAAACGCTAAGAAAATCTTCACATTCTCACTTTAAATCATAAACAGTAGTTTAAAATCTAGATTAAAGTGTTCTAGGGCCTCGCAGAATAAAATTTTAAATGATATCACCATTTTCTTTTAAATGGGGGCAGCACTGGACACCATAAAATTCATGTATCCCCTTTAGACGGTTACACCAGTGCACCATTTAAATAAATATATACGGACAAATCCCACAGATTGTGCTAGCCCCAAGGTAAGTTCGAGACTTGTGTTATGGGATACTAACTCAACGATACTATATTTTATTACAAATACATATATAGATAAACATCCAAGACCCAGGTCAATCTGAAAAAGATCATTTCATCTTGACCTGACCGGGGATCGAACCCGGGACCATCCGTGTCGCAGGCTGGCGTGTTGACGGCTGCACCATGGAGCTCGTTAAACTTGATTGTCGCGTCACATTACGTAGCACCGCTACGTGCCATAGCTACTTCGTAGCATTTAACTTGCACGTTATGTAGGACCACTACGAGCCATAGCTACTTCGTAGGTTTCGGTTTGCACGTTACGTAGCACCACTACGAACCATAGCTACGTCGTCGCACGCCCGCGCGATCTTTTGCGCTAGGCTTAATTTTATGCATGCATAGTTGTTATTTTTTTTTTGTTAATTATTTCAGGGTCTACGGTGCCACATCGAATTCCATATAATCAGATATACATGCATAGTCAAAATGTTAATTAATTCACACCAAGGACCTTAGATTAATAAAATTATTGAGTACCCATAGTACTTTTTGGCATAGAAAGAGACGGAAATACTTGCTTGCACATACGCAATTATAATATAAACTACAGCTATGATTACATTATGCACAATTGCGTGTTAGCGGAACACCAGCCTATAGTATTTCCGCCTCACGGCCAGCCATAAATCATTATAAAGAATTATGACATCTATACATCAGATCAGCACAATAAAGGTAAAAATATCGTATATTAAAAAACTAAAAATTCTTTTCAGGTAATAAGTCGAAGACGTTTACTATATAGAGGATGCACACATGCCAATAATTTAGTAGTAGAGATGATATCGACTCGACAGCACTTCGATACCAGTTCACTCGATTACCGTGAATGCTTGAATAATTGTTACTGTACAGGTTCAATTGGCGTAAGTAACAAAATATAACTTTTATTAAAAACACGTGAACTTGTTTTGGTTTTTAAAGTGGACAAAAGTTTCTAGTCTATTCCATTTTTAGTTATTCTGATTTTATATATTTTTTTTCAAATGGGAATGTTTAATTAATTTATGTAAAGAATAGAATAAGTAATATACTAATCATTTAATTTTGGTTTCAAAGATAAAATACTCGCACAATTTTTAAGTAATTTTAAAAATAAAACTACCTACACCAAAATAAATTTAACTAAAAATAAAGTAAAATACTAAAAAATACGTATTTACGAATCGTACAGTCTCTTTTTATGCTCACCCCTGGGCCTCGTGCTCAAAAGGCTGGCAGCATTGCCATTGCGTGGCAATGCTGAAAAGCTGAGCAAGGTGGCTTCTAGCCCTTTTGCATACATGCCGATAATTTAGTAGTAGAGAATACATCGACTCGACAGCTTCGATACCGCTTCACTCGATAACTGTGAATGCTTGAATAATTGTTACTGTACAGGTTCAATTGGCGTAAGTAACAAAATATATCTTTTTAGTAACAACATGCGAACTAGTTTTTATTTTGTTAAATAGTTAACAGAAATGTATTTTCTCTGTCTTTCTCTCTGCCTCTCATCTCAATGTTTTCCCGTTGCATCCTAAGCTGGAGTCCTTCGGAGCTCGGAGTCTTTCCGTTTTCAGCAACAAAAGTTTCTTGTCTGTTCCACCTTTATTTATTCTGATTTCATTATTCTTCTTTATAAGGAGCCACTGCAAAGACGCTTCTCTGCCGCCTGATATAATTAAAAATTAATTTTGAAAAAAAAAAGGAATAATAATTCTGTATTTTATATGACATGAAATAACTTTAAGTGGCTTCAAAATGTTTCTAAATGTCTAATATCTGTTATTTATACTGATAACTTTTAGTTAAGTAAAAAAACCTTATATTTAAGGAAATTCTGATACGTTATTCCAAATTTACTTAATGATGTCAGAGCATTTTTTTCAAACTTATGCCATCACGAAATGATGCCATTCATAAGGAGATAAACTAACAAAATTGTTCAATACATTTGCTAATAATACAGTTCTTATAACATCGAAGTCTGTATCGTAATGATGTATTTTACGGCACTTGTGCTTTTTACTTTACACCAATCACAACCGCTCAATAGCCCAATGCCACAGATGAAAAATTTTAACATTTTCATAGAATCTGAGCAAAGACTTTCAAGTCCAGCATGAAAATTTTTTTTCTGATTCGTGAGATGTGATTTTTTAACCGACTTTGAAAAGGAGAAGGTTATCAATGTACTTTTTTGGAGAAAAAAAACCTGAGTAAATGTACCTGACCATTATAAATGTATTTTTACAAATTGCTTTAGTTCCTAACTTTTATAAATTCCTTATTTGCTGAACTTCAATCTTGTTTTAGTTTAACGTAATCGCAAATATATTGAAAAACGTCGTATGATACTCGTACATAAGCTGTCTATTATCGTCGTCGGTTTATTATAAGCACCCGGCTTTGCCTCGTGCCTATAAACACCTCGACTATAATATCCAGCTTACCGTACTTGTATCATAATGTTCTATTATGTTCAAACCATTTTCCTAATTTGTCAGTTACGCCTATTGAACCTGCAACAGTTGAACGTCAATATGGCCGCCCGAGAATGCACAAAGGAGACGTTATCATTGGACAGACATTTATTACCTGAAATGTTATTAGTATCATATAGCCATTATGGTCACCAGACCATAAATCAGCTACAAGTAAGTTCAAATACTTCAACGTATGCCAAATTTCATTGGTGTATGTATGTATATTTGCAAAAATTCTTTTATAATTGAACTTGGCATTTTTCATAAGGAAACAGTGCAAGTATTCATTAAAATTTTTAACGATTCAATAGTTTTTACGATAGACAGTTTAGTGTGTATCAGTCACAAAGAAAAATTGAAGTCGGTTTAATATTCTTCCAACGGAAAAAAGTCATTTAAATTACTACTTGTATAATTTATACCAAGAGTTGCTTTTCTTAGATATAGTAAGTAGGTACTAATGAATATCCGTGTGATGAATGCTTTGACTGCGTGGTAGAGTCCCGTACATAATATCAAAAGAAATAGTGTTGAATCCTATCGGTGACAAATTTTGTTCTTATGCAAACATATACATTGTCACGTCTTTTTCCCTAGTGGGTTACACAGAACCTTGGTCGAGAAGACCTAAAGACCACTTTTAGGTTGCTGTATTGGTTGTTTTCTTTTCAATATCTTATACAAAATATCTTTTCCTATTTTGTGTGTATTCTTCCTACAGATTATCTCAAAATACCTTTTCGCCACCGTTAAATTTGTAACAATATACAAAAGGAACAGTTGGTTTGACTTAAAAACTCGTTTCGCAACAAACAAGGTTTGCCTTAGCGGCAATTTCAAAGAGAAAATGATATCCCGACCTCACCAGGCTGGAACTTAGACAAAAAGGTGGCGGCTACTTAAAAAAGTTACTTTTAATGAGCAAAGTTTGTGAGCACAAACCCCAGATGAAATTATATAAGGCTAGTTTAAGACTGATGGTTTTCCTTGGTGCTTTTTGTAAAAGTACATTATCATGCAAGTACGGTAAGCTGGTATTTTAGTCGAAGTGTTTATAGATAATAAACCGATGATTAAATAGGCAGTTTACTTGGTACGAGCGTCGTACGACGTTTTTTAATTCTAACGTAATAAAATATATACATTGTGTTTCTGATTCAAAAACTAAATATATTCTAAAAATATTTTTATACTACGTAGTAGTTACCCACTCCCACGAGAATCACGCCCGGAATGACTTAATACATAAAACGCTAATTATCTAAGCCTTCAAGTTACTTATAAAAATAAACAGTATTTAATGCTTATCACAGATTTTACAGCCTAAAGGCCATAGCGCAGAAGCCTGCGTCCAATTTCGATAATGTAAAGCCAGTGCCTTTGTGCCAGAAATAGACCTGAACCTCGCTTCGTTTTATTAATGACTATGAAACAACATAGTGATTAATAAATCCACGTACTTAAAATATCATAATATTTATCAGGTATTTTTATCAACCTGGTTTAATGATGAAATTAGAGTATAATTACCTCTCAATAAAAACGTTAAAAATGACTAACCGTAGAAATTGACAAGCTGAATTTGTATTGGTGATCGATTTTTTTGCTGTTTCATCTATTCTTTCGTTTTTCTGCAAAAAAAACCGGCCAAATGCGTTTCAGATTCGCGCACAAAGCGTTCCGTACCAGTATCTATACAATATTAGACTATCGTGCAAAAACGGCAAACAAATCATGTTTGTTGTAAGGGAGTCCCCGTTTAATGTTTATTTTATTCTATTTTAGTATTTGTTGTTATAGCTGCAACAGAATTACATAATCAGTGAATATTTCAACTGTCTAGCTGTCACGGTTTATCAGATACAGCCTGGTGACAGACGGACAGACAGATGGACATCAAAGTCTCGTGAATAGGGTCCCATTTTTACTCTTTGGGTACGGAACCCTAAAAAAGCAATTGGCATTCTGTCGCCGATCCAAACTTTACGTATGCCTGAACATCCCAACCCTCTGAGTGTTAACCCTCCAGTAGAATCTAAAGTATTCAAAAAAGGTAACGTATCTGCTGCTAGGGACTCAATGAATATGTGAACTGGTACCCAAGGGCTTATGTTGCTTGTTTGAATGACAAATGTAGCCCTTTGTGTGTGGTATACATACCCAAAAAAAATAAAAATATTTGGACTTCCTTTACTTATTTTTCTTGCAAATCTATATTCTATGAGGAATGCTGATTCTGACCTTAAAATATTGCCAGGATGTTCAAAATCACCCTGTAAAAGTGTAGGTGAAAAAAAAACCGGTTGAGATAAAGTGAAAAGAGGACTAGAAGAGACTACTGCGGGCTCTTCTACAAAAAAATGCACTTGGCGATTCTGTCCGCAGTCCGAAATTTACATATACCGAATCGCTCCAACCCTCTCAGTGTTAACTCTTCAGTAGAATCTAAAGTATTCAAAAAAGGTAACGTATCTGCTGCTAGGGCCTCAATGAATATATGTGCTGGTCCCCAAAGACTTATGTTGCTTGTGTGAATGACAAATGTGGCCCTTTGAGTGTGATATTTCAGTCAGTGTTTGAGAACGTGACACGTCCAAAATACTTAAGGCGCTTAGATCAGCCAACCAGAGCCACCTCTAATTTTATTTATTTTACTACTATATAGATCAAATTGAAAGAATACTACGTCAGTATTTCGTTCCGATCCGTTACGTTCCGTTAAAAAAGGTAACATATCTGCTGCTAGGGGCTCAATGAATATATGAACTAGTCCCCAAAGACTTATGTTGCTTGTGTGAATGACAAATGTTCCCCTTTGAGTGTGATATTCCAGTCAGTGTTCGTTCAAAATACTTAAAATAAATGATAAATACGCTTACGTTGAAATTTACAAGTAGTAGTAGACATAAGTTGTAATATACAGGGTGTAAAGGCTAACACCGTTGTCCTTCAAACCATGGATACGTAACTCTAAAATATAATTATTAAAAAAATATTTAAAAAGAATATACCATTCGTTTTATAGAAGTACCACGATTTGTTATTCCGATATTTTGCGTTATTTCATGGACATTACACGTGTCAGCGACCTTTTGATAGGCGCCGCCGCCGCTCCGGGGCGCGGCTTCATTGACAATGCTACATACCTAGATTACTACGCGCGTGTGTAGTAGGTACCTAGCGTAAGGTATTCGGGTGAAGTTTGTTTATGAAAAAGAAGGACTTTTTTTTCGAAAATACTTTCTTTTAGATTATGATAGTATTGGACTCTACTCATGATTCTGAATAACTGGTATCAAGGATAACGGTGTTAAACTTTACACCCTGTATATGAACTGGTATTCACATCGAAAAATGTTATGTTTAAAATGAACTGGTATTCACATCGAAAAATGTTATGTTTAAAATATACCAATAATACTTTAGGTAGGTGTATGTAGAAATGATTCACCAGTTCTAATCATTTCTACTATATGGTTTTCTGTGCTAAATTGTAACTTATATTAAGAGAGTATGTATCCTAGCAGTATGTTTTCCATACAAATGTAATCCTCTATTTTCTCGCTGAAAACTGCTTCTAGAGGCACAATTCTTTTTTCATAAAATCTATTACTAAAATAGGTTTGTCCATGTTTTATTCTTTTCTAAAAAAAATATTAATTATTTTTTTAGAAAAAAATACATACCTATTTTAGTACTTGATTTTATGAAAAATCTCGAAAGAGGTAAATTGGTAAGTAGGTTAGTTTGTTTTTTTTTTTTACGCTTTTGCAATTTGGTATCGCAATGTAATTACCAACACATTGACATACACATAGCAAATGTATAAATACGCTAAACGATTATGTGTGTTAAGTAAGAAGTTCTTTTAAACGTCTTTATGCCTTTGTGAAAATCCAGCATCAAACCTTTTTTACCTCACGAACGAAAACGATAAAGCACCCTGAAGGGTTGAGTTAACCCTCACATAAGTGTGTTTCGTGATACTATTCTTGAAAGTCCATTTGAGGACCTGAAATAACTTTGGGTCGTAAATATATCAATATGGAAATAAATGTTCAAAGAAGGAAACCAAATTTTCTTTGCTTATAGGCTATATGGCTTTTCTTATTTGGCCAATGCTGGGATCTTTAATAATCAATCATCCTAAAGTTATGACACTTGTATTATGAGAAAGGCAAAACGAGTAACAAGACTCGAGAATATATTCCATGTGATAATTTATTAATATTGATGGCCTGAGTCAAAACTTTCTGTTATTCAACGTTACCCTTACAAGTAGTGTTCGCGCCTATCTACCATCTACCATCCGCGAACGATGAGGGCTCCACCGAAGACACCCGAAGACACCCGATAGCTGTCGAAGCCTGCGCGGCCCCCGGATTCACTTGCCTTCTCACCGCCGGCGTGTGCGCATATATTCCACTAGTGTACTTTGATCTAATATGGGAGACAAATGCCTAATTCTATAATTAATAAAAAAAAAAATCTTTGTACCAGTTTTCTCAAAATACTATTATAGAACCAGCAGTAAACCGTCCACTTTCATTGAACACCACGAAGGATCCCCAACAAGTAGTATAGGTCGAGAATTTAATTAAAGTTAGTAACCATTGATTAATTACATTAACGACTTAATAAACATCATCTTTGCCTCAAAATTTCACAATACTAATTCACTCATAATAAAAGCTTATTCTAGAGAGAAATATTAGAAATCAGGTGTTTCTCATGTAGTTAACACAGTCATCGAATAAATTTGGTAGGGTAATAGATTTAAAAAAATAATCGTCTCGTTACGGTAAACCCATTAATGTGTCAAATAGAATACCGATTTCTTACAAACTTTTATGCCTTTGTAAAAATTCTTCATGAGCCTCTTTTTATTTTAAGAATGAAAACGATAAAGCTCTTTCCACTCAACGACAGTACCGTTTCCACTATTATTATACAATCCGAAACGACTCAAAAGGGTTAAGTTAACCTACTTATGCATATGAATATTATAAATGTGTTTCGTGATAGTATTCTTGGAAGACCAATTGAAAAAAAGAAATAACATTGGGTTGTAAACATTGCGATATGAAAATAAATGTGTGGACAATACAGGTCCATAAAAATTGAAATTAGTTTTTTGTTCACTATTGTCTGACTCTTTCTACACTTCTGAGCATAGAGACCCGTAAGCCTTTTATTCTCGACTAATTTTTTAAAATCACTATTTAGAACAGTAGTCAAACACAAATGAAAGAAACTCTCATTTCTTTGAAACCATAAACGTACGAGCCGTAATATATATAACAAAACGAGTTACCTTCTCTGTGAATAGGTGGGCTATTCGGAACTCGTCCAAAATCGATTACTAACATTCTCATTCGGCCCTCGATTGGCTCAATACTTCATTACGGTCAGGTGTCAGCTCAATATTCGGCGTCTAAGGGTTATCATCAGATGCCGAGCACGTACTCACTTCGTCATAAACTATAGAGAACAGCAACGCATCCTCAAGAGGTATGAATATTACTTAAATATTAAAGTATATTAATTACTGATACTAGAAGCGAATACATATTAAGAAGCAAATTCATACATACATTATCATGTCTTTTTCCCCTGCGGGGTAAACAGAGCCCAAAGTCATAAAAACGTAGTCAAAATCGTGATGGGTTGCTAGCCGCATCACCTATTGACGTGATTCCTTAGCCCACTCCCTTGACCGGCTTTTACGATCTTCGCGGGAACAAAAGCAGCTGGTATATTTTATGTATTTTTTCTTTTGATGATTTTGATGTTTCTGGATTGTGCCAGCATAGCACCAATGCTCCTGCATGACCTTATCTGTACTACCAGAGCCAAAGAAGTACAGTATTATGGATAACTTTTTACTCAGAAATTTAATTTTAAGATCAGTTTATTTGTATAGCTAGATGAATTATTAGTTTCGTTTGAAAAATCTTTTTTTCACAAAAGTTTTTCAGTGAAAAGGCTAAACTGGCTTTTAAGTGTTTAAGTATAATATACACAAAGACCTTTATAAAGGACTACATAGTATTGAGCATGATCTAATTATGTGCGTCACGCATTTTAAATGAAACGACCGATTTTCCCGCGACTTCGTCCGCATAAATCATAGCCTACATCACCCGCAAATAAATTAGCTAACTATCAATAGATGAGAGAATTTTGAAAATCGATCCAACGCTCATAGTCATATATGTATCATATGTTTTATGAGGAAAGTAGGGACACTCATTATATATTGTATGTGCCTACTTCTATAACTTTTATAGTTGATATTCGGTGTAGGAAGAATACTCAGCTTTAATATGGCTCATTGATTATGCGTTGTGAATATTGTTCGTAGAAATAGGATTTTAGCGTGTAAGTTGTAAACTTCAAGTGGCCAGATAGGTATCGAATCCAAATCAAACTTCTAAAATTGTACCTATTACTATATATACAAGGTATACCGGAAACAAGTTTTAAATTTCATATTGATATTATATGATATTGAGTCTCTTTCCCCAGAGGGCTGTACACTAAAAGATTAAATACATATACGGTAGGTCAGCTTCAAAGCTTCGAACAGCGCTGATTAATCTAAGTGTTTTTAAGTAGCCAAATTCTTTGCAGTGTATTATGTTACGGGTGATGGTAAGCCGATAAAATATACACTGAGCAACGATTGGCTTATTCTTGTAAGTGACTTGTAGCAAAATCGTTAATTATAAAATTACTGCGTGGCACCGTAAGTTGATCAATTACCTAAAATTGATTGATACATTTCAAGTTAGTGCCGTTTATGATTTTCTGAAACTCGAAAGTTCATCAATGTACGATTTTTGTTATTTTTCAGTGACATATAGGTACACTTCATGCATTCATGATTAGTTTCGTGGTGATAATATCTGCAATATATACTTTAAAAGAAAACAAAATATGTGATATGTTCTAGTCCAACATTAACAAAAACAGTGCGAATAGCTCAGTTCGAACTTATTTTTAGGTTCTCGCCTTTAGGAGTAGGAAATAAATGAAACGCACTTCTATTTCCAACACGTATTTAATCTCTACGTGACATGTAGGCCGTATTTCGCAATGTCGAGTGCTGAATAGAGAGGTTGCATGTTTACAATGTTAATTCAACAAAACATCCATACTAAAAACGTACGAGCGTTCGGATGGAAATAGACAGTATGCAAATTAGGTTTTAGTGATGGGCTTAACATGATTTTTTTGAGTTTTAAAACAAAATTCATAGCTTTAGAGAAACTGTCATGTATTTTTATATACGCTAGTATCGTTCCACGTCATTTTCTTTCTCCTTTCCCTTTCTTTATATTAATTAAACGGGACTCTTTCTATAAGTGATGGTCAGATTAAATTAACATCCGGACAAATTCGCCATAAAAAATTAAACCGGTTTTATAAAATAAAAATATAGCAATTCCCGCCACGATAATCCCTCTATTTGTTACCGGGTTGACAGATTCAGATAAAACATGTATAAAAAACGGATTTCTAATTTTAAAAAACTTTAGCCACGGTTTACGTTGCCACGGACCGACACAAACACACCACAAAAGAGTCTTTTTGCGTCGAGTGTTAAAGAGAGAGATTCAAGATTTTTATATACAATTCACATGTTCTAAAAAAAATTGCCAAGAGCGAGTCAGATTTGCACATGAAGCGCAACATTAGACATTCGAACAAAAACGACAAAAAACACGTTTGTTGTTTGACTAAAAACGACTAGCTTAACGAAAGTTCGGTCCTTGCAAGATATCTACAAACGCACACAGACACCAAATTACCGTGTCCACAACCACTTGTAATATCGGTTATAATGCGTAGTGGAAAATAAGTAAGCACAACCAGAACTCATTCAACGAAACCAAACCACATTTATTCTCATAGAGCTATATCCTACAAAAAGGTATGAAACAAAATAGGCGCAGACTAATATTGAGTGAAGTTTGTCTCAAATTGATACACAAAGAATTGGCAAGTTGCGTTGACGAAAGAGTTGGCGAGGGAGAAAGTTCGCTACTTCAGAATTTGTCGGCAATTCCGCAAACTTACCCAGCTTTATTCCCAGCCATTTTATTCATTCCCTTTGGATCTATTTCTTTAGTTATCGTATAGTGTCAAATTAATTATCGAAAATTTTAAAACGTAATAAATAAATAAATATGTACGAACAAATCACACAGATTGAGCTAGCCCCAAAGTATGTTCGAGACTTGTGTTATGGAATACTGACACAACGATACTATATTTTATTTCAAATTCATATATAGATAAACAGCCAAGACCCAGGTCAATCTGAAAAAGATCATTTTTCATCTTGACTTGACCAGGGATCGAACCCGGGACCATCCGTGTCGCAGGCTGGCGTGTTGACCGCTGCGCCACGTAGCTCTTCAAACCATACTCGTACATACGTGAATAATTAATTATGGCAGCTGTACTGCCTAAATCTGCCTGTACTGCCAAACATTACACTGGTAAGTGTCTAACAATAGCTAATAGAAAATCGTGAAATTTTGCTTACAGTTACCAGAAATACACATCATATCTTTCAGTTCGGAATAATTAATGTTCCCAAGGGTTTTATATCAACGCGGGTAGATCCACGGGCACAACCACGGGCACAACTTGTCACAGATAAACAATGAGTGTTATAAAGTAAGTTACAAATTAATACAAAAAATTTAAAAGTAGTATTGGTTCCAACGAGGGTGACAGTTGGCTATTTCAGAATTAGGAGGCAATTCTACAAACCACCCAAAGGAGTCATTTTATTCGGTCCTCAATGGGAGCTCCCCTTTCACGTCTTTATCTTTTCATGGTAGACAGAGCTTAGCGTCATGGTGGGCGTGTTGATGAGAATAGTAATGGATTGCTAGGCGCATAATTGTTAAATTTTTAAGGTTCATGTTTGAATACCTATACATCTTAATTACCTATCTTAATTCTATCATGAATTCTTATTGCTGGAACCTTTTCCCAGTGACATAAGCTATGAGTTTTTATCAGTTTCAATGTATTGTTATTTTTCATTAAAAAAAAAACTTTATTCTACATTATATAGTCTTTCACCCTCGTTTTAGGGTTCCGTAGTAAACAAGGAACCCTTATAGTTTCGCCATGTCTGTCTGTCTGTCTGTCTGTCTGTCTGTCCGTCCGCGGTTTTACTCAGAGACTATAAGTACTAGAAGCTGTAATTTGGTAGAGGTATGTATATTAATCATGGCAAAAAAGTGGTAAAATAAAATCTTGAAAAAAAAGTTTTTTAGGGTAGCTCCCATACAAGTAAAGTGGGGGAGTTATTTTTTTTTTCTATTTACCCATCGTGTGGGGTATCGTTAAATAGGTCTTTGAAAAATATTGTGAGGTTGAGAACACCATTTTTCGATTTAGGGATCCGTTTCCGAAATATTTGGTTTTAAAGTGCGAATTTTTGTTAGAGGTAAGTGTCTCCCCCCTCTATCTGCTAAACGGTTATATATAGATACGTGAAAAAAATTACAGCAGTAGTATATATACTGAAGTTGAAAGAAAAACTATCAGAGCTGAGTACTAAGTACAAACCAAAAAGTTATAGGCAACCAACTTATAAAATATACTCGAAAATGTAAAATTTCATACATTTTCATTGTAACATGTTTTTGGTCGTTAAACTGTGATGTGCGAGTGTGAACAGTGAGAACTCAAAGTTGTCATTTGCAACTACGGAACTCTACACTGCGGGTGGCCCGACACGCACTTGGCCGGTTTTTTTCAAATATGTTTTCGGTTGCATACTCAGCTGGAGTGCTTCACAGTCCTGGGTCTGTTTTCCAGCTATTTTCTCATTTTAAAGTACGTCTGGTTCGTATACATAAAGCATGCATTACACTTTACATGTCATTAAATTGCACTTCTCTCATTGCAGCGCCCATAATTGATCATGAGTTTTCAATAAAATGTTTATTTTAACGAGATTCTGGTAACGCAAAGACAATTTCTTCAAGATCCAAAAAGACAAAACCGGGCATTTTATTGTACCGTTACAAAAATATTCGAATTCCTTAAATTGTTTAGAAGTTTTGAGAATTGGAAACGGAGTCTTTTACTGTTTTACGATTTGAAGTAATTTGTCTTTTGTTTTAAAATTACTTCGAATCTTTTGATTAAGTCTGAAGCATAGAGCAACACGGCCTCCGTTTGCTCGAAGGTCTGAAGAGATTTTGTTGTTTCTCAATCATCCTATTTTGTGGTTTAATTTTTAAGGTTATTTAAGTAACAGATTCAAAAATGTTTGCTGTTTGAATTGGGGCATTTTGCCTGTAATCTTTTACGGAATAAAACTGAAAAACTGAAATACTGCATCTTCCATTTTAAAATAAATAGAAGCGTTTTCATCATCATCATCAGGTCTTTTTAGTCTCTACTGCAGGAACACGACCCTCGCTGTACGACCAGAGCCGTATTAGCAAAAGCAGTTAGAGTTGCCTACACTCTTCCCGCTAGCCGTCTGGCTATGAACATCAAAAAAACCTCTCCAACCCGTCTGGGTTGGAGAGGTTTCTTTGATGTTCATACGCTTTGTTTATATGTGTTTATCTAGAAACGTCTATTACTTGATTCGGTTTTATTAAAATACGAGGTATATATAATTTGAGGCCATTGTGTGAATACTTTGCATTGTCAGTGTTTATTTTCATGCGGCAAAAAGCCCCAATTCAAACAGCAAACATTGTCAAAAACCAACTGAAACTAATTGCACTAAATGCAGTTTGTTCAAATGAATAACAAATTGAACAACCCACGAATAAATTGAACGTAAATATTCATTTCGTACACAAAATAGTATTCATATTAATTCGTTAGTCATCGCACAACTAAAACTAGGTACTATGTAACAAAATACATTGGCAAATCCAACATAATCGACGCATGAAAGGCAATCTTTCTTAACCGACATATATACAAATGTTCAAGAGAGCTGATCAAAGTTATTTATTAACGATAAAAAATCATAAAATCTTTAGTTTTAATCATAGAAAAATAATTGTTACTGCCCAGGCATTGTAATAATATAAGCATTTTTGTAAGAAACATTTTATTGACTTAACACTTTCAGTTTCTATTTTGAAGTCGGTTAGTAAATTATTACCCCCAAAAAATTACAGGTAAAATTATCTACACGCCAGCGCCAATTGAAACACTTTCAAGTATATTCATTTATATACTTCAGCTACTGTTTACGCCAACAGGTAAAAGTGGATTAGTAATGGAAAAATATTTTTGGAAAACAGGTATATTTGTCGAAAACTAAAAATTTTTGTTAAGTCGTTCAACAAAAATCACCTAAATACGTATTATAAAGAAATATTGGCAGAACTAACCGACATTGTGTGGGCATGTAAATTTAATAAATAACACGATTTTCGTATTTAATTAATATTTATTGTATTAAAATATTTTTAACGAAACATTTGCATGCAGTTTCTATGCATTAACAAAATAAAACGTAGTTTTCACCGGAGACTAATAAAAAAAACAAAAAAAAAAATCTGCAATAAATTCTAGTTCTTCTAGTTTAAAAAAAAAGTTCACACGAGAAAGAGGTCAAGTTATGTAATTATGAATTACTTTTATTGTTAATTTTTACTTATAGCACAATTCAAAATCACAGATTTTTTATTAAATCACTTACATATTGGTTTAATAATGCCTTAATATACTACGACTTAAATCTATAAATTCTGAGATCGGTAGGTAAACAACATACAACTAAACTTCGAGTAATATTTAAGTATCACAATTTGTAAGGAGCATAAAAATTCTTAGACTTATAGACAAAACAATGTAAAGTATTATTAAAACTTTTAATAGTCGTCTTCGTCTCGTCAAGACCCTAAAACGAGCACGATAATTGCACTTTTATAATTAACCTAGAAATGTTATTTGTTAATCAGCCTTAAACAGCATAACGTCAAGACGCAAGTAAAATTACTCTAAAAAATGAAAATAATAGCAGAAAAAAAATGCAATCAAGCATCACAATCAGAATCTTCTATATCTGATTCTGGTAACACATCTCTGACATTCCCATCGCGTGGAATGTTTAAATACTCATGATGGAAACAAACTGGAATGATTTGGTCAGTGCATAGTTTATGAAGATCGTCGTACTTCTTTTTGGAAATGGGAAGTAATGATTTATAGCAGGACACAAGTGGAAGCCTAGTCTTAGGCTGAGCTTCAACATCGAACGATTTGGCAGAAGAGTTCATAGAAGTTTTAATAGAAACAAGATGGTTGTCTTTCTTAAAAGTTGCAATACGAATTTTACTTATTTTGCCAGTAAGGTTTCCTTTAAAATATTTGTCACTAATGCTGTCCCATTTTTTAAATTCCTTAAAAGAAAGTCGCTCAACATTAAAGGGTGATGGATTCTGTCTAGCAGTTGAGAAAATAGTAAACCACTGGGAAGGCGCGTAAACACATGTTTGTTTAAGCTTGTTTTCAATAATGGCATGAGAGCTATCTACTGGCATATAAGTATGCCCAGTAAAAAGGAAATTCAACTGAATTGTTTGAATATTGTCACATTCCTGTAAAGTTTGATGAATCATAGCCATAACAGTCCGGTTCCGGTTTTGCCCTGTAGAACAATCGCAGTATAATAACAATCGTTTAACGTTTCCTCTGGCATCTACAGATTTGATATATTTTTGTAAAATTGTTGCTACTTCATTGGCACCTCGTTTACCATTGGATTCGTCCCAATAAAAACAGAATACGTTACGAGTACCATTCTCGTAGAAACATAAATTGTAAACAGCCAGTTTCCTGCTGTAGAATAAAAGCATTGAAGGAGAATATGGCGTATTCAAGACTTTTTGAAGATCAAAACTGACGCACAATGTAAAAGAATCATCTTTATGGATATTCTTGTGACATTTAAAACGGGCGTAACTTTCTTCCTTTTCTTTTTCATGCTCTTCTTTTTCTTTAAGTTTGTCAGGATCGGTTGTTTTTTCAAACAAAAGGCATTTCTTGCACTTGTCTTTCTTTGGTACATGAAAACCGGTATTAAACTTCTCATCGAATATTTTGCGGAAAATTCTCTCACTTACGATATCCATACCCTGATTAACGAAATGCTTTTTATAAATTCCGTAAAGAGTTGGTATATTCTTTAATTTTTCTGGTAAATAAACCTTACTAGAATCCTGTCGGCCATAGTGAGAAGGCACTGCAGGCAAAAGTTTTATAAAGTTTATGGCGGCATCCATAGTAGTTTGTTTGGTTTTATTTGACGGCTCCGATTTTCCTCTCATATCTTCTTTGGCACATCCCCACGCTGAATTTTTAACAATATTGTAAATAGTCTTATCTGAAACATCTAAAGTGGCTGCTAGGAACTGTAAGCATACGTTTCTCTTGCCCTCGCCTTCATTTATAAAATATTTTATTGTACAGTTGCGTTTTTCAGACTCACTGCGCTTGCGCTTTACAGCAACTCTTTGCGATAATGATACCAACCAATCTCGTCGTCGAATTGTATCCAAGTTCCAAAAATGGTTAAATATGCTTTCTCTTCTTTCTTCTGGGATAGATCCACAGTTATTACCACATTTTTTTCCTTTACATGGATTCTGAAGAACCTTCTTAGCTGGTACTGTTACTCCCTTCTTTGTTGTATATTCTTGTCCTGCCTTCTTCTTTTTAGATCTTTCTTTTCTTTCGTTAATTTTTCTTTTCTTCAATCCAGCTTCACCTACGGTTTCTTCCTGTGTGCCAGATTCATTGGGTGTAGGTTTTCGTCGTCTGAAATTATTTTTCTTCTTTACTGATTTACCTGTTGATTCTGGATCGTCTGTTTCCTCGTTGCTTGCACTTTGTCCTTTTAACCAGTCATCTGAATCATCATTATCCCCGTAAAAAGTAGAATAATCTTCTTGATCAGACATGTAATCAATGTACTGCATGGTTTTTCTGCATTTACGAGTATTTCTTTTGTTTTTAGTAATGTCCTGATTATTTGATAGTTTTTTTGACATATCATCTACATTTGGGATTTGAGTCTCAATGTTTTGTATGTCAAAATTCATGCTCTTGGAAATTTCTGTTGAAGTTGAGGGTTCGTTGATTCCTGGTTGATCGGCTGAATAATTTTGTAGCTCGATGTAATCGATGGATGGGTTTAATTCAACAATTTTATTCGTTTCATTGTGTATAACTGCGGCCAATGGTTCAATACTGCTGTAATCTTGAGCAATGTCCATGTTTGCATTGTTCAATGCTTCTAAGTTTTCAACCAGTATATCATCTTTAGGAGCGGAATCCATAACTAACTGCGGCTCCTGGAAGAATATAAAAATTAATTACACTTCGTGTGTGACACAGACACACACACATGCACACTCTTTTGCCTTTATAATTTGAATGTTCATCATCATCATAGCGTATTCCCGGTTACGTCCTCAGCTTTTCGCTTCAGAGGCCGGGGACCGCTTACCTAACCTAACTTATCGTGTGGGTAGTAAGGTACAACAAAAAATCCACTCACCTTATTGACAGTTTTTGAATCCACCTAATAGGCCTCTGACGTGGTTTTCATGTAATGACCTTAACCTGTCCAGATCTTTTTCTTATCATGTCCTAATCAAACGAGAACAACAACACAAAGTCGTTGCCTCCGCTGGGAATCGAACCCGCGTCCCTCCGAGTGTAAACCTACCACGCTCTAAACAATATACCCCGGAGGTTGTTTTCTATAAAGCTATAAATATAACTCTTCTTCGTCTAAGCGCATTCCCGGTTGCATCCTCAGCTGTTCTGCTTTGGAGCCCGGGGTGTAAATATAACACGCACGTCAATGGTCACTCAATGATGCCAAAGACCTAGCGAAGTGGAGAAGAAATAGCCGGAACAGTTTAAATGATTTGGCTATAGTTTTACGACCGGCCGCTTGCCTGACGTCAACCTTTTTTGGGTATGTGTTTGTGCGAAAAGTTTTACAACCGGCCGCCGCTCGACATTAACCCTCCTTGGGAATGCAATTGTAGCACGAGATGTTTGTGCTAAGTCCTTAGTCCTTAAGTCGTCTCTTACGACATCCACAGGAAGAGATGGAGTGGTCCTATTCTAATCCGGAACCACACGGGTAAGTAAAGCTATAAATAAAATACTACACTTACGACA
Organism: Rhodophaea formosa; assembly: GCA_963082605.1. Taxonomy (NCBI): domain Eukaryota; kingdom Metazoa; phylum Arthropoda; class Insecta; order Lepidoptera; family Pyralidae; genus Rhodophaea; species Rhodophaea formosa. Next base: position 19,242,271 of record OY720207.1, read on the forward strand.
GCCACAGGTTCATCAACGAAGTTTATTTTCCTTTTGCACTTGAGCGATCCTTTTATCCCAGCAGAAGTTAGAGCAATATCGATGATTCTGGACGAACGGTGTCTTTGGTTCATTTTGTGTACCTAAAAACGAAATGAAATATATATATAATAGGTATATAATGAATATACCTATTTAGTTATGTATTATAAAAGTATGAGCTAAATTGTAATTGCAGCCTTGCTATGTTACGGCTCACTTTTTTATAAATACGTTAAAGTGAGTTTTGTTTTACTTACAGTTTATGTATTTCCTATGCGCCGAAATGGTACCACCATGGGCTACGCGCGCCGCGCAGCGACTACACTAACCGACGCGCCGCGTCTCACTGACGTCTTTCGGACGCGAATACCGTACGCAGAGCGATTTGCTTATGCGACATGCGATACATAATTGCGCTGCGTAAGCGCCATTTTTATTCGTTTTAAAATTTAATTAAAGTGATCTTAGCGACAAGTTTCTAACAAGATTTAGGCAAGTAAAAATATCTAAGCGACTTTCAAATTCATACTTTCTTGTCAGGCAAATCTATCTAAGCGACATCAAGTGAATATATATTTTTAATGTTAAATTATCCAAGTAACTTTTTATGCCTATTACGCAACAAGAGATAATGTCTAAGTACAAATGATGATAAATAAAATTTTAGGAACAAATCTATAAGGACACGTTTGGATCATATTTCTGTTCGTATAAAACTTGACAAACGACTTCAATGGCAAAACCTAATGCAGGAAAAAATATCTTACTGCTAGGTGCTTATGATTTATTTTTAAGTAAATTTATCCAAGCTACCAGTTAAAATAATTTTATGACGGGAACAAATAACTTTTCGATATAAATAAAAAATCAAACTGTCCAACCAACCGATTGAAAGAAAATGAGCAATTTTTTGTCGGTTAGTCAGCTGAAAACGTGAGGATAACAGGGATTTACGTCCTTCCTAAGCGACAACAAAACTCAACGCAGCGCTACGAGACCCAGACCAACCGACGTAGTTTTTTTTTGCGAGTCGAATGGTATATATATCTCATTTTACCAAATTGTGTCGGTTAGGAAGTTTTGCCTTTCAAGCGTCGATATGTTTAGAAAAGGGTGTTTATCTATATGACGAGCTCCGTAGCGCAGCGGTCAACACGCCGGCCAGTGACACGGATGGTCCCGGGTTCGATTCCCGGTCAGGTCAAGATGAAAAATGATCTTTTTCAGATTGACCTGGGACTTGGATGTTTATCTATATATGTATTTGTTATAAAATATAGAATCGTTGAATTAGTATCCCATAACACAATTCTTACTTAAGAACTTACTTTGGGGCTAGCTCAATCTGTGTGATTTGTCCGTATATATTTATTTTTATTTAACTGTATATATAGTAAAGGGTGTTTATCTATATATGTATTACTAAACTACATAACTACGTGTACATATGATAAAACAAAGTGCCTCCGCCGCGTCTGAAAAATTAAGATTTTTTTAAATCTCCGTGTAAAACCGCTTCCAATCTTTCGAAAGGATTACTCAGCCCGTCAAAATTAACAACTATTTCAATGGGACCAATGCTGGGAATTCAAAAAATTATCATTTGAAACACAAAAGAGTTTATTTATATTCATATACTTTATTGCAAGCCACAAGTTAAAAGATGTTACATAGTATTAAAGCACAGGTGACGCCCTGCAAGGGCACAGCAATCAAGGGGGCAACAAGATGCCATTTTACTTATATAAAATTAATTTGACGGTACATAAGGGAATCAAAAGTTTACTGTTCAATTATTTCGTTTAAGAACTCTGAAATATCATTATAACATTATTTATTTATTTATTTATTTATTCAACACTTTATTGCACACATAAAGGACATTCATAAAAAAAAAAATAACAAAACAGATATACAAAAGGCGGCCTTATCGCAATAGCAATCTCTTCCAGGCAACCTTAGGGTAGTTGGAAAAAATAAAGAGATAAAATATCAGGCAAGGTGCAAAAACGTCAAGGAAAAATTATAAGATAGACAGAATAATATATATTGATGGCAAAAATTAAAATACATACATAAATACATACATATTCATATATACTACTATTGTATACAGTTGTGCGCGATCTGGACGATATACGAAAGGAGAAGAATTACAAAGAAGAAAGGAAATGTGATTTTACTTGGGACTTAAAGCTGGCTAGCGTTTTAGCGCGCCGGATAGGCAGTGGTAGTGAATTCCAAAGTTGAACAGCCCTGACAGAAAAGGAATTAGCATAAAAATCTGTAGAGTGGGGCGGAATTCTCAATCGCAAGGTTTCAGAACTGCGTAAACCTCGGTTTTGTGACGTATGTGCCAATGGTTCGCTATAAAAAACGAAGTGTTCTCTTAGGTATCTTGGGGAAGTGGGATTAAATAAAATAGTGAATAAAAGTGAAAGGATATGCCAATCTCGGCGAAGTCGGATCGGGAGCCACTTGAGTTCAGAACGAAACTGAGAGACATGATCATACTTGCGAAGACCATATATGAACCTAATGGAGAGATTTTGAAGACGCTCAAGTTTATTAAGTTGCTGTTGCGTGAGGTTGAGGTAACAAGTATCAGCATAATCAAGGATAGGGAGTAGAAGGGAATTTGCAAGCATAACTTTGGTGACTATTGGTAAGAATTTACTAAGTCTTTTCAGTGAGCTAAAAACACCAAAAAGCTTTTTACTGACCTCTGCAATTTGCGGCATCCAAGACAGCTTACTATCCATCCAAATACCTAGGTTTTTAACCCTGTCACTGTAATCTATGACAACTCCATTGAACACAATTGGTGGTAAAAGCTCCACGTTAAGTTTAGAAATGTAGCTGGGGCTGCCAATGATTATTGCCTTAGTCTTGGCTGGATTCACTACAAGGCCATGCGACTTACTCCAGACTGATATGCGTTCCAGATCCTGATTAGTTTGACCGATTGCAACTGGTAAATCATTTAAACTGGCTTGCGAATATATCTGCAAATCATCTGCATACAGGTGGTAGGAAGACTGAAGTTGTAATGTGATAGCATTAATAAATAGAGAAAACAACAGAGGAGATAGAACGCCACCCTGTGGTACGCCAGCAGTGACATCGCACCAGGAAGAGAATTTTTCTTCAATGTGCACACGTTGCCGACGCCCATGCAGGTAAGAACGAAACCAATCAATAGCCGTTGGAGATATGTTAAGAGAACGCAACACACCTAACAGAATTTCATGATCCACCGTATTAAATGCGTTACTGAAATCAAGTAGAGTCAAAACTGTCAGTTTTTTGTTGTCCATGCCTTGACGAATGTCATCTGTAACTTTAATTAGAGCAGAGGTCGTACTATGACCAGGACGGAAACCAGATTGGAGAGGATTGAGGAGATTATTGATATTAAGAAAATGATTTAATTGTTCTTGCACTGCTCGCTCAAGGATTTTGGAAAGGAAAGGAAGTATGGAAATAGGACGGAAATCAGAGAAGGTACTAGGATTGTTCTTTTTAGGGAGTGGGGTCAAGTGTGCATTCTTCCAGGCTTCGGGAAAATTACAGGATGACAAGGAATTATTTAAAATAATTGTCAGGATTGGGAGAAGAATATCAAGGATGGGAATGATCATATTACGACCTATACTATCACTGCCAACAGCATTCGAAGTTATGGAGCGTACGATTCTCTCAACATCACAATCGGCTATTCGAGTGAAAACAAAAGAAGGCGTCACTGGAGTTGGATGTGAATGAAGCGAATTAAGGGTGTTGAGTTTTATGTTGGCATCAAGGGATTCAGATGAAGAAAAATGTTTGTTGAGACCGTCAATGTCAACATCGGTATGATTGTTGACATTAGACTTTCCAACCCCGAGTGATTTCAGAAATTTCCAGACTTTTGCCGGATCGCCGTTTTGAACTGACTGAAAAATGTGGCGACGCTGAGCCTCCCTACACACCTTATTGCAGTAGTTCCGGGCCTTGACATAGTGATCGCGATATCTATCTGGATCGGAATTGTATTTTACTTTAGCTCTGTTTTTTTTCCCCTGAACTACCCTAATCTCATCAGTCAGCCATGGTGCAGGAAAATGTTTTAACCGCACAGGTCGCAAAGGAGCATGACGATCATATAAACTCAAAATAGCATTGTTAAACTTATCAACCTGTGAATCAACAGTGTCAGCGTTGATGACCGATTCCCAGTCACATCCCATTGCATCATCGCGCAGACGTTCAACATTAATAGCACCAAAGTTACGCTGCATAAGGATCTTGGGTTTAAGTTTGGGAGGACGGACTTTGTACGAAAGGAAAACCAGGTGATGGTGCGAGAACGCTTCCGCAGGATGTTGACCAAATTTGGCAACTTGTTCAAGAGATGATACAAGTATTAAATCCAAAAGAGACGGCTTACATTTAGGTACAAAATGAGTTTCTTGTAGTGGGAGGATATTTAAATTACAACTGTCCGCCAGAGATCTTAAACTATGAGCTCGACTGTCATTCTTTACGAGGCATGTATTAAAATCCCCTAAAATAATTGTCTGACTGTACGCGGGCATAATATTTTCTAGGAGGGTTTCTAAGTCTGAAAAGTAGTTAACTGTTAAACAGCGACTATAAAAAACACCCAAAAGAACTTTTGCATGAGCCAAGACAACTTCCAGGAAAATATATTCGGGTTCATTTAGGGGATCGGAGTTTTTAGAACAGCAAATGGTTTTGTATGCGATATGGGATCTTAAGTATATGGCTACACCACCACCACCCATGCCGGTACGATCGTGACGTATTAACTGAAAACCCGGTAAAGAGTATGAAGTAGAAGGAAGACAAGGCTTAAGCCATGTTTCAGAGACTAGAATAGCATGAATATTTTTATCAGAAAATGTCGCTAGCATATCAGCAAAATGAGCAGGAATACTTTGAGCATTTATATGTAGAACATTAAAGTTTTTGGGGAAATTTGAAAACTCAGAAGTAAGGATTTCATCCAAAGTCAAAATACTTTGGTAGCTAGAATTAGAAGAGGTAATTGAGTGAAAAGTATCGTCAAGTTCATCAGACATAACGTGCATACAATAACAAAATAATTATAATATATAAATAAATAATTAAGTTAAGAAAAGATAATTAATCAATAAATAGTCTACCCGCCAGTAGCCTGAAAGAGAGAAATTAAAAATTTTTTAGAAACCACAGACAAGCCAGAACTGTAAGTAAAAGTTCAGCAAAAGAAATATTTAAAAAAAAAAAAAAAAAACAAAGTTATAACATCTTGGATACTCATACCTTAGCAAATTAAAAAGTTACTCGAATGTCAGAAGGACGGTTGACATTTGTCATTTGACAGCACTTTGACAGCGAAACAAAAAGTTAAACAATAATTTTTATGCCGGTGAAAGTGAATCTCACTACATACGTAGGTACCTACTTATAAAAATTACCAAAGAAATTTACAAAGTATATTATAGCTAGGTATAAATGGAGTATCAAATACAATCAATGCGTATGCGACATGCAACAAACAACATTAACTTATACTACAGTATCCTCACAACGGGTTCACTTGAGTTTACTTCTTCGTGGTCACAGCAGCACGCTTGGGGCGTGCGCCCGCCGCCTGACCTACTGCAGAGGTCGTCGGCACCGCCCTGGGGAGGCCAGTCACATCAACAGGCGACTTCGTTGCCGCCGCTGCAGCCGCTGACGGCGGAGCTGTCGCAATCTCAGATGGCTTCATTAAAGCTTTTACCTCTGCCAAAGTGGATACCCGGTGTTTTGACCCATCTGGTGAAATAATGTGGATGAATCCGTTTCGTGTCCAGCACTTTGAAACGCCGAAATGCTCCCGTGCAGCCAAGAACGCATCGTGCCGGCCCTTTGTTAAAAACTCAGAGATTGTAAGGCCACTGCCCTTAAGTTCAGTCTTGGTGAACCAGACCTTATCTCTAAGAGATTGGCTGCTAATCTTTACTAGTATGGGCCTCACTTTACCTGCTGAAGATTTTCCAAGACGATGACAGCGAGTGATATCCTTTGCAGTAAAATCTGATATTTGCAAGCTTTCCACAACTATATTAGTGAGAACAGCAGCAATGTCTTCCTTTTTAGCTTCTGCGACCCCATGGAAAAGCAGCATTTTGTGACGGCTCCGCATCTCCTGAATGTCCTGCTGCTGCCTCAGCAAAAGTACTTGCTCTTGAAGTGCACCCAGAGAAGACATGACAAACTTCTTGAAGCCGTTGTAGTCCACAGTGAGTGCACTGACAGTCTCAGGATTGCTGACGTTGTTTAAGTTATTCTGGAACTCCTGCATCCGGCCGTCAAAGATTTTTGCCAAGTCATCGAGTGACTGTTGAAGTTTCTCCATTTCAGAAAGGAAAATAACATAGGAAATGACACTAGGCAGGTACTTGACTAGTAAACTACTGATTTATCATGAAATATGTATAGCTATATACTTTAAATAATTAAAAATTAATATTAAAAACGGAGCAAAGTATTTTTAGGTGTTGACAGATTCACACCTACCCGCATTCTCACACTTACATTTGTTAAAGAGAAAGGATCTTAGATGTTTAATAAACGAATTTAATTTTTTTAGTTTTTTTATACTATTAGGAATGTGTTTATATATTTTTATAGCCATGTGGTGAGGGCTAGATGCGACTAATGCCATTTTTGTGAATGGTATTATAAGCTTATTTAAGTTTCTATTATATCTTTTGTTGAATTGAGGTGGTTTAGCCGGCCGGGCTAGCATAGCGCGACGAACCGATGGCCGATGGGGCAGAAAGGTTCTCGAATGGCGACCACGTACCGGCAAGCGCAGCGTTGGACATCCACCGACCAGGTGGTCGGACGACCTGATAAGGGTCGCAGGAAGGCGCTGGATGCAGGCCGCTTCTAACCGGTCGTATTGGAAATCCTTGGGGGAGGCCTATGTCCAGCAGTGGACTTCCTGTGGCTGAGATGATGATGATGAGCCGGCCGGGCAATTGTATAAAAATGCAAGAATATGTTTTGAAGCATTGGTCTCTCTCGTCGGAAGAATTTGTTATATTTACCCCTTCAATAGATTGTCAAATTTATACGAAGTATATATCTAGGTACATACCGTCAAAGTTACCATGCATAGCGACAAAAAGAACCAATTTTCTGATATGCTCTATTAAAAATTAATGCTGTAGGTATGTTTGTGTACGTGCGGTCTTCTTCCTATCGTGTCGATGTTCACTGTTATTATTTTTTCCGGGTCCAGTATTGGGTAATTTAAACAGCTTTGGAAAATTTTAGCTTTTTTTTACTTTTGTTGAAAGCTTAACTGATATACACCCTTATTTATAATCAGTACACAAACTTTAAGGGGTGACTCAGGCCATCAACATATAAAACTTTTGATATGGGACAATGCAGGGAACTAAAAAAAAAATGAAATGATCGGACCAAATGTATGGAAAAGGTACAAGTAATATTGAATTTTCAGCATTGGTCCCGTAACAAAAGTTGTTCATGTTGGTGGGCTGAGTCACCTCTAAATTATGTGTATTGAATGAAAAATAGAGTGTTTGGTTCTATAAACATGAAAACAGAAGTAGCCTCCTTCTGTTTTCATGTTTATAGAACCAAAAATGTTAAAAAAATATGCTTAAAATGGTTTAAAACAAGATAAACATTCAAAGAATAAATTAAACTTAAGAGGGTAACCGATATTTTTGGCGGGAAAGCTCTGCTCACAGATCAGTCAGGGTAAAGAACTGGCGGCCTAAATAAACATATGGATTCCGAGAAATAACTTTGGTGGTATGATTTTAAGAAAATTGCATTTAGTTTTAATTTGGGTTAGGTTTTCTGAAAACTTGATTTTTTTATAAGGACATATCACACAAATTGAGCCAGTCCCACAGTAAGTTAATGGGAACTTGTGTCGCAGGATACCAACTCAACGATACTATATTTTATAATTTATACTTATATAGATAAATATAGATAAACATCCAAGATCCAGGTCATACTGAAAAAGATCGTTTTCGATCGACCGAGGATCGAACCCGGGAACCCCGTGTCGCAGGCTGGCGTGTTTGCCGCTGCGCCACGGAGCTCGACTTGTTAAAGACGAGATTGTTGAATTAAAGCTTTTTTAAAAAGCTTTAACTCACCAATATCAATTGCAAAAAGGATTTTTATCAATGAAATAAAAATAATACCATCATTGATACATGTAATAAGTGGTGATATTAGTTGAACTGGTAAGTACTTTTGTTATAACGGTCGAGCTCCGTGGCGCAGTGGTCAACACGCCAGCCTGCGACACAGAGGTCCCGGGTTCGATCCCCGGCCAGGTCAAGATAGAAAACGATCTTTTTCAAATTTATCCTGGGTCTTGGATGTTAATCTATATAAGTATATGTTATAAAATATAGTATCGTTGAGTTAGTATCCCACGACACAAGTTCACAACTTACTGTGGGGCTAGCTCAATTTGTGTGATATGTCCCTATATATATTTTTTTTTATACTGGTAAGTGATTTAAGAAATAATTTTAACAAAGTAGACTTCCTCGGTGGTATCCTCAGCTATCGAACGGAGCCCGGGCTCGGATTTGGTGGTTGCCGTGGGGTTCCTGGCAAAGTAGAATAGGACCACTACATGTCTTCCCGTGGATGTCGTAGAAAGCGACTAAGGAAGCACTAGCTTATAAACATCAAATAACCTTTACAACCCGTCTAGCCAGCGTAGAAAGTGTTGGCCAAATCTTCAGACTGCTCTGCCTCTAATATATGGCTCTGGTAGTACAGAGAGGGTCATGCTTCTGCAGTCGAGACTAAAAAAGACCTGATGATGATGATTTGGTAAAATTTTAACGTTCGACTGGCTGAGGGCTCCTTCACTACACATTATTAATTTATCAACCCCGACACGAATATCCCTTCATCTTGTTAACAGTTGAACCGATCTTAAACCATCGCGAACAAACCTGTTTTCAAATTTAAAAAAAACTGCATCCGATTCGGTTTTCCCCCCAGAGTGGTTAAACTTATAACACCCCTCTTTATGCGTCGGGATTCAAAAACTGGCGACGGAAATATTTAAAGTGGCGTAGTTTCCACAGATTCCCATTTAGCTCGCATTTTTCAAAAATCCCGAAGGAGGTTTACTTTAAAACTAGTTTCGTCCCGAAAGTGACGTTTAATATAGGACGTTAGCTGATGCAGCCGCGAGGGAATTACTATGAGAGGGAAGTTTTTGAAGTAAGGCTGGGAATATCATAGATTTTATTTGAACATAAATAATTTTATATAGGACTGATATAAAAGAGTATACATGTGACCAAATACATATAAATCTATCACACCTTTGTCTCTTTGGGGTAGACGAAGTCTATTAGACTCAAAGTTCACGTATAGCGTGTTGGTGCATATGTTATCGGCAAAACCTCTAAGGAACAAACTAGTTTATTATAAATAGCGTGACGTGTTTCCTCCTACGTGGGATGAGAAGCAGCATATACATTCTGCGTCTTTTTGTATCCCAGTTCCAACATAGAAGATGTGAAATAAATCAGATTTATAACCTTTTCACCGACCTGGCCGTAAAATACAGGAATTACATCTTTTGTCTAAGGTTCAACTCAAAATTGCTTCAATATGTCAAAGCTATCGATATCAGCATCAAAACCCAAAGGCTTCAACAACGGCGCGATATCTCAGGGGACGGGAACTGAACGTAAATTCTGCTCACAAATTGCTCGTAAACAAAATTCTACTTTATGCAAAGCGTGCAAGGTGGAAATTTAAATAGCTTTCGTTGTTCGATAGTTTTTAGTAGCCAATTTTGCACTAGTTTGCCAGCGTTTTTGTGAAATCTTTGCAAGTCACCTTCCCTTTGTTCGGTCAGGGGAAAATCGATTTACTTATAGTTTTCACGAACATACGTGGGGGTTTAAATGCAATTATCGTTAACAGAGAGAGTTTGGTTTATTATCCACGACTTGGAATCATAAAGAATACGTAATTTTCCTACATCCTGGGAAAGTTGGTGGCATCTGAGAAACTCTCTAACTAGTTCAAGTGCTACAAATAAATCGTTATGAACTGATCTTAATTTAATTAAGATGATTGTACTGAATAAATTATTAGCATAAATTACTATTATTATTGATTTTCGCTATTATTGAGGCTTATGCCCAGCAGTGGGTTATGGAAAGCTGATGATGATGAATGATTTTCGCACGTTTGCTTTATGATGTAACTGCCTCCATGGTCCAGTGGTTTTTTTTTTTTTTTTTTTCTTACACCTCCAACGTTATCGGAGTCTTTGTTTTTCTGTTTTGCTCTTTCATACCAGAACAGCTACCATGAGTTTTGTCAAACTATACTCGCTAGCGACTGTAGTAAACAAATTGTATGGGATTTTGAACAGCGCCCCTAGCGGATAGTCAAGGCACTAAAATACGTACCATGAGTCGCATAGTAAACGTGAACTTAACTACAATAGTAACGTCTACGCAACTACACTACACACACTGTAGTTAACTATCAGTAAACTACAGTTTCGGTACCATGAGTTACTTTTTTGACAGTTGCTATCGTAATTGACTATAACTACAGTAGTTACGTGAGTCACCTAACATTTTCAACGTGAGATCGTAATAGTTTCGTTGAGTTTGCAATTACTTTGTTTGTATTTCTATAATTTGAAGGCATTTTGATAATTTAGCTTCATGGCGGGGGCTGTCGGCCTATAATGATCATTTCGTATCTTCCAACGAATGGCGTACACGACGAAATAGGGGCTAAAGTATAAAGATTTTGTGAAAACCATAGAAAAGTGGGTGTAAACAGGCGGATTGATATAAAACTGTGTACAAGCAAGTGAAAGTTTGAAAATCTTCCTGGGGTCGGGTTTTTCGGTTGTGTGTGCCTTGTGGGAGTGAATATAGAAGATTGTGATCCAAGAACTATTTTGGTTGTGTGTGCCTTGTGGGAGTGAATAGAGAAGATTGTGATCCAAGAACTACTATATGTGTTTTAATTGAAATAAATAAAAACCTAACTCACTGTTTTTTTTTTTTATTATAATAAGTCCAGTCATCATTTATTTGCTCATTCTCTTTGTATGCCTTCAGTCTTTGAAGAAGACCCATCCAACAGAAGATGCAAACTTACACACAAGACTTGTAAAGATGGTAACTATACTAATGGACACAAATGCCCTTACCATTCCATGTTTATTACTTAAATTCAACACAGGAAGATTTTATATATGTATAGGTATATGTTATTATACAATCAGTCCACCCCGGCTTCGTCCGAGGTATATACCTAGCCTATGGCACTCATGGATAACATTACCTATCATATATAATACAAAGTACTCTGCAGTCCTTATGAACAGTGAAAGAATTTTTTAAATCAGTCCAGTAGTTCCTGATATCAACGCTCTCAACCAAACAAACAAACTTTTCCGGTTTATAATTTATGTAGGTATAGCATGTCATGTGGTGAACATGCTTTGGGTGTCTAAATCTGGCTGCATGTCTCTTTCTCTCCCCTGAATGCATACCTGGTTTCACCCTCAGCCGAGATGAATTGGAGCCCGGGATTGGATTTAAAGTTTATGACTAACATACGGGTAAATAGAGATTGTGGTACTTGTTATATTTAATTAAATTAAGTAAATAAAACTAGGCATCTTATTATATACTAACATATTATTTAGAATAAGAATAACATTCACTCCTTAATCATCATAAATTGCTCGCTCCTTTTCAACTTTGTTTATCTTCCACTAACAGTCTTCGGAGAAGGCCCACCAACTCTGTTATCCCGGAGGAAAGGCTTTTGACAAATAGTGTAGATAGTTGGTGATTGGCATGGTTTGTTGGTTTCCCAATACTTTTTATTTTTGATATTCATTTCTAGTAGCCTGCTTGACTAGCTCGAAGTCATACCTCTGGCTCATGTCACCATGTCTGAAACATAAGTAATACCTAGTTATTTTAACAATTTAATATAATATGCAAACCATACAGTACAACGCATAAAATCTTACAAGCGTTTCTATGAAAGATTTTAACATTTTGATGACTGTATGAAACCCACAAATGTCCCATCTTCAGAGAAAGTCGACACAACTGTAACATCGCTGACGATCTTACAATACGTCTACTTTAATCCACGCATCACAATAATAATTAGTAAACAACATTCTTCATCTTACCTTGTCCTTTTTCAAAGTCTTGTAATCATCATGGATACCAATGAATCAAATAGACGACTTTCACATCAAACGAAGACGTATTTCATCGCATTTTGTTTAGATAAAAGCTTCTTTTGCGCTATATACCAAATAATCTCCATACAAAAATAAAACATGAAGCAAACAAAATCAAATAGATAAATAATTTTTCTATCGAAACAAAATAACACTGCAAAGTTATGAATACGAATAAAGTTTTACAATAGACATAGTTGTGATAGCTTTTTAATTTTTCCGTATTATACACTGGCAATGACAATTAACATTTTAAAATTTCATAAACGCTTCGGGAAGATAGGTTTTTGGCTTAATCGACAGGTTTTTTTTTTAATTTCACAATCTAGGTTAGTTACGCACTATTCGTTTACCAGAGTGAGAATAGAGTACTCGATAGCGTTTGTAGTTACGTTAAATTTAACTCATGGTACCTATTTAACGCAAACTATGGAGTATGCGTTTTCACCGTTACTACTGTAGTTACGTTTTGATAGTTTACTACACAAACTCATGGTAGAGGTACAGTACCTCTACCATGAGTTTTGTCAAACTATACTCGCTAGCGACTGTAGTAAACAAATTGTATGAAATTTTGAACAGCGCCCCTAGCGGATAGTCAAGGCACTAAAATACGTACCATGAGTCGCATAGTAAACGTGAACTTAACTACAATAGTAACGTTTACGCAACTACACTACACACACTGTAGTTAACTATTAGTTAACTACAGTTTCGGTACCATGAGTTACTTTTTTGACAGTTGCTATCGTAATTTACTATAACTACAGTAGTTACGTGAGTCACCTAACATTTTCAACGTGAGATCGTAATAGTTTCGTTGAGTTTGCAATTACTTTGTTTGTATTTCTATAATTTGAAGGCATTTTGATAATTTAGCTTCATGGCGGGGGCTGTCTGCCTATAATGATCATTTCGTATCTTCCAACGAATGGCGTACACGACGAAATAGGGGCTAAAGTATAAAAATTTTGTGAAAACCATAGGAAAGTGGGTGTAAACAGGCGGATTGATATAAAACTGTGTACAAGCAAGTTAAAAGTTTGAAAATCTTCCTGGGGTCGGGTTTTTCGGTTGTGTGTGCCTTGTGAGAGTGAATATAGAAGATTGTGATCCAAGAACTATTTCGGTTGTGTGTGCCTTGTGGGAGTGAATAGTACTCTGTCTAATCTGTGGTGAATAGAGAAGATTGTGATCCAAGAACTACTATATGTGTTTTAATTGAAATAAATAAAAACCTAACTCACTGTTTTTTTTTTTATTATAATAAGTCCAGTCATCATTTATATCCTCATTCTTTTTGTATGCCTTCAGTCTTTGAAGAAGACCCATTCAACAGAAGATGCAAACTTACACACAAGACTTTTAAAGATGGTAACTATACTAATGGACACAAACGCCCTTACCATTCCATGTTTATTACTTAAATTCAACACAGGAAGATTTTATATATGTATAGGTATATGTTATTATACAATCAGTCCACCCCGGCTTCGTCCGAGGTATATACCTAGCCTATGGCACTCATGGATAACATTACCTATCATATATAATACAAAGTACTCTGCAGTCCTTATGTACAGTGAAAGAATTTTTTAAATCAGTCCAGTAGTTCCTGAGATCAACGCTCTCAACCAAACAAACAACTCTTCCGGTTTATAATTTATGTAGTAATAGCATGTCATGTGGTGAACATGCTTTGGGTCTCTAAATCTGGCTGCATGTCTCTTTCTCTCCCCTGAATGCATACCTAGTTTCACCCTCAGCCGAGATGAATTGGAGCCCGGGATTGGATTTCCAGTTTATGACTAACATACGGGTAAATAGAGATTGTGGTACTTGTTATATTTAATTAAATTAAATAAATAAAACTAGGCATCTTATTATATACTAACATATTATTTAGAATAAGAATAACATTCACTTCTTAATCATCATAAATTGCTCGCTCCTTTTCAACTTTGTTTATCTTCCACTAACAGTCTTCGGAGAAGGCCCACCAACTCTGTTATCCAGGAGGAAAGGCTTTTGACAAATAGTGTAGATAGTTGGTGATTGGCATGGTTTGCTGGTTTCCCAATACTTTTTATTTTTGATAGTCATTTCTAGTAGCCTGCTTGACTAGCTCGAAGTCATACCTCTGGCTCATGTCACCATGTCTGAAACATAAGTAATACCTAGTTATTTTAACAATTTAGTATAATATGCAAACCATACAGTACAACGCATAAAATCTTACAAGCGTTTCTATGAAAGATTTTAACATTTTGATGACTGTATGAAACCCACAAATGTCCCATCTTCAGAGAAAGTCGACACAACTGTAACATCGCTGACGATCTTACAATACGTCTACTTTAATCCACGCATCACAATAATAATTAGTAAACAACATTCTTCATTTAACTTACCTTGTCTTTTTTCAAAGTCTTGTTATCATCATGGATACCAATGAATCAAGTATACGACTTTCACATCCGACGAAGACGTATTTCGTCGCATTTTGTTTAGATAAAAGCTTCTTTTGCGCAATATACTAAATAATCTCCATACAAAAATAAAACATGAAGCAAACAAAATCAATTAAATAAATAATTTTTCTTTCGAAACAAAATAACACTGCAAAGTTATGAATACGAATAAAGTTTTACAATAGACATAGTTGTGATAGCTTTTTAATTTTTCCGTATTATACTCTGGCAATGACAATCAACATTTTAAAATTTCATAAACGCTTCGGGAAGATAGGTTTTTGGCTTAATCGACAGGTTTTTTTTTTAATTTGACAATCTAGGTTAGTTACGCACTATTCGTTTACCAGAGTGAGAATAGTGTACTCGATAGCGTTTGTCGTTACGTTAAATTTAACTCATGGTACCTATTTAACGCAAACTATGGAGTATGCGTTTTCACCGTTACTACTGTAGTTACGTTTTGATAGTTTACTACACAAACTCATGGTAGAGGTACAGTTCTCTCTTTTATTCTTCTCGCACTTTCATACTTCATACTTGCCTTGCATACATCGTCTTGTGTTCTACATACGGGTGGGACTCCCGTCTATCTATCTGTCTATCGGTTCTTCTTTATTTTTATTTTATTTATTTCTTTATTACCACAGGGGAAATAAATTTACACTCATTATTTATTTATACAATAACCTCTTTGCAATTATAGTTTTACAATTCTTAGTGCTCTTACATCTTAATTTTATGTTTTGTTACGATTGTTAACTTTTATAGTTATTTGTTGGCAATACTCCATGAAAGTCTGTCTAGTCATGTCATCGGTCATTATAGTCGCAATTTTTTCCTTGTCCATAGTCATTTCCATTTTAGTCTCTACTTCATGTCTTTCTTTTCCAAATACCGGGCATTCCAAAATCAAGTGCAGCACGTTTTCTGTGACACTAGGCTCACATATGCACGATGGGCTCTCCTTGCATCTGAAACGATGCAGGTACTCGGAGAACCCACCATGCCCAGTGAGGACCTGCGTTGACAATTTATTTGGCATGACTTTTCGCACAATTTTGTATGCCTTGGAAGCCACTGGGAAGAACATTTTCGTCACTGACGCCGTTTCACTGCTCGCATACCTGTGATCCCATTCGCGAAGCGAGCCTTCACGTAGGGCTCGCTTCGCGTATGATATCGGGCATAGGTCGTAATCCGGTCGCTTTTTAGATTTCTGGGCTGCCTCTTTCGCCAACTGATCAGCCCTCTCATTTCCCTCCAACCCTGCATGAGCTTTAATCCAGAATAATTCAACTTTTTTCTGATGAGAAAACAGCTTTAGATTTTCTCTTGCTTTCACTGCAAGTGGGTGGAGGGAATGGGGGTTTATGAGAGTCTGCAGCGCTGACCTCGAATCACTGTAAATTCCAGCAGATTTTACAGCGTTCTTGTAGATCCATCTTGACGCCTCGAAGATTGCGAGCAGTTCTGCCTGGAAAACTGTGCAATATGGTGACAGCCGAAGTTTCACAGTCTTTATTTCTGTGTCTTTTTCCCATATTGATAGTGCCGCCCCGACCTCTCCGTCTATTTTGCTGCCGTCTGTGAAGATCATTACTTCGTAGTTTTTGTGGGCGTTTACTGCTTCCAGGTCTTCCAGGCAAGTAAAACTTATTTTTTCCTGTTGGACGGGATGGGGCATTTTCAGTGCCGAAGACGCGGTTTCTATTTCTCTGTCCGCTAGCCCTGGCAATTCTTCCCCCTTCTTGATCCTGTATAATGAAGCTGCTTCCTTTATACGCAGATCAAGTGGGAGCAGACCAGCCAGTACCAACGCCGAGTTTAGTGAAATTGTACGGTAGGATTTAGTTATTTTTTGTGCGAAGCCTCTTTGTACAGCGTTTAGCGATTTTTGCACACCTAGTTTTTCAGCTGCTGGGGCCCATGCACTTGCTGCGTAGAGAATTATGGGTTCTACTGCTGCATTATAAATCATGCGAATTATTTCTGGGTTTAGTCCCCAGCTGGTTTTTGCGGCTCTAGCTAGTTGCTGGTAAATTCGTGTTGCCCTTTTACATACATTAGCAACATGGCTGTTGAATGTAAGTTTTCTGTCTATCGTCAGTCCGAGCACTTTTATTTCTTGGGCCATAGAAATTTCTACTCCTCCCATGCTGAGGCGTGGGGTGTCATATTTTAGCTTTTTCGTAATTACCATAGCATTGGTTTTTTGAGCGGCAAATTTCAGCTTATTTAGGACACCCCACTCCTCAACTCGGGTAAGTGTGTCATTGGCTTGTCTTTCAATCTGGAGGGCTGTATCACCGTCGAATACCAGCAACACGTCATCCGCAAAGGCTTGACAGTAGGTCCCTCTGTTATGCAGATCTTTCAGGAGTGGATCTAGGAGGAGGTTCCACAACAGTGGCCCCGCTATAGAGCCCTGGACACAACCCTTGCTGGTCTCCCTGTGAGCCTCCTCGCCACCATATCTTACCCTCACTCGCCTATTAGTCAAGTAGTCATCTACCACTCGCCTTATGTTTATTGGACATCTTTCCTCAGCCAGTCTTTTCCTGATCATTGGCCACCATGCTCCATCAAAAGCTCCCTCTATGTCGAGGGAGACTACTGTTACAATTTTCTTTTGGTCTAATTTGTCCTTTATGTGCTGGATGAGTACATAGAGGGAGTCTTCCGTACTTCGTTGGGGCATGAAACCATATTGGCGAGTACTAAGTTTTTATTTTATTTTTATTTTATACAAAGGCACATAAAACAGATTATCATCGTATTTGTACAACAAATGACACTATTACAACTTATGAACTAGACAATAATCCTAAGCTTATGCACACAAAGAGGTTAAATAATTTCTAATAACATAAACTACTTACAATTAAAACAATACATAATAAATTAAAGAGGACAGAATAAAAGAACAAGCAAATAACAAAAGCACTCAGCACATTTACGACAAAGCTTAAAAAAAAATATATAATAAAATAATAAAATAAATAAAAATATAAATTGTAACCACTACAGGTTACAATTTATATTTTTATATTTTTATATTTTTGATACTTTAGGCGGGCCACCAGCATCTTTTCGAAGATTTTTCCCAAAATTCGTAGAAGTCCTATAGGTCTATAGGATTTTGGAACTCCGTAATTGTCTTTCCCTGGTTTTCGTAGTACGACCACTATAGCCTCTTTCCATATTTTTGGAAAACACCGGTATTGTAGACATTTATTTATGAGTTCCAAAAACAATTCTGGGTCAGCCATGATCGCTTTTGTGCATATATCTGCGGTGAGACCATCTGCTCCGGGGGCTTTTTTCGGATTAAATGAATGCATCGCCAGTTCGAGCTCAGTTAGTGTAAATGGTGGGTCGCATTGTGTAAGATGTTCCTCATCATTTACGTTTTTTGCATCTTCTCTGATTTGGCGATGTTCTTCATTGTCGTCCTTTTCCAGATCCTCCGGATAGAAGGTCTCCGCAAGTAGTGATGCAGATTCTTTGGCGTCCAGCTGTTTTCCTTTCGCTGTGAGCGGTAGGTCCTCCTCTCTTTTGCTCGTTTTCTCAAGTATCCTGTAGATTCCTTCCCACATTGTTTCCTTTTCCTGTTTCCCGCAAAATTCTTTCCAGCTTTCAGTTTGTCTTTTTGTGACTTCCAACTCATAATGTTCTTTTTGTTTCAGGTACTGCGTGACTACGAAGTCTCTTCGGGCTGGCGCTGCACATCGGATCCTCCTCTTCAGGGTTGCGACTTCTTTTTTCATCTTTTCTAGCTCTTCAGACCACCACGGTATGTTTATAGTTTCCTTTTTCTTCTTCTTTGGGATTGTTTGTGTACATGCTTCTTCTATTATTTTATTATACATTTCTACAGCTTTTTCAGTTCCCTCTTTAGTATTAATTTGTATTATATTCCCTTTTGTTAATTTATGTTTAATTTTTAAATATTCTAGTTTTTCTTGAAACAGAGACCAGTTTGCTTTTTTCGTGTTAAAGAGTCTAGTTGTCCTATTTATGTTTATTCCCTTAGCCCTTTTTAATTTTATATTAAATGTCATTCCATTGTGGTCTGCGCTGGTTAGGTCTTCGTCAACTTTCCATTCTGATATTAAGTCGATTAGGTCCGACGTGCATGCAGTTACGTCCACAAAGCTACTATATCTTTTATTTCCCCTAATGGTGTCAAAAGTTGGAATTTCTCCAGTATTCAAGATATGAAAGTCCATTTCATGTAGGGCGCCGGCTACTTCCTCTCCTCTGGGTTCATTCTTTGGGCTTCCCCACCACGAGCTTTTGGAGTTTGTGTCCCCACCAATAATTATTTTTGATTTAAATGCATTGGTCACTTTTTGATTTTCTCCAGGTAGGGTTCAAGCGGTATATCCGGTTCGAAGTAAAACGATACCAGGGCTATTCTCCACGCGCTAGTTCGTATCTCAACGACGACGAAATTGTTGGAAGTGAGCTCCGGGTGTTGGATAACATCCAGGTCTGGGTCAAAGACAACGATAGCTGCCTTGACTACTTGTTCACCGGGTTTCGAGCACTGAAAAATTCTCGCACCTTTGTGGCTCCTCATTGATTTTTCGGCACCTATGTATGGTTCTTGAATAAGGGCCGCCGCAATTCCGCGTTTTTCGGCTTCCACCAGGAGCTCGTACGTCGCTAGCTTTTTGCGTTGGAGGTTGGCTTGCAGTATTTTATATGGGGTCGCTCTTGTTTGGGTGCCTTTAGCAATACGCTAGGGTTGATCTTGCTAGTTCGTCCCACTTCCTCCTTGTTGGGCAATCTCTACTGAATGTGTTGTGCTCTACATTTGTTTGTTTTGCTTTTGCACAGTTTCTGCATTTTGGGGGAACTCCAGCCTTCCAGTCCGCGCACTCCGCTCTGAGATGTGGTCCACCGCAGTGACTGCATACGTTTTCTGTCTCTGTGCAATGGCGTCTTCCGTGTCCGTATCCCAGGCATCGCGTGCATTGGACTAGTGGTGACTGGTCCTCGACTCTTACTTGTTGCAGGTCAATGTGCAACACTTGTTGGTCAATGGCTTTCCGCCAGATAGTTGGTGAAACGCGTATAACCACGTGTGCTGTGTGGGGGTTTCTAGCTGTACGCCTATAACGTATTTCCAACCTGTCGTCCTCCTTGTCTAGTCCGTGAAAGATACCCCTATTCTGGTTCCTCATGGCTTTCACGATGTCCTCATCCGTAAGGGCCTTTACAACGCCATAAAGAACCAGAAGCGGGTCTTTATTTTTCACGTCTTCGACAGTCAGCTCGACGCCTTTCCTCTGTAGTCTACCTTTCGCTTTCTCTCTCTCTTCCTTCGTCCTGAAGCCCATTATTATTTTCCTATCCTTCGCTTTCCTTTCTCCACTGTCACCCACCCTTCCTTAGCGTCTATCGCTTCTCGTACCTTCTCTAAAACGTCCTCGCCGGTCTCCGTCTCATTTGTCGAGGCCACCACCACCGAGTGGAGCGTGCCCCTCGTTGTCACCGAGTTTGCCGCAGTGTGGTGTGGTGCAGCCGCAACGCTGGCGTAAGAGATCGTCGAGGCCGCACTATTGAGAAGGGCCTCCTGTTCTTCCATTTTCTCGCGCAGCCCATCCAGTTTCTCGCTGTGTTCCCGGAGGAGTCTAGTTTGCTATGGTCCAGTGGTTAAGGCGTTTGCCTTGTTGACCCGGGGGTCGTGGGTTCGATTCCCACGGGAAGCATACTTTGATAAGTTGTTTCCAGTTTGGTTAGGACATTGCAGGCATGAATCACCTGATTGTCTGATAAGAAAGATGATTCCGTGCTTCGGAAGGCACGTTAAGCCAGTGGTCCCGGCTCCCATCTGGTAGTCGTTAATGGAACCACGTCACAGGCCGAGAGGCGGTTTCGAAGAACTCTGACACCAGGGTGTGCATGGTCGACTGACCGTGTCACCTACACGAAGTGATGATGATTGATGATTTCTAAGTGTGATTGTCACTAAAATCGCATATTTCCTCGAAATTATTATAGGCTGTATAACGATGGCTAAAATCAATATGGTGTATAAACTGCCATAAAGCCAATCGGATTTAGTCTAAATGAAAGGTAGTTACATATACTGTTTATACTTTGGGATTTATTTGCAAAATTGCTCCTTGGACCTGCCACGCGGACGCGTGTAGACCAAAGATCCTGGGCTGCTCGACAGATTGACAGTGCATTAATTCCATTCAAGGATCCGCAGCATCAAGCAGTCAGTCTTTCTACTACTCATCATATCTGAGGATTCAAGAAGGAAAACGTTCACATGAATAGAAGTAGACAAATAACTAGGTATGTAGATACTATCTACTATGAAATCGCGATTTCAAGGTTAGTTAGTCACATTGTCTCGAACAGTTGTTCATTTTGATGAAAATGTTTACCGTTTCGGTATTAACTATATCTTTCTGAACAATGTTTACTATTTCAAGGATTATTTTTTCGTATGAAACATGAAAGTGTACTTGATTATTATAGCAACAAATCTTTTGGAGAAAAATGTGGCTGCTCTGGTTACGGTACTCTGAGTATCTTGTAACATGGTCAAGCTCCGTGGCGCAGCGGTCAACATGCCAGCCTGCGACGCGGGGGTCCCGGGTTCGATCCCCGGTCAGGTCATGATGGAAAAACGATCTTTTTCAGTATGACCTGGGTCTTGGATGTTTATCTATATAAGTATATATTATAAAATATAGTATCGTTGAGTTAGTATCCTGCGACACAAGTTCACAACTTACTGTGGGGCTGGCTCAATTTGTGCAATATGTCCCTATATATTTATATATTTATTTATATTTATATATCTCTGAGCACGGAGTGTGGGTCTGTTTGTACATTCCTATAATATACTCATGTTCTTCATGTACAGTCTCCAACATAAATAAATAGGTATTTAATTGTTTAACACGTTTACTGAAGAACCCATTTGATTATTAGTGTTTACATAGCAATATTGTGACTGTGAATTAGCTATTCTGTCGATGACGATGTTAGTGAAATTCTGTGAAATTATACCTATTCTCTCTTCTGAAACAGAAACTTTTCGTGCTCGCTGGGTCAATTATTTTAAGGACCAATTTATGTGTATGAAACCCGAAAGTGTAATTGAATAACATAGCAACAAATATTTAAAGAAAAATATGGCGCTCAGGTTTTTGTGGTAACTTTAACATTTTAATAACTCTTCAAAAATTTAACCAAACTAAAATCTTAATCGTAACTAATGAAAATAAGTTTGTTTGTTACGTTTTCACGCCGTATCAACTGAACCAATCATCATTAAACTTTGCATATACAAAAGTTAGGGTACTGAAAAGCACATAGGCTAAATATCACGCGGGCAAAGCCGTGGGTAACAGCTAGATATATATAGATTTTTTTATGTGATTTTATCGAGAATTGGTTGAGAAATGCGCCCTGTAGAGGAGAACACCCGGACAGACATACCAAACCATATCTAAGCTAAAACAGAGAAGCTTCGCGTTAACTCGGTTTATTACTTTTCTGACCATTTTATTTGTATGAAACCTTCTGTCAAAAATAATATGAATCACGAAAGTATACTTGAATAACATAGCAACAAATCTTTAGAGAAAATGTGCCTGCTCTGGTTAAGGTACAGGAGTAATATATCTCTGAGCACGGAATGTGCGTGTCTGTTGGTACATTCTTGTAGTACATATGTTCTTCATGTGAGCATGAGCATTTGTAAATATTGAATTGTTTTCCATTTTAGGCCTTATTGTATTGATATAAGAACCGATGCGTTTACGTACTTATTCTCGTGACTGTACTCGCCTCAATTTTTCACCCCGGTAGATTCTCAGGTGATGCATACGTAACTTACGTATCATTATTAAGACCACAATTACTATCCATATCGTAAAACAATTTACATATAATTAAAAATGTTAAGATACCCTCGACACAAAAATCCTTCAATCTCGTTAACGGCTTAACTGATATTTAGAACTACGGTGCCATAGACAAACACACACGTTATCATCATCAGGTCTTTTTTAGTCTCCACTACAGGATCACTTTGTACTTCAGACAGTACAATAACCAGAGCAGTCAGAGGAGTTTACAGACACTCTCCACGTTGGCCAGATGGGTTGGAAAGGCCTCTTTGATGATTATAAACTTAGTTTAGCTTTTGCTTCCTAAGTCGCCTTCTACGACATCCACCGGAAGACATGGTCATGGAAGAGTGGTCCTATTTTTTTTTTATTTATTTTTTTTTTTATGTCAGAGGACGGCAAACGAGCAAGCGGGTCACCTGATGGTAAGTGATCACCGCTGCCCATGGACTAATGTAACACCAGGGGTATGACAAGAGCGTTGCCGGCCTTTTGTTTTCCCTCCCCGGAGGGGAGGGGGGATGGGCCTCCGGCTCTCTCACTCACCGAACGAAGCATAGAAGCTGTAAAACTACTACTCAAACGTCGATTTTCTGTGAGAGTGTGGTACTTCCCCGGACGAGCCGGCCCATTCATGCTACCAGCTGAAGTGATTTTTGCCGGTAGCGTGGCTCTACCACAACTAAAATTCGACTCTGCCAGGAACCACACGCTTAATATCAATTTAATATGCATTGCAGCTAACAACCTTTACCTATTTTCATTACATTGTTTCCTATTTTTGCCATCATGTAAAAAAGAACACAACCCATCTTACCACTACTTTAGAAATAAAATTATTCATATAAAACATAATATGATATTCCCAGCCTTGCTTTAAAAACTTCCCTCTCATAGAATTCCCTCGCGGCTGTATCGGCTAACGTCCTATAATAAACGTCACTTCCGGGACGAAACTAGTTTTAAAGTAAAACTCCTTCAGGATTTATGAAAAATCCGAGCTAGAAGTGTAATGGAAATCTGTGGAAACTACGCCGATTTAAAATATTTCAGTCGCCAGTTTTAAAGCTAGAATTTGTAAAAATTTATCCGACACATGTGGTTTTTCAAAAAGGGCGTGTAAAGATTGGTTCAGGGCCGGCAAAAATGGCAGCAATGGTGCGAATAGCACCCTTAGTGTTGCGGGCGTTCATAGGCTACAGTAACCGTTTTCTTCAAATTAGTACTTATCCCGCAATCATTTAAGAACTTGTATTGTAGGGTACTAACTCCATATTTTTTTATAGGGAAATATCCCAGGACAATCAGAAAAATATTTCCATCATGACCTTCATCTTATTTCGTCGAGTCGTAGATTGCTAGTTTTATATTTCCCTTGACCAGTAGCTTGCAACTGCGGCTGCCCGGTCATTTGCCTCATTAAGGTCTATTGAGTGCAGGAAGCTGGACATTCAGGGCACACCAATAGGTGGTCCATTGACTGGGCAGCGTTACATCATGACCTGACTAGGGACTAAACCCGAAACCCCTCATGTCACAGGCTGATGTGTTAACCTCTGTGCTACGGAGCTCTTCATTACATTAGTGCGGACTGGAACGACTTTGTGCGCGAGTCTTAGTTCACATTCGCCCTGAGGAACACCTCCAGATGAGGTCGAAACATGTCGGCCAGTAGCTGATTTCATTCCTATATGACGTGGATTTTACATAATAATAAAACCTAGGTATTATTAATGCTTCCCAGAGAAAATATATCAATGTTACATGACTACTTAATTTTTTTATAATAAATGCGAAACTTGTAAAAACAAATTAAGACCCATCGCAGTTTTCTTTAAATCATACAAAACAAAATTTCTATCTACGAAATCGCAAATGTTTATCGGTTCTTTATCCTTTTCTATCTGTGTGCAGAGGTTTGGTGAGCCTCGAAACTCAAATTTTTATTGAAAGTTAATTTTGTTTTTATTACGTACTAGATTTTTCCTGCGTCTTTGTCGAAGGCTATAGCCTTTATTACTTACTATATGAATGAGATTTTTAAATCAGTGCAGTAGTTTTTTGAGTTAAACAAACTTATAATCAGAAAAAAACAAATTTTTCCTCTTTGTAATACTTGAAGTAAAGATTTTTAAAACTTTAAAAAAAGCGACAAAGTTGCGGATAATAACGCGCACCATTTTAGAGAATTTAGTGTGGGGGGTTCTCCATTTGCCTTCTACACCGTGGTTTACCGACTAAATTGTGAATTTCCAGCAGGCACCCAAGACAAGGGAAAAAAACTAGTAATGTGTTATTTCAAATTTAATCTGATCAAGTAATATTTATCGGTTTTACGGTTTTGATGGGCAGCAGCGTCGGAACCGTGATAAGCAAAAGGAACGGCGCTTACCAACACGTTTGCCAAGCGTGGTGAGTATGGCAAAACTCCATTGATGGAAATCCTTGGGGGAGGCCTATGTCTAATAGTAGACTTGTTACGGCTGAGATGATGATGATGATGAACATTTATTAGATAAAACAAGTCGAAAACTTAATAAACACTAACCTTAAACAATAAAAAGCGAAAAAGTCCCCTAACGCCTCACTCTTTTTTATACCCGACAAAAAAGAAATTTGGAATTCAATGCGATATTTGCATCGGGGAGGCCGTAAACTTTTGATGGAGACGTATACGATGTCTTTGTTATTGTAAGCGACTCTATGAGCGAGCAATTCTAAGGTGAAACGGAATGAATGCTAAAAAGGAAGGGATACGAAGATTAAAAGAGGCTGATAAAACTTTGTCTTGGGACATTATGAATTTGTCGGAATGCCTTTCGGCTTTGAATGACTTTGTTTTACTGTTTGTTCAAAAACTCGATATGTTTAATGATAAATTAATGCCGTTTAATTTAAAACAATACAAGTAGGACTTAATACGTTTCTGAATACCAAGTTGTCATTAATCGGAAGATTAAGAGAGGCCAAGTTAAAACAGGGTTTTATGTTTATTGAAAGTAATAGTTGGGTAAGACTAGGATAGTTGTTCCGAGAGTATAGTTTCTTCGATTGCAAACTATTCTTACTTTATGTATGAACCGCATGCTATTGTATTTATCTATTAAAAGACTCTGGACTTCTATTAAGTTCTTTCACCAATTTTAGGTACAAAGAGTAGCCCACAGCCTCATTTTTATGTTTTGAATTAAATCAATCGAATAAAAAAACAAACAAGTCGCGTGCCTTACAAATACAATTCGTATTTATCCTCCCCCAGCTAGCAGCTAGCAACTCCACCAATGTCGCACTCATTATTATTGTTGCAAGCTAAATCGACTGAATCCGAGAACTCATTTGAGCCAGCGCATAGTGGTGGATTCAACAGCTTTGAGTGGACAAAATAAAATGAATGTGATAAAATCATATATTCAAATTAGGTGCCATAAGTCTAGAATTATTTTTTTTGAAAGGCGAACTTTAGCGTGACTTTAGTTACCATAATATCATTTATATTTTTAGTAGATTGTAAGCCTGATTGTATCTGTCCGTACAAACCGATGTATCACATAAAATATTTTTTTGCAAAACATTTCATTTATGTGACACGCTTTTATTATTAAATTTGGTGACTTTGTTCTTTATTATGCATTTAAGAGTTCTTCACTACGAATAAGTATAGGTTCTTCATCATCTTATTAGCACACATAATTACATAATATCCATCATCTTGCACTGACCTCTGAGTTATTTATTTACTAGTTTTTATCCTCGACTCCGCCCGTGTAATGTCGATCCCTCGGAAACAGTACTTTTCTCCGGGATAGAAGGCAGCCTAAGTCTTTCTTCGTACTCGAGACAACGTGTTTGCAAACTTTCATGATGATCGGTTTGGTAACCAGGAGGTGAAAGCGTAACGAACAAATAAATTCACTTTTGTATTTTGTACAAAATGTCTAAAATATAAAAACACATTATTTTTACAGAAAAAATTAAAGTTTAACTAAAACTACTATTTACAAATAAAATAGGCCTGGCAGCTCGTTTCCTGTGGTAGCGTGCCTAGAAGGCTGGCAGTATTGCCACGTATTTAATATATTTAATATTTGTATTTTTAATATCAGTTGGGAAGATGAGATTGGGATTGATCGAGCGAGCGCAAAGTGCGATTGAAGCGTCTCTGTTTTAACTTGGGCAAAGTGTGCTTAGTTTGTCTGTCTGACTGCTCTCCTCGCATTTCTCAGCCGATTTTTGTGACATTTTGTGAGCAGGTTAGATAATTATATATGTTTTTACTGATTCAGTTTTTGTTTTATTTTTTTTAAATTGCGGTTGGCACAAAGGACCTTAACGCCACCGAGGTTGATGGCGCATAAACTGTCGGTATTTTCCGACTAAAATATGTGAACGAAATCGTTTTTTTATAAATAGAAAATATTTTTTCTCCGTAATTAAACATAAATCCACCAATGTGCAGCGTAGAACGAAACGCCCGGAGCCACACTGTAGTCGGAATGAAGAGAAAATTAAATAGAACTGTATTTTTATGAACTGCACGGTCTCAATCGCTGACACGGACAGATTGACTCACCTGGAATATTACTCAGTTTTTAACCCCCAACCTACAAAGAGAAGTGTTGTAATAACTTACGACCGCTACGTGAATTTGTGTATCTGTTTGTGTGC
Source organism: Rhodophaea formosa (assembly GCA_963082605.1). Classification (NCBI taxonomy): domain Eukaryota; kingdom Metazoa; phylum Arthropoda; class Insecta; order Lepidoptera; family Pyralidae; genus Rhodophaea; species Rhodophaea formosa. The sequence continues at coordinate 19,269,606 of OY720207.1, forward strand.
CCATTTGTGGCACCTGCAGCGGATATATCGATTTAAATGCGGTTGTGTTTTTATTTGAAAGCACGTTTTCGATGGAGATAGAGATGGTTTTATCGAAGTCAGTACAGCTCATTACTAGTCACAAAGATGTTCGCTTTAAATAATAATTTTATGTAACTTATTGGTAGCAGCTCCTCTTACAAGAGGATAATAGTACTTTATGTAACTGTTAAATTATAAGTGTTCCTTAAAATACGAATTACATGAGTATTTCAAGGACTAATTACGAACAGTTGCATACAATTTATCTACACATACACTATAAAACGTCTTCAGACTTGGACTCCATTTTAAACTTCGTCACATAACATAAGTTGTCGAGCCGGATAGGTATTTACAACCATTTTTGATTTCATTTCTTATCTCTTCTCTTCTCTATTTAATATAAAATTCAATTTTTTCGGTAAGAAAATTAACTGCAAATATATCATTTTGAGAAAGTGAATTTAATTTTCAATACAACAAATTGTATATGTCTATGCTTCAGAGAGATTAATGCGTGAAACATACAATAGCCTTGTACCTATTTGTTCAGGGTGTAAATATGGCTGACATCACAAACAACGGACATAAAATTTAGTCTTGAGTACGCTTAGAAAGCCAGAGCATGTGGCAATATATATTTTAATTAAAATTAAAACAATATTTATGGCATAATATTTATGAATTATATTCGCCACTATGGAAAGAAAGGGGTATGCCTTTGCCCAGCAGTGGAACATAACATCGATAGGCTAGGTATAATAAAAAATCGCCACTATATCGGTTTACAAAAGTCCCTGAGTCGACGATATACTCGGGAAGACTTGGAGTAGTCCTATTCTACTTTGCCGGTAGCCACACGGCACTAAACTAGTATCAGTACTTATAAATAGTAGAATTGCTTTAAGCCTCCCATGAGTAATCAACAGAATAATAGAGTAGCCAATATGCTGCCCAAACATCAGTTTTCGCATGTTATCCTCCGCTGTACAAACAAGTGCAGTCCAGGGATGGAGCCAGCTTCAAGGGGCTACATTAATTTTATGTAAAGTTAAAAGTTTCACGTACTCACTTTAAATGGAATACAATCGATTAAAAACATAGTTGGAAGGGTTATCTAGGGCTTGGCAGACCAAAATATATATGATGTCTGCGTTTTCTTTCGAATGATTTATTTCAAATGAAGACTCCAAAAAATTCAACAGAATAGATATGCTTCTCCTTTTTTAAAGTCAGTTGAAAAATCGCAATCACGAATTAAAAGATTCTATGAAAATTATTTCATTATGCATCTGTGCCATCGGGCTGTTAAGCAGTTGTTACTGGTGTTGAGTAAAAGGGCCTAGAACTGAAAAATAAGTATATCATTACGATCCAACTTTCAATGTCATAAGATAACGCCATCTACTGGCGGATTAAAAAGACTGTCACTTTGCACTATTATAGTGCCGCCACCCATAGTAGCAGCCATGATAGTTAGTATACTCGTACGTAAAACTAACGAAGCCTGCCCTTCATCATCATCATCATTTCAGCCGCAAGAAGACCACTGCTGGACATAGGCCTCCCCCAAAGATTTTCAATATGACCGGTTGGAAGCGGCCTGCATCCAGCGCCTTCCTGCGACCCTTATCAGGTCGTCCGACGGTGTCCAACGCTGCACTTGCCGGCCCTTGTACATACTTAAAGCAATCCCAATACATTTGTATTAGGTCAGTAATAATTTGTCTTGACGACGGCTACCAGAAAAACGTTCAGAGGATAACGAATAAAATATTTTTTACCAAGAGAAGAAGGAAAGTTCTTTCTCGAGCGTATTTACGTTTTAAGCACGCACCCTAAATGATGAGTTCTTATTCACAATGTACTACACTGGCAACAGCACGGCGGATAGTTATGACCTACCTTACCCTCCCCCCCCCCCCTGGATCCGCGCCTTGAGCAGCCTATATCGTAAACCGATGTCCACATTGTTTCTATTACGGATAATCGGATAACGTATTGCAAACAGGCTGGACCCATCCCGAAATTTTGGAGTTTCCTCGAACAATTGATGGATTTTTATGGAAGTGACAAAAAATATAATCAAACGTTGAGTATGTTTCGATTGAATATAATTCCAATTAAGTTGTGCTTGCAAATTTTCAGATTAATTCAACACTAGGAAATAGATACAAAAATATATTATACACATCCACACGCATAGACCAACTACAATCCCAACTAATATTATAAATGCGAAAGTGAGTTTGTATATTTGTTTGCTTGTTTGTTACCTCTTCACGCTTTATCGACATACGATACATATCATTGCGGATAAAAGTACTGTTCCCGTGGGATTTGCGATAAACGACTCAGCACATTTATATGCGAGCGAAGCCGCGGGCAACACCTAGTAAAATATAAATTAAACCAAAACTTGTGAGAAGAAGAATTTCACATTTCACATTTTCTAGTTTCTGCAAGTACCTTTCTATAATTTATTTGCTTTACATTAAAATGACGTAGCTGCCTAAATTTATTCAATTGATGATATTCGATATTTAAATAATAGAAACTTCAGTATGTTTCGAATGAAGAGATTTATTGCTTTCATCTACGAATAAGAAGGCTTTCATACAATTATATTAAGATTTCAGTACAGTTCTTTGATAAAATTTTAATATATTCGATATGTCGCCTCCTGGCGTATACTTCAACACCGAATATTGTTTATCGTGAATGTCGCTTATCCCCGTTTTGCGAAAATTCGCGCCTATTTTCCGCGCGTTCATGGATTCTGATGATATCTCTATTTTAGTAGCTGGATTGTTTGTTTGGGCGCTAGTGGACAGATTGTGTGGCGTTATTTCATAAATGGACAGGTAAGCATGTTGCTGAAATTGTGTTTTTAGAACTAATACTTGTCTTTCTACGTAGAGCAGTAATCGAGATTTAATCCTGTAACAGTCTGGATAGCCAACTATTCTTGCTGGCGAATCTAATTTCGAATAATATAAAGAAATTGGTCGTTTTCACAGTCATTAACAAATTTTTTTTCGCCTTATTTTGTTAGAAGTGAGGCTTGATCAACAGTAATATTCTATTTCTATTTATCTTTTTTCAACTCTCCTATTATTGGAGGGCAAAAGCCTCCCTTCCGTCTTCTCAACTGTATATATAGGATTAAGGACCTTGCTACTTATGGTCACATATTAATAGCGCGGTAGGGGTTGTTTACTAAAGTACCTATACGTTTACTCGGATATACACAACATTCTCTAAATATTTGAACAATATGAGACATTAACTGCGGCATACAGGGCATTCAACGCACAGCCAGCGTTATTATAGCTATGATACATTAATAGAAGCTGCAGTGGGGGTCTTTCCGTTTCCAACCCACTTTTTCACCCCACCTCTTTAAAATAATAATTATTATTCCGTGTTCTACCCACCTTGATATTTAATTCCGCTTTCATCCCATTCAAAATTTTCAGTATTGGTGGCAAAAAAGTGAATCAGCTTGGATTTGCGGTTTAATTGTACAAACACAAAACTAGCCTGGCCAAGTCATATTTTCTGTGACAACGATCACAAATTTGCTCAAACTCTGAAGCAGCTTAAGGTGTCTTCTATAATTATATAGGATTGAAGAGCTTGCTAATTATAATTATATAAACCTATTTAATCCGTGGTATGAGTTGCTTAGCAATGGACCTATAGGTACGTCTACTTAGCCATGAACAACATTCTCTAAATATCTGAACAATATGAGACATTCACTGCGGCATACAGGACATTCAACGCACAGCCAGCGTTATTATAGCTGTGATACATTAATAGAAGCTGCAGTGGATTTGCGGTTTAATTGGCTACTTGACAAAAAAAAATTTCGTGTCGCTATGTAAAGACCTGCCAAAAATAAACACAATAGTGACCGAAATACATTTCTAAACAAAAAACTCTTTCAGATATAGAAGTTTTAAAGACACATATTTTTAGACATAAATTTTTAGACGTGAAAACGCGCTGCTGAAATGCCTACATATTTGTGACGTCACAACTTTGTATTTTGTATGGGCGGCGTGAGAACTTTGTTTGGTAGCTATACGAAATATTACGTTTATGGTAATGGTTTCATAACAAAAGTTGCTACAAATTTTGCGGACTACAATACAGTATAATAGTAATTTAAGATTTTCATACTTTTAAAAATGGTCCTATTTACCCAACTTTAAAGAAGCTTTAAGAACACTTAACGAATCGATATCAAATTAAAAGTGTTTTTTATAGTGTTTTTAGATAGAAATGAGTATCATTGGAAACAAATTTTATATAATCTTAACATTAGGCAAATACCGAATTGTACAAACACAAAACTAGCCTGGCTGGCGGCACAGAATTAATAATAGTAGTAACTAGCGGCCTTGCACAGCAAGTCATATTTTTTGTGACAACGATTACGTTAGGTGTATAAATAATGTAATAAACGCGATAAAAACCGTATTATAATAATTTTCTTTAAATGTGTAACAATCGCGAAAACATAAGAAAACATTAACGATCACAAATTTGCTCAAACTCTGAAGCAGCTTAAGGTGTCTTCTATAATTATATAGGATTGGAAAGCTTGCTAATTATGGTCAATAGATGACCATACCAATCCGTGGTATGAGTTGTTTAGCAATGTACCTATACGTCTACTAAGCCATGAACAACATTCACTAAATATCTAAACATTAAGGGACATTAACTGCGGCATACAGGGCATTCCACGCGCGGCCAGTGTTAATTTGGCTGTGATACAATTATACCACCTGTAGTGGATTTGCGGTTAAATTGTACAAACGCATGAACAAAACTAGTTATGGCTAGCGACCTTGCATAGAAAGTCATATTTTCTGTGACAACGATCACAGATTGGTCAAACTCCGAGATAAGCGAGGACCTTCGGCTTAAGGTGTCTTCTATAGGACAGAGGAATTTGCCACTTATGGTCACCTATCTGAACTGTAGTTGCTAAGCAATGCACCTATACGTCTACTTGGCCATCAACAACATTCTCTAAAAATATCTAAACAATATATACTGCGGCATACAGGACTTTCCACGTGCAACCAGCGCTAATTTAGCTGTGATACAAGTATTTATAGCAGCTGCAGTGGATTTGCGGTGACACTGAGTAAATCCATACTATCCATCCATACTTCCATACTTAATATTATAAATGCGAAAGTAACTCTGTCTGTCTGTCTGTCTGTCTGTCTGTCTCGCTTTCACGCTAAAACGGCTGAACCGATTAAAACGAAATTTGGCACACAGATAGGCTATAGCCCGAGAAAGGGCATTGGCTACTTTTGATTTCGATAACGTAGGTTAAGCAACTCTAACCATGGTTCTAATAAGGATGGGTGGCCAAAACTAAAACGGCTGAACAGATAAAAACGAAATTTGGCACACAGATAGGCTATAGCCCGAGAAAGGGCATTGGCTACTTTTGATTTCGATAACGTAGGTTAAGCAACTCTAACCATGGTTCTAATAAGGATGGGTGGCCAAAACTAAAACGGCTGAACAGATAAAAACGAAATTTGGCACACAGATAGGCTATAGTCTAAGAAAGGACGTGGGCTACTTTTAATTACGATAACGCAGGTTAAGCAATTCTAACCATGGTTCTAATTAGGATGGGTGGCCAAAACTAAAACGGCTGAACCGATTAAAACGAAATTTGGCACACAGATAGGCTATAGCCCGAGAAAGGGCATTGGCTACTTTTGATTTCGATAACGTAGGTTAAGCAACTCTAACCATGGTTCTAATAAGGATGGGTGGCCAAAACTAAAACGGCTGAACAGATAAAAACGAAATTTGGCACACAGATAGGCTATAGTCTAAGAAAGGACGTGGGCTACTTTTAATTACGATAACGCAGGTTAAGCAACTCTAACCATGGTTCTAATTAGGATGGGTGGCCAAAACTAAAACGGCTGAACAGATTAAAACGAAATTTGCCACACAGAGAGGCTATAGCCTAAGAAAAGACGTGGGCTACTTTAAATTACGATAACGCAAGTTAAGCAACTCTAACCATGGTTCTAATTAGGATGGATGGCCAAAACTAAAACGGCTGAACCGATTAAAACGAAATTTGGCACACAGATAGGCTATAGCCTAAGAAAGGACGTGGGCTACTTTTAATTACGATAATGCAGGTTAAGCAACTCTAACCATGGTTCTAATTAGGATGAGTGGCCAAAACTAAAACGGCTGAACAGATTAAAACGAAATTTGCCACACAGAGAGGCTATAGCCTAAGAAAGGACGTAGGCTACTCTTGGTTACGATAATGCAGGTTAAGCAACTCTTACCATGGTTCTAATTAGGATGGGTGCCCAAAGCTAAAACGGCAGAACAGATTAAAACGAAATTGGGCACACAGATAGGCTATAGCCTAAGAAAGGAGGTGAGCTACTTATAATTACGATAACGCAGGTTAAGCAACTCTAACCATGGTTCTAATAAGGATGGGTGGCCAAAACTAAAACGGCTGAACAGATAAAAACGAAATTTGGCACACAGATAGGCTATAGTCTAAGAAAGGACGTGGGCTACTTTTAATTACGATAACGCAGGTTAAGCAACTCTAACCATGGTTCTAATTAGGATGGGTGGCCAAAACTAAAACGGCTGAACAGATTAAAACGAAATTTGCCACACAGAGAGGCTATAGCCTAAGAAAGGACGTGGGCTACTTTTAATTACGATAACGCAAGTTAAGCAACTCTAACCATGGTTCTAATTAGGATGGATGGCCAAAACTAAAACGGCTGAACCGATTAAAACGAAATTTGGCACACAGATAGGCTATAGCCTAAGAAAGGACGTGGGCTACTTTTAATTACGATAACGCAGGTTAAGCAACTCTAACCATGGTTCTAATTAGGATGGGTGGCCAAAACTAAAACGGCTGAACCGATTAAAACGAAATTTGGCACACAGAGAGGCTATAGCCTAAGAAAGGACGTAGGCTACTTTTAGTTACGATAATGCAGGTTAAGCAACTCTAACCATGGTTCTAATTAGGATGGGTGGCCAAAACTAAAACGCCTGAACAGATTAAAACGAAATTTGGCACACAGATAGGCTATAGCCTAAGAAAGGACGTGGGCTACTTTTAATTACGATAATGCAGGTTAAGCAACTCTAACCATGGTTCTAATTAGGATGGGTGGCCAAAACTAAAACGGCTGAACCGATTAAAACGAAATTTGGCACACAGAGAGGCTATAGCCTAAGAAAGGACGTAGGCTACTTTTAGTTACGATAATGCAGGTTAAGCAACTCTTACCATGGTTCTAATTAGGATGGGTGGCCAAAACTAAAACGGCTGAACCGAATAAAACGAAATTTGGCACACAGATGGGCTATAGCCTAAGAAAGGACGTGGGCTACTTTTAATTACGATAATGCAGGTTAAGCAACTCTAACCATGGTTCTAATTAGGATGGGTGGCCAAAACTAAAACGGCTGAACAGATTAAAACGAAATTTGCCACACAGAGAGGCTATAGCCTAAGAAAGGACGTAGACTACTTTTAGTTACGATAATGCAGGTTAAGCAACTCTTACCATGGTTTTAATTAGGATGGGTGGCCAAAACTAAAACGGCTGAACAGATTAAAACGAAATTTGGCACACAGAGAGGCTATAGCCTGAGGAAGGACATAGGCTACTTTTGATTTCAATAGCGCAGGTAAGGAGAGGCCGCATATTATCAGAAATTTCTGTTAGAAATATTCTGACGCTCGCCGGAAGGCACTCCGTGCATACATTTTGTATTAGCTCCCGCACACTGTTAGAAAAATTCTAACGTGTCGTCCGTTTCTGATGCCCGCCGGATGGCACTTCAGCCGGACGTCAGAATTTTTTCTGATAGAAATTGCGGAAGGCGTGTTTTCCATACATTTTGTACTAGGCCCCCCCGCACACTATCAGAAATTCGCGTCAGTTTACCGTCCGCCGCCGTACGCTGCACACGTGTTTGTTGTATTTTAGGAACCTACGTTCTTGACGAAAATGAGTTAAATCAAGATTTAATTGCCGATGTGGAAAAATATCTATGTTTGTGGAACGCGATGTTGAAAATGACCAGAATAAAATACACAGAGACTTAGCTAGGAAGCGAATATGCCAAATATTAATTGAGAATTGAAATCCATATTTCAATATCAAGGTTTTTAGGGTTCCATGTCCAAAGCGTAAAAACGGGATCCTATTTACGAGATTTCAATGTCCGTGTGTCACCATCATACATAAACCGTTGTTTGTTTGGTTATTCGTATGCGTAAGTAGCCAACACTGGTGTCAGCGATATTTCAAGCTGCCTTAAGGCATCTGACATAGCTAAACGACTGACATCAATGATGACAGCCGCTACCAACGGCTTAACGTGCCTTCCGAAGCACGGAGGAGCTCGAGATATTTTTATGCCACTTGCGGTCACCCATCCAAGTAGGGACTGCACCAGGGGTTGCTTAACATACGTAAGCGCTCATAGAGCTCACACCCACTGGACCATCGGGCTCCTCAAATACCTCTCCTCATAAACCGTGATTACTATACAGTTAAAATTTTCATAGATGATGAACTTATTTGCTTTTGCCGTAAACACTAGAATCAGAATAAAATCCTAATACAATATTATACGAGTAAATGCGAAAGTGAGTTTGTTTGTTTGTTTCTTTGTTACGCTTTCACGCCCTACGAGTATCTACTTAACCGATCATCATGAAATTTTGCATACACATAGGTTAGAGTACTGAGAAGGACATAGGCTATAATTCACGCGGGCGAAGCCGCGGGTAACAGCTAGTAATTTAATAATTAATAAATTGTTTGTTTTTTGTTTGTTTTTCGTATGTGTAAGTGGCCAACACTGGTGTCAGATTTTTCAAGCTGCCTTAAGGCATCTGACATAGCTTAACGACTGCCATCAACGATGACAGCCGGGACCAACGGCTTAACGTGCCTTCCGAAGCACGGAGGAGATCGAGATATTTTTATGCCACTTGTGGTCACCCATCCAAGTAGGGACTGCACCAGGGGTTGCTTAACTTACGTAAGCGCTCATAGAGCTCACACCCACTGGACCATCGGATAATTATATACGGACAAATCACACAGATTGAGATAGCCCCAAAGTAATTTCGAGACTTGTGTTATGGTATACTAACTCAACGATACTATATTCTATAACAACTACATATATAGAAAACATCCAAGACCCAGATCAATCTGAAAAAGATAATTTTCCATCTTGACCTGACCGGGGATTGAACCCGGGACCATCCGTGTCGCAGGCCGGCGTGATGACCGCTGCGCCACGGAGTTCGTCACTGAGTGAACCAAACATGGCGACGAACAATCGCTCGTCGCAAAATTTGGGTCAACTTACAGGTGACTCTTAAGAAGATAGACCTGTAAATTTTCATACAAAAAACGATAACGCTTCCCACCCCTTAAACATTGTCCAATTTCAATATTTTTTTTATACGTTATTGATAAATTGGAGAAGTAGGGTTGTACGTTTTGATATTTAAGATACGTATATTGCTTACAACAAAGTTATGAGCATCTAAGCTGTTAATATCCACATGTTTTACTTAAAAAATACCCGGCGGATTTTAATTTATTTAAATTAATCTAAACAGAATCAATAAAAAAAGGTTAGACCTAGATAAAATTAAGGTGTGTTTAATGGAATAACACCAAAATTTCCTCATTTCGTAAAGGTTTAGGGGGGTGGAAGAGTTATCACTTTTTGTATGAAAATTTACAGGTAGTCAATCCTATTAAGGTGTGTCTAAGTATGGATAAGGTTGAAGTTTTTTATTGTCACTATTCTAACCAGTTGTCTGCTTAGCAATGCAAACGCACTTTGTCATAAACAACATTATCTAAATATCTTAACAATATGAAACATTCACTACGGCATACAGGGCATTCCGCGCGACCAGCGTTAATTTCACCGCGATATAATTATCACGGCTGCGGTGGCTTTGCGGTTAAATGACATATTCATACAAAGTGTACGTGAGCATTATTAGCGCTTCCGCATGTTAAGCAACCCTGGGTGCAGTCCACACTTGGATGGGTGTCCGCAATTGGAATAAAAATATCTCGATCTCCTCCGTGCTTCAGAAGGCACGTTTAACCGTTGGTCCCGGGTGTCATCATTGATGGCAGTCGTTAAGCTATATCTGATGCCTTAAGGCAGCTTGAAAAATCTGACACTCATACACACGAGAAACAATCAAACAACCATACAAAACTAGTTATTGCTAACGAGTTCGCTGGCACTAAGTAACCGGCCGAAAATCACCGCAAATCTTCTCCTCCATGTGTTTTTCAGATAACATCCGCAGCTATACATACATACTGTCACGTCTTTTTTCCTTGTGGGGTAGACAGAGCCTAGGTCTTAGCTATGGTGTATCGAAACCTGGGTGCGCTATTAGCTCTCCGGTGATCACTTAGCATCAGGTGACCCACATGCTCGTTTGCCGACCTATTTCATAAAATAAAAATGAACAATATATATGGGATTAATTTTGCATTCACAATGCTATTTTACCTTAAAAAAGAAAATAAGAAATGGTGAAAAAAATCCATGCTTGAGGACTTGAACCTGCGTCTAGATCTCAGTACGATCTATGCGTTGCCATATTATAAAACAAAGTCGTCCGCCGCGTCTGTCTGTCTGTCTGTTCGCTATAAACTCAAAAACTACTGCACGGATTTTCATACGGTTTTCACCAATAGATAGAGTGATTCACGAGGAATTATAAAACAAAGTCCTCCGCCGCGTCTGTCTGTCTGTCTGTTCGCGATAAACTCAAAAATTATCACACGGATTTTCATACGGTTTTCACCAATAGATAGAGTGATTCACGAGGAAGGTTTTAAGGTATAATACATGCCCAGGCGCAGCCGGGTAGGGCTGCTAGTTAATAATAAGCGCGGTGGCGTAATTGGCAACGCATAGATCGTACTGAGATCTAGACGCAGTTCAAGTCCAGCCCGCGTGGAATTTTTTCACCATTTCTTGTTTTCTTTATTTAATAAATAAGAAATGAACAAGTGAGGGTATGTATTTCTGAGCAGTCCTCTCCTAACTACCAGTTAAAATGGTGACCACAAGTGGTATAAAAATTTCTCAAGCTCCTTCATGCTTCGGAAGGCACGTTAAGTCGTTGATTCAATCTATCATCATTGATGGCAGTCGTTGGTGCCAGCTGCCATCATAACCTTAGATTATATTAAGCCTAGATAGACACGATTACCCTAAAGCCGTAAAAAAAATGTGTCCTACCCATAGTCTATCATGCAAATACATAGATAATACCAATTTGACGGATTTCGATGGTATTAATTGACAGGACGTGTGTTCTAACACAATCTGTCACGAACACAAGCATTGAAAATTTAGCCAGTTTTTTTTTTCATAAAGGCATTCTAGAGCGTATAAAGTCAAAGTTGCTAAGGTATATCAGATGCCTTAACTTAATATACTAACATCAGAGTAGTCCACACCACACACACAAAAAACAAACTTCGCGATGATTGACACATGTGCGTGATTACATCATTCCACCGCACACCTCAAACGCGACAATTACTCAGTTTAATTAATGTCCACCAACATGTCGGTCACATACCGCAGGTGCATGTTTGACATTATTAAGCTATTTTTGGGTGCTATGCGAAAAGCATTGAAACCTAAAAATCATTCTTATAATCTCTCTTTTAGAGTTATTCTCATCTGCCCTAGTTATAACTGGCAGAGTTTGTCGAAAATCTCCAGAAAACATAAATGTGAATTTTCCCATTGGCCTTTTACTGTCATCTCAACGAACGAACTACGTTGACAAAAGGGCATATCCGGGTTGCGAGTGACCCGGGACCACTGGACGGTCACCAGTAATATGAGCTAATCGTACATTACGCACTCTATCCCAGTGGAGTATGTGGCTCTGGTGGTTACCTTAACTATTGGCAACTATGACTAAAACTATGATCTAAATTTCCCAAAGTAGAATAAAATCTGTGATTTTGGGAAATTATATTCATTTAACTGAAGTGGAAGGTACCCTATGACCTCCTCTGAAATCCCAAACAACGCGTATAATCATGGTGATGATGATCGGTTCAACTGTTTAAGCGAGAAAGCTCAAAAACAAACTAGTAATACTCCGAGCTCCGTGGCGCAGCGGTCAACACGCCGGCTTGTGGCACGGATGGTCCCGGGTTCGATCCCCGGTCAGGTCAAGATGAAAAATTTATTTTTTTCAGATTTACCTGGGTCTTGGATGTTTATCTATATATGTATTTGTTTTAAAATATAGTATCGTTGAATTAGTATCCCATAACACAAGTCTTACTTAAGAACTTACTTTGGGGCTAGCTCAATCTGTGTGATTTGTCCGTATATATTTATTTATGTAATCAATCACCTACAACCAAAAAACTCACTTACGCAAATTTAATATAAGTTAAGATTGAGAATGCTTAATAATTACAAAGAAACTTATTATCTTGAAGTTATAACATCACTTGAGATTTGAGATTCAGGTTAGAGCAAGTTCTTACACCACACACGCTCACGAGGGGCCAGACCTCAAACTTCTGCTTCAGAACTTGCTAAATTGAAACGAATTACTGTCTAAGATAATACGGCTATGTATTCACTGTTGCCCGCGGCTTCACCCGCGTGATATATAGTCTATGTCCTTTTTCGTACCCTAACCTATGTGTATGCAAAATTTCAATTCGAATCCGGTCAGGTCGTGATAAAAATTGATATTTTTCAGGTCGTCGTGGGTCTTGAATGTTTATTTTGAAACAATGACACAAAGTCAAGGGCTAGCTCAATTTGTGTGATTTATTCCTATAAGAGCATTTATTTTCTTATTTTATATATTTCAAACATATTGAAGGTAATCAGTATCGAACCTTACTAATTTCAATCCATTCCATTTTTCACACAACAGCGCTATCTCTATCTCATTGTAAGATTAAGTAATTTAGGGTGCTACCCTTTCGATGTCGGCTAAAATTAATTAATCAAGCCGCCCTAACGAATCACTGGCCGACCCAGATATCCCTTTTTGCTGAGTTCATTTCCTTACTTTTTTAGGGATCCGTACTGAAAAGTTGAAAATTAAACTTTGTGCAGTCTTTTCTTTGCAGTAATACGTATAAGTTTTTTTTTTATGTCATAGGACAGTAAAAAAGAAAGCGGGTCACTTGATGGTAAGTGATCACCGCTGCCCATGGACAACTGCAACTCCAGGGGTGTTACAAGAGCGTTCCCGGCCTTTATTTTTCCCTTCCCAGAGGGGGAGGGGGGATGGGCCTCCAGCTCTCTCATTCACCGAACGAAGCATAGAAGCGGTAAAGCTAATACTCCAACGTCGATTTTCTGTGAGAGTGTGGTACTTCCCCGGATGAGCCGGCCCATTCATGCTACTAGCAAAAGTAAATTTTGCCGGTAGCGTGGACCTACCAGAATATTATATTTATGTATCAAACTTACCCGAGAACGGGGGAGAGTTGAGGGGACCACTACGAGGACCGAGTATTGGTTTGTAAACTGATTTTCTGACATTTGTAAATACGATGCCTTGGTTTCCTAGTACTGTAATGCTTTATAGTAAGCAAAACATTTTTTGGAACAATGTTCATTTTTCAATGTTGTTAGTATTATAAACGTCTATCGTCTACCTCAAACTTATTTCAAGTATCTTATAAATAAAATTCTTCGAATGGCACAGAAAATAAGGCAAGAAACATATTTCAAAGATTCTTTAGAAAATAAATTTTAAAATTATTCTCTCTATTTGAAAGTTTGAAATGAAAGACTCGCGCTTGGCCGCTCTTTTTGTAATGAAACAAAGTTTTTTAAAGTTCCCAACTTAACGGTCCTGCGTAATCACTCCGGGTTTCGCGCAAAAAGTAAAAATATCGCGAATTGCGGCCTTTGTTCCAGTTTCCAACTGAAATGCGATATCTCCCGATTGTTTTTGTGAATCTTATTGACGGAAACTTCTCAAACGGAATCAAAAGAAGCCTTTGACAATAGGTAAGAAGTAGAAGTAAGAAAAGCCGTGTGGTTCCCGATAGAGTAGAATAGGACCACTCCAAGTCTTCCCGTGGATGTCGTAGAAGGCGACTTAGGAAACACAAGCTAAATTTGTTTAACTCGTGTTTCGTATGTTGCCTTATATGTTCATAAACATCAAAGAGACCGTCTGGCCAGCGTGGAGAGAGTAGGCCAAATCCTCTGACTGCTCAGGCTAATATATGGCTCTGGTAGTACAGAGAGGGTCATGCTGCTGCAGTGGAGACTAAAAAAGTCCTGATGATGAGAATTAAGAAGCCACCTCGATGTCTTCCCCATAATGACCACATACATCAAGTTCGGTATTAAGCCAGGGATCATTCAAATTCCACGCTGGTCAAGGAGAAAAGAAAAAACGTAGAATGTACCATCTGCTTCTCGTCCCGCGTAGATCTTAAAATGCATGGATTGAAATCAACACTTTTGTAAAGGAGAATGCTTCAAATGTATGAAGCCCCGTCTCTCTTAGAAAAATGTACATGTATGATAAACTTAACTACATAGAAAAACTCAGAGCATAATAATAATTGCAATAGAATAATCGTGTTTTTGTTTTGTGCCGTTTTTAATATTGCCGTTAGTATGGACATTATATTGTCTTTGGTATGGATAAGCACAGCTGAACCGAATAAATTGAGACTGAAGCCACATGGAATCAATTTATAGATAACTAGCTGTTAGCCGCGGCTTCGCCCGCGTGATATTAAAGCCTATATCCTTCTTAGTACCCTAAACTATATGTGTGCAAAATTTCATGATGACCGGTTCAGCAGATGGAAGTTAAAGCGTAACAAACAAACAAACAAACTCACTTTCGCATTTATAATATTAGTTAGGAAGTTAGGATAGGATTAGGATTAGAATAGGATAATTCATGTAATTTAGATTATTTTTCATGCTTAACACAGTGTACACACATAATAAGTGGGCAAAGTCCTTTATAATTTTTTCAATTTGATTGTTATCTGTTTCATGTGCTTATAAAATCTGAATTAATATTTAATTTACAGGCCTGGAGTAATACTGGCGTTAACGCTAAGCCAATTGACTGGCTTTTAAGTACCTACTGGCTAACTAGCCTGGCTCGATTATTGGCGTAGTGTAAACGGCCTATATAAGCCTCTAGACTGTTTTCAATTACTTAGCTCAATAAATACCCGACGCGCGTGGGTAGAATTTGTTTATAAGAGGCACGAGACGAAAAGTTACTACAAATATTGGACCAAATTAAATAACTTCGCAAGTCAATCCTCTACGTAAATAACAAACCTATCTGAAAATACAAGGGATTTTAGTTTCTTCAGTTTCTCTTATATTCTTTGTTCTTAAATAAATATTACTTATACACAGTATGAATGTGTAACCTTGCTATATTCGCCCTCGAAGGTGCCTTGATCATACTAAACTGCTTTCCCCAAAGAAAAAATTGGGTAGCTCATGCACAACTGCTAATAAGCTTATCGATTTAGTATATAAAGTCTATTTTTGTCATATTTCTATCTTCATATTTCCACTTATCCCTTAAGATAAATAATTTTTATTACAATTTTCTCTGCATTGGTCTCATATTAAAAGTTTTTGTTTTTTGTTTTTCGTGTGTGTAAGTGGCCAACACTGGTGTCAGATTTTTCAGGCTGCCTAAAGGCATCTAACAAAGCTTAACGACTGCCATCAACGATGACAGCCGGGACCAACGGCTTAACGTGTCTTCCGAAGCACGGAGGAGCTCAAAACATTTTTATGCCACTTGCGGTCACCCATCCAAGTGGGGACTGCGCCCAGGCTTGCTTTACATGTGGAAGCGCCTATAATGCTTACATCCACTAGGCCATCGAGCTTCGATATTAAAAGTTAAGATAGTTAAATAATAATATTATAATTAAATATTAATTAATTTAAGATGATTCCGTGCTTCGGAAGGCACGTTAAGCCGTTGGTCCCGGCTGCTATCTGGTAGTCGTTAAAGGAACCACGTCAGAGGCCGAGAGGCGGTTCCAAAGAATTCTGACACCAGGGTGTGCATGGTCGACTGACCGTGTCACCTTCACGAAATGATGATGATGATATTAAAAGTTGTTCATTTTGATAGGCTGATTTAATGGTTAGGACAGCTATCTTTACCCTCACATCCTGTATATTTTAGGTTTTGAATTATTCTGGTCATTGGTTAGAATATCAAGTTAGAGTACAAATATTGAGGTAGTTGGGCTAGGTCGGAGGTGATTTGATGTGATAATAATGCTTATTGTTAATCAAATATATTTTCTTTAGACAAAGAATAAAAAGAGACTGGCAGATGGCAACCCTAATTAAAAAAAAAGGTCAAAGCCGATTTACTTCCTCAAAGGACGCAGCAACAAAAAAAAAACTTTTAATAATTATGTACCTTCTACTTATTGTTCTTCAAAGACCTGTAAATAACTTTTCATTTTTTTTAATTAAACGCGGCCCAATTGGAACATCACAGATAACGAAGAACAAATGATAAAACCTCATTTTCTTTTCTCAGAATCTCATTTGGGCAAATGTCCTTTTTGACGACACTATAGCAAGTTGGCGATATTAAACCGTTCTGATCTAATAAGCGTTTGGAGGCAAGAGGGCCATTATTCTGGGGCCTTTCACAATTTTTCAAGTCATTTCACACCTTCATTACATGTGGTGACATAAGTTTATATTATGTCTACTCAATTAAAAGCTTGTACTCGTAGTTTATCATCATCAGGTCTTTGTTAGTCTCCACTACGGTAGCACGACCCTCCGCACTACCAGAGTCATATATTAGCCAGAGTAGTCATAGGATATGGCCTCCGTGCCTACGAGCTCCGTGGCGCAGCGGTCAACATGCCGGTCTGTGACACGGATGGTCCCGGGTTCACCGGTCAGGTCAAGATGGAAAACGATCTTTTTCAGATTGACCGGGGTCTTGGATGCTTATCTATGTTATGTATTTGTTATAAAATATAGTATCGTTGAGTTAGTATCCCATAACACAAGTCTTACATAAGAACTTACTTTGGGGCTAGCTCAATCTGTGTGACTTGTCCGTATATATTTACACTCTCCACGCTAGCCAGACGGGTTGGAGAGGTCTCTTTGATGTTTATAAGCTTTATTCAGCTTGTGTTTCCTAAGTCGCCTTCTACAATATCTACGGGAAGTCTTGGAGAAGTCCTATTCTACTCTGCCGGGAACAACACGGCTTGTAGTTTGCGTTATCGGTATTTTGTTTTTATGATGCTGCTCCGAGTCACTTTACAACAATGGCGCTACGTACTATATTTAATAGATTCATTATAACAACTAATTATAAGAAACATTATCGATAATTACATTAGTTCAGATAACATTTTTATCTTTCAAATAAAGCGTGCTATCATTTTTACGCTTAAAAAATATGAGCCTACTGCCAACTAACGTTAAATTTTAATTAAATTAAGTTCCAAGGTCACGTGTCTATCTTACGAATTTTCGGTCGAATCTGTCGGTCTCGTGACCTGTCGAGAGTTTAACATTTTTTTCCCATCACAAAAAGTGCACAGCGCCGCTAAAGAAGTTTTCACTTAAATATTGAGGTTATAATTAGAAGTATACCTGTCTCAATTTTTCCTTCCCATCTTAATAGCTTAACTTACTTCCCCATTTCAAGTGCAAATTAATTAAGAAGAAATATAAACGGGCTAAGAGGTCGCGGAAAAAACAGAAATGAACATAAATCTTTTTAATTTCCGGACGTCACACTCCATCGCTGTCCCTAATTAGCTGTTTTGGGGTTCCGTGCTTAAAAAGATACAAGGAATACATTCCATGGCAATATAAAAAGAAGGAATCCCTTTAAAAAGATAAAGGTTGACCTTCTTTTGTGTGTGTTTTCTTTTGTAAATGCTTTGGTTTAATATACAGCCGTGTGGTTCCTAGCAGAGTAGAATAGGACCAGTTCAAGTTTTCCCGTGGATGTCATAAAAGGCGACTTAGAATACACATACTAAACAAAAGCCCATAAAAATCAAAGAGACCTCTACATCCCTTTTGGCTTGCGTGGAGAGTATAGGCCAAATCCTTTGACTGCTCTGGCTAATATATGACTCTGGTAGTACAGAGAGGGTCGTGCTCCTGCAGTGGAGACTAAAAAAAACCTGATGATGATGATTATACAGCGTTATCTGCAGCGTTGTAGCAACATGGTCAGGGGTGACATCATCAACTGCCTGTCCGGTGGTTAAAGTTTGGTATTCACGCCCGGTTTCGACCTCCTACGTTTCTCATTGACAATCTTCATCATCCAAGTAACATTTTGTTTTCAAGGTTTTTGTTCCTGGTTGCTCAAAAATTGGTTATACGGCCCTGTAAGTAACATTAATGTTACAAAAAAGTGTAAAGAATTGCAAAAACAATTTCAACCAGGGAAGTTGTAGCTGAACTGTGTTTTAGATAAATGGCTATTTTTTGTCACGTGCATAACACTGTAAAATATCTAGTTGAAGCTAGTACAGTCATTGAAATAAAAGCCAATATACATGCAACACTAGTAAGAATAGGTTGTGTATATTCATGAAGCCAAAAAAATATTCATGCAATGTAAGTCTATAGTTTTAAAGGTATTTGATGTAATTTTTTAAACTAGACAGCATTTAAGGCATTAAGAAATATGTTAAAAACAATGTTAGTTAAAAACAATGTTAACTCAAAACAACTATGGCTAGATTTTTTATTTTTGAGACAAACTTTAGTTATTTATTTTTTTATTTTACTACAATTTGTCTGAAATATTATTACCAGTACCTTCATACAACAATGGTCTAAACTAACCCGACAAGGTTTGTATTGAAAAGTTCCAAAGAGATAGCGCTCAGTCAATTTAGTGTTTATTATCATAGCGTAAAAGTATAACTGTAATAGTTGACGCCTTCATTAAAGATGTCGACATCGCTCAGTAAAGCTAATTTCACGGTAATTTAAGGTAATATTCCTTGAAGTACGAGGATGGTTCTTATGGAGAGAAAAATTAATATGTACCACGGGCGAAACCGGGGCAAACTGCTAGTAAAAAATAAATTAACATCACCATATAAACTCTGTCAATGGCTTTTGCTGCCGACTGTACAGTGCGACGCTAACAATGCGCATCCCATAAAAACATTTTTATTATTAGTAGGGATGCAGACATATATTTCAAGCTAAATAACAGACACCTATATAAAAAATAAATAAACATCACAGTCAGACTCTGTCATAAGCTTTCGCCGCCGACTGCACAATGCGACGCTAACAATGTCCCTCCCATAAAAACATTTACACACCCGCTGACATACAAATACCTGTTTTGCATTCCGCGTTTGTGCGAGTTTTGTGGTTTGAAACCGATTATTTTTTAGATAAAACCCAAGCCGCCTCGTTGTACAACGCGGACTAAAGTTAGGACTTCTTATTCTTCTGTTTTATATTATGGCTTCCACCGGTAATAATAATGAAGATACATAATATACAACAATTATAACATAGACAGCATTCACATATAAAACAAAAAACATCAACATATAAACTCTTCCAATGGTTTTTGCAGCCGACAGTACAATGCGACGCTAACAATGTCCCTCCCATAAAAACATATTCACGCCGACATTCCACAAATACCTGTTTTGCATTCCGCGTTTGTGCGAATTTTATGGTTTGAAACCGATTATTATTTAGATAAAACCCAAGCCTCGTTGTACAACGCGGACTAAAGTTAGGACTTCTTATTCTTCTGTTTTATATTATGGCTTCCACCGGTAATAATAATGAAGATACAAAATATACAACAATTATAACATAGACAGCATTCACATATAAAACAATGTAACGTTGTAAAATTAATTAACCTAAGAATATATTAAATAAAAATATAAAAGAAAAATAAAAACTTAATCTAGCCTATTTACAATAAAACCTAACATATAATCTAAACATTTAAAAAGAAAATTATTGATATTTTGCAAATTCAAGCGAATGGTTGCGCGCGCGCTTCGGCTGTTACGGGCATCACCGCCGACGACGGCCGAGTGCCGTCGAATCGTTCATTCGGGTGCGCTCGGAAATCCCCTGCCTCAGAGCGATACGGACACTTGGACGTGACGGCTGCGTCACTCGCTCCTAAAATCCTATATTAAAAAGATCGTAAACTGTTCTTGAGATTCCGCTGGGGTAAGTTCCTTTGCATTATATTAATAGTGAAACTAGTGTAAGGTGTTCTAAAGTGTTTCTATTAGCTTCTAACGCTAGCACTGCCCATTTTCCTTTCTATTGGGACACTGTGACCTTTGGACCGTTCAACGTGTTCGGTGACGCCCTGCTAAGGCACCTTGTTTCTGGCATTCCAGGACCTAAGTCTACACCTACCTACCTGCTTGGGCTATCATTGGAAGACAAGCTTGCTGTTGTTGCTGAGCTACGTCTATCTCCGCTTGCAAAACCTAGACTGGCATCGACAGACTGAGCCAGGAGACGCTTGTGCCAGCGGTCACCGGGGGATGCGTATATTCAGGCCAGTGTTCCCCCTTCACTTATTCCCCTCATTCTGAGACGCGAGGCGGCCGCAAAGATTTTAGGGCTTATTAAGTAAATAAATTACTTTGTTCTTTACAAGGTGTTTTTTTATTTAGGACCCATACCTACCTGCGGTAATCTGGGGAGGATAGCTACGAAAACCCCTAGTGCCGCAGTGGCGCCTTTAACGTGTTTCTTTTGTGGCCTAATCGCGTCTCAGACTTTCCTAAGTGTCTAGCCGTTTTAAATACTCTAGCTGTGAATTGGAGCTGTGAACGTGAGGTGATTATCAGCGGCGAACTGGTACGTACATAATTCTGATCTTATATTGTTACTAAATTCCTATTTCTTAACTTTAACATCTATTAATTGTTGTAACTGTTACGTATCATATTGTTGTTGTTAAATAATAAAGAATAGGATTGTAAAGTACTCATATAAAAAAAAAAAAATAGAGATAAGTTTTAGTCTAATAAAACCAATTTATTTATACCTTATACTTCAAACAGTTATATTTATGATTGAAACACCAAATTTCAAAAGGTACTGTGAATAAAAAAAAAAAAGTTGAAGTTTTTTTTTGAAGTCTGTTAATATACTTTTTCTATCGTTTTACGTAACAGTTCGCAAGTAACGTACCTTCTGTTTTTATTTTGGTTGATTTCCTAAATCTTTTACTTTCATTTCTTTTCTTTTGTTTCATTTTATTTTTTCTTTTATCTATCACTATATTCTTTCTTTATTCTTTTCTATCACCTACACGTAGCTATTTGTAGTATTCTGAGTTGTAAAGAACACCATCTATTGAGAAATTAGTTGATTTTATTGTACCTAACGTAAACTTCATATAATAATGGGAACTTACCCAATTAAATTCTTTTTACTAAATAAAAATGAGCTTAGTTATGAGGTGCTTATAAGGGGTGAAGAGCCTGCGTCAACCGTGCTTGAACTTCGCAAACAAATAAATAAATTAACTCCTCTGATACCAACTTCTGATATTGGTGAATCGGGTATAGACCCAGACACAGACATTACTGGTATTATTACCTCGTTGAGTGAACTATCATCTCGTATGAAATCTCTTGAAGATAAGTATGATTACAATCTTTTGCAACGTACTACAGCACTCAGTAATCACTTATACCATCGTCTAAAACGTATTGATTGCTCTGATTCTAAAATTAATGAAAAAGTCAAAACGTTAACAAAAAATGTAGCTACCTACATAAACAAATTAAATGTAATAAATAAATCTACTGAACCTACCAGTGAGCTTGTAGAAGCGGTAGAGCAATCCTCGCCTGTATCGGATAACGTACCTAGCGTTTCAGTGAATTGCGATCGTTTGCATATTAATGATCTTCAAAAAATAAAGTATAACGGCAAATCTTGTGTCCATGCCTTTAGACAGAGAGTAGAAGAGTATCGAATCGCTAGAAATATTAGCTCATCCAAATTATTGTCCTATGCCACGGAAGTATTTACAGGAGATGCTTTACATTGGTATCGTAGCATAAAACATTCGGTTTCCACTTGGGATGAATTAATGAAATTACTTATTAATGACTTCAGTCAATTTGATTACGATTATAGGCTACTCAGTGAAATCCGTAATAGAACTCAGGGTGAAACTGAAAGCATTACCATTTACTTTGCTAAAATGACCGAATTGTTCTCTAGACTTTCTCACAACGTCTCCGAACACGATAAGCTAAGCATCCTTATGCATAATATTAGGCCTTGTTACGCAACTGTTTTAGCTTCCAACACTACTTCTATTGATACAATTGAAAATCTAAAAGAGGTGTGTAAGAACTTTGAGAAAATTCAGTCCTTGACCTTACAATTTAAAGAGCCACCTAGTGTGTCTAGTGGTACATTAGCTCCAGACCTAGCATTTACAAGATTTTCTGAACCAAGCACTAGTAGATCTAAATTCACTAATCAATACAAAAGTAACTTTAACTATCCTAAAAGCAATCAAAATCAAACTTTTTCTAAAACTAATTATAAAAATCAACACAATAATACTAACTACAGTAACAAAAATCAATTTAATAATAACTACACTAACAAACACTCAAATAATTTAGCTGCTATAGATACAAATGTAAACACTAAAAAAATCTTTTGTCCACGTTGTCGAACTTCTACACATTCGTTGGGCGAATGTTCTGCTGAGCGATTCCCCATCTGCTTCAAATGTGGAACCAAAAATTATAAATACCCTGACTGTACTAAATGTCACTCAAAAAACTAATAAGTGAGGGCTGCTGTAATAATAATAATAATGCTATTAAAGCTACAAATAAATATGAAAAATTCAATAGCGATGAATGGCAAGATTGGCTTTCAACTATTAGAGTTTATTTTTCCAGCTATTTTATTACAACAGTCTTTAACAAAAACACTTCGGATAATTTGCGTCCGTACGCTACAATTAAAGTAGGAAACGCTAAACTTGTTGGTTTACTGGATTCCGGATCTACAGTTACTATTCTCGGCAATAATTCTCATAAACATCTTACTTCTTTGGATCTTACTGTTCAAACTGATACTAGTAAAACATTTACAGCTGCTGGAGGAGAGCAATTATCTGCTGAAGGATATGTTTTTCTTCCTATTCATTTTGAAAATCAATTCCATATTATTAAAGTTTACATAGTCCCTTCGGTAAAATTAAATTTGATACTTGGCTTTGATTTTTGGACAAAATTTAACTTATTCCCTAAACATCATAACTCTATATCACTCTGTAATGGAATATCTGATTTGAATGAAATCTCAACCACTACTGAACCGTCTAGTAAGTTACAGCCCTATCATGAACTAACCGAACCTCAACGTGTAACTGCTGACAATGTCATAGATCAGTTTAGGAGCATTTCTACTGAGGTGCGAGGTCTAGGAAGAACTAATCTCATAACACACTACATTGACACTGGTGACGCCTTACCTATCAGGCAAAGATATTATCGTATTTCACCAGAAAATCAGCGCATTTTGTCTGATGAACTTGACAAAATGTTGGCTTTGGGTGTTGTTGAAGAGTGTGAAAGCCCCTGGTCTTCTCCCGTGTTGCTAACTCCTAAAAAAGACGGTAAACTGAGGTTTTGTCTTGATAGTCGCAGACTTAACTCGGTAACTAAGAAAGACGCCTACAAACTACCGTACATTTCCGAAATTTTAGATAATCTTAAGAACGCTAAGTACCTAAGCAGCATAGATTTATCTAAAGCTTTTTGGCAAATACCTATCGCAGAGGGTGACCGAAACAAGACTGCGTTCTATATTCCTCGTCGCGGAACCTTCAGATTCGTAACGATGGCATTTGGTCTGACCAACTCTCCCGCTACTCAACAGAGACTAGTTGATACATTGTTCTACGGCCCTGAATTTGAAAACTCTGTCTTCGTTTATATCGATGACATAGTTATTGTGAGCCCGGATTACGAGTCTCATATTTCCTTACTTCTAAAAGTATATAAAAAATTAATTTTAGCAAATTTAACAATCAATTTTGAGAAATCTGTATTTTTCCGAAGTGAATTGAAGTACTTGGGCTACGTAATTAATTCTAAGGGATTACATGTTGACCCTGCTAAAATTGAGACTATTGTCAATTATCCTACACCTACTAATAAAAAAGAGGTGAAACGTTTTCTTGGTATAGCTTCATGGTACCGTAAATTTGTTCCTCAATTTAGTACCATAGCAGGACCCCTAAATAAGCTCACTGCTACCAACAAAAAGCTTAACCCTTTTGTTTGGTCGAAAGAAGCTGATGAGTGTTTTTCTAAACTTAAAGAACTGTTGGTTACTGCCCCAATCCTTTCGTGCCCTAATTTTGACCTACCCTTTGAAGTGCATACAGATGCAAGCGACTATGGTGTTGGTGGCTTACTAACCCAAACCATAAACGGAGTCGAGCATCCTGTAGCGTACACAAGTAGGACCTTGACGGGTGCTGAGAAAAACTACAGTATTACAGAACGAGAGGCCCTAGCTGTATTGGTGGCACTAGAACACTGGAGATGCTATCTCGACAACGGGAATAAATTTATAGTCTACACTGACCATGCAGCTCTTAAGTGGTTTCTGAACCTAAATAACCCGACAGGACGATTAGCTCGTTGGGGTGTAAGATTGTCTACTTTTAATTTTGAAATTAGACATCGCCGCGGTGCTGACAATATTATACCTGACGCTTTATCTCGAGCATGTCAAGTCTCTGCCATTGACAATACCCCTACTAATACTTCTACTTCAGTTCCTACGACTAGTGATCAATGGTACCTAAATATTTGGCACGGTTGCCAAAGTTCTCCTATATCGTTTCCTAATTACTCCATTAAAAACGGCCGTCTGTTTCGGTTTATGAAGACTAAACATCCATTGCACAAGGACTTTGAATGGAAAGAAGTCATTCCTTCCGAGTCTAGACAAGACACTATACTAAAAAACCATTCAGAACCTACAGCTGGTCATTTTGGAATATTCAAAACTTTTAAACGAGTAAGCTTACGATATTATTGGCCGGGTATGCATTCTGATATCGTGAAAACTATATCTGCGTGTGACACTTGTATAGCACACAAACATCAAAACCATGCTCCATTAGGTGAAATGGGTCGGCCTAAGCGTTGCTCGAGGCCGTTCCAAACTATCAGCGTAGACCTTGTAGGACCTCTACCGCAAACTAGGAAGCAAAATTGTTATATATTGGTAGTCACGTGTTGTTTTAGTAAGTATTGCCTACTATTCCCAATAAGACGTGCAACTGCTGAAACCGTAACTAGAATTTTAGAGGATCAAGTATTCCTAATACATGGTATTCCTTCTACAGTAATTCTCGACAACGGTAAACAATTTGTAAGCGCTACCCTAAAGCAGATGTTCGAAAAATATAAGGTTCCAAAATTACACTTTACTCCCAAATACTCACCACATATTAATACAGTGGAGCGTTACAACAAAACTATCATGACGGCTATATCGACATTCATTTCTAGCGACCAACGAGTCTGGGATTTACTAGTACCAAAAATTCAATTTGCTGTAAATAGTTCCGTGAACGAAGTTACTGGCTTTACTCCGTCATTTTTGGTTTATGGACGTGAGTTGGTTACTTGTGGTTCATACTACATCGATACTGAAAACGACGATGATCTTATTTTTCAACCTCGTGATCACTACGCGGAGACTAAAGGTACCTTATCTAATACCTTTGCTAAGGTGCAATCCTTGCTTCTACAAGCCCACAGTAGGAATTGTACTCAATATAATTTACGTAGGAAACCTGCTGAGTTCCAATTAGGTGACTTTGTATGGAGTAGGACATTCTATCAAAGTGACAAAGACAAATATTTTAATAAAAAACTAGCCCCTAAATTTGTTAAATCTAAAATTATAAACAAAAAGTCTCCACTTGTTTATGAACTAGAGGATATGAAAGGTAAATATCTAGGAACTTATCATATAAAAGACATAAAACTTACTAACTATAAAATATAAACTAAAATATATTATAACGTTATTTATATCAGTACTATCATTTAATAACTTACGATATAAACTTTACGTACTCAATAAGAAATTTAATATTGAGAACGTTGAAACTAACTATATGAGCACAATTGATCTTACAAATGTTTCTCTTTGAAAAAGGGTCTTGGATCATACCTGAATGAGATCTGATGACATTATGTTCCTTATGTTAAGCGTGAAGTATGAAAGTGAAGGATGATTGTAGTAATGGTTAGTTTAGTTTTGTAGTTCAGCGGATTTTGCATGTTAGCACGCAAAATCCTTCGCTTTGACCCGGGGTACTGTAACGTTGTAAAATTAATTAACCTAAGAATATATTAAATAAAAATATAAAAGAAAAATAAAAACTTAATCTAGCCTATTTACAATAAAACCTAACATATAATCTAAACATTTAAAAAGAAAATTATTGATATTTTGCAAATTCAAGCGAATGGTTGCGCGCGCGCTTCGGCTGTTACGGGCATCACCGCCGACGACGGCCGAGTGCCGTCGAATCGTTCATTCGGGTGCGCTCGGAAATCCCCTGCCTCAGAGCGATACGGACACTTGGACGTGACGGCTGCGTCACTCGCTCCTAAAATCCTATATTAAAAAGATCGTAAACTGTTCTTGAGATTCCGCTGGGGTAAGTTCCTTTGCATTATATTAATAGTGAAACTAGTGTAAGGTGTTCTAAAGTGTTTCTATTAGCTTCTAACGCTAGCACTGCCCATTTTCCTTTCTATTGGGACACTGTGACCTTTGGACCGTTCAACGTGTTCGGTGACGCCCTGCTAAGGCACCTTGTTTCTGGCATTCCAGGACCTAAGTCTACACCTACCTACCTGCTTGGGCTATCATTGGAAGACAAGCTTGCTGTTGTTGCTGAGCTACGTCTATCTCCGCTTGCAAAACCTAGACTGGCATCGACAGACTGAGCCAGGAGACGCTTGTGCCAGCGGTCACCGGGGGATGCGTATATTCAGGCCAGTGTTCCCCCTTCACTTATTCCCCTCATTCTGAGACGCGAGGCGGCCGCAAAGATTTTAGGGCTTATTAAGTAAATAAATTACTTTGTTCTTTACAAGGTGTTTTTTTATTTAGGACCCATACCTACCTGCGGTAATCTGGGGAGGATAGCTACGAAAACCCCTAGTGCCGCAACAAAAAACATCAACATATAAACTCTTCCAATGGTTTTTGCAGCCGCTGACTGTACAATGCGACGCTAACAATGTCCCTCCCATAAAAACATTTACACACCCGCCGACATTCCACAAATACCTGTTTTGCATTCCGTGTTTGTGCGAATTTTATGGTCTGAAACCTAAACATTTTAAAAATAATAATGCTGGATCCTTTATTTTTTAACTAAAAACCTAAGCCGTCTTAAAAATTGTATCGTACAACACCGATATTTTATGTCTCACACTAGGCACAGTAGCGACGCCAATCATTTTATTCCTAATACTTTACAAATAGAAAGAAATTCAAGAATGTAAATCATATAAGCCTTAATAAACAACCTGAAGCATTTTTGGAATAATGTTTAATATTATCAGAATCAGTGAGAATTATGAAAATCAGATAACCGCCAAAAACGGCCGTTTTTGGCGGTAATCTGATTCTCATAATTCTTTTAGGAATAAATGATTGGCGTCGCTACTGTGCCTAGTGTGCGGCCTTAAACTGAAAATTGACAGAATTACTGAAGTCTCGGTGGAAGCCATAATATAATACAGACGAAGATGTAAACTGTAGTCCGTGTTTTACAACAAGACGGATTTTGTTGGTTCCACCTTTAAATAACTACTGCGCTATGATGGAAGATATCACAGTATTATCATCCATAGTGATCGAGCTCCGTGGCGCAGCGGTCAACACGCCTGCCTGCGACACGGATGGTCCCGGGTTCGATCCCCGGTCACGTCAAGATGGAAAATGATATTTTTCAGATTGACCTGGGTCTTGGATGTTTATCTATGTATGTATTTGTTATAAAACATAGTATCGTTGAGTTAGTATCCCATAACACAAGGCTTGCTTAAGAACTTACTTTGGGGCTAGCTCAATCTGTGTGTGATTTGTCCGTATATATTTATTTATTTATTTATAGTATTAATAGCGTTTTGAATTTCATGTTTTTGCGAACTTTGTGGATAACTTTGTCGTTTATGAACCAATTTTGATGATTCTTTTTTAATTGTAAAGGAAATATTTCAAGAGTCATCCTTTGATAACGAGGATTTGATGACGGCGTCTCTGAGAAATTGGTACTTTCTTAAATCGTAGGGGGGACTCATCATCATCGTCATCAGGTCTTTATTAGTCTCCACTGCAGGAGCACGACCCTCTCTGTACTGCCAGAGCAGTCAGAGGATTTGGCCTACACTCTCCACGCTGGCCAGACGGGTTGGAGAGGTCTCTTTGATGTTTATAAGCTTTGTTTCGCTTGAGTTTCCTAAGTCGCCTTTTACGACATCCACGGGAAGATTTGGAGTGGTCCTATTCTTCTCTGCCGGGAACCACACGGCTAGGGTAGGGGGGACTAGTGCGTTAATATTTTCATTTAGTATTTTAATACTAGTGCGTTAATATTTTCATTTAGTATTTTAATACTAGTGCGTTAATATTTTCATTAAGTATTTTAATACTAAATGAAAATATTAACGCACTAGTCGCCCTACGATTTAAGAAAGTACCAATTTCTCAGAGACGCCGTCATAAAATTCTCGTTATCAAGGAGTCAGCCAGACCGTCATTCAATTGTAGTGCTTTAAAAAACACTATAATTAAATGACGGCCTGGATTTAATCACACGATGGAGCCGGAAGACATGGGAAGGAACTCCTTGACAGTTTAAAGGAGGTTTTGAGTTGAGTGATTTCCGGCAGAGTACAATAGGACCACTCCAAGTCTTCCCGTGGATGTTGTAGAAGGCGACTTAGGAAACATAAGCTATACAAAGCTTATAAACATCAAAGAGGCCTCTCCAACCCGTCTGGCCAGAGGCCAAATCTTCTGACTGCTCTGGCTAATATATGACTCCGGTAGTACAGAGAAGGTGGTGTTCCTGTAGTGGAGACTAAAAAAAACCTGATGATGGTATTTTTTTCTATGAAAACTAAGAAGTAAAACTAAATAATAGTTGTTATACGTTTAATACAAGTCCGTTCAAGGCAAAGCGTCGGCGACAATTTCTCTCACAAGATCACTGAGGAAGTCATTGATATCATTCTGAAAAAGAAAATTATATCAAATTTAAAAAAAAATAATCAACTGTTATCATAATTTTGGGATTTAAACTACGTGAGATATATTATGTACATAGACATTATTAAAATACGTAACAACGGGTAAGTAACGTAAATAGTCAGCTACTGGCCGACATGTTTCGACCTCATCCGGAGGTCTTCCCCAGGGTGAATGTGAACCTCTGGATGAGATATTTTAATAGTTATCATAATCCCGTTTTTCCCGGGTCAATTGTAATGCGTTGGGAGCTTGGGGTATATTATTGAAACAGCATTCATGCTGCAATTGTTTTTCATCACACCTACTCTTAAACTGTGTCAAATAAAATACATTCCCATACAAATATACCAGGCGACTAAATATTTTTGTATGGAAATGTCTTTTTTTTAGTTTCCAGCATTGTTCCCATAGGCAAAGTTGTTATTTCCGATTTACCAAAACGATTAAAATTTCAGGAAACCAATCTACAATAGTAGCGTGTGCCTATGTTTACAAGGCAGGTAAGCAGCAAAAAAGACAGAGTTACGCTTTATTATTTTCGAAGATATAGACTGATATATAGGTACGTTAAGTAAGCAATTCTTGTAAAAATTAAAGATCTAGACTGAATATTTTTTATTGCATGTGGTACCATCGGTTGTGAGAGAAAATTATTTGCATCGCCATTTTAGATTCGATTCTCAAAAAGACGGCACATACTTAGTCTGGCCTTTATGGCCAGACTAAGTATGTGCCGTCTGTTGTCACTGTAGCAATTAAAAATAAATTATTAACATTTGAATATGGAATCTCCCATTCTTTTATGAATGTTCATTGCGTTCTCTCATTTTTACGCTAATCGAATGTCAAATATTTAGTAATATTAAATAAGATTAAAATGGAATGTGATAATTTGGAGTACATGCAAGACATGTGACTTCGCATCAACTAAACTTGAAAATTTTGCTTGCTGCGCTCACTCAATCACATATTGGTAATTTAATAGAGTACCTAAATGTCTGCCTGCAATATGAAATGTAACATGTAGCGTGCAATTGGGGAGGCCTATGTCCAGGTGGACGAGTATAAGCTGATGATGATGATGAAATGTCTGCCTGCTGGTTGATAGGAACTTTACTAACCTCATAAAGTTTCAACAACTCAGGCACAATGTCCTGCAGGAACAAATTGACGAAGTCGCTAGCGCCCTCGTGTCCAAACAATCCAGTGATTTGAGGCTGAAAAAAAAACAATCGTAATATTTTAAACCTATTAATTTATAAAGCATAAATACCATCACGTCTTTTTTCCTCGCAGGGTAAACTGAGCCCGGTCTATAAAACCTAAAGACCATTTAACATGTAGTTGTAACCAGCTTGTAAGTGAAAAATGGAATCAAAATAGAAATCGGTTGCTGGCCTCAACGCCATTGGCTAGGATTCATGTCAATACATGAATCCTCAAACATTTGCTCATTCCCTTGATCGGCTTTTAAAATCTGCGTAAGATATGAAGCAGTTGGTTCATTCGTATACGTACGGGCCACTGTGCCATTCCATTTGACAGTCTTCTTTAACTATTTCACACATTGTTCATTAACACGACCATTTATAACACCCAACTACACCAATTTAATATTATCAAGTCCACTTAAATCAATTTGCAACATCATCATAGGCAAACCTCAAACAACGGGTTGCACTCCGGGGGTGCTGGCAGCAGTGAAAACATAAATACTATCACTAATAGTTTAATACATTCCCTAACAGCAGTCACCATCCATGGATGTGTGTAGCACGCTGTAACACAAACACACACGCACATCCGCGCAAGCGCTCTGCGCCATCATTTGACGAGCTCCGTGGCGCAGCGGTTACCACGCCAGCCTGCGACACGGGGGTCCCGTGTTCGATCCCCGGTCAGGTCATGATGGAAAACGATCTTTTTCAGATTGACCTGGGTCTTGGATGTTTATCTATATATGTATTTGTTATAAATATAGTATCGTTGAGTTAGTATCTCATAACACAAGTCTTTCTTAAGAACTTACTTTGGGGCTAGCTCAATCTGTGTGATTTGTCAGTATATTTATATATTATAAATTTATATCTTACGAACTTTCAATATGACGGTCATATGACCTGTCGCGAGTTTAACCTTTTTCCATCACAATGCACAGCGCTGCCAATGTTTTCACAAAAATCCATGTCTTACCTCAAAAGCGCCGAGACTGAACTTGACATCACACTGCGACAGCGTCAGGCCACCTAGTCCAATACGTATCTGTAAGTCTGCTGTTATCCTAGGGTTGATTATTCTTATGCTGAAATTCAAAGCAAAATGTTCTCGTCAAATTTAGTATCGAAGTTAGGTTAGGTTAATAATACTACAAAATGTAAGCTTTCGAGTTCAGTATGTTTTGGGAAGTTTTTTTTTCTTATTTATATGTACAATAAAGTTGTACAAACAAACAAGTAAATAGTATTTTTTTAAGTAAAGGACAGCCAGCGTGCATGCGGGTCACCTGATGGTAAGAGATCACCGCTGCCCATGGACAACTGCAACACCAGGGGAGCAAGGGCGTTCCTGGATTTTGATTAGTAAGCGTTGAAGTTACAACTTTCATTAAAAATACTGAACGGCTCGAGTTGATACGTGTATGTTCCGTTTCCGACTTGATATGTGTGCTCTGACTTTAAAGATCAACAGCTTTCTGCCAAGTTAAAAGCACCTATATACCTGATAGTGATGATGATGATCTTGTCTTTCCTTTTTAGTATCCTCTGCAGGAGCACGACCCTCTCTGTACCGCGAGAACTTTATATTAGCTAGAGCAGTCAAACGATATGGCCTACAGTCTCCACGCTGGCTAGACGGGTTGGAGAGGTCGTCTAAGTCGCCTTCTACGACACGGGATGGGAATACTTGAAGTGGTCCTATTTCTACTCTGCCGGGAACCACACGGCTAATTACTTTTTCATCTCACCTACCCTTAAACTGTGTCATTAAATGCAAGCAAAGTGGGCTGGATGGTCGCTATTACGACCGCGGGCTATAAGATTTCATACAAATTCCATAAAGCCCGAGAGCGCGTTAAGTATTTTTTTAAATTTAATAGGGCACCATACCATGCACACGTGTCAAATCTTCTACATCCAAAAAGTTCTCAAGTCGTATATTCAAATTTGGAATTGCTAGTGAACCCGATAAAAAAAAATTGAAATATACTGCGAGATTTTTGTCCTTAATTCAAATTTGGAATTGTTAATGGCCGTGGTGGCTGGCTGTTTGTATTCATTGATCTTTGACTTCCAGTTTCTGGATAAAACATTTTCATTATCTGTGGAATATTCGGATACATTTTCTGCTCATTCTAGTTTGCCGGTATTTATTTTTCGGCAAAATATTTATAAGTAATCGTAATCTTCATTAATTTGCATGAAATACATTCCCTACGATAAATTAATAGATGGTCAAGAATGTTGATTTAGGTAATATAATCAGCCAGCTTGACGACGCATAATTTAATATTAATTTTCAATGTAAACTCTATTCATACTATACAATTTTAACCAATATAATATGAAAAATATTTTTTTTACTCTACTATTTACTCGGTGAGATAAAAAACATTGTGTGTGTCTCGGCCGGTATTAGACATTACAAACTCGGACTACTAAAAGCACTCGGCTTCGCCTCGTGCTTGTTAGTAGTCGCTCGTTTGACATAATGTCTTCTATACCGCCCTTGGTACACAATGTACTATTATAATACTAATATTCAAATAGATCGTACCTTGCTCCACCAGAGCCATAGACATTAAAGCCTGCTGCTGATACAGAGAGGTCATATTGTCCTGAAAAAAATAATAAAATTGTGAATGTACTTTTGCTCAGCCATCTATAAAAACTTGGACTTTCAAGATGAAGACTCAAGATAATTTCTTTCAAATAATGAATCCTATAATTTTTCAAGGAGCGTATCATATGGCATAATAACGAATGCCTGCTAGTAATCTTGTTGTAATATTTTTTTTTAATAGTGATCTTCCTACCTCGCGAAAGTGAGTTTGTTTGTTTGTTTGTTACGCTTTCACGCCGTATCTACTGAACCGATCATCATGAAATTTTGCATACACATAGGTTAGAGTACCGAGAAGGACATAGGCTATAAATTACCGGGGCGAAGCCGCGGGTAACAGCTAGTCTATTAATATATCTATCTGACAAGTTAAGAGCTCATAACTTACGGAAACATTTTATACCTTACGGATACATTATCCTCTACTAAAGTATACGCAAAGTCGCGGAACGTTTACATAATAAAATGATCTTTTGTTCGTAGGTTACTGTTCTTTTATTATTCTGAAGTTGGCTTTGCTACTCTTTATAACTTTGAGTAGGTGGAAAAAGACATCGAAATAGTCGTGTGCCTCATCACGTATATCATGATCCCTGAGATTCATTTTTCTTTCGATCGGCTCTTAGTATTTATGTACTTGGGAAGAGTAGCATCCGAACATATGACGAGCTCCGTGGCGCAGCGGTCAACACGCCTGCCTGTGACACGGAGGTTCCGGGTTCGATCCCCGGTCAGGTCAAGATGGAAAATAATCTTTTTCAGATTGACCTGGGTCTTGGATGTTTATCTATATATGTATCTATTATAAAATGTAGTATCGTTGAGTTAGTATCCCATAACACAAGTCTCGAACTTACTTTGGGACTAGCTCAATCTGTGTGATTAGTCCGTATATATTTATATTTATTTATACTTCGTTTCCATTTTTCTTAGACCAGCATTTAAAAGATTATTTAGGTCAAGAACATTATTGCAAATAGAATTATATCATCTGTTTTTATAAATTATAATACACGCCCCATTTTTCGATTACTTAGCAAGAGCTATTGTCAGTTTATCAAAATGGATCGCGGAGGTCGATGGCACTTTGAGGGCCTATTGTAGCCTCAGCGAGATAAGCTTGAGCATGTGTACCTGTCAATAAATACTTGAGAACTTATTAAAATTTGAGAGTCTATTATCAAGCGCATAATAGACTCTCAGATCCGATAGGCTAGTGCTGTATCGGGATTTCTAGATGGATTTTGCACAAGACTAGGGACTATGAACCCTGATTTTGCCTAAGGATCTTCATTAAAATACAGATGAAAGACCACTCCTTTTTTAGATATGGAGAAGGCCTTTGAGTGTGTAACTAAAGAGATGATCTGGTAGGTATTGAGATCCAAAGGGGTTGCCGAGATGTAGGTATTTTGACATTATCTGCGACATTTGCTGTCATGACACGTGCTGTTGTTGACACTGAACTCTTCCCCGTCAGGAATCCACCAACGGTCCCCAGACTTCTTCATTTTGCAATATTAGACGAAGTGTCAAACAGCATCAGAAATGATCATGAGCTCCTCTCGTAGGTGTCCTGTATACCGTATATAGCGCTGGTGGATGCAAACAGAGAAGGCTGGTCATCATCATCTCAGCCACAGGAAGTCCACTGCTGGACATAGGCCTCCCCCAAGGATTTCCAATACGACCGGTTGGAAGCGGCCTGCATCCAGCGCCTTCCTGCGACCCTTATCAGGTCGTCCGACCACCTGGTCGGTGGATGTCCAACGCTGCGCTTGCCGGTACGTGGTCGCCATTCGAGAACCTTTCTGCCCCATCGGCCATCGGTTCGTCGCGCTATGTGCCCCGCCCACTGCCACTTCAAAGAGCTAATCCGCTGGGCTATGTCGGTGACCTACGTTCTTCTACGGATCTCCTCGTTTCTGATTCGATCTCGCAGAGAAACACCGAGCATAGCCCTCTCCATAGCTCTTTGAGCGACCTTGAACTTTCTTATGAGCTATTTCTTATAAGGCTGGTGCGACGAGGGAAAACGTAGAACAAGTCGCTTGAGAACGGTGTCTAACTAAAATGTGGTGAAAACAAAGTATATGCAATATTACAGTTCCGAAAACATTGTCGAGAGAACCTACAGGCCAATTTAAATATTTGGAATCTGTACTTTATTTATCCGAGGACATTGATAGCGATTATAAATAAACCGTACTTACCGTTCTCAATCTCTATGACGGGTATGTACCCCGACAAATGAACATTGTTGACGATCAGGAACACAGTGACCTGCAGCTCGTCCACGTCAAAAGTGCCTATGTTCTTGACTGTCGTGTCTGCTATATGTAAGTAGGCGCTGAAAAATAAGACCAATGTTTGAAAAAAAAACATTTAATGAAACATGAACTTCCTCCTTTTTTAATTCAGTTAAAAATATATATATCCCACCACCGGCCTACCCGTTCTACTTTACAGGTCGCATTTCACAACCAATTCTCAAGAAGTTTTGTAATCTGATCCGAAAATGATGTAGAATTTTTTGCAGATTCAGATTTATAAATTTTTCAAAATGCCGAACTTGGAACAAAAGACCTAAGTGCCACTAAGGTAGTGGTTTTGTTTTGAAGAATGTGATGAACATCTATCTAATTTCAAGCTATCCAAGGATAGACTCGCGAGTTCTATTCCATTGCTCACAAAGTCAAGTCCTTTCGGGTCAGGAAATTTACTGATATAATTTATTTAGAACTTAGTTTATTAACTGGTCTTACCCAGGCAACGGAATAATCTCATCATCCAGTGTTAACTCCTCAATATACAGTGGGTCCAACACCGGTAAATCTTCAGAGCCATTGTATATGGTTTCACGTAGTTCATCGATCATTTCCAGAATTATGCCCTCAATGAAGCCAGGATTATCTGTAAAAACATGATGATCAATCACTTTTGGCACACTTTACACTTCCTCATCCAAACATGGATGTGGTCGACGATGCAGCCACAATAGTGGCAGTAAAGACAATACAACCATTTAGTCAAGTCTTTATTCCTTAACCGCAAGGGATAAACAGAGCCTCAGACTCAAAGGCCACACGCTCAGTGAGTTAGTGGACATGTTAGTAGAGAAGGGAATTAAATACATACATCTTACCATATATACCTACTGTCTTTTTCCCTTGCGGGGTAGACAGCCCCAAGGTCATAAAACCTACAGGCCACGTTTAGCATCGTAGTGGGCGTAGAGATGGAAAGCGGAATTAAAATAGTGATGGGTTGCTAGCCACATCGCCTATCAATGTGATTCCTTAGTTTTTTGCCCAATCCCTTGACTGGCTTTTACGGTTCGCGCGGGAAGAAAAGCAGCTGGTATATTCTATGTTTTTTCTTTTCTCCAAACCAGCATGAAATAAATATATTAGTACAGTATCACATCGCCTATTCAAATGAGTTCTGGATAGAAATTATGTGAATAGGCGGTTGCGGCTACTAAGCCGTGGACTTGTGGTAGAAAATGGAATAAAATTGTAATGGATAGTAATCCAGATACCATTCGAATAGGCAATGCGACTAGTAAGCCGTAGCGTGTAGGTAGAAAATTGTATCAAAATAGTAATGTGATCCAAGAATCATTTGAATAGGAGATGCAGCTAGATATTATTCCAGAAATTACTAGACTAGACGATGGGACTTGTGCCGCAGCGTGAAGGTAGAAAATTGTATCAAAATAATGATGGGTAATTTGATTTACTTCGGTTCAAACTAACTGCGTTCATCAACTCGTCGGTCAAGCTTGGTGGGAATGGCAAAATCCCCAAGATGGAAATCCTTGGGGAGGCCCATGTGTAGCAGTGGGCATCTTGAGGCTGAGATGATGGGGATGATGAAGAAGAAAAGTATTTAATCAGTAGAAATAAATAGATTACATCTATTTAAATATATAAAACTCAAAGGTGACTGACTGACTGACATAGTGATCTATCAACGCACAGCCCAAACCACTGGACGGATCGGGCTGAAATTGGCATGCAGGTAGATGTTATGACGTAGGCATCCGCTAAGAAAGGATTTTGATCAATTCTATCCCCAAGAGGATAAAATAAGGGATGATATTCTTAACGCGAGTGAAGCCGCGGGCAAAAGCTAGTAATATATAAACGGGTTCTACCAAGTCCCTTTACTTTGTTGAGCTTTAATATCTTCGTTTATCTTACCATTTCTGATAGCTTCTTCAAGGTCAGCCACTTTCAGTGGACCAGCTGCCACCGTACATATTGAAACAAGACATATCCAAAAGGTCTTCATGTTTGAGCAGCCTGAAAATTTTGAAGTTGATTTTAGCTATTACATTCAGATAACGGTTTTGGAGCTACTCAAGGAACCTCCAAGTGTCAGGTGAGCAGCCGGCTGTAAAAACTTCGCTAATTCATATCACAGCATAAACGCTGTCATCATAGCTGACCCTGGGCTTTGACGTATCACAGCTGAGGATAGGTACAACCGGAAAAAACGCTCAGGCAAAGAGAAAAAACAGTTAATATACCCAATTTTAGTGCATCTTTGGGTGCTTTTGAGCTCAACTATCAATCAAACTGAACTCAAAATAGATAAAACTGAGCGTTCGTATGCCCGAATAATTAACGATATCCCTTAGTGCATCTTAAGTAAAAGCGTCCTCAAGTCTCTTTCTGTCACTGTGTAGATAACCTACCAAGACAAAGACAGTCTGGGATATAATAATGTCATTAGTTAAGATTATTTTGAATATACTGAAGTTAACGTATTGTGGCAATGCTCGCCACATTTCTTGTAAAATGTAACCTTTTTTTTTTAATTGTTTACCTTTTTATTTTTGTACTGGTTGGTGTGAATATGTCCCCGCCGGAGAGCCATTAGTCGCCTACTTATTTTTGGCATTATTTGATTTGCCTGTTGTCACAGACCGGTACCTAGTTCCCAATTTTCCCCTTTTTGTAATTTGTTGGCGTTGCGACTTCGGGTCCGATCGGCACCGAGGGTCGTAACGCTACAGTTTTGCATATTTCCCATTTTTTGTAATTTGTTGGCGTTGCGACTTCGGGTTCAATCGGCACCGAGGGTCGTAAAGCTACAGTATGTAAAGCCATGTGTTTCCCAGTAGAGTAGAATAGGACCTTTCGAAGTGAAGACTTGGAGTGGTCCTATTTTAATCCTATCCTAAGTCGTGGATGTTATGAAAGCCGACTTAGGAAGGACTTACTAGGACATAGGACCGCTAGCTAAACAAAGCTTATAAACATCAAAGAGACCTCTCCAACCCGTCTGGTCAATGTAGAGAGTGTAGCCCAAAATTCTCTGACTGCTTTAGCTAATATATGGCTTTGGTAGTAAAGAGAGGGTCATACTTCTGCAGTGGACACTAAAAAAGACCTGATGATGATGAACTTATTAAAATGCTCGTATTTACCTGATTTACAATTAATTTACTATGTTCACGACAACCCGCACACCTGCCCAAAACACTTTTGGATTAATTGATAGAGATATCAAAATCAATACAATCGTACCATTGTTATCTTTATATCGAAGTATTTAACGAAGTTTTGAATGCAACTACTAACAATCAGCAGATGTTTTCCTTCTACTCCATATCATGAAGGCATCAAAAGGTGAAGTATCAAACTTCTACTCGAAAAAAAAATACAATAACTAAATTTTATTATTTTGGCAGAAATAGTTGTATCATTAACTAAGTACACATTGAATCATATATAATTTCTGCCGTGTGGTTCCCGGCAGAGTTGAATAGGACCACTCCTTTCCGTCGATGTCGTAAAAGGCGACTTAGAGCAAGCTAATCAAAGCTTTTGAACACCAAAAAGAACTCTCCAACCTGTCTGGCCAGAGTGGAGAGTGTAGGCCAAATCCTCTGAGTCCTCTGACTGCTCTGGCTAATATATGGCTTTGGCAGCCAGAGACGCCCTTCTGCACACGAGAGTAAAAAAAAGACCTGATGATGATGAGTCTCAAAGTAGCGTCTTCTTCTTCGTATATCCTCCTTTCGAGGAAAAAGGCAGACCCAAAATCACGCTAGCTGAATCTTTCCGACGCTTCGTTTTTTGTTTTGTTCCAGGTAATCGGGTCTACTTTATACCTAGAGTCGTTAAAGTAGAATCAGTCCGGATATTTTCTGTCTTCTTCAACATGCCGTGTGGTTCCCGGCAGAGTAGAATAGGACCACTCCAAGTCATCCCGTGGATGTCGTAAAAGGCGACTAAGGAAACACAAGCTAAACAAAGCTTATTAACATCAAAGAGACCTCTACAACCCGTCTGGCCAGCGTGGAGAATGTAGGCCAAATCCTCTGACTACTCAGGCTAGTTTATGGCTCCGGTAGTACAGAGAGGGTCGTGCTCCTGCAGTGGAGACTAGAAAGACCTGATGATGATGATGATGAAACAGGAGACCAACACATAGTACTCTAGCACGTTGATGAGCCTGTCCCTTTAAGCCTAGCCATGCTAGTTTGGGTTTATATAAGGTATCCTCACTGATAATCAGCATTCTGTTATATGGCAGAATACCCGCCTTTCGCTCTTTTTTTTATTTAGTACTAGCAGCCCTACCCGGCTGCGCCCGGGCATGTATTATACCTTAAAACCTTCCTCGTGAATCACTCTATCTATTGGTGAAAACCGTATGAAAATC
Source organism: Rhodophaea formosa (assembly GCA_963082605.1). Taxonomy (NCBI): domain Eukaryota; kingdom Metazoa; phylum Arthropoda; class Insecta; order Lepidoptera; family Pyralidae; genus Rhodophaea; species Rhodophaea formosa. The sequence continues at coordinate 19,309,620 of OY720207.1, forward strand.
CGTGGAGTAGTTTTTGAGTTTATCGCGAACAGACAGACAGACAGACGCGGCGGAGGACTTTGTTTTATAATATGTTTCTGGGAAGGTTTAAGGAAATAAAACGACTAAAATTGCATAAAATAACTAATATTCATGAGGCCAAGTTAATGAGTCTTAGTATCCTACGACACAAGTTCACAACTTACTGTGAGTAAGTGATTTGTCCCCCATATATTTATATTTATTTAATATCCTATCAAGGTAATAACGCCAATGGCAACGATAACCCTATGTTGTAAATTATCAGTACGCATATCGCAAATCTGTGAGCATTATCAGTTAATTGAATATATTCCCTGCCATCAATCACAGATTATAGACAACATGCGACGATTAAGACGTCATGAGGATTTTTATCATGACTATAGTTAAATCGTACTTAAAACAATGTAAACAATCTTGATAGGTACGTCTTTTTTTTTTTCTTTAAAGCAAATCTCTTTACCAATTCAATGCAAAGTTAAATATAATTTTATAAAATACAATTAAATGTAAATAGTTTTGATTTCAAAAGTCTACATTTCAATAAAAATACTTATTATGACTGTTGACATTTTTCTTAGTACCTAAACGAATGGACTATAGCTACATTAATAATATTTAAAATATAATGTTTTCGTAAAAGTGTGGAAATATGGATGGATACACGTAGTTGAAATATTGCCAGATGCATAACGTGTACAATAGTGAACATTGGACACACTAAACGAAGGTATTCTGATAGTGTATCATCATCTTTAGGTCTATCTTGGTCTCCACTGTACGAGCATGACCCTCTTTATACTACTAGAGCCATATATTATGACGAGTTCCGTGGCGCAGCGGTAAATACGCCTGCCTGCGACACAGATGGTCCCGGGTTCGAACCCGGTCAGGTCAAAATGGAAAATGATCTTTTTCAGATTGACCTGGGTCTTGGATGTTTATTTATATAAGTATCTATAATGTTTGTTATTTGTTTGTTTTTCGTGTGTGTAAGTGGCCAACACTGGTGTCAGATTTTTCAAGCTACCTAAACTACCATCAGTGATGACAGCCGGGACCAACGGCTTTACGTGCCTTCTGAAGCACGGAGGAACTCGAGATATTTACTTACACTTGCGGTCACCCATGCAAGTGGGGACTGCGCCTTGGGTTGCCTAACATGCGGAAGCGCTTATTATGCTCACGCCCACTCGGCCATCGGGCTCCTATACGTATCTATCATAAAATATAGTAACGTTTTGAGTTAGTATCCCATAACACAAGTCTCGAACTTACTTTGGGGCTAGCTCAATCTGTGTGAGTTGTCCATTTATATTGGCTCAGCAGTCAGAAGATTTGGCCTAAACTTTCCACCTTGGCAAGACGGGTTTGAGAGGTCTCTTTGATGTTTATAAGCTTTGTTTAGCTTGTGTTTCCAATAGTGCAAGTGTATCAGCTACATCCTAACCATCAAACTCCTATGATGGTACGGTTACGTACGTCGAGAACCCGCGAATGAAATGAAATGAAATGTCTAACTATGCCGCCTCCTAAGCCGAATGAAAATGCATGATATTTCATAAGTAAGTATGTATTATCTATTTTAAAAAACAACTTTCAAATGTCACAATTGTATGTTAATATGGAGATTAAGACTGGGTCCAAAGAATTGAAGATTTTATAAAATTACAGATCCTGCCGCGACCGCTGTCGCCGTCATTTCAGACAAAATGAGTAACTACATGACACTCACCGTCACTGCAACTTGTGAACTTCAAAATCAATTCCAATATTGGGCATCAAATTAATGCCGTGTGGTTCCCGGCAGCGTATAATAGGACCACTCCAAGTCTTCCTGTGGATGTCGTAGAAGGCTACTTAGGACACGCAAGCTAAACTAAGCTTATAAACATCAAAGAGACTTCTCCAACCCGTCTGGCTAGTGTGGAGAGTGTAGGCCAAACCGTCTGAATGCTCTTGCTAATAAGGCTCTGATAGTACAGAGAAGGTCGTGCTCTTGCAGTGGAGACTAAAAGAGCCCTGATGTTGATGATGATGATTGGGTATTAAAGTGTAAAAAATACTTCACTTTACTTTTGGTTAGAAAACTAATATGTAAAGCAGTCGCGTGAAGTATTTTGAAAGACGTTGTCGTTATTTTAAGAAAGTGAATGAATAAGACGAAGTAGTTTAAAGCTTTTTAAAATTTCAACTGACTACACGAAGTAGGTAGTTAAATAAATAAATAAAATAAATAAATATATACGGACAAATCACACAGATTGAGCTAGCCCCAAAGTAAGTTCTTAAGAAAGACTTGTGTTATGGGATACTAACTCAACGATTCTATATTTTATAACAAATACATATATAGATAAACATCCAAGACCCAGGTCAATCTGAAAAAGATCGTTTTCCATCATGACCTGACCGGGGATCGAACCCGGGACCCCCGTGTCGCAGGCTGGCGTGGTAACCGCTGCGCCACGGAGCTCGACTTGATTGAAATCTTTAACTTATCTTTATTATTCTAAGGAACTATCTATTTGTTACTACATGACTTGTTATATAAAAACCGATTTGTATTGATTTTTCTAGTTATGTAATGATGTATTTAATGATAATTTTAAAAATTATGTAAATAAGTTATGTAATTTATTCCACCATTAATATTGTTACAACTTTTACACCATTCGGAGTCACATAACCTATAAGATTTTTGGCAGGACAGTTGTATTATTATCTTTACTTAATTGTAAAAACTTGTTTGTACTTATTTTTTCACGGTATTTCTTTTTCGATTCAAGACCATTACCGCCCATGGAAAACAAAGTTCATCTTCACTTTTTATTGCAATTAAATAAACTTCTTCTTTTTTTCGAGGCGTAATGACAATAAAATACGAATTTGGGAAAATAAAGATAAAAATCAAAAGATGATTAAGAGAATATAATTTATTCAATTATGATATAAAATTTATGTACAATATTTACACTTTCTAAATATCATAATAGTTTGTATAAGTCCATCGTGGCGGATTCTGTCATCTTGTTCTTCATTTACATGAGGTCTTCAACGATCTGGAGAACAATGTACTCCAGAAGCTCGTTGATCTCAACCTGAAAACAAACATTCATTTAATTTTAAGTTTAAATGTATATTTTAGTATTAAATAGTATAGGACTCCTTTGTTTTTATTTTTTCATAGAGGGACATGAAAGCCGAATTTGGCTTCTCGTGACCAACATAATTTACTTCGGTCAACATACTCTGATACCCTCGCTTGACTCAAAATTCTGCTCTAGAATCCTTTGCTACGTTCAGGATTCTTTGTAAGCCTCCTTCGTTCCACTCTGGATTCAGAAAAATGCCCTCACTTAAAAAGTATTATGTGAAGGCCTTGCGGTAGAACACACGGCTATAAGGCCGTATGTTTCCCGGCAGAGTAGAATAGAACCACTTCATGTCTTCCCGTGGATGTCGTAGAAGGCGACTTAGGTAATACAAGCTAAACAAAGCGTATAAACATCAAAGAAACCATCTCTTAATCCGTCTGGCCAGCGTAGAGAGTGTAGGCCAAATCCTCTGTCTGCTTTGGCTAATATATGGCTCTGGTAGTACAGAGAGGGTCGTGCTCTTGCAGTGGAGACTAAAAAACACTGGATGATGATGGTGATAATGAAGGCCCTTGCGCATAAATTACTATACCTTTTATCCTTCTATTAAGTCTGGTATTTAAAATTAATATTCTTACCCTGTTGGCAGCCAGAGCGTTGGGAAGGGTATCACCGGCGAAGGTGTTGACGGCGTCACTGTAGTCGTTGCCTTGGATGTTGACGTTCAAGTTAGACTAAAACAAATACACATGTTTAGTGAAATATTTTTGTAGTCAGTAAGGAAAGACTTAAAAATTAGTTAAACAATCGGAATACAAAGAAAAGATTCCAATTGACAGTAAGCTTGCACTCAAGTGCATAATAATTAAGAAAACACTTCACGTTTAGATAAATGGAAAAAAAGATTCCAATGAACAGTTAATTTGCATCAATTGCACAGGACAACAAACGAAAACTTTCTCGGTTCATAAATCCAATTATAGATATTATGTATTGTTTGTCCGTACTCAGACTTATAATTCCTTTTTTTATTGTTTATCAAATATTTGTGTCTAGACTCAAGAAATCTTGATTCCTGAGGTTGTAAAATTTTCTTAGTTCTGACAAAATTTACAAAGTACTATCACAGATTTAACTTTAGGCCTAGGACGTGTCAATCGCGGAATGTGAAGTTATTACAAATCGGGTTGAAAATAAAGACGGTACATACCTCAATACCAGTCAAGGTGAAGTTAATGTCAATGCTGCGGATGGAAATTCCAGAGATGATGCCGATGTTGATTCTGGCGTCGACACTAACGCGGGGCTCCAAAATGGCAAGGCTGAAAGTCACAAAGTATCCAGTAATACCATACAAATAAGTAATTATACTCGCTAGTTATAATTGCACTTGTATGCTACAAGCAGTAAGTAAGTATGCTACCTTACACTCATCTGCTTGTAGCATAGATGTTGATGAGTGCAATGTTCTTATCATCGATTTCGATGTCTCACATCTACATGTCGATTCAATAAATTTAATAATGTTTGATGTTTATTATCATTGCACACACAATCGTGACCTAAACACATTTCAATATGCAGTGGTCGATTTCGAAACTAACATACAGTAAATGAATGAGATACACTTGTATTTAATAAAATCATATTAAATATGGCTTGATGTGAAAAAGTGCCTGTTCTTTACCTATTTTTTGAATAAACAATTTGAATTTGTGAAATGTTATTTAATATCAATTCAGGTTAAAAGTCTCAATTTGAGTGTTAGATTTTAATATTCGATATCTGGCTGATTGCCTCTTACTTATTATACCATTATGTACGGTGGCAGCAATGGTGTTAGCCGTTACACCGTACATTCTGCGCAGGAATTGCAAGTTTACAACTGGCATAATATACATCGTCTGCCATTTTGTAATAAGTTGTATTTATGTTTAATTGTGTTTAATTGCACTTCGTGGGAAAAAAATATACTTTAAACCAAAATTACGAACGTTTTAAAATGATTTTTCCCCTACTAATTCCAATTTTAATATTTCTAACCTGCCACTGACACCAGCGTTGAAATTCCATCCCAAGAGCTGAGCATCGACTTCAGCGGTACCTGACAAAAAATAAAACTTATTTAATAAGATATATATGACGTTCAAAAAGCGATACATGATATCCAAATTTGAATAAAAAATATCATTTCATTTCATTAAGAAAGTTTCCATTTATTGTAAGCTGCTAATTTCATTTCATTGAACATATCTAGCCAAGGTATTTCAAGAAATCAGAAAACTAACACAGTGACCATTTAATATAGCTTTCGTCATCCAAATTAAAATCCATTCTTAAACACGCCTTAATTCCTAAAGGGGATCTAGGAAAACAGAATTGAGAGCCAGAACAACTATATTTTGAAATCCACAAAACAGGAATAGAAACGTTGCAACCCTGAAAATAAATTTTAAGCAATGCAAATTTATTTTTTAATCTTTTGTATCCATGCCTTTTTTTAGTTACTTGATTTTCCCCAAAGATTATATTTCAAATTCTTTCAATTGCAAAAGTTTAAAAGAATGATTAAATGCCTCTGTTCTACATTTAATAAAAAGGGAACTCACCGGCACTGAAGAAGATCCTGGGAAGGGAAACGTCTAAAATCAGTCTGGAGGTGAGGATGCCGAAGCTAGCGCGGTTGATGACGATGTTGCTCAGGCCATAGGAGGACAGGCTCTCGGCGAGAACTTCCACATTGACGAGGCTGTAATTAGATGTATACCATTTTTAGGAAAAATAGGCAGGCGATCACAATAACTCTTCGATTTCCAGAATTATAGACACAAATGTTTATTATTAGGAATTGCATTGAATATCTTAATAAATATCTAAATAATTAACAACGTTTGACTTTTTATGTCGCTGAATACAGCTGTATGATGTGCTTAATTTTAAACTTGTTTGTAGCTAAAAACAGTCTTAAATTAAATGAAACGAGTTTTTTTATATAACAGAATCAAGATGTAATGCGTTTGTACCATCAAAAGACAAAATTATCACATTTATGAGTTAGAGCTCAGCAGTGAGTCAAATCGTTGTATTTTGGCTGTGAGTATCTGAAGAAGATGATGATTCTATTTGGGAGTGTTTCTGTTGGTTTATGTGACCAACCAGGCTAGGACATGGTTTTCAAAATTTAATGATAGAAAAACTTCTCATTCTTAATGGCTTTTTAATTCTTAGGTGACTATTTTTAAAGACGACAACTTACTCGGTGACAGGCAGCCTGTAGACTTCGCTGAAGCGGGGGATGTCAAGGGGATCAAGGCCAGCATCCTGGATATTCTGGCTCACGTCAGCGATAGCATCAGCAATGATGCCCTCAATGAAACGCTCGTTGATCTTGGACTCAAGGTCTGCTGGAACAAAAATGATGTGGCGAATGTTTCATATGTAAAAGCTTCACACCAATTATTTTTATTTTGTATCACTCTTATTAAATCTCAGTACTCTGCCACTGGAAAACAGTTCAACTCAGAATATCTGCAAATAAGTCACATAGTTATTATCCCCTTGCGGGCATTGCTCCACCTACAATCAGAAGAAGCATTGCATGTCAGGTCGGAAAAGAAAAAACAAGAAGCTGACCCCAGACATCCGTTGCATTGTACACGGCAACCTACCAGTCGATTAAAGAGCCGGAACAGTTTTATGAAAATAACGGAACCTCTATTCGGCGACCCAAAATCCTCCCGCATAGAACTCTGGCGCAAAAAGTTTCCCACTCCTCCAAATTACATCTCCCCATCCGAGGGGCTGTCACCGGGTAATAACCTCCCGTGGTCCATATGGAGGAGCCTTAATCGCCTCCGGACTGAGGTGGGCCGATGCTGGCATAATTTGGCTCGGTGGGGCTATATTGACCAGGCGGAGGGGCAATGCCAGTGTGGTCATGACGACCAGACAATGTCACACCTCCTTTCGTGCCCTTCTTGTCCAACTAGCTGCACGAAGGAAGATCTTTTTACCGCCTCAGAAAGTGGAATTAGAGTTGCCACATACTGGAGGGACAAAATCTAATTGCCTTAAGCCATCGACGAAAAGAAGAAGAAGTCACATAGTACAGTCTTCCTATTTTTGTTGTACATGTCACAAATTCTTATAAAAAGATTGTCTTGTCCAAGATCTTTTCTGGCTGATGGTATACTATACAACTGTGGTAACTATTAGATATGTTAATTCTAAACTTCCCAAATAGCTAGAAATTAATAAATGATTTACTGTGTTTATGTTAAACGAACATGATACCTAAGCCCTAGGTGCTAAGCTATGGGTATCAAAACCATAAAAAATAATTAATAAATATTATGTAACGCAGCATGAATAAGCAGATGAACAATTACATAAATATCAAAATGCATACAATACAAAAATAAAAACTGTTTACTACGTGATAGAAAATCTGTCAATTCTTGAGTAAAATGTTCTACTTTGCATCTACAGAGAGGAATCTTTAAAGTCAGTCTTCATATTTTCTAATTTGATGCCTAATACCAAGTCGTTGGCGTTAAACTTATTCGAAACGATGTTTATGCGTTTGGTAAATAGGTGCCTATATAGATGAATAAAATAATATTCCATCTATCAAAGATATTTATCCGTCAAGTTATTGAATTATTTTAGAAGACTTACCAGATGGTACTGCACTGGCACCAGCCACGAGAATGGCGAAAACAAACGCGAAGATTTTCATTTTGATGTAGTTCCGTTTCTAGAAACACACCAAAATATTAATGTAGAATAGAGAAAAAGTACAAAATTACGAAAACTAGTTACAAATTTAGTAAAAAAAAAGGTACCAAACTTTTACTATTGTAAAACGTATTAGATAGTGTCTTTCACTTAAGATATTTTATTCTTCTACATTAAATTGTATGGCGTAAACAACTTGTTGTTTTTACAATTAATTACTTAAATTCTTTTATCACAGGCAATTGATAAAAAAAAGTTTCAACTATTTTATCATTATTCTAATTTCATTTAATTCTGATATCTCACCTAATGAATTTCACGAATGCAAACGCCAATTTGATTTCGGTAAATGATGCTTGACTTATATATTAATGAGTTACGAGATAAAATCTAACGCGTATCTATTTATTTTTTGCCAAAATAGCTTGTATTTTTATCTCAAGATAAATGATAAAATAAATTTGTTAAATAATAATCCCGCACTACAATAGGTTCACCTGATTCGATAATTACTTTAGTAGATATCAGAGCGTTAATTAAAAAAATCCACACAAATCACAGATTGAGCTAGCTCGAATACTACAAGTGCGTATAATTGTAGTGAACTGGTGGCGTGAGATAATATTTATAATATATATTCTTACTTCCATCCAAGACCTAGGCTCACCCATGAAGGGTTCCGTTGTAGCATGCTAAAATACTAGTATCGTTTTTTGCGGACATAAATTACTTTAATGTTCATAGTGTTTCTATGAATGACAAAGTTATATTTACGGTTTATGAAAATGTGCTAATTATCTCAAAAACTACTGACTAAAGTTTTGTTCAAACTATTTTTTGTCGAGAGTATTTATTGAGATGGAGTTATTGAGGGCACAAATTTTACCACTTTAGGAGAGGAGAACGATTGACTTTGAGAAAATATGGTTTTAGGAACCTCAGTGTCATTCTAAAGATCTATCTATAGACACAAGCACGTATAAGTTTAATGAAATGAAAAATTGTCCGTTCCATGTATATTCCCTTAATCTTTGTCTTTAAGTTTTATATAAAAATCGTAACAGTTAGCAGTTAGCAGACGAGTTGGTGAGCGCAATTTGTTTGGCTTATCTCGGTTTCGATCCGACGCTACTCCCCGTCAAAACCATTTTTTAAGCAAGGAAAGGTTAGACTTTCTTTGACTAGGAAAACGGGATAAGGATATTTACAATACTACTTCTGGATTGGGTTTGAGGTAGGATGCGCGTACCCGATGCCATAACTGCAACCACCGACCGGCCAATTGAGTATGCAGGACCTACCTGCAATAAAAACGTAGATTAAATAAAAATTATTCTGATCAGCATCTAGCTTATCATCATCATCATCGTCAGCTTATATCGGTCCACTGCTGGACATAAGCCTCCCTTTGTCTGCGCTTTTTATCCTCCCTTAAGGGTCCCTCGCTATCGCAAGCCAGTTCTTTCCAGGAATGGTCTTAATATCGTCGACCGTCCTAGCCGCCGAATCTAGCTTATTAGAGACTTTTAATGGCACTTTTTATTTAATATCTTTTCTCAAACATGCTCGGAAATGTAGGCATTACTGTAGTAAAAAGAAGACCGGAAGTTTGTAATTCTTGGCTCATTCATCGCATTGCCGGCCTAGGCCAGGAAATAAGTATGAAAATTACTTCCCGGCCGCTGCTCAAAACTTTTTAATTAATCTATGTAACGTAAATTATGTCACTTGTCATACAGCCAGTTTACTACCACTGCATTTTTAAAAAATGCATATAATACGTGAATATAACTACAATTTCATTAAAATATCGATATGTGATCATACGAAAATATGCTTAATTTTCGTTGCGAGAGAAGAAAACAATAATCTATGATCTATTAAATTTTTTGTGAAAAATATGACTGGGCTCTATGGGCATTGTTTCCTTTGCTGGAATTGACAACTGAAAATAAAAAAATTAAAAACTCGGGAGATCTGTTATTTTCACTATACCCGTAGTGATTAACGCCACTGCCGAAAAACTGCCTTTACGGATTTTAGGGCATAGAACACACGTCAATTGACTTTGAATTTATGGCCCCCCATAGAAACTCAAAAGGAATTGTATGGCATTTTTTTCATTTTCACCCTCACTCCATTATTTGTGTATGATCCTTATTGCCTAGAGAAAACATATGGCAGTCGGTCGTCTGATACTAGTAATAGTATCTTCTTCGTAGTTTGTGATTAACGCTTTGCAGTAATTGATTGACATTGATTGTTTTCGGTAAATATGTGCAAAGTTGGTTATTTATTCGAAATGAAACGGTTCAAAATGAGTTTTAGTGATGAAAGCAACACTGCAATGGATTTTAAGTACCTACTTCGCCTAATTTGAAACTTGAAAGTGGAAAAATTACTACCGGCAAATACCTAGTAAGGGGAAATATTTAAGGCATGTAAGTTTATGTGTAACTTTAAGTTAAATTTCCTCACATTTATTGAGAAAATCTCTATACTTTCCTCGGCGGGAAAGGGATTGCCGGACTCGTAACTATTGTCTAGGCCTCGCTGACGCTCGGCCTTGAAAACTATGCTCGTCCGGCAATCCCTTACTTCCCGGCCTCTGCAGTAATGTACTATTACATTCTTTCCCAAGATTTAAATATGACCAGGGCATTCAGCATCAGCCTGTATGTATAGTTAAAGCTGTTTTTATCTACCATCTTCATATTGGGTTTTCCAATTTCCTATAAAACGCAAATGCAAAGCATCACCTGACATATTACACTATTATCGTCATTACCATCATATTCACAAATTATGATAACATTTAATTGTCATCCATCAATCACTATATTAATAGGGAAGAATATCAAAGCCGTTCACTTGCTTCATTTGCTCGAACACTTTTGAATGGAAATCAGTAACTTTTACGTCTTTTTCCCTTACGGGGTAGACAGAGCATAGTCTTTAAAACCTAAAAGCCCACGTTTAGCATGTTGATGGGCTTGTAGGTGGAGAACGGAATTAAAATAATGACGGGTTGCTAGCCGCACCTCCTATTGACATGATTCCTCACGGTCATTCCCCCGATCGGCTTTTACGATCTGCGCGTAAATAGAAGCAGCTGGTGCATTCTACGTTTTTTCTTTTCTTCCAGACCAGCGTGGAAGGTGTTGATAAAAATGACTTTTACATATTGTGAGGTGAAATATTTCATCACTATTTACGAGTATATGTATTTTCCCGTAATGTATACAATATGTTAATACAACCCTGTCTGAGCCTTAAGGGCCCACACTAGCGACGCCAACAATTTTATTCCTAATACTTATTAAGAGAATTACTGGTTACCGCCAAAATAATATTAAAACATGATTCCAAAAATACTTCATGTTATTTACTAAGGCTTATATGATTTACATTGAATTTTTATTCTATTTTTATAGTATTAGGATTAAAATTATTGGCGTCGCTAGTGTGCCTGGTGTGGGGCCTTAAAGGGGCGACTCAGCCAGCCTATATAAACAACTTTTCCTATGAATCTAATGGTGAAGATTCGAAAAATAAAATTGTCATTCTCAATGATCTCAATATTAGCAGGCTGAATTACCCCTTTAAGGGAATGTCGATGATACATTTACTCGCTGTATTTTCCCGTGATGAATTAAACAACATGTAAATTTGCCCTTACACTAGGCACACTAGCGACGCCAATAATTTTATTCATAATACTTTACAAATAGAAAGAAATTCAAAAATGTAAAACAATTCCAAAAATACTTTAGGTTATTTACTGCTTATATGATTTACATTCTTGAATTTCTTTCTATTTATAAAGTATTAGTAATAAAATTATTGGCGTCGCTAGTGTGCCTACTGTGGGCCCTTAAATAGGTGATATCCAGACAGGACGGCTGTGCTAGATTTGTATTTTGTCGATTTTATGTTTTGGTAGTTCCCATCATTGACTGTTTCTTCTCCCGCGGGGGAATGGGCATCAGGAATCACGTCAATAGCAACCCATCACTATTTTGACTCCGTTCTCACCTACAAGCCCATCAACATGCTAAACGTGGTCTTAAGGTTTTACAGACCTGGGCTTTGTCTACCCCGCAAGGGAAAAAGGCGTGATAATATGTATATGTTTGTATGTTTATTTATACGGGCTGAGTCACCCTTTCATGAAAATATCGATGGTCAATATCTCGCCGTAATTACGTAACTACGTTATTAGCTTTGCGTTGACATCCCTATTGATCAATGCTCAATCAGGTGCAGAGTAAACGATTAAGATAATGTTCTTTGAGGTATCTTATCAAACCGATTTACATGTTTGTATTTGTAAGATATTGTTATTTATTTTGCGTCATTACGTGTGGTCTTTTGGGAGGTCACGAAGTTAGATATGAAAGATATGTATACAAAATGATTTTTTGATTTCTGAGATATGTGGAAATCAGGAATCATAATCCCTAATAGAATATACAGAATAGCAAAAAAAAAGATAAACAATTATTATTATACATGTATTTATCTATACATGTATTTGTTATAAAATATAGTATCGTTGAGTTAGTATCTCATAACACAAGTCTCGAACTTACTTTGGGGCTAGCTTAATCTGTGTGATTTGTCCATATATATTTATTTATTTATTTGTTTACAACGAAAAAAAATAGACTGCCCATAGAAATCCACCCAGTTGATTGGGAATTAAATATGGAATGTACTTTTCGTTTTTTACTGTTTTTTTTTGTAATTCTGTATTATTATTAAATGTCATTCCACCAACTATGATTATATTTTATTCATATAAGAGGATAATACTTATATCACCGTTTTGTTTGAATGCGTTGTGCGAATTGTTTACGGATTCGGATTAAACCGCAAACTTGGATTAATTGACTCAATTACACATATTAGTCTACAACTTCAAGGATAGTGTTCCCAACATAGTCTGATGATGTTGTCTATAGTTCTTCAGAAGGGTATTATCGCCATTTTTGAAGAACAGTACCACCACGCCTCTTTGCCTTTCCTCTGGTATCACGGATTTAGGATTAAGGAGACTCTGAAGGACTGTCTGTATCAGCGTTCCGCCCGCCTTCAGAAGCTCTGCTGTGATTCCGTCCTCGCCCGGCGCCTTGCTGTTTTTGAGCTGTTCGAGGGCAATCCTAATCTCGTACAGCCTGAAGTCCGGGATGTCTTCCGTATAGTGTCGGGTTAATTTAGTGAGTTTGGCAACTGAAACATCTACACTTAGCTTGTAAATAACTTTTAATATTTATGGTCGGTACCACGTTTAATCAATATCGTGATATCCAATTAGGATAATTACTTATTAAGTAATTAATTACCAGATACAAAATAATAAAAATTACACAAATACTTCACGTACACTAGTGAAGTATAGACTTCTTTAAATTTGATCTAATTAAGGCTCCAAAGAATAAAATGATGGGTGGCGCTAGTTTAGCTTATCTAAGTAAGAACAGTCAAAAACTATTTAAATAATTTTAGTACGATATTCAAATCAATTGTTTATTTGCATAATATGGTTTCTAGTGTACCTTTTTATATTATTAATAGGTTATTACTTGCCTTATTCAGACCTGCTAAGTTCTATTCGAAGCTATAAAATAATTATAATTCAGAAGAAAAAATAGTTTTGTCACTATTTCTAGATGATGTTTTACAAAATATTGTACCTGTAACTATCTTTCTTATTTTCATATCTCCTTTTTTTTAAATCCATACTCAGGCTGATTTTAATGAGTTTTTTATATATTTATTCCTATATTTATGAGCATAACTATGTTAACACATCTGTTTTTAAGTCAAACTGATAAGGTTTAAAAATACCACCACTTATTATTGATCGTGACTGTACTAAAGGCAGCTTGTTAAATAAAACCATCATTATATACAAGCATTTATTTTTATAATGAAACACAAATGTCGCAAACATTCAATAATGCAATCATAGCACTAATTATTATTAACTTACTCGAAACATTACTATTAGAATTTAAAAAGATAACTCGACTAAAACAACTAAGGCTGTAGGCCTTGCAATGAGGGGCTTAGGCCTCGTGTACCATAGACAAGCGGGTTTCAAGCAAATATGTTTTACAACGGAGCGATATTAGTTTCTCGAATTAAATCTACATTTAAATTAGCTATCAGCAAAGACAATAAAATCGTATAGACTGCCAAATTCATACAAAAAATTGGCCACAACCTAAGATCTGCTACAAGATAGACCGCATAGTTAGGCGACGGCGCTGCGGCGTTGTTTTCCACTCTTCAGTAGATGGCGTTCATCCGTGTTAGCCTAAACTTGCTAAATTTGAGATTTCATTTATAAATATTATGTCAAGAGATTGTTTCTGATTTTAAATAAGGTATCTATATTACGTAAAAAAGCTTTTATGTTAACTGTTTTTGTTACATGATATTCATCCCTCCTTATTAACTGGCCGTACTTTAGGTAGATATAAATTACTTTTTCATTTTTCATTTACAGGTTCTACTTTGATACTTTTTTTTTTTTTTATTTTGTACGTAGATATTTTGTAATATTGCAGCATACCAAACATGTATATGTTTTTAACTTCGATTTTTCAAAAGAATCTGATCGTTGGTCATCTTCGTTTTTGTTTGTGTCTACAGATGGATTCTATTAAATGAACTAACGGCACATTTTCAATTACCACTTTAATAGTTTAATTGCTTTAAGCTCGTGTGTTTTTACCGCTGAATATTCCAAAAAATCTTAAGTAATAACATTTTTAAATCTCAAGTTATCTTTATCTTATTAGGTTATCTAGACAGTGTCAGAACGAAACTTCAGAACGATTTTAGTTAATATGCGTCTAAGATAAGATACTTTTCTTCAATATTCGGGCGTTAGTCTTCTCCCCATAGATATCAGATATATCTCTGTGCTTCTCCCCATAGATATCAGATTCTCCCCAAGCAAACTGCAATTTTCACAGGTAATTTTGCAAACCATTTCTAGTTGAATTCTGGCCCTAATACCTTTCAGTAACTTAAGTAAATCTTCATAGTCATACAAAAATACCAAAGCAGCGCTAGTATAGAATTTAATATTCACATTAAGTTTTTTATGAATATAGATTTAATTTGAGAAACATTTACAATCTACAGGTGACTTGAAAGCAGAATATTCGAAGTAAATCAATATTACAAGATTTTGTGCAAAATTTTCGAAATATATTTATTGTCTTGGCGTCGCTTTTGCTGTGAATTTATCTTATTTTGACCAATGACTGGATAAACATTAATAAAACTATTTAAATTGACGTATATATATATATTAATATATGTTATTTCACGATTAGATTTTTGATGTTATCAAAATTATCAACTCAAATCTCATGCAACATCTGACAAATTCTAAAGCTGCATAATTCTGAATAAGCTTAATTATTTTTTGATAAACCTGTATAGAGTCTGATAAATTTATATTTGTAATATAAATAATAGATAAAGTTATATTTTAAGGGGGCACACTAGGCACAGTAGCGACGCCAATCGTTTTATTCCTAATACTTTACAAATAGAAAGAAATTCAAGAATGTAAATCATATAAGCACTAGTAAATAACTTGAAGTACTTTTGGAATCATGTTTTAATATTATGAGAATCAGTCATTAAGAGAAAACGTGATTACCGTAATCTGATTCTCATAATTCTCACTGATTCTGATAATATTAAACATGATTCCAAAAATACTTCAGGTTATTTACTAGTGCTTATATGATTTACATTCTTGAATTTCTTTCTATTTGTAAAGTAAGGAATAAAATGTTTGGCGTCGCTACTGTGCCTAGTGTGCGGCCTTAAGCTAAATTCATAACTATATTGGCTTCAACATCACTTTTGTCAATTTATATAGTTTCATTATGAAAACTCGAAAAATATTAGAAGTAACTCAAAAGATATGTTTACTCGTAAAACACAAAGTATCAGAAAAAACAATTATTAATTTTTAAAAATTATATAAATCAAATTTAAAATTTGAATCCGTTAATTTTATTATAGGTAGGTATACTAGAAGTAAAATATGACATTGACTGCATGAAAATAATAAAATAAAAATAAATTTCAATGCGATTAATCAATACCGGAAAATAAATGCGGTTTTGATATATTATGCTTAATTCTACAACATTATCTGAAGGACTGATATAAATTTACAAATTTACAATGGAGATTACAACTCAAAGGGCATTCATTTGAGTACTTCTAATACTTGCGAGGATCTAAATTTATGAATAAACAATGCTCTTTAAAACTATGTGTTGGAAGAAAATCTTTAACAGTTTACTTAAACCATAGATTAAAATGTGTTTCTAATATTGTTTCTAAAAGAAAACCCTACCTGAGGAGTGCAGCGGGCTGCTCGCTAACTTTGGACCATTACGGTATCCGTTTTGGTTCAAAGTACTTTGCGGTTTTCGTAGATTGACTTTTTATATTTAAGTTACATAAACCGTAAAGGATGTTAAAGTGACCATAAAAAAGATTCTACACAGTAAAAAGTTAGTAAGTAACCCCGCTGCTAACGACACATTGTTTATTTGTTTTTCATGTTTAACACTCTTATAGTTGAAAAGCGCCAACAACAGACACATTAAATATGTTTTTCAATTATCATGTAATATCCATTATAAACCGGTCTCGACGCCTCAGTTCTGCTGCCGTTCATTCATAATCATAATCATTTATTTGCTCAAATACAGTACAAAAACTTATTCTAAGCAAAAATATATAAAATTCTTGGGCATGAGTCCAAGAATTTTTTATATTCTCTCATCTGTGGTGCGACCGCAATCCCACTTGTGGGTCGATTGTCACTTGGGGGGCGTCTGACAGACTTAGTGTTATGGCTTTGATTAGTGCAAGTGCGAAGTACATATATTTGCTACTAAACGTTTAGTAGAAAATGTATGAGCTTCGCTCTTGCACTAATCAAAGTGTATACAAGCCATTAGCTCATCTCAGTCTGTTCCTGTATGAATGGCAGTTAATCCTATCCTCTTCAGAAACAGATTCAAGCAGAGGGTGGTCAGGGTTACCTGCCCCCGAAAAAACGTCAAACGACGCGTTACTTCAGAGACGCATACATATAACAAGACAGCTAAAACACATGATATTGTCACCCCTCGAGTACCACTACCATATACGTCAGGAACAGACTGATTTCAGAGCTAGGCTGTACATTAAAGGTAAGAACTATCGCATTGCATATGAAACGCATTAGTATAGGTCTTGGGGGCTTATGAGGTACTTGTATTTAAAAAAAAATTATGAGCATATATTAAACTCTTGAGACATGAGTAGTTAAAAGAATTTATACATATTTGTATATAGAATTTAGATCAATGTGGTTTTTCTGAAATGATCATTGGCAGAGCTGAGGCGTCGCATTATGTATAAAAATCATTGGAAAATAGTTAAAAAAACACTTCATCGTTTCAGTTGTTGCTGCTTAGTAACTATTATAAATCCAGAAACAGTGACTCATCAGAACTTAATGACTCAGTGCTCCTATCTGTTCGCAAGTATTTTTTTCAAGTATCACACATAATTTAGAAAATAATATTTGAAACACATTTCAATCTTTTATACAATTCAACGTCATCCTTTGGCACTACGCGATTTCGTTGGCCTTTCAATATCACATAATGTAATAAAACAAACAGTGCAGATATGTTAAGAAGTAACGCATCTACATCTACTAGTATAACCTATTTTAGTGTTATATCAATATATATAAAAGTGAACAAGAGGCACTCTATAGGTTTACATACGCAGGTTAAAATAAGCGTAGTTTGTGAAACATCAAACGTGAACTAGAACAAGTACGACTATATTACAATTATCTAACATCAGCGAATGAAGAGTACACAGTCCATACAAATACACGACCTTGGGTCTCGCCAGAACATGTCCGAAATCTAATATCTGCTTGTGCAACATGACATTTACGATACTTCCGTTTTTATCAAGCTAATAACTATCGCTTTCTCCCCTTCAGTAGTGCGTAAAGCGATATGTTACTACTTTAACTACTTTCTTCCTGTTTTCTGTCATTTAAGTATGAAAATGTTGGATGTGGCACTACCCGCCGAAAGAAGCTACAATATCTGTAGGACCTAGAAAGAGTTTCGGCAGCAAATTCAGTCATGATATGGCGACACCCTATATACGCCTATAACCAAAGGAACGAAAGCCCATCTACAATATAGCACTTATCTCATGTATCGTCTTCCACAACAGATGGCGCTGCCTGATAGGCAAAAACCTGTCCAGAAATCAAACAACAAAATCGACCAATACGAGTTTCTACATTGTCTAACACTCATACAATATTTACAACAATGGAATATTTTTTATCTATAATGCAGCTTGCAAGAGTTATTTTTAAACTTACAGTATTGTACTAGTATTTATCTTAAATCTTGAATTGTAAAGATTCATCTATTAAATAGTTTTTACCAATATTTGAAAGCTGAACCGGCGCTACGTTCTCTAAGCTAGATGTATCGTCCCTAATCTTTAAGGTACTAATTTTGTAAGTTCTAACACATTCAGTATACTATCAACTGTACATCTCATACCACTCTCCTGTACTGTACATAGGTACAAGTTGACTCGAATTTTCTTCTTCGTTATATCAACTTTAAAGTCACTTCCTTCGTTTTCAATGTCTCGAGGCACATTTTATTTCATTTTGACATTGTCTTTTTATTTTTCTTCGTTTTCTTTAAATTTCTTCCAATATACACGAACCATTATTACACGTACAACTTTCTAATATTGGTCCGCTACTGAGTTGTGAAATGATCTAGCTTATCCTCTTAACTTATCCTAAGGCTAGATTGAACTTAGATACTCTATGCCTTGCGTGATATGTATTGCAGTAGAGGCGTTAAAGCTAACATCTCGCTTCCTTATTCGCCACACTTAACCTCGTCATACATATCTAAGAATTTCTAGATCTTCACTCAATAATTTCTTTACGAAGACACCACACATTTCCATTCTTTCCTGGCAGAAATTTCCACTTTAACCTATTCTCTGAAAGATATGTAGAGACTTATCTTCTATGACGAAATTACGGCTACATAATTCTATAATTTGTTATTAACAAGTGATATGTTGATGGAGACATCACTCCTTTTAAAATAGATTATAACATTAATCATAAACCATAATTTTACATCACTTAATGTTATAGAACTTAATGGCGATTTCTAGACAAACATTTAATGGACATAAGACCGCTATTTCGATGGCAGATTGCCACGTACACATAATACAATACATAATTAAAGTAATACACCGAAATTAGCAACTATAACTATACGTTTAAACAAATAAAAGAATAGGCAATAAACGTCATCACCGTTTTCAGCAATGTCCATATAAAGCTGAAACCATAAAACGGATTTTTTTCTCGCGTTGATCACAGGTGCTGATACCAAAACGCATGAAGGTCAGTGAACAAAAAGCATAGAAGCCGTCTCGAATCTAAATCTCGTTTTCTTTTATAAATCTGCCAATTTAGCAAGAGAAATGGTACCGCGGCGGCGCCGCGGTACCATTTCTCTTGCAGAAAAGTCTGCGCCGCGGACTTTTCTTAAAGGTTGTGGCGTAGGGAATTAACGCCTATATGTCCACGAGACTTACTTTATATAAATCTGCATACTGAATGAAATTAGATCACCCTTTAGTTGTTTGCTTAGTAGCCATTATGCGTAGTGCCAAAAAAGATAAACATTTGGTATAGAAGGCG
The DNA here is from genome assembly GCA_963082605.1 of Rhodophaea formosa. Taxonomy (NCBI): domain Eukaryota; kingdom Metazoa; phylum Arthropoda; class Insecta; order Lepidoptera; family Pyralidae; genus Rhodophaea; species Rhodophaea formosa. The sequence continues at coordinate 19,329,291 of OY720207.1, forward strand.
GCTTCTATGTCTTTTTCACTTACTTTTGAAGGTGCGACGGCGTTTACCGCTTAGCTGTAACAATAAGTACGCAAGCAGCATTATTTTATAAGATTTCCCTTGTCAGCACAGAAGATTAACATAAGAAAAAAAAACCAGCTTAAAATATTTGACTATTCTTTTCTAAGTTTAAACAAATGTAACAGCAATATTTTAGTTGCCGATAAAAACGCCAATGAAACTACGGCATAGCGCAATATAACTCTAGAGATGGCTTACAATAAAAATATACTTTCTATAATTACATCATTACAAAAATAAGTCAATCAATAATAAAATATCCCAGAGATTCATAAGACAGCAACACATACGCACATTATGTATAATATGATACAAAATTCGAGACGTTGGACTTACGAAGCAAATGTAACTGAATTAGATGATTCGAAGGCTCATATAGTCACTATATAGGTTTATAGGTCTTTGAACAGTACGGTCTGTGTGAAACCGTAGGAGGTGACCAGGGAGATTCCCAGGATGTCGTAGGGGATCCAACTGGTTGAAGGCGCGCTGTTGGTGCAGTTCGCTTCTGGTTGCGGCTTATCTGAAAACAGGTAAAATACTCTTTGACGTGAGTCTGCTAAGGCTTCAAAGATAAATATTATGCAATGTCTTGGATTTTAGAATAATCAAGATCCTTAAAAAACGTCTCAAGACAACAAGCTCATGCACACTTCGATATTAGAAATGCATTTAATTTTCCCTACAGTTTACCGTGGTCAAGATTTGAATTCTTCCAAATATTTAATCCGTACCTATTTATGCCGCACTCGTGCAACATCAAAAGTTGGGGTCACTTGTGATATCCGCAGCACCTGTTCCTCATATTTTCTAGGTCCATGACGTATGTTTATTTACATTGTATTTATTTATATTTACATTTGGAATACGTTTGTCTCTCAATACGGTGAAAAATAAATTACAGGATACAAATGAGTTGACAAGCTTAATAAACCAAAGAGCCCCAGAAGAGACAATCCTTCTGTAAGGGCCGAATGATAAACAACGACAAAAGCATTTGGAAAGCATTAACTCTTATCTTTTTTATGGTCGAAACTATTAGTGGGATTAATGTTTATAGTAGATCGCTTTTGGCCCGTTGATGAAAATAAAAGTAGGGGAAATTGCACACTACATGCAATAATCTCTCATTGCCATTCTTATCGAACAGTGGCAGTAAAACTTAATAGCTCTACTTAAGTTTTGTCAACTGAGATAAGGATGGATTGAAGTACCACTGCGTAAATTTGTAATACTACTTTTTATAACTATCTTTGCCTTTTGTCATATCACTAGCATTTTTGCCTAGATAGATCATATACAATTTAGGTAAACTGAATTAGCCTAAAATCGTAAAAAATAAATTGGGCCTAGCTCATACATTAAATTCAAACACACAGCCATCGATTTGATGGCACATATTGACATGACGCATGTGCTAACACAAAGCTGCAACCAAAATTGGCCCGTTTTTAATCATTGAAATAAAGGCAGTGAATCTTGAGAATTATACAGTCCAAGCAATTTGATACAGTTTGAACAGATATGAAGGCTTTTTTTACTGGTCGCTCAATGAATCGGTCCCGAGCTGACGTCATTCTTGAATAAACATGCAATTAACTTACTCGCTGCAGCCATAAGTTGCGGCAGGTACTTCTGCCAGAACGCGCACTGCTTGACCCGCAGCCCGTGACCCACTGCGCTGGAGTTCACAGCCAGAGAGAGATACTCTCTGCCGATGGCTGTGTGCACAGGCCAGTGCACCTTCGTCATCTCGCCGTTGGGGTTCAAGGAAGGATTTCTGGAAAGAGTAAAGTATATCAAATTAATTATATGCAAAAGAAAGAATTTGGTTGTTCGTATTCGAGAATATACTAACCTATTTCTCATTCGTATATTTATGAAAACAAATATCTACTCACGTGATTATAATCATGTCCCAGTCTAAACTTTAGTACTAAATTCAAAAAGAAGTTGGGACTTGTCTCTGAACTAACCTATATATCGTTCCATTTTCTCGAATCGAGTAAAGCGCGAGTGAAAGCGTCGACATTTCAGCTTGGGCAAAATTCCTTGCTTTTTGTCTGTCCGTCTATCTCGCGGCTTTCTAGCTAATTGCCCCCACAGTTTGAATTTCAAAACCGATTTTCTAGAAAATTTGGTGAGCAAGTTAATCATAAAAGAGACTTCTTTAAAAAACAGTCGATACTGTTATCGGAAGTTTTCTATAATGGCGGGAATTGGCAGAGAGGATCTAAGCGCCTATGTAAATTTGCTGTGATAAGTCTCACAAGAACGACAGCATACAGAACCACTGGGGATATAACTGATTTAAATTTTTATTTACGTTTTTAGGAAAAATGTCTAGGAAATATTACATACCCTGTTCTTGCGAAATTCGCCCAATATCTCATCAGGCGCTTGCTAAACTCCACTTCTTCTGGAGAGTAATTCTTCCCAGGGTTTAGAGGCTCCCCGAACACATAGTTGATTTCATCAGCATGCATCACACCAGTCCAAGATGGCCAAGGATTGTTCTTACTGCGATGTTTGTAGTAATACGTATAAACATTATTACCAGTTTCCGCATACCGATGGGCAAATTCATTCACACCGCAAGTGAAGTGATAATCTCCCACCATCTTGTCGAGAGCATTTCGATTTTTGACAGCATCGTCGGGATTGAGCCAGTCCGTGTATTCAAATATTATTGCTTGTCTACCAATTTCATCAACATAAGGGTTTAACTCTCTCACTGCTTGAACGAATTGTTCTCGCGTTATACCCACATTTTCCTCCTTAGGAAACAACTCTGTCAAATAATAAAGAATGAAATAGTAACCCTCTTCGGTATTAGAACCCATCAACAAATTGGTCTTTTTGAAATTCTGATGTACCAATGATCGGACTGGCATCTCGTCTAGGAACGAACCATCGATTATGGGAACAAATGGAAATTCACAGATGCCTAGAGTTCCCCACTCATTGTTGACCAGCTCGTCTGCACTCTTCTTTCTTAGACAGTCTATCATAGGACCCATATCAGTTTTGGAGTGTGGACAATGGACCGCTTCAGCCAATCTTATTCCTCGTAAAATGCTTTCTTCTCTAGAAATAATAGCCCAAGGAGCTGTTGCTGCACCTGACTGCATTATAGCTTGAGAAAATAAGTTTCTTGATAACGGAGATAGTAAATGCAAGGAGACGGATACTGCGCCAGCAGACTCTCCAAAAAGTGTTACGTTATGGGGATTTCCGCCAAAGTAGGCGATGTTGTCTTTGACCCATTGTAATGCCATAATTTGATCAAACAGTCCAGCATTCCCAGGAACATCGGGCGTATCGAAAAAGAGAAATCCAAGCGACGCGACTCTGTACTGCATAGATACATAAATAATTTTCTCTTCAGAAACGAGAATCTTCGGATCATAAACGTCTAGTGTGGCGGTGCCTGAGTAAAATCCTCCGCCAAATACCCAGAGCATTACAGCTGCATTTTTAGGTCTAGGCCTGGGAGCTACTATATTAATGTAGAGACAGTCTTCTTGCATATCTGTGTTAGGATTCCACATCATAGCTCCGGGAAAATCACCGAATACTGTATCTATAATTTGGACGCATGAGTGTGGCAGTGTCGTCGTATTTAATATTTCATCACCCCAGCTTTCGACGGGTCTCGGATGTCTAAATCTCAGATCACCAATGGGTTTCTGAGCGTAAGGAATGCCGAACCACGCGTCAACTTTCTTCCCCGTGGCAGCAGTGAGAGTGATTCCTTTCACTCTACCTTTCCTGGTGCGAACAATTAACGGGTCATCTTCTTCTGGTCCCAGTTGAGGTTCGTCTGCCATAGGCTCTTCATCTTCAGTTCGTTCGTGATTTGAGTAAAATCTTTCGTCATACTTGGCTCTCTTGGAGGAGGTTTCAGCATCTTCGAATTTGGCGCGTTTAGATGAGGTCTCGTGCTCATCGATGCGCGGGAGTATGGTATCGAGTTCGGGGTTGTACCGGACGGCCTCGCCATGGCCGTGGTAGGGTTGTGGGGGCGCGGGGGCCGGGAAGTGAGGAGGGTGTTCCGGGGCGTGATGCCGTGCGCGGTGCTCGTGCGGGCCGGCCAGCGCGCGCGCAGCCAGCGCCGTCAGCGCCGCCAACACCACGCGCATACCGCCGCGCAACCCGCTCCCAAAATCACCACCTGGAAACATTTAAATACACAATTAACATCAGATGGTCAAAAGCTTATGGACAACGAACCTCAACACCGCGAGGAAATGTGCATAAATCAATAAATATCGAGTACTTAGTACCAATTTAAAAGAGAGACTGTAATCAAATTTGAACGCTGTTTGTTAACTAAATAATAAATATCCTAAACATGTATCGAGAAGTATTTAAAGGAGTGACTGTAATCGTGGAGAGTGTCGGCCAAATCCTCTGACTGCTCTGGCTAATATATTGCTCTGGTACCTAGTAAATATTCTGATATCTATGGCTCTGGTAGTACAGAGAGGGTTGTGCTCCTGCAGTTGAAACTAAAAAAGACCTGATGATGATGACTGTTATCAAATATTAAACGCTGTTTATTTACTAAATAAAAAATATTTTTGCAAACAATTTCATGTGAAAAGAGCCACACGTAAAAGTTAGTTCATTATAATGAAGCCATGACTTGAAGAGGCTTGACGAGTACCTAATCTTTTCAGCGCTAATGCTACAGCCTGTGACAAATTAGTTCCCCGCCGAAATTCAATAAATTCTGCCCCAAAACAAACGGCAATTCATCAAAATGGCGCACAATAGGCGACATTCGAAAGATCCTTAATGTACCTCAGAAAATGGGCAAAATAATATTTTATTTTTTATACCACCTGGCGATCTTGAATGTTTGTGAAAAAGAAGTTTCGATATTTTATGTCGGGTAATTTATTGAGCAACAATGTGAGTACCTATATTTTCCATATATTTTCCTATGATAGATGACACTAAATAGTACCTAGCACTGCCGAAAAACTGTCTTTACGGATTTTAGGGCATAGAACACATGTCAATTGAGTTTGAATTTGTGGCCCCCAATAGAAACTCAAACGTAATTGTATGGCATTTTTTTCATTTTCACCCTCACAAGACCTCAAGACATTTGTCTATGATCTTTATCTAGAGAAAACATAAGGCAGTGGGTGGTCTGATACTAGTATAGTATCTACTTCGTAGTTTGTGGTACCTAGTTTATAGTGGTTTAGAGATTAATTTTATCTTTAATTTTAAGTGTAACACAGCAAGAGCCTCCTTTGAGGAGTAGCTCTTCCTGTAATACACTTTAAATTAAAGTTGCAACAGTCACTTCTCCGCAGGAGGCTCTTGCTGTATTTTTGCCTGTTACTTAAGCATTTATTTGAGTAAAATGTTACCAGCGAGCGTCTCTTCGCTCGCTGGTATCAGACAGAATTTTGAAATATACATATTTTTCGCCGCTTATATCACTTAAAATTTAATAACACTACATCCAGTACTAATAAATATTCTTAGCCTGCTATGAATACATTAGTATAGGATAGCTACTTGAATGAAGGTCCAGAGTATCAAGATGGCAAAGTCAACGTTCACTTATCAAAAAATCCACTTACCAGTAGTCTACCCTTAAACACGATATAGTAAAGAACCGATTTTGGTTAAAGTTCATCTTAAACAAATATCATAATTGACTTAGTATCTTTCAACGGTTTCGAGGACAAAGTAGGTAACTTATTTAGTTTACGTCGGGCGGGTGGATTTTAAAAAGTACATATTGACCGCCATCGATACAGTAACTTTCATTTTATATCACTATACCCGGTACTAATAAGTATTTTTAGCATTCTATGAAAACATTAATATGTTAATATATTTTTCAACAAAATGGTTCCTAAAACAACCGAAGTTTCCTTCAAATCACGGGGCGAGCCGCAACACTTATTTAAGCATTCTATTTGTAAAGTAGACTACTATTTATAGCCTAATTGATGTACCTACGAGCTGAAGAGCTATAATAATTGCAACTAACATAATAATAATAGTTGTTTAACCATTCAAAAGAATTTATGATGAACCATTTACAAATATCTTAATAGACTCCTTGATCCTGAAACCTATAATTTTTTCAACGAAAAAGTTCCTAAAACAACCGAAGTTTCCCTTATATCACGGGGCGATCCACACCAGTTATTTAAAGCATTCTATTTGTGCTGTAGACTGCTATTTATAGACTAATCGATGTACTATTTCCGTCGATCTGAAGGGTTATAATAATTGCTCGTACTCTTATAATTGTAGTCGTTTAACTATAAAACGTATTTATAAAGAACCAATTAAAAAAAATATCATAATTAGACTCCTTCAACTTGAAAATTAAAATTTTTTCAACGAAAAAGTTCAACTTGAAAAGTAAAAATTTTTCAACGAAAAAGTTCTTAAAATACTTCTTCAAAAAGCATTCTATATGTACAGTATACTGCTATTTATAGCCTAATCAATGTTCTATTTCCTACGAACTGAAGGGCTATAATAATTATTGCAACGAATATAATAATAATAGTTGTTTAACCGTTAAAACTAATTTATAAAGAACCATTTACAAATATCTTGTATACTCCTTCAACTTGAAAACAATAGTTTTTACAACAAAGTTCCTAAAATAACCAAAGTTTCCCTCAAATCACAGGGCGATCCACACCAGTTATTTAAAGCATTCTATTTGTGCTGTAAACTGCTATTTATAGCCTAATCGATGTACTATTTCCGTCGACCTGAAGGGTTATAATAATTGCACGCGCCATTGATGTAATATACGGTCAAGTGCAACACCTGAACAAAAGAAACAGCTGCACATTGTATTACTAGTGCCTCTTTACATTGCTACCGGGTTTTTTATTAATTTATATAGGTACTAACACACTCAATGTCTATAACGCTATCAGAAACTAGCCAACTATCCCTAACTAGCTTTTGCCCGCGGCTTCGCTCGCGTTAAGAAGTAGAATTGATCAAAATCCTTTCTTAGCGGATGCCTACATCATAAAATCTACCTGAATGCAAAATTTCAGCCCGACCCGTCCAGTGGTTTGGGCTGTGCGTTGATAGATCACTATGTCAGTCAGTCAGTCACCTTTGAGTTATCTGCTGGTGGTCAAGCTAAAATTAAGTTCCGTTTCACACATTATTTTATTTAAAAAAACGCAGAGTCCTAACACAAAACATTTTGCCAACTATCCTTCTTTCACTTTAGTCGGGTAAAAACACGCCATAGCGCAGAATAACTCAAACTCGTTGACATTTATTTACATGAACATAACTCGAGCAAGCCTTGAAACTTATAGCTCACAGAGCACGAAATATTAGACCGTCGTTCCGATTCGATTTTATAATATATGAGATAGTGTTTGGAGACTATTATATATCGATAGGCAAACATTCAATTTTCACAATATCATAACTTTAGTTGTGATAGGTCCACGCTACCGGCAAAATTCACTTCTGCTAGTAGCATGAATGGGCCGGCTCGTCCAGGGCAGTATCACAGTCTCACAGAAAATCGACGATCGAGTAGTAGCTTTACCGCTTCTATGCTTCGGTCGGTGAGTGTGAGAGCCGGAGGCCCATCCCCCCTCCCCCTCTGGGGAGGGAAAAATAAAGGCCGGCAACGCGCTTGTAACACCCCAGGAGTTGCAGTGGTCCATGGGCAGCGGTGATCACTTACCATAAGGTGACCCGCTTGCACGTTTGCCGTCCTTTGACATAAAAAAACGCTTGCTATCCGGATGTAAGAAATTGGATATTTATGTTCGCTAATGAAGTGCGCAATAATGTATAATAATCACCAAACAGTATCTTATTCATAAAAAAATCGCGTTGGGACGACAGGTCATTTCATGCGCGCTCTGCTAGAGACGAAAGTAAAAATAATACCGCGTGTCAACCCGCGCCCGGCTGTAGGCAAAAGTCGCATACTCGGCCTATCAGCAGCCTAATTTGCTAACTCAGTGTACAACGATTCGATTGTCACTTTATCATCCATTACGGTTTTCATATCATAAATAAAAATAGTCATTTATACCGAAGCCGTAATGAATATTGAAGTTACCATGAAAATGATGTACACCGTAGTTGTCAAAAGTTAGCAAATAGGCCTGCAGGTCGTGCTCAAAAAAACGTAAAAATGCCCTAATGCGCTGTGATATGGTCTCAATTAGAGGAAAAAAGTTAAAAAGTAAGTCGATTGTGCAGTTACAAATCCTTAAATTCTTCGGCCATGTTATCCGCAAAGAAAACTCAATGGAGCATTTAGTAATAGGAAATGGACCATTTGACACTAGACTTTCTAAGCCACTCAACATTATGAGACTGGACGTTATAGGACACTGGACTCTTTAACACATTGGACACTGCAGGACACCAGACATTGTCAGCCTAAACGTCAGGGTCGTATTGAAGGCAAACGTTCACGTTGTCAGTCTCCAACGAGGTGGCTGGATCTTGTCAACGCTGTAACAAAGTGCCCAGCAACGGAATGCACCGAGAAGGCCGCAGATAGAGACATGTGGAGAATAATCGCAAGCGCAGCGGCCATGGACGAACAACCCAATCGATAATCACGACTTCTCCGTCAAGAGTGTACGACTAAGAAGAAGAACAGTAAAAAGGTTAATATACAAGGTTCTGATGTAACCTTTATCACAAGGAAGAAGGAAATATCAGATTTTGCATTTCTACAATTACCTTGAAACCCAAAACGCCGATAAAGGGTATCGCCCGACACGCTTGTTTCGTATGAAATTTGTTGAAAGGGCGTCTCTAGGAGCGAGTGATTCACTGCTCTGTGTTATAGCTCAACTTGGCACCGTTACAAGACGTCGTATAATCTCGCCAAAGTAGAAAATTAACAAGCTACGGAAAAATACTGCACCACCTTGATGGAGATTTTATCTGGCGACCTAGATTACCCGACTGAAGTAGATGACACGTACCGATAAGGGTGCACTTGGCATCGGCGTGCCACCGCATTTGGCAGGCCTATCTCTAGCCAATTACGTGTACCGCTTGCCAGAAATATTATGTAGATCTTTAAGAAGTTGGGAGTTGAGTGGCTTTGCGTTGGTCATTTGACATTTTGGAAGTGGATCGTATAGTTTACTCTCTCACTGTCTTACTTTTGATGGAATGACGACTCGAGCCATGATAGATCAGCAAGATAGTTTAATAACAATATGTTCTCTTTAGTGTCGTCTTTGAGGATTATTACTTTTTTTATCTATTTTTTGTTTTAGGTTAGACCCTTCGGTCGGGTTACTTGTAAAACGCCAATAATCTTGCAGGACGATATAGATAGCTTCATCATAAATTTTTCATTTGGGACCATGCTAGGATCTCTAAAAATGTAATATTTCCTTCCAAAAGTAGCCGGCCGGCCGAAAAAAAAGCTTGTATGAAAATAAAAATAAAAATTCAGCATTAGTCAGCTATTTACAGAAAATCTTAGATGCTTAATGGGTTCCTTTTAATTCCACTTCATTAGTTAGTCCAATAGCAAAAAAAATGCAACGGAAAATATTGAATATACTCACTAACTTTGAAAATTTCGGTGTACAACGCTATGATGATCACTTCAACATACATAACAGTATATGTGTCTTAATTAAAAATAGTCAATCATACTAAAACCGCAATGAATTTTGAAAGTAACGATCAAAACGTTGTACAGGTAGTACCTTGTTCACGAATACAGCAATCAAATAAATCTTTAAATTGTTGGAAGGACAAGCTTTTGCATGCAAAATTTGGTTGCATTTAAATTTAAAAAGTGAGTTCTGTAGTTCGATTGAAGTCTTTGGAAGATAACACTTGTTTGTTTTGTTTTTCGTATGTGTAAGTGGCCAACACTGGTGTCAGAATTTTCAAGCTGCCTTAAGGCATCTGACATAGCTTAACGACTGCAATCAACGATGATAGCCGGGACCAACGGCTTAACGTGCCTTCCGAAGCACGGAGGAGCTCGAGATATTTTTATGCCACTTGCGGTCACCCATGTATTTATTTTATTTAAAAACTTTATTGAGCCTATAAAAGCTACAATAGGTAGACTTAATGCTAAATGCATTCTCTCCCAGTCAACCTTTGGGATAACGTATAACCCCTGGTGTAGTCCATCCAAGTAGGGACTGCACCAGGGGTTACTTAACATACGTAAGTGCTCATAGAGCTCACACCCACTGGACCATCGGGCTCCTCTAAGGTTAACACTAATTAAACATCATTTCCATTCTCATTTCCTTGATTTAAAACTACAAACAAGTAATATTAATTTCGTTGTTTACAGAAAAAGGCCCGCCGTTTGGAAAAATATCGCGAAACTCATAACTCTCACAATGCTAATATTTGAACTAGCGGGCGGACGTTGACTGCTGTGGCACAACATGGCCGCCGAGCTCAAATACGATATATACCAATATGTACCTTACTGAATAACGAGAATTTTATTGCACTTTTGCTACCTCTCATTCTTCAGATTCGTCAAATCGTTTTCTATATAAGCAGTTCGTCTCTGGAATGCTCTGCTACTCCTTCTCCGATGCGCGCAAACTCTTAATAGTTTTAAAAAACTGACAAAATTGTACTTTCTTACTTCTTAAAATTTGTCCCGCGTCTTCCGTTAAATTTTCTTTTATTTTTGTCTTTCCTCCTTCGTCCTTTTTCTCTGCTATAAGGTGTATTATATTAAGATATATTTAAGTTTATCTTTATGTCTATGTAAGTGTATTTTAGATAATTTCTTAGGTACTTTATTTATGTAGGTGATGTTATTGTATGTGTCAGGAATACTCATGATATAAATTAGTTCAAACATTTTTAATGAGTTCAAAACCAAGCTATTTTGTGCCACCTATTTTATTAGTTATTTTCTCTTTTATAAAACGGTTCATTAGGAGAGCTTTAAATAATAAGCCCGCCTGGTTATCTACCATATTTTTGTACAAATTGTATTTATTTTCTTTATTATGTTTTTTTCTTTTGGTGCAATAAATTGTTTTGTATTGTATTTTACCTACCTCTAATCTTATTTTAATAATATTATAGCTATGGAGCTATACTAGTTTTACAGGAATAGACCTCTCTAAGGAATACGCTTTGGACAAGTTTAGCCGTGTGATTTCCAGCAGAGTAGAATAGGACCACTTCGAGTCTTCCCGTGGATGTCGTAAACGTAAAAGGCGCGACTTAAGAAAAAGAAACTAAACAAAACTTATAAACATCAAAAAGAACTCTCCAACCAGTCAAGCCAGAGTGGAAAGTGTAAGCCAAATTTTCTGACTCATATATGGCTCTAGCAGTAGAGAGAACAAACTCAACTTAATTGAGTAAATTTGCTCTTAATTATTCGCTGGTGGACTGAAAGAAATAACATCTTGGGATAAGTCCGCCATCGTAAATTTACTCTTACATGCCTCAATACTCAATAATTTATTGCTTCCTTAAATGACAAAGAAGTACATGGAGATTAGATAGCAAGTTAATACATAGATGATTCCACAATCACTGAAGGACCCTGATGGGCGCTGCAATAGAATAGAGGAGGAATCGTGTCACTGTTGTAAGTATAGTAGTATAGCCTATATTCTATTTGTATTTTATAAAGTACAATAAAGATATCACAAACAAACAAAAAGCCCTATGGCAAAGTCCACTTACTAGGTGGTCTAAAGTATGAAAAAAACTATTCATGTCGTCCAAGCCGTATCCGGCGATGGCGACTCCTATGTGTCTATTCCGGGGTCGTTGTTGTGATGGGCTCTAATGTGGCTAGCAAAGCCAAACTTCGACTTGAAAGTTCGGTCGCATGGCACACAAAAAAGTTGGCCAGTAGAGTTGAAAGTATAGTTGTAGGAGGGCTTCGGACGAGTCTTCCGTATTTGGCGCTTTGCATGAAGGTCTTCTAGACGCTTCGATTCGTATACATCTACGTTTTTGTGAACGGTGTGGCGCCATTCCGGTCTAAGACGAGTACGCTCCTCCCAACTATCAGTTGGAATGTTACACGCCACTAGGTTGTGTTTGAGCACGTCTTTGTAGCGCAGGTATTGCCCACCCTGTTTTCTTTTCCCGTTCGCGAGCTCGGAATAGAAAACTGCCTTTGGCAACCTGCTGTCATCCATTCGCAAGAGATGCCAAAAACACATGTATAGTTAATACTTTGGCTATTTGCAGAAATATCGTGAACTCATAACGCTGGCAATGCTAATATTTGCGTTAGCGACGGACTGTTGTTGCGACGTGTTTCAATATGACCGCCAAGAGCGGATATTCAATATACCTCGCAAACACCAGAATAACGATATTTCAGTAAGTTAGGAAAAATTTAATACGGACCCTGCACGCTCTGAATAGAGGAGAGTGTAGGCCAAATCCTCTGACTGCTTTGGTAGTACAGAGAGGGTCGTGCTCCCGCAGTGGAGGCTAAAAAGACCTAATGATGATGGATTGGTTTAAAACGTGAGTAAAGAAATATGTTAATATTGATTGACAGGGGTCTTATTTTTATAGTGGTAATTGTCCAGTGTTCTAAAAGTAAGTAAATGAACACGAAAGTACCTACCCGTTGGTAGCGGATGGCACCCAATGTCAAGTCAAATTTGACATTTTGTACGAGTTTTTGAGTCTGAGTGGCGGATTAATTCTACCAGTTCAAAATTGAGTTCTTCTGCAAATTGAAAAACTATGCAAACGTGTCGCGACACAAGCTAACGCACACATCGATATTACAAATGCATGTCTCTCCCATGTATACTTAGGCAAAGAGACCAACGTACCAAGTAACACACACTAAGCTTGAGTCACGAGTCAACCAAGCTAAACTAATTTATGAAGCAGTAAAGCAGCTTGGCTTAAGGGGGAACAGTAGGCACAGTAGCGACGCCAATCATTTTATTCCTAATACTTTACAAATAGAAAGGAATTCAAGAATATAAACAATACAAGCCTTAGTAAATAACCTGAAGTATTTTTTGAATCATGTTTATTACTATCGGAATCAGTGAGAATTATGAGAATCTGATTACCGCCAAAAACGGCCGTTTTTGGCGGTTATCACTTTTTCTCTCAATTACTGATTCTCATAATATCAAAACATGATTCCAAAAATACTTCAGGTTATTTACTAAGACTTGTATTGTTTATATTCTTGAATTTCTTTCTATTTGTAAAGTATTAGGAATAAAATGATTGGCGTCGCTACTGTGCCTACTGTTCCCCCTTAAGCTATCTATACTGCACCAATTAGCTCCAAGGTTAAACTGACAAGCTGTCGCAATGGCCGACACTGCTTGATTCAAATTTTGAATGCAAATGGCTGCGTACTGCAGCGGCCTCTGACCTTCGCGCACGCGACCCCGCGATATCGCCAGTCAGTCCGCGATATCAAATTTAGAATCGTTTTTTCGTTCAAATTTTGTGGCCAGTTCCAGTTTGGTAACATTGAAGTTTTTTGGTCATATCAAGTACATATTATATCTCCATGGTCATATTAATGTGTGTAGTGGCCAGTAATAATGAAAATTAGGTATGTCTGAAACCCGAGGCCGTGTTGCTCGAAGTCTGAAACACATAAACTGTGGTTTTACCTAAATCATTCCTTATATTTAAATACTTACATACCTATTTAAAATTTTTAAGTTATATTTAATTTTAAGACATTATCTGCATCTCAAAGTTTTGCTTTGCCCACTCCACAACCCACAGTTTTGTGGGTTGTGGAGTGGACCTCCATGGCGTAGCGGTCAACACGCCTGCTTGCGACACGGAAGGTCCCGGGTTCGATCCCCGGTCAGGTCAAGATGGAAAATGATCTTTTTCAGATTGACCTGGGTCTTGGATGTTTATCTATATAAGTATCTATTATAAAATATAGCATCGTTGAGTTAGTATCCCATAACACAAGTCTCGAACTTACTGTGGGGCTAGCTCAATCTGTGTGATTTGTCCGTATATATATTTATTTATATATATTTCCCAAGAAGTATCGAGTGTAGTGTATTGAATTGAAATGAATTCAAAAGATTGGACAACGTCCCGAATACATTACTTCGCTCGATGACTGAAGTTTAGCATTCAGATAGTAATATGACGCAGGCATTAGCTCAGGAAGGAATTTCCTAAATTCAACCCTAAGGGGTGAAACGGGGGTCCGCAATCGCATTAAACCTGTGCGAATCCGCGAGAAAAAGCGAGTCAAGTTATAAAAACAAACTACTTAATCTAAAAACACATTCAAATTTCGCACTTTGCTGTTTTCTTTCAAAACAATATGTAAATGCGGAATTAAACGTAAGAAGCATTATCATATTTCAGTGGTAAACGGATGAATTGTCTATGCTAATTTCGCTACGGAGTGGTATAAATGAAAATACCTTGTTTTTCTTCACTTTTCATAGCAATAAAATGTATAGTACTTAGTTTTTAGAGTTCCGTAGTAAACAAGGAACCCTTATAGTTTCGCCATGTCTGTCTGTCTGTCTGCAAAGCTGTAATTTGGTATTGTAATCTTAAAAAAAAAATATTTTTTAGGGTAGCTCCCATACAAGTAAAGGAGTAATATTTTTTTTTTTATTTCTATACAAACCTATCGGGTTGGGTATTGTTAAATAGGTCTTCAAAAAATATTGTAAAGTTGAAAACACCATTTTTCGATTTAGGGATCCGTTTCCGAAATATTTGGTTTTAAAGTGCAAATTTTTATTACAGGTAACTATAACAACACTGTAACAGTGTAACTGTAACAGTTATATATTGGTACGTGAAAAAAATTAAAACAGTAGTATATATACTGAAGTTGAAAGGAAAACTATCAGAACTGACTACTAAGTACAAACTAAAGAGTTATAGGCAACCATAAGTTGGTTGTAAAAATGTAAAATTTCAGACAATTTTCATTGTTAGATGTTTTTGGTCGTTAAGGCCCCACACTAGGCACACTAGCGACGCCAATTGTTTTATTCCGAATACTTTACAAATAGAAAGAAATTCAAGAATGTAAATCATATAAGCCTTAGTAAATAACCTGAAGTATTTTTGGAATCATGTTTAATATTATCTGAGTCAGGGAGAATTATGAGAATCAGATTACCGCTAAAAACGGGCGTTTTCACTATTTCTCTTAATAACTGATTCTCATAATATTAAAACATGATTCCAAAAATACTTCAGGTTATTTATTAACTACTATTTACTAAGGCTTATATGATTTACATTCTTGAATTTCTTTCTATTTGTAAAGTATTAGAAATAAAATTATTGCCGTCGCTAGTGTGCCTAGTGTGGGGCCTTAAACTGTCAGGTGCGTGCGAGTGTGAACAGTGTGAACTCAAAGTAGTCATTCGCTACTACGGAACCCTACATTCGCGTGGCCCGACACGCACTTGGCCGGTTTTATTTAATGCTTATTAATTTTTATTGCTTTTCTAAATATCACCCAGTTGGTTGACTGGCAGAAAAATCCATTGGTTTAAGTCCTAGGATAGGAAGCTGGCCCCGGGCTCTGAATTGTTACCACTGAGGTTGCAACCGCTTGGATAATGATGACGATTTATATACTATACTCATACTCACATAAGTAAACGTTCAAACGCTTAACAGAAATTCCGATGGAAACAAGTCGGCAATTTCCCGCGCTGTCATTGTCTGTGGTGAGAAGCGGCGGGAAACAATTCGCTGTTAAGTCAGCCATTGTTTCGAACTGAACAAAGCGTATTGATATTGGTCGCCATATTACAGTAGCTTTGCCCATGCTATACTATTCAATTAAAATAAACTCCGCCATCTCCGATCATCGTAAGTTAAGTAGCTATGCTATCTATAATATTTTATATCATTCAAAAACACTGCCACCAGTATCGGGCCAATATATAACACTTCAAATATTTGATAAAGATATTTAAAAAAACCTATGTACTTATTGAATATATCATCTATACTAATATAATAAAGAGGAAAGATTTGATTGTTTGTTTGCAGTGAATAGGCTCCAAACACTACTGGAAAGATTTCAAATATTCTTTCACCATTATCCCTGAGTGTCATAGGCTATGTATCTACCTCGGGCGATCCGAAACGGACTTCTGTTAAGTTATATTCAAAACAATAATTCCGATGGAGACAAATCAGCAAGTTCCCGCGCTGTCATTGTCTATGGCGGGAAATGGCGGGAAGCAATTTGCTGTTAAGTCAGCCATTGTTTTGAACTCAACAAAGGGAATTGATATTGGTCGACATATTACGGTAACTTTGCTTTGTTTGATTTTCATGTTTGTAAGTGGACAACACGGGTGTCAGATTTACAAGCTGCCTAAAGGCATCTGACATAGGTTAACGACTGCCATCAATGATGTCACCCGGAATCAATGGCTTACGTGCCTTCCGAAGCACGGAGGAGCTCGAAATATTTTTACAATTGGGGACAACGAAATATTTTTACAATTGGGGAAACAAGTGGGGACAGCGTCTGGTTTTGCTTAACAAACGAAAGCGCTAATAATGGAAAAAATGGAGATTGTGTCAATATTTGATAATTCTATTATGAAATATAATAAAAGCATAAGTAATTAATTATTATCATTATAATTTACGTACGTTCATATACAGCTTGGTAAAATTATCAATGGTTTGAGAATTATAGAAATGTTGAGAGGCTTATAATTTTCAAATCATTGATAGTGATATATACAATTAAGTTTGAATTTTTATTGGGGGCCGCAAATTCAAACTCAATTGACGTGTGTTCTATGCCCTAATATCCACAAAATAGTTTTTGATATTGGCTATCTCTTCTGCGCAAAGTGTGAATGTTACAAAATGTACTAATTAGTAATAAATTTTTCTTTCAACTACGCTGCAATTCTATCATAACTGCACTACATATCCAGCACAAAGCGGAACTTTGCTGCACTAGGCGTAAAAAAAAACTAAACAGTGCAGTAAAGGATTTCCATACATTTTTGCTGCTCTAGTGCAGCAAAAATGTATGGAAATCCTTTGCTGCACTGTTTAGTTTTTTAAATCGTGGATAATAGTTGTCACCTGTCATAAAGAAGGTTGGCCAACCTAACGGCCGTATGGAGTTAACAAAGGGACGTGTGTATGTCCTTGCCTATATAAAAATACTGGCCATAAAGAAAAAAAGCGGGAATGTGAACAACAAATTTTTAACTATTGTAATTTGTCTTCAGTTTTATTTTTCAACTACTTTTAGTGCAGTAGTTGAAAGAAAAGCAGATTATGCACCTCGCATTAAGTAAGTTAAATTGCACTCGTGCTTTTTAGAGCCCTCGCTAGCGCTCGGGCTCCAAATAAACACTCGTGCAGCAATAACTTACTTTCTGCTCAGTGCAACAATCTACTATCAATATCCTTAATTTCTAGTGAGGCTGCAACTTCATATTGGCTATCTCAACTGCGCAAAGTGTGAATTTAACAAAATGTACTAATTGGTTATAAATGTTGATATCGTTAATTTCTAGCTAGGCTATATAATAAACCCGAAAGGTACCAAATAATTTACTTTTTTATTCGAAAGGTCAAACGAAATCAATGACACAGATCACAAACCTTGACAAGGGAACGAGTATGTTGGCCGCGTTACAAACTTTATTGTTTTGTTAAAATTGAACACGCGTATAATTTTTATTTTTACTCGTGTTATACCTGTGCCTTGAACTTTTTCTGCCTATTAGGGGTACATATTCCGATATTCAGTCTCTGATGAGAAGGACGCCGCTATACGTTAGAAGAGATATCGCTATACGATAGACACGTTAAGATTGCTATACGTGTCTTAACGTATTGCGGCGTCCCTCTCGTCAAAGTCTGAACTTAGGAAGATGTAATACCTCTTAATTATGGTCAAAGACTACTGCATAAACTGAGGTAGACGAGCCGTACATACCAAATTTTGAAGCGTTTACAGGGAGCTAATTAACACCGTTGCGCTTAGCTTAAACCTAAACTCTGTTCCGTGAAGACGCCGTCCACGTCACGTGACACGATTGCTTTTATTTGTCTGTCTCTTAGAGTTGGGCACGTCTACCTCAATTTACATAGAAGTCTTTGATTAAAGTATAATCCATCTATTCTTCTGATATCTATGATCTATTCTTAAGAGGGTATACTAGCAGTGCGTTTTCCATACAAATGTATTTCTCTATTTTCTCGCTGAAAACTGCTTCTAGAGGCACAATTCTTTTTATATACAATCTATTACTAAAATAGGTATGTCCCTTTGTTTAATTTTTTTCTAAAAACCTGTTTAAAAGAAATTTTTTTTTTACAAAAACAGATTTTTTGGAAAAAATAAAACATAGAGGCATTCCTATTTTAGTACTAGATTTTATGAAAAAAGAATTGTGGCTCTAGAATCAGTTTTCAGTGGGAAAATAGAGAAATACATTTGTATGGAAACCATATTGAAAAAATACTGCTAGTATACGCTCTTAAGAATAGCATAAGTTCAACCGACCAAAAATTATACGCGCCCCCAGATCAAGGTTTTACAGACCTGGGCTTTGTCTACCATGCAAGGGAAAAAGACGTGATAGTACGTATGTAAGTATTCCGTAATAAGACGTTTTGAGCTTGAGCTATTTAACCATAAGATAATTTAAATATTTGATATTTTGAATAAGTACTTGGAATTTTGAATACGCGGTATTAAGAATTTGGGTATTTTGGGCTCGTACATTTTAAATAAAGGCGTTTTGTTTTTTGGGATTCTGATATGTTTTTGGAAAGGTGTCCTTATTAGAGAGCGACTTTCACATTCCCTTATCATCATCATCGGGTCTTTATTTAGTCTCCACTGGAGCACGATCCTCTTTGTACTAAGAGCCAGTCAGAGGATTTGGCCGACACTCTCCACGCTGGCCAGACGGGTTGGAGAGCTCTCTTTGATGATCATTAGCTTTGTTTAGCTGGTGTTTCCTAAGTCACCTTCTACGACACCCACGGGAAGTGGTCCTATTCTACTCTGCCGGGAACCACGTGGCAATAGAATAAGACCACTACAGCTTCATTCAGTGGTAGAATGCTCGCCTGCCACATTTGCTCTGTGCCAATTACTGTAAAACAAACGCAGAATGTTAATAGAAGCGCTGCGTCAATATAGCAGTGTTACCGGAGCTCAAACCAAATTTATGGCCGATTTTATATCCCACGGGAGCCTATTACGGACGCGAGCCTCCGCCGGCCAGTCTACGTAGACACCGGGTAGGTTGGCCATCACTTACTGGAAATTCGGTACCTCTTAGATTCAAGATTAGATAAAAAAATCACAAACAGCGTGAATTTTTAGGTGTATATTTGAAATAAGCTTTAGACTGAAAACCGAAATACCAATTCAAAGTGAGAACGTGACACTTTTCTCATTGTTTCTGTCAATAATGGCCATAAAACTTTACGTTCACACTTTAAACTGCTAACAGCAGTGTTCATAAAATGGTTTGGAGAGTTTTCTAGGGCTTCGTAGATCAACATTTTAAAATAATGTCTCCGTTTTCTTTTAAATGATTTATTACAAATCGGGACAGAACTGGCACTCGAAAAATTCTTGTATCTTCTTTAATTCGAGCCCATGCCTCACGCGTGTAATAATTTGTACAATGTAAAAGTTGGCTTCTCTTGTGATGGCTTCAGCGCCCGGTCCATATTATTTCAACGTTCGTGACATTACATAAATTTGGAATGAAAGTGGTCCAGGCTACAACAAGAGCGTAAAGACGGTACATAAGAAGGAAGATCTTGTTCAATATTCAAGTTGATATTGGATCAATTTTATTTAACTTGTCAAAAAATTATTTAACAAATTCTAACAGGATCATCATTTGAGATATTAAACACCCTTTAGTTAAATTGCATTTCGCAGTCACATATTCTCGAGCTTAAATATCTCATAATAATTTTTGACATTTTCATACAAATTGCCGGGGCCAACTGGCCATTTGTATAAAAAGCTTTTGATGTTCATTTCCAGCTCCCAGCATTGGTCCCATAGTAAAAGTTGTTCATTTTGACTAGGCTGATTTGATGGTTTGAGAGACCACAATGTTTACCCTATCATCCTGTATTTATGGTCACCCTTGTCTCAGTGTCTACTCCGGGCGGGCGGTGAAACCAGAGGTTGGAACTTCGGAAATATTTTGTGCAGAAGATTACGGAGTGACGAGAGGCGATGGAGTGATACGTTTGTATAATGCTACCCTTCCAACCAAGTCAACTGGTACATTTGGAATGACCAATGAGAGCTTGTGTTAAAATAAAAACATTTAAAGTAAAGTTAATCATTTTTAGCACAAAACGGTCACTTTTGGCAAAAAATGCTGTGATAAGTTTCAGAGTCTTACTTATATATAACTATACTACAATACTTCATAAAATATTTTGGAGGGTTTTTAGAACCTCGCCTTAAATATCTCCGATTTCTTTCTACATCTGTAACTCATCATCAGATCTTCTCTTACGACATCCACGGGATGACTTGGAGTGGTCCTATTCTACTCTGCCGAGAAACACACATCTGTAACTAACAATATTTTTTGCGTTTTGTGACCAAGCATTAGAAAATATTTTTAGTTCTTACTTAAGTAAATTTTTGTATTATTTTTAAACTTAAAACTTTACCGACATTTCGTTGAACTAATACTAAGGTAAGTTTTAACATGCGTTGTCATCATTATCAGCATCTCTGCTACAAGAAGTCTAAAAAAAAGAACCGACTTCAAACAGTAAAGTAATAAGTATACGTTAAAATACTTAAAGAAAAAATTAACGAACGCACTAGTCACCTCTACGATTTTCGAAAATTCCCTCAATTTCTCTGGGATGCCATCATAATAGTTAGGGAGGCGAATAGGGGAATTTTCGGCAATACTCGAGCGTGGCAGTTTAAGATTCGAGAGATACCATAGCCCTAATAGAACAGCCTTGTAAAGTATTTAGCTCTATATGTAGTGACGCGCGCCTAGGAAAGACGATCAGATTAGTAAAAAAAATGGATAGTCTGAAATACTCGAGCGCGTCAGATTAAGATATTGGGGTTGATTTTAGTGTTTAAAGACTAAATTTAACTAATCTGACGATAAGTCCTTGACGCCGCCGAGTTATAGGGTCGCAAACTTGTAAAAAAAAACGTTAATCCGGCATTCTCGAGCGCGACTTTTTTATTTTTTTATTTTGAAGAATGTAATCTAAAACTTACTAAAAATACAAAATCTGCCGGTTTCCGCATGACCGGAAGTGTGGAGGAGCCATTTCGTCTTCCTAAGAACGCGTTGCGGCATATAAGTCGCGAACGATACATTTTACAAAAAAAAGTTTAAATAAAGAAAAAAGGTAATTTTATTTTACACAAAAAAGGTCTCTTTACATTTTTGTCCAAAGTTAAAACTTTTTGACTTGAAGCATCATGAAAACTCAAACTCCCGGTTTTTTGAGTATATCTCGAAAATTATTATTATATTAATTATTTATTATTGTATTGAGCAAAAATGTAAAGATCATACATAACAATACAATTATCATCCAATTTTTATATCATTTCATTTTTTTATACAATAAATAATACACTTCGTACTACATTTCATCTACATTTACGTTGGTTGTATGTATCGCTTTATTGTCTTTCTTAAATTCCCCGTTTTATCAAGGAGTAAGAAAGGGAAAAAAAAGAAACCAAAAAAAAACCTTTTTCGGTCAGATTAAGAGAACCCACCAACATTTTTGTCAGATTAAAAAAATATGCTTTCAGGATACCGAGATAAACCTCCCCTATGAAAATCTGACGCGCTCGAGTATTTCAAAAAAACTCTTTTTTTTTTTGCATTTTCAAAAATTCATCGTAACTTATCGTCACGCCGAAATCGTCAGTTTTTTTAAAGGGAGCTTCCTTGGGGCCTACTTAACACCCCTTCCGAAAACCTGACGCGGTCGAGTAAATTTTTTTTTTTTGCATTTTTGACTACTTTATATGCCTACCCCCACCACGCAAACCGGCAGATTAGTATACCGTTGTTATCAGAGGCACTTGGGGCATACGTAGTATGAATATCTGACGCGCTCGAGAATGCCCAAGTAACTGTTTTTTTTAACATTTTTGAAAAACCGTAACCGCCAAACCCACCGCTAAAATGGTTTTTGCCATACGAGCTTTTCTTTTCGAAATTATTTTATCTTTCGATTTTGATAGGTCTCGACAGCGCCGTTGAATTACGCCATTTAGCTACCTCGCCTCCCTAACTATAAGACCCCGGATTCCTTACCATGGGACCACCCTTAGATTTTCTCTTTTCCATAAAAAAGAACAATCAAAATTGGTTCATAAACGACAAATAAATCCGCAAACTCGAATAAAATATACGGTCGAATTGAGAAACCTCCTCCTTTTTGAAGACGGTAAAAATACAGCAATGTTGTTACAAATTCCATACAAATCTCAGCTGTGCTTACTCAGAAACTGGATATGACGTCAATCGTCGCCCCAATTTATCCAGCAACACAAAAAATCCTCGTCCAAAACGTCCACGAAATCAAAAAAGTCGCAATATATAAGCCATATTTCCCGGCATATTCAGTGGCATAGCACGTCGCTCCGTGCCGGCACATACAAACGACTTAATTATATATATTTCATATATTTTCTCATACTCATCCGGCGTCCGTGTCATAAAATAGAAAAATTGCAAATAGAGCTCTCGTGGATATATTTTATACTAAATTGTATTGTATATGAACTTATATAATCCATCCGGATGGATTATATAAGTTCATATGTTTATTATAAGTATGTATTATAAAATATAGTATCGTTGAGTTAGTATCCTGCGACACAAGTTCACAACTTACTGTGGGGCTAGCTCAATTTGTGTGATATGTCCCTATATATTTATTTATTTATTTATTATTATTTATATACAATATCCATCAGGTCTTTTTTAGTCTCCACTGCAGGAGCAAGACCCTCACTGTACTACCACAGCTATATATTAGCCAGAGTAGTCAGAGGATTTGGCCTACACTCTCCACGCTGGCCAGACGGGTTGGAGAGGTGACTTTTGACTTATATAATAAAATGCTTTAACGCCAAATGAACAAGTTACAATGAACATAACATAAAACATAAAAACATTTAAATATTTGACGGATAAATTTAGGAACTCCAAATTTTTTGACGACGTTATATGAGGCTATCTTGCGTCAAACGATTTATAATGATTAATATTAATTAATTAATAAATATTAAGAGTAAGATATTAAGATTATTAATAATTCTTTTTAAATAGAGTAAATAGACTTCTACTGAGAAAGCTTCATCTTAGGCCATATTTTTGCATCCAGATTAGATAATGAGCACGAGTAAACCCATTTCATATAAAAAAATCGGATAGGAAAATTGTCTTGTAGAGTATGTACGAAATATCTCAATATGGGGAAAAATCTGCTAAAATAGGTGAAGGCTATACAAACGTTTGTTGTCGAATGTCAAAAAGACGAATTTGGAACAATATATTGGTGACCGACTTAAAAAGCTGCATAGGGGGAAACCTAAAAAGAGATATATAAAGTCATAACATGCCTATATTTGCAAGAGATTTATTTAACCCCCTATTTCAGCCCCTTAGGGGTTAAATTTCTAAAACCCCTTTCTTAGTTGTCACTTATATTGTGAAAGAAACCCCTGTCCCAAATTTCAAGTTTCTAGTACAGTAGTTTCGGCTGTGACACCAACCCCTATATTATATAAATATAAGCCAGTGAGTCAGATTTGCTTTTTGTATGGAATAGATGAAGGCCATGATTTAGTATAAAAGAATTGAAAGGTTCAGTGTGACCGCTAATAAGAGTTCCTTCTTCTTTCACTATATTTTGTATTGGTCCGTGCTTTCGTTATGATGTAGTGCTATATGGTAATGCGGACGTGTTTCGTGACGCGATTTCGGAGCCGTATTTTAGACCTGACCTGGCACAATTAAGGTCTGTGTCATCATGTTGCGTCATATGACAATTCAGGAAAAGATTTTTTTAAAGGACTGTGTAGCTAGCTCTAAGTGAGCTTTTGTTACTTCGTACGCTCGTAGGAAGGTAGTACGTACCTTCCGGCGGAGTTTCTTCCGGCTTATTCTTCTCACCAGTGGTCGTTCAGAAACGCAGTTTTTCGATTTTGCATAAAAATATAAGAAAGAAAAATATGGCGTTGAAAAAGAGATACATGTATCCAATTATTTTGATTAAAAATCTTTGGCTCTAGACTCTTCACCTGACTTTTGAGTTGAGGGCAGAGTGCTCACGGCCTTTAAGGCGAACATCACCAAAGGGCTCATAGGAAGGACGGACCTCGGCTTTAGGCGTTGCCTGTGTGCGGATTTGGAGAGACAGCAAACTCTCATATGTCTGATGGGCCGCGATTTGCATGCATAGGCCCTGAAGGGCCGTACTGAGATATATGGCAAAGCTTTTGTAGAGCAACTCTCATGTTTTGCCGTATGGGCCGGAAGCTACGTTGTCAGAAGGGTCTATCCTGGGCGCAGTCACCGGTCAGTCACCAGTAATCGGAGCTAATCCTACTTACGCACTCTATTCCGGTGGCGAGTGCGACGGGGTCGGAGAGTGGGATTGCTCTGGCTACTCGGAGCCAGAAAGGGATCGGATTGGGCCTAAACGAGGTTAATGGGATCGTCTTTGTCTTTAAGTATGTCCTGTGGACGTCTACGATAGATGGTCAAGGAGTTGTGTAGGATAGAGGAGTAGTTAGCGGCTTGCTTTTATCGCGCGGCTTTCGAGACAGCCGTGGTTGGAGGAAAGTTTGGTAAAGCTGGTTACTGATGTGAATTTGTGTCAGGGTGTCACCTTCAACTGCCTAACCAGTGGTTGCAGGTACGGCATCGGGTACGCGCACCCGGCTTCCTGACCTACTACTTTCTCATTCCCAATCCATTCGAGCAATTAGTATCCCAATTACCTTAATCCTAATCTCCCAATCCAACAAACTCTTACCCTTCCATCGCTTTTTTTAATTTGTTTATGTAATTAAAAATTAACTACAGGATTACAATGTAATAACATCCAAAAACCACGAGGGTTTGTCTGGATGTACTGTGATCTGCATACAATCCAAATACTTAAATGGAATAGAATGGATGGATTTTACTGCTTCAATGGAATGGATGGATCCCATAGAAATGAAAGTGCTAATTTTGAGCACCAAAACTGCAAGGTGCCCTAAATAGTATATTCCAGGTAGGTTTGATGGCTTGAATCACCTACATACAAAACTTTAATACTAATAAGCGGTAAAATGTGTTCAAAATTTATAAAGCCTAGAACGTATCGGTACCTTAGTATACGAGATAGAAGCCTATCGCTTGAGATGAACTCCGTGAGCAAAGCCCTAGTAAAGTAAGTATATATTTGTATGTTTACCTGGCACTATCTCCGGAACGCCATGACCGCTGCGCGCGGCGCACGAGCAGTGTGCGGCGGGGCACCACTTCACATCCTACAGGGATGCCAACTGTAACAAAAGCAAGCAAAAAGTTAAAATCCTTTCAAAATTTGTAGTGTAAACGATGTGTGGAATAACTAAAATAAACTGTTATGGTACGGTTGGGTCTAGATCATAATACCGCCAGCCTCTAACTTGATCGTCGCTGTATCGACAACGCTCCATCGACAGGTTACCGAAAGTAACCTGTCATCGACAGGGTAGCGAAAGTACCTCATATCGATGGTATGGCGTATCGACAGGCACAATATCGAAGATGCGCCGCAGCGAAGAGTCGCCGTATCGACACGGCACCATATCAAAAGTTTCTTGCGTCGACAGTTCATCCAATTGATGGTAGACAATGACGTCTTTGAAAAGGCTGCGATGATTATAGTGAGATTTACTTAGCGGGCGCCAAAGAGGCGACTGTCACAAATTAATATTACCAATAATAATTAATAATGAATGCAATTGATAAATAGGATTACATAATTATTAAATTTTAATTTTAGTTAAATATATTATTTATTGTATAAAATCGATTAATAAATGAAATATGTAAATTAGGAACTAAATTAAGTATTATAATGACAAGGGTATAAATTGAATGTAAATCTATCTAAGGAAATCTAATGTTTGTGATAGAATAAAGGCTATTTTTATTTTATTTTATTTTTATTTACTTAGCGGGCTGGGTGTTGTCCACCTTGTTGCCTCATCTACCTTAAAAACGATGACAAAAGTGGCCGTTGACTAAAACGCTAAGAAAATTTTCACTTGTTCACATTAAATTGTAAAATATAGTTCAAAAATAGTTGGACGAGTTATCTATGTGAATTTGAAAAAAAAGCATTGTTCCCTTAAAATCATGCTTTCCTTTAAAAGGCACTTATATTTATATACGAGGATTGTATCAAAATAGTTAAAATTCAGGTTTAGTTTTCGTTAAAACAGATAAATACGAAAAAAATATTATATATATATATTATATCCGAACATCTTTCCTCATCTTATCGTATTTAATCAAAACTTCTGTATAAAATAAATTATATAAAAAAGCTTGAAAACACCTAGAAAATCCCTCAAACAAAAAATGTTAATCCCTTAAACCTCATACCACTCACAAAGTTGTATAAAGCACATATACATAGTAAGCTTAACCTCAATCTTAGAGAGCACTTAGTTGATTAGTTCAAACCGGACTTTGTGTATACTATGTATATATTGGCCGCTTTGTTCGAATACTTTGGTTGGAAGCTTCTTTCTGCTTTAATGAAGGAGTGGTTTAGTGATTTCTGGGAAAATTTTAAGTAAATGTTTATATGCTTTTTAGTGTTTCCTACATAAAGGGTAAAAACGGGACCCTGTTCACAAGACACAAGATGTGTCCCTATATATTTATTTATTTCATCATCATCATCATTTCAGCCAGTCCATCTTGAGCATTTTGTTGGCTTGTAGGTAGAGAACGCCATTAAAATAGTGATGGGTTGCTAGCCGCATTGCTAGCGACATGATTCTTCAGGTATTCACCCATTCGTAACAACAATTTAAAAAGACATTCCCTTGATCGGCATTTACGGTCTGTGCCGGCAGAGAAGCAGCTGGTACATTCTACGTTTTTCCAACTGTGTCTTGTATGATTTAATTTACATGTGTTCTAAGTAATTTTTGGAAGAAAAAATGTTTTATACGTTTTTAAAGAGAAGTATTCATAATTATTATCATCATCATCATCTCAGCGACAAGAAGTCCACTGCTGGACATAGGCCTCCCCCAAGGATTTCCAATACGGTCGGTTAGAAGCGGCCTGCAACCAGCGCCTTCGACCTTTATCAGGTCGTCCGACCACCTGTAGGCCTATTTGCTAACTTTTGACAGTTACGGTGTACATCATTTTCATGGTAACTTCAATATTCATTACGGCTTCGGTATGAATGACTATTATTATTTAAGATATGAAAACCGTAATGGATGCTAAAGTGACAATCAAATCGTTGTACACCGAGTTAGCAAATCGGCCTGCTGGTCGGTGGGTGTCCAACGCCGGCCGGTACGTGGACGCCATTCAAGAATCTTTCTGCCCCATCGGCAATCAGTTCTCCGCGCTATGTGTATTTATTTCAAACAATTAAAAGCCAATGCAAGTAGATCTATACCATTCTAAAACAAATAAACCATTTAATTTTATTTAATCTCACCAGAGATTCTTGGATTATGTTAATTCGTAATTATTTCAGATAATAGTTGATTCACTTGTTATAAGCTTATCTCTTAATAATTTATGTCACTTATATTAAGGGGGAACAGTAGGCACAGTAGCGACGCCAATCATTTTATTCCTAATACTTTACAAATAGAAAGAAATTCAAGAATATAAACAATACAAGTCTTAGTAAATAACTTGAAGTATTTTTGGAATCATGTTTTGATATTATGAGAATCAGTCATTGAGAGAAAAAGTGATAACCGCCAAAAACGGCCGTTTTTGGCGGTAATCAGATTCTCATAATTCTCACTGATTCCGATAGTAATAAACATGATTCAAAAAATACTTCAGGTTATTTACTAAGGCTTGTATTGTTTATATTCTTGAATTCCTTTCTATTTGTAAAGTATTAGGAATAAAATGATTGGCGTCGCTACTGTGCCTACTGTTCCCCCTTAATTAATTTTGACAAATCAAGTGTTTAAAAACTAATTAACCGATTAATCCATACTAATTCGCCACCGACCGAAATAGGGTCGCCACCGCAGAGTGAATTCCAGAACAAAAGACGGCGCGTAATGTGGGACTAAGTAATAGTAGCAACTAAGCCTGTTTTTCAAATCCCACATGGGGAGAAGTGCCCATTTTGTTAATTCTTTGCATTCATTCCGGTTCATATTTGCACTGAGGAAAACCTCGAGATGGAACGGAAAACGGGCCGAAACATGTCTGAGTAACCCGTTTTCATATTTTAATAACTAGCAGCCTTCCCCGGCTGCGCCCGGGTATGAATTATACCTATAAAACTTCCTCATAAATCACTCTATCTATTGGTGAAAACCGAATGAAAATTCGTGTAGTAAGTAGTTTTTGAGTTTATCGTGAACAGACAGACGCGGCAGAGGACTTTATTTTATAGTATGTAGTGATGTAGTGATATGTAATGATGTTAGCATCTAGCGTTATTTTTAATTTAAAACACAAGTTTAATGGACAGCTAGCTCAATCTGTGTGATTTGCCACCTATAGTCATTCTACGATAGAAATTAAAGTAAGATAATATGATACGGCACTACATGAGACCAGATGTAAAACGGAGGGGGATGCTTTTGCTCAGTTGTAAGTCATAGCTAGAATAAAAAGAAAATCTAGATCAGAAATTACATGGCACTAAAGTTAACTACAACGTATGTTACATTATATTTACTTGTACGAGCGCAACATTCAAATTCTTTTGTTTTGAATGGGTATCAGCAAAAAGCTTCGGCGTAACAGCTCCCCGCTCAGTTCTCAAGAACAGTAAACGTTGGCAAGTATAAACTCTCCACTGAAGTGGCTTCGAGTGGAAAGCCACGAACACTCGCCCACAAAATAGAAAAAGTGTAGAAAAAAAAAACTTTCAGAAAATTGACGTTGCCATGAGCTACAACGCACACGTTTTAGCTCAGCAAAATCAAAAGCTGTTTAAAAATAGATCTTTTTTACATATTCTATGTTTCAGACGATTTGCGTGTTTTTTTTAATAAAGTATACATATTATAAAACAAAGTCCTCCGCCGCGTCTGTCTGTTTGTTATCAACTCAAAAAATGCCGCACGGATTTTCTTGTGGTTTTAACCAATAGAGTGATTCATGAGGAAGGTTTATATGCATAATACATACCCGGGCACAACCGAGGAGGTCTGCTAGTTTAGAAATAAACAAAGGCTGGGGCACAAATTATTTACGACGATAAGAGAAGAGCTATAATATTTTATTACTAGAAGATGCGTATGACAGACGAGAAACATTTTGCCTCGGAGAGTAGAATCTATTTGAGTTAAAATTTATATAATATTGAACCTAAACGGTTTAAAATTATGTAATACATGAAATATTGACTATAACAACGCTCGTTTGAAAGTACGGTACTCTGGATTGATATCCAGCTTCAATACCTCGACTATAGGAGCGTCTTATAATAAACCGATGACTAGATAGCCAAGTAGTAACTTGGCTATCTAGTCATCGAAGTACGAGCATCATACGACGTTTTTCAATACATTTACGATAACCATAAAATAAATAATGCAATTTTGATTGGTGTAAAGAAAATTACCTATTCTGGAAAATACAACATTACGATCCATGTTTCGTAGTCATAAAAACGTATCAATAGCAAATCTATTAAAAAAAATATCATTACACATTAATTTTAATTTGTTCTTTAGCGCCAGCACTAAAAGATTCAAAGATATTATCAACGTAGTATAAGAAGACTTTTATCATCATTAGTAGTACAAATAAAATATTGTCATCAGAGAAGTAAATATTTAATATAGGTACTTGTGAATATATCAAGGGATTTATTTCTATATGCTCTCTCTTTTGTAACCCTGCGGCAACATTAACTGCCTGTTCAGCGAGAAAACCAGTAAAAACATTGAATATGCTTGGTTTGGATGTTTTTCAATTATAAGCATGCGTACATTTTGTACGTATTTTGATTCCGCTTTCCACCTTACCGCCCACGTGGCCTTTGGGTTTTATGACCTTGGGCTCTGTCTGCCCCGCTGGGGATAAAGACGTAATAGTATGTATATATGTATGTACATTTTTTTCATAACGTTTTATACTGTGATTCTCGTTATTAAGTTTATTTCTTTCTGTAGAAGTTTACATACTTACTATCACGTCTTTATCCCTTGCGGGGTAGACAGAGCCCAAGGTATAACCTACAGGCCACGTTCACATCGTAGTAGGCGTAAAGGTGGAAAGCGGAATCAAAATAGTGATGGGTTGCTAGCCGTATCGCCTATCAATGTGATTCCTTAGATATTCGCCCAATCCCTTGACCGGCTTTTACGATCTGCGCGGGAAGAAAAGCAGCTGGTATATTCTATATTTTTTCTTTTCTCCCAAACCAGCATGGAAGATCTGTAAAAGTTTAACACTAATTATTTATTATATCTAAAGATTATGGGGCGACGGACAAGTTTGAAGTATGGGAAATTTGATTCATTAATTTGTTTGATTCGAAAAATCTATTCCATATTATTATATATTAAACTTCTTACACATAAAGTGAAACTAAGTTCTGCTAATGACAAAAATACTATCTACTCGAAGAAAATGTATCGTTAACTAGCTTTTGACTGTTTGCGTATTGCGAACGTATATCATAGATCATAGCCTACCTATTTGCCCTACTATATAGTAATTCTTGCAGGAACGAGTAACTACCATTCATTTATCTTGACAAACTTTCATAAAGGTAAATAATTGAACGAGTGAGTGAGAATCTTTGATTCAACTTCATGAGCCAGAAATCTTTCGTATTTTCAGTCTCTCCGGCTGTTCTTCTAGAGGTTGCATTCCATAATTCTCGTGAAATTTTGTGAGCAGGTTTGATAATAACATGATAATAACCAATGTGTTTATCGATTCAGTGTTTTTTTTAATGGCGTAACAGCTTTGATAAGACTCTTGAAGTCGAAGAGCCACTAGTATTAGTAAAATTAGTAAGATAAAATTAATCACGTAATAATTTAAAGTGATCAAAACAATAAAAATTGTAATGTGATTTACATGCGTATAAAGATAACAAACATACCTATCAAAATAAATCGTGAAAACTTTTCTCATAAAAAATATCGTGAAAAAGCGCGGATGAATTTGTGAAAAGCGGAAAATATAGCGCTTAAGCCCTCGGGAAGGCAGCGCAACATTTGAAAATTTGAGAAGGGAAATGTGCGGAACGCTTGCTTAGGCGAAACACACGGGTCTGCATTACAACATAGCCAGCTTATACTCGAACAGCGGGGCTACTGGCAAAATAATGATTTCTTATTTTTTCACTACATTTAAAGAAAATTACTTTTAACATGGATTTATCGCGTTTACATACACAACATTATTTATACTCCTAAAGTTTCAAACACTTTACCGTGTCCATATTCGCAAGTTTACTTGCAAGTAGAGTTTACTCTACTCGCTAACTTTTGACAATTACGGTGCAACGTATTGATGCTCACTTAAACATCCATTATCTTTAATAATAATAGTCAATCATACGAAAGCCTCAATGTATTTTGAAGTGATGATTTTCATTGTACACCGTAGTTGTCAAAAAATTGTGACAACTCCCCTTGGAGAAATATATGGCGATTGAGATTTTATTTTATTTATTTTCAGATGCCTATTTTTGTTAAGTTTTCATGTTCCACAACTGAGCAGGCCTAATAACCTCCATCCTTCATCCAACAAATATATTCAAGGTCAATTTGTATGCGAATGTATGTTTTATTTAGCTTTAGTCCCTTAGAAAATGTTGTTTAGCCCGTCAATGGGCTGAATAATTCATTTAAAGGTCCAAAACGATCAAAATTTCTCCATGTATTTATATAGTCTGGCTCGACCAAACTGTGTTCCCGCGTGTCGCTACCCACTTGAGTGCAATTTGTCCGAGCAACGTTGTGAAGTGGCCTCCGCGGCGAACTAAACTCAACTTGTAGTTTGCGACTGGATAAACCGAGCTTTTCCCTACTTTTCCCCTAGTTTTGACGGTTGACACAGGAATTTATTTTGCTGAACATTTTTGGAGACTTCGACATTCACTTGCTGGGAAAGCGAAAATAAAAGGTTGAATTTCTAAAAGTCCTTTCTTAGCACTCGCTAACATCATAAAAGGAACCTCAGGACAAAATTTAAGTTTATATACAGTAGTAAAATTTTGCCGTGTAGTGCCGGCTTAGAATTGCACTACCCCCTTTCATCCCGTGGGTGTCGTAAGAGGCGACTAAGGGAAACTTGATCTCAGGAGATGGGCAGCAGCGTCTCCTGGTGCGGGCCGCAGAACTGGCCCATACTGCGATCGCCAACCCGCCTGCCCAGCGTGGCGATTATGGGCATATCCCCCTTATGCAGAAGCACAGAAGGCCACGGCCCCCAGTTCCCGGCGGCCCCGCTATTCCTGGTCATGGTGGCGACCATGGTAACGGTGGGGCAGGGGGTGCGAAGAATCTCCGGGCTACCGGAGGCCACCAAAACCGACTGACCCTGGCGACGTACAACGGACGCACGCTACGGCTTGACTCGCATCTGGCGCAACTTGAAGTGGAACTTGGGAAGATTAGGTGGCACATATTAGGATTGTGTGAAGTCCGAAGAGAGGGGGAGGACACCATAACCCTCGAATCAGGCCACCTAATGTTCTTCCGCGAGGGAGACCAACAATCCCAAGGCGGCGTTGGGTTTCTGGTAAATAAGTCCCTATCTGACAACGTAGTGGAAATGTCCAGTGTGTCGAATAGGGTGGCGTACCTCATCGTAAAGCTCACCGAGAGGTATAGCCTCAAGGTGGTGCAAGTGTACGCACCGACCTCGACACACTCAGACGATGAAGTGGAGAATATGTTCGATGACATATCAAGGGCCCTCCACTTCACAACTAAGACCCACTACAACGTTGTTATGGGGGACTTCAACGCTAAAGTGGGAGTACAGAATTGCAACGAATCGGTAGTAGGATCCCATGGATTTGGAAGTAGAAATCATAGGGGGCGAATGCTTGTCAACTTCCTCGAACGAGAGGGGCTCTTCTTGATGAATTCCTTCTTTAAGAAAAAGCCCCATAGGAAGTGGACGTGGCAAAGCCCCGACACTATGACAAAAAATGAGATCGACTTCATCATGACGGACAAAAAGCACATATTCAGAGACGTCTCCGTGATCAACAGGTTTAATACCGGTAGCGATCACCGACTTGTACGAGGCTCTCTGAATATCGACTTCAAAGCTGAACGTGTCCGCTTGATGAAGGCCAGGCTCCGACCTACTCCGCTCCAAACCATGACGGGATCTGAAACGTTCCAGTCAAACCTTGAGAACCGATTCGCTTCCGTGGAAACCACAATTGACGTTGACCAGAACTTTGAAAATGTGGTTCGAATTCTCAGGGAAGAAGGTACGCGATTTTGTAACATGCAGCGTAAGGGCAGGAAGTCTAAGCTCTCGGATAGGACTTTAGAGCTAATGAAGGAACGACGTGAGAATCCACCCGTCACTTCGTCAGGAAAACGGGCTCTAAACCAAGAGATCAGCAAGCACGTACGACACGACCTGCGGTGCTCCAATACCCTCGCTATTGAAAAAGCGATCGAGCAAAACCGGGGGTCAAAAGTGTTCGTAAAATCTCTTGGAAGAAGCCAATTGACGAAGTTGACCACAGCAAGTGGAGAAGTCGTTGCTTCGAAGCCGGTAGTTCTTTCAGAGGTGGAAAACTTCTATGGCCGGTTATACGCTTCGCATGCACTTCGACCTGATCCCGAAAATGAGGATTCTAGAGCCACATTAATACGCCATTACACTGAAGACCTGCCAGAAATCAGCATTGGCGAAATCGAGATCGCTCTTAAACAGCTTAAAAATGGAAAAGAGAGGATGGCGTTACAACAGAATTGTTAAAGGCAGGAGGTAAACCCGTACTTAGGGAGCTCCAAAAACTTTTTAATGCTGT
Source organism: Rhodophaea formosa (assembly GCA_963082605.1). NCBI lineage: Eukaryota > Metazoa > Arthropoda > Insecta > Lepidoptera > Pyralidae > Rhodophaea > Rhodophaea formosa. Next base: position 19,363,581 of record OY720207.1, read on the forward strand.
TCTCTTCGAAGGGAGAACTCCGCAGGCGTGGAGTAGGAGTGTAGTCGTCCTGTTCTTCAAAAAGGGAGACAAAACCCTGCTGAAGAACTATCGACCCATTTCCCTTCTAAGCCACGTCTATAAGCTGTTTTCAAGAGTGATCACGAACCGTCTTGCGCGAAGACTTGACGAATTCCAATCACCGGAGCAGGCTGGGTTTCGGAGCGGATACGGCACCATAGACCACATTCACACAGTGCGGCAGATTATACAGAAGACCGAAGAGTATAATCAGCCCCTGTGTCTAGCATTTGTGGACTATGAGAAGGCTTTTGACTCCATTGAAATCTGGTCCGTTCTGGAGTCCCTGCAGCGATGCCAAGTAGATTGGCGATACATCCAAGTGATGAGATGTATGTACGAGGCCGCCACCATGTCCGTCCAAGTACAGAATCAGCAGACAAGTCCCATACCGTTGCATCGAGGAGTGAGACAAGGAGACGTAATATCTCCTAAATTGTTCACTAATGCAATGGAGGATATGTTTAAGACGCTGAACTGGAAAGGACGTGGCATCAACATCAATGGCGAGTACATCTCTCACTTGCAATTTGCTGACGACATCGTTATCGTGGCAGAAACGCTGCAGGACCTACAACAGATGCTGAATGACCTGGCTGACTCTTCTATACGCATCGGCCTACGGATGAACTTGGATAAAACCAAGGTCATGTTCAACGAACATGTACAACCGGAACCGATTGCAGTTCACGGTGCCGTTCTCGAAGTTGTTCAAAAATATGTATACCTCGGGCAAACATTGCAGTTAGGTAGAAACAACTTCGAGAGCGAGGTGAATAGAAGAATTCAGCTAGGTTGGGCTGCGTTTGGGAAACTACGTCAGGTCTTCACATCGTCCATCCCACAGTGCCTAAAGACAAAGGTCTTCGTTCAGTGCGTCCTACCCGTCATGACATACGGAGCCGAAACGTGGACACTTACGGCACGGCTGGTCCACAAGTTCAAGGTCGCTCAGCGGGCTATGGAAAGGGCTATGCTCGGCATTTCTCTGCGGGATCAAATCAGAAATGAGGTGATCCGGCAGAGAACTAAGGTCATCGACATAGCCCACCGGATTAGCAAGCTGAAGTGGCAGTGGGCTGGCCATATTAGCCGAAGAACCGATAACCGTTGGGGCAAACGAGTTCTTGAGTGGAGACCGCGTCTCGGCAAACGTAGTGTAGGACGTCCTCAGGCGCGGTGGAGTGACGATTTGCGCAGGATGGCTGGTAGGAGCTGGATGCGAGCAGCCGAAGATAGATCTCGATGGCGTGCAATTGGGGAGGCCTATGTCCAGCAGTGGACGAGTATAGGCTGATGATGATGATGATGAAAATCTGTGCGTTATACATGGCGAAATTTTGATCGTTCTGGACCCTTAAAGGGGTGATTCAGCCCGTCGATATGAACCATTTTTCCTATGGGACCAATGCTGGAAACTCAAATTTTATTTCGACATTTTCATACAAAAGTGTTCAGCCGCCCGGGCAATTTGTATAGGAATGTCGAAATTTTTTTCGAGTTTACGGCATTTGTCCCATAGGAAAAGTTGTTTATATCGACAGGCTGAATCACCCCTTTAATGGTCCAGAACGATCAAAATTTCGCCATGTATACAGTCGGACGGACACAGATAGAGCTTGCCCCATAGTAAGTTGAGAACTTGTGGCGAAGGATACTAACTCAACAATACTATCCTATCCTAATCCTAACTAATATTATAAATGCGAAAGTGAGTTTGTTTATTTGTTTGTTTGTTTGTTACGCTTTCGTCATAAAATTTTGCATACACATAGGTTAGGGTACTGAGAAGGACATAGGCTATATATCACGCGGGCGAAGCCGCGGGTAACAGCTAGTATTTTATAATAAATACTTATACATAAAGCTCTTTTAAGTGGCAATGGGCTGGACACATAGCCCGGAGGACGGATGGCCGTTGGGGCATTAGTGTCCTGCCGGCCTATTTACTAACTCGGATGACAGGTGTCGATGCCTATCAATCTAGGATTTGCTGTTACAATGCGGTTTTTGTATTCCAAATAAAAATTTCGAGCAAGCAAAACCCGCAATGTAACTGTAAATTCTAGATTGATAGGCATCGACACCTGTCATCCGAGTTAGTAAATAAGGGGGCTGGAGTGGCGGCCAGGAATAGGAAATGCGCTTTCCTATTCGTGGCCGTGTGGGACGACCTCTCCAGGTGGAGGGACGACCTTATTAAGGTCGCCGGGAGTCGGTGGACTCAATATGCAAAGGATCGCAATTTGTGGCGATTTATGGGGGAGGCCTATGTCCAGCAGTGGACGTCACTGGCTGATAGATAGATAGACTTATACATATAATCATCCAATACACAAGCCAATCGGAAAAAGATCGTTTTTCCATCATGACCTGGCCAGTGACTGAACCCGGGAACCCTCATGTCGGAAGCTGGCGTGCTAACCACTGCGCCACGGAGCTCGTAAATAAAGCGAAAGTGGTTTGTAATAATAATTTTCACATTGACCTGGGTCTTAGATGTTTATCTATATATCTATTTGTAATAAAAATATAGTATCGTTGAGTTAGTATCCCATAACACAACTCTCGAACTTACTTTGGCGCTAGCTCAATCTGTGTGATTTGTCCGTATATATTTATTTATTATTCCGCCTTTTTCCCATGGGAATATTATTACGCCTTCTTCCAATGGACCACGGGAAACAGGTGAAATAATATGTATGTATAATGAAACCACATAAAAAAGATTTAGTTGTAATCAAAGGCATTATCAGTAAAATCGTAGCCACAGTCGAGCAAGTTGCGCCACGGGCCCAAGTTACCTTGACCCTCGGGTCACGGGCGGGTTTCATACATCACCCTTTAAGGAGGCCGCCCCTTTTGTTCTACGCATACACAAAATGCTTAGCCTACAGAGGTTGGGTTCACGATTTAACCATCTTAACCGACAGATAATAGTGTTAAATAAATTTGAAAATCTTTTAATTGGTTTCATAGTGCTCAATATATTCTCTATGTGTTTGCATGTATTTATAATAATTGGAATATTTATGTTCATGCTGTCTTGTTTCTCTTTCTTATTGCATCCTATCTTATATTTTTACTCTAATTTTTACCCTGTAGCGTGTAGCACGCCTCACTTGCCTCTCACCAATATAAAGATGTATTACTCGCGTCTAATGACGCACCCAGGCAACGCCCAAAGCCGAGGTTCGTCCCTCCTGGGAACCCTTTGGTGAGAATTGCCTTACAGGTTGAGGGCACTCTGTTGTCGAGCTCCGTGGCGCAGCGGTCAACACGCTAGCCTGCGACACGGAGGTCCCGGGTTCGATCCCCGGTCAGGTCACTATGGAAAAAGATCTTTTTCATATTGACCTGGGTCTTGGATGTTTATCTATATAAGTATATATTATAAAATATAGTATCGTTGAGTTAGTATCCTGCGACACAAGTTCACAACTTACTGTGGGGCTAGCTCAATTTGTGTGATATGTCCCTATATATTTATTTTACAAAAAAAAGAAAAAAAAAAAAAAACTCTGTCCTCACCTCAAAACGTCCGGTGAAGTAGCGAAAGCTCATTTGGAGCTAGCTACGTAGACCATTCAAAAGAAGTCTAATGACAGTAATAAACCTAACGTCGAACAGGAACAACGTGTTTCATTTGGTACGCCCTTACAACCCAAAGGCAGCCTCGACGAGATTGCTGTGCAATATGGCCACCATTTTTGTTTATTGTAATAGTAGTAAAGTGTAGTAAATTTTTAAAAAGGTTATTATCCGTTCAGTTCTATTTTCAGCGATTTTTTTTCCTGATTTTAAACATTTTGTAATTTATTATGTTCACTACGGGACTTACCGCGATTATTTTTGAGTTCTGTCTGATATTTCGACAACATTGCAGCTGCTTTGACAGAACTCAAAAATAATCGCGGTAAGTCCCGTAGTGAACATAATAGTGATTGTGACCGCGAAAGCTTAAAATCATTTTGTATTTTTTTTACCCTATGTAATGTAAACTTACTAACCGTCAACTGTATATCTTAAAGCTGTTTCTACGCGCTCCCTATTTTATGATGAATATTTATATTACAGCGACCTCAGCGACATACAAATGTTCATTTGTTTATTTGAAGACAAAAAGTATGTCATGGTAGTGTTTTTGGCCGTGGTGTTCAAATGCTATCGAAAAAGCGCCAAGTTAATCCTTCGATAAACGATATTAACATCATATTTTTCTTTTATCGTTTAAAAAATATTATACATCTCTCTTCTGAAGCAGCAAGATGACACACGGGTTTTTCTTAATAGATTAACATACACAAGCAAAAATCTTGCAAATACATTATCTCTAAGAGATCGCCTCTACGAACGAGAGAATCGCTACGTGTCCGCGCTTCTCTCTTATTTTATTATATATTCTATTCTATAGGCGAACGATTCGATTGACATTAGTTCGCACTGTGATACTCGTCGCATGGCGGTGATAACATCGCCGTGTGTAGACACATGGTAAGGGATATGTATGGAAATAAATGGCACGACAATAAAATCGCAGCGATTCTCTTGCGCGTGGAGGTGATGCCCTAAGTATACTTTCCTATCTTACTTCAGTGTCAGATTATTACCCGTCTTCAAAAAAAGGAGGTTATCAATTCGATCCTTATTTATGTAATGTTTTCAGTTGTCCGCTCAGTTTTAGTACATGTTATTTATTGTACACCATCTTTTAAACATGTTTGCCAAATTTTATAAGTCTGTGCATAATATATGAATGTTTGTCCTGCATATCTCAGAAATTATAAATCAGAATGCAATATTTTTTGTTGATATCAGTTCATTCAAGTTTCATAAAAATTTGTTAAGTAGTTTTGGGGACAGAGAGTTTAGTATATACATTGTATAAGTCACTAGGAAAATATGAGGTCAGCTTAATTTTCCCAAAACAAAATTTTACAAATATTCTCGTTTAATCTATTTTTCCGAAATGTATATTTCTTTCACTGTCGGTAATAAAAATTTAATGTAGGTCATAGTAATATATTATATTAAGTGTCTGGTGTGTGCTACAAGCTTATAACCGTCCATTGTCGATCTTAAACCGTTCCCCCCACCCCGGGCTCTATGAGCGCACCCCCCAGGGAAATCTAACACTGTCTTTTGATCCGCAATAAATTTATTTCCAAGAAAAATGGGAGAGAAATGAAATAATAATAGAAGTTATACGTATTCGAACTGATATTGTGATCTGAAATACCTACGGAATAAATAGGGTGTACATTTGAATGTAGTTTATCAATTAAGTTTGTTACAAATTTTGTTTTTTCTCAACTATTTAATTTTCGAAAATTTGCACTACCCCAATATTTCTGAACATCACCCAGTTGGTTGACTGGTAGATAAAGCCATAGGCTTTAAGAGCGTATACTAGCAGTATTTTTTCAATATGGTTTCCATACAAATGTATTTCTCTATTTTCTCGCTGAAAACTGATTCTAGAGCCACAATTCTTTTTTCATAAAATCTAGTACTAAAATAGGAATGCCCCTATTTTTTATTTTTTTCCAAAAAACCGTTTTTCTACAATTTTTTTTTCTTTTAAACGGGTTTTTAGAAAAAAATAAAACATAGGGACATACCTATTTTAGTAATAGATTGTATGTAAAAAGAATTGTGCCTCTAGAAGCAGTTTTCAGCGAGAAAGAGAAATACTTTTGTATGGAAAACGCACTGCTAGTATACCCTCTTAAGTCCGCCATTACACTTGTATGTGTATGAAGTTAAATAAAAAAAAATAGATATTTGTTGATTTCTTGGTTGACTGATACCGCGATACATGATTGGAGAGTTACGATTTCCCTAGTAAAAAATGATAGCCATACATGCTGATATTTTGATCGTTTTGAATATTTAAAGGGGTGATTCTACCTATCAATATGATCAATTTTTAACCGACTTTAAAAAAGGAGGAGGTTCTCAATTCATCGGAATCTTTTTTTTTTATGTATGTTCCCCGATTTCTTGAAGACGCCTAGACCGATTTAAGAAATTCTTTTTTATTCGATAGGTAATACTTTACAGATAGTGCCATTAATTTGTTATCGAAATGTGTCGAGCACTTTTTGAAAAAATACACAGAAACCAAAAAAATTTTTACACGCATTCCGTTAGGTTTACACACTTATTTCCATTTTTTTCTTATGCTTATTCAAACAAATTGATAGAGTTGAAGTCGGTTTTTGTTTTTGGTTAAAAATATTTTAAATTATCCTATGGTAACAATGCGAAGAACTTAAGAAATTGTTTGATTTTTAAAACAACCGACCGTACATAATATGTTTGCATGGTAATGTCAAAAAAAATTGTAGTCAGCATTGTTCCCATAGGTAAATTTGTTCATATCAACGGGCTGAATCACCCCTTTTAAAGATTCCAAAACGACCACAATTTTGCCGTTGTTGAATATAGTAAGTATACTCTTATTTAAGTTTAAGAGAATTACTCATTGCAAATTGGTAATGAGTAATTCTCTTAAACTCATAATGGTGGTAAAAAATGGTGAAAAAATTGTATTAGAAAAACTATTTTTTTAATATTTTTTTAAATATTAGTTCATCACTTACCAATTTACTTGTAGTACGTTCTCCTCTATTCTAACCAAGTTGCTGTTACAGTATCTATCACTGATGTTAAATTTTCTTTTGTCACTGTTATAGTTTGCAATAAAATATTGAGTATTGTGGAAGACTCAAACAATACCCAATACGTCTTCATTTATTCATGACCTTAAATCCCTGCTTAGCGTGATAGTGTGAATAAAGGTAGAAAATTTTTTTTAAATATGATGTTGTTGATAGCCGTATCACCAAATGATTCCTGAGATACATACATACTATCACGTCTTTTTGCCTTGCGGGATAGACAGAGCCCAGGTCTATAAAACTTGAAGGCCATGTTTAGCATGTTGGTGGACTTGTAGGCTTTCCATTATTCCTGAGATCTCTCCCCTTTACTCACTGAAAAACACAGCTGTCAGCAGTCTTTTTTACAGTTGGTTCATCTTTATTTATTTCTTTTCTCCCAGATTAGCAAAGTACATAGTCTAGGCTTAATCGGTAGATCCTTCAAATCGCATAAAACTAATCTCCCTTAATCCCCGCCTCTACTTAATTGTTTTACGTAGAAAACGGGCCGCGTCTTTTAATTTCTAGGTCGGAAATAAAGCTAGACTTGGTACTGGAAAAGTGGAAAGCCAATAACCTAATAAAGCACTGGGCTAGGATGAAGTCGTGATTTGATTTTATAAAAGTAGTTATATGTTTGAAGTTAGTTGTTTACTCAGTCACAGTTTTGTGACTGAATGTTTGGTACTCAACCATGACTCGACTGCAAAATGAATGGATTAGTTGCTCCAATCTACTTATCAAGTTTGATATGAATAATAAGTAGATTTTAAAGAACCATCAACAACATCAACCCAACAAAAGCCCCTAAAGCCCGAATTGAGCAGTGGATAAGTAAATATCCACCATTACCGTCCCAGATTCCACCTGTTGAAAAACTACCACCGGGAGGCAATCTGCCCTGGCCAGTTTGGAGGTCTTTAAATAGACTTCGCGCTGGTGTCGGCAGATGCCAGGAAAACCGAGTCAGGTGGGGTTTTTCCAGCAATAGCAATTGCAACTGTGGCGCTGCCCAGTCAATGGACCACTTATTGGTGTGCCCTGAATGTCCAGCTTCCTGCACTCAAATAGACCTTAATGAGGCAAATGACCGGGCAGTCGCAGTTGCAAGTTATTGGTCAAGGCAAATATAAAACTAGCCATCTACGACTCGAAAGAAGAAGAAGTAGATTTTGAACAAATAAGTCAGAGCCGGCCTCGACGCACATACCGTGACCAAATTGCGGACATTCTTGCCGAGGGGTAAGTCAGTACCAAACCGGCGAGCATGTATGAAAAGAGTGATGGATGTAGAAGAAGCGAGAGAATTTTGTAAGGATCGTAGCAAGTGACGGTCTTTTTCTCTGCCTACCCCCATGGGAAAGAGGCGTGATAGTATGTAGGTATTTGAACAAATATACTTTTATCCCGCCGTGTAGTTCCCGGCTCAATAGATTCGGACCACTCCAAGTCTGCGCGTGGATGTCGTAGAAGGTAACTTAGGTAACACAAGCTACAAGGCTTATAAACGTCTTATAGTCTTCTCCAACCCATCTGGCCAGTGTGGAGAGTGTTGGCCAAATCCTCTGACTGCTCTGGCTAATAAGGATATGGCTCTGGTAGTACAGAGAGGGTCGTGCTCCTGCAGTGGAGACTAAAAAAGACCTGATGATGATGATGATACTTTTATCTGAACCACACCGCAAATTTTAAGTTAACAAATTTGTAATATTTTTACAAAAACGGCCATTTTTGGCAATTGTCTAAAACCGCTAAGTTTTCTTTCAATAATTTATTTCAAATTTGTGTAGCATGGGACCATGAAAATTCATGAACCCCTAACACAGTAGTGTGCAAATAATATTTTGAGTTAGCTAATCGATAGTCCTTGGCCTTTGACAAGACTGGTGCCAAAAAGTAAATGTATTCAAGGTAGGTATTTGGAATTTATTTAGCCAGCTCACTATCAGGCTGAACTAGATAAGGTAATGTATTCAGAATGGGGCTCTACCAAGTTTTTATAGCGTCCGCGGAACCATCTTATCGAACGCCCCCACTTGGCGAACTAATAAAAACTATTTTACTACGTTTTAACCCACTTCTGAGAAGGAGGTTGAATTCGAGTTTCGAATAGTTTTATGGGTGTATGTTTATGTTGCCGTGTGGCTCCCGGCAGAGTAGAATAGGCCACTCCAAGTCTTCCCTTGGATTGGCTGGAAACAGTAGCTAAACAAAGCTTATAAACATCAAACAGACCTCTCCAACCCGTCAGCGTGGACAGTGTGGGCTAAATTATTTGACAGCTCTAGCTAATATATTGGCTCTGGTACAGAGGGGGTGGTACTACTGCAGTGGCGACTAACAAAGATGACGATTATGTTTGTATGTGTTTTGAGACGTACATGCATACTCAATTTCTCATTGATTATAATTTTATATTCCCATCCCATTGGCGTTTCGGAGTCCGGGGTACAATATAATGACTGAATATATTTTTATAACCAGCACTATTTTCATACCAAATACACAATCGTCACACACAAATGAACATTCATATGTGATGGACATGTAAACTATAAATCCCCTCACTAAGCCTCCGGTGGTACGATGCAATTATGGTAAGCTGCAAACTAGTGGCTTTATTCTAAGTTCTATACAGATACTGAATATTATTTAGCTTTCTACCACATAAAGGACCTTAAGAGACAGGACAAATATTTGATGAATTGATTAAATCGACACGATATTAAAATTTGTAGATAGTTTAAAAAAAAAACTTGATAAACGTGTCAAAAGCCACAATTGGGTATCTCATTTTCAGGTTATATTTAATCTATATAAAGCGTTATAGAATAAAGCCAAGTTGTCTGTTCAATACACCTGTCAATAAATATATTAACAGGAATATTGGCAACAAATATCCCGTTTTTATCTCGTATCTACAAAGAAGGTAGGCTAGTACTGTAGTAGTAGTGTAGCTAGTAATGAGCATTCATATGTGATGGACATGTTAACTAATCCCCTCATTAAGCCTAAGGCACCACAATGCGGTATGCTGCAAACTAGTGGCTTTATGCTAAGTTGTATGTATGTGGACATATATGTAGCTTCCTGCACCATAAAGGACCTCCTCACTCATTTACCAATTTCCGGAGCCTTCCGGGGATCGGATTCTGCAGTACCAGCTATAATATAACACGATAGTAATTATTATCCTGTTGAGTTGATTCCAATTGATTGATTCAGTCAATGCGATCTTTGTGATAGCTGAAGATGAAATCTGGGAAATCGTGCCATATGCCGATATTTTGTGTCTAATCTTCAGCTAACATAAGATCTTTATAAACCGTTATAAGATAAAGACGGTAACGGTATAATATAGCTTTCAATATATATTAGCAAGTACAAGAGTACTTGCTAATATATATTTTTAAAACTTATATTATACCTATGTTGAACAGATAATAAATCTTAACCAATGTATCTACAAAGAAGGTACTAACTGCATAATCATCACACACAAATGAGCATTCACATGTGACGGACATGTTAACTAATCCCCTCACTAAGCCTCAGGCACCACAATGCAATTACGGTAAGCTGCAAACTAGTGGCGTTATGCTTAGCTCTATAATTATTCAGCTTCCTAACATATAAACGACTGTGTTATTATAAATGTGTTTCTTTGTTATCTTGTTTCTATATAAACTTTTATAAAATGTAACGACGTATGTAGGTTAGGTTGTTACCAGAACTTCTATTTTAATATGGCTGTCATGTCAACGTATTTTATGCCTAATATAGAAGATACGATCTTTATAATCGTCACAGACAAATGAGCAATCACATGTGTCGGACATGTTAACTAATCCCCTCACTAAGCCTCAGGCGATACACTACGGTAAGCTACAAACTAGTCAGATATATGCTAAGCTCTATAATGCTCAAAATATATAGTTTTCTACCGCATAAAGGATCTTGAGAGAAACGACAAATAATTAGTTTTGTAGACAGTTAAAGAACAAAAACTAAGAAATCAACCATATTTTGAATCCTGCTTTTCAGCTCATATGCGCATCATTATTTTTTAAATGGTTCTATTTAAACCGTTATAGATACAGATGTGATGTTTGTTACCAGAACTACCTAATATAGCTGTCACAACTGGTAATATATTTATTTTATCTCTAATATATAGGACGCCAACTTCACAATCGTCACACACAAATGTGCAATCACATGTGACGGACATGTTAACTAAGCCCCTCACTAAGCCTCAGGCGGCACAATGCAATAACGGTGAGCTGTAAACTAGTAGCTTCATACTTAGCTTTATGTAGGTGCACATATATATATGTAGCTTCCTGCAACACAAAGGGCCTCATTTAGCAATTACTGGCTAATATCTTCGTAAGTAATCAAATTTAATGATTTATATTATTCTTTCATAATAAAAATAAGTTGGGTTGTCTGAGGTTTTGCGCATTTTTATACACGTCGTATAAAGCGTTAAAGGATAAAGGCGAGATATTTGTTGTCTGTTCAATATACCTGTTTATATATTTATTAACAGGTTTCATCATCATCATCAGGTCCTTTTAAGTCTCCAATGCAGGAGCATGACCCTCTCCGAACTACAAGAGCCATATATTAGCCTGAGCAGTCAGAGGATTTGCTACCTACACTCTCCACGCTGGCCAGACGGGTTGGAGAGGTCTCTTTGATGTTTATAAGCTTTGTTTAGCTTGTGTGACCTTAGTCGCCTTCTACGACATCCACGGGAAGACTTGGAGTGCTCTTATTCTACTTTGCCGGGAACCAAACGGCGGATATTAACAGGTATATGGAACAGAAAATAAATGCCATTTATCAACAGGCTACTAATTTAACAATAGTCACTCACAAATGAGCAATCAAATGTGATGGACGTGTTAACTAATCCCCTCACTAAGCCTCAGGCACAATGCAATTACGGTAAGCTGCAAACTAGTTGGCGTTGGCGTTATGTGTAGTAGTGTAGTTGCACATATATGTAGCTTCCTGCAGCAGAAAGGACCTAATTTACCAATTATCTGGACCTTCCGCCGGATTCTGCAGTACTGGCTATAATGTAGCACGATAGGTGTGTAGAATTATCGTGTTAACCAAGTTGCTTCCAATCGATGGATTCAGTCAACGCGATCTATGTTGACAGGTGAAGAAGAAATCTGGAACTTACATTGAATCTATAGACTATTATTGGATATTGGATAAAGGCGATATATTTGTTATCTGTTCAATATACCTGTCAATATTTTTTTTCTTTCTTATCAACAATTCGTGTAACCGCGGTGCCGATTAGACTATGCCTCACCTTCTGTCGTACCCTAACTGCCCCATTGCTTGCACAGTACCAGAGAGGCCTCAATGAGGCCAACGATAAAATAATTAGCGTAGACAAATACTGGTCAAAAGTGTCTAATTACACGAATCCATTTCGAATCAATAAGAAAAATTAATAGGCATATTGAACAGACAATAAGTCTTAACCCGTGTATCAAATGAGCTATGAGATGTGACAGACATGTTAACTAATCCCCTTACTAAGCCTCAGGTACAATGCAATTCCAGTAAATTGTAATCTGTGGCTCTATGCTTAGCTCTATACAGATACTGGGTATTATTCAGCTTCCTACCACATAAAGGACCTTGAGAAGCAGTTTTAGTCCTATATTACTTAATAGTATATTTATTGTATTCCATAGACGCTGAATATTGTCTAGCCGAACCGTTACAAGCAAAGACGAACAAAGCAGCAGCAAGGCGCTAGTTCAAAGTAGGCTTTCACGGCGCATACAAAGGCTTGGGCCAATTTCCGCTCGGTACGTCCGCCGCATCGCTACCGTATGCGGTACTGCACAAAATAATAAGATCATAGAAGTACTTAAGTTGTAATATAAATTACTAAATAAACCTAACTAAAAAAATATATATATATATTTACAAATCGTACAGTCCCTCCATATGCTCACCCCTGGGCATCGTGCCCAAAAGGCTGGCAGCATTGCCAAATTGAATGGCAATGCTGATACGCTGAGCCAGGTAGCTTCCAGCCCTTTGGTCACGGGTTACCTCAATAAGCTTTTTAGCCAGGAAACTAAAAAGCCTATGTGCTGATGGACCCCACGGACCCAACGTTTCTACCCCAAAAGGCTCAAATATGTAGTTACCTCCTATACCTACATATTTGCGTCTTTTAAGGGTTCCTGCTCCAGCAGCAGTTGTAAAGTATTTTCCGATTTAAACTAACGTGAGAAACAGACATTATTTAAATATTTGTGACAACGGGTCATCAAAATCAAAATTTAAGAGCTTATCTCTGCTAAGTGACGTAAAAAGACAGTTACTGGCCGACATGTTTCGACCTCATCCGGAGGCATATCTGCACTGTGGATTCAGTCAGGATCAGTGCGGATTGGGACGACATCGTGTGCGTAGTTGTAAATTAACGTAATTATTTTATACAAAATAGTTATAATTATCTAAGTTTTAGCAAGATTAGGCTAACGTGGATTAACGCCATCTAGTGATGACTGCAAAAAAACTCTGCTGTGCTGGCGTCTAACTACACGCCTACCTTGTAGGCCCTAATTTAGTGCAATTTTTTATGAGGTTGGTAGTCTATGCATGCGTTATTAATATTATGCGTTATTATCTTGCATAACTCTTCTTTACACAGTACCTACGGCCGTAACAAGTAGCTATACTTGTCGGTTATTTTTAATATGGAACCAATTATATGTACAAAATATTCATTGACACGTTGTTCAAATCATGTACCAAAAGTGGTTAATAAGATGAAATTAACGTCCAAATAAATCGCTTTTTAGTAGAATCACCGTGACGGACGTTCACGACACATTTTCAATAGTAGAAATTCTTATTTGCAACTATGAAATTAATTTTGTTATTCACATATGTGTTCTCCATATTTTGTAATACTAGCTAAATTGAGCTTTGTCTCTACAAATGTAGCTTTAAGAAGTGCCTTAAATGAAACAAAGGAAGAGAAACTTTTTATTTGTTTGCAAAGGTAATCTCCGCAATGACTCTAAAATTAGAGAATAGGAACTTGTTTTTTTTTTTTTAAATCTGTAATACCATTTTTACCCGACTGACCCACCCAGAAGGAGGGTAATGTTTTTCGAGCGTATGTATGTATGTATGTAAATATGTCTGTTTCATTATTGCATCCTGTAGGTCAAACGACTAGACCGATTTTGAATTGTGAGGTGTCATTAGATTCGTATTCTTCCCCGGAGTGTTATAGGCTATGTGACGTCAAAAAAACAAATACACAGCGGACGTTAACTGACAAAAACTGGCGAAAATTTGTCCCTTCCTGTAGCCATAATGCCTAGACCAATTTTGAACAACGAGGTTTCTTTTGATTTGTGTTATTCTCAGAAGTGTTGTGAACGATGAAATGTCAGTTAAAATGTATTTTTTCAGGTATAAAAGCAAAATTTTGCAGGAGTAAATACTAAGTTTCTGTAACGCGAGCTAGATGGCGGGTCAGTCGGGTTTTTTAGATTTTTTTAAATTAAATTACTTGTTGAATGTTTCTATGAGAAGAAGGTTTTTCATAATCATGAGAAGCTTGCATTTCTCTTTCTTACAATTTCCCAAAAAAGCTTAAGATATTTCGTACTTTGCATACCAATAGAGTTTTTTTTATCATTTACTTATAATTTTTATTCATATTTGTTTATTTAAAAAAAATATTTATTAATACTAATAGGTTCTATTAATACTAATAGGTGCCTTATCTCCTATAAAAAACAAAAAGGTATAATGTTTTCTTATGTTTTCGCGATTGTTACACATTTAAATAAAATTATTTTAATACGGTTTTTATCGCGTTTATTACATTATTTATACACCTAACGTTTCGAGCACTTTACAGTGTTCGTGGTCGCAGGTAGACTAAGTTGACATTTGTCTAGTATTTTATAAGAACTGCAAAATCTACCGCCTAAAATATTTATTGATAACGTTCCGGATGTACGCAGTATTGGCTCACGGTGTCTGAAGGTCTTGCAGTCTTCTGCTTAGCTTGAGATTTGATTAAATTGATGACTGGATCCCAAGCTGGTAAAAAGTAAAAAGGTATATATGAAATTTTTTCGTTTAAAATTCATTAAATATTTGATAATATAACACTTACTTAACCCAACCTTAAACCTTGCCAGAATATTGAAAAGTCATTCACCGCAGCATTAGTGCAGAAAGGCATGAAAGTCGTTCACTCTTGACTTGCCGACCACACTGCACTCCATTGAGCGCAAGTGAACCAAATGAATGGAATATTATGAAACACAGATTAGTTAAGATTAGTCATATAACAGAGTTTAACTAATAAATTAATTAATACATTTGTCAAGATTAGTCATATTAGACTGAGGGTAAAATTTTGCAACTCAATTTTGATCAACTTATCCTTAGATTCTGAGCTGAAATTTTGTGTACTTATGCGAGTGACAATGCAGTATTGTGGCATACACCTACCTTGCAAGGGAAAAAGATGGGATAATATGTAGCTAATGGTATTTGTTCTCAAAATTAAAATTGATTCAATTTGATAACACTTAATACAACCTTAAACCTTGCCAGAATGTTGAAAAGTCATTCACCGCAGCATTAGCGCAGAAAGGCATGAAAGTCGTTCACTCTTGACTTGCCGATCACACTGCACTCCATTGAGCGCAAGTGAACCAAAGTAATAGAATATTATGAAACACAGATTAGTTAAGATTAGTCATATGACAGAGTTTAACTATAAATTAATTAATACATTTGTCAAGATTAGTCATATTAGAGTGAGGGTAAAATTTTGCAACTCAATTTTGATCAACTTATCCTTAGATTCTGAGCTGAAATTTTGTGTTCTTATGAGAGTTGGATGAAAATGCAGTTTTGTGGCATACACCTACCCTGCAAGGGAAAAAGGCGTGATAAAATGTAGCTATGTACTAATGATATTTGTTCTCAAAATTAAAATTGATTCAATTTGATAACACTTAATACAACCTAAAACCTTGCCAGATTATTGAAAAGTCATTCACCGCATCTTTAGCTCAGAAGGGCATGAAAGTCGTTCACTCTTGACTTACCGATCACACTGCACTCCATTGAGCGCAAGTGAACCAAAGTAATAGAAAATTATGAAACACAAGATTAATTAAGATTAGTCATATGACTAATTTTAGCCTTAGATTATATTATAAAGCCTAGATAGACTGTATTAGCATAAAAGAGTAGAAAAAAAATGTATCCAACCATAATAACCATAATCTACGATGCAAACACATAGCTACCAATTTAACGAATTTCGATGGCATTAATTGACAGGGCGCATGTTCTAACCCAAAGCTGTCACGCACACAAGGTATTGAAAAATTTGCCAGTTTTTAAAGGCATGACGGGGTCAAGAGAGTACTCGTATATAGTCTCAAAGATTTTATCATATAAATAAGTCATATGACTCAACATCATCAGGTCTTTTTAAGTCTCCACTGCAGGAGCACTACCCTCTCTGTACTACCAGAGCCATATATTAGCCAGAGCAGTCAGAGGATTTGGCCTACACTCCCCACGCTGGCCAGACGGGTTGAATATATTAACATTTTCTTTGTGATATTTATAAGCTTTGTTTAACTTGTTTTTCCTAAGTCGCCTTCTACAACTTCCGCAGGAAGACTTGGAGTGGTCTTACTTTACGCTGCCATGAACCACACGGCATAGTCATATACATGGCGAATTTTTTATCGTTCTGGACCCTTGAAGGGGTGATTCAGCCCGTCGATATGAACCATTTTTCCTATGGGACCAATGCTGGAAACCCAAATTTTATTTCGACATTTTCACACAAAAGTGTTCAGCCGCCCGGGCAATTTGTATATAATTGTCGAATTTTTTTCGAGTTTACAGCATTTGTCCCATAGGAAAAGTTGTTTATATTGACAGGCTGAATCACCCCTTTAATGGTCCGGAACGATCAAAATTTCGCCATGTATGATTTTAACTAATTTGTGCTTGTTATGGTTATGAAGGTCATATCCATATAGGTTTAGTTTCAGGCAGGAAGCTGAAAAACTTCTTATAGCAAAAGAATTAGATACTAAGTTGTTTTTGGACTAATCTCACATTAAGACAAACATTGTTGTAAGTGGCACACTAAGTTTTATGTTCCTTGGAGAACTTTGTTTGGTATAAGTAATCAGCATGCCGTCCGATACCCAGCAGAGTAGAATAGGACCACTCCAAATCTTCCCGTGGATATTGTAGCGACTAATGAAACACAAGCTAAACAAAACTTACAACCCAACCCGTCTGGCCAGCGTGGAGAGTGTAGGCAAAATCTGACCAATATATGGCTGTAGTACAGAGAGGGTCATACTCCTGCAGTGAAGACTAAAAGACCTGATAATGATGATGATGATGTAGTATAGGTACGTTGGAACATATGGTAAGGTTACAGATTTACCGATGTAAATCCATTAGAAACAAATAGTTGTCCAAAACAACAATAAGATTAAATTTAAATTTCATGGATTGACATGACATGAGTTGAAGTTGTCACGTATATTTTTCGGGTTTTTTTATTAATAAATAATATTTCCAGTACCTATAAAACAAATAATTAAATTGCGTGTAACCCAAATATTACCAGAATATCCAAGGATGTTATCAAAGCCACGATTTTCCTGGACTACTGAAATGTAAATCTCCGTGTTTGCTGTTTGGCCGCAGTTTGGCATACTTTGGATATTTCAGTTTAAAATCACTGATAATACCATGATTGCAACAAGATAAGCATACTGAGCGTCCACATCCACAATACCACAAATTACGAAGAGGATACAATCACAGTATTTACACCATCGAGTAAAGTGTGCAGATATCAATACATGGGTCGTTGGTTCCCTTGGGATTATTAACGAACTAAAATAAAATTTAAATCCACCTTATTAAACTGTTTTATAGATATATGAGTTTAGCCATGGTTGTTTTAACTTGCCTGTGGTGTGTGACGAATTTTTAGCAGAATGGATTTCAAGTGTCTTTATACATTAATTTTATTCTATTCTTTTTTTTTAAATAAGTTATTTGTTAATCATAAAATAGTGTTTTCCTTTAGTATTTACCCTTCTTTAAGGCCCGTATGGCCAGCCCGACGGCCACGGCCCTAGACGATGCTACCGCCAGCCAGCCCAATGAATCGACGACGTTGGCGGAACTAGTTGAGTGCAGTGAATGCTCCCAGCCACGTTTTTTCAAGGGACAGAGAGGTCTACGCATCCATCAAAGTAGATGCCATAGAGGGCTGCAGGTGAAAGGCAATAGTTTGGCATACTTTTTTTTACATTGCCGATTTAGGTACTATACCATATATACAAAGCTCTGAGGCCTCCGCCAGCAGCCCTTTATGGCAACATTTAAACAAATTGAAAAAGAGCCTACCCATCCTAAAAAGGATACCTCGCGGAGCTAGGCGATGCGTAGCAAGCTCTCTGTCCTCTGCTATTAAAGAAGTAGTGGAAAAAAATGAAAGAAATAGCTGGGAGAGCTTGCTGACGTTTAGCTATAAAACTCTAAACGTCAGTCAAGATAAAGGCGGGTCCCTTACACAAAAGATAAAAGACAACTGCTCCCCAAATCCTAGGCCAGTTTTGGACAATATCCAGAGAAAAAAATTACAACCTTACAAAATTTCAAAAAAAATTGAAGCGAAATTCGATGATGGGGACATAAAGGGAGCTGCCAATCTCCTTTTTTCAACCGACGTCGTAGCCCCTAGCACACCCGAAACTTATAACGCCCTTTTGATGAAACATCCTCCTTCATCAGCTTCATCGCGCCTGCCGGATGCCCCCGGCCCTTCGGAACCTATACCGGTGGCCACGCCCGAAGATGTGCGAGCTGCGATCATGTCCTTTAAGAAGGGTTCTGCTGATGGTCTTGATGGCCTGACGCCACAGCACTTAAAAGACCTGATATGTGGCATCAACGGTGAAGTCGGTACGGCGCTTTTGGAGGACTTGACGCGTTTCCATACCAGGTGTGTTTCCTTATCTGTGGCAATGCTATAGTAAGCCAACGTGCCTGGTATATGATGGTCATTTAATTAATTCGGCAGTCGGCTGTCAGCAGGGTGACCCCCTGGGACCGGCAATTTTCAGTTTGGCTATCCACCCTATTATAAAAGATTTGGCTTCTAAATTCAACGTGTGGTACTTAGATGACGGTACTTTAGGAGGAAATGCTTCGTCAGTCCTTTCAGACCTAGAAAAATTATAAAATATTTCGGTGATATTGGGCTTGAATTAAATTTTAACAAATGCGAACTATATTTCTGTAGGGATTTACCCCAACAGATAAGGGACGAACTAAATTCTAAATTTTGCGTTTTGGCCCCGAACATCAAAATCATTGACGACCAGTCACTTCGCCTCCTGGGGGCACCGGTGCTGGAAGATGCTTTTACAAAATTTATAGAAGACCAGATGATGCTTTTTAATGAATCTTCCAGCCGTCTAGGCGACATCAACCCACATATGGCCTACACGATTATAAAATTCTGTATGTTTGTACCCAAGACCACCTACACGCTTCGGTGTACTCCGTTATGGGCTCACACACAACTTCTATCCAAACTAGATAGTATCGTCAGGGAAACTATCACTAAAATATTTAATTGTTTCCTTGATGACAGGAATTGGGACCAAGCCTCTTTACCCATTCGTCATGGTGGTCTAGGTATTAGAAAAATTTCAGATATAGCACTCCCAGCTTTTCTGTCGTCGGTTAATGGTACATATAACCTCATCGGTAAAATTTTAGACCCGTCTTTTAGCGACGTAGAGGTTACTGGCCTGACCGACGCCAGAGATGCTTGGTGTAGTGCAGCCGGTCCGATTAGTCATCCGCCCTTGAACCTGGCTTCTCAGCGGCAATGGGATGAGCCGCTCTGCGTAAGAGCCAGGAATATTTTACTTGAGTCTTCTAATAGCGATGCAGAGCGGTCCCGTCTCCTAGCTAGCTGTGAGCCAGAGTCGGGTTACTGGCTGAATGCTATCCCTTCAGCAAACGTAGGAACTCTCCTTGAGAGGACTACGTTTACCTTGGCGGCGAGTCTTCGTCTAGGGGTCAAAACAATTGAGCCCCATCGCTGTCGATGCGGAGGAAATGTCGATTCTCTGGGTCACCACGGCCTGTCCTGCCGCCGCAGCGCAGGACGCTTTTCCCGTCATGCCGCTTTAAATGATGTCATCCGTCGGGCCCTTGCCTCCACTGGTGTGCCAGCAGTGCTTGAACCTACTGGCATTACTCGAGATGATGGCAAGAGACCCGACGGCATGACACTCATTCCATGGAAAAACGGGCGATCGCTTGTATGGGATGCCACGTGCGTGGATACTGTGGCTCCATCCCACTTACAAGCGACCGCTCGAATAGCGGGAGCAGCTACAGCAGCGGCGGAGGTTATTAAAAGGCGCAAATATGCATCGTTAGGGGAACCTTACATATTTGTGCCTTTTGCCGTGGAGACCTTGGGGCCTTGGGGTGTGGAGGCCAGAAAGATTTTCAAAGAGATCTCCGCACGCCTAATCGACGTTTCTGGTGATCTAAGGGCTGGTGCACATTTTGGCCAAAGATTAAGTTTGGCCATTCAGCGTGGAAATGCCGCCAGCCTTCTTGGCACCCTGCCCGCTGATCGTAGCGATCTGAGCTCAATTTTTCATATAATTTAGTGTTTTTTATCTTTTGTCTAGGTTACTATAGTTTTAGTTTAGTTCATAGTCTTTATTATTTGTTTATTAATAGCAAAATGTCAAATGATTGAAATTAAATAACAATAAGATCCATCACTCTGACATAACTTAACAACACAACTGACATGAAAAGCCGCGAACGAAACATAACATCACCGTACATAGTAATCACTTACTTTCACGCCTGTCAGAGCTAAACCATTTATAATGTATAACACATTAATTATGGAGTAATTTGTAACATTAAATGCCATGTTTTACTTAAATTATGAAATAAAGGCCAAGCGCGAGTTGGATTACTACACACTAGAGGTTCCGTAATACCATACAATCGTTATACCTACTTATCCTGACATTGTCCTATCCTATCCTAATCCTAACTAATATTATAAATGTGAATGTGAGTTTGTTTGTTACGCTTTTACGCCATATCTACTGAACCGATCATCGTGAAATTTAGCAAACACATAGGTTAGGGTACTGAGATGGACATAGGCTATATATCACGCGGGCGAAGCCGCGGGTAACAGCTAGTATAACATAAAGTCGCTTCCGCTGTCTGTTCTCTTAGATCTTTTAAACTACTTAACGGATTTTAATGCAGTTTTCAGGAATAGATAGAGTGATTTATGAGAAAGTTTTATATCCATAATTTAAAAAAATACATTTTCGGGTGCCAGCCGGAGAGGGCTGCTAGTATTTAAATCATCATTATCATTTCGTGTATGTGACACGGTCAGTCGACCATGCACACCCTGGTGTCAGAGTTCTTCGGAACCGCCTCTCGGCCTCTGACGTGGTTCCTTTAACGACTACCAGATGGCAGCCGGGACCACCAGCTTAACGTGCCTTCCGAAGCACGGAATCATCTTTCTTATCAGACAATCAGGTGATTCATGCCTAACCAAACTGGAAACAACTTAACAAAGTATGCTAACTGTGGGAATCGAACCCACGACCCCCGGGTCAATAAGGCAAACGCCTTAACCACTGGACCACGGAGGCAGTATATAAACATGCATTAAAATCTCGTTTTTGTATGCGACCCATGATGTATGAGTTTTATGGTTATCCAATGATCTTGTACAGATACTTTTGCTCTATTTTCTGTGATGTAGATATAGCATTTTAACATATTAAAAAAAATAGACGTGTCTTGTTTGTGACCCTTTATTTTTTAAATATTTCTTTCATATAACGGCAATAGATATAGGTACATATACCTACATATTCTGTAAAAGTTTTAAATTATCTAAGCCCTGACTGGAAGAGATTGCATAGCGATAAGTCCACCTTTGAACTAATTAATTTGTATTAAGTTGTTTTTAAATTAGTTATTTTTTCTTAGTAATGGTGCAATAGTCAGTATTTTCTTTCCTTCTAAGTACAGTTACAAAGATACGGCCCTTTGTCATACAGACGGAACGAGGAGGCTTCGTAATACCGAAGACACCCTTTGGGCACGGAACCCTAAAAATCATCCATAATTTATTAGTGGCTAACAACATAGCGTGACCTTTCAATAAATTGCTTGGAAACTATCAATTTTCGTATGAAACTTAAGTAACAAGTAACAAAGGACTCTATATGTTACGAAATAAAGTTGACAATCGTGTTATACGAGTTTGGTTTAATTTTTTGATTTGAAATCAACACATCGTTTAAATTTAAATTGCTTGGGATTTATGCGGCTTCATATTGTTTGAAATATGAAGTGGCTGCTTATATTTGTCCCATGATGTCACGTCTCCAAGGGTATGTTTGTATTTTTGTTCTTTAATCGACGCTACGACATTTTAGGAAGACTAGTAGAGCTCTTTTGTATGCCGGAAGCTGTAATACACAATTTTATCCTCCTTTTCTTCATCTGAGTGTTTGGATCGATAAATTCCTTACCCTTTAAACTTAATTCTTCCAATTTTTAATTCTTAAAATTTCCAATACTCAATATTTTATGGTTACCGCCAATGTATTGAAAACCATCGTGTGATGCACGTACTCAATAAGCTGGCTGAGTAGTCGGTTTATTATAAAAACTTGGACTTTAAAATCCGGCTTACCGTACTTGCGTCATACGAAATTACCTTATTAGGCCTTAAGTCTTCGTCACATAGTCAGTGTTATGTAAGGAAATTCCGAGCTACCTATATTCGCATTAAAGCACGTACTACTTACCGCCTTTTCATCGTTATACATTAAAAACCGGCCAAGTGCGTGTCGGGCCACGCGCAGTGTAGGGTTCCGTAGTTGCGAATGACAACTTTTATTTCTATTCGCACCTCACAGTTTAACGACCAAAAACATCTAACAACTTGTATGGAATTTTACATTTTCAAATACATTTTATAAGTTGGTTGCCTATAACTTCTTAGTTTGTACTTAGTACTCAGCTCTGATAGTTTTCCTTTCAACTTCAGAATATATACTACTGCTGTAATTTTTTTCACGTATCCATATATAACCGTTTAGTAGATAGAGGGGGGGACACGTACCTCTAACAAAAATTTGCACTTTAAAACCAAATATTTCGGAAACGGATCCCTAAATCGAAAAATGGTGTTCGCAACCTTACAATAATTTTTAAAGACCTATTTGACGATACCCCACACGGTGGGTAAATAGCGAATAAAAAATTACTCCTCCACTTTACTTGTATGGGAGCAACCATAAAAAAAAATTTTTTTCAAGATTTTTTTCTACCACTTTTTTGGTATGATTAATATACATACTCATACCAAATTACAGCTTTCTAGTACTCATAGTCTCTGAGTAAAACCGCGGACGGACAGACAGACAGACAGACAGACACACAGACAGACAGACATGGCGAAACTATAAGGGTTCCTTGTTTACTACGGAACCCTAAAAACACACAAATATTCGCCATTCTGTTTTATTTGCAAAAAGATACTCAAGTCCCATATTTATGAATTACTACGTGAAACGTAGAAGAAGGGGGTCAAAAATGCAAATCATTATTTCGTGTAGGTGAAACAGTCAGTCGACCATGCACATCCTGGTGTCAGAGATCTTCGGAATCGCCTCTCGGCCTCTGACGTGGTTCCTTTAACGACTACCAGATGACAGCTGGGACCACCGGTTTAACGTGCCTTCCGAAGCACGGAATCTTCTTTCTTATCAGACAATCAGGTGATTCATGCCTGCAATGTCCTAACCAACTGGAAACAACTTAACAAAGTATGCTTCCTGTGGGAATCGAACCCACAACCCTCGGGTCAACAAGGCAAACGCCTACCACGGAGGCAAAATTGCAAAAAAACTGCGTCACGTAGTATGAGTGTGTTCCCTAAACACTGGTAGCAACTTTTAAAAGTCAAGTAACAAGATACCAACAAAACAAAATGCATCATAACTATTGTAGTAGCAGAGTTCATTGTGACCTTTCGTTTGAGTCCACAGTTCTGTTGCAGATAAAATTGCATTCATGCATGCACTGAATGCGACTTAGAAATAGTTTCGGCGGAACCCGACCTCGGCAACTAGGTTAAATATACATGCACATAATTTTAACGCTGTTAAATGTTTCGTTTTATTATATAAGTAGCCATTTCCCACGTAGTTTTCTTCACAATAAAGTCTATTTGGACCCCGGTGCCCTAGTCTCCGGGTTTTAAAACATCTCAACAAGACAACCAGGCGTTGATCATATCAGATGACATTAGGCAGCTTGAAAAATCTGACACCAGTGTTGACCACTTACACGCGCGAAAACAAACAACACTGCAGTTTGTAATATGTGCCAAATAAACACATTAGAACATACATCATCATCATCATCAGGTCTTTCTAGTCTCCACTGCAGGAGCACGACCCTCTGTACTACCAGAGCCATATATTAGCCTGAGTAGTCAGAGGATTTGGCCTACACTCTCCACGCTGGCCATACGGGTTAGAGAGGTCTCTTTGATGTTAGAAAATACAATCGAAAAAAAAATACTCTCAAATAATAGTAAGATATAAGTAGGTAGGTACTTATTTTATAGATTTTTTTATATTACTTGATGTAACACTGTACTTAGTATATATATGGTAGATATATAATATGTATGCTGATTATTATCAAAGTACAAGCATACACTAATGTTGTTTGTGTTCAACCGCAACCACATTGCATAATTATTATTTAATTGTCTGTGGTCACAATCAAAAACCAAAAATGATCTTGCTATTTAATAAATTTTCAAATAAGTCCATCTGATAATATTTTGCGGTTTAGTGGCTAGTTATACTTGAATAAGTAGACAATTAAAACGATTGTATTTTAGGTAGATGCTCCAGATGCCAATACTTCTGATCAAGTACTTATAGGTCAGGTAAAAGTTGTTTCTTAGTTTGTATGAAGATTTTGTCCATCTATACTGAAAAACTGTAAATTTAACATCAAAATTCTCAGACAGAAAACGCTTAAATCAACTTTGTGCTATTCTGACTGGGTCTACAGCATAGATTTAAAAAAAAAATTTCGTTACTATGGTCTACAGTATGTCCATAAACAACAATATTCATTGACGGCCTATTTTGCACTATATTTTTTTTTTATCTAATTTTTTTTCGATAATTTGACACCTACATATTTAAAAGACTAACTAACTAAGGAAAATATTTTCTACCTTCCTATATATTTCTTAAAAATTGTACCTCATAAATGGTATCAAATCAAGCCAGGGACATACAACATAACCGAAGATATTAATTACAACTTTACACATATAAAATACAAAATTACTTTTAGTTTTGTAGCTTTTACTATATTGAGCCAACATCAACTTTATTCCGACTTTTTTGTTTTTATTAACTAAATAATGGTGAGTTTCAATTCGTTTTCACTTTTTCTACAATCTAATATTATAGTGTACACATTACATACAGACGTTTAAAATTGTAAAACACGATGATTTCCTGTGGCATTCTAGTCTGTGTTTTAAATTATTTTAAAATGAAAAAGTACTTCATTCAATTTATTTCTTCGTTCTATTTTTGATGCATAAAAAAAGAGGAAGGACATTATTAAAAAAAATGTTCTCTTTCCAACCCGTCCTAAATTACCGACAGCTAATCAAAATGTATTTAATTTGAATTATTCAACACAGTTCTTTTTTGATGCCTTCTAAAAATGTAAGCATGAATTCTTTTTTCGTTTAAAATATAAAAAGAGATGTTATGCGGCCGCTTTCCAGCCAGTGCTAAATTTAGCACGTAACGGCCTTTTTTCTAGCCAGTGAGGACATTAACGACCTGATAATGACAATATTTCATAAGTTCGGCCTCCAAGAGTCTCCAATGCCGAGGATTTCTAGCTAGGTAATTTATAGTAGACTTTTTGTGTTGCTCTAGGCCAGTGTTTAATTTTTTTTTCGCTTTTCTACGGCATTATTTTTCTTGATCTTAAAGGTTTGTCATTGGTAACAAATTTGTTCGATAGGTCCCTTGGTTGTGTAAGATATAATAACATCATTGTCCATATTAAACTACTCAAAATTATCACTTAAAATGTTTATGTAGTTGATTACATATATATTATAAGAAACATGTTTTTTTCTTTATTTTATATTTACTGAATCGGTATTTGACATTTTACATTGTTTACAACTTTGACATTTGAAGAAGAAGAGATCATGAGATTTGCATGCCATAAACCTCTTAAGTTGTATCTACTTACTTATCATATATCTGTGTACCATAGAAATAAGAAAGTCGCATTTTTTAATCTATGGTATAGACGATGGAGACTTACGTAACATAATAAAACACATTTATTTTCGTTCGCATAAATCCAAGGCGAAAGGCGCGTCCAAGTAATGGGATATTCTATTAAACAAATATTTGTTCGGAAAAATCGGCCAACGCTGTGTTTACATGGAACGAGTCATGAGGGCTGCGAAGCCATTGCATGGCTTGATGCCAAATGGGAATCATAGCCATTTGTATTGTTTCGCATAAGGAGAAAATACTAGAAAAATCTCCAGAAAAACAAAAGAATAGTAGGCATGTATACTTTTTTTGGAACTAAGGTCTATAACGCGGGTTGAACTTTTTGTTCTTTTTTTATAATAAATAAATATATGCGGACAAATCACACAGATTGAGCTAGCCCCTAAGTAAGGTCGAGACTTGTGTTATGGGATACTGACTCATCGACACTATATTTTACTACAGATATAAATAAACATCCAAAACATGGGTCAATTTGAAAAAGATCATTTTTCTTCTTGACCGGACAGGGGATCGAACCCGTGACCATCCGTGTCGCAGGCAGGCGTGTTGACCGTTGCGCCACGAAGCGCGTCACTGTTTGTGAACTTATCCCCCTTATAACTTGGCACGAATCATCACACAGTACAGTTAGTTACTTTTAAAGTTTTCTGTGAGGACAAATAGTATTTTTATTTGTAGTTCTTGTGCTTCGGCTTCTGCGACCTTCCATGCTGGTATGAGAGAAAAGGAAAACCATAGAATATACCAGCCGCTTATCTTCTCGCGCAGACCGTAAAAGCTAATCAAGGGATTTTGCGAAAATCTGAGGAGTCACCTTATAGGCGATGCGACTAGGCAACTCATCACTATTTTGATAACGCTATCCACCTTAACGCCCACTAACACGCTAAACGTAGCCTTTGGATATACGTGGGCCCTATCTACCCCGCAAGGGATAAAGACGTAATAATATATATTAGAGTTGCCGCGAATATTCGTCAACTATTCGGTATTCGGCTCTACTCAGCTATTCGGCCACTTTTTTCGCTATTCGTTAGGCCAAATAACTATTCGTGGCATCTCTAATATGTATGTATGTAGCTCAGAGTCGCCCTGAATGCCAGATCAATATCTGAAGCCGGTTTTAATGAGCTCTGCAGCTGACATATATTTTATATGACGCCGGTAACGACGTCATACGTGGAGGTAGGGAGGAAGTGCTCGTTATTCCAGCTCTGTGATGTATAAAAATTGTATAAAAGAAGGAAACTTATAATGACGTCACGTTCGTTTCATCTGCTGCATTCAATCTATTTTCAATAGCCTTATTAACAGAGAATGATATTGTTATATATTTAACAAATTTTCTTTTAAATAAGAAAATAGAGTAAATATTGTTCGAATAACACAATAAAAACTATTCGTTAGGCCAAATAACTATTCGTGCCATCTCTAATATGTATGTTATGTAGTTCTTGTGAGTTCAGAGTCGCATTGACTGCCAGATCAATATCTGAAGCCAGTTTTAATGAGCTCTGCAGCTGACGTATATTTTATATGACGCCGGTAACGACGTCATACGTGGAGGTAGGGAGGAAGTGCTCGTTATTCCAGCTCTGTGATGTATAAAAATGGTATAAAAGAAGGAAACTTATAATGACGTCACGTTCGTTTTATCTGCTGCATTCAATCTGTTCTCAATAGGAATATCAATAGAGTGGGATATTGTTATATTGAACAACTTTTCTTTGAAATCGTCTGCGGAATTCATAATTTTTTTCATTATATTATATACCAATAACAGAATAACCCTTTTTATTGCACACTGTCTTATTCATTTTTGTATAGATTTTAAATACTTAGCATGTTTTCTAAACAGATTTTTCAAATGATTTATTTGAGTTCATTAGGCAATAAAATTGGTTCACTAGTTTCTTGTATACACTTAGTTGGCAAATAAATGATTATGATTCTAAGATACTCTCCTTGCTGAGAAATTTTAGTAAGGCCCAAGTTTGCAAAGAACTACTAGTTATTTAAATATGAATTTTAATTTGATTAACATTCGGAGTAAAAGTATAAGGACCTTCGTTCTCGAGAGTAGTTACCCCAGCGTACTTTTTTTAATTTCATCATGTTATTTGGCTTCTGCAAGCATTTCCATATTCAAGCCTTGCTTCAATAAACTTATATTTGAATATAGTACTTGGCACGAGTACTTGGCACATAACTTCATTCGTACCAAGTAACGTTACTTAATCCACGAATACAAGATTATATCACTGTTACAACGCCATTTATTGATACAATATTAATATCCGAATGAGTCCCTGGTTTAAAAACCTACCACTAGGATACTTAAACATCCGATAACATTCTGCCTTTGGAATAGACGAAAATACCTATTCCCTATTTATTCGCAACCTATCGAATTTGACTCATCACTACATATTATAAAACAAAGTCCTTCGCCGCGTCAGTCTGTCTGTTCGCGATAAACTCAAAACTTCTGCACGGATTTTCATGTCGTTTTCACCAATAGATATAGTGATTCATGAGGAAGGTTTATACGTATAATTTATGCCCGGGCGCAGCCGGGGAGGGCTGCTAGTTACTCCTAAGGTTGGCTTACAGAGCAGGAGCACGAATGAGGCGCTAAAACATCGTTTCACAGCGACCCGGATTGTTGCGCACGGAACCTGCTCTGGGTCTCTGTGAAACCATGTTCTAGCGCCTCATTCTCTTGCTCTGTACCGTACAGACAGCCCGTACGGATCTCCCAGACAGCTGTGAAGCCAGCCTAAAACCCGTCTTGCCAATAAACAATATTGACTACTTCTAACCAGCCAGATATAAGTAATTTACGATCGGCTGACGAATATCCCAAAAAAATGAAGCTTGTTAACGCAGCTGCTCTAAGCCATTAGAATGAACTACAATATTCTGTGGCAATATTTTTGAATCTACCGCCATGTTGTCTAAAACAAACAGAATATTATTTCTTAAATCCCCAAATGACAACCTTCAAAATCTACTGATCACTGCCTTAATTCTCCCGCCCAAACAAACACGAACTGGTTCCAACCAGCCACACTCGGTAGCGATCGGTAGTGGAATGTCGTAAAAACAATTGAACATCGGCATCACGTGGTCGGACCCCTGTTGCATCCGTCAACGGCTCAAGTGACAGCTTTATGACGACTGCAGAGGGAACGTAATTGTCCAAATGCGAATTCGGGGGGCTACAAGGATGAATACATTAGTACTTCTTGGTACAAAGTACGAATCTTCATATATCGAAAATTTAGTATGATTTCTCTGTACTGAACACGCGGTCCGTTTGAACTAGAAACTACCTAATTGATCGGGCGAGCGATGCGAGAGAGGTCTTCGAGTCGAGTTAAGCCGCAAACATATTTTTGTAAATAAAGATACATACATATTATTGTGCCGTGTGGTTCCCGGCAGAGTTGAATAGGTCCACTCCAAGTCTTCCCGTGGATGGATGGACATATTATCACGCCTCTTTCCCATAAGTATGTATATATAATATATATATATATATATATATTTGTTCCGCGATAACTCTCTCGAATCGGTGCTCCAAATATTAGGAAATTACACATGAAATAACGCCTACTACTAGTGCCATTTCGTAATTTATTCAATGGTATTTTTGTCGCTTATATACAACGTGTAACATGACCAAAAGTTGTTCATTCAACTTGTGCTATGAGATTAATACTGGGATTCCGATTTTTTTTTTACTTTTCCATACATTTTGCCCGGTTGGATGAACACTTTTGTATGAATATGTCGAATTTTTTTTATTTCCTGGCATTGACTCCAAAGAAAATGTTGTTCATATTGATGAGCTGAGTTACCCCTTTAAGCGTGTGTCGAGAGAATAATTGAGAATGATTGGTTGAAATGTTGTTCATTTTCACGGGATCGTTTGAAGAATAAGAGTATTCATACTAATACCCAGTATATATACGCGTCACATATACCCAGGTATACGCGTGTATACGAGACACGCGCCCCACAAATGTAGCTCATTTGTCACCGCTGTCGCCGCCCATCCGATATGTAGGAGCACTCCAAAAAATAAATGTCAACATATTGATGTGATTGATATAAAAATAATTATCGCTACTAAAAAATACAAAATCAAAATCAAAGCGGTTATTCAGAAAATAGGCCTTTGCAGGCACTTTTTTTACGTCTTATCATTATTATTACATTATATATAAACATATTATAAAACAAAGTCCTCCGCCGCGTCTGTCTGTTCGCGATAAACTCAAAAACTACTGCACAGATTTTCATGCGGTTTTCACCAATAGATAGAGGGCTGCTAGTCATATTTAAAATTATCTTATTAGATAAATAATAATTATATATTTCGTTAATTGTTCAAAAGCTACAGACTACTCCGTGGCGCAGCGGTCATCACGCCTGCCTGCGACACGGATGGTCCCGGGTTCGATCCCCGGTCAGGTCAAGATGGAAAACGATCTTTTTCAGATTGACCTGGGTCTTGGATGTTTATCTATATATGTATTTGTTATAAAATATAGTATCGTTGAGTTAGTATCCCATAACACAAGTCTTTCATAAGAACTTATTTTGGGGCTAGCTTCAATCTGTGTGATTTGTCCGTATATATTTATTTATTATTTATTACTAGCGTTTCGGAACCGACCATTGCAGAGTACTCATATAAACACCGAAAGAAACTCTTTTCCACAGTTTTGGTCACCTATATTATTCAAGACACGTTTGCCCAGCAGTGTTTTACATATATGGAAGATTAGTAAAAAACGTTTTAATACTCTTTCATCATCATCAGGTATTTTTTAGTCTCCAGTGCAGGAGCATTGCCGCTCTCTTTACTACCAGGGCCATATATTAGACAGAGCAGTCAGAGGACATTCTCTTCTGCAATAGCAATTTTTAAAGTCTTCAAATAGCATTCTTTTCAAGTGAAAACTTCTTTAGCAGCGCTGTGCACTTTTTGTGATGGGAAAAAATATTAAACTTGCGACAGATCACGTGACCGACAGATTCAACAGATTGAAAATTCGTAAGACGGCGCAGGGCGCTCACGTGAATGTGCGTTTGTGTTTGTGTTACAGCGTCCTACGCACGGATTGCTGTTAGAAAAGGTATTCAATTTTAAGTGATAGTATTAGTTTTATATTATTAGGAAGCATACTTTGTTAAGTTGTTTCCAGTTTGGTTAGGACATTGTAGGCATGAATCACCTGATTGTCTAATAAGAAAGATGATTCCGTGCTTCGGAAGGCACGTTAAGCCAGTGGTCCCGCCGCCATCCGGTAGTCGTTAAAGGAACGACGTCAGAGGCAGAGAGGCGGTTCCGAAGAACTCTGACACCAGGATGTGCATGGTCGACTGACAGTGTCACCTACACGAAATGATGATGATGAGTGATAATATTTAAGTTTTCACTTCTACCGGCACTCCTGGAGTGCAACCCGTTGTTTTTGATATAAATTTACTTTCTATATTGGAAGAATTTTGAAATATAGTCTAGAAGTTTCGATGCCTATTCGATGCAAATAATCAAATCTTTCTTCTTTGCAACGATGCGCATGATAACCTTCATGCTGCATCTTGCTTTTCACCTCATTTCCCAATCATCATCATCCTGTCCATTTTTATTTCGAAACTTAATTCATTTTAAATTCCAAATTAAATTCCAAATTCCATTTTCAAATCTTCTTCGCAGTCCTTTCTTATCAGTCAGCCATTCCATTCAATTCCTTTCCTAAGTTTGGTTGTGATATCTCGACCATTGCTTACAGGCACTCGCCTACAATATTATTTTATTAATTGTATTCTAAACACCAGTGCAAAAGCTTGTGTGAAGCATATTAAAATCCGTTATCTGTGTTGTGTTGTGTTCTTTCGCCCCGAGCTCTCTCTCTCCGCTGAGCATACATCTACCATACCTATTAATTCATGTTGGG
The DNA here is from genome assembly GCA_963082605.1 of Rhodophaea formosa. Lineage (NCBI taxonomy): Eukaryota > Metazoa > Arthropoda > Insecta > Lepidoptera > Pyralidae > Rhodophaea > Rhodophaea formosa. Next base: position 19,395,807 of record OY720207.1, read on the forward strand.
CCTACTCTAACTAGAGCTGGGTGAGTAGGACCCGACATCTTTGTAATATAAGTATAGATAAATATAACCCTGAGGAGCTCGATAGTCCAGTGGGTGTGAGCTCTATTAGCGCTTACGTATGTTAAGCAACCCCTGGTGCAGTCCCTACTTGGATGGGTGACCGCAAGTGGCATTAAAATATCTTGAGCTCCTCCGTGCTTCGGAAGGCACGTTAAGCCGTTGGTCCCGGCTGTCATCGTTGATGGCAGTCGTTAAGCTATGTCAGATGCCTTAAGGCAGCTTGAAAAATCTGACACCAGTGTTGGCCACTTACACATACGAAAAACAATACAATATAACCCTCCTTTTTAGCAGTCGGACAATAAACCTGCGAATCCTACCATCTGAAATGAAGTCGCGAGGTCAAGGCTAGGCGACTATCGCCGCTTTCATCTACGCATAAAGAGGGATCACAGGCGCTATTAAATTTTGAAAACATACGACACTAAATTACTTACAAAAACGCATGTTTAGGTGTGATACTTTTGTCATATATACCTTAGCTTTACTTAAAAAACCAGTACCTACAAATGATGAGGGTTTCCAGAAATCCAGGTGGCAACACCGTGTCGAGAGGTATTTTGACAGCTACTGTCAAAATCCACCAGTCATGTTTAATCATCAATTTTATGATTGGTGGATTTTGACAGCTCGACCTCTTGACACAGTTGCCGCCACCTGGGGGAATAATCAATTCTGAAAACCCTCATTTCTTCATTCATTTAGTGGCAATGGCAATTTGGACTTTACAGTTTATGTGGTGATTTTCATTACAGTCATTGTAAATCTAGGAATCACATCAGTAGGCTGCAAATTCGGCCAGTAACCCATCACTGTTTTGATACCGCTTTTTACCTTTACGGCCACTAAAACGCTAAACGTGGCCTTTGGTTTTATGACCTTGGGCTCTGTCTACCCCGCAAGGGATAAAAACGCAATTAAATTTATAGATGTATGTAATTGAAAAAATGAGGGCGGCATTTTGCCCGCACAGTAGTTAAAATATGCTGATTTAACATTCACAACACTCAGCGACTGCACTCGTCTAGCAATCCGAGTATAAATTCTTGTTGTCAAATCGGATAAACAGCAAACGGGTCAAACCACTCACCTGCAGGTCTATTTGCTAACTTTTGACAACTATGGTGAACAATGTTTTGGTGATCATTTCAACATCCATTTCAGCATTCGTCGTATGATTGACTATTTTTATTAATTATTTAAGAATCTTACATAATCGGATTTTGAAGTGACCATCATGTTATACACCTTATTGCTCAAAAGTTTGTAAATACTCGTATGCCTGCTAGAATTAAGCATGGTGCGATAGTTATAAAAACATATGGGAGGTAATTAATTCATATAACGGCTCAATCTGATTGACACTGCGTGTGCAACGGTTTGATGGTCACTTCAAAATCCGGATTCATAATTATTCAATATTAAGACGTTATATAAATAAAATTACTTCCCATATGTTTTCAAAACCATCGCACCGGCCTGACTCCGCAGGCATTCATCTGAAAACGCGTCGATGCGTGAATCAAACCTTGTCTTGGCCATCCCGCAACGTAGAGGGACTTTTTAACTTGTTTCTCGTTTGACTAGCTATATTAATTTTAAAAATAAAGTGTTTATGGTCAATTAATCACTGTAATAGCGTGTTTTTACACAGCTGGATAATTTTGATTTTATAATCATATCTGAACCGAGACGAATTTTTTTTTTAAATCTATCTTTGAACCTACTCATGAGGACTGACACTAAGGTCGTTTCCGTCGACTACTGCCTACTTTACACAAACTTTAAAAAAAATCTGCTAAGCTATATTTATTTTTATAGACATGTTTTATCCTTATGTATAACTAGCTGTTACTTCGCTTTTGCTTCGCTTACTTCGCTTCACAGCTTCACCCGCATGATATGTCTATGTCTTTCTCAGTACCCTAACCGATGTGTATGCAAAATTTCATGATGATCGGTTCAGTGGACAAGGCGTAAAAGCGTAACAAACAAACAAACTCACTTTCGAATTTATAATATTAGTAAGGTAGGATAGTTAGAATTAGGATTATGTGCTATTTGGATAACTCATGCCTGTATGACCTTCAAGGCCTAATTCCGAACTGCAATGAAATAGCCGTTTTGACAAGGTTTTGACTGGTTTTGGATTAAAAAGTGGCGATAGAATAAGCGGAAAAAATTACATTTATTTAGTTCGATCATATAGCTTATTTAGGAGTATAGTTTAAAGGCCACGCTATAACCACTTTATATTTGAAATGACTTTGGTTAACACGAAATTCCTTGCAATTAAAAAGTTTTGGCTTAGATTCGCGGATCATGCTTCAACTCCAAAACTGACGTTGCTCAGAGCGATACACAAATTCCTTTGTTCATCCATGTGATCGAAGGTTCATCCAAAACAAATTTATGACTTTAAAAGATTTAAGTAGCAATGGAACACGGTTGGAGGCCTCGAGGCCTTGATTCGCGCTTCCATATCCAAACTGACAAGATACCGAGCTGTGGCTGTTCTTGAAATGCCTTTGCTCATCAAGGATGAATCTATGGTTTGAAAAATTCAAATAGCGATGGAACGCGGTTCAAGGCCTCGATTCGCGGGCCGGCGCTCAGTAGCGCGCGGCGTGCCGCGGCGGACGCGCTCGTGCCGCACTGCGGCGGCTGCGTCATGCGCTGCCTGCGGTACCCGCTACCCTACATACGACTTGCATGGAGTATTTCACTAACCAACATAGCAATTTTCAAGTCTTCCTTAACCATAATGAAAAGGTTTTTAAATAGCATTACAATGCTCGTTATATTATTTAAACTGATTCGTTCTTCGTATGTGTAAGTGGCCAACACTTGTATCAGATTTTCAAGCTCTGACAAAGCTTAACGACTGCCATCAATGATGACAGCCGTAACCAACGGCTTAACGTGCCTTCCGAAGCACGGAGGAACACGAAATATTTTTATGCCACTTCCGATTACCTATCCAAGTGGGAACTGTGCCCGGGGTTGCTTAACATGCGAAAGTGCTAATAATGCTCACCATCACTGGGCCATCAGGCTCCTCTAGATTAAAACTCATAATATGTGATGATGATAAAGAATTCACCATAAGTAGGATTCGAACCCACGGCTCTTAGGTATACGCCTTAAATGTAATACCAACTACACCACAGTAACTTCGAATCACCACGTCGAGTTCTCTCATCACATATTACCCCGTAGGATCAGAATTAATAATAGTACTAACAGTAGGGTATAACGCATTCGAAGCATACGTACTTCTTCAATACTTTTTATCCGTATTTGTTTTCCAATTAAATCCTCCCTTCATTCCATTTAGTAATGGAATTTTCCAACCCACTTTTCACCTGTCGGAAAATGGTTGTCGTAATAACAAAAGTAAAGCTTTATTATGTCAATCAATTTCAAAATAATTTGTTGTTTCAAGTCAAAACTGACGTGTAATAACAATTTCAAAATTCATAACTAACCGTAGTAAATAACCTAATAATGTTTTTACATTGCATTTTTGAAACTGTAACTAACCGAGACTTAGAACAAAAGAAATCGCTGTTTTTTTTCTTTTTTCTCTTCTGTATCAAGTAACGTATACTTAGTTTTGAAGACTTTTTTATATAACTAAGTAGGCAAACAGGCAAACGGCCCACCTAATGGGAAGCGGTTACCGTAGCCTAAGGCTAAAGCTAGGATTCCTGTTTAATGGTAAAAGAATTTATTTCTCAAAAAAAATTAAAATATACAGCCTTATTTCAAATTCAATACATGAACTTTAAGAGATAAATCAGCCCATCAACATGAACAACTTTTGTTTTGAGACCAATACTGAAAATTCAATTTTATTTTAACTTTTTCCATACATTTGGTCCGATTAAGTAGACACTTTTGTATGGGTATGAATTTTTTTTTAGATCCCAGCTTTGAACCCATATCAAAAGTTGTTCATGTTGATGGGCTGAGACATCCCTTAAAGTTTGTGTACTGTTTAAAAAATAAGGGTGTACAATATTCACCTACAGGGGAAAAACTTAAACACACTTATGAAATTAAAATGCCGGCGAGCTTAGCATATAGTTGATACAGTCGTTTGAGTTACAATCTTAGATTTACAACACACAAAACGGTTACAATAAAAAAAGGATATAAAAACATTCACAAATGACATACTTTGGCTAAGTGCTCACCGCACACTAGGGTATCACTACCGTTCCGCTTAATACCAGACGAGAAAAACAAAGCTTTTTAGGGTTCCGTAGTAAGCAAGGAACCTTTATAGTTTCACCATGTCTGTCTGTCGGTCCGTCCGCGGTTTCACTCAGAGACTATAAGTACTAGAGAGCTGTAATTTGGTATGGGTATGTATATTAATCATGGCAGAAAAGGGGTAGAAAAAAATTAAAAAAATATATATTTTAGTGTAGCTTCCATACAAGTAAAGTAGCAGTATTTTTTTATTTTCTCTACTAACCCATCGTGTCGTATTGTTAAATAGGTCTTTAAAAAATATTATGAGGTTGAGAACACCATTTTTCTATTTTGGGATCCGTTTCTGAAACATTTGGTTTTAAAGTGCAAATTTTTGTTAGAGGTAAATGTCCCCCTCTGTTTGCTAAACGGTTATAATTGGATACGTGAAAAATTCCAGCAGTAGTATATAACGAAGTTAAAAGGAATACTATCAGAGCTACGTACTAAAATCAACTTAATTAACAGATTAATACATAGTTTTATCTCGATGAAAAATGTTACTGTTACCGAGAGTTCGACATAGGGTTGCTAACCGTACTATAATATATAGATTTGTACTATATTTCGGGACTCCGTACTATACATATACTGTGGAAGAACTATATAGTACGCGAAAATACTATATTTCAGTACAATATATCAATCTTTATATATCGCAACACTAAAACTAATAATTTAAAAAAAAAAACAGATCCCCAATTTTTTTACTCGCCTTTCGTACGACAGACATAATGTACGTACGTGCGTGTTACCGTAAATTATTGAGGCAAAATATAACAATTTTTTATTCTTCCCTACTAAAATACTATATATTTTTTGAAGCGTACTCGTCATCATCATCATCATTTCGAGTAGGTGACACTGTCAGTCGACCATGCACACCCTGGTGTCAGAGTTCTTCAGAACCGCCTCTCGGCCTCTGACATGGTTCTTTTAACGACTACCAGATGGCAGCCAGGACCAACGGCTTAACGTGCCTTCCGAAGCACGGAATCATCTTTCTTATCAGACAATCAGGTGATTCATGCCTGCATTGTCCTAACCAAACTGGAAACAACTTAACAAAGTATGCTTCCCGTGGGAATCGAACCCACGACCCCCGGGTCAGTAAAGCAAACGCCTAAACCACTGGACCACAGAGGCTGAGGAGAGAGCGTACTATATTTTATAGCTTTTTTATAAAAATACTATATTCTGATAAAAAAATGTTGGCAACCCTAGATCGACATTAATGTGAGTGAAGCCACGGGCGAAAGCTTGTAACATTATAATTGAAAAACTTGATCTAAAAATCTAAAACAAACCTTATCAAAGACGTAGATGTTTCAAAGAGCATTAAAAAATAAAATATTAAAAAAACAAACTCACATTTCGTTATTTACATAATAACATCCTGGGCTATGATACTTTAAAGCACACTTCGCATCTATGATGTAGTAAACAAAAGCCTTATTCAATAAAAACCTAATATATTATCTTTCTTTGTCCCGACCTGAGTATGGCTGAATTCTTTAAGATCACTCTGGCTCTTTGAAATATAAAACTAGTTGAAGAAATTCCTACACTGGAAAATGGATTGCTGCACTCTGTAAACTACGAGCATGTACTACGGTACATGAAGCGTGCTTCAGATTTTATAGTAATACTAACTTTAAAAATAAACTTTGTTAAATATAAACTTTGGACCCACGTTTCAACTATAAGGGATGAATTTTGAAAAATCCCTTCTTAGCAAATGGGTACATCTTTTTAACAGATATTATTCATAAAAAAATATATACGGTGAAATCACACAGATTGAGCTAGCCCCAAAGTAAGTCCGAGACTTGTGTTATGGGATACTAACTCAACGATACTATATTGTAAAATAGATACTTATATAGATAAATATCCAAGACCCAAGTCAATCTGAAAAAAAAAATCCATCTTGACCTGACCGGGGATGGAATCCGGGACCTCCGTGTCGCAGGCAAGCGTGTTGACCGCTGCACTACGGAGCTAGTCAGTACTATTAGTGTATTCCTACGAGGATTATGCGAGTTAACTTTATGCCAAAACAAGTCTAAAAGTTAATTATGCAGGTTTTTTATTAGTTATAGAATTAGGCATTTTTCTCCCATCTCACCTGATGGTAAGTGACGATGAAGACGAGGATGTTACATGTGACATTGAACCGTATGCCAAAATCAATAATGCCTTTGACCTATAATGCCAAAATTTTTATGCCAAAACTGCCAAAGGACAATGGGACAAAATAAATTATACGAAAAAAGTGGCCCCAGCTTAAACTTGCTAAAACTGAGATTTAATTTATTCGTATTGATGATAAATCCCTTCTTTCC